>CM072886.1:39975400-42375400 GCA_037013685.1 Acridotheres tristis
ATGCCATCCTCATCAGTACTAGTGGAAAGTAAAAAAACACTGTTAAAAGGGACTTAGTAGCTGAGTCACACCATCTCTTTACCCCACTGTGGATGTGGCTGCTATTATAATCCCAGACAGTCTCCTGAACAAGAAGAGCCCACCAACTGAGACATATTCTTCCATGAAAGGCCACTGAGAGCAGCTCATATCATTTCCCGCTTCACTTCAAAGAATGCATTAAATACAATTTAATCATCAAGAAGAATATCATTGTCAGCAGGAACTGAGCTGCAAACCTGCCACGTGCTGCCACTGAGTGGAATAAAAATTGGTTCTTTAAGTGCCATTTCTTCCCCCAAAGAGCTTGCTTTGAGTACACATGTAAACACAGACCCTAAAAAGGCAGCGCCTTCCCTGTAAGAACAAGCACTAGCTCAGTGTTACAGGGTTTACTGCAAAACTACTTAAAATCAGATGGCAGGAACAGACAGATGGCATACATCATATTGCCATTGCCTATATTGCCTCCTTGATTATCTCAGTTTCCTTTCACACATCAAATACATCATTGCCCTCTGAAAATACCATTCATCTTAGAAAACTACCCCCAGCCATGCTTCACCTCTATTTCTGTTTATCTTGTCACAGGTCTTATCCGAACAGGTAAGCAATTATACAACAGAAGAGCTCAAGATGGCTCAAGTGGCATTTTCAGGCTGCAGAGCAATTCTCATTACGTGATTTTCTTTACTGCAATGTATCAGAGGATCATCTTCCAAAGATTCTTGTCTGAAGCCCATCTTCCCTTCAGAGTGGCCTTGCACAGCTGGGCCTTGCTGCCTCATAGCATCTTTTCTTTGAATTCTCATTGCTTATCCCCAGGCACTCCTGAAAACTTTTTAACCCTTTCAACTTCTCAACTCATAGAAGAACTCACAGAACTCGATAAGCTCAACTTCTTTCTCATAAACACTCCCTTTAAATCCACTTTTAATCCAGAGGTCCCATTCCTGTAGGAACTACACAGCAGTCTCTGCTCTTACCAAGGGTTTTCACATCTACAGCAGATCTGGCCTCTCTGCTAAGGTCTCTAATAACAAGGAATGGATAGCTTTTAACAGACTTGCCACCTTACTAATCCCATCCCATGCTGCTGGCCAAAAACTCTCCAACTGACCAGAAGTTTTCAAAGTTCAAGACAAATTTTACATTGTATGAATAGTATAAAATATTTTTCATATTTTGTATTTTGTCTAGCCTAACCTGGAATGTTCACGGTGACACTTATTCCATTTCCCATTCTCCTCCATCTACTCTCTTACTCCTGATCCCACATACCAGCCTGTCTTTCATACAAGTACATTTCCAACAATATAAAAAATTTTTTATAAAAATGACAGGTCTTTGCAACATCCTCAGATATCAGCCTTATTAACCAAAGAGCTGAGGACAGGTGGAAAAACAGTACTTAAGCTCTATTCCCTTCACTTACTCTCCCCCAAGCAAGATCATCAAACAGGAAATAAGCTGACAGGTTTAAAAACACACAACTTTTGGGTAGTTTGTAGGAAGATGGGAGTCAAAATAGAACTAGGAAAAAAATATGGACTTTAACAATGAAAAGTCCATTTTTAGGATCAAACTATTTTTCCATCCAGCACACAGTCTTATCTGTAGGTCTGGCAAGCATTGCTTTTTTTACAGCCAGCCTCTTTGCTCTCACAGAAGAGTGCTCCAACTACACCCCCTGAGGCAATACATGACCAGAAGCTAGGAAATTAGGTAGAATGATGGTAGGGAACACAGCATGTGTTATGTGTGTTCAGTCATACCTGTGGATCTCCAATACATAAACTTACTAGATTAGATACTTTAAATACAAATTGATAATTGACTAAAAAGAGCAAAATCAAACAATGGACACTTCCAAACAATAAGAACAGTTCAGTTCTCTTTTCACTTACCTCCAAAAGAAGCTGGAATCCCTCTCTTTTTCTAATTTCCTCCACTAGATATCTGTAATTTATAAATCAGGGGTTTAAAACATAGAACAAAACAATAAACACAGACAACAACAAAAAACAGGGTCTTAAACATGTATTCATTTTTCTTTTTTTTCCCCACACTTAGAAAACAACAGAGTTAAACCTCATTTCTACCTGCTGTGAAAATGCAATAGCTATCAGTTCCTGAAAACAAAATAAGTCTACAGCCAGCCAAGAAGCATTGAGGAGAAGCCAACTTCTGTCCTCGGGCACAGCTTTTCAGCAGAGCCACATGGCACAAATTGATCCTATTTGCATCAGGTTGCGAACTTTCCCAATGCAAATTAATACCTCCATCCCTTGTTCTCAAGTGCCAATGCTGGGCTGCCATGCTATTTCACAGTCACTCTGACACCTCTTGCATTCTACTTCTACTTCTCTTAGTCTAGCCCAGAATTTTAGAATTTGAACATACTTCAAACTCAGCAATTTTCCCAGTACTGTCCACATTCCACAGAGTACAACAGTGCAACTTTCCATCCAGTGGGCCATGCTTATGTACAACAATCCCTAGACCTTCTATGCTAACAGTGTATTTAAATGCTTAAATTCTTTTCTTTCTCACCTGCCACGTGTGAAAAACACAGAAGCCTCCAAGGGAAAGATGGATTTGAATCAAAATTTTGGACACAAACAGCTTCAATTTACAGAATTTTTTAAAACATTACCGCAACTTTGCCACAGCAAAATCACACAGGAATTCTGAAGCAAAGAGGACATAGATGGGAATTCTCTCTTTCTTCTCCCCCGCTCAAAGCCTTACAGAGAAAAATTTCAACAATATCACTGCAAATTCATGCTGCTTTTCCATTCCAACAGAATTTTAGTCTTCCCCATGAAGATATTACTGTCTAACATTAATAAACCTGACACAATGAAACTACTGATTGTGCACAAATCTGTTCTTCTCTTGCACTCACTATTTGGCATTTTCCTGTCAGAAGCTGCATTACTGGTCATCACACCAGTAATTCTTTTTGGCAAGAAAGAGAAGAATTGTGAGAATAACCTCCCTTGGTCCTACTTGTCCCTGGCAGGGACACCATCTCTAGCACAGTTGTCTCTGCAATGCCTTCTCCTTAAGGGAGGTGCTGCAGAAACAGGCTGTCTGGGGAAGCAATAAACAATACCCTGATGGCACACATTTTTCCAAACAGCTCCTGGGGAGTTGTCACGCTGTTTATCATTAGCAAGTGCTGTGCCTGTGACTCATCACCTCCCAGCACACATCCCAGTAAAGCCACCACTGCAGTGGAGGGCCAGAGCCCACAACACACAGCTCAGGAGCTGTGCTGTGCACTGGTGAGGTGTTTCCTCTGGCTGGGACAAGTCAATGTTCTGGTCTTTTCTGCCATGACCACTCAGATCCTCCTGTGTGCATTTGTTTGTTATTTGGCTGTTAATGTCCACACTACATGATTATCTGTAGGGTAATTATGTCTATAGAGCTTGCTGCTTCTGTCCTGTTTATTAGAAGACACTTGCCTATGCCATAAAACCAAAATGCAGCTGCATCAGCAGGCTATTCATATGACAGTGACCTTCAATTTATTTTTGTCTGTTAATAAATTATGAAAGTGAAACCTATGCATAACCACTTTCCTTTTTTCTTTTGTTTAAGGTCTTGAATTGTTAGAGCAATTTTGCAATGCTTAGCACCTTTCCCTCTTACCTCAAGTGCCTTTATTTCATATCACCTTGGCATAAAAACTGATGTAGGCTACCTGATGGTCAGGTCAGGGTCACAACACTGTTAATCATGTTCTTAACTATACTGCCAATATCCTAAGAAGACAGCCATTAGAAAATCCATTGTCCATGATTTATCTTGCCAGGATCATTTGATGGCAGTGGAGCAATTTACTTTGTGCATCTTGCCACCGTTGACAATGAAGTTTTATTATCACGTCACAGTTGTGGTATGCTAGAAGGGCTTGAGTCTTAGTGAAGACCAAAGTACACAGAGAAATGTCATTTGCTATGATTAAGCCTTGCAGAAAATGAGGGTTGGAGATTTGCTGTGAAAGTAGACATATGTCTGCTAACAGTGGGTGTCAGAAGAGGAAACAGGCAGGAAAATGAAGCATGAAATGCAGAGGTGCTTATATAGTAACTATAGTTGTATTCTAAAAGCAGTTTACTTCTATTTTCTTTTTAGTGTACTTTATAAAGCAACATACCTACATCAAAAATAATTGGGGGGAAGAAAATACACAAAAAAATTCTGAAGTGATCAGCTGGATGCTCTATTCTACACATTTAAAAAGCAAGCCTTTCCAAATAGATAGCATCACAATGTTCCTGGGATATTTAATACCCTGAAAGCATGATTCATCTCCAAAAACAAGAAGATATTACTGGATTAGCCAATAGGCAAAGTTTGCTGCATCAGAAATACATGCCTGCACTTACCCTAAAACCCCTAAAAACCTTCGTAACTCTGCTTCTCTACCACAAAAAAAAAAAAAAAAAAAAAGCAATCTTGCCCTTAAATTCAGTGGAATTAATTCCAGCATTAACCCAGTCTGTGTTCAGGAACACTGAAATGCTACCCTTGCAATTGAAGTAACATCTAATGTAACAAATGAGGAGAAAGGCTGCACAGCTGAGTAGTGGGTAAACCTGGTACAGTGTCCATGTCCATGCAAACTCAAGATGGCAATGCCACCACTGTGAAGAATCTATTTCATCAGATAATGTCTAAAAATTAAATTACTTCCTAATGGAAAAACAAACCAAAAACCAGAAGAGACAAGCCAGTCACTCCTAAAAGTGTTACCATCTGAATCCTAATGTTAAACAGAAATATCGATCCCAGAAAGGTCATTAATCACTACACAGTCACTCAAATGACCTTGGCCAGTGACCTTGATAAAGCTGAATTCTCCTACTGATAATGGAAAGAATTACTTACTCTGAACAGACAAAGAGCAGTGCAATGCTTCACAAGAAAAACAAGGTGCAATTTAACCAGGACATACTAAAAAACACAAAACCAGCCAAAAACCTGAGTGGCTTAAAAGAAATAAAGTAGAGAAAAAGTCACTGTTTTTTTTGTGCTTTTCTGGTTTTGGTTCTTTCTTTTCATTCCTTTCAAATCCACTCTGGGTTTAGGTCAGAGGCATTTTTATTTTCTTTTAAAGTAATTTAATTAGAGTCAGACTATTCCTTTAATTTTGGTTGAAGTAAACATTCAATTCTTTTCTACTTGTCATTTCATATAAAAAGTAAAATGTCAATACCAATTATTTGACTTAAGGCAGTGTGTAGCTAGTTTGGTGTAGTTTTTGTTGTGCTTTGTCTTGTATAAATTCTGAACAAACATTTTACTTAAAGTGAACTGTTTTTAATGGGTCGTTATCTTATTTCAAAATAATTTCTTCTAAGAGAAAGCCCCTTGTGTATGGAAGTCTTTTCTCAGAAACCAAGACATCACCTTCACTCTACAGACACCTTCTACCAAGAATTTTGCTGAATTCACTTGTGAAACTCAGTTCTGCAGGACCAAAAACTTAAGGAAATTGAAGAGGATGGGTATGGGGAAGACCACAAGAAAAAAGTGTTTCAGTCCCTAACAGAACACAGCATTAAGAACCTCAGCAAACTTGAGGAAAACTACTAAGTACATCAGAAAAATATTGCTTTCATACACCTCTACTCGATCCTAATATTATCACAATGTCCTCATAAGAGTTTTCCATGATCAGTTTTTTGCATTTCCTCTTTCAGAAGGAATGACATGAACAGGAAAATTTGGTTCTTGCCAGACACAGATTGGATTCTGGCACAGAGAACTTCTTTTACACCAACACCAGAACACACAGTTGAGCTAGAAGAAAGTGTTTTAGTAACTCTGTCCTATGTCTAGTTCAGATAATACAAATGTTCCACAATACAGATTGATAGCCTAATTTTGACCTCCATGTTTACCAACATTTATGCTTATTGAAAAAAAGCAATAATTGCTATTAAATATTGTAGCAAATATAATAACACTATTTATTATTGTTATTAGTTCCACCTATTATACACAAACAAAAGGATAGAGGCAAAATATAACAATGGGGTCTGTTCCAGGATATGGAGTATCAGCAGTGCCAACATCCCAGCCAATCAAACAGACTAGACATTCTCCAAACTGTGAGGCAGTACCTCGCCAAAGCCAGTGCCCTGTTTACTCTCTCCTCCAGGCCTGTAGTTCCCACTGCTTTCCACATCAGCCAGAATTTGAAAGCATCTGGACGCCTGCTGCACTGGATGGACTTGTCACCAGTGTCGTAGCTGACATCATAGAACTTGTCCTGCTGGAACAGGTATGCAGCCTCGGCAGAGTAACACTTCTTCAGGAGCCCCTGTGAGGAAACATGGTAGAGACTTCGATTGGTGATAAGCATTTTCAAGCCTTCTCATAAGCCAAAGCCTTTCTTTTCCTGTCTGTATCAAATGCTTATTAAAACAGATCTGGATATAAAGGATACCATCCAAAGTTTATGGTGTGATTTAAGAACCCTGAATGAGCCTAAAGTCAGTGAATTCACTCTGACAACCAGCAAACATTTTTTTAATTATTATTTTCTTCATAATGTCATGGAAGAGCAGCAAGCTGAAAAGAAATTTTGACTCGGATCTCAAGGAATGGGAGTGGGTACTATAAAAACAGTTGCCCTAAAACATATGGATATGAAAGATAAAGAAGAAGGAGATACCTATGTCCATTGCTCAGTCTTTAGGTCACAGAATCACAGAACATTTTAAGTAGGAAGGGACCCACAAGGATCACTGAGTCCAATCCAAGTGAATGGCCCATACTGGGACTGAACCCACAGTCTTGGCATTATAAGCATCACAGTCAAGAACAACCTCTGAGGAACTTCCTACTGTTCACAAATGGCTCAATCCATTCCTGCTTTGGTTAGTTGCAGGTAGGGAAGATTTTAGCCCAAAGAAATAAATGTTTAGCCCTTACTGTCAAATAGTCACTGTGGATTTAGCATAGGCTGACTGAGCAGAAAAACCACAAAGATTTGTACAACCCAAATTTTTTCCCTTTCACATTTCAGAAAAATGTAACATTTGAAAGCAAACTTAAGATACTTTCACATATGCTAATCACGATTTCTAAATAAAATTATTTTTATTCAGCAATCTCTAGCCTACAGTTTCTGAGGGGCAACCTGGGCAGAGATGAGCAGCACAAAACAGACAAAGATTAATGAGTGATGTGGCAAGCTCCAGCAGAGAACAAGGCTGGGAAACAGAAAGCACAGAGGCTGTTATAGGTTTAAAGATGCAGAGGAAGAGAAGAGACATAGGACTGGCCATTGGCTGAAGAAAGAAATATCAAAATATACTCTGTAAAACTGTTGAGTAGAGAAGGGCTGGTAGAAAGCAGGTTACAAGAGCAGAGATGAGGGTGGCCCTACGAGGGGCCCAGGAGACAGAGAACGTGCATCTGTCAGTACTAAGAGCACAACTCATTTTCCAATTCAATATCACTCTTCAATCTGAACCAACAAAAAAAGCATTTCTCATTTCCCCCTTTTCTCTGCATCTGCTTCAAGTTTGATTTTGAAATGGCACAGTGTCTGATATCACTCTTAATCAAAGTGTCATACTCCCACAACAGAGATACAATTCTTGATCTACATTCTAATACCCTACTTATGACTTTGGGGCTGACAATAAAATGGAGTAAAAAGGTCAAGAGGAAAAAAATGCACAAACAAAAAAACCAAAAAAAACTGGCACAGAGTAACTCTGCATCTCTCTTAGATTTTCAATTCTCTCCAAAAAAGCAAAGCAAATTAAAAAATCCCACCTATACGCCTATTTATAGAGCACAAAAGGAACACCACCAAGGTTTCTCCACAATTTCTGTAAGGGTTTGACAATCCCATTATAATATTTGTTTGATAAAAGTACAGCAAATTTGGTCTGAACTGGTTAGTCACAGGAGCAGCATGTTCAGCCTTGTGAAAAGACAGTTTATATGACAGCTTTGGGGGAAAAAAGGGCTGGTGTCTGCTCTCCCTTTGCATAGTGATAATGTGCAGCTGCAGCACAGGGTAGCCACAGCTGGAAAGCCAATGATGGATGCAGTGTTTTGCAGCATATAAGATTCTAACACCTACTTTCCAATTTTCTCAAATAAAGAAAGGCAAGAAGATGACATTAGAAACGACAGAATAGTCAAGCACTGAGTCATCCATACTTTTGAGGTTTTTTACAGCTTTTTTTTCTCTGGCTAGCAGCTGCACAACAGAAACAGGAGTCATTCTGTCAAGACATTGTGCTCTATTCTATTTAGACCTTTATACCTTTACTTCAGGAGAACTACAAGTTCACTAGACACGGTGCTTAAAAAAAGAGGGGAAAAAACCAAGCAAAAAGGCAACAACATCCACAAATTTAACCTAATTCCTTTGTCTCTTACTGACTTAAAATGTTGAATGATGTATCTGCAGCAAGTGTACAGCAGGGTTGATCAACGTGGAACTATCTTCTGCCCTATCGGAATGCAATGCAGCTGCACAATGAGGATGTCACAGAACAGTAGCTCCCCTCATGCCTGTCATCCAATAAATAGTAACCACTGTTTGTCACAAGAAACCTAAATGCACTTGGCAATATTACACAAGACTGAGAAGTTCACTTAAGATCACAAGACAGTTGCAGAATTACATAGCTTTTTAAAAATGCTCTAGAGTGAAAAGGCAACAAATAGTTTGATGGCCCTGAGTCAGCTTGTATTGTTGGTAATGTAGCTCATTTTTTAAAATAATAAAAAAAATATATTAAAAAAAGGCAGGTACTGTCCTGGTCTCCTGGTGCATCTGAAGCTGACAATACATGTTGGCTTGATGATCCTTTTCCACCTACTTATCTTACTAAGAACTGCTGAAGATACTGACACTATCAGTCTCCAGAGGCAAGTACAGTGACATCCTCCTGCATGTCACTAGAGCAGAGAGGAAAAGAAACAAAAATCATCCTTTGTGACAAAGAGAGAAATATTCCAGAAGAGTGGGGGAGGAGAAAGAGAAGGGAAAAGAAAGGGAATGGAGGACTAAAAACATGAATCTCAATTTTTCTAGTCAAACAATGAAAAAACAGGAAAAAAAAAAAAGAAAAAAGGAAAGAAATATGCTTTCTAAATCAGCATTCTCAGTCTCAAGAAGATCTCAGCAGTTTTCCACACAGTAACTGAGCTGCTACATCTGCTCAGAAGAATTGCAAGAGTTTCATTAGAACTGCCCCATTGGACAACTTTGAATTTCTTTCTTCAGCATCTTTTAGCTTTCTACCTTTTTTAATGCAAATTCTCAGCCTTATAGTCAGTCTGTTTAAGTTTAGAAAATTATTTATATTCTTTTCATAGTAGCCGCAGTCCACTGTGAAGTTTCAAAGAGCTTTTGATTTTGATGAAGTCTACATATAGTTTTTGTGTATTCTAATTATTGGCAAATTGATGAAAAAATATTGATACTGAAAGCAAAAGCTCCAGTTTCATAATTCAACGTATTTTTCTCATTGAACAGACTTACCTACAGCAAGTCTTCTGATCTCTTTCCATTTCCATTGCTAGTTAAAAGTGAATTTCTATTTCATTAATAAAATATATTTTTCCCCAAGACAAGCCTCCCCCTGATTTGTCTTTTCTAAGGCAATAGTGACAATCTTTTGAAAAGCACACTTGAAAATTGTCAAAAGCAGTGCAGTGTGAAAGGACACTATAGCAATTCATTTCAAGAGGTGAGGAGGTGCTCTCAGTTGTATTAAACCCAAGCAAAAGCAATGAGAATAGAGAATTTCCTGCAGCTGTCCTGGAGGGGAATCTGGGAGGTAGATATGTCTATGATATTGCTGATTATGAGGAAGAGATTACATGTGGGCAGCTACCATCTTCACCGTAATCAATTATATTCTGTACTAAAATGAGATTTCATTAGCTACATTGAGACTTTATTCTTAACTAATAAGCAAAAATTCTGCTTATTACCTAGAACTGATTCTTAATTACCTAAACTAGTGCTTCACTCTCACGAGTCACAGAATTTGGCACTGGTGAGAAACAGTAGTTCTCTGTTTATATGTCAATAATATTCACACAGATATGGATGACAGCAAGGACAAATTGGAGTAGCTCTGTGGTTTTAAGGAAGTATGTACAACCCAACACTGATTCCTAGTATTTTAAGAATATATGAGACCCAAACTGACTTCACCAATGTTTTGAGATTATTGGTCCATCTTTGTGTTTAAACAGTCACTGCAATTCATGACTCAGCAATACCAGTGTTTTCTGAGTAAGACTTCTTGGAGAAGTGATGAAAGTTACTCAGGGCATGGCAGTGAAAAAGGAATAGCTGAGCACTTCTTGAGTGCTTTAAGCACTGAAGAACTACAGTCATTGATCTGAGCTTTCACAAAGGATTAACCAATCTTTCTTTCCCTTTGGTGAAATTGCTTCTCTCGTCTAATCAAGACAAACACATATGTCTCTTTTCTATCTCTACCTTCCCTGGAAATATTCCAATTTCGTTTCACTAAGGCTGGAAGATACTCTTTTATCAACATTTTACTGCAGTTAATTTTTTTTTTTTAGGTATTTTCTTTAATCTGGATAGGAAAGTATTTAATTACAATATTTCATTCTAACAAGCCAGCTGCAGTGCCTTAAATATATTAACACGGCTAAACCCCATTGAAGAAATATGGCAGAAGAAAAAGCCAAACCAAAAAGAAAGCTACTATTACTTTTGTTAATGGGAGATTACAGTATTACCAGTACAACTGAAATGTGATATCTTCTAAAGACTGTCTTTCATACAGAAAATATGAAAGAGGAAAAGAAAAACTGAAGGGGATTAATTTGCTCACTTATAATCAACTAAGCTTAATTCTGAAGTATTCCACAATTTCCAAATGGACCTTAAAGCAAATGAGAAGATGGGCTAACAAAATTTCCTCAATCAGTCTTTCAAAGGAAGATAGGGTAATTCATAAATGGGACTTAATATTCATGATTAACATTTTGCTGCTTTGATTTCTTGCGGAATTCAGAATCTACCTGAGGTTCCTTGAACATCCACTAGCAGAGCAATGTGTGCCAGACTCTTCCAGCTCACATCTCAGCATCCAGTTCCCACTGATGCATCCTAACTACAGTGTGAAGGACTTATGTTCACAAATGAACATGTGATTCATCTTACCCACAGGTATTTATGTGCTTTAGATGTGGAACAAGCTCCCAAGTGAGAAACCGATACATGTACTTTTCCCTTCTCTTACTGGTGCAAAAATAGCATTTTTAAAGAGAAACTGGATTCAGCTGCCTGTGCTGGTATGGAGAGGATCAAAGTGAAGCAACACTTTTCTGTCAAAGTGTCTTAAATATGCATTTGATCTTTTTTTCTTCAGGATTTATATTCCAGCTAGTTAATAAGAAAGTACTTAAATCTGTATGTGTGTCTGTTTGCATATAAAGGCTTCAGTGGCACATACACAGAATGAGTAAGAGCCCATATTCCAGGAATTAGACACAGAGTAAAACAACCTTTCTACCCAGTGCAGAGAAATCTTCTGCATTCCAGAACTTGTCTCACTGTACAATGGGATCTGATGCTGTGATCCATAATACTTGTTTTCACTCCTCAACGACCTAAGATTCAGCTTTACAAGTATTTCTAATACAATATTGCCTTGCTGTGGTTTAAAAGTGGAATAGGATCACTCTACCAGACTTTTCACTGCACAGAAGGGAACCACAAAAAGGCTGCCAGAGCCCTGAAGTTGGAAAGGCTAGAGCAGCTAGAACATTTCCATCCTCTACATTTCTTTCCTTTTTCTTCCTGAGAAATTTCCACTATTCAGTCCAAGTAGCCTTATCATTACCTGGGGCGAAATCTATGTACTGAGCCTAATTAGTTAAAAATACAACACTGAAATCTTGCCAAGCCTGCAATTAAGACACCATATTAATCTTAGTCAATAGCTTTATTCTGTTTGTGTTTCAGCTTGGAATAAAGATAACGCGATGGATAGTAGCCCTGAAATCTAATCCTCTTCAATCCCACAGGCTCTAATCTAGAAATGAGGTGGCACACTTCTCCTTGCTGTCCTGTAATGTCTCACCCCTGACCTGGAGCAACCAGCTCCAAGAGAGTGCTGATTAGCAACTATGCTCTTTGGTCCTCATCAGTTCTTACTAACAGAAGTTAGTAACAAATTACATGGATAGCTAACCCCAGCAGCTGACTAGAAAATATCAGTTGTTTTGACAGAGATTTATAAAAGCAATTTACAAATCACAGCCACAGAATAGTGATGCAAACCTTAGGGGCTCAATATCTTCGTGATGTTCAGTCATTTATAACCTATGGAGTATAAGGTAAAACTCACCCATAATGGTGGGCAGTTGGCATAGGTTTTAGCAGGTCTGATTTTTAAATGAAGCTTGAAATAATAAACCTCTTACTGGTTTTTGGTGGGTTCTTTTTAAGATAAAAGAATATCACAAAGGCACAAGAAGGGATTTTTGCTACATTGCAGACTCATCTAGAGATCAGAGCTCTGTTGTGCTCTTGTTAGACCTTTAAATTAGTCACGGCTTTCGGGAAGTCCAAATCACCCTGCTGATGAGGAAGAACTGGTGGAGTGTGGAGAGAAGGCTCAGCACCTTTACCTGCATGTGCTGTGACTGCCATCCCTCCCCCAGTGAGGTGCTCCCTCCCGTGCACGGGGAGTGAAGATGAGCCCTGCCTGCCTGGAACAGACACTGCTGCAGTCCCCATGGATGACAGCTATTCTGAGGGCTTTGGTGAGCTCCGTGTTTGAGTGTGCCACGCCAGGTGACAAAATACTCCCTTCTGAATGCAAATCATGTGCACAAGTTAACTAGCAAGGGCACCAGCCACAAAATCTGACCATTTGTGAGTACAGTGACTTGGATCATTTTCACCCTGCTCTTTATTCATCCTTTATTAATTAAGTGGTGAAATTCAAAATAATATAATTCAGCCTTTGTATTGCAGCATAGTAAAACTGACGTTCTAATTATTTCCACTTTCATATTACAGCAATGACAGCCTATTAGAATAAAAAAAAAAAAAAATGAAAAAAAGAAAATTACAATTAAAAAATAGGTCAGGAGGGCTTACAGAGTTGTCTTTCACCAGAAGAGCACAGCACTGGATTCCCGCCAACAGCATTTTATGGGGATTCCAGGCAACAGAATCAGCCCTGCAAAAATCATAAATGCAGAAAGGGAGGTGAAAATTGCATCTATAATCATGAGTCCTTAAGAATCAAAAAAGACCAAACACAATCCAAGCAAACAAATCAGATTTCCAACACACCTATCCCCACCACAGGTTCAGAAATCTCTCCAACTATTTTAAAAACTGCAACACATAGAGAAGCTAACAGGACATAAATTCCACCTCAATCCCTAGTATGTGAGCCCATGGACTAAACAGACTTACCTTTGGATACCATAAAGAAGTCTGCGATGCTTCCTTGATATCAAAGCTGAGCCACCCCAAGAAGCCTGTTGGAAAATTTATGGAGGCAAGAAAATATTTGTATAAAGTCATTTTGATAATACTTCAACTAATAATTTCTAAAAGATGTCTTATCTCATTTAAAACTTTGTTTACTACATGGTCAGGGCTAAAAGGCTAAATTTTGTCTTTATTTTCATCTCCTGAAATAAAGGTGGCAGCCTGGGGCTATGCCTGAAATAGAGGAGGTTGTGGTCTGGGCCACTGCATGAGCCACAAACCAGAGTGGCCCTTCTGTGTAAGCAAGGGCAATGAACTGAAATGTCCTTGCATAACCAGACTCATTCCTGATTCCAAATAGAGCTCTTTCCTTTCCCCCAGCCTTAAACTATCAGCCACAGCAGAAAGCCCCACTTTGCACATCTTTCTCCTGCTAGCCCATTCCTTTCTGAGAATTTCACAGGGGAAACAGTGGACAGTGATAATCTCTGGCAATTGCAAAGGCCAGATTTTGCACAGATATGAAAAGCAAAGTCTGTCAGTGGCAGTAGCAGCATTTCTGTCACCAGCAACACAACTGACCTTAAAGTGACTTAAGACGCCCTCAGCTCATCTAAAACCTAAGTATGTGCTCTAAGAGTCTGTGATAGGTTGACTTGGGAGGAAGAAACTCAGAAGTTCTTCCTGGGGGAGTTTCCTTTGTGGGGGGTTTTTGGGATACTTGTAACAGCCAATCAGAGAAAGTTGGTTCGCTCCGTGCACACACATTTTAAAAAAGGGTAATCCCGGAAGACGCGCTCTTTGTCTTTCCGGCGGCTGGGCAGGTAACAACGACCCGAGTCTCCCTCTCCCCCATGCGGGGGGGAGGGGAGGCTCGGAGGTCGCTTGGGCCCCGTTTGCCAACGAGGGGGACCCGATGGCTGAGGGGAGGAAAAGTTGTGTGATAAAAGCTTCACGGATTCTTCTTCCACCGGCCTGTGGCTCTGGCGTGGGGGGATGCTGACTCTTTATGCTGCCGGCGGGGACCGGGCCTGCCCGGGTGGCCACGAGCAGTGTGGGGCTGCAGCCCAGCCCCGCAGGGGCTGAGTGGCGCCACCGCCGCCCGCACAGCACAGCCGAGCCTGGCCTAACTTTTGTAGTTGAGTTAAACTTTAACTCTTTAGTGTTCAGATAAGATTTGCAAAGCCTCCAACCTTTCCTTTGAATATGAAAGGGGATAAGAAGGTTTCTGAAGTCAGTGATGTAAGAGCTAAGTATTTTAAGATGGAAGGAGAGTGAGAAGATGCTGAAATGGCTGAAAATCTTTTTGGGAAATTGTAGGAATGAACTGATGTACTGAATATTCCTTTAAACCATGAAAAGAGACATGGGGGGATGGAAATGTTCCTTCTTAGGAGAGATTTTGACTAAAGAACACCTGTGTTGGGAATTTGAATTTCTGCCCTGGAAAAAGAAGGGGATTGCAGTTTTCTGAAGATGAAGCCTGAGCAGAGAGAAAGGAGACAGATAAAAATCGTTACTGTTGGACATTTCAATTCTTAAAAGTAATACCCCATGGAATAGACATGACCCACATCTACAACTTTGGGACGGCTGTAGATTGGGAGAAGTGTCACGGTTGCAGATTTCCCGGGCGGATGCACATCGTGAGAGGTAAAACTACAAGAGGACTTTTTTTCTTCTTGTGGAACACAACTCCTACAACTTCGACAAGAGGAGACTTCTCTCTCCAAAAGTACACAGAAAAAGACTAAACTAGGCACTGACTGAAATATTTGTTGTATGTTTGTTTTGTTGTTGTGAAGACTGGGAGAGGGAGGGACGGAGTAATGTGAAAAATCTTATTCTGAAATTTTTTTTTTTTCCCCTTTTTGTTTGTGTAGTTAATAAATTTTCTTCTATACCCTTTTAAAGTTTTAAACCTGCCTTGCTCTTTGACTCCTGGTTCTGTCTCACAACAGAAAGAAATAAATTTATTTAAATTGGCAACTCAAACCTAAGACATTAATTTGGTGCGTTGGCCGGGAAAGTAAAAATTAAACCATACCTGTCTTTTCAAACAAAGACAGAGTCACTTAGACCTCCTGTAGGGAGGAGCTCTCCACTGAAACTCCTTATTTTGTTCCACCTACTCTAGACACCCATTTTTGGGTGACACTTTTGGCAGATGTGTCTCTCCAGGGACTAGAGAAGGAACCCAGACAACAAGTTTCCATTAATAAGTTTGATTTCTGGAAAACCTGAACCAGGAAATGTGACTATTTTTCATGAATTCTGCAAGGATCATCAGGTGCTGTGTACCTTCAGATCCCAAACAACATTTATCCACAGTGTGAAGGTGAGGAGATCATGCAAACATTAGACGTTTCACACTGTGCATTTGAGAAGTTACTGCTAAATAAATATATAAAATTATTTTCAATATTCATGCAGGCAGAATACACTTAAGCAAACTACCTAAGCATAGAAAATATATGCTTGTTTGGTTTTTTTCTTTCCTTGAAATAAAAATATGTGATATTAATTTATCATCAGTATTTGCTTCACAGGCCATACATTAGGAACAAGATCTGCTATCTCTGGGAGACAGGATGGCAAAGGCTCACAAGGGAGATGAAAGTTATTAACTTGCCTTAAAAAGTCATCTCATTAATGCCACAAATTAATAGATAGCATAATATTTTACATGACAATGTGAGTATTGTCACGCTCTCAACATCCTTGCTGAGACAAGGGCTGCTGCACAAACTACAGGTGGGAGCTAAGGAAGGAAATATTTTTGCCTCAAACTCATAGCAATCCTGCAGAACCATGACTTGCAACTTCTTTTCTCCAGCTAGTCCAAATTTGCCATGCTATGGGATGAACTGAACTTCCTATTCAGAGATAAATTTTACTCCTCTCATTCTATGATTCAATAAAATAAAAACAGTCACTAAGTTATTCCCTGATTTTCAGAATTTATAAACAATCCACTAAAATATAATGAACTTTTACAAAATTTGCACTCAAAACTTCCATGTTTGAAAAAATTGGCATTCTCACACTGTTTGTGAAAAACAGACTAGAAAGGCATTTGAGAGGTCATCTCAATAGTGTGTCACCCCAAAGTCAAGATTAGCCATACTCCTCTCATTTCTCTCAACCACATCTTTTCTAGAGGTTATTAATCAACAAATAAATTACACCTGTAATTAGCATTGAAGGGAAAAATTAAATGCAGAGCGAGACCAGCAATTGCTGCCTCCACAGAGTTATTGGCCCTACTTTCTACCTATTTAAAAAAAACTACTACTGGAGATCTAGATGAGAGAAATTCTATTACTCTCCCAGAGCCGCAGTAACACAAGATGAATTTGTGAATCTATGTTTCTTTACCCAATTCAAAGAGCAAGTGCTTAAGGATCCAAGGCTGGGGGAAAAAAAAAACCGACAACAAAAAACAACAAAAATAATAATAAATTTTAAAAAAACCACAAAAACAACCAAAACAAAAAACAAAACACCATGAATGAGAAGGCATTTAAGAAGACTGAGAATCACTGGCTTTGTTTGGTTGTAAAGGCCTCTCTAACAATGGAGGCTGCACAACTTAACCACTTAATTTGTGTCTAACAGGAATAACACCAATTTAATTTAAAGTGTCAGACCTAAAGAATGTTACCATTTGTCACACCTCCAGTGGTCAGGGAAGCAGATTAGTCCTTTTCTTTCAGCAGCACCTTTTAAAGCTTCTGTAGACGAATATGTTATGTTTATTTGTCTTTCCTAGTTTAAATAACATCAGTGCTTTCCATCTTTCCTCATTGGTCATAATTTCTAGATACTATTCTGTTTATCTACACTGCTTTCCCATTTTCTCATCTTTCTCCTGTAGGGCCTTCTTGAACAGCATCTTTTTATTTAGACAAAATTTAGAAAAAGCAAATGGCGTATGAAACAGAAACAAAGAATTATTTTATATACTTCATTCAATTCTGAAAGGTATTGAACTCTATTTGAAAATATCACTGATCTGTAAACTAGAAAAAGTTCTGGGCTGTACAGTAAAGATCTGCTATCTAGCCAACAATCCCCAGCCTGTGTTTGTGTACTTGAGTACTGCAGCTTAGAATGCTATCTTTATTGAACTGTAGCCTAGTTTTTCCACTTTTTTCTCCAAATTGTCAAAAACCCTTTGATTTCTAATCCTGTCCTCCCACTGACTTTTTCAGAAGTCTTATGTCATTTTCAAATTTGTCAGCATATTCTTTTTCATCCAAGTTATTTAAAGAAAATACCAGATAATTTCTACCCTAGGACAGACCTTTGAGGAATCCAGCTCAAAATTTTTTCCCCTTTCAGTGAATTACTGGTAACTACTCTGTGGGAATGGTTTTCCAGCCAGGTTTTCACTCACTACCAGAGCTGCAGCTTGGCCTGTTTCTCTGACTTTTTGATGAGATATTGCAGACATAGTAAAGTTGACTGCTTCTCCTCCATCCACAAGACTACAGAAGGAGGGCACGTTGATCAGACTAGAATGACATTTTGTTTAAAACAAATCCAGCTGAGAGCAAGGCAGGGTAGGTCAAAACACGACTGTCCCACACAATGTAATTGGTAACAAGGTATGAGAAAATTGCTGTTTCATAGGCAACAAATCACTTACAGCTGAATGATGGGAATCACAGTGTGCACTGCCTGATTAAGCTAATTACCTAAGCATGGGCTAATAGGTCAAGCCTGATTTTCTCTACTGGCTTAATAGTAGGAGAAAAAAAATAGTCCAAGTCAGGACCATCAGGAAAGAAATACATAGCATTTAAAGCTACGCTAAGATAATACATGACATACACAGATGCTGGAGGGCATATTGATGACACAAAACAAGTTATTAAGAAAGGCAGCAGAGATGGAAGTTAATATACAGTAAGCAACTGGAATGCTGTAATGTGATCAAAATAATCGTGGTATAGCCTCTGCTCTTAGGCTTGACTGAACAGCTTGATGGCTAGGGCAGTTTGGATCTACTGGTATTATCTTCTTAAAACATTTTCCTTAACTTGCTTTTTCCTCTTTGGTTTGTCTTCATATCAGAGCTTATCTACTATTTCTGACTTTATTGAAATTTATCTTCCTGAAGCTTACTGAATTTCTGTTGACATTCTCCCTTTTGCCCTTCCTAAGAATCACAGCTTTATCATTTCGTATTTAATGAAAAGAGTCTCCCTAAGGCAAACACATCAATTTTTGAGATCAGGAAATATTCTGAAACGAGATAAATCAGTGTAAATCTGGAAACAACACCACTGACATTCCTATAAGATACTCTAAGTAACAGCTTGGGAGAGCACTTACAGTAGATAATCCTGATGCCTATCAATGATGCATGAAAAGTTCTAAATTAGACAACTTTACCTGGGTTTTACTCTTCATTTTGATTGTACTGTACCTTTTTTCCTTCAAAGTTACAGCAGGTCTAAACAGCAGTACACACTTGTTAGACCGCATAATAATGTGTAAATCATTCAACAAGAAGCCAGGCCTCTCAGCAGACTGTAGATTCTCAAAGATTTCAAAAATATTACATTCCATCCCATAGTGATAGGAGATATGCTTGATTAAGAAAAAAAAAATCCAACTCTTCTCTGGGTTTCTTATAGTCTTTCTGAATGGTAGAGACCCAGTCTCACTGCACCTGCTCACATGCAATTTCAGCAAATCTATTTCTAGTGGTGCTGTGAGAGAAAAAGTGCCACACTAAGAATCACAGTGTGTTCATTTTACCATAGCACACTTGTATATATGTGTGTGCCTGACGTCACTCCTGTGGAAGGCTTTCCATCCTTCCCCATATCCTGTTCTCTTATAAATACAGCTAGAAACTTTTAATGAAAAAATAGAGAAACAGCCACCCACCCCAACCCTTCATATAGTGTGAAAGATAGAGAAAATACTGATAGAACTTCTGAGAACCACTGAGAGGCTCATAATATGAATCACATCTTAAGAGAACAGTTGATCTTCCAGACTGTAAACCCAATTTATTACTGGACATTTGTCCTTCTACTGGGAAACAATTAACATCTGACAACTACAGTAATTTCAAAAAAGAAAGTAACTTAGAGATATTCCTGGACATTTTACCTTAGTTTAAGATGAGTTGGAAGAATAAAGTTAGTTCTTTTCAAAACACTAACAGCTCACTAAGGTTCAAAACAGGACCCAGGCTTACCTCACCATATTTTAGTTCAGCTCCAAGGACATTACTCATTGTTCTCCTACAGCCACTGGAGATGGCTCCAGCCACATCTATTTGACTCACCTAAGATCCAACACAGACTCCAACTACATCCCTCTTGCCACCAGCTATGCACAGACACACAAGAGAGTTGTGTAACAAGAGTGCTGCACTCCTGTGGAAATTCTGATGAATTCTTCTCAGCAGCACACAGCCATGAGGAGGCTTGGCAAACATTTTAAATATTCAGACTAAGTTCTGCATTTTTGTCTCCAAGAATATAAGAAAACTCTTTTGACTCACACGTACAGTGACTTTATTTATTAATGTCTGTGAGACATTTATTTGAAACATGCATCACTGCCTACGTGAGCTTTCTTTAGATACCCAACATTATACAAACATTTCAGAAATTTAGAGCAGGTTTGGAAATCTCCACAAATATTGCTCCAGATTCTCTTATTGCTCCATGACTTTTAATCTAGTCATTCTGGATTTGTGGCATTGCAATTATAAAGAGAATGCAATTTTAGAAAATATAAAGTGGCCTACCTACCTTTAGAAAAATACATTTACAGCTAATTCTTTCAAGTCATAAAAAGGCACATAAAAAAGGATTATTCCAAAAAGATTCATGAATGGATTTTAATATCCAAACCTAAAATTACATATAAATTTTTTAAAAATAAAAATTTCTGAACAGTTTAGGAAAATGTAAGGACATATACAGGAAATTCAAACCTGTAAATATGAAATAGAATGACTAGTTGAGCCAGAAGCATATCTTTATTTTAACATGTACAAACCTCATACCACAATTCGAATGTGTCTATTCCCCAACAGAACATGGGGAGAATCAAAACATAGGTTTGTATATAATTGCTCTTGAAGAATTTTTAGGAGGCATATAACCTTGAAATATAACCAGACAATAACAAAATGGCTTTGGCTTTTCAGAACCAAATTATTTGCTGCTTTGCAGTATATGTAACAGAGTCAAATCAGAACATATTTCTGGTCCCTATGCAAGGAGAAAGAAATGTTATTAGACCCCAATTTCTAAAACGAAATATCAACAGTCAAAGTAAAATAGCAATTATAAAAAAGCCGTGCTAAACAAAACCATGCAGTATACAAACTCACATCAACATGAAGCCAGAGGCCATGCTTTTCACAGATATCAGCAATTTTATCCAGAGGATCAAATGCTCCCAGCACAGTTGTGCCTGCTGTAGCACAGACAAGAAATGGTGCTGACCCCTGCAATAGGATTCAAAACAAAAAAAAAAATATAATTCGCACTGCTCATCTCTCGCTTGGATACTTGCAGAGCTAAAGTATAAAACGATCTAGGAATGTAGGACAAAGATGTGGAAATCTGTATTTTAGTTTCCCAGCAGAAGGTACTGCATTTAGCAGTGTTGAATCTCTTTTTTTTTTTTTCCCTTTATTTAAAAAAAAAAAAGGCATTTTCCATTTCTAGTTAACACCATCCCAGGGCAGACTTCTGCAGCTTCAGACTGTTTTGACAGGTGCTAGTTTTGTCAAAATCAAAACATACCAGATCTATGACATCTCTCTTTACACACTGATCTTCAATTCTCAGTCTTTCACATTTCACTAACATATATGCTGTCATTCTGATAAAATAAAGTGATTAGCTCAGCCAGCAGACTACCCATGCAAGGAAAGGTATCTACAACACCCCTGCTCTCTGCCTGGTGAAGAGGAAACTTCAGCAAGGGAACGTGATTTTCCTGCAGCCACACTGGTGTGTGCCATGGCAGGGAGAGTCACTGCTGTCTGATCCCACACCTGACCTGCAGCTGGGTGCTATTCCCTGCCTCCCACTCCTCTGCCTAGGAAAGAAGAAGGGCTGTAGATGGTAACTGAATGTTAGGAGAGACACTGCTGGAAATCTCAGGCAGTGTTAAGGTCAGGCAGGTGGGGTAAGGAAAACTTTTGCTGGGTTGTGTCTCAGCCAGCCACTGACAGCTCTCCATCTTTGCCTCCCTTCAGCAAACACAGACCCTGGCAGATCCATGTGTCGGGTCCAGTTAGGAGCAGAAACTGCAACAGTGGAAAGAATGGGTGGAGCCTGCAACAACTCCATGAAATTGAGGGTATCAGCCCCAGCAACGACTGTGCAGTCTCACTTGCTGGAAGAACTGCTCTGCACAGTTCAGCATCTGGCCTGCAGAATGACAACTCGCTTACTGAGGAGGCACTAAAGTTGTTACTAAGTTGTTCGAGCTGGGATCACTGAGGTTCATTTGCAGTGAATTAGATCTCTCAGATGATGTGTGTCTGTGGAGGTAACTCAATGGAGCTCTAGTCACAACAGACATCAGCTGAAAAATCAAACTCCACACAAGTCTCCCATGTATCTTCACTCAGCTGAAATCCGATTTATTTTTTTCTTTCTTTTTCTTTTTTTTTTAACTGTTGCTACTTTAAGCATCTACAGAGACAGACAGACTTGATTCATGTTTACACTCTGACAGTTTTATACTTCTTTACAGTGTAGAGGACTGTTAGAATGGTACATAATTATGATTTATTTATAGTTTAGATTTTCTTTACAAACGACTAAAGCAGTGAAAAGTAACATTGGAATTAACCTAAATTAATCCCATACATTCACATAGACTTACCAGTCTTTAATTCACTTCTTGGTCATTTATTCTGAGTGCAAGCTACCACAATAGTTAATCAAACTTACAAATCAGCCTGAAGCTTGAGTACAAAACACTTGCAAGTGAGGCAAAGATGTATCAAATGCATCTATTTTCTGTTAGCATTCCCAGAAATTTTGTCCCACAGCTACATCAAAGGTAAAGTCAAAGGTTTTCAAGCTGCCAATTGGTAGCACAACTGAATACAGGAACAAGGCTCAGATCTCTACAAATTCCAGTAATTGCTACCATTATACTTTTCCCACAAAGAAGTGAATTAAATTTTTATTACTCTTGACAATATAGTTAAACTAATCTTCCTGTCTAAATTCTTTTAAAAGAGAAGACTCTTGCCATTCATATTCAGTGATCATTTTGTGCTTCAATCACTACCAAATACATCCTCTGTTGTCTAGAGTAATTAAAATATTTTCTGTAATTCACTGAAATGTCTTTCTGTAAAAGTTGTAAAGTAGCACTTTGTCAAGGACACACTGAAGCTCTGATGAAATTAAAACCTTCCAATACACCTGTAACTTCCTTTAAAATGCAAGTGAAATCATGTTTTTCTGTAAGCAGAGCATTTTGATATAGAACATTTGTTTTTAAATTGCAGAGTACCATACCGAGGTTGACCTTTCTAAAATAGTCATAAATGCCAGGTGACTTTTTTCAAATGACCATTGCATGTATTGTTACAAGAAAGAGAATACTGTTTATGCAAAAGCAAAGGATTGATTCTTCTGGAAGCCTGCTTCCTCTTGCTTTATTTTATTTCAGTCCCTTTTCCCACCCAGCTTGCTCAAATAAGTAAAGTACAGGTTGTCTTCCTCAGAAAATGCAAAGCACAGAAAGAGGCAAGCAAGAGAGTTTGCTAGGTCATTATCAATAGCTCTGATATCCAGAATGAAACTCAAATAAGAGATGGCTCTTTGCAGAAAATGCATCCAAAACAGAACTTACTGAAAGCTGTTGTGGCCATGCCAGTGCAGGACAGGACAGGACTGACTTGGCTTTTCTATCAGCCACAAAGGTAGATTTCCCAAGATAGAATTCCATGGAAGGTATTGTCCATGCCATGGATATTGCACTAGTTGCTTTGTATTCACTCACCATGGACTAAGGGCTGAGCTCTGAATTCTACTGCTCTGATGCACAAATTGGAAGTGAGAAATAGGGTGAGCTAACCAAGCCAAAAGAAGATCCTCTTGGAAGTCACATTTAGTCCTCCAAGCTCTCTAAAATAAATTATACTGACTATAGGTAAGGGCTGTCTTACAGATTGTGGGAATGTGTGTCAATGTTGTCCAAATGCACACATCAGTGCCTTTCCAGACTCTTGCCTTTAACTTTCTACTTGGCAAAGTCCCTGGGGGAAAAGAGACACCACTCTGCACTCTCGCTAAACTAATAGAAAGGCCAGAATTTATCATTTGAAGCTTGTAAGACAGTTTTAGAGACTAAGCCACATGTTACAGTTCTTGCTCACTGCAGAGGCAGTAGAGCAATAGCTGTTGTAATTAACTGAAAAATCGTTTTAGGAAAACACACTGCATCCATTTAAAAAAGGATCAAGGGCAAAAGAAATCCTATAAGAAATGCCCTAAATACTTCAGAGCAGCATTGTACTTGGGACTTTCATTAGCAGGAAACACCCTGTGGAATTTTCCTCCCTTCTAAGAATGTAGAACCCATAAGCCTTGGCTTGTTCCACAAGTTTGTGGCAAACAGATTGCACCTGTAAGAAAGATATTGTTACATCAGCTGCCCTATTTTTAAGATTTTGGTCACTCTTAGTTTTCCTTCCTTTCACTCAGATACAAGCACACAATCTGCATACACTCCTCTCTCCTTCACACTCTCTCTCCCCCTCTCACCTCTTTCCTGGCCCGCTGGACTTGTTTCTCCAGTTCCTCAGGTATCATCTTACCTCTAAAGGACACAGATTTAAAACTTTTTCAGTTACATTCAAATAGGTTAGTTATGTACAGCACTACTGCATTTTTAAAAGGCTCAGAGATCAGAGTCATGGCTTTTGCTTTCTTACCTTTCATCTGTTTTGATGAAATACACGTTCTCTGTACCAATACCCAGGAAGGAGGCTGCCTTCTTCATGGAGTAATGGCACTGTGGGTGAGAGAGACACAAAAAAAAAGTGCACACACAATTAAACAAGAGAAACTAATTCCTTAACATAGGGAACAGTGACAAGTACAACAGCACCTAACAGCATATTCTAACACAAAAAGCAAACTAATAAGTTACATATTGCAAAGCCCATCTTGTACTTAACACACACAGAAAACTGGGGAAAATTAGGCAAAAAAAGTTGTGCACCATGTTTAAAATGCAGGCTTAATAAAAAAGTTAGAATCTCTATTTCATGCAATTTTACTTAGAGCTGGTTCTGCGTTAGAATGAAAAGTAGAAGCTTTGAAGTGTCATCAGGGAAGAATTATTAATTGTTTCAGAATGTTTTAATAGAACTGAGTCAAAAGTATCAATGAGTGTAAGAGTTAGGAAATGCATGAGGAAAAGGGTCTAAAGGCTGCTTAAGTCAACAGCCTGGAAGCAATTAATTAGGTCTGAAAGTCCAAAAACACCACTCCTTGGAAACTGGACCCTTTGTTAGGATGTATATTTGAAGCCTCTACTACTTTTTTTATGCTTGTAAAAATTCTGTATGCTTTCTCTAACCCTCAGCTGGTGACCACTACCAGAGACAAGATACTCCAGAGACAGGATATTCTGCTGAACTGACCCATGGCCTAATTCAGCAACCCGTGTTCACAGGATCAAGGACCTCAAGTCCCAAGACCTACCAAAGCTTCAGATGTGGTAAAATGGGGATTTGCAAGGCTTTCAACATCCCATCTCTGCAAAAGGATCTGGAAATCGTGGTGGTGTGAAGATAGCTCGTGTGAATGTGAACCTTAGAAACTACCATGAAAGCAAGCAGACTTTAGACAGGACCCAGTACACCTTCAGACTTTACTGTGGGTTTTGCAAAAGGTTCCAGTGTGGGCCAGTCTGCGTTTTTCAGAAAATTGAGTTACTATTTTAGCAAAGAATTTTAGCTAGGTCTCCTCACAGAGACATATCTGAATGGGTACACAGACACATGCAGCCCACTTCTCACTTTGCACTGAATAAAGGGCATCAGTCTATGAAGCCTGTAAAGTGAGTCTAAAAGAAGACTTTAGAAATGGGTGTTTATTTAATCAGAATGTGGTAAAATGACTAAGGTGAGAATGCTATTCAAGCCCACATATACTTTTTACCACTATATACTTTTTACAAACTTTTTTCTTTTCAACAAATAATAATGGTTTATTTAACCATATTTCCAAAATTCGCCTTTATAAGACCTGCTGTACTGTGGATACTGTTATTCCAGCACAAGAGCACTGTGTCTTATTCCAGAACAAGAGTACACTGATCTCTGCTTAATTTGTCTTCAAGATTAGCCTGGGAATTCAAGATACAGTAACCTTCTTAACCTGAAGATATTTAGACATCAAAACTACCACTTATAGCAGTGGAGTCACTTTTGAGAGTACACCACATCCCGTAGGACTACACAGTTCTTCTCAGAACCAACACCATCCAACCCTTGGGTTATCACTGCCCTTCTCACAAAAACAAAATTGTCTCTATTACACATAATTACTGAAGGGTTAAAATAATGCATACTCCAGCAAATGCAAAGATGTCTAGAATTGTTACTTTTCATACAGGAGGTGAAGCCAGGTGGTTAATTAATTCCATTTTCTTCCTGAGAGTTCACACAAATGCAGTTACTGCAGAACATAATTATGAAAAATGTACAACATTTTAATGTGTGGGCATGAATATATTAAGGGTATTAAAGCCTGTCACGATTCTTTTGATGAGATGGATAATCTCAGAGGGCTCTTTTTCATTTTGACAAAGAGGTTTCCCCCACCATCACCCACTTTTTAAACAAAGGCATACAAAGACACTACCTGATGCTACTGAGTAGTTTTAAGAAAGCTTAATTTGCAACATGACACATCCACAAGGCCTTTAGGGCTCAGTCATTTAGACTGTTACAAGAATAATAACATACATAGGTGGATAATTAGTCTTACATTACATCAATAAAGGTAATAATGATTCTAAGTGGCTGTGTGTTGTTCAGCAGAAGTTTGGAGATGTTTTTGATTGACTAGTGAATCATTCAGAATACAAGTTGCTTCCATCACTGATATCTAGCCATTACTTTCAAATGAAAGGTATGAATCACCAAGAATAGTCAGATTGCTCCAAACTGAGTAAGTAGCAGACCTGCAAATTCAGGATACTAGTAAGCAGACAACCAGTAAATTATATATTTTATTATAAACAATGGTATAAGAGACTGGAAGAAAGATAAAAGAGGCTTGAGTACCCAAGAGATTATACCAAAAAGCAGAGGAAAAGAGAAGAATAGAGGGAATACAAAAACAAACAGGCTGCAAATACATTATTTTTCCTCCAGAAGTACTTCTGTACTTCTTGGGAAATTCTGGTCTTCAGTAGGACAGAAAATAGAACAAGACTCATAATACTGCATAGGTTTGGAATATGCTTCCTTTGATGAAAAAAGAGGTATTTCAGTTACATTGACTGAAAACACGTAAGAATTTCTTCTCCCCTCTTCATTACTAGAAGTCATTATGCTAAATCACATTGCATCATTTTAAGAAAAAATACACCAAAGAACATTTAGCAGCTACAGTCACAAGAGTGCCAACTAATTCACTTTTCATAGTTTCCTTTCCAAAAAAGGAGAAAATACTTTTCAACTGGATATTTCTATTTTAAATACTGTGAGTTCAGATTTCTCTTGCCACGTCTTTCACAGTTGAGTTTGCCTGGAAAAATTATTAAATCTGTAGCCATTTGTAGTAAGAAATTATCATCTTTGAGCACAAGATCAAATTGGAGCATTGGTGCATTTAAGATGTGCTGCTGTACTATTTTACCTATATCTAGACATAGCTTCCATTTCCTAATAATGTTTACAAAGACAAGGCACTTCCTACCCGTGCTCATTAAAACAGAAGATAAATTTGTATTTTCTGGATTTTAAAAAGGTTCCTGGAAACATAATTGCATAAAGCAATTACATTATTATGAGATTGTTTTATTACCCATTTTTGTCTGTTGTAATTCCAACAGGGGACAACATGATAAGTTAATGTTGTGTTCTCTCACTTTATTACTTTCATGATCAAGTTGCACTGGGGAGGAATTTCATTTCATTTCATCTAAAAACTGCTCATATCAGCATGTACATTTCAACTGTTTACACATCTTCTCCTACCCTTACTTACCTCAAACTTATCAGATTTCTGCCTTTCAGATCAATGTAACACATACTTGTGCCAGAATAAAGTTTAGATGGGACTCAAATAGCAAAAGGGAATAAAAAGGTGAGCTGATATCTATAACTAGAAGCGTATTTATCTCCTACAGAGCCACTAATCATGCCTCCAGAAAGTGGGATATAACAATTACTCTTCTGCTGCTCCTGTCTCAAGCAGGATCACTCTGTAATGATCCAGTGAGAGTATTGCAGAGTAGCAGTATAAACAGTGCCCACTGTGTATCACCAGTTTTAAATATCTAAGCATTTACTTGCAGGAACAAGGAGCCTTTTTATTCCTGAAGGGCAAGCACGATATGTGAGGACCCTGAGTGGGCCATGCATTAAATATACATCTTTATGTTATCCAAAAACATACAAAAAACCATAGCCCCAGATCACATAAGTCACTGAAAGTCTGTGCATTCCCCTGCCCTGCAGCAGGGCAACTCTTTCAACCTGACAAGTGCCAAACTGAGACTTAGAGCCTTAGCAAATCAAGGCAAAAATAATTTTATGTCAGCACTGCACTGCAGCCAAGCCCTAAAATGGCACAAGGGCCTTGAACAGTGGAGGCTTTTGACTTATTAATACTCAGTTCATTATTGCCTCATGGCTTCTCCCTGCCAATGCTCTTCTTGCCTGATTCATAATGGCCCAGGTTGTCAACTTCTCCAAGTATTGTTTTATATTTTGTTTGTTTGTTTTGTTGGGGGAAGTTGACAATTTGCTTCTCCAGGTACCTCTTCAGTTAAAATAAAGCCAACGTAAAAACATCCAGCAAAAACTAAGGATGCTTGGATGAGGGGATTGACTGTACCCTCAGGAAGCTCACAGATGACACCAAGCTGGGTGGGAGATTGATCTGCTGGAGGGTAGGAAGGATTTTCAGAGGAATCTGAGCAGACTGGATTGATGGGCAAAGCCAAGGGTGTGACATTCAAAAAGTCAAAGTGCTCAGTCCTCATCCTTTTAGTTATATTGATTGAAAACATGTAAGAATTTCTTCTCCTCTCTTCATTACTAGAAGTCATTATGCTAAATCACATTGCATCATTTTAAGAAAAAATACACCAAAGAACATTTAGCAGCTACAGTCACAAGAGTGCCAACTAATTCACTTTTCATAGTTTCCTTTCCAAAAAAGGAGAAAGAAATATCCAGATTAAAAGTATTATTTTAAAAACTGATTACATATATTCTCAATATGGCACATCTGAACAAAAGTTTCCAAAAGGTCATGTAGCTTGGACTCAGTAAAGGCAGATCTAAAATAAGTATAAATTAATATTCCCTTTTCCTCCCTCATAACACTGAATAAACACGAGTAATCTCGGAAAATAGTCGCATTATCTAGCCATTAAAAACATCAGTTTTACAGTAAATAATTGAGTACTAAAGACTATGTGGTTGTGTGAAGCAAACAAAGTATTAGAGATCAAAAGCATGGCCTTACAAATAATTTACCAATTTATTTTTCCTGGTCAGCTCTATGTTTTATGGTTTTGGTCTTCCTGGTGAAGCAAAGACATAAAAATAAATTTATTCTGGTAGCCAATTAAAATTTCTTTTGTCATGAAATTAAATATTTGTTTATTTCAGAGCAAGATAATATATTGTAGTTAAACCATGCAACGAAATAAAATGTTACTTCATTACAGAAGTTGCATGGGCTTCACTTCAAAAGCATTAACTATTTTGAAGATGTAACATGATGGATTAAGTATGAGCTGGCATGTCATTTCACACACACACTTTTCAGGAAAAAAGAAAGAAAATAAACAAGAAAATATATTTTGTTGGAGGAAAAAAAACTAACAAACCACCTTTATTTAGGACATGTGGGCTCAGTTCCAAAAGACATGTTATCTTGGAAAACAAACAATGCCTTCATCCCTCAGGCTTCTTCAAAATAAGCCTCTCAACAATTTATACTGCAAACTGTTTGGAGCTGAAACGTCTGAGCTACAATTATTCTACTAAGTCTATATTTTCTAATACAACAAGGTTTTGTGCAGGCTTCCACTGGGGTCTTTATATAGTAGAGTCAGAATCAATAACAACTCTGCACTAATCAAATGATAAACTCTCAAAACTGAAGGGACAGGGAAGAGAAAAACTCCATAAACTACCTTCAGAATAAACGTATGAATGTAACTCAATTTCCCACAGGTGTTTTGGACTGATATTATTCAAAAACTTTAAAAACTAGCCACATATTTTCAATTATTTAAAGAAAAAATGTCTAAAGGTCCAGCATTTTTTTTCTGAGAGGCATATGGTGGGTTTGACTCTGCACTACAACCAATCTGTACTCAGACATAGGGCAAAATGAGAGCTGCAGAGAGCCATCTCACAGGTCCACAAGTGCTCAGTTTAGTACAAATTAAACATGCAGGAAAAAACCTTTGACATCCAAAACCTACCTACAGCTCCTGCTAGACTTAATGTTGTGGGAAATCAAATGCTGCAGACCTCCACAATACAGCACATGCATTCTGCTTCAGGTTTACCCCATGCACAGCCTATTCTTATATCAGCAGTTTTCCAAGCAGGAACATCTGTGTTTGTTTTCTGAAAGCAAGAAAGCTTCTGCAGGGAAATTAACCATCAGACTTCTCCACTTAGCTCCAATATTCCACATCATACACTGATGTCAGAATTATTGTACCAGTGTCCCATCAGATATGCAAATGATATCATTTTACTGCTACTGAAAAAATAAAGTTGAAAAAGCTTTTCTTTGTTTTCATTTTACCTCTTCCGAAGCGAACAGAACTAGTCTTGGCAGACCTGAAAGCCCTTTCTCCTTTATCTCAGGGCAAAATTTGTACCTTGCTAAGTTCATAGCATACATATTAGAAACAGAGCCACCTGCAAAAGGAGACATACAAATATTGCATTAGCCACAGTACAAGTACCTTCCCTGCATCTGAGTGCTTGACCTAGTAAGGGAAAAATACACCCCACAGGCATCCTAGTAATGCATCCATCACAATTTATTTCCTCCTCTGAAGGCTACATACATAAAATGAGCCTTGGGCTCTGCAGCAGGCATGGAAATGGAGCCTGTTTGGAGGCTCTTTGGGGATATTTCCTGAGGAATAAGAGCTGTGCCCAAGCAGTCCTTCCCAACAGAGAAAACCCTGCCACAGCACCTTCCCCTCTACACGGAAGCAGAGCAAGCTCAGCTGCCTGCACCAAGCTCAGAGCCTCAGAGATCTCTTGGGCAACCAGGCCTCAGAGGACCATGGGAGAAAAAGATCTTTGGAAAAAAACCCAGAAATATCTTTGCAAAAGAAACCCAAAATAAACATTGTGAGTGGGAACTGCAAGGTAAGATCTGGATAAGTTTTATTCACTCAGGACAGGTTTTATTCCTAGCAGAACAAAACCAAAGTAGTAAGAAAAACTCTTATGTAAAACTAGAACCAAAAAAAAGGACAATTAATTTATCTTTTCTCAGTAGATCACTAAATTTTAAGCCAGTAATTCTCCTGTAAAAGTAAGGCTTCTACCAGAAATACACATCAAATTTGATGGGAAAAAAAATTCCATACCAGTTATATATTTTAAAAATAGGGATTTTTAGCTTATTTATTTTTCTTCTACTCATGTGTAGGCTAGAATTACTGACTTTGTTTCAGTTTGGGGAAGGGACTTTAAACTCATGTACTCATTTAATTTCTTTCTCACTCCCAAAATAGATACAAAAGCTTCACATCTAGTCCAATTATTTGTTATCTGAATAATCTGTGAAATATCACCATTATGCTTCATAATTTCAGTGCAGTAGGTAGAAATACTGCCTTACAGAATATTTTAAAAGCATGCTTTATCAAGCAGCTTAAGATATACCTGTTTGGCCTGTCTTATCATAACATTTAATAAAATTATAAAAATTCAAAGGAGTTAAGATCTTGTAAACTCTTGCTCCCTCAGCTCATAGGCAGGATACACAGATCTATGTCCTCAGGACCATGGGTTGACACCTAGCACATAAATCAGTTCCCTGTCTGTCAGCTGACTCCTTCCAATGAGGTCAGGAAGGGCATCAGCTACAAACAATTAATTTCAAATAATTCCATATAATTATATTTAATGTATAAGTGTTTTCATTCATTCACTGATCAGAATCACTGAATTATTACTAGAAACACATAAAATAAGTCTAGATTGAGTAGTTTTGTGTATCACTACACTTTTCACTTTTGCATTCATTTTCAAATATTCTACATGACTCCAGTGTTCATAGAATTAACGGAATTAGGCACTTTATAATGACTCAGACTGAGATCTGAACAGTTCCTACCTGGATTAAATATACCATCCCCTTCTTCCCAGCCTATGAATTCAATCATTTTCTTGATGACTGCTTCTTCCACCAAGAGAAACACAGGGGATACTTCATATGTGTATCTAAAGAGAAATGATAGCATGATAATTGGTATGAAAACTACAGAACTCATGGCACAGAGCATTGCTAAAACTAGATAAAGGCTTCTTGCTCCTTTCTCTAATCTATCAGCAGCTGATCACCACCAGCAGTAGGACTTTAACTAAAAACATCATGAATTCGATCCAGTAGAGCAATTAATTAGTTTCTGGCAGCATCTCATTGACACTCCCACTCCCAAAGTAGTACACCAGTTTGCTCTTAATGTAGGTCACATGCTTAAATTTCAGCTTTACATTTGCAAGTAAACAGTAGACAGGTCACCATTTGCATTCAACTCTGTGCAGAATGCTTCAAAGGAATGAAGAACTAATTAAAGTCTGATTAATTCATTTTTATGTACTAAGTGAGGTAAAAGTCTAGGTTTAATAGCATAGAGAAAAAAATCTCTTCTCTTAAACCCCATCTTCATCCAATCAGAATCAACCTGTTTTCTCTCCCAAAGTCTTGCACAATTCCTACCTCTTCTGTAACACTGAAAACAGAAAGCAGAAGCAACGAAGCCAAAGAAGCTGTTATTCCCAAAATCATGTTGTGTTAAGTCATCACCAAGAGGACAAAGAACCACACTTACACACTGGGGTTCAGAGCTTCTGTAATGAAACGAGCCACTAACGAGTAATGATCTATTCCAGCATACAGCTGATTGAAAAATCTTGGATGATCTGAAAATACAGATGAAAAGCAAGTGACAGGATATTCCAGAAAAGAGAATACATCACACTCCCTCTCAGTTGAATGCTGATTATTGCAAACCACAATTGACTCTATTCTCTCAGTATTCTCTAGATTTGCTGTCCTTTCCTAAAGTTAGACATTCCTTTGAAAGTAAATTTAATAAGCTCTTTCAAACCTCAAAACATGTCTTGAGAAACACAAGCGGTGCACAGAATAAATGTGAGCTGTTCACAAGTTTTATAAATCAAAAAATAAAAGGGATTGACAATTGAATATACCTAGTGGCTTTAAACAGGGGTTTTGAGAGGCCACAGTCAATGCTCAGCCAAATTTTGCTAAGCAGTAGAATACAGGAACCTGCTATCCCCCAAGCTTTTTCTCCCACCAAAGTCTCAACACAGACAGAAAGGCAATCCAACAACTTGGAAAATTTTGCTGTGTACTTAAAATGAATGAGAAGTTAAGAGAATTTGTTTACCTGCCTTGAAACACTGAGATATAACTAATTTTGATAAAATTCTGTACTATTTCTACCTATAAAAACAACTCAGTTCAACAGTGGGGTCACCACCTAAATTTTAATCCATAGCACAGCATTTTTACATGCAAAACCAGGTAAACAGTATGGCTCCATTTATATTATAACTGGGGCTTCAGTAAATGTCCATACTCAAATTAAAGGCTTATTTTTATATATGACGTCCTTGCTAAGGTGACATAGTGTAATAAATTATAATCTAAAGGCAATTTGCAAAAGAGAGATAAACAGAACATCTTCCACTAACTCTGTAATTATATCTGTATATTATTAGTACACTCCCCCTGCAGATCAGTATCATTACTCTTCTGTGGTTTTCAGAAGCATAAGTCCCATTTCAAAATTATTTTACAGTTTTACTCTGCAGCAACAGTGATTGTAGCAGGGAATGCAGCCCAGAAATGCATAACTAACTACATCAAATGTCTTTCTTACCAAAATACAGCCTAAGCTGTACAACATCTGAAATCCTGAGCTATGGATTCACAGTGCTATTTCCTGGACAGGTGCTGCCCATCCCTTTTCACCAAGATTGAATTACCCTGCACATGCTGCAGAAAGGTTAGCTGTAGAGAGCTAATCCTGCAGAGCTGTGGAGTACTGTCTCTGAAACACTGCAGGCTCTCTTCTCATGGTGTCTGGAACAGGAATTACTGCCTATCAGCAAATTAACACCCTACAAGATTATTGCCCAAATAGAACAATACCAAATGGAGGGTAATCATCACAACGAACACATGAGGGCAATGATGGTGACTCCAAATCGCATCACTCAGACAGCAGGAAATCACACAAAAAGGTCCTTCTCCTGCCTATTTTGCTCTAGCAAAAAAATTTGTCATATCATTTGTCTAAGTGACTTTCCCAAGACTTCAGAATTACAGAATCGACTATTAATGCAAATGGCATTATGTTAATTACTTTTTGATTAGTTTACCATTATTACATATTTTAATCAAACCTATGGTGGCCAGAATTCAGTAAAACAACTGTTTTCACACTTGTATAGGCAGGAGGGAAACAAGCATTCATGCTCCCAGTCCCCTTAAAAGGTGACAGGGCTTTGTAAACATTATCCTGTCTAAGTCAGCATGCAGAGCAACTGTGCTTAAAATCCCATTCCTACTGGTTTTGACGCTGTATTTTATAACATCACGGCAGAGCTGCAGGATCTTCTCATGGCATTCTCCAGTGTCTCTCATTTCCAGGTCAAGAATCTGCTTAAGCTTTTCAGGGGCTTGCCACTCACAGACCTAGAGATGAGGAGCAAGGCAGACAGCATCAGTGAACAGCTTAGCCAGGAGCAAGAGGTTATAGAGGTACAAAGTAATCACTCCATTCAGCACTGCTTTCACAAAACTTCCCATGACAGGGCAGCATGCCACCAGAAAATACATCCAGTAAACTGGCCTCATGGGATGTTGGTTTTATCATGTCTCAGGCAACACTCAACCATGAACATTAGAGTGTGGAATGCTGAAAGGCAGAAAAGAAAGAGGCCTGCAGCTCAAATCCTGTCCTTAGGTAAGGATTTGTAATCACAGTATTTTCAGATGCTGCTCTGCCAAGGGGTGGGAGCAAGCACTGCATGCCCAAAGGCAAGCATGGTTTATTTGCAGGACTTCTTCCCATACAGCCTCTTAACCAGGTTCCGCAGAACCCACAGCAATCTTATAATGTTGTCCTCTCCAGTGGTACCACACCCACTTCCCTTCTTCTCCAAAACCAATGTCCCTGAGGAGCAAACAAATAACTCAACCCCACTCCAAACATGAAAAACACTACAGCCCTTTGTGATCACAAAGAAAATGACCTTTGTATTCTGAGATTTTAAAAAACCACCATCATTTTCTGGCATGTATGCTAATGTATGCTAATTATGTTATTGGAATATTTTATAATACATTCTTTATTAATTTGTAAGGCTGTATTTTATTTTTGAGCTAAGCACAGACTAGAAGCAATTTTGAGGCTACTTAGATTGCAATAAAATACAGCTTATAAGAAATTGATTTATTGTTCATGATCTTCACTACAAAGTCTCAACAACACTCTATGGCTTTACCTTTTCTGTTACATCATCTGCTTTCTGGACAACTTCTTCCATTATAATCTTACAGGCCTCTTCCACAAACTTCTCTCCTGCTTTTGAGTCCATTATTGGACCATTTAGGATGACCCCATCCACCAAAACAGCATTCTTCTTCTGCAGCATCTCCTGCCTGCAAACACCAACTGTAAGAGAAATAACTCATCATTAAAGCAAGGATAAATAAATAATAAACTAACACAATATTCTTTCACTGATGGAGATTTAGTCAACTTAAGAAAAAACTCATATGCACTTTTTACCTGTACAAAAATCCTAGATTTTGGTGGAAGAATCTTTACAGACAAAAAAACCCCACATTACTTCAAACATAGACTTATTCTGTAGGCACTAATAGCCTACTTGTATATTATCTACTGCTTTCTCTAACATACAAAAGCATGCAAGGGACCTTCCAAACACAGAGGAAAATACAGTTGTGGTTTAGAACATGTTACAGCTGTATAAATGAAAATATAGCAAAAGGTAATGGGCATTTTCCTCAGCTAAAAATATTTCCCTCCAAAAGCCATCCCTCTGCTCCCACTATTTTCATGAAATAACTTTCAGGCTTTGTTTCCTGTATCTTTATGCTGGCCCTTTCCACCAGCCATTCTTCTTGCTCAGTCTTCTGCATTCTTTGCAGAGTGCTTCACTGACCCACACTCCATGAAAATAAAACCTTTCGATGGCACATACCTCTACTTTTTTCTGCCCTTATCCTATTAAGTGTCCTCAGCCACGAATTACAATAATCTGCTGGGCAGATTATCTTGTTTATTCCTTTCTCCAGTGATGATCTCTTTCCCCTCCCTTAGCTTTACCCAGGAGACACTCTCCTGGTGTATTCCGTGAACACATTTTTACTTCCTCCTTTACATTACCCCTGAGAGCTCATCCAAGATGCTCGCAAGACACTGGCCAACAGTGACAACTACGTATCTCTTTCATGGATTGATTTCATATGGTGAGAACTGGAGTCTGGTTTTCATCAGCATGAGGATGAAGATGAAATTGAGACGTTTGGAGATATCAAGGGAATAGATATTTGAAACAGTATCACGCCGAAAGGAGAAGCGGTAACTACTGTAGCCGATTATCTGGGTTACAGGCAGTATCTGTTCACTGATCCTGCTTTGGAGCAGCCGAGATCTCTAACTACAGGCAGCACTGCCACCATGGGTTGTCTTCATTTAAAGCGAGGATGATGCAAGGCTGGGTGTGTGGAGAAAGTTCTGTGCCCAAGACCACTTTATCTTATTGCTTTACTTTTTGCACCACCTACAAAGTAGAGAAGTCAGGTGGCTCTTTCACAGGTCCAAACAATTGAATTTCCAGAGGACTGCCAGGCACTGCAGTCTGACACATTCATCATGCTTATCATAATTACAGCTCCTCGTGCACAGGAGGACATAGAGGAACAACAGTGATGCTTAGAAGTGTGCATCACTTCAAGGTCCATTGATTGAAAGAAACCCTGCTAATCCCATGAGCTTTTATTTTCTGGTGACTCAGAGAAGCTATTCAGTCCAATTTGATTTATCAGGAGAGATATGACAAACAAGATAAAATTCTAACATAAGACCTCACACTTCTCATAATGCTGCCAACAAAAATGACACACACACCCCTCCACCATGCATTTCTGAAATGACTTCTATTTTTAATCCAAATGAGCAGCATAGTAAATTTCTAATACTCTAATACATACTAATACTCTAAACAGAGTAACCTTCAGCCCACTGTTATACAAAAGGCATGAATGTTCTTTCTGGACAGATGGAGAACAAGCAGGCAAACAGTATTAAATCTTCAACGGGTAAAGAGGGAAAATCACAGACATCAAAAATGTCGATTCTTATCATACTTTCCAGCACACTACAGCAGAGGCACTGTAAAGAAACTGCAGCTTTGGAAAAGTCTTAGGTGTTTATCTCTGGAAATGCAAGCTAGTAGGTCAGCTTTACAAGATTTAAAACCCTGGGTATTACCAGGAAATGGAAGGCATCAGGGCTTTGGGCAAAGAGAATAGAGACTAATTTTGTGTTGAGACTTAGTTATTTGATGCATAAATAGCTGCCTTAAGTACTATTCAGAAGTCAACATAAATACAAAAAGGAATCTCAGCCTTAATATCACTTGTAGAGTCTATGATCTCTATGTATGCCAAAGGTGTTTTGTTTCTACAGAGAAGAGGACAGGATCTAAAACTACGAGGGAGATTAATATCTACTGCAGGGCACAGATATTGATACTTCCTTTGGTTACAAGAAGAATAGATAGCGCAGCAAGAGAACTCACTAACTTCAACTCCTTTTTTTTGTTTGTTTGTTTGGGATATTTTGTTGTTGTTGTTTGGTGGATTAGTATTGGGTTTTTTGTTCTCCTTCAAATCAAAAGATTTCTATTGGTAACTCCCTTAGCCCTATTCCTGTCACTTTTGCATAGAGACAAGACACTAGTAATTCCATGGCTTTACAACAACCTTTTTACAGGAATTCTGCAAAACCAGAACTTTACATTACTTTTTCTACCAGGTCTTTAGAGTCTGAGTCATAGGTCTAACAGCTTCCTGTTTGAAGCAGGTCTGTTCACCTCTACACGGTTTTACAGTCTGCCCAGGATGCTTTGTGGATCCTGAGGAAGAAGATATGCTCTGGAAAATGGGTGATGGTCTGCCCCTAGTCCCCACATCTGTTTCAGAACTTGAGCACAGTCTATGAAAAAGCAGAAAGGTTAGAAGGAAGAGATGGAAGACTGACTTAATTTTAACAGCGTTTTACCCGTATAAAGGTCCAGCAAAGAGTTTGCAACTTTGCCCATATTTTATTTCATGGAATAATACTCCTTGCCGTTATTTACCACTCCTCAATAACTTTTTGGTTATCACTTATAATTTCAATCTGAATTTGTTGCAAATTGTGCCCTGGAATATATCATATAAGACCATTGCTTGAAATCAGCAGAAACAATTATTTCACAATCAGGTGCTAAATCACGCTCCAAGCACACCCATTTTTCTGAGGTTGTCTTCAGGTTTTGGAAACCACTACTGGATACATACACTCTTCTCATCCCTCACGATCTTTCTGTGACTGATGATACTTAATCTTCTACTTTTAACTGCCTGATTTCTGGAGTGCTTATGAGATGACTAAACTCTATCAAAAAAATTAATGTGTTTCCACTTGGTTGCAGTAAAACCCTGATGAGGAAAACTGAGTAGATGATAAACCTCTGAAATTCCATAACATTTTTTCTTTTCATCACATTTTTAAACGAGGCATATGACCAATTTATTATGCTTTAGAGGTGAAGCTCCAGAAAGATTCCAGGTTCACTTTTACTTTCTATGTCACAGTTAAATAGATTCCTTTAACACATTGTCAACATCCAAGCTAAGAAACACAGTATGCTAATGATACATGTTGTCTCTTATTAAAAAAAAAAAAAATCATTCATCAAATGCTCACATTATTTAACAAAAATTTTGGGCCTTTTATGTATCTGTCTCAAGCACATGCAATTGCACTAAAGGAACATCATTTTCTTTGAAGTGGGAAGGCCCACTTCATAGAAACAGCATCTTGTCACATACACCTTTTTTGTTTTCAAATATGAGAGGGAAACCGTCTAGAGATGTGACTGTAATAAATGTGCTCTTTCCTTTTTGAGAATACAGAAACACACGCCGAAGCAGACTCAGAAAATAGACTTCCAGAAAATACATCAAATACAATTTCAGCCAAATGGCTTCAGGCTTGAAACAGAAATAAAAATTTAGCAAATGGAAGTGCTTTAACACAGAGATTAAGAATTACTGACTGTTTAAAATATCCTTCTGCAAAAGAGAAGACTCAATTCTGCTCTAGTTGAAGGCAATTGGGCATTCAGCCACTGGCTTCAGCAGCAGCAAAATCAAGTCCATAATTCTCATATTTCATCCTGAAAGAAATATTCTATTACAGAAGCCTAAGTATTTCCAACCAGCATTTCATTTTTATGATCAATATTATTTTCTCAGCAGAAAACATAAATTAATTGGGGTTGGAATAATGTAGAGAAAAAAATAAACATTTTTTCAAATGTTTCTATATCTTCATGAAAGTACTACCATATATTTTAAAAGCTTCATCTGTGTTTCCATATTTGACTGCTAAATCCTTGCACCACAAAAAGAAACTGAAGCATGGTATTTGGCCCATTCTAACAATATTTGGGAGAGTAGCATGAAATGACTAGAAAGATTTACTGCTTGCAAGGCAAATGAGAAAACAGAAGGGTGTTCTTGTGAAAGAGTAGCTTGTGCTTGAATGCCAGAGCCAAATCCAGTTCAGTTTATACTGTATTAGCACCACTGACTATTCAAGGGAATGCAAAAAGCTGGCTTTGGCCAAAGGCCTATTTCTGCTTTGTAACAAATGCAGTAGTAATTGCCAGCATTAATCAGAAAAAAATTTTTTTTTTCATTCTGTATGATCTAGTTATGGGTCTTCTTTTAGTTGGTCCAGCAAAACAGACCACGTGCCTTCAGCATCAAGATTCCACACCACCATGTTTAATCAATTACTGTGGTGCCATATCATGTATCAAAGCATTAAAACACATACTTGTCCCACACCATGCAGCTATTTGAGTCCCTTGGTATAAATAATCTTTAAAGACACTTCTGTTTCTTTAATCACTGCTGTCTGTACATATGAATAAAGTAGAACCACTCCAGTCTTAAGGCAAAAATGCATTATTTCTTCATAAACTGATTTCCCAGGCCTGCTGCCAAGTTAATGAGATGCAGTTTTCTTAAAATCCAGTACATGAAATTACTTGTTGTCCTGGAAAAGCTATCCACGTGAAAAAAAGAAGTAGGCATGGGTATAGTAGGGCTTGTGCAATTCCCACTGTATTACATATTCTTGTTTTGCACATTTATGGACCAGGCCTGTGGATAGAGAACAAGTTGGATGCTTCCCCTCAGAAGGTCAGCAGCAGCCACCCCCACACAGGAATCTTCTGACTGTGAAAAGGCAAATGTGACCTCTACAGAGAAGGGCCCAAGGAAAACAAAAGTGCTTGTGTCTGGGCTCCAAAACCCCTGAATAGACTCATTGAGCACACAGCTAGCACTGAACAGTAGGAGCACAACAAATGGGTCCTATTCTCCATCCCACACCTGAATTTCCCTTTCCTAAAGGAGGGGTTGGGAGAATGAAATGAGGAGAGGGGACCCAGTGACGAATATCTGACAGGGAATGCAAGGACCTAGGACAGAGGTCCTGCTTTCAAGTTTTCAGAGGTATTTCCTGAGTTCTGGGAAGAAAAAAAAAAAAAAAAGTATGTAAAAGTCACAAAATAAGATTCAGACATTTTTCTGCAGCCTCAGGAATTGATGTCAATTTTTCATAACAACTCTGCAATGTCCTAACTAAATATGTGCGGGAATGATTTCTGCTATAACATTTCCAGTTGGGAAGAAAAGCTGTGGAGAATCAGAATTCACCTTGATGCAAAACTGAGAAATAGCAAATGCCAACTATGAAATGGAAATCCCAACTCCATGACCCCAGTGGGATTCTATCTCACATGTTCTAACTCTTAACACCTGATAACAGTGTAGGAAGTGTCTGAGAAACAAAACTCTTTTCATTTTAATTAAAAGTTGTGTATTGATGATGAGCATCTAATGAACATTCCTTTCTCAGTGAGAAAGTGGCTAAACAAGTCAATCAAAGCACTGTGCATGGGATAGCAAAGTTAACTTCGGGAGGCTGAGTTCAAACAGAAATGGTGAATAAAGGTGTGACCCACACAGAGCATACAGAATCCCTGAGATTTTTCTGGTTCCCAGTGGAAAATAAAAAAAGATTAAATGAAAGCACAATTTTTTTTTTCCAAATGAAAGTTCTGCAACTTGTTTTAAAAGAGTTTCTGACAGCCTGCAATTTCATGCAAGAACTATATTTTTAATATAATATAAAATCAATTTTTAGCTCCAGTCTTTCAAAAATCAACTAAGAAGGCAGTAATTTACTAAAACCGAATTTTATAGGATTCAATGCAAGTTAAAAATGTAGAAATAGATGAAAAGTCTAAATTTAATTTTAGGAAGTTTTACCTGTGCATTCAAGTTACAGTCAAAACAAGTGTTTTCCTCTCATTTTTTCATATCATAAACACTTCTATATTTTCTGCTTCCTACAAAGGATGTCCAATTGCTGCTCAATAACTCGCACCCACAACATAACTCTGAGATACGCCCTTATTTACTAACATGGGGAAGCTAGTGCATAGCTAATCAGGTTGCAACTTTCCAGACCACTAGGTTCTCTGAAGTAGCTCCTACATAGATATTCAGAATTTATTAGCCTATCACTTCAATGTAAAAGTAGTTCAAAGCAGCTCCATGCACTTTCAAAATGGTGCAGGTTGCCTTGCCCAGGCTATTATGCTGCTGGCCACATCAGATGAGGGCTCTGGACACGCCATTTCAAGTTGTGCCAGCCGTGGGTTTAGTACCTGATTTTGGGAAAACACTGCTGCGCTGAAAGGGGCCAGGCTGCTGCATGGCACTGGCAGGTGCCAGCTGAAGACACTAGCAGCCCTTTTCTAGAGCATCAGGCTGGATGGTGCCCGGTGGAAACACAGATGTGATCCTACTGAGCACGCTAGGGCTCAGCAATGGCCAGCTGACAGAGACCCAAACAGAGCCACCACACTGCCTGTAGTCTGACTGCACCCAGGTCTTCCAGTCTTCCTCCATCCCAGGCAGAAAATGGATACCTTGTTTTGTTTGGGGTTTGTGTGTTTGGACCATGCTGAAACTTAAATCAGTCATTTGACCCCAGCATTAGTGCAGTAACCAAATAAAAGGTACAAACAGCATTTGTCACTTGTACTTTCCCCTTCAGGCTGGTGCCAGAGCTTTTTAACATGATATATTGGCCTCAAAGAGGGCTCAATAATCCCTGAACAATGGAGCAAGGCTGCTTGCAAAAAATTAGTTTAAGCAGCTCAATAAGACCCTGCAAGCTGTCTTGCAGTGTAACCAGAAGAGGGATGCCAAGCCACTTAAAGACAACCTTTCTTGTGGAAACCGTGACATTTGTTAATGGATAAGATCATATTTATAAGGCATTTCAGCATACATAAGATGAGATGTGACAAAGGGCAGAGATAGCTAAGCTTTAGAGACACAAGCTTTTCCAAATTATCCAGATTTAAACTACTTTCTAAAGTCATTGCTACCTTGCTGACAAAAGACCACGGTCACTAAGAACCACCTTTCTCACAACATTCATGGTACTGAAAAGCTTCTGGTCTAGTGGCTTTTACTTTGAAAGACAATTCTATTTGCTGACACTTGACAAGTTTTTCATTAAAAAAAATAAAGATCACATATACTCAAGAAATGGCAACAGAGATGGACATATACATATATTTGAATCAGGTCAAAGATACCTTTTATTACCCTTAGAAGAGGCCTGACAATAATTATCAACAGAAACAACCACCACTGACACACTAAAAGCAACAACAATTTGCCTTTTCAATTTATCATTCCCTCATTGCACATGTATAAACCTCAGCAATGCTAAAATAAGATTACTTGTGTGCACAGATGGAAGAACAAAAGGGGGGAAATGGCCCAAATTTAGCCATGTCCTGCTGAGTATCCTGGACTTATCAATGTTTTACCAACCGCTACCTCCTACAACCTCTGCAGTTTGTGACGCAAAGCAAAGCAAAAAAGGCCGTAAGAAATTTAACTTCTGATTTTTGGAAAGCTTGAAGAGGTAGTTTCTGTAAACATCTGGGATGAGCATAAAAAACTGTCTCAAACTGGACCACAGAGTGGGGGGAAGTCAGAAATACAAAGGCATGTACTTCAGTGTGTCCATTTTTTCTGTCTTGAGTACGTAATAAATGCTTATGCAAATATAAATGATCTTTAAAGAAGCAGGCGGCTTAAAATAGTCAAGAGCTGGGAAATTAAGGCACAAGAAATCAAAACTGTTTAATAGGCAATAATAGCTGAATCAGTATGCAGCAAGATCTCATAATGCATTAAAAAGTGACAATTTTTGGTTGTATAAGTGACAGTTTAAAAGATGCCTTAATCAAGAAAGAAAAATTGTTTATTGAACTTCTCAAATGTCAAATTAAGCTTCTTCACTAAATGTTCATTAATGCCAAGAAATCCTTATTAATTTTAAAGCATTATGAATGCACTCACACAAAATGGCTTTATTTGATGCAAGCTTCATTTCTTGCAAAATGATGTCTCCCTTCCTCTGATGAAGTGATATTACAAAATATCTGAGTACCTCTTTTATCAGATCAGATTTTAAGACACAGAAGAGATCCTATCCCCCTCCTCTGACCAAAATACTAACCTGAGTGTCACATTACCAGTGCCTTAAAGTCTCCCTAACTTCCAGGGTGTTTTACCATGCCTCACATTACAGCTGTTTGAGACGGCAACGTGGCAACACCTTACACGAAATGTTTGCCTGCTCATTTCCTCAGTCGGCCTCCCCAGGTGGCACACAACCATGCAACTCCCCATTGATACCAAATACACACTGAGCCACCAGCAATTCAGAAGTTAAAAAGCAGCATATTGCACAAATGCTGGCTGCTCCCTTCCTCTTGTGGCTGCCAGCTCTGACTTTGCTGATGAGCTAGCAACCTGCTTGAAACTCTGTTTAACACACTCAGACTTATGCCCCACCAGAAAACAGCTCACCTACTTTTTTTTCCTCCAAATACAGAATTTGCCAAGCTTTCTCCATGCCAAATCAATCCTGAAAAAACTATCCTGATGCCAAATGACTGAAGTATATAGGCAGTGAAGATCCCTTTTTGCAGCTAGGAGTAGGAATTTACAACTTGGTCTCCTCTCATTGATGGGATTTTGCTGTCTTTTGTGTGAATGGAAGCATAGCCAAAAGAAAATCCTCTTACTCATCCCTGCATAGTCATTAAGGCTTCCCTTGTAGATAGTGGTGATTTCTGAGAGAAATTAAGCTCATCTAGCAACCAGCAAGCTGAAATTCAAGTAATCACTTTCAGATACATTGAGGGGGTTTAGAAAATAAAGGGGGAAAAAAATCAGGAAAAGAACCCAGACTGTCACCCCTCAGATTGCTCCCACTGTGCTCATCACAGCAGCTACTGCAAGTGTTAACTCTCTGCACATTCAAGTCTCCACTTTGCCAGCTGCTCCAGCTGTGCAAAGCAAACACAACGCTAGTGTTGCAACAGATAGGTGCCTTCGGCCTCTCTCCCAGACGGTTTCCAATAGGACATTAAAAGATAAGAGCCCATAATATCAGTACTGAGAGAAGAGCTGCACTGATCAGCCCAGAAGATCTAGTTTTAACAATGGACTCACATTTGTTTATGCAAGAAAAAAAAAAAAAATTCATCAGGCAGCCAAGTTTTACAGCTTCCAGAACCACAGAGCTAAATTTCTACAATAACTTGAGTTTATACAGAAGGCTACAATGTAGCCAAGCTTCTTTCACCATCCCACTTAAGAGAAGCTCATTCACGAGATAGAACCTGTCAGAAGACACAGCAAATCACCAAATGGAAACAGAGGTCTGTGAGAGTGAAGAATTCCTCATGAGAGAGAAAGTGCAAAGAAATAACAGATGCTACTCATGAATAAGGTAGAGAGACTGGGAAACCTGCAGCAACAAGGGTGGAGATCACATTACCATTAGACACATTCATTACCCGCACACACCAATGGTTTTGGAAGGAAATTAAGGAGGAAATTAGGACTTTTGATAGCATACAACAGGTGATATTGATACAAGAACACTACTACCCAGCTAAACCACCAGGACCTCAGCCTTAGTGACTGCTGGCAGAGTTATCTTTGCTGTTGTTTTGGCAGAGGATACAAACATAAGCTGCATCTAAAGAAAATTACTTTGGGAGCTGCTTTCACTCATACAGTACTTACTGTCCCTGCTAGTCACGTAGTACAGCTGTCCTTACAGTACAGCTTGAAACTACTATGGGCACCAGAACATACTTACTACACACCAGAACTGTCATATAACTTTACAATGCTCATTCAATTTACATCAAATAAAGCAAAAGGGATCCACTGGTTTTAAAATATTAAGTTCCGCAGTTTTCTTTCAAATATATGATTTTGTTCGGAGATTTTTAGCCAATACAGTGCTAATAATTTGGATCACCCATGAATGTAAGAGACTTCTCAACCTAGAAATAAAAGCTTTTTCACTGTTTCATCCATGTTTAGGGTAAAATATAAAAGACTCTTATTAGGTCTCAAGTATTTTTTGATGATTTTCATAAAAGAGTCACAATTTGAGAGAAGTGGAGAAATTGTTATCAAGAATATTGATCTTGTGGAAGAGGAGGAGAGCCATCTGCAAACACTTTTACTATTTTCTGACTTAGCAATCAGCTTCCATTCACAACCCTAAGGACTTCCTCGTTTCTTAACTTTGCAAATTTAATCTCTGCATTTTCTAAGGTCCTCTGGCAGTGTCATTATTGTATTAGCCATAGTTCATCCACAGTCCCAACTTTCATAAACATATGGTCAACTTTGGCTTTTCATTAATGATGCGAGGCCTTCCTCTTCATGTGGGTAAAGAACTTGATAATACCTTTATAAAACAGGATTAACTTCTCCCTTTTACTGAGACCTTTCGTTCCAAAGCAAATCACTATATCGCTATATATCACTACGTTATTCTGGTGCCTGATGAAAACAAAACGAAAAATTTAAATAAAAGCCACCCCCTTTTTTTTAACAGAAAAAAAAAATACTGCTCTGCAATACTGTTGCAAAGTCTGTGCCTTATTAAACCTCCCGGGCTGCGCTGTGACAGAAGGAGGTCGCAGGTGGGTCCCCAGCAGGCAGCCCTGCCCCTGCCCCTGCGCACCGACCCTGCCTCTTTCCCCTCGCCCCGAGGCCCCGCTCCTCGCCAAGCCCGGGGACACCCGCGGTACCCGGGGAGGCTGCGGGAGCCCCCGCGGGGCGAGGCAAGTGTTGGAAGCCGCGGAGAACCAGCCGCTTCCCTGCTCCCAGCCCGTCCCGAGCCCCTCCGCCCGCAGCCCGGCCGCAGGGGGACAGAGCGGGGACAGAGGAGGGACAGAGGAGGGACAGAGGCAGCCGAGCCCCCAGCGTTTACCCTGCATCTCTGCGCCGCGCTGGGACCGGAGAGCAGCGGGGGCCGCTCCCGCTGTGCCCTGGCCGCTGCCGCAGCCTCCGGGCTGCCGGGCCCGCTATAAATACCCTCGGCACCGCCGGGCCACCGCCCCTCCCGCGGGGCAGGGCGAGCGGGCACGGCCGGCCACGGGCACGGCTGCCAGCCACGGCCCCGGGGCTGCGGCACAGCGGCGTGCCCGCGGCTGCCTTCGGTGCCAAACCGAGGGGCTTGTGGCAGTCGCTGCCTGTGCTAGCGGGTTTGTTTCGCTGCCTCTAAAGCCTGAGCCGGCGCCTCAAAGCCCTGGCGGGGCTGCGTGGCTCCCCTGCCGGCAGGTAGCCCCGAGCAGGGCTCGCCCAGCCCAGTGCCAGCAGCCCGCCCCGGCACCGCCGCCCGCCGAGGACAACTTCCACAGAAGCACACAACAGTCTCGGCTGGAAGGGATCCACAAGGATCGCCACGTCCAGCTCTTACCGCTGCACAGGACATCTCTAAGAGTCACACCGTGTGCCTGAGAGCATTGAGTCCAAATGCTTCTTGAACTCTGTCAGGTTTGGTGCTGTGGCTGCTTCCCTAGGGAACCTGTTCAGTGCCCAACCACCCTCTGGATGAGGAACCTTTTTCTAACATCCAACCTAAGCCTCCCCTAACACATCTTCAGGCCATTCCCTCGGGTTCTGTCGCTGGTCAGCAGAGAGAAGAGATCAGTGCCTGCCCCTCTGCTTCCCCCCATGAGTAAGCTGTAGACATCTTTCATTCTACTCCAAACTGAACAGAACAAGTTTTAAGGGCTCTGGATGAGTTGTGGCTGACATCCCTGTTCCAGTTCATTCCAGGACACCTGCCTCATTCAGTGCAACATAGACCTTCTTAATCCTCATCCCTTGAGCTCCTCCTAATTATTAACTCTTAAAATAAATTTCCTCCAAATTACTACCTTTTTAAAGAAAAAGGTAAACAAGCTTTGTTTTTGAGTGCTGCTGTGGCAGGAAGCTCTAGAAGTGTCCAAAAATTAACTACCAATGCCCCAAAATTTTATGTCCCCCCTTAAAATTCAATCCTGATTAAAATTTGACAGAGATGTTTGGAAGTAGTGAAATAGTCACGTGTGAATTAAACATCTATTCACAGTAGTATCCTAATTTTTCTTATTTGCAGGGAAACAAGTGTAGCCCTTTTGTAGCTTAACAGCAGATTCTACCAAGCCACTAATGACTTGTACAATTGGAGAAGGTAATTTTGTAGCCCAATAGATATCCTACACTACAGAGAGAAGTATTTTAACCTCATTTTGATAGATAAAAGGGATTGGTATCACTAAATTAAGAGTTTGTAGTTGCCTGGGAACAAGCAATTGTGGTCTGATTGTATTCATCATGGGTAAATGAATGACAGTCCCAATCAAAACTATGCATTTCTGCTGCTTCAAAGAGCTAATTTCCCCAAATTTCTGAGAAAAACAGTAGGGATGGCTGACAAGGAAAAACATATTTAGTGTGAACGTCAAAAGAGGGGCTCTCATAAAGCCTCTAATAAATGGCCAAAAGACTGAGGCTTTGCAATCACAGAGAGCAGTACCTTTGCCATAAAACCTCAAAGGTGGCAGTAAGAAAACAAATGGAAAACAAAGAGAAATTATATAAATTACAGTTGCTATAAATAGCAAATTACAATATCAGAAATCAATAATTTAATAGAGAAAAAAAAAATATCCACGGTTGTGAAAGCTAAAGACAAACAGGACATTTAAAGTGTGTTAGGAACAAAAGAAAACCCAGTGATGATACTGGCCCATGTAGTAAAGGTAGCTCATAAGTGATTTTGTGCTGTTGTATAAAATGTAAACATGTTCTGTAGGTACTTCTGTGCTACAAAAGAAACAAGTGATGTATCTCAAGGGGATTATGAAGAACTGCTCCGACCTGCTAGTAATTAAGAAAGATAAGAATAATGATTTTTGAAATTCCAAAGGGGTGTTAATCTCATACCAGTAGTCAAAAAAATGACCTAGTGCAACGAGAAGAAAATACAGGCCAACACTGGCACCCTAAATAATAGCAGGATAAACATTTAATTTAAAAATATTTCAAAGTAATTAATAGAAATAATTCTAGTCTTTTTTATGAAGACCAGGTCTTGTTTGGTTACGTGCACACTGATGGTTCAGGTTTTAAGTCTGAAAGAAAATGTGGTACCCTGTGATACCAAAGCAGCAACCATTTAAAGTACTAAACTGACTAGGCCTTGCCTAAATGACTGATGACAAAAAGCAACAAAAAGTAAAGGAACCTTCTCTGAATGGGTGTGTTTCTCTCAAAATGACCCACCCCAAAAGGAGAAAAATGGCAAAGGTAGCAAGCAACCAAGTGAAGTAGTCAGAATTGAGTGGCAAACTGGATCTTGTCAAACAAAATACATCTAGTATAGCTAAATCCCTGTAACAAGCTTGAAGGATTGTAGGTGTTGTGTACTGAGAGGGTGATGGCACTCGCTGGAAATGATTTAGGGGCCTTAGTCACCAACTCATCCTAAACACTGACTGTGGTGTTGCTAAAAGGGAGGATTAACCTGCATCAAGGGAGTAGGAAATAGGAAACACAGCTTTCTCTCTGGATATATCACTGATGATATCAATCTTGCATACTGTGTTCCTGCCCATGTTTTGAAAAAAAAGTCGAAAAATAGCAGTGGGGGCAGATTAAGAGCTGAAACTGTGATTTGAGAATTGAAGAAAAATGCTGCTAAGTGAGACGTAAAGAGCACAATCTGTTTATCGTATCAAAAAGATTGACTTGATTACAGCATATAAGTACCTCGATGCAGAAAAAAATACTGGATTCTGAAGGGCTCTTTAATCTAGTGGAGAATGGCATTACAAGAAGCTGTGGTAGAACTGAAGTCAGATAAATTCAAACATAGCACAAAATTTTTCTTTTTAAGGTGACAACACATCACTGGAGCAGCTAATAAAGGCGCCAAGAAATTTATAATGGTTTTGTGTCCCTCAGCCAGGACAAGATGCTTTTCTGGAAGACAAGTTTTAGCCAAATGCAGGCTACTGTTACCCCTCTCAGTGCTTGTACATGTGTGAAATGTAATGACACAGGATACAGAGGAGATCAGACCATATGACTAAATGGTCCTCTGTGCCTTATTTAATTTTTTCGTCTTATGCTAAGTAATTATAAGTAGGGCTGGCTACTGGTGAGTATCTTCTCAAGATGATATTCTTTGTCAACTGACTGCAATCAGTCTGAAAAAAAATTACTACCCTGAGTGTGTAGGATTCTAAATGATTGCAGTATATAAGACATTCTTGGCAAGCAGCAGATGAAATACCAAAAGACAATCAAAATTAGTCACCTATTTTCATTTGTCAGTGCACAAGCTGACAAGATTTCAATTCATTTCTGTCAAAAATGAGCTCAGAAGAGCTTAAAGAGAGGCTGAAGGAAAGGGCAGTAGTATGAATCCATTAAAAACACTGGCCATCAGACTTAGGTAATGTGATAATTAAACGCAAACTTTTAAATGCTGGCAGGCAAACCAGACAACTAATTCAATATGCAATATTACACTGGTAAATATACATCAGTTTTAAATATTTATTAATTTCTTGCCCAGTTTGTGCATATAAATGAATTAGGTTACCTCACCTGAAGCTATGATCCCCCATAATGAGCTGTGGTATGCAGTGAAGACTAAAAGGTTTGACACGACGAGTAATGCCAACCTCTCTGAAAGCAGCCAGGACCACACAACTGAATTGTGTTGCACATAAACTACTGAGAACTGCGTTAAAATATTAATGAACTAACATTCTTCTTAAATTGTTGCATTTGCCAGGATGTGAACCTGCATCTTCTCTCTGCTGCTTACCAAGTTAATATGGCAAAGTTACAACATACACTGAAAGGTCTCAGTGGCCTTCCTGATCTCGTTACCTGTCCCCTGCCTGAAGTTTATTCTCTGAGTACAAAACCTTTTCAACAAGTCAGGAACCTCCTCTAAACTATGCAGAACCCCAATGCTGTAATCAAATAGTTAATATAGAAGACTAGAGTAACAATTCATCCTTTACTGAAGGAAGAAAGAATTGTATTGAAGAGGGAAAGTTCATTTTGGAGATAAGATGAAAATTTTTTTCAAATCCACTACTGCAAAATTCAGAACAAGTGTGCTTTTCAAACAAAAAGCTTAATTTTATCCAAAAGAGGCTCAAAGATTTGTAATACCGAATACTGGTATGCAAACTCTAATTACACGTGATTGGTCCTGACTTTTAGAAATTATTTCGATAAATTTAGAATGTCTTAAAGATGGAAGCTTTTAAAATTGCTGTATACTCTACAAATCTAACCTGGAAGGTGCATAAATTAGGGTCTCTTCCTCAATCTTTTCCCTAGAAGAAGCTGTGGGCTCCATTTTTAGAATGAAAAAGAATTTACAATTACAAATGGAGGGGGAAAAAAAGCTGCAGGATCCCTCAGCTTGTGAAAATCAGATCCAGATCCTGAGGCATGAATAACTGAAGTGTCATGGTTACCTCCATTGGTGTCTACATCACCTATGGAGCTCAAACACTGCTGGTCTGGTGCAGGTAACTGAGACAGGGAAGAAAAAGCATTAAGGAGTTGAAGGGCATTCATTACCTTTTGATGCCTAGAGGAATAATGTTGCTGTGCTAGTGGAGGCCAAGCAAAGGTGAAGACTGATCATTCTACACAGTAAAGTGAAGAAGTAGTTAGGTTCTCGAGTTGCAGCATCTGATGCCTTCAAAGGAACAATATGGCATTAGATGGCTGGCAAAACACATTGTTCAGAACATCAAAGCAACAAAACAACAGCTGCCAAGGTTTGGACTCTCAAGGCATCAGCAAAGACAACAAAGCCAACAGGAATTTGCAAATACTGAATTCAAGCTGCAGTGCAGGACATTTTCTGGAGACGATATTTTGCAAATCAGAGGCAAACAAATGTCATTCTCTTTACACACAAACAGGCCACATGTTCTTTTGGATAGCACATCTGCAGCTGCCCAGAGATCACATATATAATAAAGACTGGGTGGAGGAAAGACAGGGAGCAGTTCACAAACAGCAAAATCTCCTGGATCATTAGGAGGCAGGGCAAGGACATGACAAATGCCAGGACTCAATGTGGTCCCTGGTGGTGGTGCCAGAGGCAGGATGAACAGGAAACAGCAGACTAAAAGAGTCAGAGGCTCTGGAAGGAGTTCTCAGCATTCCACTGGAGGCCTGGGCTGGACATCCAGCTCAGTCCTCTGACAACCTCATGCTGCTAGTTTTATCCCCACTCGCTGCTCAAATGGAAACTTACTCCACTAGCTGGCAAGTCTTTTGTGGTTTCATAGACCCAGCTTAGATACCCATGTTGTGCATTTAAATCTGTTAAATCACATCTGTATTTTCTTGGGGTTAAAAAAAAAAAAGTAGGGTAAGCCAAATAGATCTGTTTATAATCTTTCAAGACTGATGGTTGTTCATTCAAGTCAATAATGAGTCTTACAGATCTGTTATTATTCCCATGTTTAATAAAAACAGACATGCAACATATATTATTAAACAGCAGACTGCCTACAGTGCCTGATCCCAAAATTGTTATACTATTTTTGAACAACTGGTATGTCTTGTACATTTTCCTTTAATCAATCTTGGCAAACCAGGTCATGTCATATCCCTTCTTTAATGTTGGTGGGAGGTGAAAGAATTTAAAGTCTCTTAGGAGGAAGAACCTCTCAAGATTTGGGAATCAGCATACAGTTTCACCCATTATGTTTTAATCAAATATTTTTTCTGGAAAATATCCTCATGATGTAATAATACTTAACAAATCTCATTACTGAGGTTTATGGAATTGCTTGCCCCTTCTGTAATTCAGAAGGATTAAATCACTCCTGCAAATTAAAAATAAGATAAGCAACAGATTAGAGCAAGGTTTCTCTTTGGCTTTTGAATCACAAAAAGAGGGAATAGGTGCAACAAGGAAATCACAGATAAAAATTGCAGCAAAAGTGAGGCTATAAAAATAAGACCCTAATTTTATCTAAAGATTTTGTTGATTACCAAGAAATTGTCTAGACAAGCTTCATTCCTATGGTTTACAATATTACGAAAATCTTTTTAGAGATATATAACCCATTTTTGCCTATTTCATTGTGTTCTAGACAGCAAAGCTTAGGGGAAAATAGCTAAAAAAAGCAAGGTGCTTTCACCCTCATTGTGTGTCTGTATTTTATTTATTTTAATAAACAAAAATATATAAACATGCACATAGCTTTTGTCTTTCTATTTTTAATGCAAGAATCCAACTATTTTAAGCCAAGGCAATCACAGAGAGGGATAGAAAAAATTAGAGAAACAGTAGCTATCACTCTACTGTGGTTACTGCAGCTAGTGTGGGCATGTATGAGTTCTCTCTAAATTAGCAGGGTTAGAAATTGCTACAGAAGTACCAAAAGTAACACAAAGCTGAGGGCAAGCTGCAGACTCTTGCTCAAGGCTGGGTATTTGGCCCATGGCCCATGTGGAGGCACATGCTGCTGCAGCTGGACACAGCTGCACAGGAAGGTACCAAATGGTGGTATGTATGCTGGCTGAACAGATCTTAGACCAGTCCTTAGGTTGTCTTGGAAGTTAGGAGATAAAATCCATATAGGAATATTACAAAAGTTGAAGACTAAATTAGTAAAAAAAACAGGGTTTCTCTCCTCAGTCAGCTACCTCATAATTAGATTCACCCACAACATCTCTTTTCCTTAATTTTTTTATGAGTACTGCTGAATCAGGTTTCACTAGATATTCCTGAGACAATAAACTGAAGAGAACAAGAGTAGATGTGACAAAGCAGAGCATGAGTAAACTCTCCATTTGGACATTTTGAAGTGTCAAGAATCTTAAGAAAACCCTATATACGTAGTTTTTCACATAATGTGCTTACATATTTATTCCTAAAAAAAAAAATCCTTTGTGGTTTAAAAAAAAAAATAAAACTGAGACATTTTGAGCAGGCTAAAGTGCATGCCACCCTGAAATACCTTTGCAGCAAAAGCTGTAATTTTCACATTAGCAAGCCATAAAATAAAAGGCATGGGTATTGTTTCTAGAATCAAGATTTATGTCCTTTGTAACACACAGCCCCCGGAAGGTAACATGAGTCCAAGAAATGCACTCAAACAGGTCTAGCACTCCATCCAGGGCAGCTCATTGTGTGGAGCCATTTGGAAGCAGATAGAGACTGCAAGTGGAAGATATCTCCACTGTCCTCCAGAGCATGTAACCCTGCTAAGGAGGGTTAATGCTCCAGCTTCCCATCTCTGTAAACTTCAGGAAAGAACGAAGTTTATATCAATTCAAGACAGATTTTACATGAATTCTTTCCTGTTGCAAAACAGGAGTCCAGACCACATAATATTTTAAAAGGATGCAAAGCAGCAGGCAATTTCAGAACCACACTGAGCAATGTTATTTAGCAAAAAACTAGCCTGTGGGTTCTGCAAATGAAATTACTCCCAACGCTCACTTCCATAGAAAATGTAGAATTCTGTGTACAAACAATGTACACCAAGCAGCATGAAACTGCATTTGAGGACAAAAAAAAGCTTCTTTGAGCCATCTTCAAACCTGATTTGACCTTCGACAATTTCACTGCAATGAGCCCAATTTCTTCTCTTTGTGTGAACACCTGTTACGGATAAAGAAGTCTGAGGTAAAATGAAATTGCTGCATGCAGGGATTATAACAGTTGACGTCATGGCTGGGATACAAAGACTAGGAACAGACAAGAAGCAAACAGCTGTCACCATCCCACACCCAGAACAAAGGGGGTTTTTTAACAGTAGCATGTTTTAGATAATGTAAATACTGCATGTAGATTAGAGAGACGGTTTCAGTTAAGTGGCTTACTCCTTTTCAGTCTTCCAAGGGAAATGGAGCAGCAATAGAGAAAGGCATCACTTCAGCATAGTATCAGCTCTGTGAAATCAGAAGGCACTTTTGGCCTATGTCTGCTCTGTCATCCTAGCATAGGCAGAAGTTAAGTAATTCAATGGCTCCTTTTTGTCTCAGGATACACTTTGTAAAAAGCACAGCTACACCAAACACTGTGACTGTGATAACTAAAAGTGGTTCTGATATCTAAGTCCCCATTCAGAAAAGGAAGTGACCACTTATTTCCAGTGGACACACGTTCAACTGCAATTCAAGTCTGTCCTGCTGCATCTGGATTTCACACAGCTTTGACAGCACTGAGCTGTATCCCTGATGCAAATAGGCAGCATATGTGACAAGCTGACCTTGCGAAATCAAGCTTAAAAGCAGGAAAGAGATGACTGCAAGCTGGACACTATACAGTGCATATCAGTAATATTTGTAAATCTTTTTCTTTTGTTTGGTTTGTTTTGTTGGGTTTTTTTTTTTTTTTTTGGTTGTTATTTCTCCAGCTGCCTTTTTCTAGCAAAGAAAAAGGTCAGTTGGTGACAAAGCATATTTTCTGAGATCAAAGGAGATAAACAAGAAATAAAAGCACCTCTCAGGCCAAGAATTATACTAAGCAGCTCACTCCTCTTAGCATTCTAAGCTGTTATATAACTTTAAAAGTCTCCTTTGTTAGATTAAAGAAAACAGCCTTGCATGCAGCCAATACAGGGGACAGGAAGGTCAAAGCAACACCAATGTGCTACTGAAAGTTAACTACTATACTCCTGAGAGGTCAAGGATCTGAACTCCCATCTCCTGCATCCCTGCACACGGAGCACATTTCACACTTTGAGCTTGGGAATGAGCCAGTGAATTTAAATTATGACAGGGCAAAAAAGAAGTGGAAGTCCCAGCCCCTAACTAGGATAAAAGCCAAATTCTCGTTGCTGAAACTATAATCCCTCTTTCTGCTTCTCAAAGACTCAAAAGACCACTTCCTCCAAAGAAAACACTGTGAAAAGTGCCAGATGTTTCTGCTGATGGAGCTGAGGCAAACCTAGGACAGGTTTACCTGAGGAAGGAGCTGGAAAAAGATGTGGCACTTAATGAGTATAGCACAGCTTCATCCCTTCTGACATGAATACCTTTGGATACTTTTTGTAATATGACCATCATATAAATAAAAAAGAAACTGGAGTTTGTAGGTTGAAATGGCAGTGTGTAAACATGAGAAAATAGAAAAAAAAAAGAATAAAAGATTGTTTTCACTGTTTTCGGCTACATTTTCAATCTGGCAAAGACACAGCTGAAGGGCTGAACTGGAGCCTGTGTGCTGCTATTTCTTTCACCATCAAATGCTTTTGGAGCACTATTAGATATTAGGATTGTGTGAACTGTTCTCCTGAAAACAGCAATTCACACAGTGGTTTTTAGAAATTTGAGGGAGAAAAAGAGATAAAAACTTAGCTGAAAACCAACAATTGCAACTTAAAGGAAGTGTTTTAAAATCCTGGATCTTTCAGTTATGTAGACTCCTTCATGGGATGGGCTGCTCAGGCAGGAAAGAGGAATCATTATTACCAATGCTATTTTTTTTTATTTAATCATTTAAAGCTGATTTTCTCCTGAAACATCATCCATTCAAACTTTAGTTGAATTCTTTGCCAAGACATCTTTTCTCTTGGGGTCTCTCTGGATTGCACAGGTAAAGAAATGCCAACTGTCACTGTTCACTCAACCAGTTGTACTAAAAATAGTAGAGATGACAACACTGCATAGTCTTTTGTACTTGACAGAATGAAAGAATACAAAGACTTACTCTACAAGCACATCAGAAGGAATAGAGTCAAATGAGTCATGAAATACAAGGCTTGTCAGCAATGAAATGGAAAGAAAGTAAAATGAACTTCCACCTTGTTTTAGAAAAGACCCAGGTAGTATTTTATAAATAAGCTGAACTATAGGGAATATCTGACAAATATGTAAACTAAGATGTATGAACACACATAGTATTAAGAATTAAATAAAGACAAATGCATCATTTTAACGTATTCTTTCAGTACTACTTATATAAAGCAGCACAGAGAAGTATATAACACATTTAGAGAGAAAGATGGTATTAAATTATATACTTCACAACCAAATATAGTACATTAAACCCAATTGCATTCCCTGCTGAATCATAACCGTCCTAAAACATTTAGTGCCAAGAGCAACTTAAAACCAAAATATGTAATTTTACATTCTCTGTGTTGCATCCTGCATGTAAGCATCCCATTTTGAAAGGTTAGTCCAGATACACTTCTGGTATCAGTGTAGCAGTCCAGATACAGAAAAACCAGCACAACCACTGAAACAAATTCTCTTACCACTGGAATTTAGAAGTGTTAAATCACTAGATTAGACCACCATATTGCCTTTTAAGATAGAGCGACATATATTGACATAGATAATTCTTCTTAATCGTGTGGATATTTGATTTCACTTCAAAGGTCAATCCCTATAGTTTTGAACTTCTCAATAAACAGTATAGCCCCCTAATATAAATTGACTTACTGTAGCAAAATTAGGTATCTCAGATTACTTCCACTTTTACAAGATGACTCTTTAAGGCCATTTGCTTTTTATTACAGTGTTTGGCCATCATAAGACAACACTGCCACTATTTTTGACCCCTCTCTGTAAATGCATGAATATATTCTTTAATCCTAACCTCTTGTAACTCAGTTCATTTACAGTGGGCAGAGTGACAATAAGGGTTTTTATTCCATTCTGGATGCCTTGGTTTCTTAACAGATGTCAAACAAATTCCTGAGTATTCTTAGTACTAGAATGGATGTAGTAACTGTGCCATTAGAGTTTTCAAGAAAAACATCTGTTGACAGAAAACAGGACTTTTTGCTTGACAATCCCAGCCCTGAGTATCTTGCTCTGTACTGCTCCCATTTTCGCAGCAGCTAATTTTAAGAACTGGTTTAATAAGAGAAATATCCCAAAGAGTATTCTCTTTACCTTTCCAAAGCATATATAAGTTTTTTGGAAGAAATAACCAAAGGTCTGAGCCAGTCCGGAATCATTGGGAAAAGCCCATATTTATAATTTTGTTACTCTAAGGCTTTTTTCAGCATTCTAATTCTCACAACAATAAAAATTAGAACCTAATTAGTTTCATAATTAGGCAAGCTATAAAAAATGGAGAGAGTTAATTAGTATTTCTCCCTTACCAGTCCACGAAAAAATTCTATTCAATAAAAATGTTGCAGCAAAATGATAAATAACAGAACTCCATTCAGAGAGTTTCTAGATTCCAGTCAGCACTAAAAGGAATAGGGAACTTTTGGCGTTATAAATCCAATCTTTTCCACATGCTGGGAACTATGTGTGAGACTTTTCAAAGGTTTCCAACTCAGAGTTGAGTTTGTCTGTTTGGGATCTGCCTGGTGATTTGTGTGCTGCAGTGCCATTTTCTGTCTAAGGATAGCGTAACTACTAGTGCCTCTTTCACAGTCTCCTCTTCTTTGAGTCCTGCTCCAGAGTGCAATATACAACCTCTTGGTGTAAAGAATACACTGAAGCTTTCACTTGATTTCTTGTTTACAATGTCAACACTTCTGCTTTCTTCTCTTTTGTTTAAAGGCTAGAAGCATGTGGCCCTTAGTGGCCTTGAAATCCCAAAGGGTAATTTTAACAGACGTGTATGATAAAGACTCTAAAAGTTAACCTAGTTTGACAGCAGTCCCACCTGAAGGAGTTTAATTTATAAAAAATGTATAGGAAAGGACAGATTTTCCATCTGATCTGTGCTACTATAGACAACAACAGAGAAAAATAAGATAGATGCATAGAGTGGCAACATAGGAAAACAAGCCTACAAGACTTCTGTGCTAGTCTCTAATGAGCTACTTCTCCCTCACCAGAAAGGTCTAACAGAAAAACAAGCAAACATGTTTTAAAAAAGGTTATCTTATTTTCAGAATATCGTTCTTACAAGATTTGACACAATCTCTCTAACAGTGGGTTAACAGTCAACGTAAGATGCATCTGAAAGTCTGTGTCCAGTTTCTTGTGTGTCTCACTATCACTATATCCAGGATCATCAATACTAACACGAATCTAATTAGCTATCTCAGAGGCCAGTAAAAACCAGACTGGACATAGAGGATGAATGATTGTCCAAATCAAGATGCATCTTGCTCAGTCACCAAGAGTTAAGCTGGTCCCCAGGAATGAAGCCAAAAAAACCCTTCCAAACTAGATTGGAGGGAAAAGCTTGGAAGATTTTGGTCTCTATCAATAACATGATGGATTGTTTACTTTGTTGGACCTTCTAAACTTCTTTAAAGGACAAATTCTCCTGATACTTTAGAGTCTGAACACACTGGTATTGCCCCAATCTCTTCTGCTTCTTTCCTGTTACGTGGTGTGCTTTCATGTTTCTGCCTTTTGTATTATGGTCTTTTGTAATTACAAGTTTGGGGGAAGTTCTGTGGCTCCCAGAAGATACACAGAGCAGCATTTCTGTTGACTTACCTGTATTAAACATTTATCACAGGGCTGCCTGCTACTGCAAAGGGCTATATTTGATGGCTGAGGTGACTCCTTCAAGATTCTTCTTCTTTTGAGGTGATCTTTACAGATTATGTATTAGACAACTTAACGTGCAGCTCAAAGGGAGCATGCTCCAAACCTGCCCTGCCCAGCCAGCAAAAAGAAAGCTAGACAGTCTCCAGAGCCATCAACACATCATAAACTCAATATTGCTGTTAAAATAAACAGTAAAAGCAGAGATTTCTCGGTCTGACTGCAGCTGCTGCTGCTCCCACCATCTCCTTTCTTACCCCAGGGAATCAAACTTCGCACTGCAGATATTTCCACAATACATCCTCCTACCTGGCTGCCTGGTATGTTAACACCAGGCTCAAAACAACACATGGTCTCCATCTACCTTTTTCTTCGGGTGATTGTAACCCTTTGGCTGAAGATATTAATCCTTTCCCTCCTGAAATTTGCCATTTTATTTTAGACATTTTTTCATCTCAATCTGTCATTGTCACATACACAATTCCAGAGCCAGTAGTAATGAGCAGTGCTGAGGGCAAATAGCATAATTCGTGTGCTACCTAAGATCCTGCCCTCAACATGTTTAGGAATTACAAGGAGAAATGCTGTCCGCATATGAATCAAGAAAATGAATTACTACTAACTCTAACAGAGTCAGATTTTTCAGCCCTGGTTACTGAAGCTCCAAGCAAAGCACTTTATACTGAAAGCTTCCCCTGTGGCTGCCACCAGAATCAATTAGCAAGGTATTTGTAGGAAAATACGAAGGTAAAAGCAGATCCACATTCATACACACCCTCCTTCATCCATTCTCCTTCCTCAAACCATCAATATACCTGACCCACTTTCTAACTCCCTGTTGTTGCAGATGTTGCTGATGCAAAGCCTGCTTCAGCTTATTGGGAAGATACATTCATCAGAGAAATAATGCAGTGCAGCAGTGTCTTCTTTTGTCAGGAGCAGCTGGAATTATTGCTTATTTGGTGTCACTGCAAGGCATTCATAATTAGGAGCAGAAGATGTGTGTGCCAAGATAAGCTGTAAAAGACACATTTTATGCCAAAAGCAGGTTGGGAATGTCTTTGTAAGTATGGCAAATGGTTTCATTTATACCTTAATGAAGGCAGTTTTCTTGGATTTCATTTTTGCCATTTGCATAGAAGAATTTGATCTGCTGCAATAAAGATTCAAGTAGCATGCATCTATGATGGCAAAGTACCAAAAAACATTATTTCAGACTGCAACAAATTCATAATTCCATAATAAAGAAAAAAAATCTCAACAATTGCTCACATCTCTGAGTATTTAGATATGAATCTGAGGATTTAATTTGACAATGAAAGAGCATTATTTTACATGATTTTCAATTAATTTAAAATTAATTTCAGAATGAAGTGTGTTAGTTTCAACCTCGCTCAAAAAGTTTAAAACAAAGTCCCATGATGCCCCAACACACCTTATAGTTGGCAATATCAAAGGACATGTGTTTCCACTAAGATGATAGACTGTGGATGGAAATGGCAGAGGCATGGGTACACGTTTCTTCTTGCCAGGTTTCCCACTGCAGTAGTAAGTGCTGGCAGAGTAGCAATCAGCAAGGAGACTATAAGATCTTAAACCTATGCAGCTGTTTTCTTAGCAGCTGACCTAGCCCTAACTGCAAACACATAGCTCACCTCACCAAATGGGTGATAAACTGTTATCCCTTGTCACATTCCCTTGCTTGGCCATGAGTAGAGGTATCTGTGACAAAAGGCTGCATACAGCTCAGATTCTCCACCAGGACTGTGCTGTGTGGTTTCCCAGTGGGACACCTTCCTGTCCTCTTCTCTCCTAGGGACAGGCTGAATAAACCAATTCATCAGTCTCCTCATTGTCAGAAGGAATTATTGCTACTTATTACTGAATAAGTCCAGCCAAACCTCCATGCAGAACTATCCCCATGCATCTGACAACGCCAGCCATTCCTGTGAGCAACTCAGCTGGGATTAATTGTGTTACAAGTCTTCAGTGTGACATATTGCAGACTACTGACTACCAACCTTTTTAGTCCAAGCCTCACTCCAGTGACTCCTTTTGCCACCAGTCATAGCCAGGAGCTCTTTGGCATAGTGGCTTGGTGGAGGGGTCTGCAGAACACTGGGTGAGCATCTCTGCATCATCTGCATGTGTGAGTGCAAACCAGTCATACCCCAGAGGTCCAAGTGTTGAGTTTCATTACTTAATACACAAACATCCCCCATGACCTCAAGTGTCTCTGTACAGTACTCAGATAAATCCTTCTGCCAAGATCGAGTTGCAGGGGCCAGAGACAATCACATACTACACGATGCCATAATAAGCTCTTTTCTAATACCTCTTCCTGGATAAATGAAACTTAACCTCCTAATTATTTTTTAAATTAAAAAATAAAATAAAAATCCCTATCTATTTCAAATATGTAATCAATTTCATTCTTTATCAGAAATCCTTTTAGCTGGAGTTTTCCAGAAAAAATAACTACCTGGGATCCCCAGATGACTTTGTATTTTAACCCGAGTAGATGACCATTATTCTTCTAAAAGCAGAAAAATAAATTAACAGTCACAACACAGAGGAAGAGAACACTGATACATTTTGACACTTATGACTTTGCAGATCAGAGACCTACGAAAACAGTACTGCCCTGTCAAGATTTTTAAAAATGAACTGATGAAAATCACCTACAGAATTCTAATTAGGCCTATGCTTCTCTGTCCATCCCTGACATGCCACACGTTGAACTTCTGCTTCTTCCCTCTGCAACTGAAAGTCAAAGAGTGAAAGGTCTGACATTTGTTGCTGGGCTGCACTGACCATTAAACAAATGAATGAGGTGACAGGACATGTATTTGTTAGGTCACCTTATAACTGAGATGAAATCCATGCATTTTTAGGGATGAAAGGGAAAGGGAACCAAAGCACAGGACTATGACTGCATGATTAGAATTGTACAGGACAGAGTACCTCAAGACAAAAGCCTGAAAAGACTTGGCTCAGAGCAATGACATGCAAATGCAGAGTTTCCATGGGAATAAATTATTTTGGTCCAAAAAGAAGCTACTTGGAATTCAAAGTGGGGCAACACTTCTAAGGCAAAAGGACCATGTGGTCATAGTTTTTCCTCCCTTGAAGGAACAAATTTTTTTCCAGTCTTACTCCACTTACACACACATAGTCACAAAATATGTAACCATTTCAAAGACAATAGAGTTTGCAAGTGGACTAAGTATTCACACTTTCATATAAAGTTTCCTCACTAATGCTGGAAATTGTTAGGTATTAATAGCAGAGGTTCTTTTCCTTCTTGGTCAGCCTTGTAGCTAATTGGCCTCATTATGGCACTACCACCACAGTGATCATCATTACAATGTGTTGCAGTGGAACATAAAACACTCAAGAAGTTCAATCATAATAACTAAATACTGTAATATATATACAGAAGAAATTCTTTACTTTTGAACCTGGTCTGGTACTGGACACATTGCCCAGAGAAGCTGTGGATGCCCCACCCCTGGAAATGTTCAAGGCCAGCTTAGATGGGGCATTGAGCAAACTGGTCTATTGGGCAGTGTCCCTGCTGATGGCAAGGGATTGGAACAAGATGATCTTTAAGGTCCTTTCCAACCCAAGCCATTTCATGATCCTGTGAATTTATCAAATAAGCAGGGCTGCATACTGCCCAGAGCTCTGGACTGTGATCATCGATGCCATTTAGGTGTTAGCATGCTCTCAGCCCAGTTCTCACCCAACCAGACTCCCACTCTTCCACATCATACTTTGGCTCCATTTTGGTGTGGAACAGTATTGGCATGTTCTTACTAAGCCATTTTGGCTCAGCCATCACGTTCAAAGATGGAAAGAGAATTTAGCCATGTGAAAATGAGCTAAGCTACACTACCTGGCCCCAGATTTGTCTAGCTCTAGAGACACTGCCCCTACAAAATAGTCACAGTACTGGCACAGCAGGGGCCCATCTTAAGGCCAAATTGCTCAACTAATTGCCACCTGGAAAGCCTCTACATTTGTTGGTGTTGAATCCAATGACAGTCAGAGAGAGAGAAGCCGACCTCAGATGCATCTTAGGCTTTGCAGGACAATTACAGGGGTACTTATCTACCAGACAAAGGGTTCTGATCTCACTCTGAGCTCACTGACTCTCCTTAGTGAGACTGAAGCAATTTAATCATTGACATGTGGCCAAAAGGGGCTATTTTTAAAAAAGTTCTCTGAAATAGAATAGGTATATATTTAGGTGTGATACAACTAGAACATTTTTCCAACAATAGAAGTCATTTGACACTGCTCAGAAAATCTGTAAAACTTTCACTGGAAGAGTTCATATCATCAAAATTTAGTCACCAAATCACTTTTTTTTTCAGGAGGAAGAGAAATAAAAACAACTGTTGTGTTTTGGAATCATTTATGATCTCACATGAATTTTTCCACAATGTTTACTCTGACAAGAACAATTTCAGTTCCAGCAATCTATGCCCAAGTGCAATGGATGCAAATATATAGTGGTTTTAAAAACAACAATAAGACAGTATTTCACTATCTTGTTTTGATTCCTCTTCAGGAAATGTTCTCCATATGGATATTTTCATAATCTTACAACTGAATCGAGGACCTTCAAGACATTTTGAATTGTTTCAACATCATCAAGTAGATAAAATGCTGTGAAGTGGGCAAAGTGTGAAGTTGCATGAGATATTAAATTGAGGCTAAGCGAAAAAGGAAGATGCTGAGTACTTGGGAAAGGAAATGGAAAAAAGAACATCAAGATCAAAATTTCTCAGAGATCCCGTTCCCTGCAACAATAGTGATCTGTGCAGATCACAACTAGGTCAGAGTCCCTGCAAAACTAGAGGACAAAAGATAAGAAAATCACAGTTTTCTCACAGGTTGCTGAGCTAAAGGCAAATCTCAGGAAAGAAGAACATACCCTTACAAATGCTAAAGGCCAAAATAATAAAGCAGAGGGACAGCTTCAGGTCTCTCTGCCAAGAATCTAAAAGAGCAAATTCCAAGTCCCAGAAATATTAGACAGCAATCCCTAAACAGAGACACCAGTTCAGAGCATATAAGGACATTGGGTATGTGCACACAGATGGAGAGGCCAAGACTGTGAAGCTTGGCCTTTCTGGAAATCTGAAGAATCAAATTTCCAGAATTCAGTGTTTAGGGTATCCATGGTCAGGTATAATAGGAAAGAGACATGGTAATGAATCAAAGAGCCTGGATTTAATTTCCGGCAGTTAACTGGAGGAACTCAGGACGTCAGCACTACAGTCTCTGGGCCTGAAAAAAAAAATTGTTTTGAACTTTCATATGCCAGAGAAGTCTGTACAAGATCAATTTGCAGGATGGAAATGTAAATTATATTCTCTACAACAGAGATAATTAGCTGGGATCTGTACAAAGGAGATTAGGGAAAGACCCTGGCAAAAGGCTCCTGAATATTGGGTCCCATGAGAGGGAGTATCTGTGCTCCATGTAGGACTGTGGCCTTGCCTCTCTACCAAGCCACACATCAGGTGCCACAGGTCACACTGGTCATGCATCCTCCATCATCAGCCTCCATAAAGCAGGAGAAAGGACAGGGTGTTTCTAGTGGATGGCTAGGGCAAAAGACAGTCAGGTGAGAAAAATGAGATGCAGTGCCATGGCAGGAGCAGGTAGGAGCCTTTGTGCAATGCGAGATTTGACAGGTCTGTGATTTCCTTAATCTAAAATAAAAAGAACATGTTATCCTTTTAAGAGGAAAAAAGCTTGGGGCCCTTAATTGTAGTGACAATCATTCTAACAACATCCTAAAAATAATTCTAAGAACAACCTACAATAACTGAAAGGTCAAAGAAGGATTGCTGCTAGGTTTAGCTAAGGAAATTCACTTGTGGTTTTAATTAATCATATCCAACTGGCTTAAAAACTGTTCTTTGGACTCTTTTGAGCATGTCTCACAACACATTCACTGAGCCTCCCTATCCTGAACTGCAGGGAAGGAATTTATGATTGTCACTGAAGAGCTGAAAATGCAAACACCAATGTAATGAGTCTGCCTGAGCTGCCTAAATTTGACTGTACCCCTCATGTGTGTGCAGCTATGGATATTGTGTGGGCTAGTTCTCAGTTTCTCAGACCACTTGCCAAGCAGGAGATAGTTTCAATGAAGCATACAAAGAGGGGAAACCAGGACAAGAGGCTTCCTTGATGGAAAATATCTGATCAGATTTCTCCAGTATCAAAAGCATACAAACAGATCTTTCCGTATTCATCTTGTCAATAATTTACAATTAAATTAGCATATACTTAAAATCTCCTACACACAGATGGACTGGAAAACTTCCATGAAGCATTACACAATCAAGAGGACAAGTGGATGTTAGATTCAAGAGACCAGGGATGAGAAGCAGGAAGCTGTAGACAGTACAGACAGAAGGGTCTAACAGGAGACTCACACTAACATTGACTGAAGCTTCAGCTTGCAGCAGAGAGCAGCATGAAGCCACCATTGGATGGAACTTGCTTTCTGATGTTCAGCTAAGAACAGAGACAGCTGACAGGACTGAAATGGGCTCTGTCACAGTTAAGGGACCAACTTTATTCTCCCACTGGTGCTATAAATATTCCCGTGATTTAACTGTTTTCCACCAGTAAGTGCACAGACATGTCAAGACAGAGATAGTGCTTTTTCAAGCAGGATTTCAAAATTGCAGTCTCAGTTACTTGCTTTTAGGGGGGCACATAAGTGCCAATCCAGATTGGAAAATCATGTTTTTAAATGGCCTCCTTTGAAGCATCACACTCAAAAGTAGCACATCTTGACAAGCAGAAGAGAATTACGGTATTTACCAATGTGTAAGAACTCACAGTTGCTAGAAATATGTATACCAACATTTTTGCTTTATCATATATGGATAGAAAGTGAAAAATACTAGGCAGTGCTCAGTTAGCCTTCTGCACTGTGAAATGCACTGTGGTCTGTTGTTTTCTTGTGCATAGCAGGGTAACAGCTCCAGGCAAAGCACGGGGATGTTCAGTGCTGCCTCTGACATTCTCACCTACCTTGTACATTTGAGCATGCATTGTACTGACCCTGCTACAACTATTCAAGATTACGGTAAAGGTCATGTAGATTTCTATAGTGACAAATTCAAAAATAAAACTGATGTAAGAACTGTGTGAAGAAAAAGAAGTCAAACGTGGAACTTTCTGGTCTGCAACAAAATGGGTTCCAACATCCAAAGCACTGTGCATGAGCTGGAGCTGTCTGAGGAAGTGCTGCTGGATATTTCAACAACTTCACTCTATCATCAAAACTTGCATCCTATTAAAAAAAAAAAAACACCTGTCTCAATGCAATCCAACATGTTTTCAAGCACCGCACAGTTACAATCTGGATTCCTACTAATTAAGCCTTGCAGGTGAAAAAATAATCCCCCGCAGAAATCATTCAGATCTTCTAAACTTTCTAAACTTTCTTCTAACTAGCTTTCTTTGTGTAACTTGTGCAGCTGGCACCAAACATATATTACTGCGGTTTTCTTGGCACGAGGTTGCAATGGCAGAAGGCCATGTTGTTCAAGTGAAATAGATACTAAGTACCAGATGCACAGAAGGGCTAGGGCATATACATTTCACTTCTCTCTGTATTTACCTCCCTACCCTGAAGCTTGGATAAGTAAAACTGCTGGCTGTCTCCTTCCCCTCTTGGCATATAAGCCCTGAATTCCCTCAAGGGACTCAAGCGTAAATGTGAGTGCTCCCTGAGTCTCTGGAATAGTTCTGGCCATGCACGCTGATATTTAACATCACTTGGCAGTCTGGTGCCAAGCCCTGCCAGGTTCCACCAGTTGTTGTTCCATCTGAGGGGTGATCCAGCTGGTAGACTATCAGCATATCTGAAGGAGGAGTGTTATTCCTGCCTTTGGAAGCACAGCTAGCGGACAAACCACTGCTCCCCCTTTTGTACCACAAATTAGTGGTAAATTCAGAAAATGAAAATGTGCATTTACAGCCATCTTCTGCCTGATGGGATTCAATTGGCCCCTCAGAAAGCTTCTCTTAATACTAGTGCTTGCCTGTTTTATGGGGCAGAAGTCCTTACAATCTCTCTGGCTGAGTTAGCTTCGATTTACATGAAAAAGTAAAAGCTCATTGAGTGAAGGAAAGTAACTTAACTCTGTCACCTAGTGGTCAGGATTCTCTCCACGGAGTTTGCAGTCCCAGGTCAACAGGAGTGACTACAAATTTTGCAAAGAAAAGTTACAATAAACAGTCAACATTGGTGAAGGGATAATGCCCCAGAACTTCATATGGGGGAATCATTGAATACAAAGCATACCCCTTACATCTTTCATTATTAAAAAAAAAAACTAAAACAAAAAACAAACAAATGAGGGAGCATAAAAGAAGTACCATCCCTTATCCTCAGATAAGGGCAGTTTCAGTGAAAAAGATGGGTTAAATTCCACTCATCAGAGCAGAACAAAGTGCCCCAGTGTCTCTGTATGCTGGTTATTGCCTCTGAGCTGTTTTGGTGCTGTCTCATTCTTCAAACATAAAGGAGCAACACAAATCTAGGCTTAAGAAAAAATGCATCCTGCAAGCTGAAGGGTGGCTGTAACAGAGCAAATCTCACACTCTCACAATGTACGAATTTGTATTCTAGCACTTGTACCCAGGGACACTGGGAGCCTCTGAGCTTGGTTAGTTTGCCATCCAGCAGCCATTTTACAGGTGCAAAGGACACCTGGAGAGCCACTGTGCTGTTCTGTTTAGACAATCATCTTCTGCTTGTTTTCTTCCACACAGAGAAATCTCTGAGTCATCAGCATCATTACTGCCTCCTTTTTGCTTACCTAGCCTCATTAAAAGGATTAAACAGATCAGCAAGGGGCAGTAATTTAACCAGTACATACTTTACAAACAAAGCTACACCAATTTCTTCCACCTCCTCTGATATTTTTGCCACATGAAGAAACACTGTGGCCTGATTTTCCCTATGCAGCACTTCTGTTCAAGGCAGTGCTTTTTATTTGATGTCTGCAATACAAAATGCCCACGTATTTTAATTCTTCCCATCAGTCTAACATCTCTAGCTATAGTAAGTTGAAGATGTTTATCATTCTATTGTCCAAGCAATTACCCCATACGTGGCAGAGAACATTAAATGCTCCCTCCTTAAATCCCATTACAGCCAGAGGAAGATGAGTCACTGGATGGCAACTAAAATAACCATGGCATTAAAGTTGTTTTCAGTGACTGTTGCACAAACACCATTGAAAAAGTCAGGATGAGTGACATGAAGAGTCTACCAATAAAATATGCCTCTTTTCAAAATAAGATGAAGACAGTGGTTGAGATTAATATCTTTAAGATCACAAAGTATATATATGCTCACACCGAAATACACTGCAAATACCTGAAATGCAGGGAAAGCCACTTTGCAGAGCAGTCATAGAGTCTAGAGCAGTGTTAGGGGACATGAGTCAAGTCTTATACAGCTGAAGGATGGATTTGGCCAGGGAGCATTAAAGGTGAGGCCTATTCTGCCTCAACAATAAAACTGATGTAACAGTTATGGGCAACGACAGCCCTTCCCTTCAGTAGGGAATTCAGTCTAATTCTCTTTCTTACTCTGCTAGGGCAGCGTTTGGTGCTGACCAGGAAGGGGGAGTATCACCCACTGCCCTTAAAAGCACTGTTCCATTTCAGAAGAAAATTATTTTCTTGCCAGTTTGCTTATGAGCAGGTACCCTGCCTGTCCTGCCAATCTACCTATAAGCAGCTGGTAAGCCTGATGGGATATCAGTGTTTTATAGTCAAGGATAGGAGCAGAGAATTCCTTATCTGTGGGTTTCTGACTAAGCTGATACTTGCTACTCTAAAGTGAATGCTGAAGTCCTTGTTTCTCTCATCTCAATGAGATTCCTGCCAGTGAGGTATCAAGGCATAAGGATGCAGTTCTCAGGGTTTCTGCTGCTCTCAGCTGCATCTTAAAATTCTATAGCTACTGTTAAAGAAAAACTAATGAATAAGACTTGGCACAAAGTAGCAGGGCAAGCTTCAGATATTCTGTTTATTGCATTTCATTTAGTGAACTTCCTTGCATGGGATTAAAGATTCGGCTTTCTACAGCAGCAGCAAATATTTTGATTTCTAATAAAAAAAATCATGTTGATTATTCTGGCCAATGGATCCACAGCAACCGTGACATTACTTGTGACAAGTGATGGGAACAGTGGATATTTTTCACTGGAGATAGTAAATTGGAAGACAGCTGAAAAATGGAACCAGCACTGGAAGAGATTAATGAGGAACTAAATGATTTACAAGCACCATGTCCTCATTTGACTGGGAATTAGATAAATTAACAAAAAAAAAAAAAAATCAATGCTTTAATGAAGCTGAAGGGCAACTCCACAAATATATTAGAAATGGACTTGGAGACAAAACGGGGGGAAAAGAGAGGAGGGGAAAAGCAAGCAAAGGAAAAAAATGACAGCCTACATGTAAAATGTGCTTAGCAACCCAATGGAAATGGTAACAATTCAAGCAGAAGCCCTTAGTTTTTTTCCTGAGGGTGACAGGCAGGGAAGGAGAAGCTGGTATAAGACAGTTGATACATCTGTTAATAAGAGGATATCTTGTATGTGGGGAAATCTTATAAAATAACTGGGTCATGCTACCAAAACCATAGAAGAAGTTTAATTTTAAACATAATACATTGGTTGGATATGGTGGTGTACAGAGGTACAGAGAAATTTAGCCTATATTAAGGAGAACACTTAGGATCTTCCAGGATACATTCCTTCAGCAACAAAAAAAATGTAAAAGCCGTGTAACTTGTCCTACTTCAGCAAACTTCCAGAGCCACAAGATGAAAAATATTGATTCTGTACCAAAAATAAGTTCTATATGAAAAGGAATATTTCTTGGGAACTGGAAAAACATTACTGCATAGCAGGATTGTTACAAAGGAAACAGCAATGCTGTTTTTCAATAATTATCATCACCAGTTCCATTTCTTGGCCATTGAATTCAATCTTATCCTTGACAAACCAGAAAAGGGGCTGCAGCTTAGCAGAGAATGACCAGTTATTTACATATTAATGGTCATCCCTCCAGCCTGTTATTTTATTAACACAATTTTCACTGACTCTTGAGCTGAGGGCTGTTCATAGTCAGCTTAAGCATTTTAACAGGCCTACTTACTGCTTTGTTTCCAGCATTTAGGTCCCTGGAAACTGGGAAAGGATTCAGAGAAAATTTTTACAGGCCAGGTTATTTATTAAGGTGATTCAGCTATATCTTGTTGATAAAACATCTATAAGATATTACATCAGTTTTACCTTTGGTGGGAGTTTGCAGCTGCAACAGCCATGTTTGCATAATATAGTCTATACTGTTTGACTTGCCTAAACCTTCCTGCTCTAACACTTACTAGCACACATAATAATTAATATGTACATTACTAAAAGTATATTTTTTGAAGCATTCCCCAGTTACGAATAAAACTGAAAGAAAATCCAATTTTTCTGGTTCAGACACCAAACCAAGAAATGGAAAAATATTTTAACACTAACCTACTTGTTTCCAGTTTGAAGATTATCTTTAGCATAGACCATATCCAAATATCTGTTTGACCAGAGAGGGACAATGAGAGTCGCTCTGGGTAGCTTCAGGCCTTTTTGTAAAGGAAGCTATCTGGCCTGCCTCATCTGCTGCAATGGATGCTTCTGCATTACACACATTAAAAATATCATGCTGGGCAGAGTCAATACATACCATCCTAGAGATGGATAACAAGTGCTGTTCCAAGATGTGAGAACCACTGCTGTAATCTGGGTTTAGCCTAGATTTAACACTTCCTCATACAAAATCCAAGCAAGAACCACTGGAGTTTAGGCTATTAATGGAGAATGGGATGATACCTTCCCTTTCTTTATTGTTGTAAGTTCTCTTCTGAATGAAATCTCTGATTAATGGTTTGGCTTGATGATCTTGAAGGTTTTTTCCAATCTTAATGACTCTCTGATTCTGATTCTAATCCTGAAAATACTCATGTTTGGAAAATATTAGAACTATCCTTTTCAACATTTCCATCTCTTCTTCTTTTTAGGCGTTGTTGTTGCTGCTGTTGTTGTTGCAGCCAAAAGAATTTGCTGCATTAATCTCAAATTCAAATATTATTCTGACCAACCAAATACAACCTATTTATTATTGAAGGAAGGACGACAGGAAGCAGGCAGGATGCAATTCTGTTTTGGGTAAAGATATTTTATAGGTTGTGTATGTGTAAAAAAAGGTTAAGGACAGGAACCATGAGATGAGCTGTCCTTTTAGTGTGACATATGGCAAATTTTAACAGCATCCTTAGAACTACTGGAGAATGAAATTCATCTCTGAGTAGAAAATTGCACTTAAGCCTTCAAAACAAGGCTATAAGTGAGAGATAATGGTCGTATATACATTTTCCTGGCTCATGAATGGAGTTGAATTTCCTCCCAGGGGTTTAGGATAAATATGAATATTCCTCTGAAAAACTGCAGAAATGCCACAGGTAAGCAAAAAAAAATTGTTTTCATGAAGGCTTTTAGTGAAACAGAGAAGTGTTGTGAATTCCTGCACACTTGCAGAAGTGCCCTTAGTGCATATGATACTTCCTAGTAAGTGTGTTCTTGCTGTTCCACTTCACTGCATGGTAGGCACAGCCATAAAAGACGTGGATTTTTTAGTATTTACTCCTGAGGATTTTCCTTTCTGTTACATTTCACTGCTTAGGTGGAACAGGACAGAAGCACACTCACCAAAAGTATCATCTGTTACTGGTTCTGTTTACAAAAAAGGGCAGTTAAAGAGAGATTCCTCATTTGGTTAAAAAGTTATGCTAATTTTGCTGGACATTTAAACATAATCAATGCTTTCAGTGGAGCATTCTTAAGAGATTCATAGATCCTCTAAAAGCCAGATCCAGTTTTTGATCCAATCAGCATGCAAGCACATTTTTTTCAAGAATTTGAATATCAAAATAATGTTGTCATGGAGCAGCCCAAAAGAGTATTTTTCCAACATGACATCAAGTACCCATTAAAATCCAGTTTTGCAAGGCAATGAGTAATCTGATGAGAGCCTAAGTTGTCTCTGTGCTTTGCATAAAGGTTCTCAGACTGCAGCAGCAGGATCAAATTGAAGGAAAAAAACAATACAAAGATGATAAGAAGAAAAGAAGAAATACATTACCCTTCTGTTCTTCCTTAAAGATATTTGCTATCAGTGTTGATAATGTTGCAATGAAATTAAATCTATTCTACAATGTTGTATTCTCAAAACAAACATGCTTCTCAAAACAAACACATATTTATTTATTCTCTTCATATAAACAGCAATGTCTATCTGGAAGAATCAGAGTTGTAAAAGGAGTAACTTCCAAAGCTCAGGGAACTTGTTATGCTCTTCCCACATCTCCCTCAAAGTACACAATAATCTGAATTGCTGGTCTCAGCAGGCAGGCAATGAAGGAACACTAAAGCCACTACTCCTGTGGTAAGGAAAATACTGATGTCTGTGTGCAGGGACAGCAGTGCTTCCTCACCTCCCTTTGAAGGAGCTCCACCTGCCAGGACACACCAGGCAGGGAGCAAATGCCTCTGACACAAACCACCCCCAGGTGGGCACTTACTGCATGTAAGGCATCTGCGGGAATGCTGGGGAGGTGAAACACTGGCAAGAAAGTGTTTTTCACATGAGTGCATGTGAAAAGGGGGCAGGAGGAGGAAGAGAAGAAAGGACAAGATCATCTACCAGGCCAGAGGGGCAAGAGGAGAGATGTTTGTAGCTTCACTTGGAATACCTTTGTGATTCTTCCCACCAAAACCAGCGGGACCAAAATGTTTCCTGGTGTTTTTAGAGATAACTGCAAATAAATTGGAAGCTGTGAGTGAAACCTCAACATGAAATCGCTCTGATAGACTAGTGAGCTGTACAAGAAGGAAAATCATGTTCTGAATGAGTGAAAAGCTCCAGTTGCCCTGCCATCAATATGCTAAATGAGCCATCCTTACTCTCCACTGGCCCTGGGACAAATGACAGACATGCTGGCAGATTCAGAGGAGTGCCAGCCACACATAACATACACCTGTGACTCCTTATCCTGTGGAGAACTTGGGACTAATCTCTGCACTACTGTGTGACACTGCTGAAACTTCATAAACCATTCCACCACAGGACAACATTTTTTTAAAATAAAAACAGAGATTAAGAGAAGACCGGGAGGACAAATTATTTGAAGTATTTCAGCACTCCACTCTTATGAAGATCACACAAAATACTTGATGGAGCAACCAGAAGTGCCAAAGTGTAAAACATTCTCTTCATTATTAAATTTTAATGCTTTAATTATAAAAATGTCTGACCAACTCTAACTGGCACCTTTACTTTTATGGTAACGAGAACAAAGCCAATGGAACTTGAGAGAATTAATTACTCTTTCATTTATTTGGATAAAGGCAAAGGCATAAATCTTCTAATTAAGGGAGAGTTTGAACTGACAGTGTTTGAGCCAAACAAACTAGATCTGTCTTGCACGTAAGCAGGGGCTCATAACCTTGGTATGATAGTTAGGACACACACTCATTAATGGCTGTCCAGAGCTATCATATGAGTATTCCTTTACACATCTGTGCCTTTCATTCCATTCATAGGATTTTAAACTAGCTTTTTTTGGCTTGCCACCTGCCTTCTCATCTATTCAGGAAACCAGCTCACTTTGTGGACTCAATGCCAGCTCCATGCCGAGGGCTGGCACGTGGTCTGTGGACTACTGGAAGCAGGAAGGGAGCTCAGGTCATACAGAGTCTTTGTACTATATCTCCAAACACACACACAATATCTATCCCTTGTAACTACACCTGAGGAAACACCAAGAAATGTTCCATGCAGGTGGAGCTCAGGAATGTAGAAGCAGCTGATGGCAGGTGTGTCCAGAGGTCCTTCCTGCTGGAATCCTTTCTGTGACAGGGGCCAGAGCCAGATGTTTAAGGAAAACAAAAACAACAGAGTTAACATGTAGAGAAACTATCCAACAGTGGATGGAAATTGTTAGCACTATACAGCTTCCTGAACTGCTGATAATCTTTTTATTATTTTTTAGTCCATGCATTTGTCCTGTCACTTTTGAAACCTGCACAGACTGGTTCAGGTACAGAATGACACTTCACGCAGGCAGACCTAATTTTTACCTAATTTTTACCTAATTTTTACCTAATTTTTACCTAATTTTTACCTAACTTTTGCTGTATAGGTCTTGAATGGCTGGTCTAGGCCATTTTCTGCAGTTCTCTATCAGCTGAGAGAAGCAGGGTTTTCAGAGGGAAATTCCACTCATCATAAGATTAGTTATTGCAGACACTGGGGATGAGTTACCTCATGGAGATGTTTTTTCCTCCATTAACTTAGAAGGGAGCCTAATGAAAGCCTCACTTCTGACAGCTATAGCTAGGTGACACAGATGCATTGCCAATAGCATTCTTCTGGAATGCAGACACTTTTGCTATAAATGAATGTTCCAAGGAACACATAAAATAGAGTTAAAAGGGATCTTGAGAGGGTCCCTTTAACTATGCAGAGATTCTCTCAACATCACAACTGAGTGATGCCACTGCTCTTTAGGATGGAGATAGTTACTGGAATTACCTACTCACAGTATGTGTTTTTTTAATAAAGTCCAGGGCTCTGACACAAAGAAAACTGAAATTAGTACAATATTTGACAACACACTTGACATTTCCAAGAGAATGCACTATATAACAATAACAAAAACAACAATAAAATGTTTCAGAAAAGCAGAATATGATTATGCAGTGAACTGCTAAATAGGAATCTGAGCAGAATCTTTAAGGGGGGGAGATAATTAGGCAAATGTTCGAGAGATAGAGCCTCATAAGAATGTCAAATGTCACAATTATCCATTTACTTGATAAAACAAGTGTTCTGTTGATTAAATTTTATTGCTCTCACTGCTTCCTGCTTTAAAGATTAAAACATCAGAATCAACTCTAAGACGCCATTTTCTAGGAAGGGAAAGAGGATGCCTGTGTCAGCAGAGGTCGTCAGACAAATTCTGGGCCACTCCTGAGAGCCTGTAACACCTGCTGCCACTCACAATCACAAAACCCTGAGTTTTGTGGCCTGTGCTGGTGGGAGGGGCGGGGAGGAATCATAGCTTTGGTTTCATCAGACCTTTTGGGAAATCTAATCCACCCACCAACACCAACTGTTCAATGGAGCAGTCCTCACCAGCCATAAAAGCTGGCCACTGCAGGAGGCTGGGTGAAAAACATGGCACTTATAGTCTGCTTTTCTGGAGAGCCAGCTATTGCCTGGCTTTAGGCAAACATGAAAAAGTCACAACCATTTGTGCTCCAGTCCGGCTCACCGTGGTATTTCCATCCCAGTGTAATTTTATGCATCAGCACAAACCTGAAGTGACACAGGAGTTATTTCAGCCCTGGCTATTTAAAGTTTCACAGAGATGAGCTATTACAGTAGGTCTGTTTACATGAGAAGAGGGACATGGTGATTTACAGCTCATGACAGAATTTGGAAAGGCCAGCTGCTTTCACTCTCTGTTACACTATCGTTGGCTCTAGCATGAACCCAACACATCAGTTTAGGAAATCCCTCTGTTTCTAGATGAGGCTATTTTCACATCTTGCTAATCATGTGTAGCAACAACAGCTACAGCCTTTGCCACCAAATCCAGATGCATCAGCTCCAGGCTTCTGTCCTGCTTATTCAGTGTTGTCAGTGAGCTATGCCCTGCATGGCGTGGAGTGGTACTGTCATACTACGTTGTCTCTGAGCTCCTTGGCTCAAGCTTTCAGTGGACTAGAAGCAACTTTAAGCTTATCAAGGGTCTTCTTTCTACATCTCTACAGTGGAAAAGAAGAATGGGAACTATGCAGCAATAGCAGCTGAGCAGCAGCAGCTGCAATCATTATACCTGTAAGGATTCCTGGAGAGATAAAGCAAGTATAAGGAATGGGAGGGAGAAAGTAGGAGCTCCTTCAATTGAATTCATCTTTTGATACACACAGATGTACAGAAGCTGAAGGATGCTCAGCCTGACATGTTGGTATTACAAAGTATCTGCCAAAGGACAGTGAATACCATTATCTCCGTCGTGCTATATTTTGTCCTTAGCAGCACAATTATAAACTCCCAAAGACTTAGGCCAGTTTTCAGAAATAGAAACCCAAAGTTAGAGCTACATTTAGACATTGGCATCAAATGGTGAGTGATGGCTGTTCCAGGCTCAGAAGTTTTCACAGTTAACCCGCTCATGTCTCAACATAAACTTAGCTGCTCAGCTCTATGCTTCTTTTCCTAAAATCCTTGTGTTATGAACCCACTTTCACTACGCCCCAAATCCTGAGCCCTGCCTGCTCATTAGCTTCTGATTCAGTAACCTCCCAGCTGTCCTTGTGTTCAGATGAACTACACACAATTCCATCAGAGCCTGCTATCACCTCTCACTGTGATTTCAACTGCTGAGCAGATTAACATTCAGAGGACACAAACAATAATCATTTTGCTTCATTACTCGTAACAAATAAATAAAATGGATTCTAGAAGTCCTCCCAACCACTTCCTCATTCTTTATTGTTTTTGATATACTAAGCCACAGTGTCCCAACCATGGCATATTTCTCTTACATTCGCTTACTTCACCGTGAAATGACTCAAGTCAGCCAAGAAGATCTGAAATACACACCAAAGGCAGTGTAAAACAGCAGCCTTACCAAATGTGGAAAAAGAAATATAGTTCATAAACAGAGTAGAAAGCATATTTAAAACAACTTCTAATGAACTCCAGAGGCAGTAGAGCTTGAACCAGCCAACATACCCCTGACATCAGCATTGGCTTTCAAAAAAATCACATTGTCCACAGGTCATATATTTCACTGCATCTCTGAAGAAATGCTAAATCAATAAAATAGCTAAAGGTTGCCAATGAATCAGGCAGTGTTCTATAAAAAGCCAAGCATTATTGCTGCAGGGCAACTTAAGAGCTGAAGAAATATTTGCAAGGAAAAGGCCATCCCTCCCACTGGAGCCCATTCATATTCAGTCGTTTGACACATTCCAGCGGACACCAGTGAGCGGTACCAGGAGCTGGAATCGTGTTGGTCTGCTTGCTCTGCTACAGCAGCTTTTCTTGATGATGTGGGGTTTCTTGTACACTGTCAGTTTGATTTCTTGAGTGTTCTCCCTCCCTGAGCCTGGATTTTAGTACCGTTATGAAAACTCAAGCTTGCATTGGCAATACATTCACCAATTAATGTCTGTGTTACCTCAGCACTCGTATATCCAGACTGCACATTCCATACTCAGCATTCAAAGGGCCACAGATTTACCCATACCTGGTAATTGTGAAATCAGACCTGGGAACTTTTTAACAATTCTGAGTAGATCTTTGGTTTACTTGTTTCTGTATATACCACGGGATGCCATCTTCTTGCTGAGGGGAATATATAGAGGAGAATAAAATATTAGGTGAAAGCAACTTTGGTATTCCATTGCAAACCCAGAAACTTAGCTTATTGGTGTCATAGAATACTTTTGGGTTTTGTTTCCTTCATATTTTGACATCCATCTTACTGAGTGGAGTCCTTAGAAAATCAGACTATCATACTCATGTGACTCAGTTTTCACAGAAGTAAAAATAAAGGTAGATGTCTATTTCCTGATCTCCTGCAGAACACTTTTATCTTTTTAGGCTATCAATTTTAAAAGAGAGAAAAGTCTGTCTAAAGCCAATTCGGTGTTGATGGGGAGGCTAAGAACTACTGGAACTAAGATTGTTTTAATTTCATGTAAAATCTGGGACTAAAACTTTTATCTCCCAATGTAAACATTCTAAAAAGTGCTCTCTTTTCAGTCATGGGAACATACAATTTCTGCAGTAGTTTCAGAAAACAATAATCAATTCCAGAAGTATATAGTACGTATATTATGTCTTGACAACACAGTTTTCTGTTTTGCTTTCTGTTGCTAAAAATACAGATTTTTCACAACCATACTTTCAATATGCATTTAATATTTACATACCGGCTGTTTTTGACAAACAGGGCTTTTGGATAAGCTTCAGTGAGCACTGTGTTCAGCTCCATTACCTGCAGTATCACGGCCCTCTGAAGATAAATCCTCCCATTGTTACCACCAACATTGACACAAAAAAGGGGTCTTATTCTCATCACAGTCACTCTCTTGCAAGCTTCACAGCTGGAAAAAGCCAATCTCACCTATGTTTCATTACTCACCTCAAATAATTTGAAAGTGCAGGGCAATGTCAGAGAGAATTTAGGTTTTATACATGTCTTACTTACTTATAAGTATACTAATAAATGTTCAAGTTTGGCCCTACATCTTTACCTCTCTTCCTCTAAACGCTTCCATGCTAGATTCACTTCTCATAGGCACTTAGCAATGGCAAAGATAACATTTTCAAGCAGATGACTTTGTGGGTGACCAAATGCTCACCAGCTAAACACACATCAAAATTGTTTTCTTTATTTTTTAGGAAGGCAGCCCAGAAAGACTTATGGATTCCAAAATGTTTACCACCATGTGTATTTCAACATTGTGCTTGCTGGCAGATGGTGATTAAAAACTTCTTTTCAGCAACCAGTTCTGTGGAACACTTACCTACAATACATGAGTTTTTTCTTTCTCCTGTGGTAGACCCACTGGAGCTTCACGATGTATGGATTACAAATCTTTTCCATGTCTTCTTACCTTTCTGATGTTAGACTCTGAGGTACTGGGCAATGAGAAGCAATGTCAGATAGTACATGGCTAATTAGTCTCCTTGTAAATTCATCAGGCATTGCCATTTAGCATTGCTATGATTTTTATCCCCCTGAAATTATACTTTTGATTCCAGTTGCATTCTATCATTTTCCTGAGCAGAGCATTTATCGTGTAGTAATTTTAAACACGTTTCTGCAAAACAGTTGTCCTTTTAGCACTAATATAAAAAAATAAATAAATCCTCTGCTGCACTGAATGTTTTGTCACTATGCTGTATCCCTTTTGTACAACACTGATTTCTTTTTCATATTTAAACCTGACACAAGTGGCGTAAGTGGGTGGAATGATGAGCAAAATTCAGTCCATGTATCTTCAAGCATAGAAAGATTAAACCAAAAATTAATTAGGCCTAAGTAAGTAAAGCTCTACTGCAGGAATGACAAAGCAGAGGATCTCAAATGTTGATTGTATTTCTTACAAGTGAACATTTACAGACGCAGAGGGTACAGACACTGAATTTTTTTTTCTCACAAATTCTGATTCCCAGAATGTCATTAACAACACCAACTCACTAAGCTTAACAAAGATAAGTGATCTTGTAAAATTCTCATCAAATGTAACATTTATATCCTTCACCCATACAAGTCTTTAGTATTAACGTGATAACAATTCCCACAAAATATCTGCAGATTAGTTTGCATTGTTCAACATTTATCAGGCTGTAAAATGAGCACAGAGCATACCTGGAGTGAGACGTTTGCCCCTCCAGATTTTTGTGGAGTGGATCTTGTGGGTTTTATTGTGGTAGAAGGAGCAATCTATGGGTAGCACCTAAAATATGGTATTTTAGATGAGCAATATATATATATTTACAAGCTCCTAACATCAGGGTGAATCTTGCCACTGGTTTCAAAAGCTGTTAGGCAAACCCTAAAAAGTGCATTGAACACATCCCCATTTCTTTCTCATGAGTGCAAATAATGCTGGGCACAGTATGACTCCTCCTGCTCGGGTGTTAAATGGAGGCTGGAAAAAACAGATGGCTTTTTGTTACTGAGATGCTGAGGGTACTACGGGGAAAAGACAGTTAAGGATCTAACTAAATCAATATTTCTGCAGTAAAAAAATGAGCCAGTGGTAGAATGTGTGCAACTTTGATAGCATTATTTGTGTTTCTTTAGGCTTGGGATATGGTATTGTAGTTGTATCACCTCTCTGCCTGAAGTGTGTCAAATCTAAAGTGTACAGGTTCTGAAAGAAATAGATTGTTAAAAAAGATATATGAATGGTGAAATCTTTAAACAGTTGATGACTATGCCTACAAGACCTTTTCAGATGATATATTATGGCATGTATCTCCATCTTTTTCTCCCCATACTATTCAAAATGTTAAAACTGTCTCTGATTATGATTTGTGTCTGAGCTAAGAATACAGAAGCTGATCAGCCACAGCTGCTTTATCATACTTCTCAGTAGGTGTAAACTGAGATATTTCTACTGTATTTTTCAGGTTGATGTTTGCTCTTTTCACCTCCACAAGAATGCTGGTTTTGCAGTTGGTGATTTGGAAACCTGCTCTGGTATCAGGATCAAGGAAAACCGTTCACAATTGCCAACCACCATGAACTGTCAAACTTTGGACTTTACTCCAGGAATGAGCTGCCCAAGCTCACACACTGCACTACTGGACAGGACACTTAAGGGCTTGGCTACCACTGGACTCTTCCATTAGGTCCTTCTGATGTGAGCACAAAGAGTTAAGTGCTCCAGCACATTCAGTCAAGCAAGGTCAGAAAGGAGAAAATTAATGTCATGTTGCATTTGATCTGGTGTCAGTGAGGTTCATTTTCAATAGAGGTTGTATCAGTAGGGCTCAGGTCATTGAACTCTTCCAGCCACTCTTCTTGTCTGATTAATTTTTCTTATTATTTGATAGCTTTCAGGTGTGGTTTGCTGAAATCCTCTGGCCACTGTGGAGTAGAATAATGCACTGTAATTTTACCATTTCATTTTAAATCTCAGCTGAAAAACTCAAGTCTATAATTTGCTGTGACTGACTACTCCTTCTACTCTTATTAATCCAGATAGCTATATTATTTAAGTCTGTGAAGCACATTGGAATACAGTCTACCTGAAGAACACTAGTAAGTGGAGAATGAAGTGGGACTCTTATATCAGATTTCACTGATGACTTTGAAGAGCTTCTAAAAATTCTCACCTGGTGCTTCCCAGTACAGTCATTCTTTATACATCTATTCCATAACATGACATGAAAGGAATTTTCGGCTTCAGTCCTTCTATTTCTGACTCCAGCAGCTCCCGAAAATCTTTCCAATCAAAGAACTGATGGCAGTTTGTCATCTTTGTAACGATGCATTTTTAAAAGGTATAGCTGGTGCAAGAAGTTACATGTACCTTTTCTGCATCAGTGCATTTTTCCAATTAAGTAAGATTCCCTGTTTTTGCAGGCTCGACTGGTCAGATAATGGACTGCGGTAAGATATGTCCTGAGCTGGATGCTGCAGCAGGGACAAAATTAATGCTGGGAGAAAAATTACATGAAAAGTAAAATTAAGTGGAATGATTGCAGTGCAACTGTATAATTCACTTCTAAATTGTTAGAAAAAAATTACAAAAGTGTTAATCTTTTAGCATTTAATGGGCCTAATTAATCCCCAGTTTTTATAGTCCATTAGAATGTAACAGAAAAGTGGAAAAAATCTTGTGAAGAACCTTTAAGCAAGCTGCAGAACTCAGTTGAAAATTATATCCTTACTACACAACACCACAGGATCTTTTATTCTTGGCATAAAAAAAAGGGACACATTTTATTATGACATTCTGTTGTTGCAAGGCTTTCATATTTAAGGAATTCTAGCCAACCCGTTCCTACCTTGTGAAGACAGGATCTTTATTTGGACGCTGCCTGCTGGGTAACACAACTAATTCTGCTGCTGTCGGCAATGTTTTTCTTTCTATCTTTCATGGTCAATTCAAATACAATTCAAATTGAGAATGAGCCCAGGACTGTCACTTACTGCATGATTTACAGTAACAAGGCAAGCGGTATGCTCTTTGCAACTTGTTCTTTAGTTAATTTTCAGCAGGGGAAAAAAAAGAAATGTGAAAACTGTCTTTGGTTGCCTTTTACTTCAGCAACATGGGTTCATGATGAGTAAATTGACTGAGGGGTAGGTCTTGGGCAAAGAGATGCAGAGTAATCAGTGGCCCACAAGTGTGCTACAGAAAGGCAGGCTGCCCAAAAATCCTGGTCAGCTTTCAAGTTGGATTTCAAAGTGCTGCACATGCCCATGATACCAGATCTTCTGCTCAACCACGGGGATCAGTATCTTCTCAGATATGTAGCTAGACACAGATTTAAAGACCTTATAAGGAGAAAAGCATCTCACTTAAATATTCTTTGTGGGAAGGAAAAATGCAAATGAATGAGTCATGGCTTCAATTAACATCAACTGCACTCTAATGGCCAGCTTCATTCTGTCTGATTCATCATGTAAAGCGACATGTACCCCTGCAGAATGTATAACTAGGGGTTTACTAGTCACTCAGCTTGCAGAGTTCCTCTGCTGGCTCAGGACATGAAAGTACTCTAAGCCCATGACTGCCATGACACACCAAAATTCAGGGTTTATAGTTACAAGGGGCAGCACTGCATCCCCAAAAATTCCTGTCCAAAAAGATGTGGCCATGATGGATAACTGATAAAAGTCGTCTTACTTTGAGAAAATAAGCCACTTTTCACTAGCAGTGAAATGCTATAAATAGAAAGAGAACATAATCTACATAGAGAAAGGTTCTCATTTTTAAAAAAACAGTATAGAATTAATCAATACATCTCTGATCTTGTTACCTCCTTTTGGAAAGTAAGGTTTTGGCATTGAGAGGCAAGGACCATACTCTGACACTGTTATTAGACTATTTCTTCTTAGCAAAAAGCTAACCGAAAACTGCTAAACCGATTATTTTGGATTAATGATTAATGAACTTCGAAATATTAAAAGCCATAAGATTTCCATTTACTAATTGCTGCATCAAGACCAATGATTGTGTGCAATTGAAATGGAACAAATCTTTCAACAGAAAGCATTGAATTCTGATTTTCTACATTAGAAATTTTCAAGAACCCAGTACTATTCTACATAAATTATTTCCAGTGATTAATTATCCTCCTTGTTAAAAAGGTGTACCTCATTTCTCTAAATCCCAGTATCCACCTTCATGGATAAATACTAAAAAATTATCTTTTTTTGATCCTTCCAGGGGCAAAAGTAGAGCTAGAGCAGGAAAAACACTTGTTGTTAGGCACTGGACAAAATAAATCCCCACACAGCTTATAATTTATATTTATACACAATGTCTGAACTGGAGATGTGAAATCAGTTGCTACAATTTTTATCTTTCAGATATTTTTCTGCTCTAGGGAGCAAAACACAGTGACTGAAAACCTCAGGTTTGACTTTATTTTTGACCAACAATTATTCACAAAATGGGACAAAGCTGAACACAAAACTTGAGCACCAAGGAAGGGCTAACAAGTAAAAATGTACAGATCCTCCACAAGGAGAAGGCCTGATTCAAGTGATAGGGACAGATGTGCATGGATTTTGAGGATGCTACTTCTGAGAAATGCTCTTATGAGCAAAAACACAACACTACGAAACAATGTACATATGCATATTATATCACATTGCAACAGTTTGCAGAGCTATTCAACCAAATTATCTGCCGATTTTAAGCCCAGCACACACTGCTGCAAAGATGTGCAAGCTTCCACCAGTCAATGCCATAGCCATCTTCAAGAACCAAACAGAAATGAAAATGTTTTCAGGCACTGCATTAACACTGAAAATTACCATCCAACCTTTCACCAGATTTTTAATTCTTGAGCATTATTTGCCTCTCTGGTTTTAAAATCTGAAAAAACAAAAAAACTTTCCTTAGAAGTAAAACTCATCCATGGAGAAAAAAACAAATCTGAGAAAGAGAATGCTCAATGGTGAGCCAAAAACTTCCCAGTTCATACTTGGCTGATGCTATAGTAATAGGGAATATTGAATATGCTGGAAAACGGCAAGGTTCACTTCCCCTTTGCTGAACCTCCTCTCACTCAATGGCCAGCTAAAGGGATACTGTCATTCCTTCATTAACACTGCTGACAATCTGCCTCTGCTTTGGATCAGAGAGGCACAGGGTTGTGCTAAAGGGGAACAAAAGTTATTTGGATCAGGTGTCCAAATCAGGAAAATTATAAAAATCACTGATTTTATCCCAGGCAGACATAGTATTAATTAACTCCAACATTCACATTTATTCACCTGGTTTCCTCATGGACTTTCAAGCATTCATATGATAGGAAATCAGCAAGTAGTCACAATGAAATTTACTTTTAAACCAAGTATTACTCCTCCTCAGCTCCTTCCCACTTACCAGCATTTTTAAACCTGCTCAGATACTAAGAATTCAGAGCAACCTCTTTTAAAAACAAGAATAATTCCTTTATTTCATGTTAGAAAAAAACAAGTTGTCAAGCACAATCAAAATAATCTTCATTTTCCAGGAACAATAAAGCCAGCCTACCTAGGTTTGCATTGTTTTGCTTGTGTGGGATCCAGAGAGGCTGTCTTCCATGTTTGGCATGGAAATTCCAATGCATCCTAAATTTTGTTAACAGATGAGACAGCAAGACATTGTTTGTGGCTAAATTCTGCTAAGATCTCTGCTGCTAGGCAACCTGCCTTAAGCACAGTGTGAATAAGGTCAGTAAAGTTTCTAGTTCAGCAGGCTGTATTTTCTGTGAGCAAAATTTGGTGGCAGACTTGACCTCACTCTTGAATCCAAGTTATCTCTTATTCTGCATCTCTCCCTGTTTTGTATTTGGTCAGCTCTTTATCAGGTTTGAAATACTGTAAGGACCAGGCATCTCCTCACACTGGTGCTCAGACTAACACAGGCATCATGGGGGAAGCCAGTTATTGCAACACACTTTAGCCTGGAAACCTGCTGGATGTTCTGCCATGCTGAAAACACACATTGCAGACCCTGGGCAGATGCTGGGATAGGGACTTAGTGAAATATGCTAAGTGCAAATAGAATGGCTGCAACTGCTATGAGATTACACCTCTCATGCCAGGTCACATCTGAGGATAGGCTGGAGCCACTCCAAGCCAACAAAATGCCTCTCCGCTTTTTCTCCAGCTCCCCAGAACCACAGAGTCTGCAGGAATCCATAACTCAGTGCAAGGAATATGTGCAGTGCCACTGCCACAGCAGAGACACGGTGGCAACAGAGAAATTAAAGCTTTAGTGCTAGAGGCTCAAGGGCCAAATGCCAAATGACTTCATGCTATGGTCCCAGATTCACCACAACCAACTTCAGGTCCTCCACTGAGGCATCCAAGCCCTGGGCTTGCCCTGTACCTGCCCTGCAGTGAGCAGCTCAGATGGTATCTGCAGGTCAGTTCGTTGTTTTAGCCCACATGCCCCAGCTGAGTGTCTCTGGTGAAATGGGGTGTACAAGGAGCACGGATCCCTTTCCTGATAACTGATCAGCTGCAGGGGTTGCACTTTAGCTCACTACAGCCTCATTCAGTGGTGACATGATGTCCCCTAACTCCAGCTAGCAATAGTTGTAGGTTTGAATTGCTGGAATAGCTAAGGACCATGCCCTGCACTGTATTAGAAAAAAAACCCCAAACAACAGTTTCCAGTTTATATGTCATATTTTCCAAAGCACAGTTGTCCTAAAGATATGGATGGTTAAGAAAAATTGATTACCTGCCAAAATCACCCAAATTCTTCTCTGTTTTGACATTGGATCTAAACAAATATTAAGTAATGAATACACAGCATATGAACATATATATGGTTGAATACTAATCCTTGCTACTGTGTGGGAAAATTGATCAAGGAGAGTTTTGATCTAACTTTAAAATAGTGCAAGCAGTGAACTGTGTCTATGCATTTTTAATAGCCTGAATGCATAATAGAGTGATTTTTTTTTTCATTATTTCTCACATGAAATACAGGTGAGTTGAACACACTGGTAATACACATGGCGTGGGGGGTTTTGCTTCATGTCATATTATGCTATGAATAATATGTCTGAAGTTTTGTTCAGATTTCTTGACACTTTAGACAGATTTGTCATGTTCATGTTTAAAATAAGTTTGGCCATTAAATCTTCAAATAAAAGCAAAACATTAGCCATCCTCACTATAAAGCTGCACCTGGTAGACTTTCATATGAGAAGTGCTTCCTGAAAGACAATGGACCAAATGAAGATGGCAACGAAAATATTTTGCAAAACAAGAACAAAAAAGTAACGTGCATAAAACCCCCCTGCTTTGATGGCCAAAAAAGTCCCTGTTACAGTATGGGTACTGAAGTCTTTATAAAGTCAAACAAAACACTTCGAGCCAGTGACTATGTACTGTCTAAATTACTTCATTCCAGGGCAGAGGGGTTTTTTTTACTACCAGATGGTTGTTGCTCCAGTTGTGGTAGCCTAGATGTGTGCTGACATCTAGTGGGCCTTTAGAGAATAAATACAGCCCAAACACTTATTAATTAGCATTAAAGAATAATAATTTCAGATTCAAAAACGTATTTTTTCACTTTTCTTCCTTTCCCCCCACAGCGCATGTAATAGTGTTCTAGATAACAGAATTTTAGTGATTATTGTGCTTCTCAATATTTGTTCGAGCTGATGTTTTCTAAAGCACTGTTCCCATTGACACCATGCTGAGTCCTTTGGGAAAATCCACCTGGAGGCATTTCTTGACTGACAATCACCATGTGTTTAAGCAGAGACTGTAAAATTGAAAAAGAAATAGATAGGTGTGCAGTTCTGCATGTCTGGAGCCACAGTAGGATCTGTATTGTACCTGATTTGATCAGAGACTCCTCAAGCTATTCCTACTAAATTCAGATCAAAATTTGTCTTTAAGCAGTTGTTAACCTATTATTGTAAGTAAATGGCTAGAAAATGATAATTTTGTTTACTACTGTCTTGAAAACACCTTGCTATATTGTAGACACCAATGAATATTTATAACAGTCAAAACTCTACTTAGAAACCCACTTTCCATAGTCTTTACTCCATCTTCATTTAGCACATATTTCTGTTAATTTGCAAAACCATGCGTGCAATGCACTCCTTGCTCAGGATAAGTAAACTGGGGAGAAACTACTAGAACCTTAACCACTGATTTCAAAGTAAGCTGACAGAGGAAACACGACCAGAAAATCAACTGCCTTTGGGAATAACTGATTTGGGAGACCAAAACCTCCTGCTTTGGTTTCAGTTGATCTTAGAGTCCCACGAATGAGAAAGGCTTTTATTACTTGAGAAATAAGATGACTGAGGGTTTTAAAGTTATGTACGTGGTCAGAGAACCCCAGTTATATTCAAACCCTATAAAGAAGGTCTATACCACCTCCAGGGGGTCCCTGAAGCCATCTTTTAACCAGCTTTCATTTCCAGGACATAGTCTTTTAGGCTAAAGGAATAGGCTGCTGCAGAAGACCCCAAGTTACAGAAAGGGAGAAGAATGATATGCTGAAGTAGCACTGAAGAAATTTATTCTGAAGGAAAAAAATGGAAAACACCCTCTCAGCTGGCATATGTGTGCTGTCACTGTTTCACACAATCACCGAGGTCCCTGACATGTATCCACCAGTGTCCCTAATAACCCAGCGTGCTCAGGTCCTCATGAACAGGTCATTACTTACCACTTGCATGACATTCATTTTGGGGGTATTACAATTCAAGTGGCTGCTCAGCTGGTACCCTATAAAGAGTCTTGCCACATAATGCTATTTTTCATTTTTTGCCTCAGTGCAAGACCTGCTTGTGATTTATCGGCTGTAGCAAAGCACAAAGCCATAATTTTCTTTTATTGAACTCACTCTGGGTAGCCATCACTCTGCAGAAATGCAGATGGTCATCTTATTCTTATTCTTTGCAATGGGATGAATGCCACAACTCTGCTGACAAAGACAGCAAAGCAGCCATTTATAATAGTAAGAGAAGCATTCAATTTAATATCTGTGTTAGCTGCACATAGTTAGGCTTTTTGGACACAGTTGTTAGAGGATCCTGCTCTGCTAATACTTCAGGACTTTACAGCATTTAGGCAAATTTGCATAGCATGTGTACTGGCATCCAGGTGTGATTTCTGTGCTTATGGCAAATGAAACTGAACTATTCCCTAATATATATATAGTTGGCCTCCAACTGAACTCTAATCATAATCAGGCTTTATGGTGTGTGTTTGAGATAGTGCAGTTTATTAATTTGTCTACCTCTTCCCTTACTTCAGTTTTCAGGGGTATTCACACAGTGCAGATGAAATTCTGGTTCTGGATCAGAACTGATGAGCTTGAGTGAATTACTGTATTTAACTATTTCATTGTCAATAGAAATAAGGGGATGACTTGCAGCTTCCCTTCCATTTCAGAAAATATGGATTTAGGGAATTTCTGGTGCCAGCATGATACACGAAACACAGATTCTCTGTTCTAGGGTGAGAAGAGTGGCAGTGAATTATTCACAGCAACTAGTGGAGTGCCCAGAGACTTGCCCTGTGATAACCAGTGATTTTGTGGAGAACAAAAATATGGTGCTGAATATTAAACAGAAAGGGGCAGGTGTTTTCTAATAAGCACCCTGCTAGATCCTGCCAAAGGGCCCCCATACAGACCTTAACAGCTGAATCTGGAATGTGCTTCATTTCATCACAGAACTGGCTATTGCCACAGCAACGACTCTTGACTAATAATCCAAAGAAACAAAACAGAGATGCAAGTCAAATCCAGAAATTAGAGTATTTAATCGTTCAGAATAAGGGGAGCTTTACCTAGCCTTTTCATTGAATGGAATCAGAGCAAAAATTCATCCAACATCTGCTAATGCCATACTTTAGTATTGCCTCTTCAATCAGAGTAAATTATATAGCTTAAGTGTTCATATCACCAATTAATCTCTTCTGAATCAGATCTGCATACTAGTTGCTCGAAATAGGCTTAATATAGCCATAATTGTACAAAACATGAATGCCATTTTTCATAATAATTAGCTAGTCACTTTGCCCTTTTTCTCAATTCGTCTAAATGTTCATATTTACATTAGAAGTTAGCAGTTAATTTTATCCATACAACCCTTCTCAATTACTCCATTGGTCTGTCAATAGAACCTTCAGCTTAAGGCAGCAAACCTGTGCAAAGTACCAGCATTCAACATTCACTGTATCAATTTCCTAAGAGGCCCATTTGGGATGATTGGAACTCTGCTCCAACAAGCACATGGCAAGGAAGCAAACAAGATATTTCCCACTTTGGAAAAGGCTCAGTGAGAGGAGCCAGGCACAGTGACCATCAGATCCTTTCCTACCAAGATGAGAGCAGGCTGTGAGCCTGCTGTGAGAGGACCACGGAGCCTTGCAGAGAAACTGCCTTGTGCCAAAACTACCCAAGCATTACAGTGCTCTTCCACAGCACAGTCTGAGTGCCTCGTTTGCTACAAAGACCCCAAAAGTGACTGGGAGATAATTACTCTGACCTCTGCTTGTTAGACGTTGATAGAGAGAGAGTTGATAGCAGCACCACGAGCTGTCCTCATGTTTCATTTCCTCATGTGCTGTAAACCTTTGACTTGCTGCCAAAATTTAAGGTTGCCTTATGAGATAATCCCAGCTAAGAAGTTCAGTTTCTAGGCATCTTCCTGCCCTTCTGCTGGAGATGGGGGCATGATGTAGTCAGCTAAGAAAAGAAACACAAAAGCTTAAGGGCTGTGAATAACGATCTTGAGTAAGTTTTTGCATTTGCAAAACAGAGATAATACTATTTACCCTCATGCTAAATTTAAAAAATACTTCTCTCCTGCTGGAGTCTCTAAATCCCTTATTAGACCACCAATAATTCTCTTATACATTTCCTGCTGGTTTTAATCACCTACTCCAAATTTCAAGGATATTTTCCTAAAAAAAGAAACAAAACAAAACAAACAGAAATTGTGCATTTCAGAAACAAACACTTACAGTAGTACTCAGGAAGAGCATGAGACATGGCTTGCACTAATAACTTAAAAGATACTATAAATGCTCTTTTAATCCACGCTGTTGACAACTGCCAAATTATCTGTGTTGCACTGAGCCATGAAACTCTCCCATGAGATACTCAAGTCCACCTTGAGACACCATTGAAGCCAAAGCTTTGATCCTCAAGGCTGACTTGAGTAAATCATTACTTTTAAACTCTTTAATCCCCCCTGCATCCATAGCACATAATTTTAGTAATGCATTTGACTTACAGTTCTTATTACGTCAGAATTCAGTCCAACTTCTCCTGCAAATAAAGTCAGAGCTCCCAGGGGCTCCAGAGAGAAGAATTACTCCTGCTCTACTGCAACTCTCCATTGAACTGATGAGACAACAAAAAACAGTGTTTCATCAGGAAACATAATTTCACATTCTTTAGGTACTTTTTTCTCTTTTACTGTATTTCAGTGCAGCGTTTTCTGAAGAGAAGAAGCAAAAGAATCGGAAATCCAGAGGTCTTTAATTTCAGTTCTTGCTCCCACACAGGATCTTGAGATGACTGCACAAATATCACTCTTAGTAGCAGACAGCAGCTTACATCAGCTCAGATAACCAAGCTAAGGTTTGGGACCTTACCCACGCTGCTAAATAAAGTTCAAGCTGTGTGGCATCGCCTCATCACACTGCATAATGTTGGGCCAAGTGTTTCCCTTTGGTCCCCTGTGGTTGCCCCATAGCCTGATTGCATAAACACTATTTAATTGTGTAGTATTCTCAGTTCAGAGCATTTTAAATAATGCTATGGCAGTGTCACAACTCATCAAAACATTTCATCAGTACAAATGCAGGCTACAGGTTGCATTATCTGTGGTTTAACAGAAGCCTTGAAGGTGCAAAACATCTTAGGATATCATTAGGGAGAGGGGACAACAAAACTGGTCCTGACAACACAAAACAGTGCCAGACTGCAAAACAAGCATTAGAAGCCCCAAGGGTTCATTCCCTGTCCCTAGTCTCTCCTGGAGTAGAGACACAGCCATGGATCCCTACCCAGTCCAGCTACCTGGTCCATACTGTAGGCTCTACCCTGCACAAGGCTGCCTCAGGCTGCTCCTCCCTCCAGGCATACATCTTGTGCAGCCCAATGCAAACTCAGTTTCTGCCTGTAATGCAATGATAATAACATTTACCCAATTACTCTCCATAAAGTCCACCTTATCAACGCCAATATACCGTTCATTGTATTGAAAAAATAGAAATTCTTTGTGAATACATATCTTCAATAAAGGGAGTAAAGAGAGAGATGCTTTATATCACAGTGATTGCAAACTGTGATTTAGGCAGTCATTTGCCAAGTGCTGTAAAACACACCAACTTGTGAAACTGCCCTATCTATTAACTGTCAGTTCAAAATCAAAGGCCAAAACGAGCTCCTGCTGGAAAAAATAATTAGTGCCTAAATATTGCTGCAGCATTCTGCTCTCTCTGCAGTTCCTGGAAGGACAGGCTGCAGAGTGAACATGGGGTGCTGAGCTGCAGGATAACCCCTCAAACACAAGCTGCCCACGGAAAGTATCAACAGCAAAGCTGAGGGGAGCTGTATGTGCATGATCAGAAATCCTGCACGCTCCCTGCTTGGCTGATCTATGTGTCTGTTAATTTTCATGGTGGTGCTGTAACTCAGACATCATTCCAGTTGAAGGAAGCTTATTTTGCACGATACTCAGTGTCCTGAAATAAAGCCTGTCACTGCTGTCTCAAGCTTACATTGCTACCAGGAGTCAGCGAATCTCAGTGAACTTGACAATGTCTTTGGAAAACAAATTTCTTGCTTCTCAGAAAAACATCACGTGCTGAGTGTGAAAGGGATGGATAACACAATCCCTTGCTTTGCCTGCTCTGGTCTTTTCAACTCGCTAGGTCTTCAAAAATCTCCTTGCTGTAAAAAATGAGCGGAAATGTGGATGATCTGGTTCTGTTTACCAGAAGTACACATTGCACATATGTGTCAGTGAACCTCTTTTCTGGATAGCATTTTTTAAAATCCCAATCAGCTAAGTGTTTCAGAATTTTGCTTTTGCTTTCAGGGGACGAAAAAGACAGATTTAGGCAGGGAAAAGTGATTTTAAAACAGGAACATATAATAACATAAATAATTTTTAAAAGCTTTACTAGCTTAAAGCATCATTATTATTCAGTAAACACTGTTTTCATTTAGCACTGCACACATGGCAAGGGCAACAAATCCACTACGACCAAGCAAGGAAAAGCATGTTTTTGAAAAAAAAGATGAATGCTTGTCCTCCAGGTTATGTCCAGCAGACACCATTCCCTTAAAACAATCTTGTTTATATAAGCTGCAAAAATTTACAGTTCTTCTATCACCACCACCACACGGTGGTCAAAAAATGACCCTCAACAGAAGGAAATAGCAGACACCAACCATGTTCTAAGTTCTCAGTGAGCAGTTCAGTGTGCTTGCTTTTAGAGATGCTGTACACCTCCACATTTACTTGAGAAGGACCTCATTTCTACCATAAGAGACACTCCAGTATAATAAAATGCTTTGCATGGACTGCCTCTCAGTTGCTCCTTCTGTCCCTAACTTCTCCCACGGAAAATGCAGAAATCAGTGCTAACAAAAATTCTGACATTGTTTCAATACCTTGCAGACCTCCCTGCTTAGAGATGTGTAGCTTAGCAGCACCTTTCAGTCTAGCTTTGCAACAGCAGATTAAAAATATGACCTCTGAATCCCATTTGGCTGGCTAACAGACCGAGGGCTCAGATGGAGACAAAAATCAGAGCTCTCCAGAAGTCTGACATGCTGAATTTTCATACTGGTGGTATTGAAAAGATAGAAAAAGGAAGGTAAAGAAAAAGTAGTTAGACTGTCATTTCACAGCTAAAATGAGCCATAAAATAATTGCTAATGAAGAAATTCACTTCCTATGAATACAGAATTAGCAACTGTAATTCTTATGAAAGAATCAATTAGGATCAGCATAATGGTAGTAATATATAAGTTTATATGACAAAAAAATTATCTTCAACTGTTCATTAATATTAAAAAGTGTCGTTAATATTACTTTAGAGAACGTTCTTGACATGTTTGTAGGTATACATTTTATGTTTCCTGTGTAGTTATAAATCCTTAGAACTACAGAATTTGAGCACCTCACAACTTCCAAAGGAAGTCCATTGTTTTTTACTTACTTTTCTTCAAGGACGAGAGAGCATAAAGATCATGAAAAACAGTAAAAATGCTCTACATTTTGCCTATAGCTTTGCAGATTCACTGTAAACACAGTCCTAGTCTTCCTAGTGTAATAATGCCAATCAAAAGCTTTGTTATTTCACAAAAAGAAATCCACAACCAACAACTGTTGAAGCCAACTGAGAGAAATCAATGTGGCTCTAGATTCTATTTCCACCTATAAACTCTGCCACTAACACAGCAAGGAGCAAGCTGAGCATGACGCAGAAATGATCTTGCTATTTGTACCAGGAGGTGCTTACCAGTTAACACACAGCAGAGGCTTCATGCTCTGCATTCTATGCAGCAAGGGGATGCTGCAACCTGCCATTCAAAACAGTCCTTGGAACTGCAGGCAGCTGTGGGATTTGGGAGAAACAGTGAGGTTGTATAAGCCAGTTTATTAGCAAAGACAAAGAAAGAGTCTGTGCAATTATCATAACAGTCAGACAAAGTACAGGTTCACAGCTATATGAGGCCCGATTGCAGCCACAAGCTGGATGGAGATAACTGAAGGCTGGTGAGACATTTCTTCTGCTGCTGGAAAAATGTCAATGACTATCCAAGAGGCCTGAAGCAACAGGACTGACTATCAACCAGAACAGGTAGATTCCATCTCAGGAAGACTAAGGTGGAAAGAAGTGGCAAAATTTCATAATGAAAAGGTATGAACATGAACAGCAGGGAAAGAGATCTTATAAAATTTCTCTTATTTTCTTTATCATCTCCATCATCCCTACTTCCCTTAGAGTTTTGCTTATTTGAAATACCCTCTCCTTCCCGTCATTGTCCTTCACCATTCTCTTAAAAAACGCTTCAATCTTTTAAAGCCCACAGAATCCAACCTGAACTAAGATATTAAACATATGCATTTTGAAGATGAAAGGATAGGTGAGAAGCCAGAGACAGAATAATTTAAATAATGGGGAAAATTCTGGCCATGAAATCAAAAGGTGAGTGAGCTTATCGACTCCTAAGAATTCATGCACTTTCCCAACATGCTCTTTAATTCAGATTGCCTCTTATGTCTACTCTTTCCATATAATAAACTAAAGGATCACTCTAAAAAAATGTCATCGCTCCCTTGAGCCCTCTTGAATTTAGAGTCACTTCTGCATTCTTTGTAGGATGCTGCTTAGAAAACAGAAGTGCTACATCATGTTACTTGAGAGATCTGAAAGATAGGGTGAATAGGGGCATTCTTCACATTAATACTTGGTCAGCTGAAGCTAAGAAAAGTACATGCAGAAATACTCAAAAAAATTTTTGAAACACTGACTTGTGAATTTTAAATCATTACAGGAAGGGGTGTGGGACTGTAGATTTTCTCCACTGACTTGGATACATAGATACATAAATCACACTGCTCTTTCAGAACCACCCCATAAATAAAACCAGTCAGACTCACATGTGCATCAATATGCCTTATTCAGAGTCAATAAATTATTTATTAATAGCACATTCTGAGGTGTGTGAACTCTATAATAGGCAATATAGGGAAAAAAGGTAATATCCTTTTAAGCAGTCCATGAGCTCTTTAACAACCTCCCCTCTTGCTCTGTGCCCAAAAAGCTCATGAGAGCAGCTGCATACAAAAGGAACTAGCCTTCACCTGCTCTGTATGATTAATAAATGCATTTATTGGTTATTACTATAATTATCAATATAGGCAAAAAACTGTTCTGTTTGTGCAAGTCCTTATCAGGATTATATATAGAGAGAGAGTTATGCTAATATAGCAGAATATAGTTAGTATGATTATTAATACATGCTAAACTTATTCAGTTTAATTATAAAATTACATTATTTATAAAATTCTATGATAAGCATATATTATATTGAAAGTATGTATATAAATAGAATATCACCCAGTTCCAGACTTCAGTGTTTGCTTTGAGCTGCTCATGTTTGCTTGGAAAGGATGTTCCTGAGGCTGCTTTAAACTACAATCTCAAGTTTTTGCCTCTTGCCCTTTGGACTCCGCACAGACCCTTGAATCTCGATCAGACCACAGGATTCCATCATCTGAGAAGATTTACCATTTATAGTTAAAACGCACCTCAAGATAAACTGGACTTTTCTGCTTAATTATAGTGCAGTATGGAATAATTCTTCACAGCATACAAGTACAGATAAGTATAGTGGAATATGTTGTAATCGTTTAACTACAAAAAAAAATGGAGGACGGTCTCTAGTTCTTTTTTAGATGGATGGAAACAAAGTAAAGCATCTTTTGACACACAGGAGAAACACAACCTGCAGGGCACTGTGTAGCTTGCACTAGAAATGCATTGATATAACATGAGTAAATGCAAGAATTGTGATCTAAGACTGCATTTAGGCGAGTAGATAGAGAAGAAAAGCAAAGTTGGGGTTTTAATAGTGTTTGTGGCATCTTGGAACCCCATTCTGTGAATTATGTATTTGAACTTGAACTTCCAAAGCTTTATAAGCGCACTTCTCATCTCAAAGCAAGAGATGACCTGTAACAAATAACATTCACAAGACATTTATGCATCCACTTGCAACATGCACAGATAAAACTGATATAAATATAATGCAGTTTTTTAAGATGCTTATACACACATATCTCAAAATTGAGTACTGTAGAAAAGAGACATATGGATAAGAGCATAATTTCTTTCAAATGACATAAATTCTTATATTAGAATGAAAACATGGCATGCTGTCTGTGCTAGATGCTAAATTCCTTCTATTTTTTATATACACAAATATTTCACAACTTTGCTAATTTAAAAGGTTTCTTACCTTTTCACATTTCCCAGTTATTAAAGTAAATCAATTACTTGTGAAAGGTTATACATTGCTAAGACTGTTCACACAGGACCTAGGACTGTGTTCTTTGTTTTATAAAGCATCAACATTTTTTTTATGTGGGCCTGGGTGGCCTGAAAATAGCAATGACTGGGGCTAGATCTGAGTTAGAGAACCTCTTCACAAGCTGGGTTGTCTCTGTGGTGCATCCTGGCAGTAAGTCTGAGTCTGAAGTAGGAATGGAGGTCACACATACTTTGTCCTCTCTTTTCCTATGGATGTAGTTGGTGCAGTATAGATTCTAGCCCTGAGCTGGTACATGTGTTTGACCAGCAGAGTAAAATACGTTGCCCCAACAGCTACTGCACACGTCTTCCAAGGAAGAACTGGCTAGCCTCATGGAAATACCTCACAACCTCCAAAAATCAAACACTCCACAAATCCAACAGCACTATATTGCAGGTTTTAGACTGGAAGCACCAAAACACATGAGCAATTTTAAGCATGTGAGCTCATGAGACCTATGCATAGTTCTCTTCTGGGTCAAGTATCAGAAAGATAACTACAGTGTATCAAAAAATTTCCAAACCTTCTCATAAATATGCCAAAACCTTGGCACAGAGACATGTGAGAAAGTTATTCAAACTCCAGCTATATTCAACCTTCAGCTGCTTTGTTTACAGTTTTCACAAAACTCATAGTCTTATTAGCACTTATTTTTCATTAGCTATTTGACTGACACCATCAGTTACCACCAGCTGTCAAAAAGTTATGGTCTTTATTCCTACTGATTGGCAGGAGCTGCCTTTTAACCTGCTTTAATATGAATGTCTCATATATTCTGTGCAACAGCAAAAACACAAAGCACATCTTCATTAGACCCCAAACTGTTCACCAAGGATGCATTTTGAATCACAGAAAAAACTGCAGCTCCTTCAGGAACAGAAGATACATTGCCATGGCAGGAATCACAATACAGACAATGCTGAAAGAAAGAGAAAAAGAAGCCGGTAGGGTTAAATTAAAAGTTCAGTCCAAACGCTGCTTAGCAGTGTGAATACAATTGTCTGTCAGACAAAGAGCATAATTTCCAACACTGTCAGTCATTTACCACAGAAAACTACAGAGTTGCATTTTGAACTGGTCAGAGCCCAGGAGACTTCACATGAAATGAAAAGCAAAATGAAGAAATGCCAAGGAGGCAGCGAACTGTTTAAAGATCTTTCTGTTTAAAGAAAGGGAAAAAAGGCAGATCAAGAGGCATTTTAAGCTAAAAATAAGAAAAAATCAGAAAATAAATATAATTTTAAATAATGTCTTATGTGCAAACATTCCAAGTGGCTTTGAGCACATAGTAATCTCATAAGTGCTGTCAAATAGTGCTCACCAGTCAAAGCACTATCCCAAGTTTTATTGCAATTCCTTAAATTTTATAGAGGCAGTTAAAAGGGATGTCAAGCAAAGGCAGCATTCTCTTAGCCTTTTATGACAGACCTCACAAATTGCTTTATTCTAAGGAAATAGCTATACCTATTTCCTACTGTATACAATAATGGTGCTTAGGAAATAGTTACTTGAGTAAAATCAATTGTAAACCAATATTCTTTTTATTTTATATCTGAACTCCAAAGATACTGCCAGCATTAAATCCTCAACATTTCTTGGCCATGTAGAAAATTAGTAATGGGAGTATCATGCTGCTTTACTTCTAGAATTACTACAAAAGACACAGTAATACTGGGAAACAAAAAAAAAATTCGAAGGGAAATAAAAGCTATTTAATCCAGAAAAATAATCAGAGATATAGCTTGGAGTTTAGGGGAATGGTTTAAGACTTAGTCTTTCTTTATATTTAGCTAGTCATTAGAAAGAAAAATGCTTCTGGAATATCTTTAGAGAACATAAAATCAAAGTACAGGTGAACAGTAAATCCAAACAAAAGGAGGAAGTGTTTGCTATTCAGATCTGCATCTCTGTGAGGAAGAGGCACTCACTATTCCAGGATGTGTGTGTCAGATGAATGTTAATCTGCTTTGTTAGGATACCTGGCCAGGTTTTCTTACACGTGACCCAGATAATATGACTCTAATTCACAGACACAGCTCTGTGCACAGGCATTCAGTCAAGGATTTCTAGAAGGTCAAACGAAAAGGTGCCAAATTCAAGAAAGGGATGCCTAACTCATCCAGGTGCCTTGGCAGATCCAGACCGGGGCAGAGGCAACCCTGAATGCTGATGTCTCAGTTGTACATGGCAACAAAATATTTGAAAGGGCACATTTGGAAAAAAAGTTAGCCTTTTAAAGTTTTCCTTTCATTTCTTCTACAATCATTCAGTGGCTATTTAATTTGCTATTAAAAAATGCATTTCTCCTCATGAATGTATTTTTTTTTTTTAGAAAATGGAGTTTTTTATCTGGACAGAACTTTTCATCTTAAAAACAGAGTAAATTTCTCATTTCTAGCAGTGATATTGATTCCAGGATGCAGGAATGGAAAGAACAGCTGTACTATGCTGGATCTCTGCCACATCATCAACTGCCACTGGCCAGTATCATTCTGCCTAGAGCAGAGTGTAAGAAAATAAACATTTACCCGCAATATTGCCCCAGCTTCCTGCAGTTTATTGAGGCAGATGTAAGAATTTTCTTTAGGCGCCTTTGCTTAGATTTTCTTTCATGAATCTGTCAACTGCTCTATAAAACCTTAACATTTTTCAGCATCTTGTGTTGATAGCTTTCTTGGCTGAATTACCCATTATATTCAGAAGTGCTTCTTTTTGCTGTGAAGCCAACACCTTCTAATTTCATTTCAGGTCTCTGTGTTTTGCACTGAAAAGGATAATGAACTCTACTCACCTTCTTTATGTCAAGCTTTAGGGACTTCTAGCTTCTTGTCCCTTAGCCAGCTTTTCTCCAGACTAAACAGTGTTAGCATACTTAACTTCATATTATGGAAATTTTCAATACCCATGATTATCTTTGTTATTCATCTCACTAACTTTTTAAGCTATTTTTCATTTTATTTGAGATGGGAGAACCAGAATTGTTTAAAGCATTCAAGATCCAAGCCTAATGCAGATTTATACCATCGTATAATAGCATTTCCTTTAAATTGTGAAGGCAGCTTGCTTTCATCATATAAAAATATAAAGCATCAGAACTTAGAATTCAGTATCTGTAAATAGATTTAGACAATATTCTTAAATATCCTTGCTGTCCTTAGGGCAACCTTATTTTCATATATATCGAAGAGAACCTACACTCATTCTGATAACAGAGACTGACCTGCATTACTTCCTGGCTTTTTTTTTTCATAAGGCAAGAATCCTGGTCCTTCTGCTAACATCCATATGGTAGTTGCTACTAATTCCGTCAAATTATTAAGTGATGAGATAAAACAATGATCAGCACATTAGAAGAACCCAGATAAAATCAAGCAGAAGACAGTAATAACTCAACTTGTTCTTCACCTGGCTGGTGCTGAGGTCCAATATGGGACTGGCATGGAACAACTGCTTCTCCTGTCAAGAAAAGTCAGTCAAGATGATCAAAGACTGTAACGTCTACCAGTAAATTTCCCTTGCAAAGCCCTGCACCCAACAGATGGCAAAAAAAAAAAAGTGTTTAATTTCTCATTTTAGTTCTTTCAGATATTTGCATAACAGAAACAAATGTTATAGGACTGTTCTAGACTGGGCTCTGTAGCAGCTCCTGGCAAATGGCAGAGCAGGAAATGCTCCATGCTGAGGTGCTCTGCCTGTGACATTCCCCATGACAACCTGATGGAAGTTGTTATATCTGCCTTATCAAGCCTGGCAGCAGCAGGCTACATCTTCCACTTTGAATGTTGTAAAAGTGTTATTAGGTTGAATGGAATATTTCTTTTCATAAGCAAAAGATATGTGAGGTAATACACTGAATCATAATGCAGCTTCTCTTCCCTGCATCCCTCCTCACAGCAAACTGCTGAGTTGTGTGTTGACAGGTCTCTTCAGACTGAAACTTTAACATCATCCTTCAGTTATCAAGCCCTCAGCAAACCACAGAAGGAATAATCAAAGGCCTTTAGGCTTTGTGCTGGAGGGAGAAGACAAGAGAGCTGCACTAAAGTACACATACAGATGGTGTTCACACATTTATAACACATCCAAACTGAGGTTGTCAACTGGTCTGCAAGGCGTAACACCCGACCATGATGTTGCAGGTTGCAAGGTCAGACAACAAATACCCCGGGAGCTGTTCCTCAACACTGGAGAAAATCAAAGGGAAAATTAACCAGCATTTCTCAGCTTCTCTGAGCTGTTCAAAATCGTTTTATGGAGGCACATACGTCATTCTTTCTTGCCAAGAATATCTATGGTACCAATTTCCTACCAACACTACAAACTGAGACAAGAAGAAAATACCTGGAACTAGATATATATTACCTGACTGAGCAGACTAAATGCAATAAAACTGAACTGAATCCCAAGAGTATTTTAGCTATTGTGTATACCGCCTTTAACCACTTTTCAGTCTCTCTTCCAATAATTTAATATAAGTTTAAAGATTTGTGGGTCTTAAAAGAAAAAAAAAAATATTAAAATTAAACCTAGCACTATGAGAATGTTTTCTAGAGAAAGAATTGTCAGGATATCTATCAGGATGTTCTTACTCAGATGTCTAACAAATAAGGATTTATTTTTGGATGAAGCCCTGCACTGGAACTGAGGATGCTTACATTTAATCAGCAGCACTGCTCTCAGCTTCTTGAATGACCTAGGGCCAGCCAGTAAATTACTCTTCTATTCAGTTCTTTTCAGTGAAGACAATATTAGTTAATTTTTCCTAGTTGTGTTTATTTAGCAAGCCATTTGAGGCAGAGACCCTTTCCACCCTCATGTATATAAAGCACCTATCACAAAAGAACTCTGGTCTTTTGTGCTGCTGCAATAGGAGTAATTGTACATATTATTTCCTCCAGGGAATTCCTTCCCCTGTTCTTTGAAAATAAACTCCTGGATCTACAGGATCGCTGTGTAGTCACCAGTAGAGGCAGGGTAAAGCTGGGTACAAAGAAAGAAGCCCTGAGGTAATATTAAGTAACATTCACAGTGTATATGACTGAAACACATCTTGCCAAGATATTCCAGTTCATTTAAGCACAGAATTAGCCTTGATTAACAGTCAACTTTTGCTATCAAATACCACCTATTTAATTAAGTTATCCTGTAAATTATCCATAATAAGAACTGCTGTGACTTAGATACAAGATGTAGCAGCTGTAGAGAAAAACTCTTGGACTGGTGATTGCAGTACGAAGTCTTGATGTGTGAAGATACCACAGTTACATGGTGGTTTTTATATTATTTTTATGCATTAAAAACAGAAAGCAGGTCCCAAAATTTACCTGCTGTTTAAATTATAGTGCTTGCCCTATAGTATTTCCTTTTTCCAAGGTATAATCAAGCAACGCCTTTGGGGGTTTTAGGTTTTGTACCTAAACAAAATTTAAGAAAATGTTATTCTGAATGGTAACTACTACAAAATATATTCTTGACAGGTAACACAACAGAGTAGAGAAAATTGTTCATGAAATTGACCTATTGCTGGCTCCTCTATCTATAAAATGAAATAAATGTGACCAAGTGTCTTAGACGAAAGACTGGAAAGCAAAGGGAAAAGGATGCTTTAAATATATCAGCATGGTTCTCACTCAGCTGCCTTTAACTTTTTTTCCCCCTTTGTCTAAGGCCAATCCCCTTCAAATCTCTGAAAAGTCAGGTGGTCAAGTAGTTTTAAATCCTGTTATCTATATTTAGAGTGCTCAAAAAATTTCCTGTATAGACTTTCTGTTGTCATCAGCACAAACATGTGCTCTGCAATGTTTCTACAATGTCAGTCAAAAGAGAAAAAAGAAAGGTGAAATAAAAAGGAAAAAAATGTTAAAATTATTTTTCAAACTATGTAAAATATGGTATGATTTAATATTATCAAAAGTTTGCCAGAGTTTCATGAGCATTTTTACTTTGATTCATAAAGAAAAAATATTTTGGTTAACACAAAGACCTGAAATTAAAATACACCTGACAGGAGGTCAGGGATTTCATGTTTGTCAAGTATAGGATATATTATCAACAATTTACCTTTAATATTTATATTTTTATGATCTGCAGTTCTGCTGATTTGTTTCAGAAACCTAGAAAACTGCACTTGCAGAAAATTTTTTTCCTTAGGAATTATAACTAGCTGATACCGAAACCTGTATCCCAAGAGTTTTGTTGCATTGCTTCAGTGGATTTTCAACCTCTGTTTGTGATTGACTCTTTTGTCAGAATTTATGTAAGCTACAAATTTAATCTAAAAAGTGTGATATCACACCATATTTTCTGAAACTCTTCCTAAAATAACCCTTCACTAGGATATTCTATGTGATGTGTGTTTACGATACTATTTTAGATTGTAAGTTGTGAAATGAACTTCAGCATTCAAGCATTGCTTCTATATCCTATAAAGGGCAATGTTTGGAATATGAACAAAATTATGGTCTGTCACTACAAAATGACATTGTGTTATCAAGTAATATCTGGCAAGATGAAACAGTTGGATGGGGATCTAGACACTTGATATTCATCCAAAGTGAAGAAAATCATATCTGTTCTGACTGGTTGAAAATTGTTTTGAGCAATTTATCAGACTATCAATGTCAAAGTTAGTGTTGTGAAGTACAGATTGAGACAGTAATTTTGGTCTCAAAGACAAACTTCAATTCCAGCATTAAGAAAATATAATATTAGCACACATTGTTGTAATTAAGACAGCTGTCAAATTAGTTGTGCCATGAAATGAGCTTTGAGAGTCATTAACATGCAAAGATACTTTGTTAATTACATCAATGGTAGATGATGCACTGAGTATGCCTACCAATGAAAGCATCCTTAATGGAAAGCTGTAACGTGTAAGTTAATGCTGTTTGTTTCATCTGAATGGCCCTCTCACTGGAGATAGCTGACATATAAAATCTAAATTTGCCATCAGAAAAGTTGCTTCAGCTCTTACTTATCCAGCTCTTCACAGGCCTTTTTTAGGACATAGAACTCTGGTATTTTACAAATTTCTGTTTAATCAAGAAAGTAGAGCAATAATCTATGGGCAAATCAGATTTTGGTACAAGTGGTGACCCAATATCCAACAGAACAAAAGAATTGCCTGACCCCAAAGGATTAATGATAGGGACCCTAAAAGACACCAATTTTTACACTTTTCCTTAGATCTGTCATAGCTACATACAAATTGAAATAGGTTTGAATCAGAAGATTTATGTGTTACATGCTTGGTAGAAAAGATGAACCATAGCTCATGTGATGCTCACAATCATAGAATATTTCACATCTTCTACATAGCTACACTTTCTACAAGTTCCTTTGGCAATCAACCGAGCTTTTCCTTGGTGCTGTTGAATTAAATTCTCTGCTTTGCTCTCAAGTTGCGCTCACCACCCCTTGCAAGCTCCTCAGACACAGTCCCATTCTACAACTAGTTGAAATTTGATAATTTTCAGCCTGTTTAAGGTTGCTTTGCCTGCCTGTTTCATGGTTTTTGCTCTACCATCCTTTAAAACTTCTTTCCATTTAATGCACTTCTGTGCATTCAGAAAAATCCTGTACTTCAGGATTTTTTTCATGTTTGTCCTTCTCTGTGAACCCAAAATCTCTGGGCCATTTGTCCTAATGGTTCTCTACACTTCCTCATGCCCAGAATGTTAAATCCCTTGCAGCATGCCAAAGGGCACCATTTGTTCTTCCTAATCCCATTGCAAATATCCCTTCTTCTGCTACCATCTACCCATCTCATCTGCTGTTTTCTCTCTGCACCACTTAAAATAATAGTTGCATATAGAAGACTAGAAAACAAAAATAATGCCTCAAAATTAACAGTACGTATTCACTCACCTGCATGATTTATTACTTTTATATTCTACCCCACAAAGCTGGTTTTTATAACCCCTTTCTCTTCTGCCACACAAAGAAGCAAAGTTCAACCAGAATTCCTGTCACCACTAGCAGCTCACTTTTCATGTACTAATTCACAGTGCAAACACATTGAACCTTTTGAAGGCCTTTGGGGCTTAACTCCTCTCTGCAGTGCCCTGATTCTCTACCCTAACATCACACAGCCCTTCTCTTTTACCTGTGAGAAACCACAGCACTGTTTCTACCATTGTCTCCCTCTTCCTTCTCAGAAGCAATGAAAACATAATGTTTGTTTATTCCATGAGCAAAGTGAAAGAGGATGTCTGTCTAGAATCAGGGTCAGGAGAAAAGACTTTCAAACTGAAAGATCATAAGGGCAGGCATCTCATTGAAAAGTGAGGGTTCATTTCAAAGCAATACAGGTCTCGGTTATAACCCTGTAACAGTTTTTAATTGACAGGGACCTAAGCAGCCAGGGAAGAAATCCCTCCCACTTCAGAGAAATTGAAGTTATCTAAAGGTGCTTGCTTATTTGTGTTATCCACCCAGCAGGATGGAGGCCAAGCACTGCAACATAAAACAGCTGCAGTATTAGAAATATATAAAACAAACTATTATAATGCTCCACATTAAGTTATTTATGACCCAAAGATTAAAAATTATGTACAAAGTCACACACACACACACTCCTGCACAGAGCTGGTCAGATCTGTGGTGTTAAATTGGTCTGCTGGAATCAGCTATGTAATTCAAGGTTCTCTGGGATGAAATTCTGGCCAACTTAAATATGCAAATTTACATCAGAGTTGGAGATTGAGTTCAATTTGTATCACTAATGAACAACGAGATGGAGCTAAATAGATTTAAAATCATCTTACACTGAATGAGGTGCTCTCATTCTTGTTTTTCCCCCTTCACATTTGCACAGGAAACACCTCACAAATGAACAGCTATAGATATAATGATAAAAAAATACACAGGAAAAACAAATAGAACAGGGTCAGTATACAGAGAAATGTATTACACTCAATGTCTCCTCTTTTAGAGTTATATTTTTAAGTTTGACATCTTATATCCACCAGTGAATTCTTTATCTCATAAATGGAGTGAGAACCAATTCTATATCTGAATAAATTTCTTAGAAATTATTTTGAAGCATAAATTAGAACATACTTTTTCTTCAGACTAACCCACCATAATTTTGATTAAAATGAAATAGTATGAAATAAAGTTTATTCAACCTGGAAGAAAACTGAATTCTATCAAGCCTGATGAGCATATGAGGTCTATAACCTTTACTTGTTCTAATCTCAATTTCTGATCTATAAAATATTGTACTCATGAATTCCTATTGATTGCTAACAATGCTTTTTTTCAAAGGAATTTATTTTCAGCATGCCTTTAATGGCAGTGTTCATACACACTGCAAGGACATTGAGCTCTCTGAAATCCCCAATTGCTTTTTTCTTTCTAGGCCAGTCCTGTAGTGATGTTCTCCAGAAAAGCTGAAGAGTGGTTTAAAAGAGAGAACATTTTTCTCTGTTGTTCAGGCTTTGATTTTTGTCTGCTCAGTAGAATCACTAATATGCCTTGTTTCACGTATGTTTTGAGGAGCTGAACATCAGAGTTCAGATTTTCAAGCACAAAAGATTAACATGGACCACTTCTATTGAACTCTTTCTGTAGGCACCAGGCACAGAGGCACAGCAGGACGTTTTGTTCCCAACAGTTCTCAGAGCCTGTTTATAGATATATGTCTATAGATGCATTTCAAAACATCTAGTGCTTTTAGATGTTTAACTAACCTCTCATTTCTTGGGTGACTATCCCTTTCCTTTTTCTCCAGAGCAAAAAAAATCCCCAACATAATATTTTATAAGCATATATTTATGTATAAGAACTTACTGCAAAAGCTAGCAGGGTCTTGCATGAGAATTTAACTGAATTAATCTTAAGTCTTGTACTTCATGTCTCTAATTGTCCTGTGTGCAGTGCATGACTACACAAAGGGATGCCAAAGGACAACTGATGAACCATCACCAGATCTAGAGGGTCTGGTAATGCATGTTCTGTTCTGTTTGGAGAGTGTGCAGAAGCGACTACACTTCTCAAACTGGAGAAGATTTCTAGAGTATTGCCTCAAAATAAAACAGGGAATTAATTTGTTTCCTCTCCTGCCCACTATGTGGCCTGATATTCAACATTGGACTAAACCCAAAACTTTGAAATAGACAGCTACTTTTAGCAAAAGGGAATGCTCAGATCACTAGGTGCAGAGTAGATTATAAACTAGCCATCCAAGATCAAAAGGAAAAAAACAATAAAAAATATTACTTTGTACTACTTTCCAATTTAAATCTGCAATCCAATACAGCTAATTTATCAGAGCATACAGAGTTGTGACAGATGGGGCAAAATGCCATCAGCTACAGACTTTGTTGACAGACTCATAGCTAGGAATTCTTAGAAAAATAACATCTGAGAAGCGGGAGAAAAATCAAGCAGTGGCAATTGGATTTCTTTTTCATAGGAGAGATGCTGAAGAGAAGTGTCATGGGAGAAACAAGAGATTACAAACCACATACCCTGCATAACAAAGTCCTTTATTTCCCTGGATGAAGGACGCCAGTCAAAGCTCATTCACCAATGACGTATGGTAAGTCGACTGTCTGACTTTATTTCTTCTGTCTGTAGAGGAAATATGGGCAAGAAAGGAAAAGTTACAGATAAATATACCACAGGATATCTCCTCTGAGCAGAATCACCAGAAGGAAATGCATATGTAATACCAAAATATGATGAGGAATCACTCTCAGTTTGTAAAATCTCCCTTCCATCTCCCACACCTGAAAAGTTCTGGGGCAGGAAGAAATTTGTGATGTCAGAAAGACTCTAGTGTCATTGTCAGCTCGTCCCTGACCTCTCCAGTCCTTTTCTTTATTGAGAGGGCAACCCTTTGCAATCCTGTTTTCTTCTTCAGTACAGCCAACCTCCTGCCAAGAGAGCTCCAGAGACAAGGACAGGACCTCTGCCTGAATGCAATAAAGAACAGGAAAAGTTTCATCATGTAGACCGAGAATTCATCCAAGAGAAAAAATCCACTGCTCTCCCTGATAATGAGGAGTTATCTCTCCCAGTGGCCCGGACTGAACCAGCTTGTTTCCTCAAAAGAATTCTCAGAAGAGTTCATTTCAGGAGCTACTTTGCGTAAGTAATACTGACAAGTCCATATACATTTGGCTCCCTTTATCTTCTCATGTCATATTAAGGGCATGCAACACAAATTCTTTGTGCCATGCTACAAATTGAGGATTGCAATGGGCTGTAAGGCTTATTATGCAGGTCTTATATTGTTTCACAGTATCTGAACCAGGGGGAAAATATCAGGATATTTCCTGGAATCCAGGAAAGATCAAGACCAAACGCCCAACAGGATGAGCTAAACCTGAGGGGAGCATACTCAAGGTACTCTGTACAATATGCTAGACCTTCTGAAATGCTGAAGAAACACAGAGCAGTGCTTCCCACAGTTTTGGGAGAGACTTGGCATGTATACATGATTCCCTGAAAGGCCAGGGCAGACTGTGCTGTCTTGTCCACTGCCTGTTCCTGCCAGTGCCTCTCACACTGTGCACATAACTCATAGCCTACCAGACTCCAGGCAGCACCTGGTTGTAAAACACAAATAGGATTTAGGAAGCAGAAAAACTACCTGGATGTTCACCATTGTTGTTATACATCTCTGCATGGTCAGGCAAGCACAGTACAACCTACAGACATTAGCTTTGCACCAGCTGTTCTCTTACTCCAAGAAAATAATGTTGCTTTAATCTCATTTGCAAAAGTCTGATAAAAGGGAACCATTTATCATCCACTTTAAATGGATAAATCTCATTTTAAAATCATTGTGATGCAGCTTTTATGTGATCTATGTTGCTAACTTATCACTGCAAAAGCTGACAGGCCTAAAATTAGATCATCCAGATGCATATGGATATGGGGAAGTAAGATTGAACACCACACTGTCCCTTTGCTTCACTCTGCTCTACGGTGGACCGAAGTCAGAAACAACAGCTCTGCAAAGCAGAGAGCAGGATCCTTGTGTATTTCAGTCCTTTGAAAGGTGTTTCAGGCCCTCCTGAAACAAAAGGAAAAGATGCTGTGGAAAACAAAAGATCACTGACAGACGTCAGTAGTGTGTTTGAATGTGTGTGTTGGTAGCAATGGTGAGATGTCTGTCCAAGAAGCTAAAAATGGCACATGTTACAGCTTTGTTTCATTTGTGTACACAGCTCCCACACTCTTTAGGAGGTACAGGTTGAAAATTGTTGGTCAGTTTTTAGAGGGTCACAGGAGTTTTAAGATTGCTTGTATATTGGACATGCAATTATGCCAGTCAAAGCTCATTTATCATGTGGTAAGCCAACCTTGTGACTTTGCATTTCTTATGTAAATAGAGGCAACATGGGTAAGAAGCAGAAAGTTACATATAGCACAGGATATGTCCCCTATTCAGCCTTGAAAACGTTGCTCTAAAGTGGTGTGGGAAGAAAACTATGTAGCAGAACCTCAAGACTAAAAAACCCATGGATTGCTAATGTAAGCATGAATTGCAAGAGAAGCATGAATTTCCTATTAACCAGACACTTTATTCACTGATTGGTGAATCCTGTTTTCAGACCTGGTAGAAATAATACAATAAAATATGACTTGTAACACCCCCAGGGACCTTTGCTGAGAATAGGATTGTAAGGATTAAAATAACTTGCGTTCCTAGTGACTCGTGTTCTGTGTGCCCTGACCCACCCTCATTTTATCTTGGGTGCACATACAAGCACAGAGTGGTTGAAGCTGGCGTGGGTGTATAAGTACACTGCAGCAAGTGTGTGTATAGGCACCCTCTGCATAAGGGAAATGAAACAAGGATGCCAGGACGTGGCAAAGTGTCCATAAAAGCATTATGTACCCCTGTTTTGACTGCTAAGCTTGTTAGGACTGCAAATAATCCTATGTACAGAAACATCTAAGAAATATTATAATGAAAAGAAAAGAAAAGAAAAGAAAAGAAAAGAAAAGAAAAGAAAAGAAAAGAAAAGAAAAGAAAAGAAAAGAAAAGAAAAGAAAAGAAAAGAAAAGAAAAGAAAAGAAAAGAAAAGAAAAGAAAAGAAAAGAAAAGAAAAGAAAAGAACCCCAAACCACTGAGGATCTTTTTGAAAAATCCAAGGATAACAGTCTATGCAGTGTTTTGAACCAAGTGCAAAGACAAGCACTGCCTCATGAAAGGCCTCTGTGTCTTTATGTATTTCTCCCTACTGAGGAAACTAATGGAGGATGCTTAAAGCTGTACTTATCTGTCTGTAAGATGGGAATTCTGTGCACTGAAAAGTTACCAGAGAAACCAAAAGAGGTTTGTAATGTAAGAAGAGAAAGCTCTGGAAAGGAGATAAGAGAGGAATATTCTTTTCTAGCAGGAATGTTGGTCCAGCTCGAGGAAGGACTGAGGTTAAAGAGGAGCTAAACTAGGAAGATTCAGCAGCTTGGGAAACCAGTCACAAACTACAAAAAGCAATTCTGGACCATCCCAGAGGGACACATCCTAAAGACTAAAAGACGTTTCAGAGTAGTAAGAAAATTGAAGTATAGAAATATGTCCAGGATTTATTGTTTTCTGCCTCTTTTTTAACCTCCAAGCAATTAAGGGTACTGCCACTTTCAAAAGGCACATACATAGCACTTACCTCAGCTTCCCGGAGGAGTTCTGTTTCAACTACAACTGTACTTGAAATTTTGAGAATGGGTGCCAAACATACACAAATGTTTGGAGATATTATAGCAAATTTGAGACCTAAGCTAGGAAGTCATCAGAGGCACAAGGGAAGAAACAGCACTACAGTCCATTTGTACATACGAAAACTTCCAGCAGATGAGCTCAATAAAATAGGATCCAGCAGTCTGCCAAGTGTCAGTACTGCAAAGACTTTATTAGATCACTGACAAATCATTAGGTACGTCTTTTCAAAATAAAGATGCTCTGGATTATACAACTGCACAGTTAACCAAGACTCAGAAATACCCTTAATTAACTTTCAAGGACACTGCATGTGCTTGAACCACTTACCAATGCCTCCAGTTCAACTTTTGACATTAATATTTTCTGTAAGTGTTATGAGAATATTAGGAACAAAATAAAATTATGCAAATGTGTCTCTGTGTCTTTCTATCAGCACCTGTGTAACTAATTTCCATTATACAGTGGAAACAATACAGTTTCATTTTTTTGGTAAGTATTACTTCTCATGCAGTCCCTGCAAGTCATTTTGCTTTCCCCCAAATATCTGCACTGCCACATACAACAGTGCATTCTAAAAATCTAGAGTACCAAAGCATCCAGCCACTCTAATTTTACACACAAATACAGCATGCAGTACAGATATATTCTCAGCTCCATTTTCTTAGGTGTTTGCTCTGTGCTAGTGACAATGAAGTTTCTATCTGAGTTCACACCAAACAAAATGCTTGTCAGTAAATGTGGGGCTTTTCTGAATGGATGCAGCACAATGGGTACAAATTCTCACAGTGGCACAGTAGCCACTCATACATCATCTAAAAAAATCTATAGAACAAGGAGGAAGACAAGAAAGAACAGTATGTCTTCCTTTGTCTTCCTTTCCTTTAAGATGGGATGAATGTTATTAATTTCCTTATTATCTTCACTGTTTGAATCTAAGTTCAAAAACAGCACTTCTGAGATAAGGTCAAGGTCACGCTCCACCTTATTGTTATGGAAACAGTACGTAGGGTCAGGACTCATGTCTTGTTGAGATTTTGCTTTCTCATTGCAACGTCCCTATTACTACAGCTTCTGATAGCATAATGCTTCATAAAGAAATTACTGGAATGACTGCACACTGAAATCAATAATATTTTTCTCACCCCTGATAGAGATATTGAAGTAGATTGCATAGAACTAATTGATTGGAGGGAATGTGGAGCAGTAAAGATTAGAGAGAAAGCAAAAATTTATAAAGTGCCACAATCTTGGCGTGTACAAGAAAGATCATTAACTATTCTACACCATTCAGACTAATCAAAAACCGAGGTCACAAATGCAACAAAAGGTAGGACAAGAAGTGCCCAAGAATACCAGCCCTCTGCAGGGATGATGAAGACACAGTAACAAACACTTTTGCTGTTATTTTGTCTGTACTTTTAATTAGTGCCTGTTTACTGTTATCATCCAAAATGAATTGAAACTTTTACTATATACAAGTTTAAAGTCTAAGAACTTGATAGACTTGGAAGCATAAGGGAAAAGAAAAACCACCTTCAGGAAATCTTCCTTAGGTGATCTTTTAATGATGTATTAAATTTCTGCATACTGCTGAAAACTGGCAATTAGTCAATTTTAGATATGAACAGATAAAAATGGGGTTGTCATGATGCCAAGCAGCACGGACACAGAGAACGCAAATACCAGCATGACAAGCTTTATAGTTCTGTTATTTTCATTATTACTCCACTCAGTCTTTCTGGTCTATTGCAGGTAGGTATGCAGGTCAGCTTTACACGATCATGTGTAAAATGAGAAAGAATTGTTATAAATCAAAACCACAATAATTTACAAGTGTTTGGCTGAAAGGCAGACATGCTTTTCTTCTTCTGAGCAAGACCACTTAAATGAGCTCCAGATTTTTCTACACTCTAAATATAAACTCCTCGGCTCCCAATTCTTAGTTTCAATAAACTTATACTACAGGAGAAAACAAGCACCCATGCAAAAGAAAATACACAATCTGAAGTGATGAACTAGAGCTCCTAAAGCAGAAATTTGCTGCAGTTTTGGCAGACATGCTTATGCAGCCCTAAGCAAGGCTGTGAGTGAATACATGAGTTCTTTTTGTTTAGACACATCAGCAAGGCTAAGCAGCTCTTGGCAAGTTTATACCCCAAGGTTGCTATATTGCTTCCAGTAGCCCTAGTAACTCATGATCCCACAGACACATCCTTATGATACCCTCAGTGATCTCATTACAGTGTTGCTTCATTCGGTGAGTTAAATAATATTCAGGCTGCCATGCCTCAAGCCTGCACTATACCACTTGTCTTGTTCTGGAAGTCAGAAACTGAAACGTGTACTAGTCCTTTATTGTTAATGGGCAAGGTTTCCTTTGATAAATAAGAACTTTTTTCTTCTGCTGGGACTACCTAATTCAGGTACCAGATGGTTCTCATCACCACACAGCAAGAAAAATATCTAAACATTGGGGGAGAAAAGGCAGCACTCAGGCTGGATATAGCAGCGATCCAAAAAGATTGCCAGCCACTGTACTAAACAACATTCCAATTGGTACAGAGAGGCAAAAATTAAATAAAATCCAGATTCCAATTAGCCTCAAGGCAACATCTTCAGAAAAGACCTCATCTTAAAAAGAAATTGTTGAAAGCACAACCAGTTCAAACCTGTCACAAAAATCATGTGGAAGAAAGAAGTTGTATCTAAGAATAACCAATAGGACTGGAATAATTTGGACTCTGAGCCTGCACTCTGTTCCGTGTGCTTAAGCCTTTAAGTGAGGACATCCCTTGAAAAGAAATGGCACTCCCAAAAGGCAGGGTCTTCCCATGTGACTATAAGATTGAAAAGACATTATAAAATGCAAGTGATATGAGATTTGATACTGGGGAAAGTAAACTGTCTTTTTTGAGGGGAGAGAGAACCTGTTTATTTCCTTCTAACTCACACGGTTTACAGAACGATCCGTGACTAAGGAACCTAATGTAATTAGGGAACTGAATAACCTAGTAGCAAATGCATCTTAAATGGAGTTGAATGCTGAATAATGAAAGGAACAGGATGAGCTCCTTGCATGCTCTGATGGCTTATGCCCATAATCACTTAGTAAAATAATTAGACATCTTTCTGAATAACACAAAGTCCAATAGCAGTATGAAAACCACAAATAACCTTTTAGCCTTCATTTAGAAACAGATAACAAGCAATCTGGAAAATATCAAAGTGCCATTATATGAAATCAACAGCACAATCACATTTGCTTTCTGGTCATCCAATATCTCCAAAACCAAAGCACAAGTGGTACAGAACAGGGAAGGGCAATAAAAACAATTAAATATACAGAAATATCTGCATTTTGGAACAGACTGAAAACAAAGAAAAAGAAATACAATTTTTGCTTGAAAAGCAAAAGAAGTGAAAACCCAGGAATATAACATAATGTGTAGAGAAATCCAGCAACTGGATCCTAGCTAATAAGGAAACATTCTAAAACAGAAGAGATTTTTAAAACTGATAAAACAAATTCAGTTCCACAAGATACTATTGAAATAAAGATTGCACTAGGATTAAAAAGAAGCTACCTGAAAAAAAATACATTTCAATAACACCAATCTGTTTGCTTTCAGATATCAGTGTGCATTGAGATATAACTGCAAATCTTCCAATGAAAGATTAGATGCTAATCTTTCTCTAAAAGATTCAGTATTGGATACTGCTGGTCTTGGGAAATACAGCTCTAAATGGACCTTGAGGCTGGTCAGGATCGCAGTGTTACTTGGGAAACTTGTCAGTGTAATGCATCCACTAATAAATTAGTCAGTAAACACTTTGGAAATCATCCATTTACTACAGAGGAAAGATTAAGGAAAAAGAAAAACAAACCAAAAAAACCAAAAAAGCTAAATGCAAAAGGTAACATCCCAGTGAGTTATCTGTCCAAAAAATGGAAATGAACCAAAACAAGCAAATAAAACCCTCACTAAGAAAATATGGGGAGCATGATTCATATCAATGAAGCCTTGTTGCTTTGAGTTGCGTAGCACAAATAACTTTTGCCAATATGTTCAAGACCAATAAATGATGAAAATTTCTGAAAAATATGATTTACAAAAACTCCTCTAAATGCAGTGCTTTAGCTAATTGCTAAAAAGGATAATAGTTTCTCATGCCTCCCCCACCAAGGTTAGCAGTTGATCTCACCTGTAATTGAGCTACTACTTCATGTAGTGAAGCACACTCTCAAGGTATTCAACTTTTTATGAAAGATCTGAACAAGGTTTAATGATTCCAGTTTTTCTACCCCCTTCGGCTTAATGTAGGAAGCTTCACACAGTATAATTGAAATAAATGAGATATTAAACCCTAAAAGTCAAGGTACATATAATTAAAAAGTAATCACTGCTCACTTCAGCTACCTGCTAGGACATCGTCTTATAAGTCTCAAAAGGCACATCATTTTAAGTGACTCATTTCTATCTAACCCTTTATTTACAAATTACCAGCACTATTGAAGTTTGTCTACTTTGATTATTCCACAGGCACCACCTAATAGAGAGGTTTGAGCTTCCCAAGCTCATTTGACAGAGGTTCACAGATCAGACTCAGACCAAGGACTCCAAGATAAAATGCAGTAAAGCCATCTACTGGAAAATCAATATCTCAGATGTAATGAGTTGTAAGACAAGTAAATTAGAGTACAGATTACTCTGTCAATTGGAACACATAACTTTTCTCTGTAATTAAGTATTTCATATGTGATGCACTGTATTTGGCACTGGTTGCTTTGTCTAATTACTGTACATTTTATTTTAAATGAACCAGAAACTTCCTAAAATACCTTGGCTTCCAACTCCAAAGGTGCATGAGCCAAAAGAGGCTCTGGAGTAAGGAGAAACATTTCCTGCCCTAGCAGGAGCTGGCATTGGAAATTAAGTGTGCTTTATAATTAATGTGCCTGTCCTTTCTTACTTCAGCTCTGCTACTGATATGAAAACAGTTACTTTTAGAATAGCTCTAATCATCACTTACCCAAATCACAGAAACAGTGTGAATATGGAAGGCAACATGAAAAATTATAACTCAAATCTATAATTCAAGGAAATATTTCTATTTAAAAGTACAGCTAAGAAGAACAGATAATTTCTTCATATTATTCTTAAAACTTTTATTGATTAAGAGCTTGCAAATCCCATTCCAGTTTGCAGTTGACTGAGGCACTAAAATCTGTTACACCTGTACTGGAATGTAGCTATGCAGTGAGCTCAGGACACGCACAGGCAATTACATCAACTCTGGAAGACAAAGATCTTGGAGTGGGATGGGATTCTGGACAAAGAAAGACTACTCTGAACACTTGAGAAACCTATACAGTAGCTAGAACTTCCATGCTGTTGAAGATGAAGAAAGAGTTGTGAATTTGTCAATGCTGCAGAAGGAATGTGAAGGACCAGCAATAACTCTCTGAGACTGAGAGTTCTTATGTTGTGCAAACCTCTGGTCTCAGAATGGAGACACCAGAGAGGACATGGTATCTGCATCCCAAGAGATGGTCTGAAGACTTGTGGATGAGTTGTGCCTGAACTCTTATATTCAACTAGTTTTCAACTATCTTTAATCAGATTTAAACACAGAAGACTGATAGATACCATGCTGTCATTTGAACAGATCTGCGACTTGCATCTGTATTTTAAGAACAGGCTAGGAGACTGCAGATGCATGGGTGTGGAGGGTTATATACCAGAAAGTCTAACTGGAAATACCCTATCACCATGTATGCACTGATACATACTTTTTACGAAAGACATTTCATATTATTCTGTGATTTTTAGGTACTGTATATAGAAAGGTTTTGCTAACTCTAAGAATAAAAAGAACTGAATATCTGTAGTTCCAAAGAACACCTTTGTGGACAGCGATGAAAAGTTCACTTTTTTGTGTTGTTCATTTATTCTTTATCTCCTTCCTTCTGACTGCTGCATCTGATCCACTACCCAGAGAAATCAAAGCGAGATTTTTCTGATCAGTGCTCCTCTGTTGGTGTCAGATGTAATCAAAGACTGGGAGTTTATTGCATTACAAAGTGTTGGGATTTAGTAACAGATCAGATCAAATAGGTTTGGGGAAAGTGCCACAGATCAACATATAAAGTGCTTTGCCTTCATCTTGAGTAAAATCTGGTCACTTGTCAAGGAAGAAAACTTTTCATAGTTTGATACCCACTTTCAAACAAAGTCACATAAAAAAACCCCACAGGTGCATGAGTTCGTGGACTGTCTGTCCAGAAGGAATTATTATGATTTTATTTAGCATGCACTGTAAAGAAGATTTTGTTTTGCAAAGGAACCAAAAAATATCACAGACCAAAGCCCTCCTGTATCACCACTAATAGAGAAGAGAATCTGTGTAATTTTGAGCTATATTTACCTTCATTCTAAGTTCATTTTTACATTCCTTGAGTGATATAAAGAGGTCATGGTGCTAATTAAGATAGGGTCATTTCCCATCTTCAAAAATCTTTACCCAAATATTTTCTAGACACCTAATTGGTAGCTGGTATGCCTCCTTCAGGTCTAACTACACCAGGCAATGAAGTAACACACAAGAGTTTCTGGGGAGCAAATATAAAAGCATGACACAGAGCTGTGTATTAACTAGCTCAGGTCAAGATGTGTCTGATGAGCTCAGGTACCACACTGCAACAATGTGCCCATCTTGCTTCTGAGATTGACTGGCTCAAACATAGCATGACATGTTCTCTCAAAATTTTTCACAAGGCAGGTGCCTTTGTTAGTCTTTCAAACCCCCTTACAACCAAAAATAATCCATTTCCAGCAACTGAGACATAAGTCAATAAAGCAAGGACAGCTTTAGGATGATTTTGTGAATCATGTTTTAACAGATCTAAAAATGCAGCAGCGGCATAATTGTGCATTATAATTCAGCTGACAGGAATCACGACTTCTTCACATAGCAAGTCTCATCAAAATCAGAAAGATCATAAGGATTTTAAGTGCTGATATCCCACATGAGAGCACATGGACCAACTGCTGAGACTACACACTGTCACGCTAAAAACCACAAGAAGTGCTTTCACAGCCCCCTTTCTACTCTGGTGCAACTGGTTCCTGAATTTGAGCTACATATTGCAGTCTTGTGGTAGGATATTCAAACAGGGGCAAATACACAAAGAAAGAAAATAACTTACCTGCCCATGTTTTTAAATACTGGTTATGATTTTCTGCATGGTTATGATTTTTCATTCTCCTGACCTTTAGTCAGTAAGCTGCACTGCACACCAGATACACACTGTGCTAAAGAGCAGATAGTGTAATTTTCAACTTCATACCAAATATATGCCTTCTTTTTAAAGTGAGAAAACCAGATTTTATTATTGACCTGAGAAAACAAACAAATACAAAATACAATGAAAACAGCACTGTATTTTTCTTTTAACCACAGCATAGCTAAGCAAAGTCAGGTTTGCCACAGACTGGTCAAATCAAATGCAGAAGTCCCCAGCACTCTGTCTCCACTGGGATTAGAGCAACAAAAAGTGGAAAAACCCACACTCCTTAGAGTGAAACTGCAGGGGACAAAGGTTCTGCCACACTCATGAAAAAGCCAGGGAGCTGGACACACAAAGTGATCTTTCCACCTGAGCAGCCACCAGCTCAAAGTCAAGATACATAACAAAGAACTTCAAAACTTTCCCAGTCATTCAGCACTCAGCAGGACTTAAGGTACAACTCACCTGCTAACCTTGAACAGCAGAAAAACAGATTACATAAGAAGGATCACAACACCCTTAGAGTACTCTGATCCTAGAACAATAAGAATTCAGGTGATTCAACCTGCCCACACCTTATACTACTTCCATCCAGTTTGCTGCGAAAATTAGATGCCTTTGTCGCTCTGCACGTAAGCATCCACAGTACAAACATTGAAAATAGGCCTGCAATGTTTTAATTTTGCACATCAAACTTCATAAAAATCTCTTCACTTTATACCTAGCAGCCATGTAGATATTTTCCTGAGTATTAATAATAGGATCTAATCTTAGTGTCAGATTCAACCAAGCCCTGAAACCCTGAAGAAGGCACAAGTAAAGTCATTTATGCTTTAATGCAAAGGAACTAGGGAGAGCATTCAGGAAAAGTAATCCTAATTCACTTTTTAATAAGATTAGTTAAACTGCATTAAGTTGGCAAGTGGATGCTTTTACTCAGAATGAAAGTGGCCTTAACTAGGTTTAGTTTAATTTGCTTTGGAAGAAGTTCAGGAATTAATCTGATTTAACTAATCCACCTATTAAATCCATTAATTACTTCAGATTCTTGAGATTTCCTGTGCAGACAAAACCACTTTCACCCTAATTGCCAGAGTCTGAGCTTGAAGATCTAGATGGAACAGCTTAAGGAGCACATTCCAGATACAGATTAGCATCTCCATGGCTAAACCTCATTAAATAATTCTGTGATCTTAATACAATTCTATTGCAGAACAAAAGAGATTAATCACCTTCAGTGGTCTACGGAATAGGTCATGTGTACACTAAACACAACAGACTCATTTCAGGCAGGCTCACCACATACTCTTGCTCAAGAGGCTTTCAGCTGACAGTGGTTGGGCATTTTATGGGTCAGATTGTTTTATCTGGTACATTGAAAATATTGAAAATGGGTCTCAAAAGGAAGAAAATATAGAACTTTTTTCTCTGACTTCATATTCACATTGTCTTTCTATCCAGGTTTTTAAGAGTTTCTCCTAGAGCAGTTGATATGCAAACAGATAGATACTCTGAGGCAGAAACTTCCAGGTGGCCCTGGGACACCTGGAAGCAGGTGTAAGCTTTGCTCAGTGTTTTCAAAGCTTTTCCATCTATCACACAAAGAAAGGTCAAATAGATTGATTATTTTGCTGTTCTTCAGAGGATGGAAATCAGCATTAGATTAGGGAAAATCTGAACAAATGACACAAATGCAAATGCAAATTCACTCAAGGAAAGACATGCTGAAGTCAAGACTGCTGCAGTTACTCATCTGGGTTTTGTGCCACTTGAGGCAGGTATCACAAGCTTGCTGCAGGGAACCTGTAGACAACAGCCTTATTCTTGCCAACCCAGCCCAAATATTACCTGTAGTTTTCAACTAAAAATGCTTCAAGGAAAACTCTTGTCTCCACATTTCTCCCTGTCCCAGCCCTCACAGGGAAGGGCTTCTACTCTCACTGCCTTACATCTTCACTGACCCCAGAAGGCAGGACTGAGTGCAACTGGGGCCAAGCCACTTTGCTTTCCAGAGGACCTGTTTAACCTGGGTATGGAATAGAATCGTGGGGCAGGATATAATGAATTCATGCTAGTGCTCCCACCAGAAAGTGGGACTGAGAGCTGCAGATTCCAGCACAAAACTCAGAAAAACACAAGGATATGGTAAAGACACCAAACCAGGTCTACTCTTAGTAGGAAAAGTGTCTCAAACCCATTCATGGCATGTTGGTCTCAGTCTGCATTCCTCTGCCTACCATGTCACAGAGTCAATGAGCTATGCCCAAAACACAACTAATGACACATTTCACCACTCAGAGAGATGTATGACCTATTCAACTAGAGACTGAACAGTGTCTGTCCTATCTGAACATTGCCACATACTCGCCAGCCAGTAAAAAACATCACCATCCACTGTCGTGACAGTCTGAATGGCAGAAATCCACTATGAGCTCCTACATCATCATGAGGCCAGAGAGACACGTTTTTCCTGGCGTGCTGAATATGCACAGCACTTTCTTTCACTGAAGAGTCTGCCGAGGTGCTCTCTGAAGGTGCAGAACTGATGCAACTGATCTACATTTTAACTAACACCTTTTGGCTAAATCCAGGTGCCACAGAAGTAAAGCCATCATGACACAGTCCCAAGCAATGAAAATAAATTCACTTATTCATCTAGAAAGTTAACTCTAGAAGGTTGTAGCAGGCATGGAAAAGAAATAGTTTTGTTTAGCTAGCCTTCTCCAAGATGGCTAAACTTCTACAACAGCAAAACCCTAAATTTAGCACTGAAAACACATTCTATTTTAAGGCATATTTATGACAGTAAAAATTGCTATCTTACACACACACACAAGAAAGTGCTATTGCTGGAGTTTCTTTATTGACTTAGAAAATGACACATTTTCTGCTAGTCTGACATTAAAGCAAGAAAATAAGGACCTCACTTACCCTGTAAACAAAATATATTGACCACAAAAGCCAAACTCCATAATTAATAGCGAAATAAAATCTTATGTTTTAATCATATTATTACCTGACTGTCAGTTAGAGCAGTGGGCTGCAGTAAAGTTAATTTTCTTCACAGTAGATAGTGTGGGACTGGGGTTTGGATTTATCCTGAAAACCATGTTGATGACACAGGAGTGTTTTTGCTACTGCTCAGATGTGCTCACACAGTTCTTTTCTCCTTCTCACACCACCCCACAGTGAGTGGGCTGGGGGTGCACAAGGAACTGGGAGGGGACACAGCTGGGATGGCTCGTGATGCAGCCAACAGGCCAAAGGGATATTCCATGCTGTATGCCATCATGTTCAGCATACAAAAAAATCTGAGGGAAGAAGGAGGAAGGGGAAAAGATTCAAAGCAATGGTGTTTGTCTTCCCAGGTAGCCATTAGACGTGATGGAGCCCTGTTTTCCTGGGGATGGCTGAACACCTGCCTGCCCACAGGAAGCAATGAATTAATGCCTTGCTTTGCTTGTATGTGCAGTTCTTCTTTACCTATTAAACTGTCTTTATTTCAACCCATGAGTTTTCACACTCCTACTCTTCCAATTCTCTCCACCATCCCACAGGAGGGGAATTAGTAAGTGGCTGTGTGGTAGCAGGAACCACCTGAATCAATGGAGGATAAGCCATACAAGAAGCACAAGTGCAGCAGCGACAGGACCCAAGCTGGCTTTGTTACCCAAAAACTCCAGGTAGCATTTCACTTCTCCTGTCCTGAATGACCACCATAAGCAGCAGACAATAGGAAAACAATACTCACAGTCTAAAGTAGGCTACAGCAAGGTGTTGCTGTACTTACATGCAAGTGATAGGTAACAGAGTATCTCCATAACCATCTTGTGCCTTGGCAATCTCTAACCCATCTCCTTTAGCTTTTGGATGAAAAAGAACAAGAAGGAATCCAAAATTAATAAGATTTTCTAAGTATGGTGTTCTATGTGTATTTATCTTCTCCACAAGAGAGAAGAAGAAAGGTGAAGGTATACTCCACAAGAAAGAATAAAGGTGAGGAAAGAGCCTCTCAAAAGTGCTGTTGCAGATGGATAATTCACCATGCAGGTTCTCACCCACAATGGCTATTTGTCTATGTTTTGAAATACATTGTATGTAGATATACAAAAGATATTTCGAGAATTTGCAAAACAAGTTTTCATTCTAAGACCACATTAAGCAAGAGAGTGATATACAGGAATTTGCTACATTAATTAACTCAGATACTATGACTTTTCACAAATCCTAACAGAAAATAAATTCAAGACACAAAGTGAAGATTTATTGTTTGTTGCTTTTTTTTCTGTGCCAGGCCTGATGATCCACAGGAACTCTAGTTGTGAAGGCACTGGGCTCAGCAACCCAAATAAAGATCTTCATTCATACTGTTCTTGTATTCCTTCATGGGAAGGGTAAAAACACAAGTTACTCACTACTGCCACATAATCTACTCCTGCAGAGTTGTGAACCCATAATGCAGCTTCCAAGGTATGTGAACAAGAATCATATCTCAGTACAAGTCCTGGATGACATTGAAGCCCCTTTGTGTGAAAAAGTCTTTCCTAGTCACCTTCTTCTGTCCTGGCCGTAGAACCTGTCTTCATACTTTGATCAGCCTTAGCACTTTTCACTATAACCTGAGGACTACAGATCACCTCCCCAAAGTGCCTAATCCCCTCAGCCCCCAGCCTCCTTCCTGCCTGTGCTAAAACTCACTGGAGCTTCTGAGCCTTTTCTTCCATTGTCTTTCTAGATCTCAGATTTGTGAAGCTATCAACATAGCTCTTAACCAGATATTTTCCAGACTTCCTCCCTTCCCTCACAAATCATACTGATCATACACCTTTTCATAGCCCATTTTTCTTACAAGCAATCCCTTTTCAGCATCTCTTGCGACCTTTTCCTTTACCCTCAGCTTTTCTGTGTTTCTTTAAAGATGCTACCTGGCTCCTTACTCTCCCTTTTCTCTTCTGCACTTTTTGGTACATACAATTTCTTCCTTTTCTTTTCACAAATGGTTTAATATGCCCTTTTCTCCCCTCTCTCAGAGGCTGTGTATGCATCTGTTCTCCACTCATCCAACACTCTGATCTTTCTTTCTTACATTGGATTTTGAAGCTTCATTCCACAAAAACTAAACAAAAGGCAGAAAAGAAAGCAAGCACCAGTAAAGCCCTGATCAGAGCTCCATACATCCTCCAGCAAAGTTTAGCTCTAGTGACCTTTAAGGATGGCAAACAGACTCTATTCAGATAACATACCTGGAAGAGGAAATGACTGCACTCAGCTGTCTTGGCTCTCACATCACTGTCAGACAGATACTGCTGTGCTCCACAAAGCCAGGCATTACTCTCAGTGTAGATTATAAACACCACATAAGCAGAAAACCCTTAACACAAGACAAAACTACTTACTTAGTATTAGCAAAGCATTCTGGAAAATAAATTCCCGAAAGACTAATGCTCTTCCAGGTGTGTGGCCTGCAGCATAAGCCCTTCAGGTATCCAGCTGAGGCAGTCAATAACTGCTCTGAAAGACGCTCCTGCCCACGGTGAATTATCGCTTAATTAGAAGGAGCCAGGATGTTCTATCACATAAGCAATGCTTTATGAATAAAATCAAGTGTATCCTGCTTTCTAAGCATTCATCTCACTGCAGCACAAAACCTGGGAAGTGACAGTTTGCTACCAGGAGGAAATCTACCCAAAAGAGTTATTTCTAATGTTTTAGAAAAGACTGCAGCTATAAACAGTTCAAACAACTCAATAATCTGCAGCACTGTCAGTCATAAATGCTTATGTGATGCAGGAGCAGAGAAAAGCTCCATTCAACATCAGGGCCCTACTGTGATGAGCTGTATCGATGTGGGAAAACATCCCAGCCAGAGTTTTCCCACAAAAGCAGCTCCATGGGCACTCCCCTCCTATGTTCTCTCTAATGCCCCAGTAAGGAGGCCTTTATATTAATCCACTCTCAAACTACCTCGAAGCAGTTTGAGAAAGATCTGCTGTTTGGATTAAGGATGGCCACATGAGGAGCTGGTGCAAAAATAGCTGGCATGCTTCAAAGTCACATTCTAGATTGTTTTGAAACAGCCTTCACGTACAGATGTATACTTCAAAATAAAATCTCTGCATTGAAGGATTTATTATCCAAAAATCCATTCTTGCAAACACCTATACACCTTCTCAGTTTGTGATACATAATTAAGTCCTTCCCGGGTATTTTAAGAAGCTTGCATAAACTTTCATGATCTGAAGTGCTAAGAACAGTTTTTAATTTCTGAGTTAATTGGAGGTGATTTCCCTCATGTCAAACTCCTAACAACAGGTCAATAAATTCAGTAGGAGGTCTTTTCAAGCAACATTTAAATTTCCAGTTCATAAGAGAAGACTCTAAAATCAGCATATACTTGAGTGAATATTGCACTTCTCAAGAGGATAAAATCACTTATACTTCCCACATTTCATATGTTTTCCTAGATCAAATACTATAAAGACACATGTTAACACTTTAATTATTTGGTTAGTCCAATAATTACTGAGAGCTTTCTATACGAAATTGGTACAACATTAATTCCCTTGTTAATTTAACTCTTAAAAAGATAGTGCAAAGGGTGAGCAGAAGGATGAAGGAAGATTGTAACTAATACTACTGCTGAAAGGTTTAGTAACATGCACAACACAGGAAAACACAAGAAAAGTCCTACAAACAATACCTAGGGAAACATTTTATGATATAGAAACAGACAGATAGATAGATAGCCAGATAGCTAGACAGATAGCTAGATATGACTAGAAGTCCAGGGAAACAGTGATAGCAGTCCAAATAAATCCAAAGATCAATTAAATAGAAAGAATAATAGGATAGTTTGGGTTGGAAGGGACCTTAAAGGTTATCTACTTCCAACACCCCTACTCCTTTCACTGGACCAGGTTGCTCAGAGCTCCATTCAACTTGGCCTTGAACACTTCCAGGGATTGGACATAGACAACTTAATCAGGTAATTTTTTCCAGTGCCTCACCACTCTCACAGTAAAGAATTTTTTTCCTAATATCTAATCTAACCCTACTCTCTTTCAGTTTGAAGCTATTCCCCTTGTCCTGTCACTACATGCTCTCATAATAGTCTCTCTACATCTCTCTTGTAGGCTCCCTTCAGTTACTGGAAGGCTGCAATTAGGTCACCCCAAAGCTGCCTCTCTTCCAGGCTACACAAATTTAATCATCTTAGCCTTTTCTTGCAGGTCAGGTGCTGCATCCTTCTTATCATCTTGGTGTGCCTCCTCCGCACTCATTCCAACAGGTCCTTGTCCTTCCTCTGCTGAGGACCCAGAGCTGGATGTAGTGCTCCAGGTGGGGTCTCACAGAGAAGAGTAGAGAAGAGGAATCCCCTTCCTTGCCTTTCTGCCCACATGGCTTTGGATGCAGACTGGGATAGGATTGGCTTTCTGGGCAGCAAGCCCACATTTCTGGCTCATGTCCAGCCTCTCATCCACCAGCACATTCATGTCCTTCTCACTAGGGATATAGGATAGTGAAAAATTATTCCAGCCTCATTCAGTACAGGGTTGAGGGCATCAAGTGTCACAAATGGGTGGCACCATCCCCACAAGGAAGTAACCCAACCGAGAGTGCAGATGGTGCACTAATTCCGCTGAGCAGATCTATTGGCAGGTCTCTGCCAAAGGTGCTGACTAGACAAAGCTGCTGTTCTCCAAAAGGAAGCCCTGAACAAATGTAGCCAGAGGCTCTCTAGTAATGAGTGAGAGATGGACTGTATAACACTGAAGGCGCAAACACTAAAGGCAAATGTGCATTATGTGTACTGGACTATTTATCTTTCTGCGGGAACTGTCACCACTGATGTGTCGTGTGAAAATTTTGAAAACTGACAATATGCTGGAGACCATGAACTTCGAGAATGCATGCATAATTCTTCTCTTCTATAACACTAAATGTGTGACATTAATAGCTCCCACAGAATACTAAAGTATAAGTTCCTCAGCCCACTTTGAGGAAGAGTAGCTAGCCAGCCAGGTGGCTCCATTGTTTGTCTCCAGATCAAGCCACCAAGCCCCCACTTTTTTATTCCAAACCTCAGTTCTCAATGATATAGCCCACGGGTGATTGAAGACACTCAAGCCTTTGAAAAAGATGAGAGGAGATTAAGTTCCTACAGAGAAGAGGATGAGAGTCCTATTTGCTACTCAGTGCAAACTTTGAAGCTGAGGCAGTATAAGTAGGGAGAGACACTGGAGGGAGACTGGAACACAGACACATTAAGGCTCTGGTTGAGAAAGGATAAGTGTGGCTACCCACTTACTTAGAGTAAGTGGATTTTTTGTGTGTGTGTTTAACATGTCCTTCCACACTGGCACAAAACTGCATGGTATTACATTTTGCTTGGCCTGGTTTGGCTGGTTAAGTTTGTCTGAAGCTGTCTACAAGCTGGCTTGGGGAAAACCCTCTGAAGTGAGCAGATAGTAAAAATTTTAGTGTGACAAGACAATTGTGGACCTGAAGGCATTTTTAGGAGACCCAGTGCTAAGGGTACACTGTTCTTGCTACACTGTTAATGACCTCAATCTGCAGTTGCTACCATTACTGCCAAGCCTTGGAAAATGTGTTCCCTGCGGCAAACACAAATCAGCATTTCTCTTGCAAAGAGCAGATGGATGAGCAGTATCCTGGGACTCTAGGCAAAGCCTGAGGCATCACATCTGGGAAATTTCCAGTTATTTTTCCTTTCCCTGCTTCCATAATTTAGGGACAGCTTAAAAGAAGCCAGGTAAATACTGACATAACCTAAGTGACCCTTCTGAAAATCATATGGTTACACTGCTTTACCAGTAACACTATAAACCAACCTTTTTTTTGTTAATAGAAGCAACTGTTGATACTTCTTGTTTCCCTTCAGTGGAGATAAATGCCTTTGTTTCTCAGCATACTAATTCATACTGAACCCGCCAGAATACTGCAGATAAATCAGCTGGGATTGCAAGAAGAAAGAAGGGCAAGAGCTGATGTTCTGGAGTCCACTGGATTTAGTATGGTAGTCTCTGTCCTGGTTTATATTGTGTGATCTTTCAACATTCATATATACAGTGGGAGACACCCTGGACAAGCTGGTTATGAAAGTAATTGGGGTTTTTATCTCACAGTCTACAGCTGCCCATCTTGGATAGAGAACCACCACTCTCCAAGTGAGCCTTACCTTAAAACAAGCTTTTGTTTTTTATGATGTGTCATTCCTCATCAGATACCATCTAGGTTTCTTTGGGTTACAACAGCTCTGCCAGGCATGTGCTTTTCCTGGGAACTTTGTGCCAGCAGCCCCACAGAAACAGTCTGCATGAAAAATTCATTTGCATCAAATCTCTGCAGCATCTATTTTATCAAAGCAAGTGCTTGTATGCTCAACCACCATAAGTCACAGATGGGAGGTTTTAGGCAATCAGCTGCAAGATTAGGAAGAAAATCAAACATATATCCTGCTTATGCATTTCTGAATGTTAAAAAAAAAAGAAAAATCCAGTAGCATAGGAACAGTAAGAAGCAGGTCACCACTGTCCATCAACTATTCTATCAACTTCAGGAATAGAACATGGATATATTTATCTGGGGTAAGAACACATTGCTATATAGTCTGCTTTGATTAACTCATCACATAAATTCTTTTTTACAGGAATTTTCAAGAGGTATTGAAAGCATTACTAGAATTGTCAAGGCTAGAAGTGTCAGAAACTACAGTGTGGGGGAGCCTCAATTGAACAAGGAAGAGTGTAACAAGTTGAAAAACATTGAATTAAATTCTTTTTATTAATTTAACTTTCTTATAGGAAATAAAAACTCCAGTTTGTTCCTAATCCTCCTCTTGCTGATCAGACAAGCATCTTCCCTTTAGAACATTATTTTTATTTCATTTCCTGCTATGATTTCCCCAAGCACCTTTGCCAGTTGGATATCTCAGGTCAGATGGATTTTCAAGAATGACTGGACTGCTGATAAGCTTAAAGTTTTTTATAGTCTTAGTATTGACTCAATAATTATATATCCCCCAGAGATCCAGAAATAAACAGGATTTTTCAGGTGATACCATACAAAGAAGATTCAAATTGATTTGCAGTCCTGTGGATGATGAAAGGGTATCTCACAGACTGAAGAAGAAATAACACTGTTTTAGAGTTCCTAAGAAGCCTATAAAGACTGTAGAAACACCAGAAAGAACCATTAGACCCTTGCAAGGAAAAGGAAATTTTTGTGTTGTTGTTTCTAATAGGCCAAAATAAAAATGAATAAATTTATAAGATGTTTTCCGTTTTTTTCAAATTTCTTCCAGCTCCTAAATGCACTTTTTGTGATGCTAATCTATATTTTAGCATTTTCATTAGACAATTTCCTGTCTTAAAAAATATTTATTTTATGTACAAAATAAATTAAACATACCATAAAGCTGGAAAGGTCTCCTTTTCTTTTGTTTATATATGAAAATCTAACTATTTTATGTGGTTGTTTTATTACAATACCCATGGAAGCCATACACTGGTTGTTGAATGCTCCCATTCTCCCCTGTGTGTTGTGTTCCCCAGCTGCATTTTTTCTTCCATCATTAAAGATCTTCTCTCACAAGGGATGAGACTGTCACAGTCCCATTATGAGGAAAGGAAAATATGAGCCAACAGGGAAATATTTTGGAATCCAGATATAACTGATTTGAATTAAGTGTTCCATATTCAAGTGTTTTGACAAAACCTTTTTTTTTTTCAAGACAACATAAACAAGCTAAAGCCTCCATAGAACTGAACTCTAAAATTTTGTCAATAATGTACCTGGCAATGTATCAACAGTGCAAAGTATCTATAAATCAGGTGAAGTTTTGTCTACAACTATCTGAAGTATCTAAAGGGGGGGTGGGCAAGCGGATGGAGCCAGGCTCTGCTTGGTGGTGTCAAGCAATAGGACAAGAGGCAACAGGTAGAAACTGATGCACAGGAAGCTCCCTCTGGACACAAGGAAGAACTTACTGGCTGTGTGACTGTGCACTGAAATAGGTTGCCCAGAAAGGTTGTGGAGTCTCCCCTAATGGAGATATTCCAGAATCATCTGGACACAATCCTATGCCATGTGCCATGTGCTCCAGGATGGTTCTGAGCAGGGAGCTTGGGTCGGATAACCCCACTGTGATCCTTTCCAATCTGACCCATTGTGTGATTCCATGAATGGTAAACCATGGAACACCACAGTGTTTGCCCATATAAATGTCATAGGTAAGTGTAGGAGAGATAGAAATCCCCAAATTCAGTCATAATAAACCCAGATATTTTTGTAATATTAGTAATACTACTGAAAAGCTTACTGTTATAACCTAAGTTACAGTAGGTCATATTTAATTTATTCAGGCAGATTCTTTTCTTCCCATAGGAACATCTGTGAGAGGGGCTGATGGAAAGAGACAAGTATCCCATGCCTTATTCTGTTTTCTCCTACTAAACCGAATATATTTAGCTAAGGTAGGTAAATATCAGCATAGTAAAGCCAGAGAGCCACTGCAGCCAGGGAATGCTAAACTCTTTGCTTTCCCCAGAAAGAGAGCAAACAGGATCTGTGAGGAACAGCAAATGAATGACTCGAATTCTCCTGCATAAAGCAAACATGCCCTCTAAGTATGTCCCACAAGTCTTTTGGGCACTAAAAGCTTTCTTCACCACAGCATTCCAAGTGAAAAAAGGTGTGATACTGCAAAGAGGGTGAATAATGGTAAATTTTGAAGGAATAATGTCGTAATAACCCTACCAAGATTCCTTGCCTCTGTTAGTGCTACAACCACGTGTTCTTAAAAAGACATATTTTTTATTCTCTTGTGGTTTTTAACATATATATTGCTTGTTTCTCCCTTCCCACACGGTTTGGCAGGTAGTTACTTTTTCTTATTTTGTTTCTCTTTCATCTGTCGGTTTTCGGGAACAAGAACTGTGTTTGTGTTTTGAATTTATAGCACGGTAAGAACATATTGAATTTAAAGCCATAATCTAACATAAAGACATTAAATCACCACAAAGAATAAAAGGCTGATATAAATTGTCCTAGACTGCATAGCTGTAAATGCAAGAAATATGAGTCAAGATTAAGTTGTAGTGGCATTTTGGCTGTCTCAATATAGACTAAAGAGAGATGGAACACCTGCTCTGATCTTCACAAATTGAATTTCAGCTCCTCAGAAGATTTTGAGTTCTCATTTGCATTAGCAAAGGACACCATTGTTAATGTAAATTGGACATTTATTCACATAGTAGAGTAGAAAATGTGCAATATGCCTGCACACAATTAGTGCGAGCAACTGCTATACCAACAAGAAAACACAAAAGACACCCTAATTACAAGAACCGACTACTAAGTAACTTCCACATCGATGGTATACTTCCCATGCTTCAACATCATGCAGTCAATGACATTATAACACTTATTTTCAGAAACTAATGATAATCCAGTAAGGGGGAAATATTAATTTTTCAGGTACAGAACAGTAGCGTGATGACAGTCATATCTCTCACACTGAGACAATGGGAAAAGCAGAGAGTGTTTGACTCTGTATTTCTGAAAATAGTTCTGAGAGTCCTTGCACTTCAGCAGACCTGAGGTGACATCTTTTCACCATCACAGATCACTCACTATTCCCTGCCTACAGCAAATCCCTGTCCAAGATCTGTACATATATGTGGTTGTGAATAGGTAGATAAGCCAATCTGAAATATACTATAATTCCTACAGAGCAATTCATCCTTTTGCTTCAGTTATTCATCCAGAAATAACAAATACATACAGACTTCAAACACATCATGCAGGTCAAAATTGGCAGGGAGGCTCTGATAAGTGAGTGAAGCAGTGAACAATTTTTTTTCCAGAACAAAAGTTACCTTAAGATAACTTCAGAAGTCTTTTTCATATCATCTTGAGATGAGACACATTTCTTTATTCTCAATTTCTTTCTCTGTGGTGGGTCCATTCTGAAGCACAAGCAAAACAGCAGCCCCATCGAGAGAAAAGGAAAAAGAAAGGGAAAGTAAGTGTCTTATTCAAGGAACAGAGATACTTTAACAATGACCAGAGTATCTGTGAATGAATGCTGAAGGCACATTTTTGATCCAAGTTATTTAATCTTATTTAAGAAAGATTGATACAGCTATCAAAGTTATCATATATAATAACTGCCATTTTCATGGAAATAAAGCGTGTTCATGAAGTCATTTGACTCTGACAGTCTTTCTTTACTCATAGCTAAAATGAGTAAGAACTTGTGGTTTAACAATGAAGAGAAGCCTCTCCCCACCACCACCAGACTATTCTTCTTGAGCACCCCGACAGGTCTACACACACTTTGGTCTTTACACTTCAGCAATAACACAGCTGTTCCCCAAATGTGTTCAACAACTGTTCTCTAATGCCATCAGTTTCATAGTGTAAATGGATCCTAAAATAGCTGGAACATTATGTCCTTTAACATTCTATCTTCCCGCCTGGCTGGCAGATTGTTCTCTTTTCCTTTTTTTGATGGATTAAGTAGAATCGCAGCAATTTGTTGATTTGAAAACGAAGCAATCCCTTAAAGTGTCTCTCGCTCATCCACTGCTATCACTGACTCTACCTGAATTCATTTTGGAGCCTGCATTACAAAAGCTTTATTCATGAGGGATTTGCATATGCAAGCACTGTTGATGAATCCAATAAAATAGACTGATTTCACATCTAGAGACAACTTTGCAGATTTACTTTTGGTTTAGCTGCTGACATTGGCCCTCTTCACTTTTCTTCTTGCCTGTCTTTTTAGGGGCACAGATTGATTCTGCAAACATTTTATTTGTGAGTGATGTCCTTTCACAAATGCCCCTCTTGGTGGACTGTGCAGGAATGCCAGCAGTTGCTCTAGCTTTGCACTTTTCCAAGTTTTGTCAGCAGCAACGGGGTTCTACTCAAGCACCAGTGGGATTTTTCTTGGAACCAGCAAAGGAAATAGGCCTTATTCCATTGCCAGAAACCAGGACAAAAATTATTTAACAAGAGACTTGACACTAAAAAAGCATTCTTCTCTGTGACTTACAAGCTCTCTTCTGCTCCACTGAGAGGTGTGTGGGACAACAAGCCAGCTGCTAAGATCTGTCTATGACAGTTCTTCACTCAGGGGGCATAACTACAGCCGTGTTGCACTCTCTCACACGGAAAGATGAAGAAAACACAGGTTTGTTACCCCAGAACCTCAAAATGAAGCAAATCTTGCACTGGGTACAGAAGGGAACATCAGCAAGGTCAGATCACTCTGCCTCTTCCCCTCATTCACCAATAGATGGTGGCAAAGGCCCCCTCCGAAGCTGCCACTGGACTTCCACGGTTATTTTTTCAATTCCTCTCATAACATAGAAAATGGGGAACGCAGATGCAGACATCGCCTTTGCAGCAATCACCTATAAACAAGTTAATAATTTTGTCTAACATACCTGTACGTAATTACTCCGTTAATGCCAGCTTTCTTTATTTTCACATATGAACATATTTGTTTCTTTTGTAAAGTAACAGTAGTGTTTCACTTTAATTTCACACAAGAGAGCATAGAGAGCAACATCAAAGCAAGCTCTTCTAAAATAGGTTAAGAAATGGTGCTTGCTCCTAAGAACTCAGCACATATCTGCCTCAAAGGGAGGAGGAACTAGAGAAGAAAGAAAATTATTTCAAACTCTTGTTGCAGAATGCAGCATTTTGAAGAGCAGGCTGCTCTTTTCCAAACTGCCAACAGTGAATGGCAACTTCACATCATTTCAAGAGGAAATCTCCATCCAGAGCTGCCTGCCACTCTTGGCCACCGACATCAGGCTCAACAGAGTTCTGATGGCTCAGGAGAGCCAAATATCACAGCCTTGCAAAGCACTCTTTGGTGGCAAAACTAGCAAACACTATTATATTTTGATTGCAAGGCTTTTTAAGCACCATGTTTGTGCTTCAGAGAGTTGTGAAAGAAACCTACCTCCACCTGAGCCAGGAAGAGAGCAGTACAGGTAGAGCATTAAGGGTGGCTGCAAAGCCACTGGCACACGTGGTACAGAAAGCAGGAGCTCTGGATGTTTGCAAAGCACCTGTCACGATACCACCTGAAGTAAACCAGGTGTGCTGGCCCAACAATACATCACACAGTAATATCCTGCCTATCCTAGCATGACATTGTTTGCACTTCATGATGATATTCACCACCACATCTCATGAACCTGTGTGAGGTTGCCAGCAAATGACTGCCACATTCCACATCAGCTCTTGAGAGATGGCCAAGGGTTTTTTAATCTTTAATTTGAGAACAAAGACCTTTGAGTTCCTTGGGATCAAATTGGTAAAAAAAAAAAAAAAAAAAGGATGATTTTAGTCTATTTGTTGTCAGGTTCACCTCTGAATATACAGTGCTAATTTCTTTTATCATATACCTTTGTAGAGCACTTCACAAAGATTTTTCTGTATTTACATAGTTCACATAGATGCTTTTCAGTTCTTTGCATATTTGCAGTAACTCATCTCCAAGCTGGGAATCTCTGATCAGCTTGTTTGTTTAAGTACCAGCTTGTCAGTAAAGGTAACCCCTTGCGCATCAAGTTTTCCATCTTGAAAATAACAGCAAAAAAGATATTCACGTATTATTTTCCTCCTTGCAAGCACAGTGAAACTTTCCCCAATATTTTGCCCAGCCAATAATCCTTTGATTTTAGTATGGAAGCTTTAAATTAATTTTTCTAAATTATAAACCTTTTCCTCCTGAATTTGAAATGTAGGTATACAGAGAATCCAGAAAGACATTCCTAGGGACCCATGAGGTTCTACTTTTTACCAAGAGACAGAAAAAGCAGCTTTGAACCAGATAACTTTTGTGTTGGATTAGGTAAGCTCCAGGCATCCCTTATAACCTATATTATTCTACAAATATATGACTCTATAATTCATTTAGTTATTAGTTTTCACCTCTGGATTATTCACGAGAGAATGATTATATTCCTAAGAAAGAGATACATTCAAAACAGAGAACGTGGATAAGTAGTTCAGTTTCTGTCCTTATCACTCATGAGCTGATATAAACATAAAAACTTATAAAATACTCAGGTTTCTGAAAGGCAATACAGTGCAGGTAATATTACTTTGCTAGGAGATCATCACAGATAACACACAAATCTCCTAACACTGAAAACCTAGACAGTTCCTTTTTTACCTCAGTAAGTTATTCCTGTCTTACTGAGTCATCAGTGTGAATTTTTTATTGTCCACACAAGGTAAGGTGGCATCTGTACTAACTTTAAAGGTGGATGCTCAGCTGCAGGATACATTCCACTGGCTTCATTCATGCCCTCCAGAACCAGCTTATGCTCTCTGATATCATCATGCCTTTATCTGAGACAAGAGGGTGCCAAGAAATTGAACTAGCATTTTTCTATTGCTATTACTATTCTTGCTAGTGCTAGTAGCAGTAGTAGCATAGCAGGTTGGAGGGAATCCAGTTATGTTCCCAGCCACCATCTTGTTTATTCTTCATTGGCTATTACAGATTTTTTAACAGATTTCTGATGATAAAATAGATTGCTGAGGTTTTCAATACATATCAAAGTGGGCAATAGTAGCAAAGAAAACTAACAATGGCCCTACCACTAAGGAAAAAAAATCAAGTCAGGGTTCAAATAGTTGAGAAAAAAAAAAAAAGTTAGGGGGCACTGAACGCTGGTCACCCTTTTTGCCACTGTACTTAAAAGAAATTCCCTGGAAGTGTGGATTAAGATAGTTTTGGGGACAAATAACACAACAGCCTGAGGGCAAGAAGTGAAAACACACCTTCAGAAGTCAGATGGTTTCCAAAGCCACCAGCTGTGCTCCAGTAAGAGGATATGCAACAAAGACATGTTTTTCACGTGGTTTTCCCACCCAGCAGTGTTATCTGGGTCCACAATACTGCTTCAATGTAAAAAATTTCTTCAACATCTGCCAGTTGGTTTGGGAGTAGTGGTGGGAGCACCATGGCTTCAGTTCATGTAGGTAGGAAAAGGGGAATGCTTGTTTATCTTTTGAGGTCAGGGCACACAATGGAGGGAGCAGCATTCAGCCTGAAGAGAAATACTGGTAACTTCAGTATACTGAGTATAATTATTTGTAAAATCTCAGCATTTGAAGAAATGCCTATTTAAGTCAATGGGCGTTTTTCATTGACTTCGGTGATAGATAAAATGGGCCATTAGTGCACTTTTTAAAAGCTCTGCTGAACAAATACATCACTAGGTGCTTCTGGACTTCTTTTATAATGTCTTGCCTTCTCTCTCAAATACTGCATTTATCTCTAGTCTTGTCCTTTACTGCAGCTTGTATTGTAACACTTTCACCTGCATCACAGGAGGAGAAGAATTCTCAGCTCTTATTCTCTTAATCATAACAAAGAATCTGCTCCATTAGTGTTGTCCTCATAGCATTGCAGCTCTGAGCACTAAGAAACTTTATCAGAGTATACAAAGGTAGATTAGAGAATATCCTCATATTGTATACTTTGTAAGCTTTAAAATAATCCACTTTTTTGCTTTAAAGTTCTGATTAATTTTTTTCTTTACAGAATTTCAGTTACTCTCACTTTGAAGCACAGCAGGGTGAAACAAATGAGCAATAATTATGGATTCATCAAATGAAAAGTTTTTGGAACTTTTCTACTCATGATGGACATTTCCCAGAAGAGAAAGAGAAAAAGAAACAACTTTAAGAGAGTCATCTGCATTATGCCAAACTGCCATTCCATCTAAAAAGGCCTTGTTATTTGATGGTATTATGATTTAATAGCTACAATTAGGTAAAAGTAGATACCATGGAGAAAACACAAAGCACACAGCAGTAATAAAATATAGCAGCTATAAAATATAGCTGTGGCTTATTATTTGCTGCCCACATAGTGCAAATTTGTGGGTAACTCCATACATGTTGAGCACCCTGGATTCAATTCACAGAGAAACAGAGCCAAAAAAAGCCACTGTCTGTAGCTTGTCTGGACCAGGAATGCCTCCCACCTGCAATGGCACTGACTTGTTTGCTTTTCAATTTTTAAATTTTTTGTTTACTTGAGATGCAACACCATTGTCTATAGGAGGGAGCAGAGCATGAGCAGACAGGTGAAATGCAGTTTACCCACCTGTCACTGCTGGGCTAGACTAACAAATACAGATTGTTGAAATCTGTTGATTTGCTTGCCATAGCACCACTGGAATAGAAATGCTCCAAACTAAGCAGTCCTTCTGCAGCATCATTCCCCATAACAGCTGGAATTCCTGCAAAGAAAACATTATTATTTCTTATTAGTACACAGAAGAGGTAGTTCAGCATTTCCAGAAGCATCTTGGTTAGTTAAAGGCCTGCGTGCTGGTGAATACCATTTTTACTTGAAACAAAATATGCAGCATTTAAAAGGAAAACCTTTGAACTGAAGAATAATTTGATTTTCAGGAACATTGACAATGTTACTGAAAACAAAATGTTGGAAATGAGAAATTTTCAGATAACTGCCTTTCAGTTCCCCTGTGCTTCATGAGGCTACAGTGAGTCACAGCACAAAGACCTTAGTGACAAGCAGCACTTGCTGACACAGCGGTATCACGATTCAAAAATATGCAGCACCACATAATTAGAAAATTAATAGCTGCTGGTACTGCTGTGGTGTCTCTATTCAGTGCTGTGTTTCTGCCCCCGTTTCCCGGGGTAGTAGTGGCAGATCAGCAAACAGCTGGAGGAACTGGAGTGGCTCTGCCTCCCAGTTAACTGGATGCTCTCCTTTCCTCACCCAGGATGAACATCAGTGTTGCCATCCTTGTGAGCCTGGGAGGACCTAAAGGTCTGGGAAAGAGAGGGAAGGAGAGGAGGGAGAGATCTAACATTTTTGAACCCTGTAATGCAGGCTTCTGGCAGCCTGTGAATCTCTCTTTTGACAAGCCCCAGCTCACCAGTTTTTTCCCCCCCCCAACCCTACTAATTCCTAGACTGAAATCAACTGCATTGCAACAATTTGTGGTAGCATATTCCTTCTATTATCAGTATTATTATAGATTCACTAGGTAGGTACTGCCCCTCCCTAAGCCACCTACCTTCTATACCAGTAGCAAATGAACAAAAATGGAGAATGCAGGACTCCAGGAAGGGTGTCAGCAGGTGGGACACATGCAATGCAAAACACCTTTTTTGCTATTAGTGAAAGAGAACACTAATTCATCTTTAATTAAATCACGAAGCTTTCTATTTGCCTGAATCACAGCTTTTTGCTGATACCCTCCCTACTCACCATGTCAGAGTTTCTGATTTTCCATCTGGGAATTTAACAAACAACATAATTTGCTTCATAAATCTTTGTTAAGATTCTTTGAATGCTGGCTATTTCCCCACGCACAGGCACATAAATGCACTCCCATTTCCACAGCAGAGCACTGCATCTCACAGCAGGAGAATGAAGGGGGAGAAAACCAGCTGTAGCACAGTCCTGAGGAAATGAATGTTACCAAAGCCGATATTTAGCTTTCCCTTGAATTTTGTGGTTTCTCAGAATGACGCCAGCTCTACCTTCCTTGTCAAGGAGCAAAAAATAATATTTTTACAGGAAATTAAATATTTGAACTGTTCTGAGACCTCCCACTTTCAAAAATCCTTTCCTTGAAGTAAAAGGATGGGTGAGCAAGGGAGGGCTTGGCGACACACAGTAACAAGAGGAAATCAAGGTATTCCCCATTCTTATTCAAAAACTGTTGCAAGCTATTCCAGAACTGCATGTGTTGGCTCCCTCTCTCAATCCCCCTCCCCAGCTCCCACATTATCACTATTGAAATCAATCACAACACATTGTCTTATCACAAAAGTTAAAACTCTGACCTTGATATTCTTCCCCACCAAGGACAAGCAGCTCTTGAGGCAAAACTGTCAGTGTGCCCTTATAACAGTACATAAACAAACTAAGGATTACAAGCTCCTAATGAGGTCTTTGAGGCTTTGCAGACCAGGCTTCTCAAATTGCTGTTCTCTGAACAAAGGAATCTTGCTAATCATTGGATTTGTGCTTTCCAATTTTGTGAAGTTTGCAGTGTTGTTCAAATTATATTATCGGATTTTAGATTTCTTTCTTAAAGAGCTTAACAGACCTATCTGTCCCATCTCTTGGCCCTGTTTCAGGAAAGTGTTTGGTCACATAGTAAGTCAGCTCTTATTCATAAATTCATAGGCATGAGTCTGAAAATATTGCATATAAATCCCAACGGAATTTCAGTATACATTGCCTGAAAAGTAAATTTCCTTGACTAAAGCTTTGCAAATGGATTCAACAGCTAAAAAAAATAATTTTTTAGAATATGGAGAATTCTGTCCGCTGGACAAGCATCTAAGAAGATGTTATTTTGACGGTTTTGTTCTTTCCCTGTGTTGTTTCCTTCCCTAAGTTCAGATATGCTGAGGTAGCAGGTCCCTATAATGCTGTCTAGAGAGTTGCAGAAATCTCTTACTCTTGCTGTGCTTTGACCTCATCTGATTTCATTTACATATTCTGCAGATTTTCAGCTTGGCCTGTCAAATTTGCTTGATATATGCCTAACTCTTTCCTTGGGTTCCCTTCCAAGGGTTTTATCACTCCTGTTTACTTCAGTGCACCTACTTCTCAACAATAGTGTCGTTCTTATGCAGAAAAAGAAATTTCTTTTCTTGCCCCTTCTCCTCAGCCCAGCTGTCCTCCATAGATGTAGCTGCTCCTAATTGCATGGGACTTTGCCTTTGAGTAAATGAGGCTTTTTTATATCAACAAACACCACAAAGTGTGAATCAAACCCGAAGGGTGTTTGACTGAGAATTTAGAAAGTTAAACTGCTGAAATATGTAGTTTATAATTAAAGTACTGAGAAAACCTTTACCGAAGAATCGCTAGAGCAACACTATAATTACACTGTCCTTCACATCCTGCCATTAGCATTTCTAGAAGTGACATAATAATAATGTGGTCTTTTTTCTCTTTAGGAACTGTCAGCTCTCTTTACAGGATTCAAGTAAGTTTATAAAGAAAATAAAGTCCTTAAATGGAAAATGCAAATGATGATTTTTGTGTAAAAGACGTGACAGTCACATTAGTAAGCTCATGAAAATAATGTCCGTATACATTTCAAGTCAGTAGAGCAGAACTCCCTTTTTCCTATTTTCTTATCTATTCAGAGTTCAAGAAAATAAAAAGAAAAATTTTAAAAAACATAAAAACAAAAAACCTTAATAATCTTTTTTTTGAGCTCTCCTGTTAACTGTTCCAACCTTATGTTTTCGTAGGAACACAGATTGCCTGTACATCCAGGAGCACAGAGAGAGCCCATTTCAATCAATTAGAATCATTGAATTATCAAACTTGGAAAAGTCCATCTCAGATCATCCAGTCCAAGCATGAGAAAGGGAGATGCTGATCCCAGATACCAAAAAGACTCAGGTAACAGCCAAGCTGACAATAATAGAAATATTTTGGGGGATGTCCCAAGGACATCCTTTGGGCTGCAGCTGAGAGCAGACCATGTTTCTTCTCTCTCATAGCAAGGAAAACACTGCAGCTGCAGCTGGTGAGTGCCTGGCAGCCTAATTGGACACATATCCTCTGTCCACTACATCCCTCAGGAGATGTCATTTGATTGGCATTCCTACACACTCAGAAGAGGTAAAAGAAAGTATATGGCCCTATGTTACTACTTTGGGGACTGTAGTGACCCAGCTGATTCTGAAGGAGAGCTGATACACATTCAAAGCACAAGCTCCCAGGAGTTGTGGCTCACATGAGGCCTTGGCAGCCAATTCTGTTCTGTTGATTCCCAGTCAATTCTAAGTGTTGATACAAGAAAAACGTGTTTATGAAAAGTGCATTTTCTGTCAAGCAAGCAGCACAAGTATAATGGAGTTGAAATGAGATACTTGAATGTTTTAAATCTTCTGTGGAGTGTGGAGGAGAAATAAGTGCTAAAACAGATCTAAATGCATTCTCTAGTAGATTTTAATAACTGACTGCTTTAGAATAAATTATATTCAAAAATAAACTATGTCATCTTGACTAAATTGCGTGAAATTATATAGTTAGGATATTTCAAGATCATCAGATGTTACATTGAGGGCAAATATATCTCATTATAACAGTTCTGGGGGAAGGCAAGTGTTTCATGTCTGACACAGACAGATAGCATTTACCTGTTATATACGCACATATAAGATATTGACTTACTAAGGATAGGCAAGACTGGGAAAATGTGAATTAGATGTGAATCAAATCTCCATTTACCAAGTTAGTGTAGCACCAAGCTCATATCATAATCTTTACAAAAGTCAGTGTATACTTGTTTGAGTCTAGTACTACCTAAATCTAGCTATACTTCTTTCATAAATCAGTTCTCATCAGCTGAGAGCAGCAATAGAAATAATTTAGAGCTGACAAAACACGCCAGGAATAATGCTTCCGATAAAACCTTGCAGTTTTTCTCTGTGTAGAAGCCTGGTCCAGAACCTGTGTAATGAAAGTGGCCAGGAGCCCTCACTCCCCTTCCAGCCAAAGATCCTTCTTCCACAACAGAGATAACAGTGGTAAAAAAATTCTTCTGTGTAAGATTCTTTGAGGCTGTATATAGTGGAAGAAATAACTTGTCTTTATACCACAATCAAAACAATTTTCAGCTCAAAAATCTCCATTTTCTGTATATAACCCGAACTTCCCTTTTACCATATATGTGACAAAGGTTTTAAAATCAAGCTAGCTGGCTTTTAAGATCATGGAACTAGATCAAACCAGCAGAACCCAGTTGTCCATCCAGTCATTCTGGCTAAGAGCTAGTCTACATCAGCTGGGAGGGGAAAGAGTGAACATGTGAGTTGTTCTGATGTTTTCAGTTCTAAATCCCTGCAGCTTCATGATGGAGTTCTCCCAAATGAACTAGCAAGCTTCAGCCAACTGGAGAAACCCTTCCAAAAGGGCATCATGATGAGTTGAAGCAGGGGAAGGAAGAGTTCACATGGTTATATCTGTATATGTCAGATGCCATTTTTTAGACTTCCCACTGCTGTGCTGCCCTTTGGTGTGTCACACCACGTTGAGTCTGTCAGATTACCCACCTGCCCTGTAGTGCACCACAGCCAAGCTGACCAGCTGCTAACTCACTCTTTTTAAAAGCTGGTATGCAAGTCCATCCACTCCACTGGTGGTCACACACTCCTAAAAGCTGATTATCCTACTCAACATCACAGCAATCATGTACTGTGTAACTGCCCAGCACAATGCAGAGATCCTAGATTTCTCAGGCACCTGACGCCTTCAAAAGCTGTCACTGCACTACAAAATGCTGTGAAGTACATATAAATAAAGGTAGGACAGGGTATTTGCCTAGGACACATCTTAGGTAACATCAAGAAGTGTTACTTTTAAAACAGCACAGGAGAGAAGGAAGTCTTCTGATAATTGTGTAGGTCCTCATCTTACCCCAGGTTGGTCATTATTGAAAACACTGACACTGATGCTGAAAACCAGCATCAGAATTCTGATGAGTTAGAGATGAAAGTCAGAATAATTTTGCTATGAGGAGCCAAAAAAGAGAGAGGGAGAGAGTCCCAAAGTCAACAGGATTGTGGAGGAGACATGGCAGTAGATGCTGCATTAAAGTGCTGGAATGGTTGATCTAAACAAAGACAGACCCTCTGTGCCTGACAGAGGCTGAGTTTCAGGCAGGTGTTAGTGAAAACCCTTTCTGAACCTATTTGGCTCCATCCCCATATTCTCACATGTATGCTGGAAAATTCACATCAGCAGCAATTATTTTCCTTCTATTTTCAGAGCCCACAGCCCTCAGCAGCATTAGCACTTACCCCTCAGCTGTCTTCTTTCATTTGGCTGGCATCCAGGGCATACTCCTTCTGCACTCCAAGTGCCCTGTGTAAGGATTCATATGACAAAGCAACAGAGGATAAGTTGGAAACCTCAGGATCAGTCATGGATTAATGAGCCTTTGGCAGACCTTTGTACCTTCTGTTTCAAGTGCAAGGCAAAATCCTTTGATCTTCCCTTATCTGCATATTTGCGGAGGAGCATGTAATCTGAAAAAGCAAACAAATAAATAAAATCCCTTAGGTCCATCAAAATAAGAGTCCTAATCAGACAAGATTTGTCTCCTAGAAGAAGAATCTGACAATAATTACGTAAGAAACGTGTAAGATATATGGCTTAATGCATTAATGGAAGGCTGTCGTGTGCCACAGGGATGAACACAGTCTAAAAGCTTGGGAAAATGGAATTATTCTTAGTAGCAAAACTTTCAACATACACTACAGTCTGTATGTACCCTATATATTTATAGATATATAAATTTATGTTTGTTTCCTCCTTCTTCTTCATTAAAGGTACGATTTTTCAAAATTGTCCAAGTGACTTTCCCACTTGAATTTAATTGAATTGCATAATTACTGAAGCTGACAGCATGAGGCCAAACGCTGCTGTTGAAATCATTGACTGCTCTGGGAATTTTGTGAGTTCAGAAGACCACAGACTTTTGCATAGGCTGAATCTGCAATGTCTACAAAAATGTAGCAGCCTGGGCTGGCTTTTTGGAGCCAGTCATCAGAATTACACCTGCCCAGGGACAGGTGACAAAGCTTTCAACATATACAGCATTTGAAATAAATCCTATCCTTTACAGAAATGGTCTATTCTCCAGATATCTGTTCTGTGCTTTCGCCCGGCACTTCTCCATAGTTTGGAGAGAGTGTCATGAATAGGGCAGGTGTATCACTGAAAAATAGCAGAATTTCTGATTCCTCTGCCTTTCCTGTGGCAGTGCCATTTTCAGCCAAATACATTGGAGAAACACTGCCGTGGTCTGTGGCTGTGATAGTTCTGACAAAGACCACTGAATATTCCCTTCTTACCTTGAAGCCATGTGGCTTCAAAAGCTATCAGTCCAGGAGGCCTTTTCGCAGGAAAAAAGTGGAAGCCTCTTAGACTTCCACCAGGATTAATTTTTCCTGAGGTGGGAAAACTGGTTGGAAAAGCATCAGCTTTTGTTAGGAAAGGATATTAATGTGGTCACAATAACAGAAACCAGCAGAAAGAAAGAAACAAGCAGATTGTGCCTTGCTTTTGAAGGGTACCCTGCATCTCCTTGTTTATGCATTCCCTAACCTGATTTGGCCAGAATACCCACCTGAACATAAACAGTTTATATTGCAAATGTAGATTGACAAGATTCATTTCGATAGAAGAGGGTTAGGCATTGCTGGCAGCCCTGAATGAGTGATAGCATCTCACACCACAAAGGGTGATAAGCAGTTGTGGCATGAGCTTCTAGTGGTATCTGCTTCCTACTGCAAGCAGAACACAGCATCCCTCTATAGGTTTAAGAGTTAACCTGTTTAAACTGGTAAAACAGTACAAATTATTTATTTTTATTTAATATGATAGAGCACAAACGGATGCCAGAACTCCCATGGCCCATCAAGTATGAGAACAAAGTGCAAATCCTGGGGTTACACTACATTCTTATATGCCACAAAGACGGGGAGAAGTGATTCCAGCTGCTGAAGCATCTGGTAATAGCATTTGTGGAGTATGAATGGGAAACCAAATCCCAGCCTGCTTTACTCTTGTGAGTAGTTTTGTGCTGATCTGTTCTTAAAATAATCATCAATTCCCGCTCAGTGCTTTCCTCCATAAATTAGTTCCTATGATGTATAACAGCCACTAAAAGAAGAATTGAACAGGGGAAATTAACTTGCTTTTCAGTAGCAGAAATTTATCAAGGCCACACTTTTTACTGGGACAAAAACAATTCATTTAAGCCTTGTCAAGATTTCTAATTAAAAATCCTCTGCTCCCAACTGCAACTCACAAATACTGAGCTTAATTTGGAAGTTAATAATATTTCCATGCATTTCTGCCACACTCTGCTATTGCAGCTATGACTCTAGTCTGATAACAAGAGCATTGTACCCAAGCCAGCAGCAAATGACTTTCCTTATTTCTGTGTAAAAATGAAGCTTACTTTGCAAAAGAGGGGTGGGGAGGTTTGAAGCTGTATTATTGTCTGGGTTTCAGCCCTATTGTATGAGATAAGAAATATCTGCCTCATTATGTGTAGGTTAATGCATCAGACAGATATTGCAAGCATGAAAAGATTTGACTTTTTATTGGGACTCAATCATCTTACACCAGGCCACCTGCTTCCTGGCAGGTCTGCTACCCTTAAGTGTTTGTGTGAATGGCTTGGACCACAGATCACAGCAATGGAAGATGAACTAGCCCACAAATAGAGCTCAACTCTGCTTTTCATTAGTTGTTCATGTCTTCCTTCAAAGACTTAGGTAGTGTAGGCCTTCATCATGTACAAGGACCAATTTTCTCTTCTAGCAGAATCTGAGATTTTTCTGTTCTGTGATGAATGACTATGATTCAGGCCTATTGTACTTTGACTGGGTTTTCCATGCAAACTACAATATGAATGTGAAAGAAATAAAACTTTCAATCTTCACCAACATGTAACAGCTCATTTTAACTTCCTCTAATTCTAGGGGATTATTACACTGAAAAACTCGATATGTGACAAATCTCCAATAAGTCAAAACTCAACACCTCTCTTGCATGTCTTAGAAGTATTTAACTTTGAAGCAACTAATATTCTGTGTTCATTATACATCAGTAACATCTTGTCTCTATGCCATCTCATCTTTGCCTACCAGTTGCATCCCTGTTTATAATCTGTGAGACAAGAACACACACAAGAACATTTGCTGACCATACAATGAAAGCTGAGCATTTATTTTTCTGTACATTAGCTCATTACCTCTGTAGTCAGGGTATTGCCAGAGTTCTTAAGGGACAATGCTTTAAAATAGACAGCTTTAAGGAGAGATATGAGAGAAAAACAAGAGGCATTTTCTGACATCTATAGGAAAGGGTTTTCTAATTATCAGAATCAAATACAACAGGAGCCTTGAGTTTAAAAAAATCAGGCTAGATGTAGGGTAGGATGGGATTCCTGCATGACCACAAGGCCATCATTAAGTTTGACCCCAAACCATACCTTCCAATATAACAACTGAAAAATAGACTTCATTTTCCCAATGTCAAAAAAAGAAGCATGAAAAAAGCCTCTTAAAAGGAGAACCAGACTTTCTGTTCTTAGTTTTATAGAAGTTGGTTATAAACATACCCAACAGTCAAAAAGCAGCTAAAGAAATGGCAGCATAAACTTCAAGGAGGAAAAGCCTCAGTACAATGATTTTGTCTTTTTTTTTTTTTAAGCCAAATTAAAATATTATTATCTGTCAAAGTTTCAGAGGAATTCTCTTGTTCATCTTTCAGTTTAACAACTTCAGGAATCATTAAGAACTAAAACCAAGTTAGAACTAGGTAGTAGTGAGACTTTTTTTTGCAATCGTTGAAGACTGGCATACACACAAATTTTTGAACTCAGAGCTCCAAAGTACACATGACAGACAGGGGAGCTAGGTCTTTCTAGCAAATATTTCTAATTCTTTATTTAAAACTCATTAAGATACAAGTTAAGAAAATTCCTCACATTGTTTTAACCTTGACTAAAGTCACCAGAGCCAACACAAGTCTTTCCAATGGTTTCAGACCAGGCTGAAAATCCTGAGACAGCACGATCTCTTGAGTTTGATGAGCTATGACTCCTTAGCACTCGTGGCAACACACTGTCACTGCAAAGGTCACATCAGTCATGAAATTCAGGCAGTCCTAGCAGCCAGCCTGCCTTTGGTGACATAAGAGAAACTCCAATGGACTATGAGGTTTTTGCTGTTATCAGTTTGCTCTCAATGCACAGGGAGAGAAGAAAAGAATGAGTCTACCTGATATTCTCTGGCTTGTTTTTCTTTCTTTTTTTTTTTCAAATTTAAACACTGTACACCTCATATGATAGTTATTTTTACTTATTAAAATGTTAGAGCGCATTTTCTTTTTCCACTTTGTAAGAGAAAAATATTAGGTGTCTTGGGCTATTGAGCTGATATTACTTGTGTAAATATGTTGATGTTGGAAGACCACAGTTTGACATTCTGTGTGCTCCTATGTAATTTTTAGGGATGTAACTTTGTTAGGTAAAGCACAGCTAGACAGCTGTAATGAAAAAAAGAATTATAACTGACAGAAATAGCAGAACTAATTTAGCCAAGAGCATTTACCCAGCAGCTTACTAAAACACTGAAAGAACAAAAGCTCACAACTGTCCTTCAGCCACAAACTTCAAAAAATCTGGAAAATGCTCTCCACCTCATAACAGTCATTCATCTCAGTCAGTCCAAGGAGGCTGCAGCACAACTGTTCCTCTGGGACAACCCGACCTTGAGCTCTGAGATCATGCAGCCCACACCAGAACAGTTAATGCCCTACTCCTACTCTTGACAACTCCTGCTCAAGTAAGCAGCTAAATTGGAAGCAAACACAATGCCATTTCTGTAACTTCTTGTTATTTTCTATGCATTAAGAATCACTCTTTCACATAGACAACAAATACCCATATTTCTTCATACACTTCTAATTATTGCATAGAATTTCAAGGATATCTGAGTTCCATCCATCCTGACCTAAACCATAATCATAGGAAATGCACTTTGAAACTCAATAGTTTAACTGAATTCATATTAGTTCTGATGAGCATGAAAATAAGAAAGACTGCTGCAGAAGGTTCAGAAACTCTAGAAAGGGTTTCATTATGTGTTACAGCCATTGTAAAACATTAAATTAATAAACGCAAACTTTCTTACTACATATGAGAAACCCATTAAAAAGAGCTCCAAAACTTGTCACTTCCTCTCCTACTGCTGTTTGTTGAGGGGTTGACATCACAAATTTGGTTTCTCTGGACATATGAGTTGATTTTCTTGCCACAGATGAAAGACTTATTGATAATGAAACAGCTTTAAATAAAACAGTTTTGTTCAAAACTATAAGCAAACTTGCATTTATAAAATCAGCATAAATATCTCGCTTCCACAGATTTTATGATGATGATGATAATAATAATAACAACAATAATAATACATTTTCTGCTTTCAGACTTAGACCTGTATCTAACCACTACTCAGAAGGGCACTTAGTGCAAAGAACACATTAGCTCCACTTCTGTATGAAGCAGGTGGTTTCCTCCACCTTTCCTCTGAAACATCTGGTGCTGGCCACATTCAGAGACAAGTTTGTAGTGTTGATTAATATCAAGCCTAATTTGATATGGTAAATCCTCCAAGACAAATTCCACCATAGTGTGCAGATGTACTGTGACTCTGAAGTAAACAATTTGGCATAATTTATATCATTGTAGATTTGTCCCATAGATTGCATAGGTTGGCTGGATTTGAGTTTTGAGCTTTTATTGTAGTCCTTCTCCTTTTTAAGTAGGACTTCATTATATTTTAATTTTTAAAATACACACAATTGTGTTTTCTTTAGCGTATTAATCTCTGAATGCACAAATGGGTTTTAGGTAAGGAGACTGAATTCAAATGGAGAAAAATACCCTGTTTCTGAGATGGTCACATAAGTCATGTCAAGCAGTATATGCAGTTCCACGGCCAGGAATCTTATATATGTAAGTGCCTGTTCTCTAAATCTCACAACACAGTTGCTTCTCATTCACCAAGTGCTGCCAGGTCCTACAAAAAAACCTGAAGTGTTGTCTCCAGCCATATTGCTCAACGTAAGGAACACTTCGCCACTAAGAATACTTTTGACTGCCTGCAGCCTTCCCCAACACTCAGCACCCAACAAATGCTTCTTCTCCTTCCTTCACAAATGTATAGAGAAGGGAATTTAAAGCAGAAGCTGTGATTTTTTTACCTGGGAACAATTTGAGCGCTTGTGACCTGTGCAGACAGGAAACACACAAATGGTCCAGTAAGTCCTGGGAACAAAGAAAGAAAGGAGAGGAATGAATAGCCTTGTCCTCTTCTTCCTGTGTTTTTTAAGAAGGCACCTGTAGCCTGATATCTTTCCCAAACAGAACTGATTTATTTTTATTCATTGCCTGCTAGGAAAGACTGTGTTCATGTTAGAATTAGCAAATACTTTTTTCTGGTAACTATAATCCTGTTTCTCAAATTGCATTAAATTATCTGTTTTCTGGAATTTGGGAAAGGATTAATGGTCAAACAACCATTTCCTCTGCAGGCCTTTGTTTACATGTACATCTGGTGATGATAACACCACAAAATGGCTGTCATACAAAGGTAGACTTAAAAACCAAAGAGTTGATATAGTTGAGCTTGTGACAGTCCACTCAAAACTGAAACCAAGGCTCCATGAATGAATTGAATGAATTCAATTGCAAGCTGTAGATACAATCAATCTATATTTTACTTTTATTTCTGGATTAAAAATGGATTCTTCCATGCATCCTGCATACAGCAAATACCAAGTATTCATTACAATCAATAGAGTGTATTATATTGTGACCTCTCAGCTGTAGTAAGATCTTTCACCCAGCAGAAATCATTCTATGTGAAGGGCCCTTGAGCACAAATTAAATGAAAGTAGACTGCAATCGAGGGAAATTATAGACACAACTGCTGTAGAATTGAAGTCAACTCTTTCTCTGCATGATCACAGCAAACAGTGCAGATGCTCTCTACTATCAGCGTTGATGTAGGTGCCAAAATTCCTTCCTGGTGAAGGAGTATTAATAAAGTTCCTTTTTCCTACATGGATGTGTCATCAGCACTACACAAAAACAAAGACAAAAACAAGCCTTGAAAATACAATAGGAGCCCAGGAACCAATTTGATCTACTATTGACGTTATAATACAAATTAGTGTCTAATGACAGACATTTCAGTTATGAATAAGAATTCACACATTGCCTGCCTTAGTGATATATGTGGAGTTGTACTAAGTACACTTAAAGGTCTCCTGCTCCAAGAAGTTTGACAGAATCATACTGTTAAAAACCCAAAGCATGTGCTTGCTTAGAAAACGAAATGTCTTCTTTTTTCCTTTCAACTGCTTTTTCAACATAGATTTTACAGCATTTTTTTGCTCTACAAAGGCAATAAAACCAAGTCACTCCACAAGGTAGTAAAACATCAGAATCCAAGCTAGCTTGACAACAGCCAAGAAGTTAAGAACAGATAATGGAATATGCTTGCCAACAGCTACCAATTAAAAATTACAAAATATTACTTATGACCATGTTCATCAGAGAGAACACACTAGCTGGTAAAATGCAGTACAGTCAGAAAAGAATCATAGAAAGGGCAGAGATACTATTCTTTTGAGCAAAGACACCAACTTCAGAGCTCTAAGCTTTTAAAAAGAAGATCTAGTTTAGAAGAGATTTTGAGCTGTCTAGGAGATTAAATAGGTCTTTCATGAAGATAGAAACCTCTCAGTTTTCCCAAATAAATGAATGCAAAATGCACAGTTCCCCTTTAGTACTCAAAGGCGTTAGCTGTAGATCACTGAAGGAGCACAGGCCACTTTATTTCAGACACCTGTGAATAAGTTAAAAAAAGATAGAAAATTAGAAAATTGTTAAAATCTATTAAAGGATATATCCATTTTAAAAAATATACTTCACAAACATATCAACTAAAAGAATCCTCCTTTAATGCTAACTTTTATTATGTGTTAAAATTTAATTTACAGTGCTGACTTCTTAAAAAGAAAAATGCAAATAAAAAGAAAATATGTTGTCTTAATTGAAGTGCTTGCAGGAAACATACCCATTTCCATCAATAAGAAACAGCATGCTCTGGGGACCAGGACAGATGGATGACAGGCAAATGGTGAGAAATCTGAATTGATCATCTCTAACATCACTTTAGGATTCCCTTGTCTTTCCATTCTGAAATTGTTAAAAGCTGAGAAATGCAGAAAAATGTCAGAGGAGAGGAAACATATTTTTGCCTCTGGAAAAATAAATGCAAGAATGTACCATCTTTTTTATTTATGGCGTCATCTCTTTATTGATTCAGGAAATATTTGCATACATATATATAATTTTTCCCATTAAAGATTTTGAAAAAAATGTAAAGGAAAGTCAATTTACTATTTATCTTAATGTGGCTGAGTCCTTTTCACAGGGAATCATCAATCTGCAGTAATTGGACCCAATAGTTGCATCCCACACATTTCCGAGCCAGCTGAATCTGGCAAGATTCCAAATGCTGTCTTTATTCTGGGTCTCTCCAGAAAATTTCTGGATATAGAAGTCTTGTCTAAAGCCCTCTGAAAGGGATATCTTAGTCCTAGAGCCCAGGAACAGGAACTAGTATTAAAGCTCAACTCAAGTCTGCTTATAGGCACATTTTCCCAGAATTTAGACCTAGCTGTAGCTGTTCCAGTTCATGTTAAAAATAGATAGATAGATAGATAGATAGATAGATAGATAGATAGATAGATAGATAGATAGACAGACAGATAGATAAAACTTTCAATGGAATTGCCTACAAACACTTCAATTTTAGCTACTGCCAGAGCATTGCAACATTTGCAAAAAAACCCACACAAATATTTGAAAAGCATCTTCCTTTGGAGCATTGATCTCTTCCTTTGCAGAAGGATGTTGGACTTACCTTCTTTTCTTTCACATTTCTTTTCTTAAAGGAGATATGTCTCCTTTACAGCATTGGAGCACTATCATTTTTCTTCATCATCTAGTTGAAATTTTCCCATGTTTGCCCCATCTCTCCTTCTTTGCCAGCAGCTGAGCAGAGATCACATAAAAGTCAGTGATTCTGCTAGTAGCACCCCTTCTATTCTACTACACTGGAAACATCTGCTGAGACCTTCATTGGCCTCTTACTGCTTCCTAGATGCATTCACCACTACCACAAAATAGATACTTTTTCTTTACATTGAAAGTCACAGTCATAAATGGCATTCATAAAACAAAGAAAAATTCTTGTCCTGAGAGGGGCATGTTCCCCACACTGTCACACTATTGCTCCTGTCTTTTTGTACCAGAGAATCAATAGACTCTGCTGGAGGAGAGCTCCTGCAGCAGGTTATAAATTGGCTATCTCAGCAGAGCACAGGCCCTGTGCTATCCCAACAGCACGAGGCTGCTCCCAGTCCCAGTGTCAGCCACCTGTGGTACCCCTGTGTGGTGCTGCCCGTGTGCTTTCTGGCCATCAGACTACTGCTCCTCCCTTCTTTTGCTAATTGGAATTTACGGGAGCAGGATGTGTGTCGCATGCAATTACGGAAGCATCTCTACCTATGGGCCTGCAATCTAAAAACATCATTTTGTGCTAATGTTTCCTTACAAAGGGCATTGTAATATGCAATAATTCATCAGCACAGTAATATAAACATGAAATTAAGGCATAAGGAGCCTCTCTAACGTAATGATCTGTGAAGCAGATAACTTCACAAGATATTGTCGAGGGCTTTCAGGCTAGAGAACACAGATACTCCTTCTTGAAACAAGAAGTCAATACTTCTCCCTGGGCTCTTCATTTGTCAATTTCCTTCACAAATCTCGGTGTAGTCACAATGTGGATCCCAGCTAATTTTAAAACACCTTGTAAACTGAACCTTGTCTGAAGCTGAGCTCTCCAGATTGGGTGGTGAGGTCAACTCACCAAACATCCAAGCCCCCAGCTATATAATCAATCATGAAGTCAGGATTTCAGGCTGTGTGTATTTTAAATACAACAGCAGTGAAACACTCTTAGCCACCTGACCTGTTGGTCCTGTAATAAATAGACCCACTCAGCCAAACCCTGCTGTCACAAAGAGATTAATTTAAATTAAAATAACCCTTTCTTCCTCTTCTCATCAGTTACCACCTAATAGATCAGCTTGTAAGACATAAACAAAAGAGCAAGTCAGAAGCAATTAAGGAAGATTTTGTGCATGCTCAGAGGTGGCCACATATGAGACCCGAGAATAAAATTCTGAAAAATTGATCACGCCACAAATCAGGAAACCTGCAATCTGACTATCACAACTTCTTTCTCCTCCTCACTAACAAATCAGTTTCGTAAGATTAGAGAATTAGATCTTTGTGTATGAGTTATATAGAAAATATTTGCACCCTCTATGTATTATTTTCTGAGTTATACCTTGTTATTAGCTCCTTTCAGATTGTTCCGTATCTGCACCAATTGCCTCCATTCCTTGCTGCTGATTCTCATGACTCTTGCCTTTAATTTGTTGCCTAAAGAAATAATTCTGGAAACCTCCTGAAATATCTCACTTTCTTGGCGCATAAAATTAGGCATTTCTACAAAAAGGGCTGCAGCTTCATCAAATAGCCAAGTTCTAAACAGGATTACTTGAGTCTTGATTTGATGCCTTTAGGCTCTACAGTTGTCATGTAAAGAAATCATTAATAAAGCAAGGGTAATTTTTACACCTAGAACAATTCACTCTTTGCTTGGGGAAAAAAAGCATTCTGATTCATTTGAGCTAAATTCCCAAGAATCCCTGGGAAAAGGGCCAAGTAGTAAAAATAAAACCATTTCAGCACAAGACCAAAGAAAGCAAAGTAGAACAGGTTTTGATCTTATCCTCTAGGCAGCTGTTGACCTACAGCAAAACAAATTGTAATCACTTTTAACTAATCAGATTGCTGCCTTTTTCAGTATTATATTTTCTTTATCTCTGCAAATATGAGGCGTGAATGGAACACTGGATTCCTTACTGTGGTCACCTTGTCCCACAACTTCAGAAAAAATACAAGAGCATTATTTTCACATGCAATCAACAAAACAATATTACCTAGGAATCAATTTTTAACTTTACCATAAGACAGGAGAAATTTCACTCTACCTTCTCCATACTAGAACTATTAAATTGCTTCATCTATCTGAGAAGCTTTGTTAACTGACTAGAGGACAGTTTGCAATTTGCTTAAATGGAATACAAACTTACCAAGAAGCTTCCTTAGATGATCTGTAACGTTAGCAAGCTACCAAATAAGTGTACTTAACTAATACGTTCAGTATATCTGGAAGATGGAGCATAGGAGGTGTCAGAGAGACAAATCACATATATTCATGTCTGAGTATTTCTTCACTTCAAGAAGCTATCATAAGGATCCTTTTAATATGTCAACATTTTTATTTGGAATTAATTTCAGCCTCTTCTCTCTCCTGAAACACTGTTGGTTGTTTTTGTTTTTTTTTTTTGGCTTTTTCTGAGGAGTAGGAAGAACAGGTCTATAAAATTCCTTCCAGGCTGAACAGCAAAAACAGCAGCTGCAGGAGGTATGAGTAGCTTCTTGGCAGAAAAGCATTCTGTCATACATCAGATCCACACTCATTAGTATTAGTGAGCATTGCTGCAGTCAGAATTAACTGTTATGCACGGGACTCAAGGATATTTTAGCCCCAAACAATGAGACAGCATATGTAATTTAATAATAGTGGCACCAGCTTAGCTGCACTCCTAATTCTTTTGAACAGGATGCAAAACTAATACCCTCCTGTTAGTGTAGCTGAAGACTTCCAAAACATTAAATAGGAAATATATCACAGTCTTGTAATAAAAATAATAAAAAAAAACCTGATGTGAACAAAAAAGCAAAAAAAAAGGACCATTATTTGGACCTACTTCCACAACATACTGAGCACAGACTGAACATTAAATATTAAGCATTACTAAGCATTAAGAGGTCTCATTACCATTCAGGTAACATCTAACAGAATCAGGCCTTTTACGAGGGGATAGTAGCCACAGGAAAGGTCATAGTAGCATTTTTAATCAGTATACCTCAAAGCACCACAAGAAAGATGCCAGTATCATTATGCCCATTTTACAGATTAGGAAATTGAGGCAAAAAGCTTCATCAAGATTTGACAAGCTACTATTAGAGCTAAAAACAGAAACCAGTTCTCTTAAATCCTCATTAAGTCTAGTCACAAGCTTTTCAGGAGAAAACGGAGACAGTTGTTCTTGGACAATGATAAAGACCTGACTTTTCAGAGGTGCAGTCAGCAAGGGAGACAGACACTTAAAGCCTACAGAAATAAAGCACTTATTTTTTCCCTTCTTACAGCCAGCACAGTCACCAGATCAATAAGCAGCCTGAAGTGCTAAGACTGTGTTTCTTGGCCTGGTTTCAGATGGCATTCCAGACAAACAAATCCAACTGCCCCCACTGAGTTATTCTCAAGTGAGTGGGATTCCCTTCAGACAAAAAAGTTGTATGCATAGGACAAGTTATAGGATCAAGACATAATAGCAAGATGAATTATTAATTTCAGCATGTTTAAAATTGCAACATCCCTTTAAATATAAACTATTTCCTATGTAGTCTTGACAGTACTCTCATTAAATGCTAATAGATGATTCTGTAATAAACAGAACCTTAAAAATTAATCACATTTATATACCTTGGGATGTCATGAGTAACAGTGTTTTGCAACTTAGAAGTGCACAGAATCTTTTTTTTATGGTGCATTGACAACTCCTTCTTGGTGTTGAACAACACCTCATTATACTTCATGTTACAAATTTATTTATTTTGTAGAAAAATTTGCAGTTATTCTATAAATTTCAAATGTTAGTTGTACAATTTTCCTTTATGAGAATGCAAGAAAATCTCTTCAGATTGATCGTTTTGTTGTACAGACAGAGCAATCACTTCCATGTGTGCCATAACAATTATAAACCTGAGGTATTTTTTCTTATGAGCTAAAGTGATATACCACTCAATTAGAAATGCAAATATGTGGGCTGGAGAGAAAAACTGTAAACAAGTAATGTTTTCAGAAGGTCAGCTTTCTCACAGCCCCCTCTAGGTACACAGATCATAATCTACTTCAAGCAGAGCTGCTGGTAAAGCTGAAATAATGGTCAATTAAATATATTGTTCCTAGATACTTTGAAATCCTTCAGTCAAAGGCACCACGCAATCTCAAAAACAGTTACATCCAAAAATCACTGTTATCAGCTACTACAATAATATAAATTACATTAACACAGACTGTAGGCCTACTGGTGGAAACAAACTTGAATTTCACAGGAGTCTCAAAATGAGATTCTGGTGTTGGGACAGAGGCAGATGACTCAGCCATTAAAAATGCAGTGCTGTCCCAGCTTTTTTTTTTTTTTTTCCTTTGGAACAAAACCTTGGAGCCATACTATGGGGTAGATCTCAATTCTGACAAAAAAAGCCTCAAAGAAGTCAACAACTGTTTATCACTGCTGCTCACACAGTTCCAAGCTCATCATAGTCACTTGCTAGGGAAACCACATGATTTATGCACGTTCATGGTATTCAAGCTGGAAATAAAAGCAGAGTAAAACAGAAGGTTTTACATGAGTTTTATATTTGTCATGACAAGGGAAAGAAAACAAGATGGGAACCTAGGTGCAAAAGGATGTGTATTGAAATCCATTTTTAGCAATAAGGTAAGTTACTATCCTCAGCTGTGAAAAAAGTAGACAAGCATATCATGTGAGCTCTGCAGTTTAATGGCAATGTTGGTTCTACTCTAACAATGATTAATTACCTGATTTAATTATTAGTAGTTACCTTGCGTGCAGGGCTACAGCACAAACATGAACTAGAATTTCCAATCTCTTGACATGTACAGTTATTAATTCTGTGTACTGGGGGTTTTACGCTGTGGTGACACCCAAGTGTTACTATAGCCAGCTATGACAATATCTGGATCAAATTACTTATTTATTTGCTCATTTAGATTTTAAAAACTGGCAAAACACAAGTTTTATAGTAACTATCAAATAAGTTACATCACTCCAAACTCCTAGAGGTTTGTGCAAGCACATAACTTACAGTGATGTAAAGCAGAAGTATTTAGAAGTATTCTAGATTAATGAAAGATTAAAGCAGTGTAACTTAATTTGGGTATATGCATGTCAACAGAAGAAAATAGATTCCATTTAATTTAGGCTAACATTTTAAAGGAGTTTACTCAGGTACACAAAAAGCTGTCTGGAAACCCTCACAAATTGCTACACAGACAAATTGCAGTAAGGGAACAGGCTACTGAGTATCAGCCGACCCATGGCCACAGTCCATGTCAATTTTCTTATATCACAGCAAATAGTGAGGTAACCAAAGGTAGCCTGGCCATCTCTCCATGAAATCTGATTCACATAATTTATCATCCTCCTTGGACAGGTGCACAGTCACTGTACATCAGCTGATGCACAATATCTTTTCAAGGTGCATCACTGGATGAATGGAGTAAAATTGTTCTGGCCTTGCACAAGAAAAATAACTAAATGACCAAGGTAAAATGGCATAAACTGCATTTTGTTCCAGTTGCTACATTTTTCAGGCATTTGTGTTGGCATAAACTAACTGGTACTGGTGCCAATTTTCTTTAGCTAAATGGAAACCTACAGAGATGTCTCTAAAATGCAGCACCAGTTTGGTTAAGTGTGCATTTTAAATTACTGCATGTAACTCAGTTCAATCCACTACATTTAAAGCAGGATTATTTTAATTTGCCTTAAACTGATTAGGAATGTGTTTAAATTAAACCAAGGTATTCTTAAATCAGAATTCCGGATCAGAATACCACAACTCTGGTATAAACTTTTTCTATTTTAAAATAACCTGTAGGGTTAAATACTTTCTAACATTCTCATCGGACAGGCCAAAATAAATACTTCCATTTATAGCCAAGTTTTTAACTCCAATAGTTTTTTGCACCTGCAAATGACCTAAAAATGGAAATATTTCCATATGCAAGACTGCTATAAATATCTGATTTACTCATGGCTGAAATTTAGTCCTACCTGAGGAAGTACTCAGAGCTAACTCAAAAATAGTTAGTTATTATCCTTGGAAGAATGAATTATTTCTACAGCTTCAGCAATCCAAATGGAAAATGTACAACCTTTTGCTCCACAGACTCAAGGACTATAGCTAATTAGACTGAATTATAATGCTCCTTTAAAATCAATACATACTAAAAGAAACATATTTAAAAGACTAGGAAAAAAACAAAGTAACAAAACCAGTAAATTGTTCATGATTCTGCAAATCAGTATCAAAGGGTTTGCTGTCAATCTCTTTTAAGATCAAACTGTATAAAAGAGAATTTCTCTACGTGTTTTGATGCAGGAACATCTCAAAAGAGATTCACCAGGTTTATTGCTCTGGTTGGAAGTGCCAAAATATACAGGAAAGATATTACTGTCCAATTTGATTTCTAAATAAAACAAGTAATAGCCTGAGTTTCATCCATTACAGGAATCCCAGTGGTTAGGGAATCACTCGGACTAAAATGATGCAGCAAAACATCTTGGCACACACAGGAATAAACAAGGCCTTGATCCAGGAAACTGCTCCCTGTTGAGGCTACCTGAGATCAGTTAGACTCAGCATCGACATGGGACATGGCTTATTCAGAGCAGTTCACAAGAGGCTGAAGGTCTAAAGGAAAACTAAAAAAACCAGAAATTCCTCACTTCAACAAAAATCCCCTTCTGCATTTTTTAAATTTTCCATTTTAGTTCTGTCTTTTAAATCTTACTGTAAGGTATGAGGAAGACCAAGGTTTATTTTATTCTTGACATTTTTCAATAGTAAAAAGGGGGCATTATAAAAGTACCAAAAAATTGAAAGAAAAAATTTTACATGTATTGCTAATATTCAGTAATTACTTCATAGGTAGAAAAAATGTTTTGAAGGGCTAAAAAATTTAGTGTGGAGGTATTCCCCCCAAGTCAGCCCACAAATTATTCTCATCTCCTCTCCTCTCCTGGTGGCAAACTTCCAAATATCTTTCATTTTCATTAAAAAGTTTCTCAGCTCGTCCTTGCGGGCATAGAGGTTGTAAACTGCTGGTTATGGAGAAAGGTCATTCTGAGCTGTTGTGATTCAAGTGCTGGCACAGGTTCTAAAATAAAGCAACCTTCTCAGTGCTGTGATAAAGTCTGAGCCTTCAACATGTCTGGTTTAGCTGCTATTGAAGCTATTGCTGATGCACAGTTAGTTATTCTCAGCAATTCGTACTACCCTTGGAAAATATGCAGGGAAAATTGAGAGAAGTCGCACTGTACTTAAAAATTCACACTATATCTACAGTTTCCATCCATTAGCTTAATAGAATTTAATTTATTCCAAAAAAATCTGCTCCACCATAGAGCCTATATGCTTCTCCTATTTTCACTGCGTTAAGTGAAAAGCAAAAGGCAGACACTTAGCCCAGTAGGGAACAGTACTGAGATATTTCATGGCTTTGTAAAGTTTTAAATCAAAGGACACCATGAGATCATCCCATCTGCTTAAGTTTCATCATAATTTATTATTATGTTTCATCTGGTCACCTCTGCACTGAGCCTCCCCTAACTTGTGTTTGTTGATTGCCTGTCTACCAAAGTAGACACTGGGGGTTTTGCTTCAGTCATTATTAGCTAAACTCTGGTCTCTCTGGCCCCTGCCACAGCTGCAAATTAATCCTGGGCAAATAAAACAGCACAGTTTTGTGTGGCACTCTCTGCCAGGGCACTTCCCCCACACTGCAATTCCTTGTGTTTGTGTGGTGTGGCAAGGCTGATGTAAGGATGTCCCTCACAGCTCAGGGCACTTGAGGGCTCTGACAGTAGGAGTGGCAGGTATGTCACAGTGTAGTGATAAAATCTGAAAAGATCCTTATTCCCTCTATGCTGGTGTGGATGCCGTTCAGGGTGACTGGCCATCAGACTATTTCCTCAAAGATAGATGGGAAGAGTTCCAGGACTATCAGTCCAAAAATGATCGGAGGGCTGATGCAACCATAGCATCTGATCAGGCAGGAATAAATATGGAACAGGTTTTTACACACATCAGAAGGTACCTCCACGCCTATGCAGATGTTTGAAACCAGGATACCTATAAAAACACTTATCTGTGCTGTAACTCGAGCACAACTGAGACCAGCAGTTGGCTTCAGGTAAACACAGGCTGTACTTCACAGTCTGCTCTTCCACTGTCATTTGACCCATAAATAATAGTGCCCTTCCCTCCATTTGAATTTTCCTGCATCAGTGACACAACTGGAGTCTGGACTAGGGAGTATATTAACATACTTGAAAACCTTTGAAGGCATCCTCTACGCTTTTTCAATCCAGTTTGCAATTGATGCAATTGTGCCCAGCACGACAACACAGGTATGGCCATAAAGAGGAGTATGTTCACCAACAGCAGGTGTAAATGGACCGATATGATCATGGCTGCCAAAAAAAAAAAATTTAAAAAGTAAATAAAAAGATTTCTGAAGAAGTTGGAAGAGATTTAATGAGTGGATGTAATCATCCCATCTTTTTATTCTTGAATGAGAGCATGAAGAGACACGGCAGGGGCATACTTGTCAGGCGTGAAAAAAGTGAACCTCCCATGAGGCTCAAGGAAAGGAGAAGCCCTGATGCTGAATTTAAAAAGAGGCAAAAGCACAGATGTCCAGATAAAGAGTCCTATGTGATTCCTTCAACTAGCTAATTAACTCTTTCAGTAGTGAGACGGAAAATAGCAACAAAGAACCACGTTTCCTTACAGTTTCACTTTCTAACTCTCATCTACAACACTATGACTGCACTGCCTGCAAGCACAGCAAGGGGACCTCTCTTCTTCTTAACGTTTTTCCTGCATCAGTCATTTCTGACTTTCCTTGAGGTGACACTGAATTCAAAAACTCCAGGAAGAAATTAGTCAGTGAGTGGGTAGGAGTGTAAAGGAAAGGGGTAAGAGAAGGCAAACAAGTCAAACCAAACAAGCAAAGGAATCTATAGCACCAGTATCAAAGGAGCAAAAGTCACAACGGCTGGGAACCTGAGGCTGATGTGATTTACTTGCATGCCTTAGGACATTCAGTTCCACATAATCCACTGTCAAAGTAAATTATAAGTATTACAGTATCTGCTATTGGAATGGATCCAATTCATTCAGAAGGAAACATCAAATGCTGCCTGTAAGGTATATGAGCACTTAATGACAAGGATTTATACCAAGATACAATCAAAATGAACAAGCTGTACAAAAGAGCAAACCAAAGCTAGGTTGCTTGTGTCTCTGTTTTTAATAGCTGTGTCTGATTTCTCAAGGGATTATTTTTAACTAACTTTCTTCAAACATAACAGTATTAGCAAACAAAGGAATAAATAATCTTTTTTTTGTAACATTGGCCCATAAAGTTACTTTCCTAAGCCTATACTAATATATCAAACCAGACATAATTATTAGATTTTTCAGAGCCTGGCACCTTCTGTTGAAATCAGTAACACCATCTATCTCTCACCACTTGGCTTTACCACTACTGCGAGGATGATCCACTCCTGACTGTGATGAAGTAGTGCTATTTGAAGGAGGAAACTGTGCTGGTAGGCAAAGAGAAATGCTTTGAAGAGTTTGAAATCAAAGTACAGTCTCTTTTTGTCAAAGATATGCAGGCAAAACTGTTTATTAAGGACTGGAACTGTTCCATGGATCTTGCCCCATTTTTAGGGCAGACAGTTGAATAACAATTTTTTCTGTATCTGCTTGACTCAGAAACACCATCCCATTCTGGCAAAAGAGGACCTTGGCCACGTTTATTTCTGTCTTTGACCTTCCTTGACTTATGCACAATTTCCACGTACTTCAACACAAACAATCTAACATTTTGGAAATTCCAGCTGGCATAGAGCAGAGCAGCATGAACCCTCTGAAACACATGTGCTGCCAGTGCATCCAGTCCATTCTCCTCACCTGAAAGTGGCTTCACAACAGGCAACAGATGAAGTCCTAGTTCTACCAGATGTCAGGGTATCTAAAAGATCAACAAAACTTCCAAAATTTACACGATGATCAACTCAATCCCATGGTCCAAGCCTGCACTCTGGGAGCAATCCAAACCTCCATACACAAGTTCAGGTTGACTTTCTCTCACCTTCTTCTCTCTCTAGCATAAACACACAGCAGTAAGAATAGTCTTTGTATTCTAACCTTAAATTCCATTGCACATGCTCTTCCTCAAGGAATTATGGGGTGGGCAGCAGGGTCAGGTAGCTGGTGCCCTGACATGGGACCAGGAGGTATAAAGGCCATACCAAGAGGTGACATGGGTGGGAAAGGAGCAGGGGCTTGTTTAGCACACCCTCACCCAGTGGACAAACTCAACAGAGGTAAGCAAAGTAAGAAGAGCTAAACAGCTGGACCTGATGATCTGAAATGTCCTTTTCCAACCTTAAAAATTCCATGATTTTATGAAAATTTCTAGGAGGTGCACAGATGTGCACTCATTACAGAGAAGAATCATGCAATCCTACTGGAAAATCAGAAGTTAAAATAGGAGACTGGATCAGCTTTTCATTTTTCAGTTTCATTTCTAACTTCCAACACCGGCCTGGACAATGATGGTGCACTGGTGCAAGAGTGGCTCATGGGAAGCAAGCTGGTTTACTAGATGCAGTTTGCTAGCAGACAAATTGCTCTAACACAGGCAGGATCAGTGAAAAAAAAGCCCATAGGAACAGAAAGAATCCTCTAAAGTGATATTCCAAACAGATGTGAATATCCTTTATGAAGAAAAATTATGCTGAAGAAAAATTCTACTGTTCCTCTAGGAAACAGATGCAAGATTTGTTTCCAGGGCTTCTGACTTCTCCAATGTCAGCAATGTATTCCTATAATTCTTACTTCCCTTTAACAGGAGGATTTCACTGAAAATTGTGGGTAGCAAAAGAGACTAGTTTTAGACCTTTTTACCACAGTAAAAATATTTCTACACTATATAATTTCTTTTGCTACAATGAATCATTATAAAGTCAGCTGAAGTTCAAGATAACATATCTTAAGAACCTTAACAGGAGGAAAAAAATTGTATCTACCTAATTATACATCAAAGAGTACTTTTGGAATAAATTCTGTTATCTGCAGAGTTAGAATTTTTTAAGTGTTCTACTTTAGTAATAAGAACAGTGCTGCTTGAATTAACTATTTTGCATAACTGCACTCAGATATCAGGGGTATCCAAATGTACTTTTACATGTCCACTCTATTATTATCACCAGAGATTCTCAATCCATACTTCCCACAAAAAATATTCAATTCCTAATGCAGAAGTACTTTTACTATAGTCCTTTTTAATAACTTCAGTCTTGCCACAGTTCAGCATAATATTTTATAAAGCTTCTTTTGAGTTAAAGGGCATGAAGTTTCAATAATAGCACTAATGTATATTGAATTTGTATTTCAGTTTTCAATTATTTTCACATTTTTATTATAATTTTCTTTACAAAAATGTCTACATGGAGGCAGTCTCATTTTCCACACAAGAATATATCTAATTCTGACATCCATCTGTCTGGAAATCTTTTTTATTGTATTTGTCACAGCATATTTAGAGGTAAACTCACTCTGTGACATTTCAAGATATAATATCATTTTCTCATGCACACTAATGAAAATCCTAAAAAATCTCTTATACTATATTGAGAATTTGCCCTAGATCATAGATATTATGTTTTTCGATATATTTTGAATCTGCATGTTAATTTTCATTTAAAATACTTATGATGATCAGACTTGACATTGGAAGGGACCTCTGGAGATATCTTGTCCAAGTCCCCAGCACAAGCAGGGCCACCTAGAGTCCAGACAGCTTTTGAATACCTATAATGTGTGAGACTCCATAATGTCCCTGGGCAACCTGTGCCAGTGCTCAGTCACCCTCACTGGGGAAAAGTGGTTTCTGATGTTCAGAGGGAAACTCCTGTATTTCAGTTTGTGCCCATCAGCTCTGTTCCTGCCACTGGCTACCACTGGAAAGAGCCTGGGCCTATTCTATTTGCCCTCTCCCTGCAATTATTTGTACACATTGGTGAGATCCCCCTCAGCTTTCTCTTCTCTGAGCTGAACAAGCCCAGCTCCAGTTTCTTAATAGTCTTCATGGCACTTCTTTGGACTGTCTCCAGTATGTCCACATCTCTCTTGTCATGGGGAGCCCAGAACTGGACACAGCACTCTCGGGTGTGGCCTCACCACTGCTGAGTAGAGAGGAAGGATCACCTCCCTTGACCTGCCTAATGCATCCCAACAATAAAGTAGCTTTCTTTGCTGCAAGGGCACATAGCTGGCTCATGTTCAATTTGGATACCATCAGCACTCACAGGCCTTTTTCTTCCAAGCTGCTTTCCAGCTGAGTGGCCCCCAGTATTTATTGGTGCAAGGGGTTGTTCATCCCCACGTTCAACATAAGCCAGCAGTGTGCCCTTGTAGGAAAAAAAAAAAAAAAAAAAAAATAACATTTCCTTGGGCTGAATTAGAGTGTTACCAGCAGGTCAAGAGAAAAATATAAACACTTCAAGGGAGGGTATTGGATCCAGCATCAATCATTGGGACACATTGCTTGTTACTGGCCTCGAACTAGATTTTGTGCCACAGATCACAACCCTCAGGGCTCAGCTGTTCACTCAGTTTTCAATCCCCTTCATTGCCTGCTCATGTAGCCCACACTTCAGCTCCTGTGTGACCATCTCTGGGAAGTCAAGGTATACAGTATCTACTCCTCTTAAGTGTACCAGAGTCGTGATTTCCTCTCATGTTCTTTCATTGTTTATTTACACATCAAAATTCCCAGTATGCTATAATTAACAGTTGTAATAGAGAATAGGTTATACATTTGGCATTTATCAGCTAGTTCATTGTCCCTGAAATCAGTTATTCATTACTTCTTACACACTAGACCAGGAATCAGCCTTTAATACCAGGAAGAGAGAGCAAGAAAAATACAGAAACAACCAAGATCATGCTTTAATTTTTACTTTGTTAACCTTTTTTCTTTATAAATTCACTTCTTTGAGGTATCCTTGAGGATGTGCCTATGAGATCTCTGAAAGAACAGAGAACTATGGGCTGGTAATTGGAATGTCCTGAACCCCACAGTCCTTGAAAAAAAGAAATAAAAGAACAGGACATGAAAAACTAAAATCACTAACAGAACAAAAGAAGGAATGTTGACACAATAAAAGACTATTCAGAGACAAAAGCCTTCATTGCTACTCAGCTTTGATTAAACCCCAGAGCAGGACCATCTTGTTTAATGAATGAACCAAGGGGTCCTTTGGAGATGAAAAAAAAAGGATTACGTTTTGGTGAAACAGAACTAACTAGAAATGAATGGAAATCCAAAATGAGAAGTCATTAAGAGCAACTTAAAACTATATATTCATTACATATTTTATCCCAGTGTGATTTCTTTCTTTCAGACAAACTTCATATTTACTTTTTTATATGAACATCAAAAAAGTTCTAAATATCTTCCTTTAGAATAAGAGTTAAATCCCTTCTGTTTTTAAGATGTTAATTCTCAAAGCAGCAATGTCATAGGAGACAATTATGACATCTCAAAGTAAAATCCATCTTTCAAAGGGTAAAAAGTAGTACAGTTACATAATTCAAAAGGTAGAGTAATAAAATAATAATAACACTGGCAACTTCTTTCTAAAAATCTCAGAAATCTGTACAAATATTGATGTACATGTAAGCATTATAATTTATCTGGAAATAAGGGAACAGTTTCATTTTCATTTCAGAGATAAAAAAAGGCACACAAAGGTTAACTATTTAGCTCAGGGCCACCATGCTTGGCCACTGTTTTCAAAATAAAACTGAAAATTGCTCCAAAGTCAGATGCCTGCTTGCTGGATTGCATTCCATTCAGCAGGACTGTCTATCCAGAAAACAGACAGAAAATATCCTTGTGCCTTACACTGACAAACAAAAGAAGTTATAAATCTGTCAATATAGTACCTCGGTAACGGAACACATATCACGTACATTATGGAACAAATGAAAAGGTAAAGTTCTGAAATTTATTTTTTTTCATTTCCTTACCTGTTTTTGTTGCTGCAGGCAAGTGTGAACATAGCTGTGTAGAAAGACTTCATATTTGAATAAATGCAGAGCAGAATCACCTGGATAAAATTAAATTCTAGTTTAAAAATGTGGCTGATAATGAAGTGAGAGGAAGAAGGTGAATGCTTACATGCACTCATTTTCTGTCAGTGCAGGACTGGATCCATTCTACAACATTACATACCAAGGTGAGAAATAATCAGATTCTATCCCACATCTCTAATAATGTGATAATGTACACACAGGCAAATACTGCAACACAACTGTTGGCTCCTTAAAGAGGAATCATAAAGAGAGTAATCCACTGGCATTATGCTGAGATATTTCAATAGAAAAAAAAGGAGAAATTAAAAAAAAAAAAGCCGTGAAACTCTTGCTTGAGATGGTATTAGTCACTGTTTTTTCTTTAAAATATTGTAAGGGATGAGGCACATCTAATGTTGGTTATTAACTTGTTTGTTACCATTACACTGAATTTAGAGGTTTATTTAGCAATCAAAGAATTTTAATTTCATTTGAATGTGACTCCTAAACCTAATGGCACTTGTGTGAATCCAATCTGTTGTTGAAGACGCACTGTTTGTTCAGGTGACATTTGTGTGGAAGTAGCTTTAAATTTACAATTCTGTTATTTCCAAAATGTCATGTATTTCTAAGCAACAAGAACACTAGATCCACGTGATAGTGCAATTTTTTCCCAATTACCAGTCCAAAACACAGTGGGAAAAATAAGAGATGCTTGGCACAGCCTGAACACTGACTATCCCAGGACAATTTGGATGCTATTGCTTGAATGGTTTTACCTACCATCAATGATGAACACACAGTTCTTTCTAGCCTTATAGATCACATGTTCTGGTAGCTACTTTGTATTGCAAATGAGCTAAGTAATTTAGAATGATTCAGTGGAAAATGTTTTGATTTGTTTTAAAGATAATGTAAAGTTTTGACAGATCTCATAAATCAAAGCCAAAAAGGTCTGTATTTTGAAAAGGTATACTCAATTTTCATTTGCACTAACGTCAGTCTGTTAATCTTTGTATCAATTCTTCATTTCAGCAACACATGTAGATGATTAACACACCCACATACATTCCTTTCCTATAATTTTTAGCCATTCACCTAACCAAAAAGACAGATCCTGAAGTGCACTGCAGTCAGAATTACACGGATCTTAACAGATCTAGGCACACATTTTGATGGCCAAACAATAAGGAATTAGGAAATAGAGCTATAAATGCTATCAATGTAGAAATTTGCAAATTGAGAGGTTTGGTTAAGGCTGTACCAGGAGCTATGGGAGGGGAAGTTAATTTTATTTTTTTAATTTGCCTATATAGAAGAGGTGAATTTGTATATTAAAAAATAAACAGCAATTCAAAGTGCATTTTTTGAAGTTCAACACACTAAATGTTTTCCTTTACGTGTTCTAAATGCTGCTCAGATTCTCCATCATCCTGTGTTTTCTCAGCTCTCTTATCTATTCCTTAGCAGAAGAGTGTCAAGGCAAATCATATCAAGTCACCTCCACAGAAAAAATGGCCATGTATATTCAGATGATATTAATAAATGTTGCAACGTTGATTTATACAAGGCAGTGGCGGAGATTTTTTACATTTTGCACAGAAAAGTGCAGTTTATTATAAAAATTCCAACTGCTTTCCATCTTATGACAGCAAGACCTTTCTTATCTTTTGAGAAAAAACTTAAAAGGATATCTCAATGCATTCCTTTTTATGAGCTTTTTGATAATGCTAGGGCAAGAATATTCTCATTTCATCACAAATGAAAAATAATTTGGATCATCTGAGACTCAAAGCCCACACAATCTACTAGAGAGAAATCACATGAGAAAATGGAAAACAGGAAACAGCTTCTGTATCAGAGCTAAAATAGGTGGTATTTAGAAACAAGAACAAATCAGGTGTTTTACTTCAGATGTCATGGAAGTGGGTATTTTTTCTGCACAACTAACAACATCATTAATTTCCACAATATTCAGAAACCGGAATTCTGAAAAAGAAGCATGCAAGGAAAAGCACCTCCCAATCAACATCCTAACAATTAAGGTAATAGAGCTTTTACTATAGCTTACAGCTCTACAGAGCTGATAATTAAACCAACTTATGCCCCTGAACTCTCAGTCTTTCATAGTGCCGTCAACTGATGATGGGAGAGCTGAGTCTTTGTCTCTGCACCTGGAAAGCTTTCACCCAGCAGACACTTCATGAAAATTAGTGTATTTCTGCAGAAAATTCTAGTTTTACTAAATGACCCCTTTTTTTGCAAAAGAATGTTTAATCAGAGAATCATTGCCCAAATACTTAAGCATCTTTATACAGATATTTTTTCCCAACACTATTTTTCATTAGGGTCCTTCCACAGAAAGATTGTAATATATTCTTAATAAAACAGTTATCCAAGACAGACAGAAAGACAGACATTTTATGGAATATGATAATGGTGCACAAAGAGGATTTAGGAGCCTGCCTAGGAATCTATATTATCCTAGCAATCAATTATCCAATGTATGCATTACACAGTTTGTAGATGGAGAGTTAGGAGCAATGCTTAATTTGGTCAACTATGGTCCCAAACCAGATTTCTCAGTTTTTTGGGTAGGTTGCAAGGACAAACAAGTCTTGCAGACCTGAACAGTATTTACTGAATCTGTCATAATTTTCTCATTGTTAAAGGTCCACCATAGGCCGCCAAATCCTCTTTTGGCACCTAGTAGGAATGGTTAAGACTATAAGGTGATTTAATGAGTCCAGAGACTGTTCTCTGGCTGCACACCACACAGCATTTGACCCGAGTCCCTCTGGGCCCCATAAACTGCCCCTCTGAGCACAAGACATAATTATTTTTTACTGTGGTTTTTTTTAGCTCAAACCACCTGAAATAACATGTGAGTTTTTAATACAGCATCTCTGGTTTTGGTTGTTCTCTGTCTGCATAATTCAGAATCTAAAAATAGGATTTAAATAATCCTTCCATAATGATATGTCACAGTGAAAGAGCAGGCAAAAGAATGAGTAGGTATTACCATATACTACTTCTATGGGTGGTAGCCGTACTGTAATTAAAAATTGTTAATGGTTCTATTATAAGTGTCTAATTCATAGATTTTATCATTTAATCTTAAAAGATAATGCCTTCATTTTAGTTCATTTACTTGAGTGAGTAATCCCAACTTGTGAAAGGAGTCCTCTTAATGAGTCACATCAATAAAGAATTGGTCCCAAAATGAGAATAACTTTTACAGTGTAAACTTTAGCTGAAAGCTACATTTCTTTCTTTTCCCGCTCTCCCTCTAAACAAAAAAGATCATCTGAACCAAAAAGAAAACATGTAGATGCTCTCAGCTAACCCTGGATCTGTTTTCAGAATGAAACGGGAAATTTATCAAGTGAGCAGTCATTATAGAGTTATGATTTCTTTTGAAACAAACCTTTGAAATGTAGTCCAGGCATTTACCTTTGCTCATGATCAGTGGTCATTGCTCTCCTAAGGCAAAATCCAAAAGATCTGATTGCTAATCTTGCATGAGATGCTGAATTTATACTCACACATGATACTACCCCACACTCACTTCAAATCCTGTAGTAATCAGTCACATCCAAAATAAATGTTTGTTCCTGCAAAATGCCTTCATATCATGACTTCCTGTTGGCAAATACGAGGCTTTTACACCTGCTTTGAATGTCTATTTGATCATCTAAGATCTAATCTTTGTCACAACTGTCAGTCCCTCTGAGTACAAAAGAAATTCAGTTATTTTGGTAATCTTATCTGTCTTTTTATGCTGTGGGATTTCCCAGATGCATGAGGTACCCCTTGCACTTAACACTTCACATTCTGTAACACTGTAGTTTTTCCAACATTATTATTATTTTAGTCACCATGTCACTCTGCGTGCCAGTGCACCAACAGAGGTCTTGTGTCACTCACCATAGCACCACATGGAAGTGCTAAATCACAGTGAAGAATGATGTTTCTTTGAGAGATATGAATTCCCAGCCACCAAGGCAAATAAAACAATCTAGTTTTTTCTGCTAAGGTGAACAAGAGATGTATCTGTGTACTGCAGATGTTAGGAAGAAGTTTATGCATCAATTCTGGTGACAGAAGGGTGCAACATTCAAGGTACTAGCAGTGCTACAGGGCTAATGCAAAGGCAGCCAAGCCAATAAGGATTCTGATGGTTTATCTTTCTTTGAGCTGCTTATGTTAATAAGAATATTGAACTCATGCAGCTAGAACAGGGTTTGTAAAGGCAAAGTTTGAGCCTCACGAGCTAAAATCCTGCCATGACAAGCCAGTCCCCCGGCTCAGGCCTTTTAGCAATACAGGAAGCTGCTCTTATCCACACATCAATTTCAGACCACAAAGAACTTACAGGAATGAAATTAAACATTAAAAAAACCACGAGAAACCACAGATAACACTTCAGCAGTAGAATACAACAGAAAACAACATGAAGGAAAGTTTGACTCATAGCTCAGTGGAAGAGGCCAAGACAAGAATTAGCAAAAGTGTTTAGGTGTGCTAGCAGCTAAAGCCTTGCTCAAGACAGCAGACATGGATACATGGATTTTTAAAAAGTAGGTTATGCAGGTCTTTGAAAAACCTCCCCATCATTTAGATTCCAGCAAGTTATTAAAAAAAAAAAATCAGGAAGCCTCTGGCCGAGACTCACAGGAATTGATGAATTAATTTTATTTATATATATATATATATGTATATGCACTGAGCACCAAAGAGGCTTTGACAAAAAGCTAAAGCGTGTTGGCTTGAATTACTGGAAGTTTTTCCTGGGGCAAAGATTTTCTTCCAAGTGTTCAATTACAAAGAAGCTGGCTGAAATGCTCTCAAAATTACCATGTGACGAGAGAATGCACCAGTAGGGTGGCTTCTTTGGAACAGCCTTGAAAGTCCTCAAGATTAGCAGCTTCCCTGATTTGTGACATAGGGTGAAAAACAAAATGTACAGATCCAAAACTAAATTAATATTTCCTCAGGCTACTGATTTTGACTCGGAGGCAAAGCTGAATATTGGGAATCCAAGTGTGGAATGGTACTGGCCACAGAGGAAGTAGAAATAAAACTCAGGGGGCTTTCTATAGCATCTGCCAATTTCCAAGATGGTATTCTGAAAGCCTTACCACATGCATTCATATGAAAATACTTTTAATAAATGTCTCAAGTTGTCATATGAACAGGTAGCAGCATTTATTGAGCTTGTGTTTACGAAGCAGTGAAGCAGAAAAAGTGATCCAGTTACTGCACTGTTTGGACCTCAGCAGAGCACAGTGCTTTCAAACAGATAATGCTGATAGACAGAAATAAATACAAAATTAATTCAAGGGCAGGTAAGTCCAGACTAAACTTCATAGTATTCTTTTTTTAAAGAGAACTGGCTTTAAAAGAAAATCCTCAGATGTCCTCTGTCCAGTCTGCAGTAAAATAGCTGATACAGGGCTATGTGGGAAGTCAATAAATAATGCTAGAGAAGAAAGAGGTAAAAGAGGAACTGTTAGATGGAAAGGAAAATAGAAATCGAGTGTTGGGTAACTGACAGTTTGAAAGGGGCACTTTGACAGTGGAAAGAGCTTAATGGTACTTATTCAAGGATCAGTTCTGGGGTGAGCTGTTTTTAAATTTTCTTTCATGATCATGGCATATAAATAAGTGGTATGATGACTCAAACAAAGAAGCATTGTCAATACAAAACAAAATTAAGTCACTGAAGATTAAAATTGGAATGATCTGAGGACAGGAGTAATGGAAAGAAGAGCTTGGTCTAAAAACACTATTTACTTGAGGACTTAATTGCAATTAATTTAGGAAATTACTAGTGAAAAATAACTGAAGAAAAGGACCTATCTTGGCTATGAGGCACAGATTTACTAGAAAAATAGAATATCCTTCTTCTCTTGCTTGCACCACCATTTATTTGAGGATAAATGTACAATTACAGCACACCCTCCCACTGCATGTGATGCAATTTCAGATATTCAGATCCCCAGCCTGTGACAAGAATGAAGGCAAAATCAGGATTTATTTTTGAGGTATTTTCTGTGGATACAGAGAACTTTGTGTGTCATTATTTGGCATTGGTAATCGAATTGAAATTCTGTACTGCCATTAAATAAAAGGAAGTTCAAGTGGAGAGAAGCTACTAGGAAAAGAGACTACTAGGAAACAAGATTATGGTTGGTGTAAGAGAAAAGTTCAGAACCTGAAGCTGCAGGTCTTGGCCAATCCTTTTGCCTTGGGCTGAATTGGCAGCCTTTGTTAGTCTGTCTCTATTGGAAGCAAAGTGACAGTTCTGAACTAGAAGCAAAAATCGTGTTGTGTGGTTTAGCTTTGCTGCTTTTTTCCAAGTTTTGGGGGGTTTGGGGGGGGAGGGTTTGTCTCAGTAGAGTACAGATCTCCTAACAGGCTTTTTCAGAAAAGCTTTGCGTATATACTTACACGTTCATGTAGAACCAAGATTACAAACATAGAATATATATTAACAAAATAACAACTCTGTATGGTTTGTCTTTCATGCCACTGTAAAGGGTGCATTGTACCATTTTACACTCAAAGGAAGAACCAGTAACTTCCAAATAGCTAACTGTTGCATTTTTACTGGTTTATACTTCAGATTTTTTGCATTCAACCAAAGTAGCAGTTTGTTGAATTTGTTATTCTGTCTGCCATAGTAGCCTTGGGCAAACAATTCATGCAACAGTTTAAACTTTGTTCCTCAATAAAGAGCTGTTTGATACCATACTGCCTTCCTCACCTGTGGTAGGTAGAAGTTAGACTACAATCCAAAAACTTAGATCCCAGATAATAGCCATTCTTTGAATATTTCTAATACAAGCTACATTACTGTTGTCATGCACTAAACACCACTGTTAACTGGCAATACTCATCTAGAAACATGGACTATATACGACTTGTCAAAACAACTGAACAAGTCTATCTACTCTCTTATTTTTCCTGAGGCACAAGTGTGGAGGGAGCTGCCAGCCACCTGAATAGCTCTATGCCCAGTCTTCTTTTCCATCAGCCAAGCACATGGTAGTCAGAGAAAAATGAGAAAATGTCAGTGAAAGGCTTCTGTGAAAGCAAACAGCAGGGACTGCAATAGATCAATGATTCTGGAGGTGGCATTGAAAAACAGCCAAAGCTTTCCTTGATAGATATGGACAAACATATGCTGCATAGAGAATCAGCAATATTTCCATTGCTTCAGGGAAGCACCACTTCTTGCAAGTATACCCAACCTCATTGATTTGGGCATGTTCAGCAAGCCCAGTTCCACGAGGACTAGTCAAACTTAAGTGCAAATGCTCTGGTCAGTCCATTAGGTGCTGGACATGTGACTATGGAAAGCACCATGACACATGACCCAAGTGCTTTCATAATAAGCTCTTCACCCAGCTGCATCAGAACAACTGTGCATCACCGACATAAATAATGGCCAAAAAAACAAAGATTGTCCACATATTCAAGTACCAATCTAAAATTCAGTTTTGCTCTACATGAGATTCTGTCCGTGGTCCAGGGCAAATCATCTAGTGTTGCCCCAGTGCCATTTCTGTTCACTTGATTAGTGGCATGATAACACTTTTCTCCATTAGAAGCATTTTGTAAGGATCAATATGTTAAGGATTCTTAAATATTCAGATCAAATGTTATTGGATGATTAAACAAGTTAGCAAGAAATGTCAGACCCTTTTAGTAATGCCATGAAGTTCACTGCCTCAGATCTTGAGGGAGTGATGCCACATTTGTGTAAAAAGGATTTTCTGCTATCAGTTTAAAACCGAAAGGCTGTGATTTTATTGTGAAGCCTTTGTTCTTGAGTTCTGAGACAGTTAAATCAGTGCACCTCCTTGACCCTCTCTAAACCATTAATAATTTATACACCTCTTTCATTTCACCTCTTATTCATCTCTGTTGTTACGTAAATACCCTAATCTTTTTAATCTCTGCATGTATGGAACTCTATCCATGCCTCTGATCCTTCTCATTACTATTCTCTATCTCCTTTTTCATTTATGGCCTAAGTGAAATTAAGTGACCAAACTGAATGAATAGTCCAAATGGAAGGTTACTATGGTTTCATGTAAGATGTCCATAATACATTTGATTTATTTCAGGATATTTTCCTTTTTTCCCTTGTGTATGCAGGTGTTTTCAACAGAAAGGCCACAGTATGAGTATAGTCTTTTCTCTGAATATAGCTGCTGATCATTTAGGATTTCTCTGGCTGAACTAGCAGGTCTAATATTTTTTTCCACTGTCCGCTGATCTTTTCTTACTTTATCAGCTGCTGTTGGAGTCCAGGTTTCCAAACAGTAGCTCTCAGCATTCTGCACTGTGGTGTTCTTTCCATTTTGCTCCTATTAATTTATTCTGTCTCTCCTATGTTAACACAGCTTTTTCCTAAGATTTGCTCAAAAATCTTGGGTTGTCTTCTATTTTATTTGTTACTCAAATATTTAGGATCCCACCACATCTTGCATTGCTGCCTTATGTCACTGTTTTGCCTGAATCCAAACCTGACCATCTGGGCACAACAAGACGACCTCCATTCATCCATTTCACTCTGTGATATGTTCTCTGTTTAGCTTTGCATTCCCTTATCTCCTCCCATGGATTCTCTTGCTTATCTGTTAGGATCTTTTCCTGTCTGCCATCCTTTCTGTTTTGCATTAAATCAACAGTCTCCTGCCTGTCTGTACAGCACACCAACTGTGCTGTGCCATCATTTTGTGCTACCCATGAGAAGGTGCCCTTGTGCTCCAAGTCCTGTTGATGCCAATTTAGTTAAATCCAGCTGCAGCACAGTGTGGACTATTGTGTGAATACAGTAATCCCAGGCCAAACATATACTTTGCAAAACACCCCTGGGGCTCCCTAGGCAGAGCTCTTGACTGCATGTCCTTCATCAGGCACTTCACAGAAATATTTGTCATGTCTTATGGGTGACTGTTACCAGAAGTAAAATCTATTCTTACCTTCTGCCAGAACTGAGATGAGTAAAGACTGTATCATATACTGTCTTTGAATTCATCATCCAGTAATATACATGCTCTCAATTAGATATTTATGTCTGCCAAGCAGGCAGCTCTCTGACCAGAGTTAGCGATGCCTCTCATTTCGTATATGAACTGCTGTCCATTTCATGCCAACTCCTAAGACCATGACTCAATTCTCTACAAACAAAATGTCCCCACCACACAGCTCATCCATGATCTCGTGTAAGAAAGAGCTTCATGCATTACATGGTCCTCACAATCTGGTCATTGCCAGAGTATAAACTCTTTTACTCCTTAGTCCCTGCTTAGAGTATAGAGTTATGTTGAGAGAAAGAGCACATATACATACATCTCAACAAAAGAAGCAAATACAACAGTATAGTCCACTGCTGGAATCCATCTCACAGAGATGTGTGCATTGTGTTCAGGAAAGCCAGTTCAGTGTCAGCTACTAACAGTGACTCTTGCTCCACACTCCACAGTTCCACAGTCTTCACAACACTCAACTTGGAATGCAGTTTTTCTGATGGGATGCTTACAGTGCTGGTACATAGAGGTGAGCTGGTGGAAACATTTGTTTGCAAAAAAGCTTGGTCCACAACTCTTTCTGAAAGCAATTTTTTTGTGTCTCTTGATGCTAACAACTTCTGCAAGCTAATACCTTTAGTAACCACAGAATCCTTGCCTTTCAGCAGAACAAGTACTTTAGGCAAATACTTTGGCTATAATACATTTATCCTTCAAATGTTTGTTCTTGGACACATGACTCTACTTACATTGGACTGCTATGTATCAAAACCTGTATCAAAGGCTATTTGTAAGAGCATGCAGCATCTAAGAGACAGTTATTCATCCTCACTTCCTCCCTCTTATACATCAATCTTACATATTCCTAATAGCACCTCAAGGCCTGAAAATTATTTGCTAGAGATCTACAGAGCTCAGTTCTTCTTACTTTCTCCTTGATCATGTTTTCATTAATATACTTTCCACAGTATTCACTCATAATTTGTTGCACCTTCATAATATATGTTGCTTGTTCCTTGATGCCTCATTTACCTTCAAGAACGTCATCAGTACTGCTCTCAGGACATTTTCTTGTGCGTGTTTGATATTAGAATTCCATTAAAGACAGATAGATACTTAAAGCTACTTGTGGTCAGCCCAATACTAACAGTAAAGGTAGTTGCCTTGCCTTATTATACTAAAACATGTACTTGAGTACACCTAAAATGTTATTTTTATCCTAAAACAGATCCTATATCCACAGTCTCTGGATAAGGCTAGTGACTAATTTTTAGTGTGACTTAAGTGCAGGTTCTGATATTATCTGAATATTACCTCCCTCATTTCTTGTGAAACTACATTACCACTGTAGTCTGCTGAAAATAATTACTGTACACAGTGTGGTAGTTGGTATGTTTGTCAATTCTTTTCTATGGGGAGTTTAAAAACATTTCATTGTCTCATATAGTAAACATGGGAATATACTTCTGAAACAACCCTGCACTGTATGTGTCCTTTTCCTTGAGACACATTTGCATGCTGCTAGACAATTTTTATTTCTCTTTTCCATCAAGGACTTCATTGCTGTTCAACAGTGGGAGGTACAGTCCCATTTGGACCACTGGAAATTCTAACAAATAACTTATCACTGGAGGAGGATGGGTTTTTACAGACAATATGTACTCACTTCACTGATTTCAGAAAGGTTTTACTGTCTTTGATCACTTTGTAGACATTCTTCCTAAATCTAACCACTTTCTAGGCCCAGCTATCAGCTGGAATTACAAGGCAGCTGGAATGTGATTGATTGCCAGTCCAATAACATATCTTCAAACATTATTTGACATGAATACATATATACATACATATATTAGTTTGGGGATCGCTTACATGTGGTGATCACTTCAATAGGCTTCTTTCATTACCCATACTGCTGCAGACCACTATGATGTTAATTTCAGCTTTGGGATAAGCAGAATTTCTAGTCCTTATACCGGTCCACAGACTTGTTTTTTCTGCTTTTCATGCTGCCTTCTTATGTCTGCCCTAAACCACAGTATCAGCCTCAATATATCCTAATTCCTCACTTTCTTTATTGTGACCCAGTAGATTGGTTTGGGCTTTTTTACTAGTAGCCACTATAACTTTGATACCTTCCCAGGAGAATGCAATGTAACTGTTGCACAAGATATATATTTCCTGACAGTCTTTCCCATAAGAAACTTGTCTGCCACATACAAATCTGTCATTAACAAGGAATCTTTAATGTTTCCAGAGTTTCTGGGGCTACAAGCTCGTTATAGTAATTTCCTCTTCCAATTGGCTTTAAGTAGAAAATAACAAGATGCACAACAGCCTCCTGTCCATAATCTCCTGTGGGGTCACATTACTCAATAAGCACTTTTATCAGTCTTCCCAATGTTTCAGACACAACAGCATCTTATTTGCTTCTCTTCCATCTTTTCCCAGAAAGATAGCAAAGAAAACCTTTACTGTCATTTTCTCTTCTTTATTCCTTTGTATACATGCTCAATTACTCTTTTAACAGCTCCCTTGTTTGTGGAGGCTATTTTTTTCTGGAAATCCACCAATACATTTCTAAAAGTCTCTCCAGACCACCTGTTTATTCCTAGTTTTGTTTTCCATTTAATAATATTTGAAGGGGAAGGGGTGTCTCTCTGCAATTATTGCTGCTGACATATTTCTGCACCAGGTACTGGACAATAGAACCAGAAGACTCCATGTTTATAACGCCAAACTGGCTCTTTAATAAGCTATTTACAGAGATGCTGAGGCTGCAATTAACAGCAAAGCCACATGCATGCAGATTAGCTTATGTGTGGTCTTTCAGATCTCCCTGCAACCCATGTTCTTTCCCCTGGCTTCACACAGATTACTGCATTCAGTTATCTTTATTTACTTTCCCAGCCTAAGAAATTGTACGTGATTTAACAGCAGCTAGAGAAGTTAGATGCTGAGCACTTATCAGTAGTGGTGGCACCTGTTAGACCAATAAATCTGTCTTTCCCAGCTTGGCTGGAAAATACCTTATATTTAGGTACTCACTTAAGCAAGACTGAAACTACGTTAAACAGAATTCCTTTCAAACAAGCCAATTTTAAGCATTAGCTCTCACAACTTTATTTACTTCCTAGGAAGCAAAATTTTTGAAACTTTGTGCTCATGTTGCACATTATAATACAAAAATACACAGATGAAATAAGCAGTTTTGAGACCTGATGAGCTTTACTTGAATCCATCACTGTCTTTGTGGATCTTATCTCACTTGAACTGTGTCAACCATAGGGGACATCCAAAAAGACTGTCTGTTAAAGCAGTATATTATGCTGACAGAAGAACCTTTAGCATACTGAAATTTACTCTTTGATCATAGACTATGATCGTATTGCCAAGAAAAGGATAAAAGGCACATTTTAAATTACTTTAGGTTAAATATTTATACATTACTATTTCTAAATTGAAATGCATATAGAGATATTCTAAAACATATGACCTACTAAAAATAAATGCTAAGCTCTTCCTCTAGTGTTTGACTCAAGCAGCTAAACATAGCAAAATATATCACAATATTTTGATAGAGCATTAAAACATGACCATTAAAATGTGTTCTCTACTGTGCAGGGCTCTTTAGTTATTAATCTAGAAATGTCCCCTAATAATTCAGGCCAGTTTGAAATAATATGGCATTTTAGACCTTGTGCTTAAAGCATTGTGTTCCTCACTGTGAATCAGCAAATAAAGATTAATTTCACATTTAAAGATTAAACAAACAGCTATAAATGTATAATACTGCACCAATTATAAAATGAAGACTATATTGCCTTTAAGAAATTCCAGCTGTTTTTCATTCATCCAGATATGTTCAATCTTACTTAAAATTAGTATCTGTGTAAGGGCATATTTATTTTTTACCAGGAGAAGAGACATAGCATGTTTCCTTACTTCACAATGCAGAAGAAGTGGCTACATCTGCTCACCTCAGAAAGCATACAGATGTTCAAACACTGTATCAAGGAGAAAACTTGGCTGCCTGGGTGTCACACTTTAATTCAATATAGGTGAAGCAGGAAGATGAGAATTTTAAAAAATTTTCTGAGTTAATTGATTGATTGATGAATAACAGCTTCCAAGAGCAGACATTTTTTCATCTCATTTCATATACCCTGATCTGAAATTCTCTCGGATTACCTCAGGTCATAAAGACATGATAACTAAGGACACACTGAAGTGTGCACAGCACACTGCATACTTCCACTTTCTATTTTTCAGCATTTTTCTGGGATTTTAATTTACTGGAGATACATGACCAGACTACCTATTTCTATAAAACTGCTTTTAGAGCTTGACTCGAGAAATATTAGGAGTAAGTATTTCCCTGCAATGTTTCTCTTTCCTCTCTGAGGAGAGAGAAACTTTTTACAACTCTCTGACATAAACAAATGTGAAATGATAATTTTTTTATAAATATTATTATTGATGCAAATATTTCCATTTTTTCTGCCAGATTAGCTTTCCTGACCAAGATGTATGCTAAAATGATAGCTACATATATACCAATATCTTAGCAACTAAAGAGCATCAGAATGAAGTCTGAAACTTGAAAACTATACATACCATAACTTATTGTGGATCTATCCAATGCTGAATGGTTTTTAAACATAGAATTCCTTTCATTTGTGCAACTCTAGCAAATATATACATGTCAAGTCTTTCAATTATGGATACCTAATAGCAAGCAGCCAAATTATCTAAATAGTAAAAGGGAAGTTTAAGAGATTTGGGCTTTGAGATAGCAAGGGTCAATTAGAAACATAGTAAAAACACAAAGTTTTGAAATACAGTTCAAAATAGATCTTTTTAAAGAATAACCTACCATGCACCATACTCAGCAGCTGTGTAGCTTGCAGTACGCCTCGTTTGAACCGGGCAGAGCCCTGTACAGAACAGACGTATTTTTCAGACAGGGACACACATGCTCTACACTGGGTAGGCATGACACACATTGACTACACTTAGCCCTTCACTGGGTAATGAATGGAAGACAAAGATACACAGCTTGAATGAGAAAACATTACTGTAGGAAAAAATTTAACTCACAGATAACTCAGGGTTGTTTGTTTAACATAATCCTAAAATGCGTTCTGTTCACACAGATTTTTATTTTAAAAGGAACGATTGCTCTTCAAAAATAAATAAATGTTTTGCAACAGAAACAGGGACTCCATCATCTCTGATAATGATCACAGTGGTTTTCTTTTGTCATGAGAGTGAAGGAGTATGAGCAGTTTTATGCAGGCCATATCAAGTAAATATTCTCAACATCCATATACAATTGGACGGACAAATCTTACTGATTTTGGCATCCATCAGCTCTATGGATAGACCTTTTTTATTTTCTGGAATGACACTATTGGGAAATTGATTTCTAAATTATAAACTAGGCAGGAACTTCTGTAATAAATAGTGGGTTTTAAAACCCCAGGTTTTTGGAAGTCAGTTTCTAACATTAATGTGAACTGTCATGACAAGGGATTTGTTGGGCACAGCTAGAGCAAAGAGGACAAGCAAAGTACAGAACAATAACATTACAGAAGAAGACATTACTGAACAGAAGAGATAAAATGGAATGCTAAAAAAATTATGATGCAAGGAATCAGAAGGTTTAAGAAACTATGAACTTCAAAATTACTGTTTTACTTACAGCTTGGTGAGAGAATAAGTCGTCAGCTAACTGATAACATCTCAACAACTGTGTAGAAATAGCCTAAAGCTCAGACTCAAGCTGAATTTGTCACTTCTTTACAGTACTTCCCTGCAAAAGCCTACTCAAGGGTCATCTCTAAAGCACCCCAACTAGTGCATCTAGCAGAGAAACCCTGTTTATTTTTGAGAGCACATAAGCTTTCTTCAGAGATGTGCTGCAGGATACTGTGACTGATTTGCCCTCAGAATGCATCTTATCCTGGAGGTCAGCAAAATGAACTCATCTTCTGAGGCCCACTGAGTCCTACTGCAGGGGCTTTGTGTGAGCTCAAGCTCCAGCTCAAGGAAAACTGCTTGTAACAGAGACATGTGATTTCAGGGTTTCAAAGCATTCTGGAGCTATGCAGCTCGCATGAAACGTGTAGGTACAGCCAGAAGCTATTAACAGCTGTAATATCTTTGTATCTACCTGCTAAGTTACATAAAGTATATAATAAGAAGGTCATATGGCCAAATATCACTCTGCTTGCTCTGGTAACTGTTACCCACACATTTATCCTTTCTTAGCTTGTTGCTTTTCTTCATGGCCTGAAGTTGTGTCATGGGAGGTTTTGGTTGGATATTAGGAAAAGGTTTCTCACCCAGAGGGTGGTTGGACACTGGATCAGGCTCCCCAGGGAAGAGGTCACAGCACCAAGCCTGACAGAGTTCAAGAAGAGTTTGGACAGTGCTCTCAGGCTGTGTGTGTCATGGTGTGACTCTTGGGGACGGTGCTGTATTGGGCCAGGAGTAGGACTTGATGATCCTTGTGGGTCCCTTCCAACTCAACTCCTTCCGTGATTAAGGATGAGTTTAACAAAGAATTACAAGGCGTTATTATGAGGATCCGATTAAATACTCAAGATCTTGCATTCAAAACTTATGCTTATAAAAGAGACAGTTTTGTGACACAGGTCTGTTACTGTCCAAGGTTTTGGGGTATTTGAGGTTGTTGTAATTAAAAGCAAACAAATACAAACAACAAGAAAAAAGGCAACACATAACCAGTAGGTTACATCATCTACAAAATATTTCTTCCACATATTAAACAGGTGAGATTATTTAAAATTAGCTAGTCTGTAGTTCTGATCCCTATTCTTTTCCTTTCTTCTGTTTTCTTCTTTGGAGTTGGGAAAGTAATCACAAATGAGTTCTTGCCCATTTTAATCATATCTTCCCTTCACAATCAACCAACACAGTCAGCACTATTGGCAAAGAAAAGAATATAGCATTTCAAGAGGGAGCAAGCTTACTTGCAAACCCTCATCAATCTCATTTCTGTTTCATTATTTTTCTGGAAAAAATACTTTTATGTCACCACTATATCCTTGCAACAATTATCATCTTCAGCTGTCTTTACTTATTTCTGTAAACTAATGCTTTTTATTAATAAATAAAAGTGAGATTAAATAAAATATGTTGGCAAAGCTAGCAAAAAAAAGCCTTTGAAGCAAAAGTATTCTGGTGATCATTATCTTCAGACACCATATTAAAGGCTTTCTCTTTTATTCATCTTAACACTGGAGACAAGAGGTAACTGCTTCCAGAGAGCAGTGGAATGAAGGTGCCACAACATTAGCAGTATCACAGCAAGTAGCAGACAGGCTCCGGTGTGACAGAATAATAATAGAAAATACATCCATTTCAAGGAGGAAATATACTAATTTGTAGTCAACTCCACTCGGAGAGATACTGAAAACAATTCCTTAAACTGGCTTCCTAAGAAAGATGGTAGGTTATTAGCTTACTGCCTCTTTCTCAAGAGACACAAACAAGTCCATTACACAGAAGAATGACAAATGCTGTTTTTGAAGAAGAGTGGTTAACTATCTCTTCTAATACTAATGTCACTTGGTTCTTCATCTCACCTGCATCTCACAGCACTTTGTGAAAGCTGCATTTTATAGTCCCTTTCAGCAAGGGAATTCAGCACCAAAGCTTTTTGCAAAGTGGGGATTCCTCTGAGGAACCACGATAGAGGAAAAAGCATGCCCAAAGTGTTTCTCTTCCCGACAAGAAAATTCATGTCCTTGCCCTCATCCTTCCAAGCTCACACCTGGAGTGGGTTCCACACCAGAGTAATAGAGAGAAGGGTAAAGGCAAGCAGACTGACTGAAAGGAAGCACTGAGGGGAAAATAAAGATCTGTAAAACCTTGAAGGAAGTATAGTCTGATAGAACAGGATGTGGAAAGTTTGTGCTGTTGAGAGGGCCTAGACTCAGAGGCAAAGACAGTTCATTAACATTTAGCTGACCTGTCAGCCACCTGTGGAAGAAGACCACAGATATGACAACCCTGCACGACATTCCATAGTTAGTTCTAGTGGGAAATGTGTACCTGTTGCACAATGAGTAACATTCTGCCACAACCTAGGGGACAAAATAAAGCACCTAACTGAAGCTATTAGGAAACTTAGTAGGCAACAGGTAATTCTCAACCCTGCAGCCTGGGGTTTTCTTTTCCCACAACTGCTCAATGAGAAAAGGCTCTATTAGGCTCCCAGCCAGAGGAAGACAACTAGTTGTGATCCACCTGTTTATATACAGAAGTGTATTTCTTTCCCTTATGTCATTATTCTTCTACAGAGGTCAAGGAATGCAAGAAAAACTGTGCAATTCACTAGAGCAGAATACAGAGTTCCTCTTCCAAAAATCCTTTAAGCAATGCCTTTGCTAGTAGAGTCTATAATCTACCATAGGGAGGTCACAGTAGACACTGCATTGGCTCAACTTCAGCAATTATCTGGAAAACACTTTTTCAGCCACTAAATCAAGTTTGAAAAAAGCCAAATAATTCTCAGTTGCAAGCCCCTGCACTCCCCAGTGTTTGGGCCTCATGGAAACAGTGATTGCATCTATCACCCCAAAAAACCTACTCGCTTTTAGACAGCTCTTCACCATCCCTAGAGTCAGACTTCACACTTAAAATTCATCCCTCTGGATTTAGGCAGGATTTTAAATATGGAACAGTGCCCCAGTTGCTGCTTATTTGGTTCAGAATTCCTGTGAACCATAAATTATAGGGTTTGAGACAGCACTATTCATGAATGTTTATCTGTATCATCTGATTCCAAGTTTGACCACAGATTTCCTTACTGCTGCTATGATATGTTTCATGGGAATCCTTTTAATACAATTTAACTTCTTAGGTACCACTTCCTTCACACCAAGGGGGAAAAAAGTGAAAAAGACAAAAAAACTGGTAGGTACCCTAGGAGTACAATTTTCACATAATGCCTCTGTTTAAACAAACAATGACAAAAACATTTATTTCTGAGATTTCTATTTCCAGCCACTCTTGAGCCTTTCAAAATAAATTGCACACTAGAAATAAAGCAAAATACTGTAGATCAGTTCATCTTTCCTACAGTAGAGCTCTATTCTATGCAATACTTCTGCCTGTTTAGTAATGTGAGAAAGACTGCAATTTGCTGTTGTTCCAGTCCCAAAGAACTCAAGTCCCTGCTGAAAACTGCAAGTCTGTTAAAAATCCCTGTAAGATACATGCCCTTTAGAGAAATGGTGTGCAAGAGGCTTGAAGGGTTTAGTTGCTTCTCAGCCATGTAGAACATAGCACATAACTTTGAAAACAGTTGTCTTTTCACAAGACATTAATTTTACCACCTTGTATTAATTCTATCACCACATATTTAACTCTACCAGGCCAGGTTTCCCTATGTCTTAAGCCTGTGCAAGTATTTGCACTTACTCCATTTTGAAATAAGGAACACATAAGGTGGCCATCCAACACGGATGGGAGATATAACATCTTATTTCTAATAGCTCACGGTCCTCTGAATCAAAGAATTGTTTAAAATCTCCAAATTCTTAAATATTGGTAAACAAACATATATACGATTTGATTAAAATGTACAGCCAAAAAGCTACTGTGAGACAAAAATTTTTGTCCTAAAAAATTGCAGACTTAATCTGAAAGCAGTATAAAGCTTATTACTAAAAATAATCTCTCCAGAACCAACATAAACATCCAAGTAAACTACTGTTTAACTTTAGTATTGTTTGATCACTGTTGTCACCAAGAGCCATAGTCATGGGCCATGAAGTCACATCACCTTAACTATTGAAAAGTTCATATTTACTACATAATTGAGTTTACTTGTGCATTGTCAAAGGTAATTTTTAAAGGCTTCAAGGCAGAAATCTGAAGAGTTGATGCTATGAAAAAATGAGATAAATGTCTGTTGTCTGCCCATAATACAGTAAAATCCAGTGGCATATTTCCACATTTAACAATATTATAAAAAAAATGTATTTGCCATAGAATTATGCTTTGTCTTCCATATCATAATTTCTTTTCTTATTTGGACACTTCTATTGCCTTGTGTAGATACACCATCTCTTCATCTTCATTTTTCTAAGGAGAATACACTGGGAGTTTTTGCCTCCTCACCAAACCTGAACTGTTTTTAATTTGGTAGAGTTAAGATTCACGCGTGAAAAAAAGAAAGAAAAAAGAAAAGTCTCTACATTATTCAACAGAGTTTGACATGACTACAGAACTGGGAAAAAAAACTTATCTTTAAATTGCATGTGCTATCATACTGTGACATTATATTACCAGGTGCCGATAAAACATGACTCTCTGAGAAACGATGATACATCTTTGTCATAGAAAATGTTAGGTGCTTTGGAACAGCATCACTTGCTGTTTTGAGAAAAAAAATTCTAAGTTATCAAGAGAGTTACAGGATGGCTGCATCCAACACTGAAGAAAATTACTTGAAAATAGTTTCAACTTCACTGCCCAGAGCATACATTAAATGCATTATCTGTATTGAGCTCTGCTGCAGCTCTAAATTTAGTGAAATGTGTATTTCACCGAGGCTAATGAAACTGGTAATCCCTATGGAGAGTGAAATTTCAGCATTTTCCTTATTCAGTGGTTTCTCATTTTCCAACCAGACCACCTTAGGCTATGATTTATCAGAGCTCAGATGCTAGGTTTGAGGGCCTTTTTAAATACGTGGGTAGGAAACCTTTTTTGGAAAACTTGGTTCCCAAAGAAGAAATGATGATGCTACTGAACTATTATAAACTCAGAATTAGTTAGTATCTAGCCACTAAAACTGCCTTCTTTTGAAGACCTTAAATACAAGTGTAATTAGCAGAAGACTTTCAAAAGATTATTGAGGTGTTGGTTTTCAGTTGGGTTTTTGTGAGTTTTTTTTCCCCATGAGAGCAAATGTCTGTACTCCTATTTCAGTGATCCCTAAAATTGGAGTGATACATACCATCCATGGGCAATTGGCATAAGGTCAGCAAGAGCAAGCCTAGTCTACCAAAAATTCTCAGAGAAGTCTAACCTAACCATGTGAGTGGGATTGTTTTGTCCTGTGGCGAGGGTGGTTTCCATCCAAGACTAAGAGCTCTAATTTGGAATTTACTGTACCATCATGTTAGTGTTTGTACACAGATTCAAAGATCAAAAAGCCCCATTAGATGCTTAGCAAAAAGTTAGGACTTACCTCTAGATTAAGACATGTAAAAATCAGGTTCTACATGTGAGCTAGATGTTCTCACACCCCCTCTAGCTAATAGAGAACTGATCAATGTAGTTGGTAGAATCCAAAAGCAATTCAGCTCCAAAGTCTCTTCTGAATTTGGCAGCTCATTAAGCCAGCATAGTTAAAAGTACTGGTTCTGTGGCCGATTTTATACAAATGATGGTTGCATCTGTCCACCCACTTCATTACTTTCAACTACTCAAACCAAATGACCAGGAATGCATGCTGTTGTGGTGTAACCTCATTCAGCAACTTAGTCACATGTTCGTTCCCCCCTGGTGGGATGGGGGAGAAAATCAGAAGAGTGAAAGTGAGAAAATTTTTGAGTTGAGATAAAGACAGATCAATAAGGTAAAGCCAAAGGCACATATACATGCAAAGAAAGCAAAACAATCAATTCATCAACTGCCTCCCATGGACAGGCAGGTGTTACAGCATCCCCAGAAGAGCAGGGCTCCATCACATCTAATGGTAACTTGGGAAGACAAACGCCATTCCTCCAAATGTTCTCTGCTTCCTTCTTCCTTCTTCCCTTCTCTGTATGCTGAGCATGACTCCATAGGGTATGAAAAATGCCTTTGGTAAGCGGGGAGCAGCTGTTCCAGCTGTGCCTCCCCAACTCCTTGTGCACACCCAGCCCTCTTACTGGTGGGGCAGTACGAGACAGAAAAGACCTTGACTCTGTATGAGCCCTTCTCAGCAATAACAAAAACATCTCTCTATTATCAACTCTGTTTTCACCAGGAATCCAAAGCAGAGCCCCACAAAAGCCACTGTGAAGACAATCAACTCTACCCAGCTCAAACCAGCCCACATGTGCAGCACGATCGATTATGCAGTTTTGTCACAAGGCAGAAATTTACATCTCTACATACCATATATACTACTCTACTTCAACAGTGTCATCACTATCCATATTTTTACTCATCTGTGTCTTTACTTCAAAGGTCCACTGTAAAGCAAAGGAAAAGCATAGCAGTTCATAGCAGTTCAGATCTGGTTTAAAAACATAGCTCAAATGGTCTAATTTCATACAAGCATTAAGCCCTTTTGGAGAAATATAGAATGCCATAATCCATGCAAAACACCTAAAATTACCTAAATGCCTGAGCCACCTGCTGAAAATATACTGATCATATACACCCTCTATGCAGCCCTTGCTGACTGACACCTATGAAATCCAGTATGGAATTTAAATTGCCCCTACACAGACCTTTCCAGCTCTGTCCAACAATTGCAACATTACAGCAAGGTTCAAGCATCCTCTCAAGCATGACATTTAACTGAAAATGGTTCACCCCTCAGGGAAAGTCTGGATGAAGATGCTAAAGATATCCCCTGCAGATTATCTTAAAAGCTTTTCAGCTTGGCTAATAGATGGAAGTCTCATTGTATTTGTATCAGCTAATTGATTTTGGGGAACAAAACCCTCTTGCCGTGGTTTAGCCTGCCTTACAACTGCCCTACAGTTTGCTGGTAAAGCTGAATAGCCAGAGAAGAGTCTTACCAGATGCAGCAGAGACTGGAAATTGGATGTTTTCCAACACAGCAATTGGTATAGACACTATCTGGATTATGCAGTCCCTTATTAAGTAGTGTCAAGGATTAGCCAGAACTAAAAACACTTGTGGGATTAGGGATTTATTTATATGAGGACAATCAGGAAAGTGAATTAACTAAAAATGTTACTTTAAAGAGAAGCTGTAAAACTACATTAAATCCTAATGTGGATGTTCTCCTTTAGAAACTACATTTGAATGATCTAACTTCACTGATGAAGTAAATTAAATTAAATTAGGACCACTTGAATTCTGGATAAGAAGGTCCTTAGGGGTTTTAATGACGTTTAACTGATCTATTTCTAAGTCACATCTTTAGTTGACTCACATTAATTTTCATGAATTGCTCCGTGCAGATAAGTCTCAAGTTCTGAAATTAGGAAAGCCCATAAAAAGAAAAGTGGCTGCTAAATTAACGGCAACAAAACATTCCTAAAATCAGTTGCAACACAGCTTGTTCATCTGCAAAGGCAACAGCAATCACAATGACTCTGGATCTGCATACTGAAGGACAAGATTTAGTAACAGGCTGTCAAATAAGTCTTCTTGTGACAATGCCCAACTGAGGCTTCTTCTATACTTCTCAAATTGAAAACTGCTTGCTCTGCAAGTCCTGAAACAAGATTTTAGATTTTAGGAAACTATAAACATTTTGGAAGGCATTTAGGCCTAAGTTAAGATTTATAATTAAAGAGCTGTAAACTACTGGTGTGTTAAGGGAGTACCCTTTCCTTATTTTTATTCCAAGTTCAAACGCTGGAGGCAAAACAGACGAAAAAAAATCACTCATAACTCCATTTATTTTTCTGTTTCTGTAATCTATGCAATCCATGGTTGACAACTCATAACCAATTTATTTCTTATATTGTATCAAAAAGCCAATGGCATTACTGACCTTTCTGCTTTTTGTTCAATATCCTATTTCCAGAGTTGAAGCAACTACCTAGTTCCATTATATTACTGATATTTGAGTCAAATTGTGCAATAATTCTTTTCTTGTAAATTCAGCTAATTAATCATTGTCATCCTTCTATTGTGCATCTTGAGTTTCCTTCTTTAATTTTTCTGTCCATGAAACAATTGCTATTATAGTTAGTCATATTCAGGGTGTACATAAAACTTCATTCCCTCATACAAAGTTTCCTTTTCCTCAAGAGGAGTAATATAAGAAAATGTATTTAAATTTTAATACCAGGCATCATAAATAGTTTTTCCTTACAAAGAGAGAAGTCTTCTAGTCCCTCTTGTGACATGTGCTGTAATGAGCATCTTAACACTGTAAGGGGGTTGTAGTTATTGCAGTTCAGAGATTATATCTATACTGAGAGGGAGGAAAAAAGGCTGGAACCAGGCTAAAATATGCTGAACCATTGGTTCAATTTCTTTTGTCTTCACCGCTGTTGGTTAGTAAAGGTAAAAAAGCACCCATATTATGATGCCTCAAAAAAAAAAAAAAACCTCATTGATTTTCCTTATGCAGAGAACAATCTGTGAAGGCCTAACCTTTGTAGCTGATAGCAAACACATTTAGATTAAAATGAAGGTCTTAAAATACACTGCTCTTGAACACATGCACTTACAAGGATGTTATGTCTAATTTTGGCCTTTTGGAAGGGTAACTATTTTCAGAACCCATTTTATTGAAGTCTTAGGGTACATGTAGAAATAAAGTACTACATGTTGATCCAGTAGAAAGCAAGTTTCAAAAATCAAGATTCACCTGGTGCTTTGTCCTCACTTAAAAAAATAAAAGAAAGAGATACTTTGCACCAAAAGCCAAAGACATTGCATTATTTTCATTATGGTCTGAAAAAACATCCAGAGCTCTTCATGGAGGAGAAAACCTAAAAAGCTTATAGAAGAGCTTAATTGGGCACCTTTAATTTTTTTCTCTTGTGGAATGAAGACTTCAGCATTTTCATTAATAATTCCTGATGTTTTGTCCATTACCTCATTTTTCAATAGAAATGAAACATAACTTGCTTATTTCAGAGCACTGAACAAACCAACAAATTGAGAAAGCAGTTGCATTTCCAGACAAGGTAAAGAATACAATTTATCTCTGAACTTTCTGGAAAATACAAGGGGCTAAAATCAGAGAGGTTAAGGGGAGGAAAGTTTGCCAATTTTAAAACTGAAGAGGAAGCCAATTTTACCTTGACTTAGTCAGTGTTTGTGAAATCCTAGCATCCATGCAGACCTTTAAATGAAAAAAAATAACCTTGTTTCTCAATTACTCTGGGGTGATAGCTACTGCAGAAATTCTGTGGTTCTGGTATAAAAGTATCCTGATTTTATTTTCCATCAGAAAAGATAAATTGTTTCATTCTCGGGTTTTGAACTCCTAATGGCTTAAGCACACAAGTAATCCTTCTGATTTCTGAAATAGTATGTTTTTCAGGACTGTGATTGTTTGTTTGCTATGTGTTTGTACTCACTTTTCCATGACAAACATAACAAGTAAAATTGCAAAAGCCTGCTTAGTTCAGCAAAAACACCCTGTTTTCTGCTTACTTAACGAGCTGAATCCACTCATGAGTGGTTGAACAAGTAACAGTGGCTATAAAAAAGAAGTGGGACCTTGGGGCAGAAGTAAGGAGAAGTGGAAAAGGAAGCAGGGATAAGAAAACCTGAAAACATCTGAAATCCTTCTTTCAGCAGTGTCAAACTATTGCATGTGCTCAGAGATCTCGTTTCTTTGCTGGTTTAAAGACCCAAGTATGACATAGGAAAACAAGCCAAGGCTCTCTGCCCTTTGCACTTCCCTTGCTTCCCAGGGGTACAGTTCTGCTAAAAAGAGGTGTTTGGTCTTGTAAGATTTAAGAAATATTTATTTTTAATTGATGTTCAAGCATTTGTAGTAACCTCCACTGCACTGAACACAATCCAATAGGGAAAGACCTGGCTCCTTAATAATAACTGCAATGCTTTCTCACGCTAGTCAAGAGTATTGAGTCTCCTGACAAGACATTTCTCTATCGTTTATCAAAAGCAAAGGTTTTCTTGCTGTAAAAATTAAAGCAATTTCTTTTCAGTTTCCACCCTCTCAAAAAACAGCTTGTGCAGCTAAACTTGAGTCCCTTCCAAGTCCCAAGTCCAAAAAAGTCCCTTTTTTGACTATACATCACACTTCAAAATTTAAAAGATAAAACTTTCCCTTTATGAAAGTCAGCATTAAAAGTTTTTAATAAAAAATTGTTTTACAATTGTTTAACCATAAAATTGTTACTGGAAGACTATGTTCTCAAGATGGAAAATATTTGGGGGGTAGAGAAACAGAAACTTACTTGTAAATAATCATCAACATGTACTGGCAGACTTTGCTGGAATGCACAAAATGCAGTAAAGGAAAAAACGTTGCCCTCTTCTATCTATATTTAAATTAGACCTTTGTTCAAAAGCCCATTTCAGATCAGAGTTTTTTTGCTTAAACCAACACTGGAAGAGGTGAACTACTTAAAAAAAGAAATCCCTCCAAATGAAAAAAGAGGATTATCCAATTTTATTTTCTGTCCAGTTTTGATAAAACCTCAGTGATAAAAACCCTCATATGCTATCCTACATAATACATTGATACATAAGCAGAATGTGCAAAAATCCTAAAAATACAAGAAACTTTTAATGCATATTAAATATAACATATTAAAGTCATCAGCCCTACACTGTAAAATAATACAAGTAGAGAGACCAAGAAGTCCCACAAAACAGCCTTTCATGCTGTCTTCTGCTCTTTTCCTGGACTAGAAATACTCTTATGACAGGTTCTTTTACAAGATTTACCGTAGACAGATAAAATACATGATATTTTCATTCTGAATGTTACATGTACAGGCCCTCAAATACACCAATAGTTTTATTTAAGTAGCTAAATTTTATTATTGATTGGAGAACAGAAAACAGATGTGTGCGTGTATAGGAAACGTAAGTGTAGGAGGGAAGGAAAGCAGAACCAAATGTGAACTCCTGCATACAAAAGATGGTGGTAGCAAGTGTGGGGTGTAACATATGTTGGAACACTGTTCTTAATTTTAACATTATTTTGGATGGGTAAACCCACGGCAATTGTGCCACTAAGATTCTTCAGCCACTTGCAAGCAAGCATAGGAATGGAAGAACAGCAGAAAGGTAGGAAGGGACTACAACTACAGGGAATGCATGGATAAATCAGCAGATAACATGCAGGAATACTGAGATGATTGATGGACAGAAAGTGAGAAGGAAAAGTCATGTAACTGAGTCTCCAGAGACTGAGGTTTGCCTGCTGAGCTCTGCAGCAGTGGGTCTGTGGCTGCAAGAGGGGTGGAGCATATGCTGGTCATGGTAAGGAACCCACGGAGACTGAAGGAAAGTGCACACAAGAGGAAACAGCATCTTACTCAACTGCAGACACACTGTCAATTATCCTCCTTGGTTCCTCTTTTGGAGTAAGAGTTTATTCCCCTGTTGAAGGTAACAGAAGAAACCAGGAACCTTTGGAAATTAGAGTTATACATACAAGAATTCAGTGAGAGACAATTAGGAACACTTTTCAAAGGCTAGTTGTTAAAGATCTTCTGTCTCAGATTATTTCTAAAATGGAGATACAATATCTAACTAGTCTACACAAGATACTGAGTTGTTAGCAGAAAAGGTCTTTTCAATACATGGGGTACTATAAGTGCTAAGTATTATTATCATTACTACTACTAAGAAGAAAAGAGTAAAATATGGTATTGAACAAAGGGCAACACACTGCAATATTTTTACATCCTGTTTTAAATAAATATATTTCTATCACTGGTAATAAAAAAATATATATTTTAATACTATAATTTCCATTTAACATTATGATTTCCATTTTATAGTATTATTTACATAAAATAAATCTCAGACAAGTAATCTAAGGAGGGTGGGAGTGATACAAGAAATTGGTACTGGTTTGCTTGACTGCTTTTATGCTAAATGACATGGGGATTTGCCTGAATACTCTAGACTGTAATATTCTCTGTTAAGGTTGATTTGTTCAAATCCATTACTCTTGTCAGAGTTTGGTCATTTATACATCTACTGGGGAGAGAAATCAAATATTACAAACACTCAAGGCAATGATCTAACTCCTGCATTGTATTTTTTTCAGTTTGAAGCTACTGCAGGCCACTTAGATGTTGCAAATCCCTTTATTCCCTCCACAGGAGTCTGAACACATTGACCTTTCTTTACCCTATGCAACTTCCAGTGGAATAAAGAATATGCTGGTTCGACACTAGACAGGGTAGCTTGGATGTACATATCCAAGCTGACTTAACTAACCTATTTAGTGACTGACAAAAGTCCATCCCGAGGCAGGATGGGTTTCAGTACAGACTGTTAAAGCCTAAATACATCAAACAGCCTAAATGAAACTCCAGGTCCCCGTCTGGCTACACTATGCTGGGTACCCACAGGAGCAGTTTTAAAGCCAGCTCAGGTGTATCCTGAGGAGCTATAGCTACATTGCTAGACTGGAGTCCAGATGTATGATAGCAGAGATGACTGAAGATATTCATCAGCTTTGAAAATTAAAAATTTCTCAGGATAAGAGCAGTAAAGAGACAAAGATAAATTTGTAAAGGAAATAAGATTTTACTTTCTGGAAATTGTATTTGGACATAAAGTCTGATTAATGAAAATTTAGTAATTTTTTAGCATCTAATCACATTTAGTCATGGTGGTTAGAGGTCTCACCACTGCTGGTTATCCAGCAAATTCCTAATCAATTAAATACATTATGTTTCCTCAGTTCTATCTGAAGCTTTGGTGTGAAGATTTCTCACAAGAAACTGATTCCACTCCAAAGATTCCTCACAGGAATGCAGAAATTCTGAAGATTTCTATCTTTAGCTTCCTGGGCAACAACCTTGCTCATTTGCTTACTTCGCTCAGCAATTCTGCCAACCAAAACTAGCAACGGACTCCTCAGATGGGAGCATTATTTCCTTATGGATTCATTTCTACCTAATTTTTGGTTTTATTTTGAGCAAAATATCTCTATAGGTATCCTATGGATAAAGCTAAAATCCTTGAAAAAGAAAGTATACAAAAGTCAAATACAACTTATTTAAAATTCATTAAGTACTTCAAACATTTTAGCATGCACCTAAGTTCCAACAATATTTTTGGGAAGAGAGGGCAGCAGATCCACCTCTTAGGAACTTCATCATTTTTGAGGGAAAATACCAGAAGTTTGTTGTATGAAATTAAGAGATGAAGGCAATAGGAGTTTCAAATTCATTTTTTGATCATGAACTGATCTACAGCTATGTAGTCTATTGTGATTTCATTAAGATACCATTTATAAAGGAAAGTAAGCCTGCCAAATTTTAACCATAAATGATTCTATTACCAGGAATAAAAACATTGGAAGACTTTTATCTATTTGGATCCTAGCTATTCAGAAAAAGAATAAAAATATTATTTTAAAACTTCAAATATTAAAGATAAATATAAATTTTAATTAGAGGATGCTATCTTTATTTTGATATTAACTGTTTTAGCAAGCTATATTTTTAGGCTTATTTTCTTAAACTGACCTGTTTTCTGTGCTGAAATTCCTTTTAATCATCCCCTTGTACAGTCTAACACACTAAGTCATTGTTATCACATAAGTTGTCCCAAAGAGGTCACAAATCATTACATTTCTGGATAAATAGATGTCCTATGAAAACACTTACAGCAGGAGCAGTTACAGTTTGATTAAAGGTGAAACAAAATGAAAGTGAACGCTAGCTTTTTGTGCCTCTATAATGTTTTTCTTTACTTGATCTTTAATCTTTTAGAGAGATTAAAAGAAGAAGACTGGTGCAATTTGTTTCAACAAAAACAATGTTAGTTCAGATGGAATGCCTACAAAGATCTGCAGTGCCTGACAACAAGAATTATTAAGGACAGTAGCAAAGAGTTAGTCATGAATTTAAAATACAGAGATATAATTTATAAATCTCATTTTGCTTACCTGACATTGCAATTAGCAGTATGCAAAACGGCTGTGATAAGTAGTCATGGTAATAGGAGACCTTTTCTTAAGTCAGTATGTATTTGAAAGAATTTTTTTCAATAGTATATTCTCTCTTGCTCTTCAGGGGATCCTTACTACAACTAAATAGATATGAAAACGTAATTGTAAAACCTTAATATTTGCTGAGGCATTGGGTATCTACAGCATTGGACTGGAAAGAACTTTTTTTTCCCCTCTATCTAACCCAGAAAATCTCAGATAACAAATTTCTGTCTTTTAACAGATATCTTTATCCATCTAGCTATCTACATATGTACGCTAAAAATATAGTAAAATATAATGAAATCGCTTGGGAAAAAAAAAAAAGGTAACTTACCTAGAGAAGCAGTGAAAATGCTGTTTGTTTCCAGAGATATTTAAAATTAAATTGCCCAAAGCACTGGAAAGGTTTATGGCAGAAAACTGCTTTGCTGTGGAAGGCAATGGACGACATAAAGTATTAAGTCTTTCCCGTGTCTAGATTCCATGACTCATATAGTAAATGAAGATGACCAATAATTTTTTTTTAACCAATAAAAAAAACCAAAAAACAGTGTCTTTTGAAAACTCTGTCCTTCCTTATTCCAGGAGATCCTAAGGTTGAAAAGTCTGACAAGACCAATAACGACTCAAAAATCACAACAAAACAAAACTAATTATTTCTATTTAAGCACCATTTCACAAGTACTGCATTATAATTAAGCTTCTAAAACATGACTCTGACACATTTAAATTTGATAGTGGTCCAACAGAACTTGCTGTGTATGCCCAGAGCAAAGTGAAATGGCAAAGGTACACAAGCAAAAAAAGAGTAAACAAGTAAACAAAGGGTATACAAGTAAACAAAGGGTATACAAGTAAACAAAGGGTATACAAGTAAACAAAGGGTACACAACAGGTATTTAAGCCAAATTAAATCTATTTAAATTGTAAATCTACTGGTCAATATAGAGCAATCACATCAGTGATTGATCACATTAGTGAGAATTCCTGAAATGACACAGTGGCCTCGAGTCTTTCCAGCCTCACTTGGGATCTTGACCAAAATAGCTAAATTTAACACTGTCACCTGGAGTTCCACATACAACCATTTACAAGAAAGCTGCTCTGCCGTGCAATTCTCACTACCTACAACCCCAAGGAAAACAGCGAGTCTCCGTTACTGATCCGTGTCCCTAAAGGGAGTGCAATCTGAAAGACTCCTGGGAGCCCAGTTGCAAATCCCCCCTATGGAAATGTTAGCAGATACTGCTCTGCATGACCCCAGCTACTCAACTTTTATAGCAGAGATCTGGGCTATGCAGACCCAGCTATGGCTTCCTCCTCTCCACAGGGAATAGAAGGGGCATATCCTGGAACCATACAGGGTTTCCTATTGGACAGAAAGAGTAATAACTCTGCGCTGCCTATGCCTATCAGCTACTCTTTATTACAGTTTGGTGACCTTTGAGTAATCTCACAAACTCACCTCCCTCAGGATATATAGCCCATGCACCTTCTTGAGAGCTTATACACTCCAGTCACCAAAACTAAAAATTTGAGATCTACTCCTGTGGGCTGATTCTTCCTAAACTAATAACTCTTACAGACAAGAGTGGTTTAATCCTGTTTCCAGAATGATAATAGAGTTTCTTGAGCATAATGATCAATATTGTATTGGATTGGAGTAGAAGAGTAAGTGGTCTTGCACTTTCTCTGTGCTTATGGAAAAGTGCACAAAGGCATGTTATTACTGTCCAAAATATTATAAATTCTTTATAAAACAGTAACATCAATATATAGCATGATACACTTGCCAAATGCAACTTGCAGGGAGGGAGGGAAGGAGGGAGAGAAGAGCAATATATTTATGGCATGTTTCTTGCATCTGGTTTGCCGAACAGCAGAATTATATTCAAACTGCATTCAAGGGAAACTTATAAAAAGAAGTACATATAGAAAGTGGAAATATTTCTACCAAACCTGGGAACAATACTCATATATTTAGATATGTTTTTCTTTGCATGTATCAAATTTTCTAGGGACACAATTCAGCTAAAATACTTCAGCATAAGATTAGCTCTGTGCACTTTATTCGGGTTATTCGTGTGCTTAAAGAAAATACAAGCTTAAGTGCTGAACTTAAGAATTACACATTTTAACAACTTTAAAATCACTGTCTTCAAATAAAACATGCAAAAATAATTTTAGAAAAATAGATCTTATAAAAATATTCCCAACTGACCAGCAACTTTTCCCTATTACCCAAAATCTGCAGGTATCTTCGCCTCATCCATTTCTAGAGAGAATCCTCATATCTGTCTCTTGATTATATCCTGATAAATAACCAAAACACAAATGTTCAAGACATCCTGATCTCTAGAGGAAGCACAGCAATTTTTTTTTTCAGAGCTCATCTGCTAACTATCCTAGAGGGAAATAAAGATATTTGAAAAACATACCTAGAAAACGGCCAAAAACACTGGCATGAAAGATGGTTTCTTGATCCACTAACTAAGCCAAAGTGCTTCTGCAAGAGGCTGTCACTCTGATCCTGACTAACAGTCAGTAGCAGCAGCACCTTCCTGGCTTCTAGGAAGGACATGACATAAAAGACACAAGTCCAACAGATACATCTCCTTAAGTGTGCTCTGGCAACAATTCACCACATCTAGATAGAAACTCTTGTAGGAAAAGTCTACCAATTTTTCTCATAGTCCCAGTTCTTTTGTCATGGATTCAATTCGATCAGAATCCAAGCAACTCTATCTTCAAAAGGATGTGAAAACTCACAGCAAGAAATGTTTAACTCTGTTACTGTAGGCAAGTTCTTAGATTAACCAAGTAGCTAAGCACTAAGAATGCTCCTGCTGATGATGATTTCATATGTGCTCCTTAAGGCACGGGCATTTTTCTTTTCCCTCCACCATAAGCATAGGATAAAAGCTTTGGTTTAAAAATATTTCTTACATTTCTCTAAAACTGAATAAAAATCTTCCACAACTACCATCATAGTTTTTTTTCTTTTCTGTCTCAGCTATCACAATCAATTCTCTTGCAATACAGCTGAAGTGCAGGAAATTTAGGTCTATTTAGTATTAATGGTTTAAGAATAGAATTTCAGCTCCCATCAGATCGAAACATCTGCCAATCTGCACTACTGTTCTTCAGAGCCCTATAAAACATAAATTTTATTAGGTTTCAGGGCAGACTTTTAAAACAGAGTCTAAAAGGCAAAATACACCACCACATCCTTACAGTTCTTTTACTTTATGTGTAAATTCTGCTCATCAGCAGATGTGACTTGGGGAGCTCCTTGCCCACAGTAGACCAAGAGCATAATCATTGCAAAACAATAACTTCAGTTCCTTTCAATTTTCGTTTTCCAATGAGGAGCAGTTTCTCTAGTCAATTGAATGTTATTGGAAGTGGATGCTTGGAAAACTCCTTGTAGGCAGTCATTACAAGGGTCCACTGAATCACACAATAACAGAGTTGTTACCAAAAGAACTGGTCTCTATTCCTCCAGCGGGAAAAGGCTCTGCCACAGGTAAGTTAGGCCTCAGAAACTGTTTTTTCCAAAAATTCAGAGTTGACTAGAAATGTGGGCAGAAACACAGCATTTGTTTGCTCATGACATATATACACTGATGAGTTTGTTTTGAACACTTACCATCCCAAGTCTGCTACCAGTGTATTATTCATAACTCCAGAGCATTTCCCAGTCCTTGCAGATGCCTGGAAATAAGGACAACATAAGCACAGGCAAAGAGGCAATGCCAGTAACTATGTACTAAGTGGCTCAGAAGACCTATAATACCATTCTGGCCAATTTAAATATTCATCCTTTCCTTGTTAACATAAAACCTCTCCATGTTCAGTTTCTCAGTTAAACAGGAGGTGCAGTAGTTTACACAGCAGTGCTTTAGTGAGACGGAATCTGATTACACTTATCTCCCAATACACAAAAGTGTGGCTTCCCAAGAGTTAATAAAACAGGAGGATTAGAAATTACAAGAGTACTACTTCCAAAATGAACTTAAGATCAAGCATAAGAATGTCTGATTACCAAAGTAAAAACCTGCATTGAGAGGTATTAATTTCTCAAGGATGAATGGGTGGAACAAGCCATGATTATATCTCTCATCCTTTAGCATATGCATTTCTCACAGACCTACCTTGCACTGCTGCTTAGGAAGCTGATTGCTTCTGCTCCCTTTTCAAGAAACTAGGTGCCATAATGTTGGGTGTATGAGTAAAAGGATAATAATACCATATGGAGGCAGAGAAGCTAAAATATTGATATTTCATTTTTTCATCCTACTGGGGTTCTGTCATTCTTCAGATTGTTCCAATACTTAACAGAGAGAGAAAACTTCTTACAATCACCAATTTATGAGTCACGTTTGTCTGCCTAAAAGCGTTCAGGGCTTGACCTTGCATTTCTGAATTTTTAGGAGTCTCTATAGGACTCCAAAACAAAAATGTATCGTATATGTATATTGTATTATAATTGTATTATATTTAAGCTGACAGACAGGGTTTATAATACTCCGGAGGACCTGGCTGATCTTCAGACCCTACATCATTCTCAACTAAAATAGAGAATTAAGTAAAAGATGGCCAGTCTTTGTACTTAATATTCACAGCTTTTCTAGTCTCTAGCTGTGAGAAGCAGTGCTGGCTGTATTCATAAAATTTTTCTCCTACCACGTTAGAAGAAACCATCTACAACTAATACTTGACAGTCCAGGTTAGGACAGTGCACATTAAGCTACAGGTCACAGTAGGGTGGTGGGCCTGCAGTGAAATGACACTGCATTTTTTCTAAGCCTGGCAGAATTACTCTACTGCTTTTGAAAGAGCATTTGAACACTGTCTTCCCCTTGTTGTTACCCACTACAATGAGTTAATTAAGAAAACAAGAAAGTCACAAATACAAGTCATGTTTCTCTCCAGAAGGGCAACTGCTGGAGAAATAACAAAATATTAGCATAACTCTATACTAATAATTCAATAATTAATAGTCTAATAAAAATTGTCTAGGATCTCCACACAAATCTTACCATCTGCCTGCAATAAAAATCATGAAGTACATCTCTGCTTCAGGTGGAAGTCACATGAAGGAGATATAAGTAGAACAAATTCAGCAAATTAAAGAACCTTGTAAGATAATGGGGGTATTTTCTCTTAAAAAGAGACCTTAGAAATTCCTGAATTTATTATCAATATTAAGAAATAGGATCTTCTCAAAAGTTGTATGACTCCATAAATACATACAGTCTCCAAACATAATATTCAATACATGACATTGCATAAACAGAACAGTTTGTAACAAAAAGACATTTGAGTAAAGAAAAAATATCCTGGTAAGCAGTAAAAAGATATCATGATGCAGATAGCTTCGTCACATTCCCTATCCAGCTTGCCTATGTGGACTTGGAAACTTGTGGGAAGAGTACAGGGACTGCCCTATGCCAGACACTTATGGTTCCAGGAAGCTTTACACTGAATCCACTGCAGGTCAAGGCTGAGCTCAACATCCAAGTTTAAACATATCCAAGAAATACAAGAAGACATCAGCTAGAGAGAGGAGGAGGAAGAGTTAGAAACAATAGAGAGAAGTGCTCCATGACACATATCCCTGCAGCCCATGAAACACTATACCATACACCTGCAAGACTGAAACTACACTCACAAAATACATCCCTATCAAATTAAAGTTGATAAGGTCTTTATATCGTTTTGTTAGATTTAAAGTTGATAAGCTCTTTACATCGTTTTGTTAGATATTCCTATTAGATGACAGAGGATGAGAACAAGCATGGTAGCTGCCACACAGTTTGGATGCTGGTGCTGTCCTAGTGTATCCACCCTTCCACCTCTACTCCCCCTTAAGAGTGCCTGGGTGACACAATAGGTTATGGGACTGGAAAGGATCTCAGCCTGAATCTTGAATACTGTACATACAGGTCCACACTTGAGGCATATAGTATGTATAGGGAACAGCTGGAAGATTTGTCCAGTCTCTCACACTTACAATTTTGAAGGTCAATAATTTGGCACAAAATCCATGGCACAAAGAAGCCAAAGCAATATTGAGTGTAGTCCTTCATGCAAAGCCAAAGTGCATCCATTCTACTCAGAAAGGAGAAATAATGAGATTAGGGTTATTACACCTGTCTTGGCAATTTTGGATGATCTCAAGCAATACTGGTTCTGTGTAAAAATAAAGCACAATATCAAATAAGTTGGGAGAAGGAAGAGGCCAGGGAGGCTGTATGCATGTGTCAGGGCAGTAGTTATTAAATCAGCATTTGTAAGGCAATTTTGTATCTTTGTTTAAGACAACTTCATGCAATATCTCCTCCCTCCCAAGTGTCTCTAAATGCAGAAGTACAGAGAGCACAAAAGCAAAAACTAGGAAAAAATGTTAGAGGACAGAATTCACACCAGAAGAGAACAAAGAGGCTTTTAAAAGTCATGACATGGCTTGTTACGTTAAGGTTGTATTACTTGCTGATTGTCACGTCAAAGGAGAATGAAATGGTTGAATAGTTTGCCCAATGCACCCTGTCTTGAACTTGTGGCTTGGCTGCTTGGGCAGAATAGTCTGTCCTCTGGTCCTGTTTTTGCATTAGTACTTTTGCTACAGTCAAATAAGAAAAGATCTTTAATTTTGCATCAAATTTATGTGGCTGTTTTCCTTTAGAAATAGAAATTCATTCTAAAGAAAATAATTTGAAATACTATGATTATTTTTGTCTGAGAGCATGCACCAGTAATAAACTGGGAGGATATATCAGCAAATGGCATAGAATATCAATAGAGATTACAACGTTTAAGTTTATGTATAAAGTGGAACAAATATTTAAGGGAGGAAGGCATAAGAAGATAGTTCAGCAGTAAGGATTAAAGTAATTACTGTGGGGTCAGTTTCCCCAGGATAGGATTTTAAACATTAAGATTCATTGTCTCACAACACATGATAAGGAAGTAAAGAAAACAAATCAAATCAAACCAAACAAAACAAAACAAAAAAAGAGGGGGAAAAAAAAGAAAAAAAGAAAAAAAGACAACAACCCGGAAATTCAACTGGATAACAATAAATCTGGGACTCTGACGTTAGAATCATTTGCAAAAAGAGATTGCTGGGACCCTGAAGACTTGAACTGAAGACTGCAGATTATATATCACAGAACATAGTGTCTCAGCTCATATGTGGACAGAAGGCAGTAAAAACCTCGAAGTAACTTCACCTCAATACATTAGTTTTTCTGAAGTCTCGAAAACATCATTTGATGCCACTGCAGAAACAAAAGAAATTCAAGTCATATAAAGTCAAAGTAGTCATTGCTGAGTTCTCTTCGTGACAATGGTAGAGTCCTCACTTCAGATCTACATGCAAGGATAGTTTGAAATTACACTATCCCAAAGCACCCATAAGCTCCTGTTTTGTATTGCATAGTGCATTTTGGCACAGTTTTTTTTCACAAAAATGTGACTTAAATTCTTTTGCAATTCTAATGCAGTTATTAATGCAGCAGTTGACCAGAAAAATACCTACAAGTAGTCTAGAAAACAGCGAAGAGGAAATTAGTCTGAATTGCTACCAAGAGAAAAGAACTAGAAACAATATTTTGTAAAATTCTCTTTCCTCAAGGCTGTGCACATTTAGGCTACAAACTCAATTATGGAAAGATACTGCACAATACTTACAGTGAAATTTCCAGGCATGGGGAAATCTTTGCTGATATTTTTTGACACGATTTTCTCTATTTTTTACCTACTGAATTAGTTAATGCACTGAAGTATTCTTTGATACTGCAGAAGAATTTTGAGAAGGCTCAAATTTATCAGCCAAACTAAAATCAGAAGAGCTAAGCTTTAATGAATTATGGGAACAGTTTACAGACAATGTGCAAATAAAATCTTCTTCCCCTTCCCCTGCATTCAATTGCCACCTGAAACTACGTGAGATGTTCCGGCGACGAAGGCAATGAAGAAAAATTCAACTCAAGGATGATCAACATGCTACCAAGAAAAATCTCCCACTGATTTCAATATGCTTTAAACAACTTAAAATTTTCTTTTCTTCTCTGCCCCTATGTTCTTTGCCGTTTCCACACATCTTACCCTGATGCTGTAACAGCAGCTAGTGTTACAGCAAACAGCAGAATGCCTCTTTCCTGTACTCTGCTCTCCCCTCTCACTTCAACAAAATTCACCTTAATTTTGACTAAGCAGTGAGAGATCTCATACACTTAAACTGAATATAGCTTTCACTCCACTCCTCAGAGGTTGGCTTTACCCTCCAGCTGGTTCCCTGAGCAGCTTTTCTGCTCCAATAAAACATTTTAATATGACCCACTATCTACAACATGTAGGTACCTAGCATTCACATGTTAAACATCACACTTCAGATGGTCCACTCAGTCATGTCCCTGAACAAAATGGGCTTTTAAAAAACTTTTTGTTGATCATCCCCAAGGCTGTACTTTCCTTCTTACCAGAAGGAATAAAATGAAAGTTTTGCAAAAATACTCGAGCACAGCATTTTCCAAGAACAGCCAAATTCTGGTTAAGATGCTTGCAAACACTCTGGGTGACAAAACATGTTTCAAGATAGGTACTTCAGAGGGCCACAGCTTTTAAATGTTGCACAGCACTTATGTATGTGGGTTAGAAAATACACATGTAGAACGTTGAGTATGGCTTTATTTATCTATTTATTTAAAGAAGGGCCCAGTGTGTGCCTCCCCCTCAGTTTTTTAAACAAGGGATGAAGATTTAACAGGGCTGGCACCAGCCCAGCAGATGGAAAGGACCCATTTCTTCACAAGAAGTCAGGTTGATGCAAAAGGTTATGCTGGCATATGGTTATGTCATGGCTTGGCTAGGAAAAGTAAAAGTAGGTCTGTGCATGAAGACTGGAGTGATTTTTACCACTGTACAGGCCATGGGAAAGGCAAATTAAGCAGGATAATTAAGACAGAAGAAGCAGAGGAGCAACATCAACACGTCTAAACTATTGGAAAGGGAGAGGAAGAATCAGCAATAAAAGCTGTAAGGTTTGAGTTCCTCCTGTTATTGAATTAAATGCCAGATGAAGGCCTTGTCTAAACACACCAGTTGTGCAATTTCTACTCAAATCAATTACAAACCTCATTATAGTTACACAGGTGCAAAACTCTTTACAGACCATCTTGTATCACTGCTTAAGTGATTTACACATATCCAGAAAGGGTCACAGCTGCTGAATTAAACCCATGTTACAATTAGAGTAAACTCATGCCATTTTTGTCTATATGGGGACTAATAGTGATTTTTTTAAAGTGCATTAAACTTCAGGTTCCCAAAGATAATTTCAGGTAATGGAGTTATGTTTTCTTTCATTTGAACATTTTTATACAATGACCATCTGAGCACATAGCTGAAATCAAGTATCCTCCACCACATCAAATTATGCTTAACTGTGCTATTTTAATAGTCTTCATTTCAGGAGGTATTCTAGCATTAATTTCTAAAGCCATCCTCAAAATATCTTAATACCAAGCTTGACAACTTGTTCAGCTGCGGGAACACAAAGTTGGAAAGACTGTTTAAGAAACTTGTTTATTCACTTCAAACCTGAACTGCTCTTCACTAAACTAAAGTGTCTACTGCTGTTATTAAACACTGCTGAATAGTTTGCTAATGAAGTTTGGTGAGAAATATGAACCATGAGGCTGTACTTCTGATTAATAATTGATTTATTGGATGTGTCCAGGTGCAGTTTTTGCCGCAGGAATTTTGCTGCCTTTCTTTCAGCAGTACTGACACATGGTAGCTCTGCTGAGGAACGAAGAGCTCTCATTTGACATTTTCCTATATGCAGCTCCACAGCTTTCAAGATTTTCTAGTTTGTGCAATCATAATATGAATTCTGCATTTGGCATTATCCCCTGGATAATTCCATTATTAAGGAAGCTTGGAAATGAAAGACTTTTTTCTTTCCTTAAGGCATTTGGCCATTATTTTACACATTTAGAATAAGAAAATTCTTTTCTGTACACAAAATGGTTCATAATCACTATACAAAGTCAACTCCTCAGTCACTAATGTGGACATTTTTGCGGGGTTTTGTGTTCAAAGAATGAACCACGACACACAGTGGAACAAATCAAACCAAATTACCTTGAAACAAATCAAAGAACACAAGAGGATTGGGGGGCACATAATGAAGGAAGTAAATATAAAATAAGATAAAATAAAAAGAGAGAAATGGCAAATGTCCTTCCCGATCAAGCTATTAGTGTGGGTTGAATGCAGTTTCCAGTAGACATATTTTGCATCTCCTCTACAGAAACGTACTTTCCATTTCCATGACTCCACTGTCATGGCAGTATAGTACCAAACCCACTCAATCCTTCCATCTACCTATAGCAGTCTCTTAATTTCCATCTGTGTGTATTTGTTTGGTAGATTTTGTCATAAGACTATTAAGCCTTATTTCAATTCAAACAATATATTTACAGAAAGGTTAATAAAAGCTTTACTAGAACTGTGCTTTTGCTGCCACTGAATTTCATTGCCCAAGCTCTGAGATATTCAAGAGTACCACCTTTTGAACAGTTTAAAAATGAATAGGCAACAATATCATTTGTTACCAATGACAAAGAAACACTTTACCATTAGTCAGCATTCAAATAAATCACATTGTCTGGGCATGTCTCTGCTCAAAAAATTGTCTGATCTAACTCTGACAGTACAGTCAGAATGATATAACCTCCTTGTTGCAAGTAAAAGTTATAGCACTGAAATTTAAAGTAAACACCATATAACCTTATCCACACCATGATCTGCAATAATTTTTAAATAAATCAGATTCCAAATCAAGGGAAGTTAACACTGGTAGTAAATTATACATTAAAAAAAAGCTCTGATATACACATCTTTTTTCCCAGCTAATATGAATCATGGGTCCTTTTTGGCTCCTTAACATCTAGAAAAATCATCAGAAAGAAAAGAAAACACAAAGGTATTCTCTCAGCGTACAACACTGCCATTTGAAACAGCTCCTCTGTTGCATCGTTAAGCTTGAACTGCTGTTACCAAAAACAGGATGCCAACCGAGAGAATAAAAATTCAGAAAAGTAGACCAGGACTGAGCCTGTCGTAAAATCAGCCAGTACCTTTTAGAAAACACTTGATAGTTGCAAATTTCTGCTCACATTTGCTCTGCATTCACGAGCCAATTAAAAAAAATCCTTCACTTGAAATGCCAGTTGGTCAGCTCATTAAAAAAGCCTCACTGACAACACTGGAAAAGGGGCAAATACCCAACGCAATCGGTCTTGAACACATTATTGGTCTGTTTAAACAAGAATAAGAAAGAATACAGTGTTTAAAAAAGCAGCAACAAACTAAGTACAACCAACACAAACGAAAAATCCTTACCTAACAAAAATTTAGCCTTTTAAAAGCCAGATTCAGCAAAACTGAACCTCAAAATCTTCCAGAAGTTTTCCTAAACCTCATTGTGCAGCTGTGTGAAATGGAGTCCTTTACAAGCAAGAGCGTATCAAAGTGCTCAGATCAAGACATACATACACATAGCTGACAATATAGTTACTCTGCTTTCAAATACAGTGACCAAGTCATACCCCTTGGCTAATGCAGGGATGGAGGAAAAATATTTACATTCTCAAAGGATTCTTGAACAGAGCTTTCCACTAAAGGAACAACTTCAATGGAGGGCTGCATCCAGCTCTGAGATCTCGAGCACAGCAGTGCTGGACCTCTTGGAATGAGTCCAGAGGAGGCCCACAGAAATAATCAGAGAGCTGGAACACCTCTCCTATGGAGACAGGCTGAGAGAGCTGGGATTTTTCAGCCTGGAGGAAAGGAGTCTCCAGGGAGACCTCAGAGCACCTTCCTGTACCTCGAAGAAAGCTGGAGAGGGACTTTTTACAACGGCAGGTAGTGACAGGACAAGGGGGAATTGCTTTAAACTGAGAGGAAGTAGGTCTAGAGTGGATGTTAGGAAGAAATTCTTTAATGTAAGGGTGGTGAGCCACTGGAACAGGTTACCCAGAGAAGCTGTGGATGCCCCATCCCTGGAAGTGTTCAAGGCCAGGCTGGATGAGGCTTTGAGTAACCTGGTGTAGTAGAAGATGATTCTGTTCATAGAAGGGAGGTTGGAAGTAAGGTCCCTTCCAACCCAAACCATTGTATGATCCTGTAATAGAAAGGTTTCCACTATGTATAAAAAGAAACATACTCTTTTCTTCCTTGGCCAAACAAAATAAAACCAGAGACAACAGCAAGGACTAATTAGAATTGTATTAGTCAACTAAGGCACAATATAGTCCCCATCCATACTAGTGAAATTGAACTGCAAGTCTTCAGGACCTTTGAAGAGCCACATTTGTGCATCAAAGAGAATGTACCTCAAACGACAAACACCAAGCTATTTAATTTAAAAACTGAAGTCCTACATAAAAGCCACAAAACACGTTATCCATGTGATCACTGCAAAGAGCCATGTACTCTTTTATTCTGGCTGTGTTTAGTACCATACCTTTTCTAAAAGCAGGCTGTCCCCTGCCATCTTAGGGTAGAAAAAAGGCCAGCATGACCTCAAACACCATTGACTGTGCAACCTCAGAAGCCTTCAGTTTTCTTCACCTTCTCCTTATAGCCACAGGTTTTGCAAAATATTTGAGGAAGTTACAGGGTTCCCAAATAGCATTTCAATGGGAAAACTCCTACAAGACAATTAATAAAACCTCGACCAATCCCACCCCCCCAGTCCCCCCCAAAAAGCCAAGATGTCCGTTTGCTGTGACTGCACCAAGGTGGTAGTCATCATCCCTGGAGGTGTTTAAGGAAAGACTGGATCTGGCTCTTAGTGCCATGGTCGAGTTGACATGGTGGTGTTTGGCCGTAAGTTGGACTTGATGACCTCAAAGAACTCTTCCAACCGATGCACTGCTAGTTTCTGTGAAAGTGCTCCCAGCTAAGGCAAGTGGCGCACGCAGGGCTCTCCCTGACCTTGCCTCAAGCTACCCCTCTTAACTGCATGAGGGCGAAGCTCTCCCAAATCTCTCAGTTCCAGCCAGCGCAGTTTCCACCAGGACAAATAAACATTTCCAACAAATGGAGTTACCGGTCACACGCTCAGGAGCTCGCCGCACCCCCTCACGGCGGACTACAGCTCCCGGCATGCTCCACTCCGCACCGCCCCAGAGCACGCCGGGAGCGGCACCACCCACCGGCCCACACGCATCTCAGCGCCCTGGCATGGCTCCGGGGGGCGCACACGTGACACCATGCCGCGCTTCGATTGGACCAAACCGCTGCCAGTCAACTGCCCCAACGGCTGGCACCGGGTGCGACGTGCCACACCGTGTTGCTCCGATTGGCTGCTCGGGGATGACCCGCCCCTTTTAAATACCTGTCGCTCCGTGACAGGCCGTCACTGGAGTTCCTGTTAGGAGGGCGCTACCGGAGAGGATCGGTCCCGCCCCTTCGCCTTCTCCTGGGAGCCCCGCCCCCCTCCGCTAGCTCCTCCCGCTCCGGAGGGGCGGCAATGTCAAACGGCTCGCTCGGGAGGGAGGGAGGAAGGGAGACGCGATCCGCCCCACTCCCTCCCGCCTGGATCCCGTCCGCAGCCCCTCCTGCCAGAGCGCCCCCTCCCCACCCCGGCGCTGCCCCTCGGAGCCGCGCGCGCGCCCCGGGCCGTCTCGAGCCCCGCCCCCCCGGCTCCTTGTCCCCACCCCGTTCCTGTCGATGGCCCCGCCCCCCGGGCTCGCGCGCGCCGCGCCGTGTCCTCCCCCGGCCCGGGGGACGGTGACGGCGGCGGCGGGAGGGGGCGGCAGCGGCAGAGCCCGGGTGTGCCAGGAGGCGGCGGGGAGTCAGCGAGGAGCGCCTAGCAAGAACGGGCGGGCTCCGCCCCGCCCCTTGCCGAGCCCCCCGCCCCCTGCCCTTCCTCCCTCCTCTCCTCCCCTCCTCCGCCTCCTCCTCCCCGCACGCGCCGGGCGGAGGGAGAGGCTGCGAGGGAGCCCCGGGTACAACATGGCGGAGCACTCGGCCCCCGACCACAAGCACAGACCCGCCGCCAACTCCGCGGCGCCGCTCCACAGCCGCGCCGGGGCGGGCGGCGGCCTGTCGGGGGGCCTATCGCAGCCGGCGGGCTGGCAATCCCTGCTCTCCTTCACCATCCTCTTCCTGGCCTGGCTGGCTGGATTCAGCTCCCGGCTCTTCGCCGTCATCCGCTTCGAGAGCATCATCCACGAGTTCGACCCCTGGTCAGTCGCCGCCGCCGCCGCCGGGCGGGACGGGGAGGCGGGAAAGCACCGCGCCATGAGCCGCGGCGGGGGAGACCCGCGGGTTCCGTCCGCCGTGGCCGCGGGGACGGCGGGAGGGCCCCGCAGCCCGCCCCCCGCTCCGCCACGAAGTTGCGCCCCTGCCTGTTCCCCGGAGTGAGCCGGCAGCTGCGGCCGCCCCGGGAGCCGGGGAGGGAGGCGAGGAGAGAGAGATGGAGGCGGTGCGGACGGGACACGCTGTTGCAGGTCGGAGGGAGCGTGAGGGGTCGCCACCGCGGCGCGGGAGAAGGGGAGCGCCGGGAGCGAGCGGCGGTGCCGGGCGCTGGGGTGTCCCCTGCGGCGGAGACCTCGGGAACGGGGCGGCGGCAGTTCCCTCGTATCCCTTGGAGTTGCGGCAGGACTCTCTGAGGGGCGCGGGGAAAGAAAGTTGTGGCGCTGGTAGGGAATCGGGCAGGAGTCAGGGGCTGGTAGCGAAACAGTTGTGCCAGGCGTGACCCGCGCCCCGGTCCGGGTCCCGTTGTCGCGGCGGCGGTCCCGTGTGTGCCGTGCGGCTTCCCGAAGTGGTCTTTGCTAGAGTCCTTGTCGACCGGGGAGGGAGCAGAGTGAGGAATGCACTGCAGGAAGTAATCTTCATAAAAGTGACTTGAGGGATTACAGCGAAATGGGTGACATTGATTTACTGCCAGGTGTTTCGAAGCTGCGTTTCTGAGCCCAAGGACTTTTGCTGTTTCCCACACATCTTGATTTTTCCAAAGATTGCTTTCCCTCCTGTAGAAGCCGTCTGTTCTTTTTCACTTCTTGGAGGGGACCGAAACCATTTTATGCATGAGATCAAGAAATGCTGCACTCGTTCCTTGCAGCAAGGCAAAGTGAAAGATGACAAGACTTGTGGGGCAGGGTTGTTGTAATGCAAAAACGTGACAATGAATTTTTATACTATTATTTACTTCATCCTGGGAATCCGTGGGGTTTTTAGAACTCTAAGTAGGATAAGTGGCAGATGACTTTAGAATAGTGAGTTGTCAGATTTTAATTTAAAATTTTATGTCTTGGGTCTCACTGTTAATTGCACAAAGGAAGGAGATGCTTCGTTTTGAAATGCACGCTAGGTAGTCTGTGTTAAATTTAATCTAAAATTGTTGCTGGAATGGCATTCTCTGTAAAAGCATGCGCTCCACTTTGATACTTTCAAAAGCGCAACTTCCTCTTTTCTAGTTGGCTTTTCCCCCCTCACTTCTCTCCCCTCCACCCCCAAATGTAATCCATTCACAAATCATGGCTCAGAATAGTAGATAGAGAACAAGGAATTGCTTTGTTTTTAAATGCTGTGTGAAGTAATAAACCTTTGTGATGTGAAAGCCAAGTATCTCAAAATATCTTCAAAATGTCGAGTAATTGTCCATGATTTAAGTGTTTTTCTGCAAACACAAATGAATGGAAGAAGTGTAAACTTCCAGTTAATAAAGTTAAGAATGAGGGGGAGTATAGTTTAAACACATCTACAGTGAGACTATGGACCTGAGGTTGTATCCTGTGGAGTAGTTTTCTTTTAATCTAAATTTAAGCATAAAGCTTTCCTTTCTATTATGGAGGAAACTTTTAAGCATGCAACTTACATTTTTGTGCAAATTTTATCTGATTTTTATTATCAAGACTCATCCTTGTTGGATAAACGGAAATTTTACAGTGCTGAGTTGCATAACTTGTTACTAAGCCCTGAAGGACACTAAAATGGTGCTATGGGAGTTAAGTTCATAGTAATGATCTAGCTGTAAAGATAAACTCCTGTTAAAAGCAATGTGTAAATTGATGCAAAGTCATCTTCCTGAGTACACAAACAGAAGGCATTGCTGCCTGAGCTGCTGGATGTACCCTTGTTAATTAGGGAATAGATGAAGTTGACAAAACTCATTGATTTTAATGCAGGTCTGTGAGAAGCAGTTGAAATGTCAAGAATCACGCCAGTGTCGTGTTGCTGCATGCCAGAAATGGTAGAAGCAAATGCACTTAAGTTAATTACTAGGAAAGAGAACCTAAAATGGTAGAAACTGAGTGAAAACAAAGGGCTTTCTCTATTGCAGCAGCAAAATTGTTGGAAAGTAAAAAATTATGTTGCTCTCTTAAACAGTGTGGAGTAGCTAGGTAGGAATGGTTGCAAATAGTTGCAAGGGTCTTACAAGTCTGAATGTAATATGGGAAAGGAGCTTATGAAAAGACTAGTAGCAGTGCTCTGTTTCTAATTTTTTTTTTTAGCTACTTCTTTAGCAGCTTCTCCAGGTAAACTGAATTTTTTTTTTTTTTTGGGGGGGGGGTTGGGACAGTGGCTGTAGACTTTGCTATGGAACAGTTTGATATTTTTCTCAATTCTTTTGGCTTTTCCTGTCAAGCTTGCATAGGATATCTTGCAGTGTGTTGTTAAGTCAGACACTTCTTTTCTAGTATTTGTTTTGTGCTCCAGAGAGGAAACGCAGGTATGTCTGATAAAATGAGGAGCATTAGGCAAATCGTTTATTCTTTTGAATGGAAAAATATTGCTGCCTCTAAGGTGTAGAAAGCTTTCCCATTTACTTAGGAATCCAGTTTCCTGGTATGGACATACAAAACCATCAAGGGTGGGAAGAAAGGCAGAATTGCTTTGGGTTTTCTACATATTAATTGAATCAAATACCACTTTCTTTCTTTTTTTTTTTTCCCTAACATCCCTTTCGAGCTGCCTTTCTGACAGTAAAATTAGGTTTTGATTTGGGATAGAAGGGAGATTTGCTGCTTTTGTAAAATCAGCCACTGAGACTCACTTGTGTTGGCATTTCTTCCAGAAGTGACCCAAATGTAGTACGATAGGCCAAGGCAGTAGAGAGAGGACGGTGTTTGGTTTTGAAATACAATGCCTGTGCAAGGTAAAACCAAACTGGTGTTTTGAGGTCACCATGCTGCCACTTAAGAACTTGTGACCTGTACGTTATGACTAGGTTTACTGGGATGTTTTTCACACTGACTACCTATTTTGTTCAGTATTTTCACTTTTTGATTTATTTCTTGTGTGTTTACTTTCCATACTGAGCTGGTCCAGAGACTTTGAAAAATGTGTATGCTTCTTGGCAGTTTCTAGGTCAGGTGAACTGATACACAAAGTCAAGCAGCACTGACATTAAGATGTGCCATTGACAGCTCTCCAGCATTCAATTCCAGGACTTCATTCTAAGGCCAAGAACTTGCAACATGGATAGTGGTGGTACATTGGAATGGACGGATTCCGTGTCTGAAATTTGGTTCATCTATTGGCTGGCTTGGCAGCTGGGTTGACCAAGAGCTTAATTTTGGTGCTGTGTACACAGAAGTGCAGAGTGAAAGCTGCACATGAAAATACAACAGCAGATTTAACTCAGTTGTCAAGTGAGAGCATTTTTATGTCAGATGTTGCCTTAAATGCCAACCTGGCTGCAGAACCAAGGCAACCAAAATCATGGAGCCCTTGAGCAGGAGCTACTTTCTGTGCACTTCCTAAAGTAAAGCTCCAGCATGTCCATATGCTCTTTCTTTTGACTGCTTGCACATATGTGTGTGTATATATGCATAAAAAATAATCTGTATGTGTACATATGTATACATATAAGATAGTTATATATAAAAGGTGTGTACATATATATGTATCTAGCAAGACTGTTGCATTCTGGTACTGCTGCCAAGTGAAATGATAACTTTTGGTAGATCAGTAGTCTTGAGGGAGTACTGTCAAAATAGTGCATTCATTCTGTTTGTACAGTCCTTACCATTAAGTCACACGTGTGAGAGGTGTAGCTGAATCATTAATCATATCCCATGACATGAGATCAAATTTCTCTTTCCCCTGAGAATTTTAACATCTTGCTAAAAGATATTAATGCTAGTTACCTTAGTGAAAGCTTTCTTAGGCTGGAATACCAAAGCTCATATGTGTGAACATGAGACCCTCTCCCTACCAGTTTGCATGTGCAGCATGGTGCACCAATGCACGCTTTGTCAGTTCCATTTGCCTCCCTTCTCCTGCCAGGAATGTTGTCTTCTACATCCCTGCCAGCTCTTGGTGCTGGAGAGCACTACCACAATCTCCTCTACATTTTTGGTTCTTCCAAACCAGCAGCACTGATTGCTCAAACCACTGTCTTTTTACCTGCATTTAGGGATGACCATTGTTTACTGTACCTCACTCTGAGGGAACATAATTGTCCTGGTAGCATATATGGCTTATAGATAGAAAAGCAATCCACTTTCTTAGCACGGATACTACAATCTAGCATTAGTGGAGTTTGGTGACTGGGGATGAACTGGTAAAAATAAATCTATAGTCAGTGTCATTGCTGGAGTTTCAGAGACAGGCAGGTTAAAGGAAGTTGAGAATTTTATCTCAGGCACTGTCAAATATACAGGTTTTGCTATGTTCAAATCATGTTTTCCAGATGGATCCTTGAGTTGTTGTAAACTTGTTTCATTAATGAAAACAAAATTTAGCATCTATAAATATGACATGAAACCTTCCTTAAAATTCAAAGTGTGACTGAAGTGAACATAAAGTGTTGTATGGAATTGATCGATCAGTGGTGCTTGTGGGTTTGTGTTGTAGTTGCCTGGTCTGATAGTTGACTTCTGGAGTAGTTCTGTGTCGCCCACTTGCAGTCCTGTTTTTTTTTTTCTTGCTTGCTATAAAGCAGTCATAGTAAATTCAGTGAGGTAAATTGTTAAAATACTATAACATTTTAGTTGCCTGAGCTGGTTTACCACCAGTTTTTGTATTTATTTATATTTATATAATATATATATTTATATTATATTTGAGGAAGAATATGAACATCAGGAGGGAATGTAAATAGTGACTGATGTTAGAGGATAAATTGGGATTGAGTGACAGAGGGGAGGTGTATAGAAATAAAACCAGAGCATGTTATGACACTGGAGCAACAGGTGATGAAAGAAGAGGTGAATAAGAGCATGTTAAGTTGGTGTTCATAAGGAGAGGGGAAAAAATTGTGTAAAGAGGATAGTGTCAATAATATCAATTACCAATGCCCACCTAGGTGATTGATCTGGCCACTGCTTCCTTGCTAGTGCCTCTTGCTGGGAAAATAGACAGCAGATTGTGTACTAAATGTGTTCTTGAGAGTTAACAGCCACTTTGGTCTCCAAATGGTATCTGTCTTTCTGGAGCCTTTCAACCCATCCCACAGTCCTGTTCAAGTGAAGTACATAAATGTGGATCTGTTTAGGAAACGTTTCTCACAGACTTCAGGGTTTTTTCCCAAAACAATTCCTTTTGTTTATAATCTTAGACAACTTCCAGACCTCAGGAAAGAATTTAATTCCAATTCAGTTTGAATATAATCACTTTGAATTAATTTTGAGATGTTGCAAATTTCATGAGATTCACGTTAAAAACTTACATGCTCTTCATTCAAAATAGTTTTGATTCTGTGAAGTGAGAAGTACTCTATTTCTATTTTATTGAAATATGTTTTTTAAGATTATATTTACTGTTAACATTTGAATTGTTTTTATACTCCAGTAATACGAATAATTTTAACAGAATTTCAAGTAACTCAAACTTGTTTCTGTCGTTTTATTGTAGTAGGAAAAATACTGTAGTATTAAGTCCAGATCTGATTCAGTGGGGCCTGTGTGTTCATGAAAAGATTCGAGATTTTTATGTGAGAATAATCTTCCAGGCTTCACCACCGCACCACCACCTACCCCTTAATGAGGAGGACCCATATCAGGCATTTTTTATGACCACTTCTGTTGCAGTATGACATGGGTTGAGAAACTCTGTTAGCACAGGTTAGCCTGGCTTTTGGGGTTTCTCAGTTGTAAGGTATTGTTGACCTACTTGGAGGGAGCTGTTTTGAAGCCAAGTAAATTTTTCTGTAAGGTTGATATGGTGGTAACAGTCAAGATGATGCGCACTTGACTGTGCTGGACTTCTCTACTGCTTGTGAAATTGCAAAAATAGGTAAATATTAGAAATGTAATGGAAGAAGGATAATTTGGAAAAAGAACGTTGGACAGAGTTGAAGGCATAGCAGAAACTGCTTTGTGAGTAGGCAGACCTCAGGCTAGATTTGTTCAGTTGGAGTGATGCAGCTGAAAAGCAGTTCACTGTGTGGCCTCATAAAATAGCAGTCATGCAAGAATCAAATCCCCTCTGATTACTATTGTCTTCTACCATCTTTACTTAGCACATAGTGCTTCTTTCCTCACTTGCACTACTTGTAATTGGGGTAAACACCTCATCAGATGTCATGTGGGTGCAGTAATGGGGTAATGCATGATAGGTAGGAGGGGCAGGTTCATAAAACACATGCAGAGTATGGTTGAGTACAGAGACTCCCTACAGACTTCTTTTGGAAAACACGTGAGGTGAGATAGAATGCTTGCAAAGTGTTGACCCTTTTATTGATTCATGAGTAGCAGAATGAAACATGAAAAGGAAAACGTATCCAAATGTTTTATGTAGGCTAGGTCAACTGAACCATCAAGTTTGGCTTTTAATGCCATGATTGTTTTTTTTTAATGGTCTTCAGCAAACACAAACACTTGACTAACTAGAGCAAATGCTAGGATTAAAATCTTTGAATGGACTTTTTTTTTGGCAGATATCCTATTATTTGAACAGCTTGGTTTTTAAAAAAGAAATTTGATTTGATTACGTAGGGTTAGAGTGGTTTATAAAGGTTAGCTTTTGCTTCCTATCATAACTCTCTCTAATAGTCTCTAGTTTTGGCAGCCTGTAATCCTAACACTCATGTTTTTGAATCGGTCTCATGTTGAACTGGTGGGGGAAGGGGAGAATAAAAACTTTGACTGGTATAGTTAGCAAGGAAATTCAAAATCCTGTAGGAACTAATAGGTTTTAAATGGATTTAGGGTACACCAAGTTTAGGTAAATGTCTTTGCTGTTTCACAAGAGTCTCCTCTAATTTAGTCAGCTTATTTTCCATTTAATGTCTAACTGTGCATGTGTTGTAGAGTTTCCTCCTGAATTTTTGAAAATTCCATTCTTGCAAGCCCTTTGAGGTACATTTGTACTGACATTAAGGGCTGCTCCTGAGGGCTTCTTTTGACATAGGAAAGCCATTAAAGCTGCTAGTTTTGGGGCTTGTGGAGCCTGCACCTAAGTAGCAGGATGTGTGACAATGTTTTTATTATTATTAACGCCTTTAGCAAAACTACTTGGAGCCGTCAGTCTTACTACTTGCTTGGAGAGCAAAGTGAACTTAGGACATGTATTGCTGTAACCTTTTTATGGTATGTCCAGCACACAGACTGTTTCCAGCCCCATGGCTGAGCAGTTTGTGGTCTTGATTTGAGCTGTTCCTGGGAATGAAACTGAGGTGTTTTTAATGTGGGTAGCTGCTAGGCCTGGGCTGGAGAGGTACCATGAAATTGACCCTAATGCCACACCGCACCTTACGTAAGTTGAAGCAGCCTGGGGAATGAATTTAAGGATATAGATACAAACAAAATAGATCAGCTTCTGTATTTCTCAACTTACTGCTGCTTTCCCAGGGTAAAAGCTCCTTTGGCATTTTAGAGAATTAAACACTTGCTATACTTGAAAAGTTTTTGCTATTATGTGAGGCAATATTCCTGTGCTTTAGAAAAAGAAATGGTCTGTTTTAAACAAGGAACAACTTATTTATACATGAGTGCTTCAAGAGCAGGAAACAGTTTTTAAAATGTCTATCTGCTATGGGGGACCCAAGTCCAGTATCAAATGTTACTTTTTCAGAGCCATTTGACTTAAGTAACTATAAATGATAATTTCTTCCGGGTGTTACAATGCTTATCATACAATTTTCTGTGACAGTCAGTTTATGTGGGTTATGTTAGTTTGTTAGGTAAAAGAGCATGTTTAAGTTCTCTTCAACTGATAATCCGTGAGGAATTGCAAAACATCTTTTCAGAACTTCCCTCACTTAAACAAACAAATTCCTTGGAAAACTGCATTGCAATGGAGGATGTGAGTTTGGCTTGATTATTGATTTTGGGTTGTGTTCTTAGTGGGATAGCTATTCTCCTCTAGACTGTTTTATGCTGTATTATTTACATTTATTTAAATTAGTGCCTCCCTGTATGGATAGGCACTCTATATCCTGTTGATTTAATATGGGTTTTGCAGAAGGGAGAAATAACTTGTAATTATGTAATTTTAAACTGTTCTAGAACATGTGACTGGGCAGCCTACATCTTTTGAGTTCTTGGCTTTATTTTTTTCAGTCTCTGTATTCTTTTCTTGCAATTACACTATAAATGATAGCCAGCTTCTTTAAATCCAAGTAGTGTGATTTTATATATTTTTATTCCTATCTTCACTATAGATTGATACGTTAAGAAAGTCTAAGCATGAAAAGTACCTCTTTGAGGATGCAGCTGATAGAGAGGAACACATTTAATAGAATATGTGTGCTGTAGCCAGAGGATTTGAAAATAGAGGAATGCGGAAGCAAAACATAACAAAACAAGCTTTCCTGTCCTGAGTACTTTTCTATGTTTCTATGTTTATATGTTTTTACATATATATACATATATATATATATATAGTCTATTGCATACCTTGAATGTGCTAACTCCTTATTCTAAACTCAGCCCAAACAGCATTTGGAAGTTCAGTTAAATAACTTAGAATTTCATAAATATTTTTGAAACATTTATCTTGAAAAAGGCGATTTCATCTTCATGGTTGGGTGTTAAAGGTCTTTAAAACATCTTTAATTCCTTCTCTGGCAATAGATAAAAGTGCCTTAAAGTTGCAATTTTTCTGATTTAGAAAATCAGCAAAACAAAATTGGAGCTTTGGTATTGTATTGGTGGTAACAATGGCAGTAAATGGATGTCTCTTCAACTCACTATTGTAGAATGAAAGTCATGAAAGGCAAGGCAGTGTTTGAGGTTTCCAAGAAGCTGTGTGATGGTACTGTGTTTTGACTGTTCTGTCTTACTCAGGTGACTAGAATGATTCATCTATTGTCAGATGTCTGAAGTAACATTTGAAAAGCTATTGCATGTGTCTCACAATTAATTTTACTCTGTAACAGTTTTAATCTTTCATTCGCCAAATAGAAAATGGATCTTGACACTGGAGAGACTACCTTAAACATTAGCAACAGTATCTTAATTTGTGATGTCTCAGGTCAGCTAGTAATGACAACTGTAATTATTCTCCTATGGATAAATGGGAGCCGAGGAATTTGTAATGATTTAATTTTGTATTCTACCTTTATTTCACCAACATTAGCCCCACCCTCCCACAGTAAAGCCCAGTTTTTGCTAGGTACAAGCTTGGATGGTATGTTTTGTGTGAAATACATCATGCTTGTAATTGTTCCATCACTGAGTTTTATTTTCTGGCTTTTGCTTTTGTAAGTCAGCTTCAGGGTTCTTTTTTCTTTATGCTTCCATTGCACTCTGGTTTCAACAAAACATTCTTAGCTATGCACATCATGGTTTTGCTTTGTGAGAGCATGTTCCACATGGTGCCATCTGCTGTCTTCTTTCAGGGCTACCTTCAAGAAGAAAAAGCCACAGAACAGCACATTTGTGGAGAGAGAGTTGAGAGGGCATATGATCTGGTGGGGATTGAAGCATGAAAGGTCCTGAAACAGACCATCTTAATTCATTTTTGGAGAGCAAGGAGAGAGAAGATTTAGGATTATGTGACCTAAGAACTGTCCCTTGAGAGCTTACATCAGATCATTCCCAACAACTCTTACAAGCCCCTGCAGTACATGACTTTTCAACCCCACCTAAATTGAAACTGAACTTCTTGCTTTAGCATCCTCCTTTCCCCATTTTCATGGGCAACCACACGTTCATTTTATGCCAATGGGGCAGCAGCGAAAGGATGCACTTCGATTTAATAAAATGGCTTTAGAAATGAAACTCATCCTTTTACTGTTCTAAGACAGAGCTACCAAACTGTATATACCAGTGTAGCTGGCTGGTCAAAGAGGTGGTTTGCTTTTGAAAGGGCATGTTCCTGGGAGGAGTATAGAGGAGGCAGTGGTGGGTGTAATCTCTGAATATTTTTGTAATAACATTTGTGACAGCTTCAAAGCATATGTGTGTAATAGCAAGCCTAGCTCATCATAACAGTTCCCCCACCTTCACATTTTAAGGTCATTTCCAAGCATTCATGGGATTTTACTAAAATTACAGAGGAGCACAGTGAAATAGCTCAATATCTACAGTAGAGTAAGACTGAGCAATGCTAGAAGTTCCATCACATAATGAGAAAATAAACATGTAACTTCAATTTCACATTGTACATGGCAGGAATTTAATATTAATTATAAATACTGTCTTAAATGCTGAGCACTGCTGTCATCACAGTATACTTAATCTTTAGCATTTCTGTGAGAATACCCAAAAAGCAAATAACATTTTGTTACTACCCTTGTGTTTCCTGTACACATCCAGAGTTTGAAGAAACATTGGTAACCATTAAGTACAATTCTTAACAAGTGACATTAAATTAAAGGAAAACTTAGGTTTTCTTTTTAATTTAGACTGACTTGAAACATTATGAAAGATATAAAATAGATAGCTCACTTTAAATTCTGCTCGCCATACTTATTTGAGACTAAATCAGACACTGAAAGTATCTGAATGCAAAATACAGTTAGAAAGATAAACTCTACTCGATGTATTCTGAGGAAGGATGAAGGCCACGTTCAGTTTTTACCTACTTTTCTGATCTTTGTTTATTTTATTGGTGACATCCTATTCCCACATTAATTTGCTCCAGTGTGAGAATATACAGTCACTTTGCAAACAGCTCTTTTTGCCCTTAGCTAGGGGCCAACATCCTTTCTGTTGCACTGTATTAATAAAGCATGGGGATACTTTTAATCTGCTTCAGAATAAAATCAGTTAAAGTGGTTGAGGTTATAGAATCATTTAGGTTGAAAAAGACCTCTTAGTGCAATGGGTCCAACCAATAACCCTACACTAGCATGTCCAACCACTTTTAAACACTTCAAGGGTTGGTGATTCAACCACTTCCTGGGTAGCCTGTTCTAGTGTTTAACAACCCTTTCAATGAAGAAATTTTTCCAAATACCTATCTAAATCTCTTCTGCTGCAACTTGACATTTCTTCTTGTCATCTTACTTGTTACCTGGGAGAAGAGGCTGACCTCCACCTGGCTACAACCTCTTTTCAGATGTTTGCAGAGAGTGATAAGGTTCCCCATAAGCCTTTTTTTTTTTTCTCCAGGCTGAACAAACCAACTCTTTCAGCTGCTCCTCATTGTGCTCCAGGCCCTTCACCAGCTTCACTGCCCTTCTCTGGACTTGCTCCAGCACCTCAGTGTTCTTTTTTGTCCCAAAACTGAACACAGGATTTGAGCTGTGGCCTCACCAGTGCTGAGCGCAGTGAAACAATCACTGCCCTGGTCCTGCTGGCCACACTATTTCTGATACAGGCCAGGATGCCACGGGTCTTCATGGCCATCTGGGCACACACTGGCTCATGTTTAGCTGCTGTTGAACCAGGTGCTTTTCCACCGTTTAGCTTTCTATCCACTCTATTCCCAAGCCTGCAGTGTTCAGCAGGGTTGTTGTGATCCAAGCGCAGGACCCAGCACTTCACCTTGTTGAACCTCCTATAACTGGCCTTGGCCCATCATTCCAGCCTGTTCAGATCCCTGTGCAGAGCCTTCCTGCCCTGCAGCAGATCAGCATTCCTACCCAACTTCTGCAGACTGACTGAGGATGCACTTGATCCCTCATCCAGATAATTGATAAAGAAATTAAGCTGGCCTGGCCCTAGCATTGGTCCCTGGGAAACACCACTTGTGACCAGCTGCCAACTGGATGCAACTCCATTCACCACCACTCTTTGGGTTTGGCCATCCAGACAGTTGTTTCCCCAGCAAAGAGTGCACCTGTCCAAGCCATGAGCAGCCCAGTTTCTCCAGAATGCTATAGAAATGTTGTCAAAAGCTGCAGTAAAGTGTAAATAAACAACATCCACAGTCTTTCCCTCATCCACTAAGTGTGTCACCTTGTCATAGGAGGAGATCAGATTGGTGCCTGCCCCTCTTAAACCGTCCTGACTGGGCCTGATGCCCTGGTTGTTCTGTATGTGCTATGTGATTGTGCTCAAGATGATCTGCTCCACCAACTTCCCTGGCACCAAGGTGAGATTGACAGGCCTAGAGTTACCTGGATCCTCCTTCACATCCTTCTTGTAGGTGTGCATCACATTTGCTGGCTTCGGTCTACCAGGATCTCTCTGGTTAGTCAGGACTGCTGGGAAATTATTGAAAATGGCGTGGTGAGCACTTCTGCCAGCTCCCTCAGTACCTTTGGGTGTACCCCAAAGCGGTGCAGTAGGTTGCTGACCATTTCCCCTTGGAGTATGGGAGCTTCATTGTGCTGCTCATCCCAGTCTTCCAGCTCAGGGAGCTGGGTGCTGGAACAACAGCTGGTCATACTGTAAAAGACAGGGGCAAAGAAGCATTATGTACTTTGTGCTTTGTCACTGTTTCCTTCCACATCCAGCAAAGCATGGGGGTCCTCCTTTGCCCTCCCTTTGTTGTTGATGTATTTATAGAAGCATTTTTTGTTGTCTTTTACAGTGTCTTTTTTGTTGTCTCTTACAGTGTCTTTAGAGTGGTTTGCTTTTTAGCTGTGATTTAAGCTGATTTGTCCCATTTGTGGACAGAAGCAGATTAGGAGTGCTTCTGCACTCCTTTTAGGAAGCCAAGGTTAGTTGAAGGATAACTGCCACAGTTAAATTTGCATATATAATTTAGTACAAGGCATCCTAGAGCTGGAAATACTTTTTTTTTTTTACCCTTACGCCTTTGCACTTTAGGCTTTATTCGTGTGTTTTTCTTTTCAGCTTTATATTGTGGGCCATAATTATATCTGTCTCTAGGTTCCTATAAACCCTATGTGTATTGTTTGGTTTGTTCTGCAGGTAGTTCTATCTATATACATACATACCCACAGGTGAAAATTGTCTGATCAGTTCTACAGTCCTTAGGAATGAAATATTTGTGTCTATTTATGCCAGGTTAATGAAGGGTTAAGAAGAATTTGAGCAGACATATTTAAGTTAGATAAAATTAGGTCTTTAAACCTGGTGTTAATCACAGGACAAATTCTTCAAGTTAGACTGTGTCTGTTCTGCTCTGATGACCCTTTGTATTATCCACTCTGAAACAATTTTTATTTTCTAAGAGTTAGTGTATTAAAAAGTCAATAAGTTGATGTGGCAACGGATGGAGTTCAACAGGTACGGTATGAGAGATCCAGATTCTTGGACTGAACGTGGTCTACCTACAGAGAGACCAATGGAAAGCAAGTATAGTCAGAGAATTCAGGCAAGGGAGACCTACCTACACGTAGAAGGAAGAATAGCAAATACATTAAGAAAAGTACTAAAGAGCAAATATGTAAGGATTTTTGAATTAAAAGCTACCTTATTTTCACGTGCTAAACTGATTTAGATGTGCAGCCACAACACTGTAGATACTTTTAATTCCTGTGAGCTAAAGAACATTATGTTGTCATAATTTGCACAGAGTAGTTTGATATCTAATATCTGATTCTGGCTGGATTTATCCTTTGTCGTGTTACAAAGAAGTTAAAGTAACAGACTCTTGACTGTTGAGGGTTGTACAAAATAATTTCTGCTAAAGCTCTTCTACGGTGCTGTAACTGTTTAAATGTTCTGCCAGAAATAAGATTGTCACTGCTTAAATATCATCTGTGGTGTGAGGGATGTGGAGCCTTTCTAAGGGTCCTGTTTACTTTTTACCATGTCTTGTATTTTACAGGGTAGAGCAGTCTGCCAGGCCATCTTGCATCCAGACTGATGTCTTAAATTTCACTTTAAATTTCATAGGAAGTGAAGTTGGTTCAAGTGCATTTTGGATGTAGCTGGTGCTTTCTCAATTGCATATAGCTGACTTTTTTATGTAATAGAGATGAAGGCTGTGCCACATACTTCCAAGCAGTTAAAATATAATTAAGATATCTGCAATGAATAGTAAATTTCCTTTGTTGTACTATGTATTTCAGACTATTGCAAAAGCTAGTATTCACTTCTGCAAGCATATTAGATGTTGCTACAAGATAGAAGGTATTTTTGGGGTCAGTTTAATAGGGAGTCCACTGTAGTTATTTGGGTGATAGAGATTGCTTTTCTGTACTAGGAGACAGTGAAAAAAGTGGCTTGGGAGCTAGGTGTCCTCTGTTCCCTGTTACTTCTTACGAAGCAGTCATGTTCATCTCAGTGATTTTTAGTACCAGATTTTTCACAAAAAGGATGTTTTGCTCTTAAAATATATTGTTCAGCTAATAGCCTTTTAATTCTTTCCTGCCAAGCAGATCCTCAAGTATCAGCCTTTAACTTAGAAGACCTTGGTTAAGCTGTCTGCATCATGTTTAATACAAGTACAGCACAAATCTGATCTGGAAAAACACCGTCTTGAATATATTCTTGAATTCCATGCAAAGCCTTCAGAGTTGAGCATACAAGGCTTATTGTGCCACAGAGTAGCCCAAGAACACTCAGAAAGAAACAAGCATAGCACTATAGGGTTTTTTGAGTTTGTGGTAGTTAATACTGTATTGAGGAGAGAATTGATGCCTCTCAAGAAGCCGATGCTGTCAAAAGGTGTAGAACCAACATTGTCATCAATTTGGATGTCAGTTGTAGTGTGGTACCTGGGGTAAAGTGTATGTCCATAAAACAGAAAACAAGCATTCCGTTTTTGCCTGTAAAAATTTCAAATGATTCTGTTTCCATCTTGTCTTTTAAACCTCTTGGGAATTTTGACTGTCCCAAGAAAAATGTCGTCACCACTTTCTTCTTAGGTCTAAAATGTTGTTATGTGTTATGAATGACAGAATTGACTGGCAAAGTATGCCTTTTAATATTGATAAAACTAATGCTTTTCGTAATAATTTGCCTTGAGACATGGAATAGTTCAAAAGCAAGAGAAAAAATAATAAAAACCTAATAGGCATCAGGGGAAGTGCCTGAAGTTGTAGACAGATACACGCCCACTACATGGTGATGGGAAGCATATCGTGGTTTCAGATGGTGATATATTGTGTGAAAAATACAAATTGTGATCATGGAGTGCTCTCAAAAGCTCACAGTTTCTTAGCAAAAATACTGGAGGTGCTTTGGGTTCTCTGAAGAAGCTGAGTGACTATATGCTCCTTGTAGAATTTTATATCATTAAGCTACTGGCAGCATGCAGTTCCTGATTTTAGCACTTGCGAAGCGTAACATCTTATTGGAGGCAGGGAAAATTCCTTGCCAAGTAGTGGCAGTAGAAAGACTGTAATCCTTCTTAAACACATTGAGGACATTCTGATATTCTTAATGGCAATTATTAATGGTTATTCTATAAACATTCTGGTATCCTTCAGAATTTCCATTGAGCTTAGTTGAATGTTGGGCCTCAGAAAATGGATGCCCTGCTGATTGTGTCATCTACCTTTTTTCTGCCTTGGCTTTCTCCTGGTTTACCTTCAGGGATTAGTCTAAAGATATTACAAAAAGGAGTTTTGTTTCTCAGCTGGATTCCAGGAATAGAAATTTCTTCCTCCTTTGACTCAAAATTTCCATCGTTTTTGAAGTTAGGTGGCCACATCTCTGCAAACTTCCTGCCATTTTATTACATCATCATTCTTACTAATCAAGGGAGCCTTTGGCACATATTTTTGAGTGGCTGGGTTTGTCCAGAGTTATGAAATCTGAAATTAGAAGCAGGTCCACGACCAACTTTGCACCTGAGAAAATTCAGAATGGCATACCACTGTCAATTATTTTGTCAAAGGCTTGTGATTGGCAGTCAACTTGAAGGACGTGTATTTCTCTGTTCAAATGGCCCTACTTGCATCAAAACCCCTACAGATCATCAGAGCCTCTCTAAACGTAGGACAGTCTCAGGAGCCACCACAAATACTTGATATTATCTCAGAATGCTAAAAGTAATTACGTATCCAGATATTTTGATAGAAAAATACAAAGACTAAACAATCAAAAATTGCATATTTAACCCCCTCAAACCATCACAATTAAGATGATACTAAACTCTGCATCAGTCAAAGCTTTTTTTTTTTTCTGGTGGACTTGTCTTAATAATCATCTTTCAATCAAGATTAGCAAGAACTGTGCAAACCTGTTCCGTGTCCCTTGTGAAATATGGGGTAGATTCGTGTGCTTGTGACTCCCTGGATGGTTGTTGTATGGGGAGGTACAGCAGCTTGAGTGTGCAAAGTGATAACAACTTCCACATAAAACCATAGTAGGTGTGTATCCAGAGAAATTAAAAAAAAAAAAAGATTTGTGGGCACATAAGGACTTAGAATATAGATCAATGTGCTGATTAGGGACAAATCATATAGTGTATGTATTAAATTTAGGACCTAATAAAACCATTCCACTGACACGAATGTAAGTTAAAAAGAAAGGAATGTGAGATTTTATTGAAATAAAATTGCCTAGTTGTTCGTCCATTTTGCAGAGTCAGTTTTGGCTCAGGTAAACAGAGGACCACCCTCTATCTCATGGGTTCTTACACATGAGAGAGTTAGAGCTTGGTGTGTGTTTTCTCCAGTCTTCCTCTGAGGTCTAACACCTTAGCTTTGGGATGTGGGCACTAGGAAAGGCTCTTTACGTGTCATAAGTACTTTTGCCTGTAGGTATTGCTGCTCCAAAATTCTAATCTTGATTATTTGAGAATGGGCTAAATGTCATACATACTTAGCAAGATTATCAAGTAACACAATTAAAAATCTCCCCGATGAGAAAGACTTCCATAGTGCCTTGGATTCATTATGTGATTGATGGGTGCTGCACTTCCCATTTTAAAAACCTTGTGCAGAATTCATTGTGTTAATTGCTTATTTGCAGATACAGAGCTCAGAAAGAGACTTGCAGGATGCTGTGCTTGTAGTATAGTCTGTGGGCAAGCAGGTGTTTTAAAATTTAATTTGGAATACTGTATATGTTTCTTTGTTTCAATGGAAGTTACTGAAGTTTCTCATTAGATTTTCCATAAAGTGTTGCTGAATATATTCTTCCTTTGGATGCAGAGAATATGTCGGATATGGAGTCAACCCGCAACTATCTTTTTCAAGAATCTAGACTTGCCATCTCTAATTAGATTCTGTATGGCCGAATTGATTCTGTAATCTACATTTGCATTAAAAACTGACTCCTAGAATTATTCAGATAGCTTGTAATGTTCACAGTTAGTATCTTGTCATTTTTCTGAGTTTGCAGATGTGAAAATTTTGTGCATCTGCAGCTGAAGACTTTTAAAGCACAGAAGCCTTTATAATTGAAGGCTTAGAAAATTTTCAACACATTCTGCTTGTAAGGAGATTACATATTCTCAGATGGCTGTAAACTGCTGGATAAGTCTAGATGATGGGGCAGTAATAGCATGAAATTGATTGGGGTTTAGACAGCCACCATTCCCACAAGAATCAACACACTGATCTTGCACTCTCTTGGAATGGAGGGGTCAAATGAATTCCATTGCTGTCAGTGTAATTTGCCTTAAGCGTTTTTAAGATCTGGATGAAGTAACTGCACTGCTGTACGTGTGCTGTTCTTTTCTATATGTTCTTTTTTCTCGGTAGGCTGAATTTTATTTTAATACTCACCTTAAATAGTACTTTGTCAAGAAAATACTAAACCTAGGAACGTCAAAGACGTCTCTTTATAAATATAGCAGTAATTGTTGCCGTGAAGTGCTGGAGAATTCTGTAGCTCCTGGATATAAAGTGATTGCTGTGACTAGCATTAAGTAATCATCCTACAGTATTGCCTTGTGTCATCAAAAAGGCAGTTCATAGCAAGGAATAAAAATCAAACCTAAGCATGAACAGATAGTTAAGATTATGTATTAACAGTGCATAATATATAAGTGAAAACTTCACAGTCTTTGCTTTGCAAGTTGCCTAGTTAAGCTTTCTAAGTTAATGTTGCTACTAAAAAAAAAGATTATGCCCCTGTTTCAGTTATTTTGCTCTTGCTGCTTATACTCTGTTCTATGTTAAAATATATGAAATGAGAACTGTATTTTTATATGAAATGAGAACTGTATTTTTATTAACTTATCTCCAATTGTCTACTGAACCAGCTGTAATGTAGGTATCTCCAACAGTGCCACAAAATTAATGGTACCATACACAGAGCACTTAGATGATCATTAGAGCATGCCCCCAAAGGTTCAAACTACAGTACCAGCCTAGATTGGTGGTTGGGACTGTGAATTCTGAAATGTGCAGACTTAGGATTGTTTATTCCTTTCAAGCTTAGCTTGGAGGAGGAAATAGTTCAAACTACAGACTTGACAGAAAGAGGCAAGGAGAACAGCAGAGCATCAGCTTTCCTCCTAGAGCGTTAACTGAAATAAGTCAGTGTTTCCTGGTGCCAGGCCTTTAGCTGAATATTAGCAAGTGTGTATCTTCTTCACAGCATGGACTGAGAACTTGAATATTTAACTCCGTTTTTCTAGCTAAGTATTTAATTAACATGTGCTTCACATAATTTTGTTCTTTATTCTTCTCAGGTCTGTTTCAAATCGACTTGCCTCAAGGGAGTGAGGGAGGATGGAGGGAATCTTGGGAAATGAGTAATCTGTTTCCATACCTCAAGATCAGATGGATGTGAGGGTTGAAGGTGGCAGAAAAGGGATCCTGTCCTTCACTCTGGTTCTGTCACATCATGCTGCATACTGTTTAGTCAGTGCAACCAGCAGTGTACTTCAGTTCCAGTGTCTCCTTGGATAAGATGGAGTAGGTCAGAAGGAGGGCTGGATAAAAATCCTAAATACCACCTTTTATTGCTGCTGCAAGTGGAAGAACTGGGACAGGCAGTGATCCCCAAACTTGACATGCAATCTCTACCCAGCACTGGCTGTTCTTGCCTCCATTCTGATTCCTCCCTCACCTGCAGCCCCTGAATCTCCCAGATGCAGGTGTAGGAAAAGGTGGCAGTTTTTTTAATATTTACCAGGGCTGTTTTACACCCCTGTGAAACCTATAGATTGTTGCAGGTACTGTGGTAGCATTACAGGACAAATACAATACCACTGTGCTGCATTTCAAGCACAGTTTGAAAAGTACCAAGATAGTAAGAAGGTGTGACTGGTTTGTGATGCTCACTGTTTGTTAGCAGTGCTCTCCATTCTAGGTTAAAGGGAAACAGTTTCACAAGGTTCATTCTTGTCCCTAATGGAGAAAAGTGCTGTGAAGGGCTAAGTGGTATCAAAATATAATACTGGATCATATGATTGCCAGACTATACTTTTGTCTGGTGCACTGCCCATTGCTGCCAGTTTGTCCATGCCCAAAACTGGCTTTGATATGCAACATCACAGCAGCCTTTTCCTGATGTGTGCTTATGTTTATGTTGACATTTTAACTTATTTTTGTTTGCAAGTAACCTAGTGGGAAGTGAAGTGGGCACTTTTTTTTTTAAAGTCAAAAAGTCAAAGTCACTTTTATTTTTTTACTTTATTTGACTTCTTAATTTAGAAGCTGAATTAAGCTTCTAAATATTTTTAGTTTTAGGTTTTGTGTCTAGAAGGTTGTGTCTTGTTCTCACGGGTCTTCTCACAGTGAAAAATTAATGTACCTATAGTATTGCCAGTAATTTCTGCTGTAACGACATGCCCAGATGTCACTGCACGTTTTCATTTGTGCCAAAAGAATCACTTTTATGAAAGAAGAGCTGATAGATTTGTGTCTGTCTAAGAGCATATTAGGAGGGAAGCTTAAATTCTTACCTCTGAAGTGGTAGAAGTAAAATGCTGTTATGTTGCATTTCAATTTTGAGTGGTAATTCATTCTTATTAAAGACTTAATGGGATGCTGCCAAAGCTCAACACAGTTGTTCACATCTGAAGTCAGTTACGAAGCTTTGCTATTTGGAAACATGAGGAGAATGTCAATATGTATTCTTCTTGCCTATTTCATTTGTTTAACTAATCTTTTGATGCTGTAAAAGTAAATATTAGTAATACTTTTGTAGCCTCTGTGAGTTTGAGTCATGACTTAAAAATTCGAAAGTAATCCGTGTTAGTAAACATCTTTCTTGTTCCCTTTTTGAAGTTCTAGGATAACAATATTCGCTGGGTTTTCAGTCTTTTCAGTCCAGTCTAGCTGGATGGATTCTGTGTATCTTGTGAAATACAGAACTCCTAATTTGTTACATACCATACTGCAGGCACTTGGCACTAAACAAATTAACAACAGACCTTGCTATCCTAAGATAAGAGGCTAATTTTACAGGTACAGCATTTCAGAAATCACATTAGAGTTGACAGTTCAGAACTGGAGAATTAATTAATATTTAGAAATCTAGCCAAACGGGAATAGTTGTAGGCTTATTAGAAACCAATGTCACATTGCTGTTTGAATCAAAGATTTCTAGGTCAGAATGACTGATGTTCGTGTGAATTTTCTTATGTAAACGTGACTAATGACTTCTGAAAGTCCACAGTTTTATCAGTTAATGTATCCTATATGTCTGCTTTTTTAACAGTAAGAGACTGTTCCTGAAAGTACTTCACTCTTTGTTATTTACCTATGTTTAATATCATTTGACTGACACTGTGATAGTTCAGACACTTGAAATATGCAAATTTGCTGACATCTGAACCTCAATTTCAGTTCTTTTTGTTCTTCCGCTGTGTAGATGAAGAAATCTGCTCATGACCTCAATGTGGCTTTATTTCAGATATTGCTTGTACTGATTAAACAATTAGGAACTTAATGGGGTTTGCAGTCTTAAATGACCTTAGCTTTATTCTGTGAAAATGAATTGGTTCAAAGTAAACCTATGATATTTTGGGAATCCTAGATATGCAAAAAAATTTGATTTAGTTTAAAATTTTTTGTCAGAAGGGATGCATATTTCTGATGTGAGGGGATGTTTCCATAAAATAGATAAAAAGAAAAACACACACAAGCTTTTCTAGGCTTGAATTCATGCAGAGTCTTCGGAAGTTTTCATGGTAGTTTGCCCATCTAACCTTTTGTCTGTTGTAGGTATTCCATTTCACCTGAATTTCCATTTAACTAATGAATAAAATCTTTAATACTTCTTTAACTAATGAATTTCACATGGTTAACTGAAAGTCAATTAGCATATCTATTAGAAGGATCGGCTTTGTGAATATTGCTTGTTTTAGAAGTTGTGTTCACCCAGGCTTTTCTCTACAAAGCTTCACATTCTCAATATCTGTAGCCTTTTTTTTAGTTTGGCCTTTGAAAGAATGGTCATGCAAGAGTTTCTGGTTTAGGACAACATGCACTGTAGTGCTTCTTGCAGCCTTTTACCTAGTTTCAAGAACTAATGGACATTTTAAAAGTTTAAAAGTTTTGTTGTCAGGTGTTTGATGTATTTTGTGCCAGGAAGATGGAAGATGAGTTCCTTAATAGCAGTCTGCTGGTGTTTTTTTAATGGTTTTTACACAGTGTGGAAGACTGAACTGAAGGTGGTGTGCATGAGAGATCTTTTGTTATACAAGAAATTCTCTGCCTCAGAGAATGTGCAAACTTTGAAGATGAAACTTCACTTACAGAGGTTCTACAGTGTGTAAATTCTTATTGATTGAAAGAAGTTTGATAGTGTGAACAAACAGACTGATTCCTGTTGTCTGTTATTGAATGAGTCACCTGTCAATTTGACATTAAGTAGGGCAGCAGCAAATGTAGCATGTAGCTATCCTGTCTCAGAATGGAAGTCTTGCATTGACTGCATGTGATAGACCATATTTGAAAATGAGTAGTTTTAGAAAGGAGTAAAAAAAATAACCAGACTGTTGTATCAGAGTGAAAGAAAACCTTTTAATGTTTACGCACAAAAACGAACTCATAAAAAACTGTAAACTCTCATCTGTGGTATATGCACTGGCTGTAGCAGCAAAGGAAATATAGTGGTTAGTAGCTGAGAACTTAGTAATTTATTGCACAGGTTTAGAGAGGACCATTGTATTTACATAGTAGATGAGATGCTAAAGTTCTTGGGTTTTATCTTATCCTTCTGTTTCTTTCTAGGTTTAACTATAGATCAACACACCATCTTGCATCTCATGGGTTTTACGAATTTTTAAATTGGTTTGACGAAAGAGCATGGTATCCACTAGGAAGAATAGTAGGCGGAACTGTAAGTATTGTAATAATAACTTTATTAAAATAAAATCAATTTAATAAGTAAAAAATAATTAAAGATCACTTTTTAGGAAGTTTTTTGAACTTTCAGTACAAATTTGACTTCGATAAAAGGAGAATCTTAAGAGAATATGCTTTTAATTGTCAACTTGCTATAGAGGGAATACTGAGGTGTTTTTAATTTTTAACTGCAGAAACTAAGTAAGTCAATATGCCTTAGTCTTTCTTCAATAGCACATTGTGACAAAGAAATACAGAAGTTCCTTACATGTGAAATTCTAATAGTAACAAATAAGGGTATTATGAGCCTGCAATTCTGGTATATGAAATCAAAACAGGAAAAACATTTTTTTAAAAAACTTTTTAAAATCGTTACCTAAATCTCTTAAGGTCCAAGTTTCAATGCAATGATGAGTAGGCTTCATGTCTGTATGGAAAAAGTTTAGATTTCACTGGGAGAAGACCTTGTGAAATTAGATCAGTGTGGCCTCTGTACGAAGCATCAGGACTAGTTAAGATTGGTATCAGTGCAAGTTACAAGACAAAAGGTGTACAAAATGATGTTATCCAATCAGAATGCAAATATCACTCATTGGAATAGCTTTAGTAACAAAGTAATGCAACCATGTGTGTTTCTTAATGTGTAAAAGTTCATGAAAGCTTTTTAATGATAGTATATACCACTTAAAGGCATTTACAAGTTTTTTGTAGCAGTTAGATCACCGTTTGTTTTAGTATATTAGAGATACTGGACACTCTTTATGCAACATGTAAATGCATGTTTTCCATACCTGTCTTTTACAAAATAAAATCTCTTAGGAAAAGGAATTGAAATACATGCAGGGGAGCATTAAGTCATCTGTTGTTAATTTAATTTAGTACAATGCCCTTCTTGGTTTTTGAAAGAAACTAAGGCAGGTGAAGTACATATTGCCTTTTCTAGGATGTATTGATTTTTCTAATGTTGATAAATGTGGGAGGGTTGACTTCCTATTAAGAACATTCTAAAGTTCTCCAGTAGTCCGTGGTGGGTTCAATAGATTTGTGTAAGTCCATGCTACCTTTCCTGGAACACATCTTAATTCAATTTTACAGGACTTCGTTTTAGTCCTTCATATCTGAAGATGTCTACAGATATTTTGCAAAAATACAGCACTCAATTGACTGACCATTAACTTTTCAACTTTAAAAAATTAAATCTTGTTGAAGCACATTTTCTTTCTTTGTTGATACCAAGAAGTGAAAGAATAGCATGGTATATTTTAAAGGAAAATGGATATGACTGGGAAATTTTGCGTTTCTTCTTGATATCTTAGGCTTTTGGGGCTTGTGGTTTTTTTTCCTTAAAACTGGTAGCTGGCTTGAAATTCTCTTGCAGATTTTGGTTTCTGCTTCCATACCTTAATAACAAATTATTTTCATTGTATGATAAATGTCTAGCAAGATGGAATATTATCTGTATGCTGCTCATTCATTTATGAAGTAGATTATATGTTATTGTTAGCATTTGGATAAAATTTAAAGAGCCTAGGCTATTCAGTGGTGTTGTCAAAACATGATTAAAGTAGTACTAAAATAATTCTGTTAGCTTATGCTAATACTCACTGCTTATATCAGCTTAATAAATTATTGTTTCATTGCAAGTTCTGTGTAAACAACCCTACCATGTAGTTGTCTTTAATAACCTAGTGTTCTGGTTTGTTTTGGTTTTTATCTTCATATAGGTATACCCAGGACTGATGGTGACAGCAGGCCTTATACATTGGATTTTAAATATGCTTAATGTGACAGTCCATATAAGAGATGTATGTGTGTTTCTAGCACCAGTATTTAGCGGCCTTACAGCTATTTCTACTTTCCTGCTCACCAGAGAACTGTGGAACCAGGGAGCAGGGCTTTTAGCTGCCTGTTTCATCGCCATAGTTCCAGGTTACATATCCCGATCAGTAGCAGGATCGTTTGACAATGAAGGCATAGCTATTTTTGCACTGCAGTTCACATACTATTTATGGGTAAGTAATTGCTGAGTCTTTTGCTTTCGAAAGGTTTTTTGGTTCCTCCTTCAACCAAATGACTGATTTTTCTTAGAATCCATTGAATTCGTATTTTCCTCCCTCTCATCCCTCTTCCCTTTGGCTCTTGATTAGGCAAGTACTGAGAAGTCACATGATCTGAACCACTCCATAATCATGCTCTTCAGTTTGCTGTGTAAAAGCATGGTTCCACTGAAGCACTGTAGTAGTAATAAAAACGATGATGAGTCTATAAATTTAAAGCAAACAGAAGGGTTGTTTGTTTTTCAGTTTGGACCTGTTAGTCTTGTGTGCATCAAATGTTAGCTTCCTTGAAAAGCAGTAGACTCTGAATATGAAGTACTTTTGACTGTATAGAGGGTCTGGGCTTTGAGTTAAGTATCCAAATTAAATAGTCAAAGCTGTCTAGAGTCAGATATTAGTGTTACTTGTGTGCTTAAAAAAAACAGTGTTAGGTCTTTTAATTTCCCTGCTTGCTAAAACAGCATGTATGCCTCTCCTTTATCTGTGCAGAATTTCATCTGTAAAGTAGATTTGCAGGAATGAGTTAAGGAAAGCTGGAGTTTTTCTGGCCTGTTGGACCTACTTTGGAAATAACAAAAATAGCATAACTATATTGTTAATTCAGTACAGACACTCTAGGGTACTGTCTCTTGTGTATTCTGGAATGCCTGTACTTTTAATTTAGAGTGGTTCCATGTAAGTCATGGTCACTATAGCTTTCTCCATAATTTTGTCAAGAGTTCTGGTTTTCATAAGCAGATGCATATTCACAAACGTTTTATCTTTAGAATAGTTCAAACTTGGGATATAGTTGGTAGGAATATAATGGAAGAGAATTGAATTTTTCATGACTGAGTGACTGGTGTTACTTAAATGCAGTTTTTTAAAATCTGGTTTTCGAATAAGCTGCAGCTGGAGAGGTGTGCTGTGTTTGATAACAATAATAGAATCAACCTGTGTTGTTACTTTAGAGTAACTGAGATATGATAGCAGTTATCTGTTCACATGGCATTCATATTTAACTAAACTGCAGAGTGCAATAATGTTTGCATGAACTCTTGTAGAATCAAATCCATTTTGTAGTCAACTTTCTAGCTTTTTGAAATGTGTGTTCTTCATTCCTGTTCTCCCTCACTACATGAGTTTCAGACAAATTCATATTCCCGGGCCAGTTTCTGGATCCTGCTAAACCTTTAGTAGTATCTGGATGCTCTCGTTAACCTTAAGTGAGTTTTTTAAAATTACAGAATAGCTCTTTTGTCTATAATGGCAGAGTTGGGTCGGATGCCAGACAAATTAAGCCATGGATGGTCTTCACTTAGAATTATAAAGTGCTCTAATGTCTCAGAGAAAGTAACCATTGGATTGTATGCTTTTGCTAGAGAAATACATCTGACCTCCTTTTGTGTGTGAAAGAATTGTATTTGTGTTACGATTTTATGGACATCAGTTCATAAGCATAAAATGTAACTTGATGTGGGCTAAAGAAGTTCTCTCAACAATTGTTTTGGAATGAAACTTCAGAGTATTGTCCAGGATTTGTCATTCATAAATACTTGGTTATTTTTCCAGGTGAAGTCTGTGAAAACTGGGTCAGTCTTTTGGACAATCTGCTGCTGTCTATCATACTTTTACATGGTAAGGTTTTTATACATATAATAGCTAAACTATTTGACTTATATAATCCATGTGTTGACAAAGAAGAAAAGGATATTTTCATCTTTGTTGGAGCCATAATATAAAATTGTTGCTTTGTATTGTTATTAAAACCTTAAATATATGACTAGACAACATAATATGTATTTAAATCAACATGATTAAAGTACTTTTTGGGAAAAAAATGAAATATAATAACTTTAATTACAAACTTTTCCCATGCTGTGAATTAGTACTCTGATTCATTTGAATTTTTATTTGGATACAGGTAAATTAAGGTATAATTTTGATATTTGTGTCTGTATGTCATTACTATAATGCAATAATAATCAGAATATTTAGAATGTAAGGACAAAGTTACATTTTTGTAATTTTGAAAGCTGTTTCTATGGGTGTAATTATGCCATGAAGTAAAGCTTACCACCAGAACTGATGAATGACTTCAATGTCGTCATAAATGATCATAAAAGCCCTCTTCATTCTTGATCTGTGAAAATGGAGGCTATTGCAGAGATTTTCCTAAGGGCTGACAGAGGGGGAAAACAGTAGTAACAATGAGGAGATAAACCTAATAGAAAAATGGAGGGAATTGGTTTTCCCCCTCCTCCATCTTCTGAAATCTTAGACTTGAAGAATTCTCCTGTTTGAATCAAGGATTTTTGTTTTTTCCCCCCTGATAAACTTTGATGCTGTATGAAAAATAAATTATCCTCAAAATAGCCAGTGGTGGGACAGCCAGACTAATTGCTTGCTGGCAGTTAAGACTGAAGTCTCAAATACTGCTTTTCTACCATCAGGTAACGAGGTTTGCAAGAACAAGGAACTTCTGGATTGGTTTATGTGCCTTAAAGTCAAGGTTAATTCAAAGGTTGTCTGGATGCTGTCTAGTTTTCCTCTAGCTTTAATGTCTGTTTGGTTTCCTGGGAGACTTTTGCAGTTAATATAGGAAATAATAGCCTTGTGTTTGTCACCAAAGAGGCTAAGATAGCTATTTCTTGTTAAGAGTACATTTATTTCAATCAATTTCTCCTCCTTTTTGCCACATTACTTAATAGAGAGCCACTTCTTTATACACAGCATTGCTGTTTATATGGCATTATAGTGAAAAGGTCCTGTAACTTTGGTACATGTTTAAGTGCAGTACAAAAGCTGAAAGTAAGTTTTTGAATCATTATAGAGTGCAATATTTTTTTGTATTGTGCCAATTTTTTGGTAAGATTCTCTAAAGGTGCCTTTATAAACATACTGATAACAAATACAATACTTTCACGATTTTACTGCTAAAAATCACACAATAACAGGTTTTTATGATCTTGGTGTGTGGGATTGTATGTGAGAGTATGTGATAATGTGTGTGCATGGTATCAGAATTTAAGAATTAATGTCATCATGACAATCAATCCTTGAATGTAAATGGGGAGTGCTGTTATTTTCTTTTCAAGTTCTGTCAGCTCATGAAGGGTTCAGATTCATCTGTAGTTTAGCTTCAAATCTCAGTGATTAGATGATAGAATTTTATTGCTTGGATCTGCTTTATCCCACATAGGTGATGGCTTTCCCTATATTGTGTTTCCCTTTTGGAAAGAATTTTGAGGAGTTGCCCTTTTAGATATTTTGCTTGAGTAAATTTTTTAGGACAAAGCATAATTTTTTTTGTACTGTTTGTTTCATTATAATAATTTGTCTTTCTCTGATGAAATTAGTCATTTTCAGTGTAAGTTGGAAGGTAGATCACAATTTTGAGGTAGTAAGAGTCAGTCCTTGAATGGGAAGTTTGGAGATCTGCTTGAAAGGTGAATGGATATTGCATGAACTGACAAATCTTTCCTGATAACTAAATCTGCCTTATATACCTAACTCACTGTGGTAATTTGACTCATGACCTTACATTGCATTCAATATAGAGAAGGGTGTTTTCTCCTTGGATTTATATTTTTAGCCTTTTACTTCATCAGCTTCTGCTTCATATGGCTTTTCATAAAGGAAAGCTTTACACTGAAGCAATCCTGTAGGAGTAATAGCATGTCTCCACTCCTTTTGCCAATCTGTGAGGATGCCTCAGTTTTGTTTGAAAAGTTCCAAAGTGCATCTTCAGTATAATTTTTGGTGCTTAGATTTGGGTTCATATTTTGATAATTAGGGATGCAGGTCTCTGGTCCATGCAAACTGCAACCTCCTTCATTCAAACCTTTCCCTGAATTTGACAGTGTTCTGTTTCCATGTTTGAACTATCTTACCTGTCTTCATACAGTGTTTTCTCCCATTAAATAAACTTACCTGTGTAAACCGTGATACTTCATACAAGTAATTAAGCAATAGGATTTTGATAATCTGAAATGAGTTACTAGAAAATGTAGATTATTTTATTCTACTTGTTTCACATTGTCTGAATTGCTTACCATAAATTTTGAAATGCTGGGGTTTGTAGTATTAGTGTCAAGACAGTAATACTTGGCCTCATGTTTTTTTTAGAATCTGTTCTATAGAGCATAGTAATTTGGGTTTCTTTTTGGGTTCTAGGGTTTTAAAAATAGCTACATGAATCTAAAGCCTAAATTACAATTAAAGTGAAAACCACTTTAGCTACTGTATACTAAAAATTAAGATCTAGGGTAGGCATAGTGCATATGGGAGCAGTCTAGACTGTAATTTGATGAAAAGATGTGTTAAAATACAGATTGTCTAGTCAATATGGGCCCTTTTAAATATGTTAGAAAATTAGATAATGCATTGTAATGATAGCTCATTAAATCCTTACCTAAACCAGCAATCAGTGATCTGTTAATACCACTGTAGTGTTTCAGTTCTAAGTACACCATAGCAGTCCTTCCCAACAGCTCTTGTTGCCACGGGTCTGCAATATCTCTATTGTTGTATATCATTCCACAGTGCTCAGTCCTGCTTTCATGTGCATCTGTATTCTTCCTTTTGTTTATTTCCTTACACTGCAATCTGCATTGCGTGCTCTGGTCTTGGAGTTCTGCTCCTGGAGGTGTACCTTGCTCCCTTTCCCCTCTCTACCTGGAGATAATGTTCCCTGTCCTCAGCAAAAAGTGCATGGTGCTAAATTTGTCAAAAGAAAGTTTTGAATCCTACATGAGATCATAGAATATTCTGAGTTGGAAGGGACCCACAAAGATCATCTCATGTCCAGCTCGTGGCCCTACAGGTCCTACCACTGCCTTGTGTTGCAGCCTTCACCATTGGGAAAAGCTTCCAGCATCACATTCTCATTTGCCAGAATTACCAGATTAGCTTGGAAGGAGGAGATCCAGCAAGGGTAGTCCAGGAAATCCATCAGCCCATTTCAAACACCTCTGATATGTGGGCTTTATTGTGGTTGTTTTACTCCCATAATATATATTGAGAAGGACTGGTGGTACTAGTAGTTCTGACTGCTTGTGTAGATGAGCTTTGTGTTTTCTTGTTAGACCATCAAGAGGTATAAATCCAGCATGGGCTGTCCTAAGAATCTGCAGATATTTTCATATCTAATTTCCTGTTCCCTTTGTTGTAGGTCTCTGCATGGGGTGGTTATGTTTTCATCATCAACCTTATTCCACTGCATGTGTTTGTTCTGTTGCTGATGCAAAGATACAGCAGGAGAGTCTACATTGGTAAGTTCTGTTCATTGTAAAGTCATGCTCAAATACTTAAACATGAGATACAAAATTATTGTAGTGATGTGTTTTGTATCAAGTGGGTGTTAAGTAATTGCATATCAGATTGAGTTGTTTTAATTTGATGACTGATTATAGTCAATTTTTTTCTACAACATGGAAATAAGGACTTGAAACATACTCATACTTCCAAAATTTCATATATGTAGCTGCTAATTATTTTTTCCTTTCTAGTGCCTGGGAAAGAAAAATGGGTGGTTTGATGTAAAAGAGTCCTGTTAATATCTTCTAAATATGCATTATATATCTATACCTTTAATAATGTTTTATATTTTTTTCCTTTCCAAGTATATAAAACAACTCGTATTTTTAAAAGTATACAGCAAAAATTATGCAAACATATAGATAAAAACACAGGAAATGTTAAGCAATCTTAAGTTTTAGATTTAGATTAGTTTTAGATCACTGAGACAAGGTGTGCACAGTAAGAGTCTGCTCACTCCAGGGAATCCTTAAAATTTTATTGGATTAATTGGTCAGCCTTCCTTCCAGTTTCAGGAATGTGTGAATAGGAATCATAGGAGCCTAGGTTTTTTATTGATTTGCCTGCCATTTAAATACTGTGTAAACTGTTTTTTACTGACACTTTACCAATAAAATCAGTCAGCTATCATGTAGGTGTGTGAATGGAACAATTAGTAAGCAATTCAGGTATTCTGAGATTTAGAAGTTAGCTGGAACATTTTTAATGTGAAGCCTTTACCATAGGTAGGTGGAGGACATAATGTGAGCTGAAGCATAATCACAAGACATTTCATATGTGTAAATATGTTTTCATTCCTCATTTTAATACTGTTTTATCTTTGTATTGTTAATTATTTTAATAATTAATTTAATTATTTAAAATATTTAATAGGGTTTTTTAGTCCCTGCTAGAGAAATTACTTTCTGTACATATATATGAACCATTATATGCCGCAATAATTGCTCAATTTACTCGAGTTTTGAATTTTTGTTATCAAAACTTTAAATATTGCTTCTATACTTCTTTGTTACTTTATGTAATTGGGAATTGGAAATTCGTTAAAATTAAAAAAGAGGAAAAGCTCTAACGCATCCTTAATTTTTAATGTTAGTATTACTTAACTTCTTCATTAACTACTTCTTCTCATCTTAAGAGGAAAGTAATTTATCTTGGTTTCCCTTTAAAATTGTTTCATTGAATATTTTCATTTTCTGATTTTTATAAATTAGGCAAGAGAAAATTAAATCTACTAATTACAAAATCCTGAAGCAATATGGCAGCCAGAAACAGTAAAGAATAAGTGCTCTTGCTTTTTTAGCTTGCAGTAAACTAATCTTTGAACTCATGTGGGGAAAATAGTACTGCATGTTCATAAGAATTAAAGGGTTTGGCAGATGTTTGTTTTGCAAATAGCTACAGTGTTTTGAGATGTTATTGCCCTTCAGCAGTGAGGGATATGTGCTGCCATGGAGTTGTCAGAGTGAAAATGTGATCACTGCTCTCCTGTTTCATTGCAACTACTGTCTTAATTTAAGCTTTCATGGGAAGCCCTAGAGAAGTCTGTACATCTCACGTTACTATGTCATTTCTAGGTTTGTTTAACAGGATATTTTTATAAACCAGGTAAGAATGTTCAAGTACTTCTCAGAGGAAATTCAAGTGTGCTTCACCTCCAAACTATTCAGATAGGAAGAAGAGTTTACAAAAGCTCCTTGAAACAGGGAGAATAAAGATATTTAGGGAGTTTCTGTTGCAATTGCTACTATGCCTGCAGCAGTCTCATAATTCTTAAAAAACTACCCACGTGCAGCTAAAACGTTTGAAAAATATTGTCAGCTGACAATAGCTAGTAAAATCTACATTCTTTTCATTATTATGGGGATTTGGGGGGGTTTTAATCTCTAGATCAGTTATTTAAATTTATTTCAAACTAGCTTGAGCCATTTTATAAAGGATGTGTTAAGTTTAATCCAACATAACATTGAGAATAGTATTTGGCAGAACCAATTTTTTGAAAATAGTGATGATTTCCTTGTATATGTTTTTCATAAGAGTGTTCATACACCAAGGAAAAGGTTAATGGGACATGATTGATATATCTGGGAGTGTAATTCAGAATCATGTAATGAGTAAAAATTTCCAGAATGTGAAGGTTTGCCAATTTTAAAGTATTTTAGGGCTGGAAGGCAAATGACTTTATTAGCCAGATAGCTTCTGACCCATTTGGCATCAATAGTGATGATGCTACATCCATTTGAAAGCTCAAGCTGTGCTTTTATTTTTTCATCTTGTCAATGGCCAGTGCCTTTCATTCAGACCTTCTAGTTTAATCATTATGAACAAATGCTTACAATTCCAGTGTATTAGCAGAGAGATGAACAGCTTCTTTATTCAGATACAGCAACCATTGATACTGTTTTCTAGTATTGTAGTCTCTCTTTAGTTTCTCATATGTTTAAAAAATAAATGGTTTTACTCTTGGAAGGGTATAGATTTATGTTATATTTGCACACTACAATATAATAGCTTTTCATACAATTTTTTTAGGTTCTGTATAATTATCAGAATATATAATAAAACACTTGAGGATCTTCCAGAATTTAAAACTTCATTTCAGTAATTCCTTGTTATAGGTCTTGAATTTTATCATTCAAGCAGTGAACAGGCATATATTTATATCAACTAAAATTTCAGATTGTTTATTTATGGTGATTGTAATCCATTAATTGAAAGTATGTGGCCAACATATGATTATACTCTCTGGAGAAGCTTTTCAGCAGGTCTTTCCTGTATTTGTGTGGTGTACTGCAAATTAAATTATTTGTAAAATGACTTTATCCACAGTAGATCAGAATGATTTTTTTTTTTTTTTTCTGGAGTTGGTCAAAGTTATAACCATAAGAACAGCATGCAGGAATCAAAATTAACTTTTTGCTTTTGCAAATACTGTGCAAACTATAGAAGATAAAGGAATGTGAAAAGTCTGTGATGATATCCTGAAGTTTCTAAGTTCCTAGAAAAATTGTCGTGTTGTTTAAATTACCTTTTTAAAAAATCTTTTCAGTACTGGGCAGTATGTAGCTTTTTGAAAGAAGTGGGAGTAAGGAATTGGGGTGGGGTTGAGCAATGCACATAGCAAGTTTAGCAGTTGCAGGACTGGGCTTAAAAATGGTGATTTACAGTGGTCTAACAAATGTGAAATGATTTATGCCAATCATTGAACTTCCACAGGATGGCAGTGTTGTAACAGTCGCATGGTACAGTAAATGATTTATGTTGTAGTGAATCCTTCAAAAAATGAGCTTCCTACAGGAAAATGCATTTCAGTGACTTAAGAGGGCATAGATGAGTAGCCAGGCCAAGCTTTGCAATACAGGTGCTTGAAAAAATAAACTGAGTGCTTGGAAATATCATCCCCATCACTTCTGACTGGTTTGGGACTCAGACAGTGCCCTGGGAGCATAATCCCTCAGCAAGACCACATAGGTGCTATGGAAATGACACCACTGCTCAATGATGCACTGCACAGAACTGATCTCATGGAGGTTAGTAAAGAACTATGAGAACAGGCATCTCTTTGTAAGATCCAGGCTATCTGTAGACAGATAGGAGTTCAGGATTTCTAGGAGTTTAAAAATCTGACAGGTGGATTATTGCTGTTTGCCACTGAAGGAACAGAACTTCATTTGGACTTCAAGTTGGTTGTTTAGTTCAAATGTAATCAGCCTCATGGCTTTCCATATTTGATATTTTTATCTTCCTCTTCCATCTCCTCTTCACCCTGTAATACTGAGGACCAAAACCCCTTTCAGAATAAAGTATATGAATGTTAATGCATATGCAATAAGAATTCATATTAATAATAGTAATGTTAATATTAATGATGCTCTTGGCCTCTATTTTCTGGGGGTTTATAAATCCCCAGAGTTGATACAGCTCTATCATACATATCCTTAATATTAATTTTTAATTCGATTGTTGTTCCATTTCTTGCATTCCCTCTGCTCTCATGTTAAATAAAGAGCAATGGTGCCCGGTTGCATTTTCTAAAGAAGTAGCAGACTCTTAAATGTTTTGCTTTTTTAAGGTCTGGTCCTTTCAATTTCTCCTCATAAAGAAATCTTCCGATGTCACTTGTCATTTGAGAGTTCCTTTCACATCCATGACTCTCAAAAACGAGAAAACTTTCTTTCAAGCTGGATAATCTTAGGTAAATGGGTTATTTTCATAGGAGGAGAAAAAACAGTGCAGTTAGAAAGAAGAATACTTTGCTATATCCGCTAAAATTGGTTGCAATAGACAGCTTTATTGTAGTCAAAGAAGAAAAAAGTAATTAGGATGGCTGAAATATTTAACATAGTACACTTCTGTTTTGCTATCAGTGAAGTTAGGGGAGATGGACTTCTCTTTGAAGATGGAGCCAATGCTTTTTCAAATGTGTATTAATTTTGTTACCATCTTTCTCTTCCCCTCTCCTCACATTTTTCTCTCCTAGCATATAGCACTTTCTACATTGTGGGGTTAATATTATCGATGCAAATACCTTTTGTGGGATTTCAGCCAATTAGAACAAGTGAACACATGGCAGCTGCAGGTAAGAAAATGAAACTTCTGCATCCAACAGCCTGCTTAACACAGGAAAACCTCAAGCACTTGCAGCTTTGTTTCCATGTATAGAAAAAACAGAGGCTAACAAAGCATATTATTAAAGAAAGGTATAATTTAGTGTCCGTTGGGAAGTCTTCTTTCCAATTGACACATTATCCTCTTTTTGTGTGGGCTAATGGAGGTAAAATGCTTCCATAAGATTGGCTCAATTAGCATTCTGACAAGGCTTACTTTACACATTGATAATCTCTGCTGCTTTGCAATACAATGTTGCCTTCACACATTGTACAGTTGAAACATTTCTTACTGGTAACGGCAGTTTTTACTGAGCGAAATGGTTTTAGAGTTGATAGTCTTCTGTAATTTTTCAAAGCAGGCTAAATTACTAATCAGGAGGGTGATTTTTAAAAAACTGATTTCAATCTTGTTTGGGTTTTTTTGATTTGATTTTTCAGTAGTTGTTGGCAGTCAGAGATCTTGATTTCTTGACAGCAATAACCTCTGCCAACACTGACTTTAAGTGCTTGCACTGTTTGTGTAATATAGTTCAGATTGTTATATTCCCCACATTTTCTCTTACATTTAGTCACTTACCAAAATGTATTTGGGACAGTGATGGGACCATCATTAAAATTTAATACAAAAATACTTTGAAAATGGAGATTTGCAACAATCTGAATATAATGGAAAAAGAAAAAAATTACCAAGCCGTGTTTGGATTCTGAATAATTTTACATTTATTTAGTGAATAGAATTTTTGTCTTTCTCTAGGAGTTCAGAACTAGTGAATTTCATTGTGTACCTCGAATTCTTTGTTAACCTGAAGAAAGGCAATACACTTTTGTTTTATTTTATTCCTCTATCAGTCAGCATGGAATTTTGACTTTTGAAAGGATTCATCAGTGGATTGATCTGATTATATACCGTGAAATGAATAATACTGAAATACTATGTCCAAGTTCTGGATTTAATGTTAAACTCTGAACAGCCTTTTTTGAGAGTGTTGGGTGCTTCACCAGTGAATTCTAGTATTTCAACATGAACTTTGTATAATTCAGTTGACTTAATACTTACTTGGTTTGTTTTTTTCTTTCATCAGTTCCTCCAGTTTTACTCAGTGTCTTCTTAGTTTGCATATATTTCCGTTTTAGCATATTGTGTTGCCTGAAGTCTGTCTCTTAATTTTTCACCACATCTAGATAGGTATGTTAATCTGTATTCTTCTCATAATCAATTCAGTCTGGTTTTCAGGTGATTCTCTCCTTTAGAATATTTTATCTCATTGGAAGTTTCTGTTTCTGCATGAAAGTGTCATCTCTGTTAAGTATTAAAGGTTATTTGTCAGAAAGTGATGTTATAGCAGTTTCTAGATGTTAGAGTGTGCCTTATGTTTATTTTATTTTTCCAATTTAAATATAGGCAAATATGCTGGTTGCTTTAACAGCTGTGCTGCTTTTGAGCATTTATACAAGAACTTTCCTCTTTCCATAGGTGTTTTTGCACTGCTGCAGGCTTACGCATTTTTGCAGTATCTGAGAGACAGATTAACAAAGCAAGAATTTCAGACATTGTTCTTCTTGGGTGTCTCACTGGCTGCTGGTACTGTATTCCTGAGTGTCATCTATCTGACATACACAGGTAAATAAATGTGAAACTCATTTACCTTTACAGCTTGTAAGCCAGATGATCAACACTTGGTTTAGCCTAAAGTAGTTGTTTCAACATTTTGGACTATTTAATAGCAGTTTTATTTTTGTTACTTACGATATCATTTTTTCAAAAGAATTCTTAGCATCTCTGTTGGTTTCAGAGTCTTCTAAAACATGGTGGTTTGATTTGCTTTTCCGTGCATAAGTTAGCAAAGTTTTCAGACTGGCATATCAAAACAAAAATTGGCTTCTAATCTCAGCATGCAGCCAAATATGTATTCTGTTGCAGTTCTTGGGAAGTGTTGATTTCATCTTCTGAAATTCACTGATCAGTATCCCTGCTTCATCAGCTGGAACAGGCCTTGTTCCCTCAGCTTCTGCCGGGCTGTGCAATCTGGGCTCCTGATCACCTCACAGCTCTCTGATTTCTTAACACACTCTCGGATTTTCTTAATAACCCTCTTGCACAAGAGGGTGCCCACATCTGGACACTTTGTCCCAGGTGCAGCATCTGGAAGAATGAGCTTCAGGCTTTGGACTGAAGTCCTGCCTGTACAAGGCATGTCAGCCTCAATTTAGCACAGTTCCTTTTGGCCTCTGGATATTTTTACTTTCTGTGAGCCACCAGCTGGACGTTGATCCACTGTGTACTACCGTGAGCTTGTCAGGACAGCCAGTTTTCAAGCAGTTACGTGGTCCATTTGTCCTGTCCATTCCTCTTCAGCTGTAAATGAGCAATGAGGAAAATATTTATCAATGTATTTCAGGAGGCTGTGTTCCATGTTCTTTTCAGCAGCTCAGTTACTCGGTTACTGCCCTGTAGGTTCCTGCATATAACTTCCTGCCTTTCCTGGAGGTGCAGCAGTATTCCCAGGCACCCTTTTCACCCAGGTGAAGATGGTGGGTAGCTTTCATGCTGGCCAGCTCTTCCAGCACCCTCAGGTGAATGCTGTCTACATCCAGAGAAGATCATAACCAGTAGTTCTTGTGTGCTGACAGCTCCTTCTTCATGTGCTTCCAGTGGATTGGGAGCGATTTCGTCATCTGAAGACTGAAGGGAAAGATATGTCTTGTATTAGAACATTAACCACAATATTTAAACATCTAAATTAGATACTAAATGAAACCCTTCAGTCAGATTATACTAATTTTGAATGTAAGATAGGGGGAAGACTTACTGAGTCATGCACAAAAGCTTGGGTAATCATGAAAGGATTTAAGCTTCTCTTATTTCTCTTTGTCTGTATCTGTCTTCAGGAGGAGCTGAAACAGTTGCAAAGAAAGTGTAAATAAAAGTTTAAGAATCATCTAATAACTTTTAATAATAATTCTTATCTTTAATTTAATAATTATACTGTTTCTTTTCATCTTACCATATTCAACTTACCTAAAAGCCTTGTTTTATAAAATAATATGCAAAGCTTATCAGCATGTCTAATAGCAGCTTTTATATTCCATGCCATAAGTAGATCTACCAGGAGAGAAATAAAAGGAAACCAGCATTTCATTTAGTGTTTGTATTTTGGCTATAGAGTGTTCCCAGTTTCCTGCTCTGACATTTCAGAAAAATGAAATACTTTCTTACCAATTACATTTTCTTTTTCTCATGCACCTTCATAGAGTATAGTTTGCAATCTGTCATATTATTTGAGAAATATTCAATATTGCATAGCTTTGACTTTCGGGAGTGTGCGTGTCTTGATACTCAGATTGTACTTAACAAGTACAATGTGATCCTGTAAGTGTGTTCTAAAACCAGCTTGCTTCATGGTTGGTAGATTTTATAGCCTGTCAAATGCAGTAGGTATGGTTCACATATATTACAGTTCAATGAAAATTTCTTTGGCTTTATGTTATAACTTGAGGGAGTAGAAAAACTATTGCATTTAAAAACCTAGGCAGCAAAAAGGTTTTTCTTTCTCTTTTTCAGGTTATATTGCTCCTTGGAGTGGTAGATTTTATTCACTGTGGGACACTGGGTAAGTAAGGATACAAGATTTAGATATCGGTAACATTTTACTGAAAATTAATAATCATTTACTCTCCTCATCCCCAAATCCATTTAGTATTCCAGTCAAGGAGAATCAGTTATCTAAAGAGTGTTTGTAGTAGCTGTTTCATGATCTTTACAACCATTTCACTAATTTGTCTGTGAAATTTCTTGCTTCTTTGCAAGTCTTTGAATACGAAATGATATGTTTTTTCTATATGAAAGTCTAGTTAGTGTGTATGTCAGTGTGAAATAACTGAAAGCTATGCCAACACTTGAGTACACATTTAAAAATTACTAAGAGCCTTAGACTATATTCAGTGTGCAACAAAAATGTTGCACATACGATCTTGCACGTTGCCTCTGTATTAAGTTCATACATTCCTTTTGTATATACAGATGTCTGCTCTGAACAATGGTTTTATTAATGTGTGTTTTCACAGGTAAAAATCTTGTTAATCTCTTGTTTTAGTTAACCTTTGAAAATACTATATTTGATTTACTGGATTCTTTAGTCAGCCCAGAGAAAACAAACAAAATGGAAAGTCTTTTTCTCAGATAAAATTTTAAAGTGAAATTCTGTTGGTAGACTTTTTTTTTAATATTTAAAGCAAGGATAGAAGAACTTCGAACTCTGTACAGTTCAGACTTTTTTTCAGGCTTCAAAATCCAGCTCATACAGGATTCTGTCCCAGCTCTATAATAAAAGTAGTAGAACAGATGTCAGTAAAGAAGCTTCAGATTTACTTGGGGAATATATGGATGTTGTTCTTTGCCTGTCTATATTTACTTATATATATATATATATACATATGTTTGTATATATACAAAGCATTAAACTTTTGAGGGCTTGTCTACATTAGAAAAACATACTGTGTTAAAACACACAATACAGTTTTGAATGAGAACTGGATCTCAGTGAAGAAAAGGACATATGTTTGATACCTCACCATTCAATCATGATAGCACCCTAGATTAGGTCCATATGTATCGTTGTCTGTAATACAGAGCACAGTTCTGTCCTTGTCTGCACTGAGTGTTTGACATGTTATTTAGGTGGCGTGTTTCCAAGTGTAGACAAGGCCTGATATTTTTCAAGCATCTGAAAGAATGTGGGTGCATCAGTAACTGATCTGGTATTTTAATACTGTAACTTTCTTTACTAAGAAAATTAAATTAATTCTCTTCAAAAATGTAGCAAAGGTGCTTCCATAGTTGTGTGTTTTCATTTTGGTGAATTTGGCTTCATATTTAGCAATAAACAAATGAAACATCCATAATTTTCATTGTCTTAATTAGTATGGAAATAGTTGCTGTTTTAAATAACTATACACCAAATGCTTCCTAGATACAGGAAGGCCTGGGGACTTCTTTGGTATAAGAGTTTCATCAGATTTCTGCTGATTAGGGCACTTGCCATTTAAAATTGAAATGCTTCCTTTGAGATGAATTTCAGAATTCCTAATGTTTACAAGTTTTAATTTTATCTTTTCAAAATAATTTGAACTGAATTTTTTTTAAAAAAGGTATGCGAAAATTCACATCCCGATCATTGCCTCTGTGTCTGAGCATCAGCCTACAACATGGGTTTCCTTCTTTTTTGATCTGCATATTCTCGTGTGTACTTTCCCAGCAGGGCTGTGGTTCTGTATCAAAAACATCAATGATGAAAGAGTCTTTGGTAAGAGAAAATACTTTTAAATTATTTTGAAAAAGTTTGCCTTCAGTTTGATTTTGCTTTGGTTTGTTTGCTCAAAGCTCATATGTGGCTTGTTCTAAAATACGGTTTAAAAGTGATATGTTTAAAGGTGATTGTTAAGAGTTGCCTGCACCCAGCAGTCTTGAAAACAGTTTGTAAAAGTGCAGAGTTTGCTGAAATGGTGATGGAGTGTAGTCCCAGGAGGTGGGATGCAGTCATTTGTTGTGTTCAGTTCTGCAGCTGAAGTTGCATGTTCTGGTGGGATACAGTTCCACAGTACAGGTCAGCCAGGTGAACAGCTCAGTGCAAAGGCAGGGTCCCTGCTCTGGGCGCCTGGCACTCATCCCATCACAAATCCCATTCAAAATGCCTTTGCTTTCCAGGTTTTCTGCTGTTTTACTGAACAGAAGCACTTGCTTTGGAACAAGTGCTGCAAAAGGCACAAGCCAAAATGGAAGTGTGGAGTCTCCCTATGTCAGTGACAACTTTTTTTTTATTTGTGCAAAGCTGTATTGTGAAAGCCAGCTTCTGATTTTTCATTGAGGCTTGCAAGCAGTTGTAACCCATATGAAAGAGTGAAGATCACTCAGGTCTTGGACTTTTAGAGGGACAGGAGGCTCCAGGCTAATATAGCTGCCACTTAGGCTACCTAAGACATGTGTGGGCATAGGAATGTTTACTCTGAGGTAGTCTGTGCTGCGTGCCTTCAATGAATGTTTGTCAAGACCAGTGCTGGTCAATTTGCTTTCAGCCTCCTACTGAAGGCTGCACCTTCCATCCAACACAGCATAAAGAGACCTATGACTGAGGATGGAGATGCCTCACCACAATGTAGAAGATACTTACATGATGTAATCTGATAAATCAGTGTCCCTTGATCTCAATGGCAAATCTTTCAAAAGAGGATATTGTTAAACTGTAGCAGACAATGAGTTTACCTCAAGGAAACCACTATTGGATATTCCCAATCAGTGTATACAGGATTGTTTGGGGGTTTTTTCTTTCCAATAAATGTGTTCTTGATGTGTAGTGGTATTCTGAAAATCTTGATTTATGTTTTGTGGAAGACAAAATGGAGGTAATACTGCTCAGGAATACTTCCTTCAGAACAGGGCTCCTAATATAATGTTATTCATCTGTATAGAATTATAATGTAGACAAGCCCCCAATTTGTCCACAGATACCTCTAACTTAAATTAAAATATAATATTTACTTGAAATTGTAACACTTCCTTTTGCTTTTTCAGTTTCTAATGACTTGTTTGGTCTAAAGCTGTTTGACTTTTTTAATCAAATGAAGTTACCTGTTATTCCAGTAGTATTGTTGGCGTGTAATATTAAATTTCACTAATAATGTATCTTCTGACGCATTACTAATGAATATTGAAAATGGAGTTGTGTTATTGTTAACAGTTGTTGAGATGACTCTCAGGAAGGGTTTGAGGCTTCAAAGGGATAAACATTTATTCAGCCGTATGTCTGTAAATTAAAAAGCAATGAAATGCAAGATGCACACTCAAGCCTTTATACACACAGCTGCTCAACCCACTTCTAGAAGTAGTTTTATGGAGAGCATGTACGTGTGCAGTCAGAGTGAGTATTATTTTCTAAGTGTCACCATTAGATGTGTTCCCTTGCAGTTGCTCTGTATGCAATCAGCGCTGTTTACTTTGCTGGAGTGATGGTTCGCCTGATGCTCACTTTGACTCCAGTGGTCTGTATGCTATCAGCAATTGCTTTCTCCAATGTCTTTGAGCGTTACTTGGGTGATGATATGAAGAGGGAAAATCCACCAATAGAAGACAGCAGTGATGAGGATGACAAAAGGAACCCTGGCAACCTGTATGATAAGGTGAGGGGAGGAAGCAAGCCCTAGAAAACTTGATTTCCAATGTCAAGGATGATAGAATTTGCCATAACAGATGCATTTGTGTTTGTTTAGGCAGGCAAAGTGAGGAAACATGTGTCTGAGCAGGAAAAAACAGAAGAAGGGCTGGGTCCCAATATCAAAAACATTGTGACTATGCTGATGCTGATGTTGCTGATGATGTTTGCTGTTCACTGCACCTGGGTAACCAGCAATGCTTACTCCAGCCCCAGCGTGGTTCTCGCCTCCTATAACCATGATGGGTAAGTAAGGTCTACAGTCTGAAGTGATTAAAGGGCAAAAGCCTTTTTTACTGCCATTGTATTAGCAATTTGCTTTGCCTTCTTTAAATCACTCCTTATTATATAAAGGAATTGTGACCTGAATTAAAAATTATTCATACTCTAATTTTCAAAAAGATACAACATTTTCTGAAATATTTGATGAAATATATAAAAATAATCCTACCTAAAGCCAATAAAAATGATGGTTAAAAAAAAGCCTTGGAGTCAACTGGGAAAACTTGTTTAAGAATATATATTTGACTGGAAATTTATTTAGTCATCTACAAAAGCAGTTCAACTTCTGGACATTCAGCTGTCAGAGAGTTCAAACTTACGACTGCTGGTGACAAAATCCCTCAAAGGGACCTGAACTCATAAGAAAACCCTTATTTGTGAACCCAGACTTATCACGGTGCAGTTAATTTGTTGGTAGTATTTGAACAGATGCAGATCAAATGAATTGTTTTCCAGCACTCGGAATATCCTGGATGACTTCAGAGAAGCCTATTACTGGCTCAGACAGAACACAGACGAGCACGCCAGAGTGATGTCGTGGTGGGATTATGGGTATCAAATAGCAGGAATGGCCAATCGGACAACTCTGGTTGATAACAACACTTGGAACAACAGCCACATTGCCTTGGTAAGGGTGGAGGCTTTCTATGGAGCAGATTTCCACAATTGTGGAAGGAACATACCTTTTTCATTTGTTAAAACTCAAGTATACGGATCAATTTTGCTTCAGAGTTTTCATTTTGTTTACTTGGAGCTTCTAAAACTTCACTTCCACTTCAGTTTCTCTTCTTTTCCTTGGGGGAAGATAGACAAAACCTAAGGTAACCATTCCCCTTGGGATCAATGCTGTTACAGCTGGTACCACTGCATTACTGGCCTATCAAACTAAGGATCCTTGCATTTCAGCAGTGTCACTGCTGAGTGAATTTTTTAAAGGCATTATGAAAACTGACTACATGACTTGACAAATTTTCAGGCACTGGGAAATCACAGGAAGTGATTATTTATGACTAGCTGTGGAAGTGTAGCAGACTGAATGCAGTTCTGTCTTCTCAAATTTGCATATAGACAAAAAATCTGCACATTTAATTTCTTTCACTTCTGAAGAGTAAGTTTAAGCTTAAAGGCAGGGTGTTAGCATTGCCTGTGGTTACAGGACACCATCTTGGACAACCTGTGCTGTGCAATGACTCATCAATCATATTTCTTCCCAGAATGTTTTGCTACAAGGGCAGAATGGGAGAAGAGCTCAAGAAATTAGGATAATTAGGATAGTTTCTTGTGTTCTTTCCGTCTTGTGTCAGGAGTGACTACAGCTGTGGACCAGATCTGTCCAAAAGCAGTGTACAAAGCCAACAAATTAACGAAGCTGTGCTTTGAGCAGAGTCGCAAAAAAATGTGTATTGGGGGAAGAAGGATCACACACCCACACTTTTTGCAGGGCAGGAAACTCACATTCAGCTAGAAGCAAGCTTGGGAAATTGTATTGATGGTGTTAATATTAGTCTGATGTCAGTCAACATGCATTGCCCTGTGCTCTGAGGCACTCCTAATTTGGTTGTTGACCTGACAGCATTGGTGTGTTTTAATGGGCACTCAGCTCTGATAACTCTGTGTTGCCTCCCTGTGCTATAGGAGGTAGAAATGCAGATACTGCATCCAAACTCAAGTTTCTTGCAGGACAAGGTGCATCATGTGAATAGAGACTGTGGAAGTCATCTGTGCTGCTGAAGGACAGTAACCACATAGCAGCAGCTGGCAATAATGACTTTCAATAAAGAATTCTCTCAAGTACAACTGCTGCATTGTCAAGTTCCATTTTGGAATGAAGACTCCATAAAGGGGGACCCAAGCAATAAATGTGTGTTGTGGCCAATACCTGCATTTGTGCTGTAAACGAGGCATGCCCTGGAGATGTGTCCAGATGATTTTCTCCAGCACAGAGATGGAAATCTGGCAAATAACCTCACGTTAATTAGAATAAAAACAAGGAAGCTGAGGAGGAAGCTGAGGTTCTTGGTCTTTTGACAGCTTGCTGCCTAAGCTTAATGCTCTCTAATTACATTCTTAGCTGAATGTTACTAAGTCAGATGCAATATTATGTATATTGTAGTTAATCCCTTAGACTACAGCGATACCTTACTATGCCTTAAGTACAAGAGCTTCAAGAGCAAACAAAACTGCTGAACTGCATGCCAGTTGCTGACCAAATTCTTTTAAATGTGGGAACTGACCATGATACAAGAGGTTCTGAATGCAGCTCTAAAAAGTTTTATTCTGATATTTTCTCCGTGTAGATTTACTTTGAATTCAGTGCTGAGGGTGCCTGTGTGCTACTTAGTGCAATGCACAATGGTGGCTTCATTAATGAAGGACAGAGCTCAAGGAAAAAAAAATAAGAATGCACATTTCAAAAATTTCAAATAATGTTTACACTTTGGGCTGTGTCTGAAGCTTTGAAAATAATTTGTAATTGGGTATTTTCTGCAACACTTAAGGTTTTGGTAATAAAGTTATGACTTGAAAAATGTAGGTGCCACAAAAGGAAAACCCTTGTTGCTACATTTCATACTCAAAACACTCAACAGGAATCACTCCTCCACAGAGGAGAAAATATTTCAGTTTCATTTGGGCTTTTGAGTTTCTAAATATTCACAATATGTTTTCTTTATCTAGAATGAAAATGTTGGCTTTGGTTGACAAGTGGATGTTAGAGAATCACAGAACCACAGGCTGGAAGGGAACACAGGGGGTCACCTGGTCCAACCTCCCTGCTCAAGCAGGGCCATTCTAGAGTACATGGCACAGGATTCCTGGGCTTTGGTCTGGCTGTATTAATCTGTGGAGCTGTTCAATAGGCAGCTATGCAGAAATTTAAGATATTTTTGCCATGATACAGGTGGGAAAGGCAATGTCATCAAATGAGTCTGCAGCATACGAGATCATGAGAAGCCTGGATGTGGACTATGTTTTGATTATTTTTGGTGGTGTGATTGGCTACTCTGGTGATGATATTAATAAGTTCTTGTGGATGGTGAGAATAGCAGAGGGGGAACATCCCAAAGATATACGGGTAAGTGGAACCTCTCTTTTTTGTTCTTTTAAAAAACCTTATTTGTGTTATCACTTGTCTGGGAGTGGTCACTATAGTGGAGGGAAATCTCTTCTACTCTATTGCCATTTTACTGGAAATATGCTGGGGTTGTTTTTCTAGAATAGTAGGAGTGCAGTTGCCTGTAGCCCAGTTTCTTTCAATGTTTTTGATTCTGAAAGGTCAGTAGCCTCAAAAGCTTTTCACATTTTTGCACAATACTAAAAGTAGGATTTTTTTGTAATTCTTGTCTGTATGTCTCTGTGCATCATCACTTTGAAAAAAGTAGGAGCATTCAGAGTGTTTAAACAGCATTACAAATTTCTTCAAACTCTGTAATAGTAGGAGACAAGTGAAAGTGTTAATATTGACTCATGTAGAGTTTAAGCTGTTCAAACACCTCTGAGATTGCAGAAGTCTGTAGTAATATTTTCTTAAGCCTAACAAAAACTCCTAGATATTGAGCATAGGCTTAAGGGAGTAGTCCATGTGCGTACTTTCATCTTGTAGTTGAGATGAAAATGGCAGAAATTTTTTGTTTATACACAGAGAATATTTGAAGTTTATAGTCACCTGCAGATCTTGTATATTAACAATACAGAGTTTGTTGCCTTTCTGAAGAATGGATGCTCAACTAAATTTTACAGTTTGAGGTAACTTTTCCAGAACTACTTACAGTGATGTGACAAAACTTTTAACAGAAAGAAAGTACAGATTTAGGAAAACTGATCCACTGGCGTCTGGTTACAAGCAGGTAGTTCGCAACTATGTCACTTTCAATGAGCACCATCTCTCATTTTAAGGTTACCTTAAATCAGCTTTTAAAGTGTAATAGCCAGTTGAGATTCTTAGAGGTCTTTCTGTGGGGAAAGGAATGAGAAATTCCCTTATGATTTTAGTTTGCATTGACTCTTTGTATCTTTTCTTTTTAAAGGAAAGTGATTACTTTACCCCTCAGGGAGAATTCCGGGTAGACAAGGCAGGCTCTCCAACTTTGCTGAACTGCCTCATGTATAAAATGTCCTATTACAGATTTGGAGAGATGCAGGTTAGTGCTACAACTTCTTCTGAATCTTAACTGAAATGTGAGAAAGCAAGTATTATTTTTATGTATTTTCTAGCTTTTAAATTAAGTATTGCTTGTAGTAGCAGAATCTGCAGTAAGAGTGAGCTTTACAAATTAAAACACATCCAGTCACGGTCTGCTGTTTATAACCTTTAGCAAAAAGCATTTCTGCTGTTAATCCACACTTCTACTTCATTTTTTGGTGTCCTTCACATTGCCCCAGATGAGTATCTTGATTGCACTGCGCTGTGTGCTCACTAAAGCATCAACCGTGACATTGTGGAGAGCTTTAGATTTGTTTGTTGTAATAGCAACACAGAAGTGGAACTATTGACTGTTTAATGTCTGTCAGAAACTATGTGATTTCCATCCAAGTCACGTCAGTATAAAACAACACTACACTGTACAGTAAGGGCAGCAGTTGTCACTCCCCTTTGGGAGCACCAAACACATGGGTGGAGCTAAACCTGTTTGTTTTTCTCCTTTTCCTTCCCCTGTTGCCCCCCACCAGGAGCCCTTCCTTCTGATGTATTAGCACAATAATCCTTTTTTCAGTGGATTTTACTTGTAATACAGTGGGGACAAATTTAACTGATAATTGTGAACTACTTCTGGATTGTATGGAAAACCGTGGTAGTGCAAATTATTGCAGTATAGGCAAGACAACAAAGGCAGCAGCTCTGCTGAAAAAACACTGCAGGCTGCTGCACCTCAGACTGTTCTTTGTTTCATCTCTAAATGCAGACAGGGTAGTTTTGCTGAGACATTAAGTACTGTCTCCTGTGACAGTTGTAGGATTCAGAATGAATTTGTCCCTGAGGATCTTAAAGGTTTTTCTGTGTAATAGTAACCAATGCAAGAGAAGTGTTGCCCTTTGACTTGGGCCAGCTGAAGGCATTGCCTTATATGAAGTTTCACAGTTTGCAGTGATTGATGTTCTGGGTTTTGTCTCAAACTAACACACAACTTTAATTTTTATAGCTGGATTTTCGGACACCCCCGGGATTTGACCGTACGCGCAATGCAGAGATAGGCAACAAAGACATTAAATTTAAACATCTGGAGGAAGCCTTTACCTCAGAGCACTGGCTTGTTAGAATATACAAGGTCAAACAACTAGACAACAGAGAGACACTGGATCATAAACCTAGAGTAACCAACATTGTACCGAAACAGAAGTATTTGTCAAAGAAGGTGGGTTCCCAGTGAAGTAACTGAAAGGGGTCAGGAGTTTATTTTTAACAGTGAATCACATAGCTGGTGAATTATAGATTTCCACTAGCCAGAATGTTAATGGATACTGTTCATGTTAGTGTCCAATATCAGACCTGCCTGCTGGTAATAATTGTTAATTTACTGTCTGCTTAACTTAAAAGCATGTGAAGACACAAGGCTAGATTTTTTTTAGGCAGAATGCTAACTGGACATAGAGTGTGTCACTGGCTGCTACAACTCTTATGTCTTCATGTAACTGAAGTATAATCTCTAAAGTACATCAATTCATGTTTCAGTAACTATGGCTCACTAAGTAAATGTGGAAGTTGCTTTCTGACTTTGTTTGAAAGTAGTGATGCCTAGAAGTTTACAAATGGCAATTTTGTATGAAATAAATTAAATATGAAACTTTTGTTGATGGAACTTTAGTGTCTGTCTGCTTACTGCTTGAAGTCATCTTCACGGTTTTAAAGTGTTTGTTGTGCTGCCCTCCTTCAGCCTATTAAGAAAGGCCTGTTCCCAGGGGAGCTGGGGAGACTGTTAGCAGCACTCTCCTTCACAACATCTGTTTTCTATACATTTAAATAGACGTTGCAAAAGGAGCTCCAGAATCCTGTCTAACAAACTGGTATAGGCAGTAGACTTACACTGTATCATGGAAATACAAGTAGAGAACATTCTCTGCAAGTAGAAAATGTTAAATGTAAAGATGCTTATTTCTGTGATTTGATGGGAAGTACATTAAATAAGGCATTTGGGAGTTGCCACTGAAGCAAGACATATCTTGACGTGATAACCTTTATTGTGCCTGTCATACACTTAAGACTCTAACTTCTGATCTTAAGTGATGAGCAAGGCTGTATTTATGGTAGATGCACTCACCCCACTTGAGCCTTGGATGTGTAGATTCTCTGTCTAGAAGTTGATGCAATTTCTGACCCATCACCAACTGCTGCAGTACAAACAGGCTCTACTTCCCATTAAGAAATCAGTGGAGAGCAGGGTGCAGGTGTCCAAACTAGGATTCCTTAAATACATTCCAAGGGCGCCTTAGTAGCCAGAGTTTTTCAGCAGTTAATTCCTTACTGGAAATTCAGTCCATCTCCTAACATTCATCTTAGGAGTGTTATTGCTCAAGCTCAGAGATACAATGTGTGTCTGAATATTGCATATTAGTTTGCATCTATCTCACTTTATTATAATGTCGTTGGTGTCATGTTGATTAAATGCAAATTTTTAAAATAATAATAGACCCTGTTGGTAAGCACAGCAAAGTGCAGCAAGGCTGGCAGGTGTGTTGAAGGTACAGTTCTACCTGCCACAAACTATATACACAAATTTGGAGTTAATTTTACCTACGACCAACATTAATGTTCCCCCTGCATTACTACTTTAAAAAAAATCTAAAACATGCTGATAAATGTATGTGTAGGAAGCTAACTAAGCAACCTGCAGCCCAAGAGTGGAGTTTAGAAGACTAAAATGGGATTATTCAGGTTTTTTTCTTTTGAAAAAATGCTTTGAGCAAATACTTCTACCTAACTTGTAAGAGAATCAAATAGTGCAAAAGATGCAAGAAGGTATTTCCAAACAAAACTAACACTTATACCAGTTGTGCTCTTTATGCTTATTAGAGTTTTATCATGTTGTTTAATTATTAATTTTGTCTCAGGACATGCTTTGAAAACAATTCTACAGATCTGGTAGACAGGGTTACAAAAGCACATCTTGTGCAAAAGCAACTGTTGGGCAGGAATTAACAGTCCCAACATTAAAAATAATAACTGGATAATGCCCAGTTGAGGGTTTAGCATTTAAGCTCTTTAAAATCAATCTAAAGCTCAGGCACTGAATGCACATCATTAAACCGCGGTCAAGACTAAATCATTAACTAATACCTGTTATTCTGTTTTTCTTTTTAGACCTCCAAAAGGAAGCGTGGCTACATTAAGAATAAACTAATTTTAAAGAAAGGCAAGAGACCCAACAGGAAGACAGTTTAAACACACTGATCTGATTGCTAATACGAAGCAGTTGTCCTTGAGATAACCAGTCTTTGCCTTTAGCTCAAATCATGTTTCACAGCAACATGAGGGTACAGAACCATCATTGGTCCAGATTATTGTACAAAATTTTCAGGCAATGTCTGATTAAAAATATTGGCTTATTGAGAACAGCTGTTTTAGATTTGTAATGTGAAGCAAGACAGAGCTGCTATCCAAGTCTAGCAGCATTTTTTTTATTGGTACATATTATCCTTCAAATCTGTTGTAAATTTGGACTGACTTTACCAAAGAACCCTGTAATTTGGTCCTTGGCACATGCATTACTTGTCAATCTTTTCTGGAGAACACTGTTCAGCTGAATAGCAGCAGTATGAAAACTGGAATGGTGACACCTGAAAATGACTCTTTTTCAACAAGAAAGAGGTGGCAGAGCTCTCTCAAATTCAACTTTCAAAACAAGTTACTCCCATGCTTATTTTTCAATGGTTTCTTTCAATGTCCTTTTACTCTTGCTGCAGGCTGGTTTTGAGCTGGAGTGTAAGAAGCAAAGCTGCAGTTTTCACAAGAGGTAACAGGACAGATTAATTGGACAAGCTGCTTTTGTTCAACACAGGATTGCAGTATTGCTGCCTTACACTGTCATTTCACAAGGTAGACAAGGCAAATCTTGCACACTGTAGATACAAGGGCTAAATTTGTAACCTCCTGAAAGATCTGAAACGACAGTAATGAATGCTGTAACAACATACAACTGGGCACCATGGAGCTGCTGGTGCTTCAGAACAGAAATTAAACTATTTCAGGTGAATGTTTACATTGGTAAAACAAGTATAGCCTGGCTATTGGGGAAAAGAAGGTTGACAGGTATACAAAACCCCTTTTCTGCGGCTATCAGAGGTAGAAGATTTGCAAACCTCTTCAGCCCTCACTGAAGCCTTTCTGGCGAGGGTGGAAGTTTTTCTGGAAATCTGTTTCTCTGCATTTTTATTTAGAGTGCTTACATCAATTGAAGAAATTCCTGCTCTAGTGCTATTTGCTTTGTCTGTCTTTTATACTGGTTTTGGTTTGTTTTTTTTTTAAGTGGTGAAAGCTGTCAGATTAAATGCACTAAAATATGAATGGAGATTGAACGTGTTCACTTTCGAGCTATAAGGAAACTTTATACAGACTTGAAATTTTTCTTTGATTAAAATGAAAGGGTTTTTTTGCCATTTGTTTTCCTGCCACAGGTTGTAACTTTTTATAGAAACAAAACTTGCATCAATAACTTGATGTAAAATGCAGAATAGTATGTACCTTTCATGAAGAAAATGTAAATTTACAGTGTTCTGTGAGAATGTTACTGCTGACTTCTTTCCCAAGGTGTAGAATATTTTTTTGATTTATGAACTCATTTTTGACTCCAGTGGTTTATACAGACCAATACTACAGCTGCAACATTTTCACAAAGGTAATTAAATCTGGATTTCTGGCCCCTGTCGTTTGGAGATTTCATTTTATTTTGTTGCTTTAAAGCTCAATGCAGACCAGTTGTCAACTGTAGGGGAAAATAAAGTTAATTCAAGTTTTGTGTTAAGGCTGTTGTGTCAGTTTTGTTGTGATTAACTTGATAACATGTTGCTTGTCGTCCTAGTCATAAATTAAGACATTAGAATTCTGTATTGCAAATCTCCTGCCATCACCAAGCTGCTATAATGAAGCCACAGCATCTTCTTAACATCCCTCCAGCTTAAACCAAGCCAAATCTAGGGCCTGTGCTGTGCTGAAATGAAGGTGGCTGTCATATTTCCAGGGAAGAGCTGCCTGCCTTCTCAACCACACATTGCAGCAACTCCTTCCAGCATCTGGATCTCCTCAAGCTGCTACAGCTGCTCACCCACCAGCAGCAGAAGGGCTGATTGATTATGTGATGCACGATTTCTAGTGTCGTGCTGCTTCCAAGCCAATCTGCATCCTGATCATGGGTGAGAAATAAGGGATCTAACATTTGGAAGAGCACCTGAAAGGCAGCAGGAGAGAGGCTGCCAGTCAGTCTGTGGTTTGGCAGTAACTCAGCCTTGTTTTAAAAAAGGAAATACAAGATTGCCCTCCCCTCTTCAGGTACCATTACAGTTGGACAAACTGTCTTCAGCCTTAGGTGCCAGTGTTCCGTTTAACAGCAGAAACAAGTGAATCTGAGGCATATGAAATAAAAATAAGCCAACTGCAGAGATCCCAGCCAGCCTGAGCCTAAAGTGGACTACTACTTACCTGAGCTTTATTTTCTTCTTAAATCTAACATGACTTCAAGGATTCTGCCAATGTTCTGCAGTTGAAATAAAAACTTGGGAGTCTTTGAGGCATCCACTTAGAAAAAGCATTACAAAGAAGAACTGGCACTGTTTCATCTTCCTTGGTTCCTCAGGAATCTGCACCCTGTGTAGATGGATCCTGGAATCAAACAGCTAACTCCTGCCTCCTCTTTATGAGAGCTGAACAGCACTTCTACCAGTGAAGACTGTCAGCATCTTCTCTCTTCACACACACACCTCCCAGACTAGTTTATTTCCTTAGCTCCAGCCATCCTTTTTCCTCTTGTTGTTCTAGTCTGTCAAATTTTGAAGCATAATTGCCACAAAACAGTAAAAAAAAAAAAAAAACAAAAAACCCCACAAGGACAAAACAAAACAAAACCACACACACAGAAAAGAAAAAAAAAAAAAAAAACACCAGGCACTTGAGCCAGGCTCAGGTCAGCAGTTGCTAAGGAACTAAAGCTGGAAGTGTCTAGATCTCAATACTGCATGTGTTCTGTATCTCTTAATCAGTACTGGTGGGAACAGTGAGGCAGACAGTACTGTTGGTAATCCCAGAAGAAATATTTTGACTTGCAGAAGTAATTTCATAACAAGGAAAAAAGTAATTAATTAACTATCTTAACAGATGTACTCTTTAAAAGCAACTGGATGCTTTATGAATAAAAAGTGAAAAAAAAATCATATCTGGCCGTGTCTAAAACTCCTCACATCTTTTACCCAAGTGGATAAACTGCTCAAAGATTGCCTTGAAGCAATGCCACGGAAGGCAAGGAACAGGACTGGGTAGCGTTTCCTGCCCCACTTACAGGCAATGTTGTTTTCCGTTTTGCATAAAAACAAAGTGTTCCAGTAAGATTGTTTCCAGCACTCTGGATGAATGTTTAAAGAAAACCAGAAGGGCATTATCTAACACTTGAAAAATGCTGACCACAATCTGTTAAGAATAGTTTTCCTCCTCATGCACGTGTCTAATGCTGCAATAATGTAGAGCAATGTTTTAAGAGTTCTAATCAAGAATCTCTGTTGGTGATAAAGATTAAATGAAATGGGATTTTCAGAAGCAAGGGTACACCTTTATATATTTCCTTTTTACTTGCCAAAATGAAGCACATGTTCCCCAGCCTTTCCTAAAGCTGTTGTTGCTGTGCAGCCCCATTTTCCCTGGATATAGCTATCCAATTTAAACAAAAAACTTACCTCCAGAGTGTCTGGGAGAATAAGCAGAGCAGAAAAGCCCCACACCAAACCCGGATTAACCTGGCAAATCACTTCCATGGGAACCATGCTCGGGTGTCGTACTGCTCCTGGACAGTCAGTGACTGACACCACTGAACTAAGGCTTCCATGGAAAGAGAAAGGGCATCCCACTACTAAATGAAACAAATCTTTTATTCATGAGCATTCTCATTTTAAATTAACAAATTATGAAAGGAAGGCAAATCAGAAGAGACTGCCAGAGCATCTTTTAAATGATAAAGGTATAAATTTTCTTTCTGAACATTTCTAATCAAAGAAAAAGGTTGCATAGGCTTTCTACAGGTGTGCACAAAAAAAAAATGAAGTACATGGAAGTTGTTACATTACAATTCAGTGTACATTGGCTACTTGAAAAGGAAAGTATTTACTTGTTATTCCAAGACAGCTATTGGAACGACCTACAGAATAAGGCTTATGAATATTTACTTTTCAGTCCTGCAAAATATACTGAAAACAGACTATCAGAAAAATAAAATGATGCTTGTAAATCTTGTTCTGGAATCTCTTGCTGATTGGATCTTTTCTGAAAGGACATTTTACGTTTGTGTCTCCCAAGTTAATCTGGGAAAGAAACAGTGGCAATGGCATCAGGGAATTCTTCATAGCATCAGAACGGAACAAAACATTGGTCAGAGCACAAGTGGAATGTCCTCGGCATGCAGAAACAACCAACCATGCAGACAGAGAAAATCTTCAATAAATTACAAGCAGAAAATTATTCAAATTTCTCCTTAAAAGGACAGCTACAGCATCTCTGTAGCCCTGACAGTCACACCATCCCAGCTGAAAGAGGTCTACTCCTCCAGGGGCCCAGGCCTGCATGCCTGACACGCAGAGGTTTGCAATGGCTATTTAGTGAGGATGTGTCTTTGGTGTGTGGGAGAGCTCTGGGAGGATGTTTCATGGGTTTAACTCTGCTTTTTCCATTGTTCTTTGTGACGATACTACAAACTGTAGGAATATTCTTAGGTACTTATCAGACTAATCTCTAGAACAAGAGTGGATCCATTATAAAGTGAATTCTTGCAGGTGATAAAGTACAAGTGTTCCTGATGATACTCGGTAGCAGTTCTACAACAGCATCATTCTGGTTTTGTTACAGAAAACTATTACATCAACTGTTCCCAAAAAATAAGAATTTTTTTCTCTTAAAAAAAAAGTGTCAGTTACAAAACCAAGCTCATACAATCCACTTTTTTTTAAAAATAGGATTTAAATAATTTAGAACATGAATATTTCTAATGTGCAAAAAAAATAAAAGACAGACAAGAAGACTAAATAGCATTTAGGAGGAAAAAGTAGCCACACCTTCATTAAATAGAGATTTGAAGTTCAAATCCAAAGGAACAACTAATGGAATGTTTCCTTGGGCACACACCTCTGCTCAGCCTTCTGAGCTGCTCAAGAGATTTTAACATCTACCAAAAAATAAAAATGCAGGACGCACAAGGACAGATGTGAGCAGTGCTTTTACCTAGATGTCTTTGTAGCATCTATCAAGCATAAGTCAGAGTATGAACAAAGCAGACAAAAGGCACAAAATTACTCAGCTCTACAGAGAGGCATCCATGCTACTGTGTGTTAGAAATATGGTGGTTTTGTTACGGGGCACTGTGGAAAGAAGCATTGAGCACATTTTACATGTGCCCTTTGCTGCCACCTCTCAAAAACATCTTCACTTCCAACAAATACAAACTAAAAAGCAACAAAAGCCTTAACACACTTCTAGAATCCATTTTGTCAGTGTGACAGTGGGTACCTTACAAAGCAAGATCAAATGACAAGATTTTGTAATTTTCTTTTTAACACTACAAAACAAATTGTATCCCATTTCATTTGTTTCATTCATAAAGTTATTGTCTCAGTGGAATAATTTACTAAATTGTTACTTTTACATCAGGGAATCATTTATCTGGGAAGGCTAGTTATATCATCTCTACTCATCCATGTTTTTTATCAGAAGCAATCTCATTGAGGGGAACATGTAAGCCAGAAGTGTTGGCATGACAGCAGCCAGAGAACATTACACAGCAAGATCAAAGTTACCAGAGCAGCTGGCTCAGGGGTGGTGACCAGAGATCGACTGAATAGCTGGAGCATGAATAGACAAAGCAGCGAGGACACAACGGGCCAGTGTGAAAAACAAGGTTCTGGAGAAGGTATTGCTACTTCTTACAGGGTGGCAGGAAATTCACACTCGTCAGTGACAGGAAACACGCCCTGAACTCAGCAACCCAGAGCGAGCACAGCCAGTGGATCATTCTTATGTCAAAGTGAGTTTCTTGGTGACTGTTCGGACAGAACAACTGCCATTAAGAGACATGTCACATTTTAAGTGCAAAACATTTTTGGCAAAAGTGAAAAATAGAAAAACCTTAACCAGTACTAATAAAAAAGTATTTTCTTAAATACTAGCATAGGGCCTGATCCTGCAAGCACACAACTCGGGGAACCCCGGCTGAGTCCAGCCAGGGTTCTGTGCCCTAACACTTGGAGGAAAAGGTCTTTGAGTTGCTATTGGTGCTGGAATTGTTTACGTGTAGTGTAACACACACAACACATGCACACCGTGGGTACTTAGGGACATGTGCCTGTGTGTCTGTGGATCTGCTCACACAAAATGGCTCCTGAATAAACTCGAGCTCATGATTATTTTGAGATGCGTCATTCACAGTACGTAACTTCCCGTGGGGATCTTCTGGAAACAGGACCTATTCAAGGACATCCTGAAGTTACATACTGTATTATTTTAATGCCTTTCAGGGTAAAGTTATGAGGCAACTGCTCTCTCCTGTCAATGGGTCTTCCACAGAGGGTTCACATACAGCCAACCGTCGCCCTGTAAAAAAATTAAGCAGAGTTTACAAACAAGATTTACAAATCTTGTTTTAGCACACAAAAGTTAAAATAAGAACAAGAAGCCATCCCCGTCACCTGAAAATTCTGTGTTTAATGAATTGAACATAATGTGGGCAGGAGAGAAAAAATTACAAGGGGGGAAGAGACACAATGAGAAGATGCAAGAGATGCTGGTTTAAACAGGAGCTAATGCAACAATTCCCTCAGTCAGTCTCATTTCCCCTCCACCTTTCCTCCAAGAAAGGGGCAAGATGAACTTGGTAAGATCTTGGGTTTCCCACAGATGAAACCCAAGACTGTGTTTAGGATGTCAGTGCTTACTTACACTGGATTAATCTCCCTGGACTGTGCTCATTTTAGTATGGTAAGATTATAGTGGATGTGAGTATGCAGAATTTGAAAAGCAAGGGCTAGATTTTACAGAAAAACACATCACTTATGTGCCTAACATTAGGCACCAAAAATTCAGATCAAAAGCAATCAAACTAAAGAAAAGTGAACAAGTTCACAACATAGACATGGAAAAGTCCACTGCTCTCCTTCCAGAGCCAGACTCTGTCAAAAAGAAAATTTAAGCAATCAGTGGTACATAACACCACCAGCCCATGACAAAATCCACAGACATCCACCGTGCAGGAGCTTGCTAAAGGGTCTCTAAACCAGGAGACTCCAAGTACCTCTTTGGCAAAGTATTTGGGTTTCCAGGGAGTTGTGAGCGCTGCGCGCTGTCTCTCCTCTGCTCGCTGCCTCTCTTCCAGGCGGTGCTTGTGCTCCGTGGCAGCATCGATGTTCCCCTCCTTCAGAGAGCTGGTGACGTGCTGCCACAGGCGCCTGGCCAGGGAGAAGAGCACAAGGGAGGGTGAGAACAGCTCTGCCACAGCCCAGTGCTGCTGGACACCAGTCTGGTGAGCAGCAGGCTGAGGCCATGCTATCCATGCCAGTTTTCCAAGTTCCACAGCTAGGATATTCATCATGTTTGTGGACCAGATTTTCAGATTCACTCAGCTCCCAGTATTTTGCCATCCAGTTTTCTCAGCAGAATCTGATTGTTCCTGACTTTTCACCACTTGAGCTTTTTTCTCAAAGCAGGCGGATTTATTTTTACCGTTTCCAGTTCACATTACTTACTGATGTTCCTCTGCCCCCCAAATGACAGGCATTTAATTCTGCATTTAATTTTTGCAGTTAAATTTTTGAATTATAAGGGAGTGCCAGCCAAAACCCAAGAGTGCATTGATTTGGGCCACTGACTGGCCCAACGAGGTTCCTAACAGAGGAACTGATTCTAGGTAGCCCCTCTAGGTCTGCACTCTGTATTCCCACTTACAATATTTACCAGCACAGAGCTACAGGTTTCTCACACAGCTGACCACACTCAGATACAGTGCCTTATATCAGCCTAGCATAAACTTTGCCCAGAAAAGCACTGAGAAAAACCCTCACAGAATGATTTGGGTTGGAAGAGACCTTAATGATCGTCTAGTTCCACCCTCCCTGCCATGGGTAGGAACACCTCCCACTAGACCAGGCTGATCAGAGCCCCACCCAGCCTGGTCTTGAACACTGCCGGAGACTAGGCATCTACACCTTCTGGGCAACCTGTTCCAGTGCCTCACCACCCTCACAGTAAAGAGTTTCTTCCTAATATCTAATCCAAAGTGCCCTCTGTCTGAAATCAACCATAGCTTTCACTTATGTCCAGGGCTGTTTAAATGAGTTTGTGTTTACCATGTGATAAACTGCAGATCCTGCAGAGACACTGGATGGATGCAATTTGCTGACTAGTATCTAAAAACTTATTTATTATCTATAATAAATACACTGAAAAGCTACTGGTTTCCTTATTTACTACCATCTTTATGTTCCACACTACAGGAGAAAAATGAGTTTGTGGATAAGCAAGTGGTCTAGAAAGCAGACAAATTGTATTTGACCCTGCACAATGACTCAAGACACCTTTGTAAAATAGACATTTACAGATAATAAAATGTAGTTTAACTCATATTTTTAAATCTCCCAATAAAATGTTTCTAAATTCAATTAAAGTATTGATTTTTCTGAAGATAAACATCAACGGTTATTGACAGCGAATACAGAACAGGCTTTTTTCTAAAGTATCTAGTCAGAGTTAGGCATATCATGTGGGTGCCATGAGCCTCAAAAACCACCTGTATGTGTGTCTTGCTATCTCATACCACCTCACATATTACATATGTTTATACAAATATATATTCTAAAATATATAAAACATGAAGTACCAGTTTCAATGATATGCAACATATAAATACCAGTGTGAATTACTTGCAACAAACTGACTGATTTGCCTACCATGTTGCAATCACTCCAAGAAGCAGGTGAAAACACTGCATTACCATTTTCCAGATGCTCATTAAAACAAATACAGGCATTTTCCCCATCTACAAAATCGATGTACTCATCACTACAGTGTAATTTATGCTCCAAGGAACCAACACACAGCCTCAGCTCTCTGTGCCCAGATTTCAGTGCTGTACGAAGCAAGGAATTTTTGAACCACAGCACTCAGACCTGCAGTTGGCTTCCCTGCTCTGTTCCCACCCAAAGTTCAGGACAGCACAGCAAAGCCTCTGCCCTTACCTGGATTCCAGTGGCCCTTGGTTTGCTATAGGTCTGATCTTTTTCCTGATGACAGGCAGTTTGGTGGTGTCAATCACTTTGGTGTCTCCGTTGCTGTAAGTGAATTCCAGGGTGCCATTCCATTCTCCCTGTGCCTTGCACACAATGGTGTTTGTTGGATTGTGCTTCACTTCTGCTGTAACCCTGATTCAAGGGGAATAACACAGAAATAACTGGTACCATTTTTTATCAGCACACGAAAGCACTACCTTGCTAAGGGTGCAAACAGTTTTCTACCTCCATAAATCAATTATTCAAGCAAAGTGGTGATGCTGCCTCCAAAAAAGAAAGACTCATCCCACAAAAGCTCTTCTAACAGAGCAACAGCTTTGGGATGACATTCTAGCTAAGTACAGCAGTATCCCAACTTAAAATTCTCATACTTGGCTCAAGTCCAGAGCCAAATGGTTACCTCAGCAGCCTGAAAAATAATCCCTGACATTCATGAGCCATTTTCAATACATGATACCTTCACACCTGAACATAATGCTGTCAGAAACCCATGTCAAAAACTTCGGGTATCTTTGTTTTCTTCTTTAGCTCTGCAAGTTCACCTCTCAGCTTTTGAGGGGCAATGATTAAAGCCACCTCACCAGTTAAAGAACTGATCTAGGAGTCAACAAAATAGACAGGCAGGACTGGAAAACCGAAATGGAGAGAGAAGTTCCGTGTGTGTGTGTCCATGAGAAAGCTGTAGAAAGCCATGTCATCAGTAAACTCTAAATTTTATAATTACTGAAGTAATACAGCACAACTTCCCCAAATTTTCACTCACCCTGATGGCACCAATTATTATCTACAAATTTTAATGAAAAACCCCGCCAAAACAGCCCCATGTGGACATTTACCTGAACACAACACTGTAATGGTTGATGCACATATGGAAGAATAGTCACACCATCTGAAATAAAACTGAGGTAACCATGCAAAGCACAGTCTCTACTGGACACTGCAACAATCCACAGCAGAACAAGAAAGGGGTGTGATGTTAACGACTGGGACATCAACTTGAGCATGGAAGAAAGACGGGAGGCTGTCAGGCACATCGCTTCTTTGCACCCTTAGTAAAGGGGAACCAAAGAAGCTAAAGTAACATTTTCACCATCTGGAACTTCAGTGCCCAGTAAGGAGCTACCACTATGGGCAGTGACACTTCTGCTTTTCTCCTCTTTTCAAGAGCTCCACCTGGAACACCAGTTCATCTACAAGACTCACACAGAAGCAGCAGCTGGGATAGCAGAAATATTGCCTTTTCCAAGTACATTTTTCTGATCCTGCACTTACAGCAGGATCAGAAACTTTTGCAAGCAACAAAGCCTGGAGAGATACATTCACTTTATTTTAATGAGAGAAACACATCCAATTCAGTTAAACAACATAATATGTATTGCTACAATAAACTGCCCTAAAGCTTTAAGTCATCTCCAGCACTAACAGGAAAAGAACTTCAGCTATCTGGCTATAAAATACTGCAACAGAAGAACTGAACAAATACCCGAGAGCCTTTCCCCTGAAATCCAGCAGCAGGTAAACAAGAGTAAGACAGCAATTCCCATACCTGTGGACCTTCCCTCCATAGAAGGGCTTGGTGTGGAACGTGACTGTGGCAGAATAGCCCGTTCTGGCACAATTGATGTTGACTTTCCCTCCAAGCTCCACCCAGGGGATGGTAAGGATTGAGCGAGCGTAGGCACTGGGCAGGGTGAAAACATACTCTTCTTCATGTTCCAGCAAGTGAAGAACACCTGGGCAGGAAGAGGAGAAAGTGAGGTGATAAAAGGTTCACTGATAAGACCTGATGGTCACTGACCAATGATCACCATGAAAATGCACATCCATAGAAAGCACAACATGCAGCTCTCCTTGAAGGAGGGCACAGTCTGCTAAGAAACTCTGCTCTCTGAAACAAGTTTCTTCCAACAAGCATTTTCAAAAGCCAGTTCAAAAGCCAATCCAGTTTGACTGTGTACCCTGTGGTCCTGCATGGTACCAAACGACTTTTCAGAAAATGTGACTGGATTCCTTACTTTGTGTTCCTGTTAAAAACTGGAAAAACAAAGAATGTCCACCCAAAAAGCCATATTGAAAATTCAGATACTCCCTCAGTGTCATATCATAATCTCCCTCCAGAAAAAATACAAGCACGGCCAAAGGACTCTTCACTTCTCCATTCAGTTCAAAACAGCCACATCGTCCCCCAATTTCCTCTTGATGCTATGAAAGACTCTAATTTTCTGTGGGTACAATGAGGAAACACGGCATCTACAAATTTCCCATTAACTTTGCTCCTTAACTTCCAAATGCTTGGTTTCTCACACAGGCTTTGAAAAAAAATCTTGCATAATCAAAAAGGGGCCCAGGAGGGCCACTGCTCTACTAGCACCAAGTCCAATGTCTCTACCAGGCAGAGAAAATTACTGGTAATTCCATCCCACTCTGTAAAGGTTCCTCCACTCTCAGCACTACGAGGCTGTAACTAAAAACAACACACAACAGCAGCAGTTTTTCAACATTACTTGGAAGTTGCACGAAGAAAGTTGCCTTCCTGATCAGACCTTTGCAGCTTCCCCTGGGGCTAAGGGTACAGCTCTATTCCCATAAAAAACTGTAGTTTGGTCTTCAGGATAACAGGACATAAGACCAGGAAAAGAGCACCATAAACCTTGCACGCAGAATTAGATCATGCCAAATGTCTGCAGTGTATTTTTTTATTAGAGTTTTACAGTCTTTTGTGCCCCATTTACTAACTGCCTAAAGGCAAAAATGACAGCTTTGAAAATATTTTTTCACAACAGGGACTGAAAATAACCCATCACAGGAGGAACTCAGAACCCAGAAATATTTGGAAAAAAAGAGCAGGAAAGTTATTTTGACACAGTAATAGTATCTGTTTAGAAACAAGATGAGGTAGAGTCCATTTGCCTTCATCCTAGAGCAGGCAGAGGAAGAACACACTGTTAGTGGTATTGATTAATCTCTCTGTTTAAGGGAATACTGACACTACTTTTTCAAAGTGATCTCACATTTAATGATGAAAAAGCATTAAATAGGAACACAACACTACTGCTGCCATTATGAAAATACGCCTTTAATGTGTGGCACGGAAACACGAAATTAAAAGCACATAGCTCTAAGAGAGCCCTGATCTTGAATATTGGTTCCAGCTAACAAAACTAAATAAAGGCACACGAAACTCTGCAATTTGCCACTTCTGCCTTCTGAAACTACCTTCACAGGAAAACATTTGCAAACCAGAACAGTTTCATGCAGTTGTTCTCAGAACCTCTGCAACTTCAGCCTCCCAGCAGCCAGCACACCCACTCCAGCAGGTCTGACACCAGGAGCTGGGAGTGCAAAACCACACAGAAAAGCAATGTCTTAAAAGGACCTTTAATCTTTTAGTCTTGTCAAGTTACAAGTTCCTGGTGTCATGTGCTGAACCCTCAATGGCAGGGAAGGGCCAGGAGGACACAGCCAGAACACACACACACACACACACACACATTTTCCTCAAGCTTCCTCGGTTTCACACCTGCTGAGACATCCAAGCTGAACACACTGCAGGAAGGCTGAACTACCCAACTCACACTGGACACACAGCCAGGAAGAACTTTTACTCAATAAATGCCTCTGGTTTTCAAACTCATTAAATGGATGCTGTAACAGCATTAAGTTAATAAAGAACTATCGTAGAATCACAGAATGGCCTGGGTTGGAAGGGACCTTTAAAGATCACCCCTGCCATGGCCAGGGACAATTCCCACCAGACTTGGTTGCTCAAAGCCCCATCCAACCTGGCCTTGAACACTTCCAGGGATGGGGCAGCCACAGTTTCTTTGGGCAGCCTGTTCCAGCACCTCAACATCTCCACAGTAAAGAATGTTTTCCTAATATTTAACCTAAACCTACCCTCTTTTATTTTAAAGCCATTCTCCCTTTTCCTGTCTCTACGCACCCTTGTAAAGTCTCCCATCCTCCTCTGACCATGACTGTATGTGATGTTTTCTTACGTGAGAGGAAACTGGTATGATAAACACCATTTCCTTATGGGTGAGTATACATTTGCTTCTGTCCCCCTGGTGGGATAAAGAATTTTTTTCTCCCTGGTCAAGTGGGAGGGACTTGGAGCTGCAGTGCTGCCAAGCACATTTAGAGTGGAGAGCAAACAGCAGCAGTGACCTTCAACGTAAATATTTAACCACCACAGCAGGTTAGATATTAAAAACTGATCCCAGCTCTCTTGGCAGTATTTTTAGCACCTGGTAGCATATTTTCTGGATTCCTTAAACACCTGAATAAATACATTCTTTTATGAAGTGCTATCTCACTTGAAATATGACTCCAGCTCCGTAATTACAGTCTAAAGGAGAATAAAGGGCAGATCTGAAATACCCATGACTTGATAATACTTTTAGTATTAACCTGTTTTGCATTCCATTGTTCACAGAGCCCACATGCAAAACCTCGTTTAAGTGAAGCACCACAAACACTGTGGCTGCACCACCACATCTGAACAGAGACCTGTGCTTCCTTAGGGGAGAAGAAACCAAAAATTACACTGAGATTCAACATTTCTACCAGATACCTCAGTTTGAATTAACTCCCTACCCTGCCAAGTGTCAATCTCGAGAAATTACAAGCCAATTAACTGAAAACTAACAGTTACTTTACAATGTGCAATTTTAACATCTGCTTATAACCATTACAACTGATCTTTAAAAACAACTGCTGGAAAAATACACAGGCTATTTTTCTTCCCTTGCTTCCCTGCTGTAAGGGATGATTTACATTTAGTTTGAAAAAAAAATGGGTACAAGTAAATGCTCATGAAAAGTTGTAGAATATTCTCCCAATTTTAGTTTTTCCCTCTCATGTCGAAGAGCTCTTTCAAAACCTTCCAATTCTCAAAAAAAAAAAAAATCTGAACTATTTATAGGCAACAATTACACACAGAAGAATGCACCAGACCAGTACTCTGGGAGAAACAGTGGATTTAGTAATCTAGTTTGTTAGAAAAAAATGCTACAAGAATTTGTTACAAACCATTGCAGAATATTGAAATTCCCCCTTGAAATGTCCTCAGCACCATTTACTCCTCCTTTTGACTACAGCAAGGTATTCAGAGTCACACCCCTATCCATGACTCCTCAGCCTGCATTAAAGGAAGTGATGGTCCTGGCATATCATTTTCCCAGTTTGACTCTTACATGTCCCTCACTGATGCTGCAGCTTTGTGAATTGATTTCCCAGTAACACATATTGACAAAAAAACCCAGAGGAGGCTCCGGATCAATAAGCTGCAGAAGAGACATGAGGGATTTAATGCTTCCCACTGCCTGCATGGAGATCAATCTGAACAAATGGCACGAGGGACACGAGGGGCCTGGGGCAGTTTCCTTGTTTCAGAAGCTCCTCACCCTGCCTCTGTTTGCCATAACACACAAAGTTAAGTGTGGGATGAGCCCCACACGGGTGTTGTGCATCACCAACTGCCCAGATCCCCACAGGAAAACGGGAGATGCCAGAACTGGGCTCTTACTGTCTCAAACCTTCCAGGCAGCTGTGTTGAACACTGCTCATTTTTCATAGACTGGAATCATTTGCTAAATTCAGTAAGGAGTGCCGTGCTAGATGAAAATGGTGCTAAAAACACTGGGCTAAAAATATTAACTCAAAAATGCGTACTTAGGGAAATATTTCGGTAGTTCTAATTGCATGCAGCAATCAAGCTTTGGGACTGGTAAATTAAGAAGTCACTCATTTCTCAGTAATAGAAATTACAGACCTGTACATCTATTAATACATACACATGTATTTGAACAGAAGGAAAAAAGGAGAGGAAAAAACATTAATTGTTTCCTTTTAAATTTACCCTGGAAAGAGCACTGAACCTTCTGCCCACCTATCGGATCTTTTCAAATGAATTTTCAATTTAGAAAAATATTTTTTGGAAGCCTATACCTCACTACTTTTTAAAATATTTAAAACAGCAGAAGTGAAAACACCAGATGTAACTAGCCACTTGACAATACAGAGCAATCCATTTAATGTACTTTATGCTCTCTGCAAAATTAACCCATAAATCAAATATGACACATTTTGTTGGATTTTGCTGCTCTGGACCAAAATCCAAGAGCAGAAAAGGAACGGGCACAAGCTGACACTGAGGTGTGCTCACCACAGCATCCCTACCCTACAACCAGCATCCATTTAAAGATTCTATGGAACACGTAAAAACCATTAAATATTTATATTGACTTTCTCATCCTTTGCTAATTTAAATCTTAATGTGACCCTGTTCATTATGGCCTCATCTCCTCCCTCATTCTTTCATTAGTACATAATTAACATTAACCAGAATTAGAGACTGCACATGCAACGGAAGTTCTTTTATGCAAAATACCCTCTTTTCTATTCAGGGTGGCTTTCTCATGAGGAAACTCAGTGCTGACTACTCTGAAGAATGGGGTTTTTGTCACACAGCAAAGAAAAGTTGCGACATTTCATTAGCAAGCCAGATTTAGACCACTCATAACCAGAGATGAAGAAAGGCCAGCATATAAAACAGCTCCCCACATGGGTTTCCAGCAGTGCTCTCCCACTTGCTCCACATCTCTGCAACAGACACTTATTTTGAATCAACAAACAAAAACCACAGACGGAAAAAAACAACCTTAGCCACTTTGAGGTGCGACATTCACAAAAACATCACACCACTGAGACACTGAGCTGTACTCTCTGTGTGCCAAGACCATTCCATCCTTAAGTCCCCAAATTCTTTACATTCCTTTATAAACCTTTGTACTTCCACGGTATTTTATGTCAGCTTCTAATAAAGAGCATAAAAAGCAATGTGCTCTATACATCTAAGGACTTTCTATAAAAATATGATTCAAAGCCTCCACAGACACATTCCCATTACAATATTCGTTACACACTATAGGTCAAAAAATTCGGTACTGCTTTATTTCTGCAAATAGCCAAGTGCAGTAGAAAAAGCTTCATTGAACTGTTGGAGGGGCACACACAATATTGTTCAGTAGAGAGTAAAGTTTCAAAACACACCCCAGTTGCCTGTATTCAACATTAGGCTACAAAAATTTCTGGTCATCGTCACAGAATCATCATAGAATGGCCTATGTTGGAAGGGACCTTAAAAATAATCTTGTTCCAAACCCTCTGCTGTGGGCAGGGACATCTTCCACTAGACTAGGCTGCTCACAGCCCCAGCCAACCTGGACCTGGAAACCTCCAAGGATGAGGCATCCACAGCTACTCTGGATAACCTGGTCAAACAGAACTGTTCTGATACATACCTGACTAGAACAAGATGGTCACTCACTACCACTAAATTATCCAGAACATTAATTACATTTCTTTAACGCTCTGTTTGGAAGGACTGTTTTCCCCTCTAATATAACAATTAGTACTGATTCAATCTGTAGTATAATGAAACTAATACTGAAGAAACAGCAGAATTATTTAACCCAAGTGTCAAAATGGACACGGGCATATTGGAGGTATCAAGGAAACTGTCTTTCAAGTAACATGATGCCACATGTAAAATCCTTACTGGTCTTACAAAAAATCAAACGCCCCTACATGTACATAATTTAACTCCAGCAACAAGCAAAAAAGGGCTGAATGCTCATAATGAGGGGAAATGTAAAAAAAAGGAGAAAGGGACAAGACAAAATCCCAACAATGGCACATGATTAGTTTGATCATCCAATGCACAGTAGAAAAAAACGCCATAACAATCAAAACCCACAGATTTTGATGATCCATGAGATATTACTCTGTCTCCCATCAAAAGCAGGATCAGTGATACTTCATTCCCAAGAAACTTACTTAATCTGTTTTTAACAGTTTAAAATAGGATTCTACAATCTTACTGGCCAACCTTGGTGTGGAAAAGTTTCTCCAAGGAGCTAACTTTAGTTTCTACCCAACTTAGGTAGCTTCACATGCCTTCTGACTAACAGCACCTTTTCAAAGCCCAGCTCACTAACTTTGCTAGACTAATTCACCCCATAGGAAATGTTGCAACTCTAATATATCCCTAAACACAATGAAAAAATCTCCAAATTACATTTCACATTAAAAAAATTATTTGGCCCTGCATTACTAGGCATGTAAATACAGGCTTAGGTTTTCCACACTTTTAGTCCAGCAGCTCCTTTTTGTCGGTTCAGCACTCTATTCCCTGGTACTCAAGCTGACCTCAATCTACTACAGAATTTATACTTATGCAGCACTTAAGAAAGAAGCATCTGCAGTAGATTTTAGATTTGAGTAGATTCTAATTTTTGCACAGCTTGACAAATCCACACACCAACTTAATCAGGAAGATTTCCCTGGACCTAAAATAAATGAACAAAAAAATTAAAGGAAGTGCGGTTTCAAGTGAAGAAACTGCACTGGAAAGCTGGCATTTTAAACTGAGGCTGTCAAGCTTAGACTTGCTGTTTTCAGATGACAGAAAAGCCCCAGTGGTACACAACTTCCTGCTGCCCATTGCCAGTCCTCAATGTGTAACAGAAATGCTTGGGCTGCACTGTGTCTCCATCACTTCCCAGAAATGCTGTCACTGTGAAGGACCCTGCTCTTGCACTGCTTACATGAACAAAAAGATGAATAGTAACTATGAACTGGTGAACTCAGACTTCCCCCCAGGATGCACATCACAAAGACAGCAGCAAACCTTGGAATAAAAGACTTTGCTACTGCAGATGTTCCCCAAAGCCGCCTCCACTCCTGGGATATCCCCAGAATTATGAAAAAAAGAAAGAGTATAGGGAAGAACTTATTCTCACAAGCACACATTAAACAATCCTTGGGGTGAGTAAGCAGTTAATTCTTAGACCCTTTCTCTCTCAAAACTGGGACACATTAGGACTTTGAAGTCTTAAATAATCCCCACAGTAGACACCCCCAATCCCAGGGAACTGTGCGCACTAGCAGCAAGAAATTTCCCAACTCCTACATAATCATAAGTGACTTTGTGTTTAATTTTATTTCCATTAAATAGTTCCCTTCACTGAGCAAAAGACTACTAGAAATGAACATGTACCAGAAAAATGCAGAATGTTAAGCCAATGACTCAGGCTGGCAGTAGTACAGGCAGGAGACAGACAGACCAATTTCCCCTCTGACACTCCCTTCCCAACTTCCTTAACTCTGTATTCAAAGCAAAATACCGAAGTCATAGGAAGAAGGAAACACACGTGCTAACACAGACTTTATCACAAGGATATCAAAACTAGTAGTAAGGAGGTTTCATGTCTCTTCTATTTAAAAAGGGAATATATTGCCATCAGGGAAGGAGCTACTGTCCTTCCACTGGTCTTTACTTTTAGATAGAAGAAATAGCAGAATATACCTGTATTTTTTCACTGTAATTATTTTGTTGCTATAAATAAGCAAAAACCAAATCACTGCATTTCCCACCCCACTTTTTACTGCTTTTAATACCACAGTATTCAACATAATGGTGACAAAAAGAAGCAAGTTGTTCTCATACTTCTGAGACTACAGTCTGAAAACTAGTTAAGGCAAAACACCAAAATCCATACATAGCATCGTACCCTCAAATGGCCAAAGGGACTAAATTGCTTAGAAACACACTTATCTCAAAGCACTCACAGTCAGTGACAACACTGGTACAAGTGTGTGTATCAGTTCAGACCATCTAATAAGGATTTGTTATGACTCTCTCTATTTCTGAACTCAAGTTGAGCAATGACTTATCACAATGCAGACTGCATATGTACGACACAGAAAATCAGGATTCACACCTCTACTATGTGACTTTCTAGAAAGCTTATGAAAATACACTAACTGCAAACACTACAGAAATCATGACTCTTTGCAGAAACTATGAAAAACAAATGTTAAGCTTATTCAAAAACATGGCTTTTCTCATTGCTTTGCTCCAATTGTGAGAACCAAATCCCACATTACTTTAAAAATGAACAAGACAAAAATATTCTTACACAATATGCTAAAATTTGTCATTTGCTATTGTAACTTATTGTTTCTGAAGTCTGACAATATGTATTAACAGAGTCTCATCAAAACAAGCACACATTTATATGTGTAACGTGCATTTCACATTCTGTCTGGACAGCAAAAGGTTATATGAACCCTACAGTTTTAATTCCAAACTTCACAAAAGCAAATAGTCATAAGGTTCAAATGAAAGGTCAGAGGGAGAACAAGCAAGATCACATTTGGATTTCTGTTGACACTCAGAAATATTAGCTCAAAAAAGGCAGAATAAAAGCACATTTCTTACCTTCACCTACCATAGAAACACCTATTGACATGCCCATGAACTTGCTTTTGGTCCACACGTGAGCGTTCACACACATTTTCTTCTCTTTGCACTCACAGTAAAAGCAGGATACTGGTGGATGATGAGACACTTGTTCAGCTACAAACCTCAGCTTGTAGCAGGTGGACTGGTCCTGGCCAAGCTCCTTGGCTGAGTCCTTAGAAGCCGTGGAGGCACCGTTAGTTCTGAAAGCTTTCACTTTATCTTTAGGCACATCCCACGAGCAATGGAACGTTTCACCAATTATAGGGTTATAGGGCTTCTTGGCAACTGCTCCCTTTCGGCCTTCGTGAAAAGCTGTTAGATAATACTCCACAAAGCAGATAATTCTTTCCTCGGGAGTGGCTCCAGCTGCAATTGACAAAAACAGGTCTGGATGGGCCATGAAATTTGCATACATCTCCAGCAGGGATCTTTTCTCCAAAATAAATGTTGGAAGCACTACCTGTATGCAAAGCAGACAAAGGCATATATGATTTCCCTGTGATCACACTACTGAGGGGAAAGGGGGAGAGAGAACAGTTAGGATAGCTATAATTCTGACCCTGCCAAATTTTGGGATAGCTTATTTCCCTCCCGTGCCACAACAATTTAATTTTCTTTGCAGTGTAAATAATGAGCAAAGGAAAAAGCAGTGGCCTTGACACCCATGCAAACTGCTTCCTATTCCATTATGACTTTCAAGAGCAGCTCACACAATAGGGATGGGCTGTTCCACGCACATGGAAATCCACCTTTTCCTCTCCTCTCAGTTAACAAACCAGCCATTGTTTTCCTTGTTTACAGGACACAAAAACATACTTTGATATCAACTAATTTACAGCAAACATCAACAAACCAAACTAATCATAACCCTCCCAAATGGGAGGGGCACAGCCTCAACCACAACAAATCATAACCAAATCTCAAGTCTATTTCCAAGTATAAAATCATTCCGAGGAGCCTTCACAAGAGGCCACAGGCAAGAAAGCACTCCCCATATGCCCTAGAGTGTCATCATATGTCATGTCCCCCCACAGCTCCCAAGTCAAAGCCTTTTGCCATCCCTAAGATCCCCTGTCTCCCTTAAGCCCACGGCACACCCCCTCAGTTTCAGAGGGCACCATGTCACTGTGGAGGGGCCCTGCATGGCTTCACTTTATTTCACACAAGTTGAAACAAAACCTGCACAAAGGATTACGTTCATATCATGGGCATAGAGAGGCTCCCATGGGCCCAGAGAAAAACCAGGGGCTGAGCACTAGGCAGCCTGCCCTGGAGGGAGCCAGCCCCAAGTGATTTGGACACAGACTCAAGGGCCTGCTCTATCAAGGCAGATGTTGCCAAAGTCACTCCCTTCACAATAACACTTTGTTAGAAGTTTCCAGTGAAACATCCTGGAGGGCACTGCAAGGCAAACAAGGGCTACAGGACATGATTTATTTCTCTCCCTTCTTTCTCCCCCATGCTGTCCCCATTGTGCAGGTCTGTCACAGGGGAGCTCAGAGGTTGCTCTCATGTGACCAAAAGGAACTTCTGGCACACACAAATGTATCTTATGTGAACCCAAGTGGCTCAATGATGCCAGATGCAAACCAACAGCTGCCCTCTATTACAGCAATTCTTCTGCTATCCTCTTTAATTCTTCATTGTATTTACTTTATCCCTTTCCCAAAAGCAAGGGTTATTTACAGCAGGCAGGGAGCCACTGTCTGTCACAAACGCTTTTGCTTTCCCAGCTTGCTATTCTAAGTGGGAGCAAAGCACAGATCAGCCCTTTTGGATCCCATGGATAATAAAACAGAAGCTGTCAAACTTTTATTAATCATTCAGTCCTTCTCAAAGAGAACTTGTAAACAGGAACAAGAATTCCAGACACAGCAACTCAAACAGTGTCTTTACAGCTAAACACAAGTCACGGTATCTCCCTGCAAGAAGAGAGAACTACTGTCTGGTAGCTTATCTGCTTGTTGGTTCTCTCCTTCTGTATTTTATATTTAGACAGTCCTTTATAGGCTAATAATTTTTACAAGTTCAGATATAAATCAAGCAAAACTCTATCTGTATTATTCTTCTGACTCTACTCCTTAAGCCTTGAGGACTCCACATGACTTCTGCTATCAGCCTATTGAGGCTCTGAATGATGGAGGACCTTAATTTTACACTATGTGTGGCAGATTGAGTGCTAAAGAGAGCCTACAGTCCTGGTGATGTGACTGTGACAGGCTGAGGAGATTGGTTTCTAAAGTGAAATCCAAAACTTTTAAGGCAAAGTGAAAATCGAGTAAAGTTTTCTTATTTTTAGCTCTTTAAACAATTCCATCTTACTTGCAGCATTCTCATTCTGACCAAATACTCATTATCCAATATAATCTTTAAAAAAGTGCAATTCAGCAGTTGAGATCCTCAAGTCAGGATTTCATTTTAATATAAATTGTACACTAAAAGATCAGGTTACCAGAGGGGAAAGTGACAGCAAACATATAAAAAAATCCCCCATAACTTCTGTCTAGAAATACCAGTAGTGCCTTTGTGAGTTCACTGCAGAGATTTGAAAGGGCAAACTCATTTGGATAAACAGCACTCTGCATCACACTATGTCCAAGAGCCTCTCTCTAAAGACAGTGACCTTTATTAGCACAAATAGAGAAGAAGACTGCAGACCACACTTCAGATGGTGCAGATTTTATGGTACAACACCAAGACTGCTGTGGTTTCACCCCACTGACGTGGTCAGAGAGCCTTGGTATCCCCTCCCTTAAGTCCTAGATGTGTGCTTTGCTTAACACAGCTACACCAGCACTACCACTAAATGAGACGTGATGAATCACTGGACTCTTATTGAGTTTCAAGAATCAATTTAAAATCTGAATAAGGCCTGAACTCCAGCTCAAATGATTTTGCTTTAAAAGCCCAACTAAGCTGGAAATGACATCCCTAATTGTGGCAGGAAAGGATCCACTGAATAACTGAATTGTTTCCACACAAGGAGGCAGAGCTCTGAAATAAAAACACTTGAGTTTTAAAGCTTACACAACTGCAGTATTACGAAATATGCCTACAAAACATTGCCTTTTACTAAATAATCTCATAGCCTCAAAGTTTCAATACGCAACACCACCACACGCTAATATAGCAAAAAAAAAATCTTTTTTTTTTAATTGGCCTTATCTTGATTTCTGCAGAAATAAGAAAAATAGAAATAAACGAATTTGCAAGTGTACAGCATTCTTTTTGCCAGCACTGGGCTGCTGTGCACTATGCTAGCACTCTAGCTTTTAAAGGAATGAGGTTTTCAACTCTTCTGCAGCCAGACAGAATGAAGAGTCCAGAAAAATACACTTAGGACCTATGTTCTTTGTACTGGCTTTAGACAGGACTATGAAATTTTTTTTAATTGCAGAAGAAGTCAAAATTGACTGAGTTTTTCCTCTGAGAAAAGGCCAGCATGACAACCAAAAGAAACTCTCTAGAATAAATACCAAGTTGCTGAAGTCTAAAGCAAAAAAAAAAAAAAAAAAAATCTCACTGAATTCTAAAATGTTAGAATAACCTATTCTTACTCTTTCTCAGGCTTCAGATTTAAAAAAAAAGCGGTTTAAGAGGCATTCTTCCATTTTCATTGAGGTTAAAAAGACAATACTGGTTCAAAACTTGATTATAACCTCCTAGGTTTGAATCACTTAATTAGATCTGAATGCAATTGAGAAAAACAAGCACAACATCTTAAGAACACATATTTATCCCCACTATTATTTACTGTGAGGAAAAAATGCATGTCAGCATCATTCCCTAATTTTTTCAGAAATCCAGCCAAGGTACCTCATGCTGAGAAACCCTTCTCTTAGAGGTGTAAAAGCTTCTTTTTCACTGTCATCTGTGTCATTGTGGGAATAAAATAAGCTATTTTCATGCCACTTATATTTTAAAATTGCAAAGTAAAAGAATATTGGCAAGCAAAGTAAAAACTTATGACATCATGAACACACCACAGTGTTAATTAGCAACAGGTTGACACTCTGCAGAATTACTGGCAGTCCTTTTACACAGAATGGCAACCCTTTATTTTTAGCACATATTAACTGTTAAGGGAAGGTGAGGCAATGCAGGGGAGTGATCACCCATCTGTACAAACTGTTAGCATTAACTGCAATCCATTAGATGCCATTTAGATGCCATTTGCCAAAAAAGGCTCTCAGTGGGGTTTGGCACTATTTTTCATTTTTTAAAAGTCTTAAGAACAAACAATTTAGAAACTTGGATTTTTCCCTCAGGCATTCTAGTTTTAAATGAGGTTGAAAGCCCTATCCCAGTCTGAGGCACCACCTGTGTACCACATTCTGCTGCTGTGAGCTGCTCCCCACCCAACTCTCTCCAGCAGCTGCTGAAGTCTATTTGGCCACCACCGAGTCCAGCCTGTTCTAGCAAATCCCCACACAGATCTGATACTACTCTGCAGGTGTTCTCCTTCACAGCAGTTCTTACTCCTTAACTCCTCACTAAAAGGCAGCAGTATGACATATTCCAGAAGTGAAGCACAGCATTAAATGTGGCTATCTTCACTGTGGGAGACTGCTGTCAGCACAGGCAAGGCCATGGCTAACCTAAGGAAAAGATGCTGTTTCCTGTGATATGGAATGTGAAGGTAATGCTCATGCATCCAGAACCCACAACCACCAAGGCCTCAGAAAAAGCTGTTTGTTCATGTGAGTATCATGCAGCAATCCACAGCTCTCAGAATGAACCAATGACACAGCCCTAGGGAAGAATACCCAGGAAAATGGAAATATGTAAAAACATCCCCTGATATTAGCAACCACTGCCCCACAACCGCTTCCAGCAGAAGGTGATGAGCATCAAGGTGCTCTGAAATCTGACTTTCAGAGGAATAATGGAAAATGGGAAGAAGTGCAGCCAACAAACCCAGCTTTACTGTCACATGTCAGCGGCCCTAAGGGCCTCATGTCAGTAAGCAAAGTTGATAAAAAAAGCAGCCAGCTGTCCTGTATTTTTTTTTTTAATCCTCAAAATGGGCAGAAAAGTGATGTGCACATGTGGCATGTCTCATTAATACTTATCATATGTGTATCCATGCATCACACAGACTACAAACAGATCTAACTATGCCATATGCCTGTTTCTCTTCTCATTTCAATATTTATCATTAGCTTTAAAAATTGTGCTCTAAGAACCCTATGCAAGAAACAGGATATCATCTATGTTTTTACCTCCTTTTTTTTCTTATAAGTGTCTACACTTCTCTTATTTACATTAACAGTGTATCTTTGGGTTTTGCCTACTCCACCATGACAAAAAGATGACAGTGAAAATCAGGAGAGAAAAATCTTGTTCGTTGCCAAAGACAAAATGTTTTGAAGATACAGAACCATGGATGAGAAATCTCAGCCTAGTCTGAACATTATAGACTCAAACAGCCTTAGAAAACCAACACAGAAAAAGGGAAGAGTTAAGAAAAGCAAGAATGTAAGAAAAACAAAACCAAAAATGAACTGTATATAACCCCAGACATACTAAAAAGTGACAAGTACAAATTACTCAAAATGAAATTATGAAACTTTCGTTTTATTTAGAATTAAACATTAATTTCTGTACAGGTACTCAGCACCAAAATACAGGATTGCACAGTCTTAAAAATGCAATTATTTTAAAACACTGACAAGTGTTCCAGAGGAAGCAGAAAAAACTATATTGAGAAAACTTTATTTTGTAAGAAAGTTATAGTTTCTGATAAATCTGTAAAAAAAAAAAAAAGAAAGGCAGATGAACTCTTCAGAATATCAAAATGCCCATGAGAATAACTTCCTGTAAAACTACTTCATGTGCCAGAGAAATTCTCTGGTCCTTCCAAACTTTGCATTACTTGTGAAGAGTGTCAGAATGAGTTCTTATTTCTGAAAACTGGACTATAGCAGTTTTATTTGGGGGATTTTTAAGTAGAAAACCCTTGTGAAAAGAAAGGATATTCCATATATTTACAAAAATCTGCTTGATTGTTTACTACGTCCCATGAGAAGGTTTCACTGGAATATAAGACTATTCAAAAAGAAGCATTCCTTGCTTCCTTAACATCTACCTCATTTCCAAAACTGTAAGGAATTAGACTTAAGGGAAAATTTCTCCTCAGACACTGTAATTTCTTGGCTCACATCAGTATGAAAAAGCTTGTGGCAATACTGGTTCTAGGACCAGAAGAATGCACAGAAGGTTAAACTGGTGAGCTGCTCAACACAGACAAGAACTGATACACTGAAGACTCCAATTTCTTTACCATCATGGGTTTTTTTGAAGCTGACTTGCAATCAAAGGAATCCAATCCACAAAGCAGTTATGTATATATCCTTCATCCATACAACTGCCCTTTCTGTTTCTCAGACCCAGAGTGCCTGACATACTTGTGGGTTACATACACAACATCAGGTTACTCTGAAAGACTTGCAAGAAGATAAGCAAGAGTTTTGGAGGATTTTTTTCTGTCCCTCCCCTTCCATCTCAAAAATATCTGATGTGGTCACTTTATGTGAAAGCAAGACACAGCACTCCATAGCTCTCTGGGACCAGACTTTTATAAAGAGGAAAACTTTGCTGTCCACAAGGGCAAAACACACTCACAAGAACCAGCTTGCACCAGCTTGCACACAAACACAACAGAAGGATGAGAAAAAAAAACAACAGTGAACAAAAACAAAAGAGAGACAATGTTCATACCCTGGTAAGGTCCATGCCAAGTTTGAGCTGAGAGATGAGATGGAGAATTACACTACGTTGGTCATCCATGACTCCTAAATCCTCCTCTTCATTATCTTCAGTATCTGTCATTTCATCTTCAACTAGGATCAACTCAGAAGCTGAATGCTGAAATGAAAAGAAATGTCACCACCTGAACAAAAAGATACAGAATGGGTATTTTCCCCCCACTATATATGTTTAAAAATGGAGCTGTCTCGATGGAACTGAAGACAGCCTCTGTTAAAACCAAGAAAAGATACAAAGTCAAAATAAATAAAAAATCCAGTGATGGGTTCATAAAGCATTTTGATCCTTTCCTCAGAATGAGAGTACCAAGCATGAGATGCTAATTTACACATTCTCTTCTCGTATTTATACTTCAGTCATGTCACATAAAGCTCACAGCATATTTAACAAGTCATCTTTTCATTAAATAGAAGTACACAGTTGAAAATGATCTTCAAGTTTGTTTCATAAATCTCCCCAGCAAATATTCATGTCATACACAGATGTTGCATGATCCGATTTCCTAGTTTTTTTCCATTCTTTATCAAATTCAAAGTTAGATATTTAAGAAAGCCAAGATATTTACTAAAGAAGATAAAACGACAACTATAATTAAAGAACACACTTCTGAAAAAAACCTATAGACATTAGATTTTGGGAAGCAGAGCAGTGCTGTAACTCTTTATAACTATTGGAACACTTCATCACCTCACAGCACAATGTCAGTGCTGCTGAGTTTCCAAAAATACAAGCTGAATATCAATAGACAGGCACCATGCCAGTCCCTTCAAGAGGAACTGTACAGCAAAAGGGATAATGACTTGTGATATTTTATTTTTCCTCAGGGTTTTACAATGTATAACTAACAATAATCCAAACAGGTGGTAGTTACTTTGTTCAATCCATTGAAACCACTCTGCAAGCCTTCCAGATATGTATTCAAGTAAGCTTTTTATACTTCAAGGGAAAAAAAATTGGGTTATGTAGATGAAAAATTACAGCCCAGCACGTCATTACTGCCCAAAGATTCCGTGCTGTAAATGAGACAACACTCCCTGCAAAAGTTAGCATTCTTTCATGCTAAATTGCACTTCTGCAGGAACAGCTAGTTCATTACATAAAACAAGAAATTCTTCATTTCACTGTGGAAGCCCACGCAACTGAAAAGTTTCACTAAAACCAGCTGATATCCAGAATTAAGTTTCAAAGGAATATTTCTGAATGATCACATTAGACCCCCTCAGGTGAACTGTAGCTTGTGTAAGGGGAGTTCCTTTGAAATTTAGTTACTACGGAGGATTGATTCCAAGATTTGAATAAAGTACTTTCTTTTTTTTCCTTTTTTTTTAATTACTTAAATGTTTAGGTGGCTATTCATAAAAGAATAGCTATTTGGTGAAACCCAAGGACATCTGCAAGACACTTTACAGTTGCTTTATTTAGAAAGTAGAATATGTAGATTACATAAAACAGAATCTGGTGAGCTGTAACCTCAACAGCTTGGAGCTTTGCAAAAGGACAAAACCACACTTTCTTCTTCCCACTCCCCCGGAAAATAAAAGGAGAGAACGATAAGCCCTTTTCTCCCAAAATGCACAGCTTTATTACCCAATTGATGCCTCACTGACAAGTTCAATTAACATAAAACCTGACAACCTCACACAAAATTATCAGTCGGGGAGGGATAAAGCAACGAAGCCTGGCTCAGTCGCACAGGCTATGATTCATTTGGAGGTAGCATGGAGAAAGCAGAATCAGAACTTACAGGAGATGCTTCCACAGGAGGCTTCCCTTTGATCCAGCTTGACCTCATTGAGAGCACTGAGCTACCGAATGGGCTCTGCTGCTTCTGTCACTGCCATGAACCGAGCTTGCGGCAAACAAGCTCCAGCAGGAATTAACAGCGCTACAAAAAAAGCAAGGGAACCTCCCCTCCTCACTCCCACCCCCTCTTTTTTTTTTTTTTCCTCTTTTTTTTTTTTTTTTGCTATCTGAGGGGTTGGAGAGTGTGCACCGGATGGCAATCTGCTCCTTGCATTTCCAGTCACATGGCACTGAGATCAGTGAGCTTAAATGCACGCAGCTCCAACTGGGAAATGGTGCTGCTGTCCCCAGAGGATATCCCGACCGGCAGTTCTCCAGGAGGGAGGGGAAGGGGCACAAATTTGTGTGAGACAGAAAGAGGACACAAAGAGAACGTGCTAGCAGGTAATGTCCTTTTGCGTGAACATGTAACAGCTGCGTAGCCCGAAGTTGCTAACAGCATCAAAAAAACAAACAAGTTACCCATTACCAGTCTGCAGACTAAATTATATACTAAGAATTTGCTTTTTCTCCCAGACTGTACTTTCACCCAGGGCCAGAAAATCCTTCTTTCTTTCTTTCTTTCTTGATGGAATACATGTTAGGTTTTCCTTGCCTCTTAATTGTTACTACCAAAATAGCAACCAAGTCAGAATATTCTGTGAAATTATCTCTCTCTGCTACCCTGCAAAACATCCATGGTCAGAGCAAGCCACCCTATGGACACCTGAGGTGCTCAGGAAAGTAGCATTTGCATTGTTGTAAATGAAAGCCTTTCTGCTCATCAGGGAGGATGAGTACAGTGTAACATTAGGATCAATCGTGTTTCATGAGCACACTGTAAAGACTAAAATTTTAAATTATCTTAACTATACCTATTCTAAGGACTTGTGCAAGGTCACCAAAAAAACCCACAACTCTGCTTTTACAGTCATCAACACACTAGTGACCTTCACTGAATGACATGCAGACAATTGTTCTTCTCCCACTTTCCAAGGAAAAGAATTTAAGGAAGCAGTTTACAATTTATGCTACAGGAACTAAAGAGCATTCATCTTCAGAAAGCAATATCCTTTCTATATTTCCCTCTCTCCTCATTAGCTGTTCTACATAACCATTAAATAGGTTTTTGGGAGCACATAAACTAACTTTAACACGTATTTCTTTAACTAACACATTTTCTTAAACCAACATGCAAGCACAACACCATGCGAGTGGACACGCAGTCACAAAATTTAAAAAAAGGCTAGTGTATCTTTAAAGTGTCATAAAAGTCCAACCATTCCTTCTTTTTCTTTCCATGAAAATAGCATGCAGTTTAGTAGTATCCAATGCATAAGCATTCAGCAGAAAGCAAAGGATTATGTGGAGTGATTATCCTTTAACGGCAGCTTTTCTGAATCATCAGACATAGACTTTTTTTTACCTTGTCCTGTAAAATGTAACTGGCAAAACTGACCCAGGAAAGCAGCGATCTGCTCCACCTCTGGGTGGTCAGAACATAATGTAAAAGCTATTGAGCTGTGCACTGCCCAGCCTGGGAGCTAACAGCACAGCCTGGTTTAGGTGCTGACCCTGAGAAATCCAATACTGAACCAGTTACAACCAACCACAAAGAAGGGGCTTATATTTAAAATAATATTAATCAAAATCAGTTTCCAATACTGGGCTGAAGCACTAGTAGTTTTCAGAAAAATCTGAAGAGAAAATAAAATATAATTTCCAAAAATCCCAGGAAGAGATGCACTTCAAAGTTTAAATGCCAAAGACATGAAAATACACACCAGCATAGAGCTATTTTAAACAGGTCACCTCATTAGAACTGGGATCGATTAATTTAGAGAGGTCATCTGCTGGGATACAAAACGGATGTTCCAGTCAGCAGTCTCCATCAGAAAACATGCTGATTCTTTTTTAACAATGAAACCTGTACGGGTAAGAAATTGTTTCTGAAGGAAACATTTTGCATTTTAAAAAAAAATGCTATTAGGAAACAGACACTTTGACAAGCCTGGGATAGAATCACAGAGTTAAAAGCTATACTTCTGTGAAAGGGCAAATGTGCCTCTGTCCTTCTACAGCTTCTTCCACAAATTAATTTTTCAAATTAACTGCTGTGCTGGAAATTAACTGTTAGAGATATACAGCTCAGAGCTTCATTTTCCAACATATTTCACAAACCATACAATGCAACAATACTGTCAAGAATGACTGGGTCTTCTCTTAGTTTTTTGAGGGGAAGAAAGTTACAGAATCAGTCTCATTTAGACTGGAACAGACTTCTTGGTATCTTCTCTTCCCACACCCTGCTCAAGCAGTATGGAATCAGTTTCCCAGGATGGCATCCAGCTAAGTTTTGATTATCTCCAAGGATGGAGACTCCACATCTTTTCTGGGCAACCCATATCAATGTTCAACGCTCCCCACAACAGAACTGCATTTTCTGGTGCTCAGATTCACTTCCAAGTGCCCACCGCCTCTTGTCTTATCACTGGGCGCTATTGAGAAAAATCTGTCTCCCTGTTCTTCACTCTGTGAGAACACTGATAAGACACCATTGAGCACTTCTCCAGGCTGAACAGTCCCAGCTCTCCCAGACCCTCCTCATGGGAAGGATGCTCCGAACCTTCATCATCTCTGTGGGCCTCTGCTGGACCCATGCCAGTAAGCCCTGCTTGCACTGGGGAGCCCAAAACTGCACACAACGCTGTCGATGTGACCTCACCTCTGCCAAGCAGAGGGGAAGGATCTCAACCTGCTGGCAACACTTCCTAAAGCAGCCCAGGAAGCTGCTGGCCACAAAAACATTTTGTTGGTTCACGGTCAGCTTGTCCCCCAATATCTCTGCAGAACTGCTTTCCAACCAGATGGCCTTCAGCGTGTATGAGTGCAACAGTTTACCCTCAAATATCTCCAGATACAGGACTTGGCACTTGCCTGAGCTTATCTTTAAGTGACTCCTCTCTGTCCAGACTGCCAAGGTCCCTCTCCATGGCAGCACAAACCCCTGGCACATGAACCACTCCTCCCAGGTTTTTCATCACCTACAAACTTTCCAGGAGTGCACTCTGCATCATCATCCAGGTCATTAGTGAAGATGTGGAACAGTGCCAGCCCCAGTATGGACCCCTGGGGTACATCACTAGTGACTGGCCTCCAACTGGACCTTGTACCACTGATCATAACCCTCTGGGCTGGGTTGTTCAGTTTTAAATCCATCTCACTGCCCACTTATCTAATCCATACCCTGACAGCTTGTCTGTGAGGATGTTAGGGAAGACAGGGTCAAAAATCTTACCAACATTAAAGCAAACAACATCCACTGCTCTCCCCATAAGCACCAAGCTAGTCACTTCCATTGTAGAGGGGTATCATGTTCGTTAAGCATGATTTTCCCTTTTTAAGTCTATTATGACTACTGCTAATTGCCTTCTTGTCTTTCATGTGTTTGGAGATACCTTCCAGGGTTAGTTGCTCCACCACCTTCCCAAGGACTGACAAACCTGCAGCTCCCTAGATGGTACCAAAGCACCCAGAGAGTTTCTTCTTGCCCTTTTTTAAAAATGAATGACATTCACTTTCCTCTAGTCTACACAAACCTCTTCCAAATTCCATAACCTGTTAGAGACTCTGGTATATGTGCAGTTTAAGTGCTGCCTAACCTGTTCTCCCTCCACCAAGGGTCAGTCTACCTCCAGACTTTCCCTCTGATCTCAAAGTCTGTTACCAGTAAAGGCCAAGGTAAAGAAGGCATAGAGTAATCTCCACCACAGTAGTAAGCAGAGACCATGTATATCCTGGGATATCAGGGACATGTATATCCATGTATATCAGGGACACACTGAGGACCTCATATTCTTCATATAATTATGAAAGAACACTCTAAGAATCTTCATTTAGGCATAAAAACATGTTTATGTTTTTACTATAAAAAGGACTGTAGTCAGGAGCAAGAGGATGAATCTTAGGAACTTAAAACACCCAGATAAAAATATACCATTTTGTAATATTCCAAGGGAAGCATTCTTTAAGTCCTTCTATGTTCAAAAAAAATGCAAAAGATTGTAAAACAAAATCCCATTTACAAAACATGTCCGCATCTAGAGAAAGACAGAATAAGTTAGAAGCAATATTAAACAGAATTAGCATTTTCAGACTAGCCAAGGACTGTCATAATTTCTGCAGAGTCCTCTAATTATCTTTGGTCCCTACTAGTACATATAAAAGTCAAGATTCCCTTCAATAATGGCATAGCTTTGCAAGCATCATTTATACTCGCTTTTGTGTAACTCGAGAGCTTGCAAGCAGGTTTTCCGTGGGTGTAAGATTAAATATAATTCCACAAGGTCAGGGAGCTTTAGCACCCTTACACTTATGTGAGAAATTGGCCCTGTAAGATTTTCACCAGTCCCAATACTAAAGTTAGAATTCTTTTTCTAAAGTGAGTAAGAACAGCCCAAAGTAGTAGCATATAATGAGCTGTTAGCTTCTTGTAGGGCTTGTCACTGGTTCAGAAATGACAACACCACACTAACTTGCATATGCCACTTCTCTTCTACTGGGCACCACACATTTAATTCCACTTACTGTAGCATGCACCTGACAGAAAAGCATGCAAGTTTACTGTACCCATCCCTCATCAGCAGTGATCAAATGTAGCTTGTGAAGTAAGTTGTACTTATTAAAGTATTTTATATATAGACTAGCATATTGTCATGCTGCCGGTTGTGGTGGGCTGTCCCTGGCTAGGAGCCAGGTGCCCACCAAAAGCTCTCTTTCACTCCCTTTCACTCCCTTTCACTCCCTTTCTCAGCTGTGCAGGAGAGAGAAAATACAATGGAAGGCTCATGGGTTGAGTTAAGGAGAGGGAGAAATCACTCACCCATTACCTCATGGCTAACACAGACTTGACTTGGGGAAATTAATTCAAATTATTACCAATCAAGTAAGAGGAGGGTAATGAGAAAATAAAAATAAATTTTGAACACCATGCTCCCACTACTTCTTCCTAGGCTTAAATTTACTACTTCCTACCAGTTTCCCCACAGTGATGCAGGGGGACAGGCAATGGGAGTTGCAGTCAGTACTTCACACCTCGCCTGAGGGGAACTGTGACCCAGACTCTTCCCCTGCTCCAGCACAGACTCGCTCCCAACAGGGACGGTCATCCACAAACTTCACCAACATGAGTCCTTCCCATGGCCTGCAGTTATTCACAAACTGCACTTCTATGGGTCCCTTCCACAGGGTACAGTCCTTCAGGCACATCCTGCTTCAGCATGGGTCCCCTACGGGGTCACAAATCCTACCAGAAAACCTGCTCCAGCATGGGCTTCTCTCCGCATAGATCCATAGATCCAGATCCTGCAAGGACCCCATTCCAGCATAACCTTCCACAGGGTCCCTGCTCCAGCACAGGGTCCTCCAGGGGCTGTGGGTCAGTATCTGCTTCACTGTGGTCCTGCAGAGGCTGCAGAGGCTGAGCCTGACTGACCATGGTGTGCACCACGGGCTGCAGAAGAATGTCTGCTCTGGCAGCTGGACCATTTCATGTCCTTCCCCTCCTTCTTCGCTGACCTTTGTGTCTGCAGCTGCTTCTCTCACATTCTAACTCCTCTCTCTGCTGCTGCTCTGCAGGTTCCCCTTTTTCTCCCATCTTAAGTCTGCTATCCCAGAGGCACTAGGATCATCACTGATGGGCTCAGCCTCAGCCAGCAGCAGGTCCACCCTGGAGCCGGCGAGCATTGGTTCTGCCAAACACAGAGCAAGCTTCCAGCAGCTTCTCACAGAAACTGCCCCTCTAGCCCCTACACTACCAAAATCTTGCCACACAAACCCACTACAGGCTTTGAAAAGAGGAATCAGTCTCATATAGAAATTAACAGAAACTAAATAGAAACTTTGTTTACTTCAACCTAATTCTTGAAACAAAACAGTTTGAAACACATTTACTACCTACTATGAAGACTGATTCCTGAAATCATCCTCATCCACTCACTTTTTCTCTAACTTCCAAATGCACTGTTATTTACAGATTATCAAGCCTATTCTTAACTATGTGGCAGTAAAACTTTTTAATATCCAACAAACTCCTGTGTCTCTTTATATAAGATTTTCTACTCTTCAAGAACAGCTCAAATAAAACCATAAAAAATTAGAAAATATTCTTCTCAACGTTTACCACCATGCAATGTAATCAGCAGAAAGTGAAAATGTAGTTGGAAAAGTGGTGGTGAAGTCAAATAATAGCTTGGAGCTGGCCTCCCTCCATCTTACTGTAGTCTTATTTATGCTTTGCTTCTGGTGGCATCTGTGACTGATCACTACAAAGAATGAGTAGATGAAAGATAAAACCTCACATCCCATATAGCCACTGTAATGTTGGCACCTGGATACCAAAGCTACAGTGGCTTTCAAAGAGACTTAAGGCTGTTCAATGTTCAAGGTTTGATGTTTTCAAAACCACATAATGAGCCCGGAAGCAAAGCAGATCTTAAATGGAGAATTTAGAGAGAAAAACTTATTACCTGTGTACACCTTCATTTCATCCTGAAAAAGGTTTCTTAACGATAGCAAAATAGGCAGGCTTAGTTCAGCTGCATTTTTAAAATTTACTCTATTTCGTAGAAGTTGTTTCCTCTAATCCAGAAAGTCTACCACCTCAAGGGGGAACTCACTCCCCTCAAACCCCAAAACATACACTCTCCTAGTATTCTGTCATTAGAGCTTAGCTCTAACAATGATGTACCAAAATTGCACCTAACTTTTAAAATATTGAAGCAAGTAATAGAGGACGAGAATCAAATGAGAAGGATTTTACAATGAAAAAGTGAATACACCATAACTTACACACAACACCACCATGGCAAGAAAATATATCACTTTCTTTTTGTAATCTACATACAGAACCAACCAGAAACACAGTTAATTTCTCCTTCTTATAACAAATGAAAAATGGTATAATAAGCAGATTTTCTACTTACCTTAAGTTATGCATGCCAAGAAAAATAATCCAGGCATATTTATCTAATAGGTAAGTAACTGCTGTATCCAAGTTTATGTTCTGACACCGTGGGGTCAAAGCATTTATGTAACTGTGGACACATCATTCAGCACTAATAAGTCAAACCAGGTGGTAGAAAAAGCTTACATCAGGAAAGAATATCTAGAGTGCCCAGAAATAAATTTCTTGCCAATTTTTTTTTGTGTTTGGTAATTCAGGTCTCCAGAGAAAATAAAATTCTTCAAACTAGGACTGTCAATGATTAAAGCATCTCTTTTTTTGTGTGTATGGATAATTTGTATATATTTTGTGGTTTGTTGTTTGGGGTTGTTTTTCATTGAATATGCTAAACACACTTGATGTTCAGAAAATCTCTCAGCTAGGGACAAGCACAAGGATCAAAGTGTGGCAATCTGTCTATCACACAAGATTAATTGGAGACAACATGTAATAGCAGAGACATCTACTGAACCAAGAAATACCTATCCTTCTCCAGGAGATATCCCATCACTGCACAGCAAGCCAGCAAGGCAGAAATGAATCTTGACAGTAACACTGCACAGACAGGCTGACACACACGGACAATGCAAGCTAAGAAAATGATCACAAAACCTTCACCTCAGGTGACAAACAGGTCTGCAATCTTTTTCCTTCTCAACAGAAACAATCTGCCAGGCAGATCTGGAGACAAGCATGTTATCCAGATACTGACCAACTAGAGAACTGTATTAATGCCCTTTGTTAATGCTTTGCAGGAGTATCGCTGGGAACAAAAGTCTTTTCATCATTAAAGAACAAGCTGAGAAAGCTTCCTACACTGCAGATGTGTTTTACTCTGACCTCTGACTATATTTAGGGCTGAACATGACAATGTAGCAGTGATGAGGACCAGATAATAAGAGATTTCAGAAGAAAAAGGACTGGTTTCTTGTTTAAAGAATAGGAACAAATACATGTAACACAAAACAAAGAACATCTATGTTTACATTGCAGTATAGCCTGTACAAGCACTCAGAAAAAATACTCAAAGCTAACTCTGAAAGTGATTATGTTTAAAAATAAAGAATCCATCAGTGACTCAACATCCTGTTAAACAGAGTTCCTCATTTGGGTTACCTACAGCACTATAATCCTGTTATGCACCAAATAATGTTTTTTGGACCACTTTTCCCCCCATGTTCATATTTTCTTTATAAGACAATCCCTCTTGCAAAACTCGATTTTCATAAACCTAAGGCAGTCAGTTCTGAAAACAGGCTGAAAAGCAGCTAATTCCCAACACACAGACTCCACAGGAAAGGTTAAGTATGAGTACCAGTCCACACATGCTTGTGAGCACCTTTCAGGAAATGAGGGCTACTGAAGTACAGAACGGTTTAATCCAAATCCTAAAATACAAGAGGACTTTGCAGTATTGCATAAATTCAGTAAGAACTGGGAATAAATATATTTCATCACTGGTATCATCAGAAAGAAATAGTAACATGAGACTATAAAACAAAAATGCATGAAAAGCCCCACGGACTTGTCCTAAATTAAAGCAAAAAAACCTTGAAGCCTAGCATAAATCACAACCATAAGATAGAGAGTATCATATCATAAACAATTTTAACAAAAACTATATGTAATGCAATACAGAGACTAGTGAAGAACAATTTCCTGAAACATATTCAGTTTTATTTTGCAAATTAAATTTGCAAATGGCAACAAATAGAGTATCTGGCACAATTAAAATTAAGTGTAAAAGCTTGCAAACCACAGAGTGCAGCAGGACAGATTCGAGTCACCACCAGGCAGCACTTCAGATGCTACAAAGGGTCTGAAAGTCACATGGTTGTAACTTTTGGGGAGCTAAAGACAAAAGACTGCAGGTCAGTGCAGGAGAGTAGCACTGGGGAAAGGCTGGCAGAGAGCTGCACTTTATGGACACTCCCCTGTATTACAAGGCATCCTCTCTAGAATGAGCTCCTTGGGGAGAAACCTGACATTCTTCATATTCCCATGAAGAAGAGGAGGACAAATACCTTCTGGTAAGGGTCCCAGAAGGTGGGTCCCTTTTAGCTGCTCACCAGACAGTACAGCACACTGAGTATGATGCCTTTCCTTATCGAACAACCCTTTGCTCCCATCGACAAAATCCCTAGAGAAAGTGCAAGATTTTGTGCAGAGAGGCTGTGGGAGCTGCGCTGTGGGAGGTGTGCAGGACTGGACAAGCTGACCTGATTAGCGCTGCTCTCACAGTGCTGAGCTGCAGGACCTCGGGAGGTCCCTTTCAAGCCAGAGTACTCTGTGATTCCATTATGATTCTGCCTGCAGTGCCCAGTAACTGAAAAGTTAGGAAGTAACAGAGCTGAAGTCATTTAGCCAGCTGTAATTCTCTTTTATGTTGCTTTGTATGCTAGCTAAGCAAATTTACGGCAGAAAAATGCTGCCACATTAGTCAATAATACACCACTCACATATGCGAGGAGGGCACAAAAAGATGGACAACTACAAATTTAACCTTTACAATCATCTGGTCTTGCAATACCAATCTATATGTAAATCCAGCTCTCATAGTGCTATTTCTTGTACGCAGTATCACATGTCAGCACATTTGTAAGAGGACAGAAATGGTAAAGACATGTTAATCCAAGCAATATTAACAGTCTTGCCCCAAGACAACACATTTATTAAATCACCCTGACTCTTCCTGCAATTTCATTGCTCATCCACTATACACATTTACATTGTTGATAAACACACAAAACTAAAAAAAACCCAAACAAAAACCCTTAAGTCTTCCAAAGGAAAACTGAATCACTATAAACCATAGCAGGAGAATATTCAATGTGTATGTGAAACAAATTAGGCCTAGAAGGTTGTCTTCTTTTATATGTTTAACTTCTTGAGGCCAGTGGAACTCTCTGCTTAAAAAGCTCCCAAGAACTGTTCTCAGTCTGAAGAATCAACTGCTTGGTCCATCTCAAACTGAAAGCTCTCTATTAATGTAGAAGAGTTCTGCCTTTTTCACCTGCTCCTTCCAATTCCTCCTCTGGGACAAATTTTAGAATTAAATTCTGTTATCACAGCTGAGATTTATTTCCACATTCTGGGCTTTTCAAACAAAGAACCACTACAGTTCATCATCAGAAGCTGAAAACCCCAAGTTTTTTTCTAGCAAGACCAGACAGGACAGCTGAAGCCAGTTCGGATGATTCATTAAGTAAGATAAAGCAATGCCAACTTGAGTCAAACTCTCTCTGTAAAAGAGTTGAAACCAACTTAGTCTAGTTAAGTAACTGACAGTCTTAATGAGATTGGTAGGATTTCTAATGGGCAGTATCACCAAGGCCACATATATACACGTACTAAGAAATAAAACTGATAGCACAAAGCAAATTAACTGGCACATAACAAATGGGCACACAATCCTGAAATAAAATTAACATTGACTTCAGAGTTCCTTTAGTAAGGGGCCCAAGTTTTACACTGAATAGAGTATGCAATTGATCCACTTCAAGTTAATTTTTAAGCCTTACTGCAAGGGAACCCAAGTTCTTTATACTCCAATGATTAGATTTCATTGACTTTTCACTAGTAATTATGGAATGCCACATGAATCAGAAGCTCATGTTTATTCAAATTAGAAGGAGATTTGGAATAAAGGAGTTTTTTTAACACAGAGTATTACTCTCAATTATACAGATAGCAGCTGGAGCACAAGCATTTTGGAGGTGGAAGTGATTCAAGAATATGCAGTGGGTTTGACCGGTGGTAAAATTTTTATTAATTATTTGCATAAACAGTTTTACTAGAGGACTGTTTGCTGACACAAACTATTCTGGAAAGCTAGCAAAAAATCAAATCAAAATTAGCTAGATTATCTTAGTCATTGTCAGTGCTGCTGTAGCAGGCTTAGGGTCATTTAATTCTACTTTTAGTCTAATTGTACATTTAATCCTTAAATATACATTCCCTTGATTATCCTTAAATATACCTTCAATTGATTACCTCAGATTTCATTTTTTAGATGGTCTGCATAGTGAATGGATGAACTGGTACCATCTTTGCCTAGAGATTAATTTAGCTAAATCATTACAGGCCATTCAGTGTGCTCTTCGGCCTGAAAAGTACTTAATCATGCAAAGGACAAAAAGCAGAGCACTTTGAAAAACCCTCTAATGTCTGTACTAAACAGTGAAAAGGGACCATCTGTAATTCTGCAAACGTTACTTTCCCATCCTCATCTTTTGTTCTCCCATTACTGCACTTGTGGCTAGCACTGTATGTTCATGGCCAAGCTCTCTCCCAGCATCAATTATACAGATTTCTGTCAACTACAAAAAGGAATTAGGAAACACTAGAAACAAATTATACTAGAAAACAATCCACAGACCTGGGCACATCTGCTGAGACACAGATAAATAAAGGTAATATTGAATTAGAAATCATTTCTTTTATCTAGCTTAGTTTCTAAAATTGCATGAGCATTTTTTAAATGATTTCTTAGCATCTCTAATACATTCTGCAATAGCTCTAAAGTCATATTAGGATATATACTTACATACAGATAAAAACAAATTACAGCTTGATAGAAAGAAACTATCACCTGAAGAAATGGGAAAAAAATACATAAACATAAAATCGAACAATTCAGCTTAGTACCTCCTCTAAGTAGAACAGTCCCTGTTACAGTTGAAAACATCAAGGTTCAGATCATCTAGGGGACCAAAACATCTTTAATAACCTGGACTTGACTGCCCTTGCAATCACTATCACAATTAAAACCTGGTTTAGCATTTAGATAATCAGAGCTAAAGGCTCAATCCTACAGAGCTCAAACTTCAATCCTATTAAAAAGCCACTTCAGTTTGGAGCATGTGTACAGCTGCTCATGCTCACAGGCAAGGCAAAGTTAGGAACAGGAAAGCAGAGAGACAGCACAGATCCAAGGGACAGGAAGAATCAGCTGGCATGGCATTTTAAGGCATAAAAATCACATGAAGAGGACTATATTCCAGATCTAGCTACAGAACAATTTTTAAAATAATTCTTAAGTAAAGTATTAGATCCAAAGAAAATGATTCCTTCTCTTTCAGACCCCACATAAAAGCAGCCTGTTACCTATTTGTATTTGGCTGTCAGGGGAAGCATTTGGCCTGCAGTCACTCTCTGTCAGCTCACACAGGGAATTCTGACTCTCAAAATGACAATTAGTTCAACTGGAATAGTGATTCACACTTATATTCTACCTTGACACGGAGTTTATTACAACTGAATTTACTATGAGATTCAAACTAATTAATTTCAGTATTTCTTGAAAAGAATTTCAAAATTATTAAACCTTATAGGAAGAAAGCAGGGTCCTGTTTATGGCAGACTGGACAGAGACCAAGTTCACATCACAGGTCTGAAGAGTGCACCTATGGCATATTTCACACCAGATTTGTTCTGTTCCGCTTTAAGGAAAAACTCCAAAAGTTACCTTGAAATTGTAACACAACTTATGCTAGAAAATTCAGGAGCATTTTACATCAACTATCATTAGATTAAGAATAGTTCCGTGCAGTTCAGCCCTCATCCTTTCCATCTGATGTTTCAGGTGGACAGACAAAAAAAAAAAGGAGAAATTAACTAAAATTTAGAGATTTATAAAATGTTTTTAAAAAATATGGAAAATAAGAGACAAAATTTCTTGAGGTTGTTTCTTTCAGTAAAGATAACAGGCTTGAACTTCTGCTGTCCTATATCAGAACTCTAAAAGAATAATAGGCAAGGAACACACAAGAAAATAACCTTTGTCACAAAATCTTTTATTTTCTGAACTAGTTTAAGCAGTATCTTAAACTATATCCCCCCTGCATTTGGAAGCAGGAAATGCCCTAAATAAACCAAAGCAAGTAAACACCAACATATTATCTAAAGAGGATAATCTTTAGCTTCTACCTTATTTCACCAGAGAAGAAACTCTGAATTCCTGAAATCCTGACAGTACAACAGACCAAAAAGTTTTAATTTAGTTACCTATGGTGTCAAAACTCAGCTCCACAACTTTCCACATCCTTCAAGAATGCTGAAGTATTCAAAGAAAACTGTATTAGATGAATCTTGTTATTCCAGAGAATTGTAAAGATCCACACACTTCATAAACATATAAAAACCTGTTTGTTAATGATGCTGCTGGATGCACAGCTGCCAAGTGTCTGAATGCTGTGCTGAGAATTAGCACAGCTGTCACTGAACACACTCAGCCACTCGGCCATGCTGCCAGGAAACTGCTGCCACTGGCAGGCAGCTGCATGGGAAAGATTCCTCAGCAGTCACCCACAACCTCCTCTGCCCCAACATAACATCTCTGTTTTCTTCTTAAAATCACTGCTGATCCACATTCCTACAATTATCTTTTCCTTATAAACAACACTCCATAATATAAGCAGCTGAATCTCCTGCTCCTCAAGGTGAGCCATTTAATGGCATTTTCTATTTCAGACTAGAGGGCAATTCACAATTTGTTTGGTTGGTACATCTATTATATTACACAGAGTTAGCCAAAAAGCTCTCTCCCATCCCTGTGAGGTATAGCTTCTGACTGAGATAGAGGTTATACCATAAAATTCCAGATTTTTTTTAAAATAAAAATCTACACTAGTCAAAGAAGAGACTGGAATTAATTTTGATAGCACTGATAAAGGAACTCTCATCTCATAACTTCTGTAAAAGCAAGGCTTATTTCTTCTGGCAGGTATATTTGGAAAGTTGAGCCCCATTAATACCCCAGCAGCCTCTTCAAAAAAACAAGATTATCTGATGCCTAGTTGGGTTGTCTTAAAAAGAAAATCATTAAGAGAAATAAGCTGCATTTGAATTACACTTGTGGATTCCTCTTTTCTTCTAAAAGAAACTATCAGATAAATAAAAAAAGAAATCAGGGCATTCAGTGTCAACAAAACGTCAACTAATGACATGTAGAAACATTTTCTTAATCTCTGCCTATGTCACCACTGTTACTAACAACAAAGTATCTGGACTACAAACAAGTGATGATTTGCATTTGCTTTTATATATTATTATATGTGCTAAGTAATTAGCACAGTCGGTGCTTTTATACCTTTGAAAATAAAGTGCCTATTCAGTGCCAGATCTAGGCTCTTGCCTTGGACACACAAGGCCACAATATATTTTAAAATATGATTACATCCTGCACACAGAACTGTTAAATTGTGTCAAATCAAACCCCTTTGAAAACTTTGGGCATGTCACACATCATCTTCTGGCTGACTACCTGGCTCAAATAGCATTCTTACCAGGGTAATTGTTAAGTTTCTCAGAAAAAAATTCATCAAAATTATCAAAACAGAAAAGTGTATCAGCTACATTTAAAAAACACTTCCAATTCAGAGCCAACAATATCAATCTCAGCACCACACACATACTCTCTGTATGGGAGGATGCAGGTTTGTAAAGAACTTCCAGGAATAAATCCTGATTTAAGCCACTTCCTTTGGGCAAAACCAAATTTCTGCTCATTAAACTGTACTACTGCATAACAAAAATTGCACACCTGATTCCAGCTGCTTCTTGTTGCTCCACAATACACAAATTTCTACTTACTGTTTCAATCAAAAACACCTTCTTGAGCTGACCTTTTTGTAACTTAAAAATCTTACTCTTTTTCTGCCCTCATCTCTTTTTCTTTTTAACGTCTAATGCCTCAGGATCTCAAACGCAGGCTGCTGACTTCACAAAGACTGCCCACAAAGCACTGAGGATTCTGTACTAGGAACAGTGCTACACTTCCTTGTTTCTATTCACCCCTTCAAGGGTACTCCCTTCTCAATAAATCATGAGTTCCACAAGCAAAGCAGTATACCTCAAGCCATGCACACAACTCAGTGTCTCTCATCAGCAAATGAACAGGAAGGGATTGGACTCAAAAAAATATTGTCATTTGAAACATGCCATAAATGGCTCAACTCAACTGCAAAATGATACCTTAACTTGAGTAAAATCAGCTGCTGCTCTTTATATTCCTGCTGCAAAGTTCATGCTTCCACATCCCATTTGGTGTTAGTGGACGAGCGAGAATAAAAAACAAAAAAAACTAAAAAAATCCTAATGAAACAGATTTAGGTGGTTCAGTAAGTAGTAACTCCCAAAACAATACTCTTCTTGTCTTAAAAACATACTGTAAAACGTACACTTGGCTTATCTGAAAAAAAGAAATTACGCAACTTGCTAATGAAAAGTAATTTAAACATTTTGTTAAATGGACACTAGGAGTAACAGAACTCAAAATTCCTTTCTAAGGACAGGGGACCAAAGGAACATGTTAAAAAAACCTGGTTTAGCTGTGAATTTTTTTGAACTATATTCAATTCAACATACTACAAAAGAACTGGAAAAACAGCTTTATTAATGTCTCCAGCCATTACATATTTCGTTAAAGGCAATATAATTTAATTTAAGCTGTTCCAATTGCCCAGAACATTCATTAGTTTCTTCAGCTCTTTCGAAAACTTTGTTCCAGTTCTCCAGGTCTCACGTGCTCCAGGTGCCCTATAATCTCTAGGGTCTCAGAGTGCAGTGTTTTCCTTGTGGGCAGGACTGGTTACTGAAGCAGACAGCAGAGGCTGGAGTTTGTCGTGATGAGAGATTTTCAGTGCATGAGATTTCTGATACGCAGCTGTGAGTCTCCTCAAAGAGTGGATGCTTCAGAACTGCCCTTTACCAAGTAAATGCCATAAAAGCACAAATCAGCTGGTTGATGCAAGATGATGGGGACAAGTTCTGCCCATAATCACTTAACAGGAAAAGCGATCAGGAAATAACATGGTTTTTCAACTCAAAGAACAGTCAGCTATACTCAAAAGATGCCCAAGAGCAAACAGCAAACATGGAAGAACAAGTAGCAAGCAAGCAGTGTCTCCTGTCTATCTCAAATGAATGAATGAAAAATAAATAAATAGCTTTTATTTGCATCAGAAGATAGAAATGTGTACTGACAATCAGTTGATTGCTTTCAAGATTATGAAAGAAACTGTACACTTGTCAAAGTTTGCTGACACAAGTACCTCGGAGAAGTAAAACATAGAACAATATCATTAACGTACTTTTCAAGTTTTTGGAGTGCACTTTTGCATTAAGCTTATCATTTTCACAAGTAACTTCAAACAAAGAATACACTATAAAGACAAAATACAATAATTTATCAATGAAAGTATTCACCATCACATGTTGTCTGTGTCTAACCAACACCCTACAGACACCAAGCAAGCTTACCTCAGTGTTTGGCTGCAGTGCCTGTGCATCCTGGGCTGCAGATGGTACTATTGCCCATGTAATGCTGGCACTAGCAGATGATAAGGAGCTGAGAGCACCATTTTTCAGTTCCTCTGTGGAGTGTGACTTGGGCCCAGGCCATCCCAGGATACCTTCTGAAGCAGAAAATAGCTATCAGTTTATGAGAGAAAGATTACAGATTTCCTCCATTCACCTCACCCCTCTACTGATCTAAATGAGTTGTATCTCTTCTCTGCCTCTATGTACAGCTTCACTTTAGTAAAAAATGATCTTGTACTTTCTGAACTAGCCTATGCAGTATCTCAAATGATATCCCTGCCTTTGGAAGCAAGAAACACCCTAATTAACCAAACTAAGCATCTTACAGGCCAATCTATCTGTGATTTTTTTAAGTCAATGAATGTTAGACCTACTAACAGACTGCATAATCCTGACATATAATTCTATGTGGCATACCTTGGAAATTAAGCAAGAATTCTCTACCCCCTATTTTCATAGTTATAAAGTTATCCAAGTAAACCCTCCATTTCTTCTGCTTGAAATCAGTTTTAAGTCTAGAAGCTGTATTTTATTTCTGTCTGTACTATTAAAAGTTTTTTCTAGATTAAGTACTAAAATGCTTTACTGGTACCAACACCACAGTTTAAAAGAGATCTCATTAGGAAAATACATATTAAATATGAATCAAACAGAACTTGGCATCAGAACAACCCTTATTTCTGGTGGCACTTGATTTCCTGGATGGGTATTTAAGGATGCCATGACAAAGTATGATCAGCTAAGGCAAGTACACAGTTGTTCCTCCCTAACTGCTCTAAAACATAGTCTCAACAGTCAAATCAGTAGCCCTCAGCACGGGACTTAAAATTTCAGCTATTAATTACATGCTTCTATAAAATGTAGAGATACGGATAAGAGAATCACAGCTCCTCAGTCATTACCATAACTTACATATGAATATACAATTAGTGCCACAGGGAGGATCTCCTCTCATCACTGACAAATTTTTAAGATGATGCAGAGCAACACAAAGTACATTAAAGAATGTGCAATTTCTCCTCTCCATATCACCAGGGTTACCAGAGATTGCCTCCTAAGTGAAGTAAATGGTTAGATCTGGAGAGGCTATGCTGCATAGCATTACATTAACACTTCCATTATTAAAAAATGGGCCACAAATCCCATAGCTGACTGAGCTCTTACCAAATGCTACAGACAAAACAGTTACAGAACATTCCTCTCATCTAAAAATGGCACTAAGTTATGAAGGCATGGCACAACTTCAGATCTGCTTTGCTCAGGGTGCTTTTGTGGCGCCATCTTTTGCTGAAGAAAGCATGAGGAAAGCATAAACAAATTGTTAAGAGTAAAATTCTTTTCAAAGATCTGAGTAACCAACGGGGGGAAAATCCAGCTATTTTTCTTTTTTAAAATGTGTATTTCATATAATTACACAAAATTCCCCTTGCCAAAGGAAGAACATTTCTGTGGCTCTGCTGTCAAATTATATTTCTCACTCTTCATTATTTTGCAATAACAGATCTTGATCTATTTTTTGGTTTTTCTCTGTCAAAAAAGTTGAATAATGGATTACTGCTGCTACTTTCCTATTACACAGACACTAAAAAAAAATTGAACTGACTTCTCTTTATGCCAGTGTTTAAAAATATGTCATCCCATCATTCCCTTGGGCAATCCATTTTCTCTCTGCACAATCTAATTGGCCTTCACGGTAAACATTTATTTTTGATTTTTTTTAATCTAGTTTATGTAAATAAGCACAATGAAGAAGCACCTCACTTCAGGGGAAATTTTTAAGTGTGAACATTTACTTCATCATCACAAACATATTTTTAAAGACATTATACTAGTCTTCCTCTTCAGTTCAAATACATTGTAAAAAGACCTTTGTATTTCTCTGCACATTTTAGAGTCTCTAAGAGAAATAGAAACTGTTAGAACTAGGCAAGCATGTTTTCTCTCCTGTACCAAGGGCAATGCTACCCTCACAAAACAACAAATCTTGTCAGCCTAATCAAATTTTAAACAGATCTTAAAAATACATTATGACCTAGCCAACACCAACAGGATGCCAACAGTTACAGTCCAAATGATATTAAAGCACATTCATTTCCTCAACACTTCTGCATATGTGAAAAATTGTTTTGTTAAATTGTGCATCTGGAATTTTACTACTTTGCAGAAGAGAAATATGCTGGGAAAGATTAAGTCACACAGCACAGAAATCTAAACAAATAAAGAGTATCTCTCTGAACAAGTTGAAAAAAATTCCTGCCTACTTTCAAAGTGCCATCAGGGAACCTGTGATGATCTTTAATCTACAAATCTTACTCTGAGATGTCAGCATTCTCATACCATCCCAAGGGACTTGCCATATATCTAACACAGCAGCTCATGTTTCAGGCAAAAGCAATCTCTGATGAGAGAACTCATCAGAAATTATCTTCAAATCAACTAAGGCTAGAATACAATCTCTATGTAGAAAGTGAAAGGCCACAACAATATGGCTCCTACATTACTCACCAGTTTTACAAAACTTTTCAGGACAGTTTTTCGGGGAGGGGTGGTTTCAGTACAATCATAATGTTCTCATCTGCACTAGTACAAATTACTCTTATCACAGAATAGTACCTGTATAGCAGTTGTCTGTGCCATGTCTAATTGAGTTGTTTTACTGGAATTCACTCTCCACAGACTGAGGTGCCATCTGTAAATCATTTGATCCATTTTAATGGAGTTGTCATCTTTGCCAGTTTATGGGATTCAAAAATTTCTATCACTAGTTCAATCCCTGTTCTTATAAAGAATTTAAATATATATATAAAAACTAAACATAATATGAGGAAGTTTATCTTCTGAGTTGGATACAAATAGGAAGAAACTGCTGTCATTGATTTGGATTTTTTTAAAGCCATATTTTTTTCTCTGATTTCAGTCACAGTCAAAGACAGCTGACAGAAGGTAAATTCTAATCTATTTTGATACATTTCAAGCTCTAAAGGAATTCTCCAGAAAGGCAGTCACAAATTATATAAAAGTATTGAAAGCTACATAACTACTTTACTACTTGCTTTAAGACTATGCAAAGCACTACACTAATTAAAACATCTGTTTCTGCAGTAAATGAAGATGCAAAAATCAGATGTACCAAATACACAACTAGTAAAACTGTCACATCTCTTCTACCTGCACGGTGTTGGTTCTGTAGCTCCAGGAGTGAAAACCCAAGTCTGATTCCTCTGAAAATTCACAGCATATGTATATACAAAACAAGAGTTCTTATAGAAATACCCAAAAAATAGCTTCTTTCCCTCTTCCCCTCAACACCAGCTTCCACTGTGATGAACATGCAGCACACAAGGCACCAGAGAACACCTGTACCTAGGCAAAGTTCAGCATCCAGACACAATCTATTTATCCTTTCCCTATAGGAATGCTACAGTTCACAAACATCTATTTTAGAGGGCACAATAGGTTGTATCCCACACAAATGCCCTCAGGAGAAACATCTATCCCTTCTATAAGTGCACACTGCAGGAGTGGGAGGAGTTTTCTCCAAAGAGAAGGTTTACAGGAGATTTTTCTGTTAAGCAATGTTGATAATTTTCTTTTGTTGGTTTTGATTTTCTGGGTACCTGATGTACCTTCAAACTCACTTTTGCATGATACTTGATTCATGAAATATGCTTAATACCTATCTCAATTCCATAACAAAAACCTTTCTAATTTTAAGTCCTCTGGTCTTGCCTGAGAGACTACAAAAACAAAAAAAACAAAAGCAAACCTACTTTTTTCCCTGGCACAATCGTAAACTAATATCTACTGATAACACTTTCATGACATATTTTAAATATACTCTAACAAATATCCCCTGACAGTGCAGTAGTAGGCCTTGAGGAGAAGCCAACATGAGATCTGGATTCCTTCCCCTGCCAGGGATGGATGTGACAATTTGGTCTCCCTGCTGAATCCCCACAGCACGCTGAACCAGCAACAGCAAATGGCAGCTGCATCTCTGCTTTTCACATGAGGTTGTATTTGCTAATGTTGTGTGGGGACTAGAAAATGATGTTATCTTCCAATGAAAGAAGAATATGTAAGGAATAATGCATTAGCCTTTAGACAGAGCAGCAAATTGTTCTGGTTATTCTTGACAGAAGCGAGGCTGGTGATGGTGCAATTAAGGGAGAACGGACTGACCAAGCCAACTTTAGTAAAGTACACCAGTAACAAAGAATATGTATTCCCCTGTCTGCTTTCCTCACTCTTCTCTGCCCACACACATTTAAGCACAAATAAGGACTTACTTATCTTCTCATTTTTCTTTCTTGTCATCTCAACTGCAAGAGAATTCTTAGCTGTCCTTTGTCAACAAATTGAAAGCATCTAGATTTTGTCTTTCCTATCCATTTATTTTCTCCAAAAAGGAGGCAATAGGGAATAAAAAGCTCAAGTATATCCAGTACCCAACTCCAGAATCATCTCCAATCCATTTGTTTCCATGGGAGCCAAAATCAGCAGCATTTGCACATTAAAGTGAACTTTAGAAAATCCATTGTAAGGATGAGTTTGGCATTTGTTTTTAAAAAAATCTTTTAAAAAATGAAACATTCTACAGTTTGAAAAGTGGGCAAGGGAGAGATAGAAAAATATAGGAGGGAATTCCTATCAAGAAGATGCTTTATTCAGTAAATGAATGGCTAATGTGAAATGCAGATTAAAAAAACTGATTGATCTGTACAGGCTGCTACTACAAGACAGGATTCTGTCTGCCAAAACACTAGAATAAAATTAAAAAAAAAAACAGACCTAAAACACAACATACGCTGGTAGAGCTACATTAAAACAAACGTTCAAGTTTGCTCTGTTCACAGTCTGGGAGGGAAGAATGTTAACAATTGCAGTCAACAGGCTCTGGAGATACTCTTCTGCCAAAGGCTGTATACAGAGCCGGAAAAAATAACACTAGAACTTCTAAAGTTAGAAATGAAGACAAAAGTCTCTTCTGCACATTTTGTAGAGATACAATCTCTCCTCCTCAACTCACACTACATGTAACCAACACTTCCAGCTAATAATACCCTTCCTCTGGCAGATTTCTCAATGAAAGAAAAAAAAATCATAGAGATTTAGATCAATGCACATACCTTTAATAATGACAGCTAGAAATTACTTTTTAAATTCTTTTTACTCAAAAGTAGAAACATGGGATTTTGCTTCACTTGTTCTTCTTGATGTACTTCCAAAATTGACAATTACAAAAACCTTTCCATGAAGCTTCAGAGTGGAAATAAAGAATTTACTGACTAGCCTTCAAGATTGAAGACTTCAGTTTAATCTTCATGTCTGCTTGCAGGCTTGAGGTCTAAGGCAATGCGTGAGAAACATGAAACGGAAAGATCATGTAATACTTAAACTATTCCATTAGAAAGGATGCCATAAAAATATTTTAAGTAATGACCTACATAATTGTAGATTCTGGACAAGGTTCCACTAAAGTGAATACCAAGCTGATTTCTTTCTACTCTAATTACTGGAAAACAAAGCAACAAAAAATATTTACATCAAAAGAAAGAAGACACTTTTTTTCTTGTTTACAACAATAAATGTCAGTAAGTCTGTTTAAAATAGTGGCTAATTATAATCTTCATGAGAGCATTCCCTAAATACTAGGTCAGAAACCCTCAGCCACTTTTAAGTCTTTCCTTTAGAGGCAGTAAGACTACAAGGCCTCCAGGGAAGTCAGCAGAACTTGCACAGTCGGGTATAAAGACCCCCAGGACACAAGGAATGATACAGAGGAAGCAGATTAAGTAGATATATATCTACTTTTAAGGCAGCTCTCTCTCTTTATGGCATAATTATGAAAGCTTTGGATGCTGAAGGAAAGCAAACTCAAAGGTAGGTCCAAGTCACCCAAGCCAAGCAATTGAATATTTCTCACACTCCACACAAGGAAGACTGTTGCCTGCCTGCACTGGATTGCCTTCAGGAACTGCAGGCTAGAAGTAAGAAAATAAATTACCAAATTCCTATCTTGTCTCTATCTATGCATTCTGCCTCACAATGCCCACTAGCATCTTAACACCACACAGCAGGTAATGAGACAGCACTGGGATGAAGCATTCAGCAATAAACTGCACAGGGCTATGACATCTCACAAGAAAGGTGTTTGGGAACTCCTATCACAGAAGCACATGGTTTTTAAACTAACGTGTCATTTGCACCTGACAGTGACAGTAAAGGTCATCTTCTGTTGTACCTGCTGGGTATAAAATTAAAAGAATTCACCTGGAGGACACAATCAAAATGAACTAGATCATCTCTCAGAATTAGAGTTTGCTAGGGGATTACTTAAAGGCTTTAGTCTGAATAGGTATGAGCTTATGCAGCTTTGATGACTCTGAAACTCTACCGACTCAGCAGAAACGTTAAGTCTATCAAAGTATGCCTGGAAAAGATTAAGTGTGTAGGAAAATCAGTAATCAAGACTTGTAGGCCAGGTTCTTTCAGGCAACTGTGTTGCATAATAAGGCCAAGGGGAAAAAAAAGATCATTTCAGGCAGGGAGAAGAAACTAAATATTTCAGCAGCTTTTAGTGCCCTTCTTAGTTTAGCGGGTTTTTTGGTTTGGTTTTTTTTTTTTTACTTCCATACTAAAGAATAAGCCCACACATACACTGAAGCATTAACTGCTTGCATTCAAGATCTCACAGTTACACCAAAGATGCTGGAGTGAACCAATGCTACAGAATTTTGATTCCTGAAAGAATTGTCGTGCAAGTTTGCAGTCTTAGGAAAAAAACAAACAAAAACACTTATTAGATTTTATAATTCAGTATTTCATAGTCTTTACTTCCCTTTCAAAAAAAAAAAAAAAAAAAAAGAGGATTCCCTTTAAGCAATTACTGATGTTTTGCTTGCTTTTCTCTCTTCTTGCCCACAGATCCTCAAAAACCATTATCAAGTCAAAACAAAGACACTGATTTAACAGAAGATTATGTGGACACAGATTCAAGGACATTCACACCTCAAGTCATCTATCTCTTGACAGTTCACTTAGATCACATCAAGATGAAAAACAACCTTCAGGGACCTTGAAACTAGGAAGTAGTTTTTCTTCGAAGGATGCTTTTCATCTCTGATTCAAACCATTCTTTTCTGAAATAAAGTTATATCAAATAATTTAATTCAATGCCCTTTACTACTTATGTAAGTGCAAGAGGGATTTGCATTTTCCACAAGAAAATAGCAATTTTTTTAAAATCATGTTCCTTTATGAAGCCAATCAGAATCTGGATATGGGAAAGTCAGCATGTACCATAGGACAGATGTCAAAAGGCTTAATAGTGGATTTTTCCAAGAACCACATTCACATCACTTTCCTATTTCCCAAGTAACCCTCTCACATTTCTATTCTCCTCACAATGGGAATGCTTCAGAGGCTGTCCCACCGTGCCACCTCAGCAGCCTTGAGGGCACATCCTGCCCTGCAATGAACCTACTGCAAGTAAGGGTAGGCTGGGGGAATTGCTGTGGAAGCACCCAAAGAAAATACAAAAAGGCACCCCATATCCAGAGTTCTGCTGCTGCTGCTTCTTAGATCAACACTCGCTCTTGTTCTTAAGACTTGGCAGTGCAGTTTATGCATGGGAAAATGCTAACCACCCTTCCAGAAAGCTCAAGGTCCAAATTCCAATATTATGGATAAATCCAGAACTGGTTGAACTGGAAAAACCGAGGTACATGGGGGCTGAAAAGCTCATGCCTGCAGAGCTCAGTGTAGTATCACACTGACATTTTAGGCTCATAAAACTTGCTGCAGAATTTTATTTTTTCTTTAAAGCATGGAGAACTCTTTCCAGACTCAAAGAAAACCACAGACTGAAATGAATCCACCTCAGCAGCATCCTTCCATGCAGAAAACTAGAAAAATTATTTTCACTGTAGCACTGCATAGCATTATTTTTATTAAACAAATCTGTATTGAGATTGAAATCTAATTAACAAGAACAGGAAGGGGAGCAAACCAAAACAACCAAGCTGGTTCTGCACTGCCATTAACATTAAAAATGTAGGTATATATATACACCTCTTCTCCATGCCCCATTTTTTTTGTGTTGCTGTCTTCAGGACTGGATTTCTCTGAGAAGACTCAGGACCACCTCTTTTCCTCCCCTCTTCTGATTGCAATACATTTTGCATCCTTTTATTAAGCAGAGCATTACAGTGCTTGAGGCTGCAGAAGCTCACAACCTGCTCATCCCAACTTGCCTCTCTGAGAATGGTTAATTTTGCCTGCTTCATATCATAATAAAACACACAATGCACATGAAACAATACCCAAGGGAGCTTGTGCTCACCTGATGACAGTGTCCTGTTATGCTGTTGGCCCACTTGATGCATGCTTTGCTGTAGTAGACTCAGGCATTCTCCAAGGCAGCTCAGGGTGGCAGCAGAGGTAGCTTTTAAAAGTAGCAAGTCCTGATCCAAGGCAGTAAGGGGTCCAGAATTTGGGAGAGCTTCAATGGCTTGTACAAGATTCTTCTGTTGTCCTTCAGCTTGGCTCATGATCTATAAAGGTCCAAAAACATCTGCTGTCATAGGAAATATCACTATGTAGCTGTTAGATTCTTATGGATTGAAATCGTGACTAAATGTGAAGAACTACCACAAATGGATGTTAATGTTCTGATCCAAACATACCACATACTCACCTACAAAAACGAAGGGCTTGAGACTACCAAAGGCCTGTAAAAATGTCAAGACTATGTTAGAGAAAATAGTCTCTTAAAATAGTAGGTTCACAATAGGTTTAATAGTGACTCATACTTTCTGAAAGTCTTTGTAAGGAAAAGTATGACAATTCTACTTCCTTCTCCATTATTAATTTAGGCTTCAATTTACTTGCTTTTGTATGGGATATGAGACACCCAAGGAAGCTACACTGTCCCTCCTTTCCTACATAAAGTATCTCATCACAGTTTAAGAATGGGTATTATCCATTTCTCGAGCATCACTAAGGAACTGTTATTACGAAACGCAGTATTTTTTAAGTTTACAGACATTAGTATAGGAAGCAACTTATTTCATATCCAATATGAATACCAACTACCAGGCAGAAAGTTAACCTGTTTCTAGATTTGGACCATCCAGATGAAGACAAAATGGGTGCTTGTATAGCAGGTAAAAACAGCATTTGAGCAGGCTGCTCTTTAAGCAAATTGGGAAGCTTTCAGAATCCTAAAGCCAAAAGAAAAAGGAGATGTTCAAAATTTCTCTCTCCATTTTTACAGCCTGTAGGAAGTCATATATGCACATGGCAAGCCTCTTACACTTACCTTGCAAAAAACCTACTGCAAAAACTTACAGGTTAACACTTGAAGCATCCAAAGCTTTCAGAAAAATATGTCTGAAGACATCATAATAAACAAAGATTCAAGCTCCATTTGTCCACACTACTGTACTGTAAAAATGTATTATGAACTTAAGGACTTTTTAATTATCATTATCATATTTTCAAGTATTGTGTGCTTCCTGCAGCCTTCCTATGCTAGTGTAAATTGACTGATTAAAAAATGTACGTTGAGTGCACTGAAAAGCTAGAAAGGAAACTGAACTCAAAGATGCAAATAACCACTCTTGCAAAAAAAATACTAGAATTACACAAGAAGCTGTTGCTGCAGTTTGTAAATTTAGCCAAATGCCTTGCTGAAGGTTAACATGACATTTTAATAATCAACATTTAAAACAGAGGCCAAAACTTCAGTAAAAGCCACAGACGATTTTAATTCCCTTTGGCAGAAAACAGGACCAGTCAGAAGGTGACACAGACCCCTCCAATATGCAGCTTTAAGGAACTACAGAATCAATCCCAGGCAATGCTCTGCTTTCAGAAGTCACACAGAACGAACCTGAGCTCCACAGCACGGACAAGGCGGCTGCTTCAAAGATAAAACAGATAAAATAAAAAAAAATACCACAGACACACACTTAGGCAAGTATTCCTCCTTCATGCAAAGAGCACAAGAAGGCAAACAGAAGGAATAGCCAGGAGAAAAAATATGACCATCTCCCTGGAAGACTGAACAATATAATTGTATGGAAAACTGCTTCTCTCCTTTTCCCATCCTGCATAAGAGTGTGAAATTGAAAACTTGACTTTCTCATACTTCACAGTGACAGAAATGTTCTATTTTCATTTCCAAGTGACTAGTTTTCCTATTTTTTTAATTTTTTTTTTCCTTTTTTGGAAACACTTTACAAATTCAAGATCTGCTTCCATAAAAAATAAAATAAAAAATAAAACTAAAAGCAAAACTTTGAAAACTTCAAACACTTTTATTTTCCCCTCCCCCTTAATAAAGGAGTATATTCTTTTGCAGATAAGACAGGAGCATAAGATAAACTCATCAGGGAGTTTAGAAAACATTTGTAAAATTAACTGAATGTTTGTAGCTATCACCCAGCCCAAAACTTCACAGGCTTTTCTCAGTTGTATTTTTCCTAGATTAGGAGAAATTTCAATAAAATCAATTATTTATTCTACCTTATCCAAAACAGGGTGTTGGTCCAAGTCTTACTGTTTTCCAGCTGAGCTAAGATAGCTTTAAAGCATCCCTTTGATTCATCTTTTCCCTGCTACCTAGTTTCATGTTATAGTTGTGATGCCAGCAGCTGGTCTACAGACCTGACAAAGCAGAAGACATCTGAACCTGCAACCTCTGTGTAGGATTCAAAGTATTAGAATTTGCTGAGAATTTACTGCTCAAACATTGATCAAAACCACACTAAGGTGCTGAAAGCCCAGAACAAAGAAGAACCTCCCCTACTCTAAAGTGACAGATCAACTCTATGGCAAAATGGACAAGGAAGTTACATAAATTATTGAAATAACTATTTTTTTTATGTTTGCCGATTTTTTTAAAGATCTTGAAAAAATATTTCAGAAGAAAGAGCTGAAGTGTAGTTGTTCTACAGAGAGTAAATCAAGGAGGAGCTAACACAAAAACACCAAAACATACAAGATTAAACTCATAAACACATTAACCCTTAACAAGACAGCCACTAAGTCATGTAGTTATAGAATCATCCTCTGTCTTACTGGTGGGTCTGTTTTTTGCTTTCTCCCAGGAGAGGAGAGGCAAAATGCTTGACTTACTAGCACTAAGCTCGTTTCAAAACCAGAATGAAAAGCTTTGATTTTGAGAAAGGGAAGTTTTTAAATTTTCCTTTTCCAAAGAGAATTAACTTGCCTAATTTTGAATTACTTTGCTCTTACATGGGATTATTTTGCCACCTTACAATTCTCCATCCTTCCCGTTTTCAAATACAAACAGCCCAAAGTAGTAGTTCTCTACTTGCAACAACAATAACAACAAAGGCTATTTGCTCCTGTCTCCTCATCAAATATTAACCCATTTCTCTTCCCACTCTTGTTTTGGATTTGACACCTCCTCTTCATCTATATATTCTTCTCATAATATCACAAAACAACTGCACATTCTCAGAAATGCACTGAAACTTCAAAAATATAACTTTATGATAGACGTACAATAAAAATACTGAAAGAATCATCAAGGACTTCATGTATTAAAAGGAATTACATGTGTGCAAATATCTAGCATTATTCGGCCTGCATTTACTTAATTGCAAAATGTTCAGGAAGAGGAAGCCTCAAGCTTCATCCTAGGAAGACACTAGCTCAAATGCATGGTCTGCTTCTTTCTCCATCTTCTGCCTGATGCAGGAGAACAAGCAGATGACATGTGCTCCCTATTAACAGCTGCTCCTGAAGCGTGAAGGAGATTCAGACCTTTTAGCCTGTCAGAAATTCTCAGGTACTGCCTGTGTTCTTGTAGTGGACTGACTTTAGCTGGTTACCCAGTGCCTACCACTTCCCCTCCTTGGCTGAACAACACGAAGTTTGAGGGGTCCAGATAAGGACAGGGAGGTCACTCAATTATCATCACAGGTAAAACAGACTTGACTCAGGGAAATCAGTGTAATTAATATCAATCAGAGTAAGGTAATGAAAAATAAAACCAAATCTTACTTCTCCCCCACCCCTCCCTTCTTCCCAGGCTTAACTTCATTCCCAGTTTCACTACCTCCTTCCCAGAGCAGCACAGGGGGACAGTTAGGGGGAGTTATACCTGTTCGTGACACATTGTCTCTGCCACTCCATCCTCACTCTCTTTGCCTGATCCAGCATGGGGTCCTCCCATGGCAAACAATCCTCCATGAACTGCTCCAGCACAGGTCCTGTCAGCAAACCCGTGTCAGAGTCACAGCTCCTCCAGGCATCCACCTACTCTGGCAGAGTGCTCCACAGGCTGCACGTGGATCTCTGCTCACCATGGACCACAGAGGGTGATCCTGCTTCACCATGGGCTGCAGGGAAATCCCTGGAGCACCAGCTTCCTCTCCTTCGCCCCTGGCCTTGGTGTCTGCAGTTGCTTCTCTCACATATTCTCACTCCTCTCTTCTCTGGCTGCTGTTGAGCAGCAGTTTTTTCCCCTTTCTTAAATCTGTTATCGCAGGAGCTCTACCACCATGGCTGACGGACTTGGCCAACTGGGGGTCCATCCTGGAGCCAGCTGGCCTTGGCTCTGTTGAACATGGGGAAACTTCTGGCAGCTTCTCACAGAAGCCATGGCTGTGGCCCTTCTCGTGCCAAAGCCTTGCCATGCAAAGCCAATACAATTCTCCTGAATAACACTACACTCAAAGAAACATGCCATCCAATGATCCTCTCACGAATATCAGAATGCAACAGGAAACATCTGTGATGTTTTCCTCTCTAGGTCATCTCCTCCCTACCACTTGCTCCAAAACAGAAAATCCACAGCTTTTGTTGCTGCCTGTTCCCCCCTCTCCAGGGCTGATCTTAATCTGTGTGGTTGCTTCCCCTACCTACCCCAGCCACAGCAACTGCTGCCTACTCCTTCACAGCTGGAACTGCACCTCCTGGTGTGAGCACATAGCCAACCACGATGCAAGAGACCTTATGCGACAAAAATCCAAACAAATGGTAAGTACAAATGACTAATTCTCAGGGTTATTTCCACAGTATGGGGAAGATAAGCAGAAAAAGCCATGAGATACCCTAGGTTTCCAAATAAATTTACTTCAGACATAGTAAGATGAAAGAACATTCTTTCATGCGGTAAATAAGCTAAAATTAGTTATTAAAAATTAATTTACAAAGTAAAAATGAAAAATCGATGTGCTATTTTCCCTGCCAAAAGAAAAAATACAGGAATTCAACATTTTGTTAAAATACAAATAATACATTAATCTTTCCCACACAGAGAAATCATCGTATAAAATCTGAATGCCATTTTTGATTTAAGGTTTCAATTTGTTTCTGAAACTAGAAAGTGAAAGGGAGAGATTCCAAATTATTAAGTATAATAATAAATAATCTCGATTCAAGACTTTTCCTCCCATCCGACAACAAAAATAAATAGAAACTTCAAAGGAAGAAAACTAAATAGCCACACCTGAATGTAAGAGCATATCATTGCTTTTGACATTATTTTATTTTAAATGCTTTTGTTATCCAGATTCCAAGACTAACTTAAGGCATAAGTCTGTCATATGGACAATGGACAGATGTGTATTAACAGAACATCTTTCTTTCTAAAGTTATTGATACTACAGGATTTTGCCCAATTAAAAAAGCACATTGCAACAACCTAAAGCAAACACCAGCGTCATGCCATCTGTAAAACTTCTCAATCCACAGCTGCCACAGGGGCACCTCCCAGGACAGTGACTTCAGGTTCCTCAAAGCACAGGAAGAATGACATCAGCCATATTACCTCAGAGGGCAAGCAGACACTCTCCCTCACAGGGGCCACATGGAGCTGGCCAAGAAAACAAGCATCACCAATCTTGTCTTTGTACTTAAATGATTTAAATACTTCAGATCATCCTACCCTCCTTCTAGTATATAACATGAGAGAGGTTCTTCAGACTGTGCCAGCTACAATCCAACCATATAAGCAATTTCAATTTTAGTTTAAATTTAGTTTAAATGTTGTTTAAATAGTCTTGATAACATAATTGAATCCTTTCATAGTCAGTATTAAGATATGCCTACCCATGCATGAGGAAAAATCCAAAACACTCCAGAGAAAAAAGAAAATGTTCTTTTAGAACTGAAAAAACACAGAAATTATGTTTCATCAAGCTCCTCTGTGACATGCTAGAAATCATTCATGAGACATTCTGCTCCATCAGTTAATAACTCTTTTTCTCTATTGTAATAATCTCTGCACACCATCACCAGCAGCACGTGGCCTGACAACTTATCTGTAGGCAATTCCTCTGAAAGATTTAATGCAGTGATTTTTATTTTTAAATCCTTTCCATTATTGACTGCATGCAAGCTGAAAACAGTTATTAAAAACACGGGAAAATAAACAACGCCACAAAAAGAGCTTATACAAAAATAGACCATCTGTAAAAATAAACAGTTGTGTGGAAAAATCTTTAGACACTTAAATAGTAATAGAAATGCAACATGCATCACTTCCTTAAAACTCTAAGTCAAGCTGTCCTTATGAGAAGTTTATTGCTTTTAAAGACCAGGAAATAGCCAGTTTGCTGCTGCACTCTTTTTTGGCAGGATTCGATCGGTAGGATCTTCATTTGGGGTGAGTTTTTCTAATATGAAAACACAGTCTCTCTCTCTGTCTGACACATGCAAGCACACACAGCCATTCTGGAAATACTAGTTATTTGCTTTTTAGAAAACAGTACCAGAAAAATAACTTTTCAGAAAGCATTAGGAAAGGACAGGAGGTGAGACCAGCTTTTCAAACTATTCTAAAACAAGTCACAAGTGATGTGTGAGTCAGGATATCTAACCATTGTTAAACACGCATATTTCACAGGAGTTTGGATTCTTTTCTTTTATTTAATAGAAAACACCTTCTTTCTTAAAAGCAAATGAAGAACAGAAGAGTCCACACACAAGAAATAAACACCTTCTAAGTCACTCTAAATGTGATACATTGTGCTGCCACATGAACTTAATCCAGTCATCAATTCTGACCTTGAGCAAGGGCTCCTCTTGCAATCTTGACCTGTATTTCATCAACACCACAAACTGTCATATTGTAAAAATCAAAAGTTAAAACAGCCAGTATAAGTAGAATATATGTGTATGTATGTACACATACATCTATCAAGAATATATCAAAATGTAAGATACTGATACCTGGAACTCCAGTGTCACTAAAGCAATCACACAGTCACTAATTGGACACACTACCTACCAATTCAGCTCATATTCACAAATCCAACACTATTTCCATTCAACTTGCTCACTTTCCACTATTTATTCTGAAAACGGAAAGAGCATCAACACACACACAAGAAGACTACTGTTAATCATCAGCTTAGAAAGTATACCTCACCAACTGGGATGTCTGGCCAAAGAAGGTAACTTGCACAAATGCAGTAAAAGTGAATGTTGTTTGGTTTTTTTTTATTATTTAATGCACTGGTTTTTGAGTTACACATAACCACTGCACAGCAACTGAACTTCTGCCTTGACTTAACCACTGAAAAACATTCTCAGACTACTCAAGGTTACTTGCTATGTTCATCTTACTACTTGACAAAAGAAATTTTCTGACGAGGATTTACAGACTTCACTCTTTTCTTCAGTAAAGTCACATCTTTCAATTGGATTCCATCTATAGCATGCAAGCTAGGAAGCCAAAATTACAGCTTAATATATAACTAAGAATAGAGATTGCTGCTGGAATTACTCCAATAGCTAACAGAAATCTCTTATCAAGATGAGTTTGCATTTCAGCTTTTAAAGCGTCAAGCGTAGAAACATGTACAAGACCAGATGACCACTGGTAACGTATCTGTATACTTTGCTTGCAATAAAACCTGACCTTCAGATCAAAAACAACCTCCTTATATTGTAAACCGGGAAGAATTCTACCCACAAAGCTTCAATCTGGAGTAGCCTCTATGAACATTACTATGCTAATGAAAATGTTTTAAGGAAGGATCCTAGAACATCAAGTGAGAGACTTGGAAAGCGTCTTGGAAAGATGAAACCAGATAATGATATCCGTATCAGCTGTCCTTTCCTGATTACTGCTTCCCTCCCATTACCAGGAATAAGCACAAAATTCTCCATTATCATCACCTCAGGGTAGCAGCCAGCTTGACCTCAATTATTTTAACGAAACAAACAATGAACATTAAAATTGTAATGACTTGTTATATAATAGTTATTAAGGCTCAGACACATACATCCCATCAGCAAAGCTTCAAAGAAGCAAGTTAATTTTCATTTGGCACGTAATTTACAGACAGAGACACAGAAAGTGACAAAACAAACAGAACTGTACCTCTGACAATCAGGATGGAAGATAATCACCAGGGAGCATTTCTTCTTCGCTTCAGTCCTTGCCTCTGCTTTCACAATTCAATTTTTCCCTCATAGGAGAATGAAAAAAAGCTCTCTCCACCCCCATCTGTTATTTTGTTGTCTGTTTCCCTAATCAGGAACACACAATCTCTGTTACAGGAAAAACTGAAAAGTCAGTTGCTACATATCTTCATTGTCTCAGCTAACAAAACATTATTTCCTTTAGGGTTTTGTTTTGGCTTTTTGTGCTCAGCTTCTCACCATGCTCTCCACAGGGTGGATCCTTGTGAGGAAAACCTTATAGAGCAAACATCAAATGTCATCAGGATTGAGTCTAAAAGCCAAGTCTAAGACAACCAGAAAACCAGGGAGTGGAGAAGGCAGGCTGGCTCAATTGTTTCCTGTTCTCAGCTACTCTATCAATCTGCTGCTGTCCCACTGGTTGCATCAGCACCTCCTGGGGCTACGAGCTCTCCACACACCTCAGCACAGAGTTTACTCTCCAGAGAGCAGCTCTTATTTACTTCTGTCATGAAAATTTTGAATTGGCTAGTTAATTTTTTCAGATACTAAACATGAAACTATGCTCCTTTTTTTACATATTCGATTCCTGTTTTGTATCTTCAAATTCTGCAACTTGGACACTTACTGCATATCCTTACAATATAATTCTATTTTGCACAGACAACATTCATTAATCATTTGATGACCTACGGACATCTTCTCATTGGCCTAATAACCAGTAGCTTATTAATCACACCTGCAAGCTCCCTTGTTATTAGCTGCACACCTACAACAGTAAGACTTCCTATTTTGTAGGTCTGAATACTATTGCTTTAGTCCATGAAGTTACCAGGTTTGGGGGAGAGAGGAAAAGGGGGACACAGGTCTTTTTTGCTGAATGGTTTGGAAGCCTTAAACATTCCATGCAGTGGCAGAGGAGGAAAAATTAATCTACCCTCCCAAGAAATTCTCAGTTGGTTGCAGCTCAGGTGTATGAGAGGAAGTTCCTCCCTTCCTCCCTTTAAAGTAGGCAGAAGCTCAGCAAGAAAGAGAGCTGACCTAACTTAACGACCTGTTTTACAAAAACATCATTCTGTTCAGAGGAATGAAAGACAGGATACGTTTAACAGATCTATCTCCAAACACCAAAAAGTATATGATATCTGTAGTTGTCAGTGTTCTCTGAGACTTCATAAAGACACTTTATTTGGATGCAAAACACTCCCAAGGACAATCTGAGCATTCTGAGTTTCTAAAGAAGTACACTCTTTATATCTGGGAAGCAGAGAGACACCAGAGAGAGCTTCACAGCCCTTGTAACACAAAGGGTCAGTAAAGAGTATCATAACAGTTTTGGCTGGATCCCTGAGAATGCCTCCAGAAATCTCAGCAAAACAGTCCACCTATGTCAAGTCAAAACAAATCGAATGGTTCCCTTTGCTACCTCCTTACCACATATGACAACCCCAGACATAAGGTTAAAAGCATGCTTGCTGTATTCAATGTGTCCTCCTCACCTGAGAAATGAGCTACTGAATGATAGAAAAGCAACTGGGGGCAGGGATGAGGAAAAGACCTTATGGCCATGCAGACAGACTAGGACAAAAAATTCAGATTTTGCCAGCAAATATTTAAGTAGACAGACATTCTTGGATTTTCTAAACTAGAGGATGTTTTTAGCCTTAATCAATACTCTGATATATATTCAGCTTTCCGTGAGTGGCTTCATATTATACAGGAGGGGGAAAAACGGGAGGAAAGCTTTTCCTGTCTTTCTCCCAAAATCTTTTAATTATTCTGAGAATACCTTCTTGCTGCCTAAATATGAAGGAGAACACTTCTTCCTCACAAAACAACATCAATTTCATGTTACTTTCCCTGTGGAAGAGGAAGATTTACAAACAAACCAAAGTATTAAAACACTAGAGAAGAATAAAACTCCTCTGATAGTGTCAGGTGTCTGTGAGTATTTCATGGAGCCACTTTCAGAAGTCACAAGGTAAGAAGTGAAATCTTTTTAGAAAGTGCTGGTTGTCATAAGAAACACACAAGTGAAAGTATGTGATTCAGGCAAATTGTATCAATGAGCACTGAGTTTTCCCACAAATCAGAGTGAGTAAGCTATTTTTCTGCAAAATTATCAGTATCAATCTAGCACTGGTAACTTTGCCACTGGAGGGAAGTGTTGGGGAATCAGGGTTTGTTGCAGGAGACACGACAATTTTCCTCTTTTGCCTTTTATGTTAGAGCTCCCTGTGAATACTCCATATACTTGGGTAACACATGACATTTTGTACAAAAACAACTACTAAGTGCTGGGTTCCCTTGCCGTGATCCCTTGAGTATTTTCTATGAACCATATCCTATTAATAGCCATCTATTGAGACTTTGCATTTACTGTCAAACACAACTCAATGCGAGCAGAGCTAGGATTGCAAGGAAAAAATCACAGGGAAAAGAAAAAGCAGCTCCCAAGGTTGTTTCCCCCACCCCAAGTTGTTTTCAGAGATCCATAATTTAAAAAAATTAGAGAAGCAAAAGGAAGGAGTGTACAAATACAAGTAAATCTTGGATGGCAGCTGGCTGCCATCAAGCCAAGCAGGAAGCACTCTATTCTATTTTAAACCACAGAATACAGTATTGAGAGCAGTTTATAAAAAGAACTTTGTGGGAAATCATTCTTATGCAACTTTACTATAAAAATTACCTCGCAAAGTCATTATTTTTAGTCACTAAACGTTACTCATAAGCAGATGTTATTTGGTGGGCTCTTCTGAGTAGGAGTTTTTCTTATCTCCTTCAGAATGATCATTTTGCTGAAGTCAACAGCTATAGCCCTGATCTGGAAAGCATATTTTGACTATCAGGAATTTAGGCTCATTTGTGAATGTCAAGCATCCCAAAGAGCTCCTAAAATGTTGCTGCTAGCCATTAGGTCAACATCAGCAATCACAGGAAAATTGTATCAGTTTACTGCAACATAGGACACAATGGATAAAAGGTGGGGTTTGGACTTTGAACGAAATTAGTTTTCAGAAGAGAAAAGGTGATGTTGAACATACATTACACATTTCAACATGAGTAATTTCAAGGATGCAGTGGTTTCTGTCAGAACATCTGGTGCTGGAAAAAGTAACACTGAATCTTACAAAATTATTATTATTATTATTATTATTATTTCATTCCAGCTGGGAATATACAAACATACATATTGCCACTCAGAGAAGTCCAATATCCCATACAGTATGCAAACTTCTGATGGAAAGTCCCAGTCCTTCTTCCCTTTCCCAAGACTGCTTATAGATCCTTTCACCTCCCCTCCCAATTAGCCACTTAACTTACAGCATCCAAGCAAAAAACTGAATTTTGTTTCTGTCATTTTAAAAAACTCTCACGTTTAGATATTACTTCCCCATCACCTCATGTTTTCTGAGAAGTCAGTGAGCTGTCATCATCAAAGCTATCTAATCTTACCTGAGTATTCCACAGAGTGTACCTCTATAACTTGTGACAAAGCATTCCAAATCCATCCCTTTGACTTCTCCCCATGTACAAAAGCTGACTGTCAGCTGGTTTAAGTTGACATCATTAACTTTACTGCACTGAAGTGATTCAACATACACTACCATAGTTTTGAGTAGCCATTTTGTGACACACTGGAATATGGCTGAAGCACCTTTATATAGCAACTTTTCCAAAAATCCATCTGTTTTGTTTCTTTCAGCCTAGACCTATCAATAAAACTGCAACTGGATAACTGAGGTTCTTGGAGAAAAACTGTAAGCAGTAATCCTAAAACACAGGAGATACCACCAGAAAAATATGCTATGCATGTGTAAAAATGTATGACTATACTTCCTAGAAAGTGGCACAGGGAAGAGAGAATTGCATGAACCATAATAAAAATTAAAAATAATTCATCAGTGACAGATATGCATCTAGTACCTATAAAATGCTACTTTAAAGCATATGTCAGATTTGGGCAGATGTAGTTCAGGTTTGTTTGTTGGATGCGATGTTGCTAGCCATCATCTTATTATCTGTATTTTAAAAGCATACTGCCAAAAATCAGAATTGCAACCAAGAAGCAGGTAAGCAGCTGCTGAAAAGCACCTATGTAGCACAATTTCCAAAGTATTCAACACCTGCAAGACAAGCATTACAGTAAGAATATGCAGCAAAAGCTGTCAGAGATCAGGTCTTTGTTAAATAACTAAGAGCTGCAGTGCTTACTGTTCACGTTTGTTGTAAACTCAAAATGTTTCCTGTATTTCTTAGAGTAGCATTCAGTACTTTAGGTGTTACACAAGGAGTTGAAGATTATCATAAGCCCTCAATAAAAGTGTATAATAATGTAAACTTAATGCTATGCTTAAAATATATGAGCCATTTCTATGGTTACTTTCTTCTAGAGGGCATTTATAGAAGTACTTCCTGTACTTAGTATTTGAATTTAGGCAGCCACCTAACATTAAATTGTCATATATTACCACTGAATATATTCAAAAATACCTTCTACTTAATTGAATAAAAATAGCATATAAATGTGGATTAACAAAATGGCCCATGTACCTTGGAAGCAGTAATTTGCATTAGAGAGTTACAGAAGGTGCCTCTTGCCACCCTTGTCCAGGGCTTGCTGTGAAAATCACTGCTACACCAGCCAGCCACCCAGAAACCTGCACTGAAAACAAGACCATGAGATGCGGTAACCTCATCCGAGAAAATACTGAAGTATGTTCTCTTTAAAGCTTAATTTTCAAACTGAGAACTCTGATTTTATATTTCTGCAGTATTTGTGCTAAAATTGTGAAAGAAAACAACCCTGTACTTTTCAAAAAATGCAGGTATGTGTATGATACGCTATGCTGTTTTATACATGCACATAAAACAGAACAGTTAAATTTTGTACATAAAGCAGAATTAAGTGGCAGTTTTGAAGGCACACAGAAACTGGAGACTGAATTCCCTTCAAATGTAACTTCTCTCAGGATCCCTTGGGAACCTACCATTTACTTGAAATGTAATTAAATGTTTTAATAACTGTAAAGAATAATCTTGGCTTCTCTGCAATTGCTTAAGAAAATGAATGCTGCAGGAATTTCTGAATGTAGTTGTCATACATACTGTATTATCCCTAATTTATAAATTGCCATTTATTAAATGATGGAAAATTATCATCTTTGCACATGCTCAACCACTGCTAAACTACAGGCTGAAAAAAAAACCATTTTTGTATAACTCGTATTTTCCAGGTTTGAAGGGGGGGCTGGTAAAAGGAAATATCAGAAATAACGAGCCAGGTTCATTCTTGACATAACTCATATGGACAAACTGTAATTTCAGTAGAACATTTGCTCTACGATTCCCATAGCAACCTTAATTCTCCCTGCCTGGGTATCTGGAACCCAGGATGACTCAACCTTTACACTAATACAAAATCAAATGCACAGAACAAAGTGTAGTTTAGGAAGATGCTACTTATATGCACTCTTAAGTGACCTCAAACATATTGCAAACACAAGGTAAAGGTTCAGAGATCAGAGAAGTATTCAGCTCATGTTTATGTAATGGTAACAATTGGTTAATAGTATTAGAAAAATTTCCATCTCCTCATCCCCCAAAGTGAGATAGTTAATGCTACTTACTGAATAATTTTTATAAGCACATGTGCATTTACTGCTCTGGGAGGTACTAGACTGAGACTGCCAGAGATTTAAGCACCCCATTTACCTCCCTAGGAGACATGCTTCTATTGACCTTAGCAGGACTAACTTGACATAGAATAAGCTGATACAGAAGAGACGTGTATAGACAAGACCAACACCTTCCAAAGAAATTTCTACAGAAAGCAAGAAATAACTGCATCTGTTCTACATGCTCTCAATTCTGTTTTTCTCTCTAAGGAGATGAAGGGCAGGCAATCACACAGATATTGCTGTACAGCCAGAAGAACATTTCTGTGTGCTCACACCGGTATTTTCACACTGTTGAAGAATCACAGGTTTCTAGAATGGGGCCAACACCAATTCAGACGAAAGTGGAGAGGTAACACTCGCAGCTGCCCCTTTTAGACCTCATGCTAGGTTTGAAACTGGTTTATACCTTTACAGAATTAATGCCTCTAAACAAATCATAATGGCTTCTGTTAAAACCCAGCTGGGAGCCACCCTTTTGGTATCAACCAGCTCAGCTGCAACTGAGCTGTTAAATGTACCTGCTACACAAATGTGTATTACAACACTTCTCAAGTCGAAAAGTGTGTCCAAGCACAGTTAAACAGTAGTAGCTGTAGTATAACTTACACCATCATGTTCTGTGCCAAATAAATATCAACTACTGAATTAAGGCTTAAGGGCTCATTCACTTTGTATTGACTTCAACAGACACAAAACTTACACAAAGAGTTTCTGCTGTCTTTTCTTCTGCTTCACTTTTCTTCAAGCTAAGAAGTACCACTGCTTTCTGAGAAACAGGTGGTTTTAGTTTGAGGGCTTTTTTTTTCCCCAAGCACTTTTACATTACCTCTTTTAGAGTGGAGACATTCTTCCCTTTTTCACAGCCAGATAATTAAAGTGAAAATTTTCTGACAGTGAGTTTGCAGACAAATGGAAGTGTAATACATACAATCCGTATAGAGTTGGAGTATAATGAGGATGTAACCTCTTCAGTAATATATCTCATTTTCTGATTAGCATCCATCTATAATTAAAGACTACTTATCTTGTATATATGATGATGTACTCGATAAAAGATGATCAACAGGACGAACCTATACTAATTTCTTATGTATCGTGAGGGATTGAAGGAAGTTATTTTAAATACAAGTCCAGGAAAAACTGGAGAGCTGTAACTAACAAAGGCTACTCCTCTGTGTTCTCTCCTTTCCTTTCCCAAACTTGCCACCACCGTATTATTTCATCAAATGAACAGAATACAGGACACTTGGATTTCAAAACTGAAACAGTATAAACACTTTCTGCAGTATCCATGAGAGATGAAATGCCCTGGCTAGTCCAACTGAGAAATCTGTCTAGAGTGTATTTACTACACTAGTTTTGAAATGCAGAAAGATTCTAGTTAAAAGAATCAACCACAAACTGCCACAAAGAAAACATCACAAAAAAACTTTTTATACTAAAACATATCTAGAAAGAAAAACGGACATGATTTTAGGTAACTAGTTATATACCTGACTAACAAAGGCACAGCAACACAGACTTGAGCAACGATACTGTAGCCATGGTTATCAGCTCTCCCCCAAAAAAAGCACCCACATTACTAGGCCAGAAAGATTGAAGTTAGCACAGTTCAGCAGACCATCCTACCTCCATACCTTAGGTGAATATGAGATCATTTTCATCTTCTAAAAGCAAATATTTGATTTAATACTCATGCAGACCTAAAGGTCATCTTGTTACAAAGCAGCTCTCACCTTCCTGCACTCTAAAATCAAGGTGAGAACTGACAGTGAAAGCAATGAAACAGCATTTCTCCCCACTTATACACAGTAATTTACACAAAATTAGACATATACTTTCAAAAACACTTAAATTGTTAACAGGATTTTAAAACGTTCTTTGTGCATACTTCGCACCGTTTAAGCATGATGTCCTGTTCAAGGAGCTGAATCCATTTTTTTTAATGTGCTCTTATTGCACAACCCACAGAGCCTCAACACTATGCCAAATATCTGGAGCTACAGCACTCTTTTTGCTAGGACTCACATTAGCCCTTATCCATTGACCTTTCCACGTACATACTTTCAGAGAAACAAAAGGACAAAAGAAATTGAAATAAAAAGCAAAACCTGATTTTTTTCAAAGCTGCAAAGTAAAATCTGGCATAGGTCAAAAGCCATTAAGATTTCCCCCGCTATCAGCTTAAACATTTACTACAAAGCTTTTACATCAACAAGCAGCTTAGTGTATGTCTTCACATAAAGTTCACACACATAAAAGTCCTTCAAGTCTAAATGTTTCCCCAAGTGGTTTAAGTAGCCCATCTTCTTTGTCACCCACAATGCTGCCTGCGCAGCACTGTAATTCTGTGACCCAACAAACACTTCTCCATAGACAACAGCATCCCTTTTTTGCTAGCAGTAGTGAGTCACAGCTCCTAACTTTGCTATCCAAATATTACAGTGACCTAGACATTCTCTTCTCACTTGAAAAATCCTCCAAAGTGGTTTAGAATCATCTCTTTCTCGCAGTAACCACACAGAATTGGACAATTGTAGCCTCACAAGATTGCTGTTAAACCTCACTCCATGAAGCCGTGGGTCCAAGTCCTAGACCTCCCTATATTGTAAGGAAGGAAGCAAAGAACTATTACTTAGCTACATAATTCCTGGAGGAATCAAAAAGTACCTGTTTAAATAAGGAAAAGGATGTGCAAGAAGCAGGACTGATATCTTACCAAAAAGCAGTCCTTTCCAAGTTATAGAACTGCCCACTGGCACATAAAAGAGATGTTACATGGTAGAGGCCTCGTGAAATCTGGATTCCCCCTATACCAAATGTTCAGAAACACATGCAGATGTCTAATCAGGGTATCAGAAGTTGTAGCAAACATATTTCAAAGTGATCCGAAAACCCTTCACTGGCTTTTTTAAATTGTCGGAAGAAATATTTCTCTGGACTTCTTTTAGTTTTATTTCCCTAAGTGTCTGTAAATAATTAATGTAAACTACTACAGAATCTTCACACACCTGGTTCTTCCTTGGTTCTTTAACAACAATAGTAATAATACTGGCAGAGGTTGTACAAGAGTCAGACACTCTCAGCTCAAATAAACACCATTCTGACCATTCTGTCACTATTATTTCATTCAGTGACAGCTAAAATTGAATATGAACTGTGATGCAGCCACTTGGCTTAACCTTCCAGTTGATTTTAACCACCTACAGTAAAGAAATCTGAAAGCATAACTCTTACCATAAATTTCTAACAGGATAATAATATGCACAGTTTTAAAAACAGAATTAAATGTCAAGACCACAGAGACTTAGGTTGCCATAAAATCACTTACTAAAAAATTAGCTTAAAGTACCGCTTTAATGCTAAGTTACAGTCCAAATAAAGAGGTAGGATCTCTAATAATTCTGCATAAAGTGCAACAGGATGCAGATAATTTTTCACAAGTTAATGTACGGTTAATTTTAGTTTTAATGTAACATTCCATAAATCAGTGTGGAGTGCACTATTAACATCAAGTTAATATAAGCAAAAATCTGATTTAAGAGAACAATATTAAGCAGCATAAAAAATTACACTACGATGAAAAGTAATGCTCCTGAGCACCTTTTCAATTGAGCACTATAAAAAAGTAGGTCAAGTATTAAAACATAAAATTTTTATAGCAGTCAAAAGCTCTATACTTATGCTCAATTTTAACTTACCAAAATTTGGAAAAAAAAGGTGAAATTTCAATGTCACAACAGAAACACTTATTACATGTGTCATTCTGTAGACCTAGAAAGTTGTATTTACTACATTTATATGTGTTTGCATGTCAGTTTCGTGCTAAATAGATCTCTTAGCTACAATTAGTTTCATGCTTAAATTCTCTAGCCCATTAAAAATAAAACAAAATTCACCAGAACAAACCACAGGAGGAAACTTTGTTTATTCTTACTGTGTTGTTTATTCTTATTATGAAGTGAAAAGAGAGGGAAAAGAACAACCAAGTATTACCAAACACCTCGCACTATATAAAACATAGGAGTATAGTCTCCCCTCTTTGCAACACGGAGACAAACCTCACTTCTTTTCTGAATAATATGGCCAGACCAAGGAAGCTCAGAATTGAGTAGCAATTTCAAGTTCAACACTTTCTTGGGAACATTGTCCAAGCCAGCAAACACCATATGTGCCAAGTGAAGGATGACCCTTTTTGCAGTATTACTGTTTTTCAAAGATCTCAAATATAACACAGTAGCACTACCATACCATACCATAACATTGCATGCTTCCTCTCATTTTCCAGAAGCAGATCAACTTTTTCCCATTGACTCAACTACTGTATTTGTAAGGTGCAAAATTAGCTAATGCAGTCCTATTTATAGAATCATTTTTAAAAACTTATTTGCATGTCAAAGTTTCAATGGCATCATTCAATCAGGAGAAAACTGGCATTGATCCATAATCCTTTTGCAGTGTCTTCTCTTCATCCAGATCATACTAAACAAATTTCAAATAAAAAGCAAAGATTTGGGTGTTGAAGGAAGGATTAATTCTCTCTCTCACTGTACTTTTAGCTCCTATTTTTCATTGTTTCAGATAAAAAAGAGGACTAGAATAGATTTAAGCACACTTTTGTGAGGACTCTGGACATACCTCTTTATTGATAAATTTAACAAGGGAGGAATCTAACAGTCACTGACTGACTCATATACCAAGCAAAGATATTCCCTGAAAACACAGGTATCATATAGCCAAGTCTATTGCATTCACTGTGCAGAAAAGGAGAGAAGAAAGTGCACGGAGCATGCTGTTGAAATAAAACCTGCTTTCCTTAATCTGGAAAAAACAGACATGTCCTTTCACAAGATGAGAACAACTTCAGTTAAGCAGCCACTTTTTACACAAGACTGGGAAAGAGGGCAGAAGGTCAACTTTTGCCACTGTCATGCTCTTCTTTAGGAAGTTGCACATGCACACACAAAATATTCAGTACATAAAAAGGTAAACTTCACTCATCACCTTATGAAATTTGCTTATGCATCATTCATCTTAGTACCATTTTCTCTCCCTGAAGAGCACTCATTTCCTTCAGCCATTACTGTATCTTCAATGCCTGAAGGGTTTTGTCATTATTACTGCAGCCCTCTAAAAGGAGCTGGTGCTGCAGCTGAGGTACCATTCACATCAAACAAAACGAAGTAATTACCTTTCATCATTAGAGATTGAAGTCTTGTAATAGTTACCTTTTTTGGAATGATATCACGTTGCAATACACTGCAAACAAGTGAGTCAGCAATTCAACTGGCCTTTTCTGCAGGGATGACACCTGACCTCTTACTCATTATTTTACTATAGGTTAATATTTATTTCTTCCAGGTATAGTTCTTTGCAACTGATGGCTTTTTCCCTTCCCAGCTTATTATGATCAGCACACACACTAATGCTCTCTTTTAAATTGCTTTCAGCCTTACCCAGCTTCATTTGACAAAATTGCAACAGCTCCCACTGTTGATTTTATTAATAGGTTTAAGGTGTACTCTGAATTCAACCTATGAGAGCAAATACATTTAGTCCACTAGAAACAACCAGGGGGAGACAACTGGTAGACAAAGACAAGAGATGGTTTTAAAAATAAACAGATGTGTGTTTTCTATAATGTAAAGAAAATGTGGGTGACATTCAGACAGTGAGTTCTTCATTTCTAATGTTAACTAGAAGAATAACAAGCAATCCTCCTCAGGATGTGTGATTTAAGCCTTCATTGAGAGCATACCCCAAAAATTTATTCAAATTCTTAACATGAAAGACAAACCAAAAACTAGTAAGATATAAAAGATGAAAGTGTGTTCTGTGAAAATCTGCCATACTATTTAAGCTTGAAATTCTGTACTATTTTTTGTTATCTGGAAGACAGACTTAAATCAGCATGAGTTAAATTTCTTAAACATTGGTACAAACAGGCTTTAAAAGAAACAAGCTTTCTTCTTTGGTTTTCATGCACTTGACACAGACAAACCATTTTTCCTTTCCAAGGACAGGAATATAAACTTGACACAAAGTTAAGACTACAGCAGTATAGCAACAAATCGCTGAGCGTGGGGAGCTACACCTTCATTCATACAATCGTCAGACTAATTCAAGTAGATTTTTCCAGCTATATATAAATGCTTCAGGGCCCACTTTCCAGGTATCTGAAAGCTGCACGCAGCTTCAAAGACATTTTCCTCCAGTACTGCAACATCACTGCAAAGTCTGGGAGCTACTGCCAATCTACTTCACTTTTAAGCATGTGCACACACCAATTTTAACATCAGCATAAAAAAAATCTGTATACACCCGACCTGAAGCTGAACCAGACCTAAAGCCCACCTCTTGCTCAGCAAGGGGATCAAAACAAAGCAATCATAAAGTCGGAAACAAAGAGAATTGTCAACTTGTCATAATCAATTGCTTATTCTAAAGCAAAATAAGCGCTTCCAGGTTATAGCCAAATAGCAGATGTTTCTCCCTTACCTCTCGGACTTCATGGAGTTGACCAGGTCGCTGGCTCTTTGCTCTTCGAGCAGCTGCAGGTGATTTGTGATGTGTGATGGTTACAACAGTTGGCCCGCTTTGATTCGTGTATTTCTGGCCACTCGGAGATGCAGAATTAACTGTCCCAGGCGGCAGCAGAGATGAGCTTCTACTTCGTGAGGATGAGATGCTCTAGAACAAGCAACAGGACTGTGGTATTAGCAACCTTTACACAGCTAAAAATTTACAATTCAGGCTATACATTTGTATTGTTCTACTTTTCTCACAAACTTAAATCTGGAGGTGTTACTGATTTATTCCTTCTGAACCATATGCATGGCTCAGCATAATGTTCTTGGAAACATCAGAGCTATTGCCTTTGTTTCTTGGCTTGCCTGAAATTGGTCTTTGCAAAAATCTTCATCAATCCTTACATAACAATATGCTTCTTAGTTCTTACAATCCTACTTTTTAGGAAAGCTTAGGAAAGATTTTGCAGACAGAGTAACAACAATGCCAACACAAATATTTTTAATGAAGCCATTGATCTACAATTCACCAAACTGGTGTGAACACAAGGAAGAAAAAAAAAATCTTAACACTTGCATTTTATGAACTTCTGAAACAGTGTAGTATTGTTTTCAGCATCAGAGGAGGTGCACAAAGCAATTAAACACTAATGTTTGAAACAAAACATGGCTTAAAGAAATCAACACATTTTGGAGTAAGCTCAAGATAAACCCCATATACAAAAAAGGCCAGAAATAAATCTCCAACAGTACCTGCAGTATGAATACTTTTAACATACAACCTATAAAATCAGTCAGGACATTTGGTTTTTACCTAACCATCTGTCAGCATTGTTATCTCAGTTTGCTCTCCACAGACCTCAAATACAAGTTATCCTGGAGGTCTGCAGGACAGCAATTCTCAATCAAGCTCAGATGGGCATCAGATCACCATGGGACATCGTATATAAAAGTGCAACATAAAAAAGTTTTTCCCTTTTATTTGAACTATTGATTGCATCTGTAAAGTTCAAACCACAGAGTAAGTTTCACCTCATGAAACAAAACTAATTCAGAGACTAACATTAAGTAGCACTTTAAGACACTGCAGAAAATACACAGCCCCTTGAATAGAACACCTTTCCACCTCTCCTTCAAACCCTGCACAAATAACAATGGCAACCTACAACATTGCTAAGACAGTCACCATCAACACAAGGTACTTCTCCTGAGCCTGCTGGTGAGTACACAAAAGTATTCCTTGGGCATAATCTCTCTTCTTATACCTTACAAATCACTTTTTTGCAATTCTGTGGTAATCTTAAAACCAAGGTGAATAGGTTCCAACTACCACTGCAGTTAAAGTCAGGCCTCATGTTACCACCACACTGACTGTAAAGGACAAGGCAGATTATTTGGCACTGCCAAAGAGAAGTGAAACAAGTAACACAATCCCTCTGCCACCAGCACACAAAACTACACTTTAGACTTTTTGAAGGTTTAAAAAATGGGTTATCACATTGCCACTGTGCAAAGAACTACTAATCTCATAGAAATAATTATTATTCCATTGGTCTAGACTTAACATTTACAAATCCTTCCAAGAATGATGGTCTGACTGTTTTTGAAATTAATATATTCTTTACTACCATGGCCAGTAAGATTACAATAATAATCATTTGTTCAAAAATTATCCACCCTGGCTGATAAATCACAATTGCATTAAAACTGGATTTGACTCTAAGGCAAAAAAGCAGCACGAGATGTAATTTGTCAGAAGGGCACAGAAGGTTGCTAGGTTTATAATTCATCTTCCATTTGAGAGAGCACAGCTTAGACATAACTAAATAAGAGTCAGAGGAAAAGGTATTTGGGAGAAAGAAGGGGATGAGGGAAACTGAATTTCTTTTTTCAAACATATATTCCAGAGAAAAAGGGAATTCCTAGTATATAAGAGCAGAATATACTTCACTAATGTTTGTTTTTCAAACTGACTAGTATCAGAATCCTTCTAAACCAATTTTAGGCTTAAAGGAAGAACAAGATAATTTTATCTTTTAGTTGAAAAATCACCTTCTCTTTTAAATTAAGATAAGTTATTTTTGTTTCAGAATGAAATCTTTTGAGATTCACTGACATTTTAGTATCATCCTATCACAATAATAAAAATACACAGCTGCTACTTTCATATAGCTAAACATATCCTAAGATTCAGACAAACAGCAGCTATGTAAAACACTGAGTTTTCCCATTAGTTTCACTTAAAAGAAAACAATATTCTGTGAGAGGTAAAGTTTTGATTTTCTTGAGGTAGAGCTACAGATCTGCACATAACAAAAGTTAACACAAAACATACATGGAAAAACCCATGCACTGGTTCAGACTGTGGAACCACAATGCATTTAAGACGGCTTTTCCTAAGTTGTGCCAAGGTATGTGTCAGCTCACAGCAACTTCTGGTGAACAGTCTTTTAGGGCATGGAGCTTGGGGATCAGTGGAGCAGGAGAGAAAAATCAGAAAAAACAGCCCCTCTAGTTTCAGCAGTGGGTGGTGCTCAAGAAGGCTGCCCTGCTATAGGGACACTAGGTAAACCCAAATCTCTACACACACAAGTTCACAGCCTGGCAAGGGCTGCCCATGATGCACTGCCTGGTGTGCCTGACACTCAGCTCTGTTGTAGGGCAAGGCAAGGAGCTTTGAGATCTCCAGGGAGACATCACCTTTCCCAGTGAGTCTCCTAGAGCCCTCTGCTTTGCCTTGCAGCACAGAAGAGTCACCAATCCTAGGCAGCTCATCCAGTCAGGGAGACTGGCAATCTGGAATTCGTACATACATAGTCTGTGCCAAGTATCAGAGCAAAATACATTGATCCATGATCAGCTCCTACACGTCTATAAGCAAGTTCTCCTCAGCTCGTTGTTTTCTGTCCCTTTATACCCTTCATCCATCTATAGTGACCCAACATTTCCAAACAACGTGCCAGAAAATTCTACCACCCCACAATAAAAATACTCCAGCATCTAAATTTGGTATTATTCCTTAAAGGGCATCTGTAACATACAAACTTTAAATGAGCTCAGCATCAGGACCTCTGGTTACCCATGAAGCTATCTCTAGGCAAGGCCCCGTGACAAACATAAAAATTTGCAACTTAAAACTTGCAAAATCAGTCACAGCCAGTATGCATGTGAAGGTCTGCAGGAAGCAGTTTTTACAATCACTCAAAACCTTTTTAACTTGGACTCTGCTCCTCCACTGCCACAGAGAACAGCAGCAGAACTGTGCCTGCTGCATCCAAGAAAATGGGGGAAGCATCCAATTCCTTCTGACAGCTTCTTCCTGTCACTGCCAGAAGAGGACTCTCCAGGAACTGCACACTCAGCCCCTCAGGCACTTCTGAATTTTACAGCACATTGTCAACACCTATGTCTCAGCCAAATACTTGACTCTTCTTTTGCAGAATTTCTTGAGATTAAACACTGGGAATGACAAGCACCCCTTTGCACTGACACACAGCTGTGCAAAAATAAGAATTTTCCGTTTCTGTTAAAATGTGAAAACCGATGTGAAGTTTTCCACTGCTAAAAGCACTCTAATTATAAATCATACTACAACAGCCATTAAAGTCACTCTCACAGGAAATCAAAGCAATGAGAGTTAACTGATGGGCCTCTATACCTAATTCCCTGCTCTTCCCCCAGCACAGCTCCTATGACTGATCTGCCCCTCTAATTATTACCATATGTAATTTTCTTTGGTATAACTGCCTTCTGGCTCACAACTAAATAAATAAAAAGTCTGACGAAAGGAAGATGTAAGCTCTTCAACAATTAGTAATGCATAGTGCCAATAACGAGTCAAGAAATGCCACAGGCTGAAGCATCCCAAAAGGACTGCAAATTTTCTTTCCTGAGGCCACATTTTACCATTGCACCAACATTTCACCTGCTAATAAAATAAAACCAATAAAAGAATAATAAAGAAGTTAATAAAAGATTATTTTGTAATTTTCATTCATATGAGTTTTATGACCTAAAGCTAGCTAAAGTATGCTTAACCCAAATCTGTTTTAGCTAAGATTTTAATTTTAGTAGCTTGTCCATCTCCAAGATAAAAAAGCAGTGTAATGAATGCTTCCATTTGGATATCAAAAATCCTAACAATTAAAATAATGGAATTTCAGAACAGTCAGTTCGAACTATACTCATGTTTTCATGACTCATTCTCCCAGGAGATTTTCTTTCCTGTTCACAAAGAAGCTGAAGTGTTTTTCACCATTTACCAGAAGCAAACAATTTTGTTTATTTTGGAAAGTAAATGCAATGTTCCAGAGATCAATAAAATAATTTCTGAACTGAATTTTCATATCTGCTTATGGTTAATAATCATGATTTTCACAGGCACTGTGCCACAGATATTTTTCTCAGAATAATAATTACCAAAATGACACTCCTTTACTCCTCTGCATATATACAGCACAGAAAACCAATCCCTGCATGCAGCATTAGAGCTATGGAAAGTCACATGCTATCAGAAAGTAATTACAATTTTGAGACACCACCATTCAGTGCTTTAATTCCCATCTATTTCTTTTCCAATGCATCCTAAGTAAACAAACACTGATAAAAGATAAACGTAGACACAGTTCTGCTTCATTTACATCATAATCATTCACAAATATTAAAATGCAAATTACAGAATCTACATAACATCCAAACTTCAGCACTGCAAAGAGACCAGCTTATGAGGTTTTGCACATTTCTGTCAAGCACCATCTATGGTACTAACTCTTCTGATAGAATATCATACTGCTTCATCATCTTCAGTAAGGCAATATATGTCTTCTTTTTAACCAAGAGACTATGGTAATTATTCTATCATAAAATCTTTTCTTCATAAAGAAACATTTGACCATGTTCAATCCTAAATTGATTTTCTTCCATTTCTGTAGAAAGATTTTAGAAGCAGCGAGCAACTTATTTTCATGAAGCTTCCAAGGGAGGAAAAAAGATGTCATACACCTATCAACAGTCAAGCACTGCTTCCCTCTCAGGCTCACTACTGTAAGGATTTCAGTGCATTTTTTAATTAGAAGTGCCATTCTTTAGTTGACTTCTATAGGTCAGGGATGAGAAGAGGAAGCAGACAAGCATACCAACAGAGGGAACAGTTAAGCTCAAAAGGCAAAGCAATTTGACGTGCACAGAAGAACCAAAACAACACTGAGAAGGACTTGAAATGTTCACTAATTTGGCTTTCTGAAAAGTTATCATACAGATGTCAAAAATACCCAGACAATGATTCATTTAGAAATGCAAAGGTATCTCTGTGGCCACTCATTATTAAGGAAAAAAGAAAGTTGATAAAACCCAGGGTCTGTGATAGTCATTCTTCCAGCTGTGGAGAAAAATTACACATCTGCCTCATAACAATTTGATAAAAGTATTAAGTTTGAGGCAGTACTGCGGTGCTGTTTCACATAATAGCCAAACTGCTACTGCAGCTGACACTTGAAAGGGGCTGGTTTGGACTTTTTTTCCCCACCATTACTCCAGGAGGTAAGCAAGTAGAGAACCAGAGACAGAGACACACATTCCTCAGAGAGCTGGTCAGAGAGCTTAGTTCTTTTTAGCAGGATGCAATTTTTTTCTACTTTGATGCCCAAGTTAACACAGAACGGGAAGCACAACAAAACCCACACAAAAGGTGCTAGCAGAAGGAAGGGAACTGGATTACAATTTACAGCTGCAAGGAATCAGCAAATGAGTTCAGCTTAAAGATGAATCCACACCATCCAATTTTAAGCAGCTAGCTCACTGTGCAGCTCCAAACCAAAAGCTGAAATAATGGAGAGTCTGTCTCCTTTCTCTAACACAGACCAAAGCTGAAAGTTACCATCTGAGCTCAGAAGCAACTTCACAAGATAAAGGTTCTGTTCCCTGTCACATTCCTGATACAGACACACTGAGATAACAACAGTTGTATGCAAATCCAGCAACCAATCTACACATAGGCACTAAGAGCTAGTTTAAAAACCTATGTTTGTTTTCAGCAGTGCTTCTACAGCCACCATTATTAAACAGTCAAGAAAAAAGGAGAATGAAACAGAAGAACTAAAAAGCTTGTGACAATTTCTGGATAGAAAATTGTTCTTGGAAGTTACCACAGAAATTATGCATAAGCCTACTCCTTCTTGAAAGCATTTTATATCACTGAATTCAAATTTGACTAATGATTTAATTAAAGCTTGTACAAAATATTCACTTAAAATAATCTCAAAGAACCAGCAATCTTATCCAGAGAGAAGGTTTATTCCAATACAGTTGATTTGGCACTTACAGAGGTTGAGCAAACTGTAATTAAGTGAAATGAGACTTGTATGGGAATACCAAGAACTATCTGACAGCATGGGAATTATTTGACAGAGAACACTTTTGCTTTACTGCTTTTTTTTATCATTACCATGTAAAATTTAATTAAAGCAAAGTCAGAGACTTGGCTTATGTTACATTCGCTCATTAACTGTACCGCTCACCTTTGGACCATTTATTAGGACACAACTAAATCTGGTGTTTAATATACAACTTTTTTCAATCACTTCTCTATTTAATTTCCTCCAACACTCCAATCCCCAGCTGAAGCTTTAAAAACAGTCACGACAGCAAGTCATTCAGTAGCATTTTGAAGCAGGCAGTAGCTTGAAAAAGAAAGGAAACTAAGGCTGATCTAGATCCAGCGCAACAAGAAGGAATGCTCTTCTCTGAGTATTTCACAGAAACAGTGACACAGCTTCAGCTTTGAAAAACATCTTCCAAATTATCATGTTTTTCCACGAACTCCCTTCCAATAACACCTGTTCAAGATTTTAAAAATGTGTTCTCTCTCCAGTATGAATGACCTGTCGCTAAGAGTTGCTTCACTGGTATTCTTGGGAACCTTCCCACTCCTTGCCTGTTATCCCATTATTGTTTTTTTCACATTTAAACTATATCCCACATGCATAACATAAAATATACCTCTCACTGCATATTTTTCACTTCCCATTCTACTTCATACAAGCACAGGACTCCTAAAGAATAGCTAGAAATTTCTGCATCTCAGTATTCCTGTGAAAAAGGTGAATTTAAGCTGCAGAAGAAGTTGGGAGCAAACACTCAGATTCCAACTTTCCAGATGCTGTTCCCAGCAGAGACAGAGCTTTGATTCTGTTCAAACTCCAGAAGCTCAGAACACGACTGGAGACAGATAACTTACAGTTTTCACTTACTACAGTCCTTAAAGTATACAGAGAGGGAGGAATAAAGAGAACCAGCCCTGCTGCCAGCAGAATAACAAATCACATCACGACAGTCCTATCAACGGCAGAGCTATTTTAACAAAACCCAAACCCACATATTTTTGCAAAGTCCTCGATTATGCAAAAGTAACTCAAACATATACCCATCTCTGTGTCATTAGACACCTTTCTGTGTAATTCCAGACCCTAAGCCAAACACAAAAAAAAAGTAAGGTGGCTGAAAAAAGCATAACACCATTTTATGTAAATTTAAAATATTTTAAAGAGCATGTTTCTACTCCTATGCTAAAAATCATTTAGTATAAAGTACCATCATCTACAAGAGAAAGAGAAATAACATCACAAAGAAATGAAGCAGTTCTTGCTTCTCTTACCTCCTACCAGGCAGTAGATACGAAGAAACTTTGAGGAAAAGAAAAATAAAAAAGAAAAATAATAGAAATGTGGTTTTTTTCTAGTTTCTGGAATTTCTGTGAACGATTGCTACCTTGCAAACAATATCTGATCTCTGAAGTCTAATTATTGTATCATTCTAGCTTTTGGTCCCTTCCTTTAATAAAGAAAAGTAGAGAGAAGTTTTAAAATGTACTTGTAGGTGAAATTTAAGTTAGCACTACATGCAATGCTAAAGCCAGGACTGAGAAGATAGGAGGGGGGAAAGGAAAAAAAGCATATTAAAAACAAGAGATAAATCTTGTCACAAAAAAGGTTTCTTGGAACAGGTAAGCATAAAATTGCTTCAAGTACAGTCCACTTCCAAAGTAAGAAGTAGAGTCATCAGTGGTCTCATCTGAAGTGCATAAATTCCCAACGTTTTATCTTCTGGACTGGTAAGTTTAAAAATACAGAAGATAGATATTTTCTATTTGCTCCGTGGCTTACAAAAGCAGAGAATTAAAAGTGCTTCACTAACAAATATTTTAAGTGAAAAGTGACCTAGCCTGATTGGTAACACAGAACTAAGAAGAATAGTTTTCTTCAGCATCTCTATTTGATACTCAACAGATTCAAGCTAATTAAAACACCTCTATTCCAAAGTATATCTATACTGCAGCTTCCTATGCCAAGTTTCTGTAACTCATCAGTCTTTAAGAAAAATGCAAGAACCCTCTTCCAACTAGCTGAAATACTCTTTCATTTAGTTCCTCTGCTACATATGTCCACCACACCTCAGTTAAGGAAATCCTTTTCTTTTCTTGCACAATGAGCATAGGAACCAGGAGCAAACCACAGCATTGTTGGTGACTATGGAGGAATACAAGTAGTCAGTGAGATGCTCCCCATTCTAAAGCCTTTCTATTTCCAAAAGTTGTGCCTTAGATCTTCTGTGACAGAAACTGTTCATGTATTTACCAGCCTCCCACTCATTTACTCAAGACTGTCTAACAAAATTTTGCTTTTCACATACTTTTCAAATCTATAAGTACTTTTGGCATCCAAAGCATCCCAAAATATTCTCCACTTTCTATTCATTTCCTTTTGGGGCTTTTGTTTGTTTTATGTTTTGCCTGTTTTCAACTCTTTTTCTTTGAGGCTCCCCATATCAATATTATTAACAGCTAGCAAATACTTCCTATTCAACCACTGCAGAGGACTTACTATACTGATTTGCCCTTTCCATTCTCATCACCAGAAAAAAAAAAGACTACAATGAAGTCAAATTTCATCACACAGAGTTCATCCTGTATAGAAGAATAACAAACACTATGAAAAGTACTTCATTTTCCCCACTCCAAGTTTTCATTTCAGAAATGGAAGGGGACTGATAAAAGTATTCATTATAAGTATTTGAGAGAGTTAGATCAGTCTAAATATTATCCCTTTTTTTCCCTGATAATTTCTAAAATTTAGTTTGCTTTCCTAGGACCAGTACTAATTGCTGTTTATTTTCACTGTTGTAACACCAAGATTTTTCTCTTGACACACTAATGAATTCAGAAGAAAATATGTAGATACTACTCCTGTTGAAGGGGCTCAACATGGAAAGGTAGTCTGAACAGAAATTATTACTAAGTGCAACAGTGTTTACCTAAGGAGGAAATATGATCCCAACTTCAGTTCTACAAAGATCAGCTTCAAGTAAATTACTGTCATTCTAAATGAAACTTTGCTATTAAAATAGAATAATTTATCACAAGCAGGAAAAGAATAAAAACAAAACCAGTATTAAGAAACATTATGAAAATTAATAGAGTGTAGAAGCATAAAAACCATTATGCCATTGCACAAATCTCCAATATCATATATACTGAACAGCAGTTTTACCACCTCATCACAGTTAAATTATAGGTGCTAAACATTTAAAAGCATTTCACAAGTGACCAGAAAACAAACTGAGGAATAATTCCTTGATGGAAATTGAGTATAAAAAGTAGGGATCACTATCTAGCACGGGAGCTGCAAGTCAACAACAACTGTAAGAGTACCCTGATCAAGCAGAGTTGCACCTTTCTGAGTAGTACTGGGCCACATCCATATAAAAACTATATTGAATTCCAATGCATAAGAATTTTTAAAGTACTGAAATACTCAAACTATTTAATTCTCCTTCAAAAAGGGTTTTATTTGTACCACAATTCAAGCCATTTTTACTTTGAGGTTGGAGACAGCCTCAACCCACCATTTTGCTAAGTCTACACAATCTTTTTACCTGCCTGACATATTTAGCTTCTTTGAGGACAAAAATTGTGGACAATTAGTTCCAAAGAGAAGTAAATAACATAAAACTTCATATGATGAGCTCTTTCCAATTTAGTAAAGAAGATGAAGACTGACTGCTGCTAACATCTATCTGAAGTTTCCTATAATAAAAGTCACTAAATTGTATAAAACGAAATAAAACTATATTAGTTAATACTTCTAATACTAATCATGACAACACATGGTATTTATTTATAAATGGTTGATTCAGCCACCCAATTACCCATGCACTTCACTAATCTATCATAAGCATGTAAATGTTTATTTATTAAGATCACCCAAACTGACTGATCATCCAGGCTATGCTAATCTGCACCTACTCCACTTAAAACATAGTAATTACTTCTCACTCTTAATTATTTACCTTAGAATCACTTTCCTTGTGATGTCTGGCACAGGATCGAAGCTGAGTTATCCAGTACTGTTTCTCCTTTGCATCAGCAGCTAGAACAGAAACAAGAAAATGAAGGCAATCACACATAAATCAATACTCATTTTTGCACAAGAGGTGACAGAGCAGGGCAGAGGGGGAAAGATTAATTATTGATTAGGATGCAGTATAAATCCTAATTTATGCTACATAAGTACACTTAAGTTTGTCAGTGCAACACATCTAAACCTGTACTTAAGAGGCCAGTTGGAAGAAATAAGCTTATGAGTCTTCTTCATAGTTATCTTCTTCACATGTTAGCAAAAGCAGAACTACCTACCTCAAGATGTTTTTGTTTAAAATTTCTCCTCCACTTTTGTTTTACTTGTCTGTCTTTGTGAAGGACAAGGACCACACCACAGTATTTAAATCCATAAAAGCTCTACACTCAGGTTGTCAATCAGCTACCAGACAAGCTACCAGTTCCCCAGATACTTAAGTGCTTCTCTTTTAATGGAGTTCAGCTAAATCTCTCTCTAAACCTATGTCATTCATACACAACTTAAAGACACAGGAATAAAAATCACAACTTCCCCCCCACATCTTTAAAAACCAGCTTTAAAAGTTATGGAAGAGTTTGTCTGCTCTCAGATGGCTACTGTGTAATACAGTAAGACCGTTTAGGAGAGAGGCTTTTTTTTCTTAACTACTACAGGGATCCTCATTAAGAATGGCAATACAGAGTTGATAATTTCAGTAAATATTTCCTCTTACTTCCTCTGCTACTGAGTATCTTAATGGTTATTAACTCAGCATAAAAATTGTTTACTGATTTTAATCAAATTCACAGACATCATTGAATTAAAAGCAGCATATTGTAAGCATTTGATAATTTCAAGTGATTGGAAAAGCATAATGCAATAACAAGTGTTCATGATTTCTAGCTGTGAGACTTTCAAAGCATTTTAACAGAAATTCTCCCTGGTTGTTTCTGAATTCAGTTCTGTGTATGTAAGAGCAACACACTGTACCACAGGGTACTTCTGCATGCTCAGTCCTGCTGGACAACTGGATAAACTGTGGTCAGAATAAAACTAAGAATACTTCTGTTATACTGCATTATATATCCTTTTTTTTTTTTTAGTAACAGTTTATTTTTTATAAATTAGTTTGATTTGGAAGCATCAATCAACCATACTGAAAATACACTAAAATCAGAACACTGCCTTTTTTTTTTCCTTCCTTTTTTGTAAATATTCCAAAGTAACTCCTACATACCCTATACTGTCTTAGACTAGGGAACAAGGAAGAGGAAAACATCATGCTCATTCCCACTGAGCATTCAGTTACTCCAAGACTGATTATATAATATCTTAGCAGCCTCTCACTGGCATTTTTCCTTTCTCTGACCCATCATCAGATTCATTACTGCACATTATCTGCAGGATGGTGACAGGGAAGAACAGTATTAGAAAACAAATTATGTCGTGGACAGCAATGAAAGCAGCTTTTTCTTCCTCTGGAAGCAAGTAAGATATAGCATTCAATCAAAATACCTCAGCAACAGATTACAGAAGCCACCTTGAGGTACCTTCCAGCACTGAAAGTCTATGCATTGTAAAGTCACATGTACTTAACTCCCGATTACTTCTCCACCATGTTGTAAAACATACTGTGTAATAACAGAGCTGTATAGCCACTACTTTCTGACAGCACAGGGAAGTAAAAGAGAAATGAGATATGAGAGAAGATAAGCACAAGTAGGAGTGGAAGAGAACAATTCAGCTGGCACTGTAAGCAGCACTGTACCTCTTAACTTGTACATCTCTCCATTAGCAGAGTAGACCACCAGCATGTGTGGCACTTCATCACTGGGCGATATTATAGCTCCAGCTAAAGACAAGGCTCCTCGTGGCTTTGGGCTCTGATTTTTAGTTTGTTCATTCATGAAATACTGCAGAATCCCGGTCTCAAAGTCCAGCACAAAGTACCTGTTGAAAGAAATTACAATCATATAATATTTCCGCAGAAGTTATTAATGCACTTACCAAACAAAGGGCACAGATTGATCTTAAATCAAGACCATAAATACACAAAGGAGGTTAAAGTAATGTTTGCAATTACAGTTTTATAAGGTACTGTTATTAGGCTTGGTTTTTCACGGGTAGGCAATCTGTTCCTTAATTCGTAACACATGCCATTTCACAATAAACCAACACCTAGGACTGAAAGATCATACAAGCAAAAAAACTAACTGGGTTGCCCAAGTGTACTAAATGAAAGTGAAGGTATTTCAAAGTTGGCGTATCAGCCTCAAGAGTTGAAAAACATTTCCTTTTTTCCACAAATAAATCCATCTTTCACAACAGCACAGATCCTAAATTCAATTTCCCCTTGGAACTCTTCTATGCTACTACACAGAACAATTATTTGTTAATGATGAACACTAACCCTTGACCAAGAGGGAACAGACAGCAACCTCCTGGCTCACATGAAAGTCAGTGTACTACAACCCTCAACAGACTAGAGTGAAGTCTAGCTGCTTCAAAAAAACCACACCAACAATCTGACTAATTCTATTAACATGGGTATTTGTAACACACAATATTTGTGACTTTTCCTCTAAGATAAGATTACCACTGGTCATAAGAATTTGTGTACAGTATTTCAGAAACTGTGATTATTCGGACTTCTGTAGCTTTGTATATCCCAACTTTGCTCAAGTTACCACATTTTGTCTTAGCTCTTTCACAATATCCCCAACACAGAACATCTCGAACCTTTCTCATCACAGAACATATCCAGGATTGTCTTCACCACCTGCAGTTATTGGTGGTGCTCTGCTCCTTTCTTTATTCATCCTAAATAAGCCTGCACATGATGCAAGCAGTTATTGCCTAAGATTTACAGAGTTTCAGACGTTTTGCTTGGGACTCCTTCCTTTGCTGCAGTTATGCTTAATTCTCTACTGGCGCTGCCTTCACATGAGAGCAAAGACCAAATTTTCTTTCAATTGTTACAGATCTTGTCCCAAACAATCTCGTCCCAAAGAATTTTAAGCTAGTGCATCACTACACCCTTCACTTCTGCCCTGGATTCATCTCCAGCAAGCATTTCTGCATCCTTTTCCTCAAGAAACAAATGGAAACCCTCCCTTTTGTAAACACATAGCACATTGCTTCACCTTCCCTACAGGTTATGAAGTTATCTTCAACACAAAGAAGGACTAGAGGAATGGGAAGCTGAATGACAAGCACATTTACAATAGCAGTGTTAAAAATAAGCATGCCCTAAAAAGAAACTGTCAAAATTTCAGATTACCTTACTGACTTGTATTGTACTGGTTCATAACCTTCCTGTTTGACTTTTAAATTATTTAACAATACTACTCTTCCACTTAAAAAGCATTTTTGCTCTTCAGGTTGCTTAGTAGGAAAAAACGATGCACTTAACTGCAGGGGAAAACAGCAGAATTGGAAAACTTTTTTTTTTTAAGTCAGACTTACATATTTCATAGTAAATTTTAATTTTGCTCATTCTCATTTTTCCAGATATTTTGGGAATATCTGTTACATACTCAAGAGAAAAAGAAGAGCACTAGACAGAAGTGATGCCATGCCCCTGAGAAAATTACACAGTAGCTTGACCCTAGAGCTAATGCTTCTCCCTATCGTCCCTGAGCTCAGCAAACAAGTCTAGACTATATGATGTTCATTCCAAGCCTGTGCCATCCTCATTATAATTTCATTGTCCTTTTATTGTTCGGGTACAAATAATTTATTTCAGCCTTTGTTATTTGGCCATTTTTCAATCGATTACTACCTTGAAAATCACCACTGTGGTTGCTAAAGTACAGCTCTACAATTAACAAAAAGGAGGAACAACAGCTAGAGGGGGGGAAAAAAAGGAAAGAAAAAGAGAGGCAAGAAAAAGTCACTTCTTCTCCTATTAAGACCAAAGGATTTGGGGAAAAAAGTTCTGAGTCTATAAGAACAGAATCTATTAAGCTACATAAACACTACGAGTGCTTCAGCTCAGAAACTTCTGCATGCTAGACCAGCGAAGCACTCCCAGAATGACTGTAAGCTCCACAAAAATGGGCTTTGCATTGGCTTAAAGCTACCCCAGGGAAGGAAACCAGCCATTCGAGTACCGAATATACCTTTACCAGCATAATGACATCCAACAGCAGCAATTTCTGCAAATTCCCAAACACAGAGACAGAATCCTTCCACATCCTTGTTATAACTGCTACAGCAGTAGTGTTAACTGCATTTTTAGCCAACCACAACTTATTTTATGTACAGTCACAGAAAAACATTATCACCGGCCTTGTACCTTAGGTTTTTTGTGATGATGTCTTAGAAGTCTGTAAAAGCAAGCAATGTTTCCAGTAGAAATCAAGCAGTAATTTTAAGAAAGAAAAAGGTAACCAGTTCTCACAAGCCCTCATGTCACCCTCAAGTATCCTGCCTTCTTTCTTGTCCTAAAAGAACCAGGAGCTTTTCACAACCATCTTGGTCGTGACACTGTTCACATCACACAGAATCAATCATTTCCTTTTCAGAGGTTATAGTTTGATGTGCAACTCCCCTCTTCACCTTTCACACAGTGGTATCACAGAAAAAGACAAGAATAAACTGTACAGATAACTATAGCCTCACAGAAGAATCAGGGAGATAACACACTTTGAAAACTGCTAAAAGGATAGAAAAAGCCAGGAGAAGGAATAAGGAATTAAATGTCAAATCAAGCAGTGTGAGGCTTCATACAAAGGATGTGGAGGAGGGAGGAACACAAAGAGATAGGAAAAACAGGAGCAGCTTTCAAAAACATTTTCTCGCATCACAGACCAAATGATGACCCAGTTCAGACCATCACAAAAACACAGAAGAAATGGAGACCAGAGTCTTTCATTACCTGAGGATGGAAAAGCATTACACATATAAAGCAGAACAGAAGAGAAGGGTACATTTTAGAAGCGCTGTGCAGCTGAATCAAAAGGACAAAGATCTCTTTTAAGTTCTAAAAGTCATTTGTTCTGCCTACCAGGGAAATAACAGCACTAACCTCTCTACAATTGATTCATCTTGCCACCTCATCCTTATTTCTTTACTGGCCTTGCTCACATTTACCCATGACGTCATATTTCTGGAATTAAATCTCAGATACCAGTGATGAAAACAAACGTACTCTTTAGGGAACAGTCAGGCAGAACTTAGCAGAGCCCAGTTATGTCATACTTCTCATGCAAAAAACTAGTGCTATAGAGAAATTGTCAGCAACTGTTACTGAGACTTCCAAAAGACAGCTCAATTTTTCTGTTATTCCAAAACCAGAATAACATTTTTTTTAATTAATAGTCTTTTAAAGAGTCCATCTAGAAGTAAGGTAGAAAGTCACCACTTAAGCACATTTTAAGTTGTTGTAACTGCTTAAGCACAGTTCAAAATAGACATGCAAAATTACAGGCAAGAAAATGCAGGCTCCTTCACAAAAGAAAAGCCAATGGATTTCTCACTTCAGATTCAAATCCATTCAGAGACTAAATGCTTCCTGATCCTCTGGCGAAGCTTCCCTTAAGCTCCTGAGATCCATCAGGATACTCTCCTCCTGGCATTCCAACCAAAGGCAGAGCCATTACCACCTGACATCAATTATAAGTGAAAACACTCACCACACTCCGCAAAGCTGAAGTCTAACACTACCAGAATTGTTACTTTTAAGTCACCCAGGAGTTTGTCAATATGGCCTGATGACAGTTTATTTCTTTTACTTCCCATATTTCAAAATTAATGCCCTCTCTGCATAAATCCTAAGTCTTATAAATTCTACAACTGTCTTAATTAAACACTTGTGTCTCACCGTGCACTTCATCCATTCACTCATTCATTCATTGCCATTTAAAAAGAATTTTAAATTTTCAAGTAGAACATGCATGACAGGCTAGGAAGTGTAACATGCTGCCTTCTGAATTCTTCAAAGGGAAGGTCAACAGTACTAATAAAGTATTTCAACTGGGTTTGCTTCCACTAATATGAGCTTTTATTAGAGTAATAATTATAACATGTTCATATAATTATATAGTATCACAATGATTTATTATTAGTTCCCTATTCAAGAAGACTTTAAGAAAAAGCAACGACTAAGCTTTTAAAGAGCTATAAAATGCTGGTAGAATAGCAGGAGATAAAAGTGTTCTACCACTAGAGCCTATCAACAAAGAACAGCAGGTCTTCCATGACAAAAACTGACATTTCACCAATACAATAGATTTGAAGCAATAAAGAATTCTTTAAGAAAAATTTTAAAAGCCACATATAGGTATCAGAAGTACATGATATCAACATTTCCCACATAGTTTATTCACCTCACTGGATTTAAGAATTTTAATTTTCCCATTTCCGGACAAATTAATCATTTCCATATTCTCCAGTGGAAATAACACTTAAGTAAGTAAATAATAAAAAATAAATCACATTTCTATGTATTTCATCATTCAATTACACATCATAACATGGTGCACTGCTCCTTGAAGTTGTCACTTGAAGGCAAACCTGTAAAGCAACCAAAATTATGCTCCCAACAGAAAAAACACCTCAAAACAAGTTTCTCCTTTTCTTCCCTGATTCTGAGCACATCTCAGAAACTAACCATCTGAAACCATGTTTTCACTACTCTGTAAACCCAAGAAATTTTCAATGTAGGATTGCTAAATCTTTCCATTGTGTAATGCATTCCTAGCAATGTGAATACTCCTCACACCCTTCCTTACCACTTAAGTCAGTTTTCTGGACCAGACTTTGTATAATTTCCAGTTTGAATCCAAAATGTGACAGAGGTTTTTTTACAGACATATGCAACTGGACAACTACAGTCCCAATCAAACCTTTAATTTCTGACTCAATCTTCTGGAACAACCTCAACTCTTTTGGAAAGCAGCTCTGTATTAATCACGTCCCTGGGTTCAAAAAGGTAGCCTATGCTGGAGTCCATGCTTCATAGTTGGGCTCTGTCTAATCCCAGTTTTTATGTTTAAAATTGGTATGGCGTCTGAATACTGCACACTAGCACAGACAAATCCTTCTGATTGAAGACAAACATCTTCCAATTTTCCACAATTTCCAAACAATACAATTGTTTTAATTATATTATGACCTAACACAGCAAGCACTTCTGGATGGAGAGGGATGCTGGGCTGTTTCTACAGCAGGCTAGTTTTGTTTCACCTTTTGGGAGATTTTTTCCCCAGTTGCTTAACTCACTGATGCATAGAAGAACTTTTCTTTCTAAAACACTGCCTTAGGTTCTGCAGACATTTTTTCTCCTAAGCCAGTCTCACAATACATACTTTATTATCTGTTTTTTATTTTGCTTTATTCATAAAAATGCAAATTGTTTAAATAAAATAAATTTACTTGAAACAGGACAGTATTCACTCATATTTAAAACTCTGATAAGCAGCATCACCTTCCCTACTACATTGGAATAGTAACAATTCATATATTTTCCCTCTCAGACTGCTGAATTCATGGTTCCAGACAATGTGACAAATACTATGCTCTACTCCATACTTCAGCACCAAATTAACTCAAGAACAGAAGCAGCTCACAACAGAAGAAATTTCACTACCTTCTTCAACCACTGTTCTCAACATTTCTGAGTTTCCAAATATGTTTTCCTTTATCTCCATTCCAATCTCCCTGCAGTCACCGCCAGCACATACTCTTCGCTGATTCCATAACTCTCTAAAGGAAGATTTTCAAGAATAAGGAATCAAACTATTCTGTAATTTTCTTCCTTTTTAAAAATAGTTTTAAAATAGCTAAGAACTGTATGAAAGAAAGTAAATTACTGTGTCAAAGAAAAGCAAAATTTACGGCTCCAGTAACTGAATGAGATGTCACACAGAAATATTTCATTTTTAGGAAACTGTATCTTATTAGGACATGCTGAACACCACATTTATACAATGTGCTTCTTTTTTTCCCCTTTTACCTTGATCCATGAAATTAATGGAATTATTCAAGCCAATAAAGATAAAGCATAGCATGCACACATTCGACAGCCAAGGCCTTTATTATTAAAAATTATCTCCAAAGTTGTCATTTAAAGACTGATGATCAGGAGAATATGCTTACATTTCAGTAACTCTACCATCCTTTCCGCACTGAGGTTCCTCAATTTATCATTTTCTAACATAAGAAAGCATTAAGAACCACAGTATTTATTAAAAGCTTTACTGACTTTGAGCATCCCTGTATGAAAACTGAATTTTTAGAACAGTAATTTTTCGGCATTACTGGAATTCAGTCAAGATGAACTACAATTTGCTGGATAATTTTAGAGGTGTTGCACATCTAAAATGTGGTTAAGAAACAGAGGAAGTACTATCCTCAGCTAACAGATGAACAGCTTATTTTTGCTGATCATGCCCTTCACGATTTTAGCATCCACAGAATTCTCACACAAATAAAATATTAAGAGAAATCTCCTTTCCTGTCTTGTCAAGTCCCAGCAAGCCCTCTTTATGAACCAGAATGTCATTTCTTTCTCAGTGAAGAAACAATTGCTACTGCCCAGCTCATCAAGTCACCAACCCTGCTTATAGTGCCAATTATTTTCAACTGTCTGAACTTCTCTGTAGTGATGAATGGATATGTTGCTGAGATTTTATAGGAAAAGAGACTACAGTAAGGATAAACATTAAAAATTGCTTAGGGGTTGCTTTTTAGGAAAGAGGGAGGAAGAATAGGCCTAAAAATAACGCATCCATTTGTACACATCAGGCTTTGCATTCATAGAGAATTGTGGAGAAGTACATTCATCACACTAATCTATGCTTCAGTATAACATGGCCATGCTGAGGGGTAGCAATTGCAGTTTATGGGCAAACATTAAGAAAAGGTACACAGTTGACTTTGATACCATTAACAGCACCTACTGCTCACGGACCATCACACTGGCTGGTTACCCAGTGATACTTCATGTCATTTAGTAATCCTTGCCACCTTCCTTTTCCTGGTTCCAAATTCACTACTACTTCGCAATTAAGCAGACTCAAATTTTTGTACTGAGGGTCAAGAGAAAAGGGATGTAACTGGGGGAATAAACGGGCTGCTGTAATTTTAATTCTGGAAATGTTTTTACCCCTCTCGATTCAGGTCACAGATTAAAAACAGAGCTTCCAGGCAGGAAAATATGCTTTCCTTCATAAGAAAAACAACGAAGACCTAAAATAAAACAAGAACGCAGTACCTACATGCCACTTGTAACGAACTGCATGTAATGAAAGGATGTTAACCTTTAGAAAGACACAGTTCTATGAGATTCTAAAACAAGATCAGGGGAACACACACGAGAAAATTAGCTGTACACACCAACTTCATTCCCCATCTGAGGGGGAGGCAGTGCTCTGCATGACACAAGGCTCATTAGCTAAATCAGTTCTCACTGAAGACAAGTCCACAGGAGTTGTTTGCAATCATCTGGATACCAAAAGGAAGGAAGCTGTCTGGTTCATTTTCTCCCAGTCCCACCTTTCCACTTAATCCAGAAGCAAGGCTTTGTTCCTTTGAGAAAGTAAAATTACAGACACCTACTTTGCAGCCTGTATGGACAACTGCTTCTCTGCTCCAAGTCTATGTGCATATTGTTCTGTCCCAACTAGCAATAAAAATCCCACCAATAAACAAGGCAGCTATCAAAAATAAAGTGCTTCACTTTCTTCTGTTATCCCTAAATCTAGCTAAATTGGGCTTTACATTCAGCTTTCACCTAGTCATCCTCAAGAGGATGCAAAGAAGTAGAATGCATGTAGTTAGTCAAGGAATATTGTAGTTGCAAAGTACCTTAAGAATACCCAGAGAAGCAACTGTTAGAAGAACTTATTACCAAACTTGGTGAGAGTCAGTAACTAAATGACAAAAACTAATTTGCCTTCATTTTCATAACAAATCACCTACCAAGAAAATCCAAAAGCAGAAACACACAAAAAGCCCTCCAAACTTAAATGTTAAATGCTGGGGGGAGGGGGACAGATACACACTGAAAATCGGAAAAAAAATTGAGTTTCTTCCCCAAAATAAAGAGGAAAAAATATATATGTGTACATATGTATATGTAATGAGACAGTCAATTATACCTAGCTTGTGAAAGAAGCTATTATACACTAACATTTGTAAATCCCTCTATTCACATTAGGAGTTATCAAAACTGCTACCGAGCAAACAGCTGCATTACTACACAGCTTTAAGCACCTCCCAAAATTACACCAGCTATGCCAGCCAGGAATCTTATTGCCTACTCTTTTCTGCAACACAAAACCCCATCAAAATTGCAAGTGATACAGAAATATTCGACCTTCTGAAAAAATATGTCACTTTTTTGCTTGACAATTTCTGTAATACATTTCAAAAGATCTGACAGGTTTGGCAGGCACACTTCACATCAAAAATTGCCTGGTGCCTAGCATCCATTCATCTTTCATGAAATACTTAAACAAAATACAGAATTAAACAAACAGCTTAGAAGTTGGTCTAACATACCAAAAAATACAACTCTCCAACAAACTGAATACCAAATCTGAAGGAAAGTAATCAAAACAAAGGCAGCACTGAAGGCAGCTACTCAGAACACTAATGAGTCCAACAGTGACTGACACTACCATGTATTATTCTTTCAACAGTCTCTCCTTTAAGTAGAGACATGCACACACACACACACACAGAACACACTTCCAAGATGGTAACATACGAAGACAAATCAATGATGAAGTGAGATTTAACCAAGGACAGTATTTTATGGAGATTTCTGTCTGCTACTTGTCACATCCTCCAGGAGACTTCACGGATTGACTAGAGAAGATGTGACCTTTGCTTGGTCTTTTTGCTACTTGCTATTACAATATCCACAAACTAATCAAATATATTTGACAGCCTGGTTCTCATGAAATATAATGAGAGACTTGCAGCAAATTCAGTCACCTAACATAATGCCCCCACAACATACAGTCTCAGAGCCTGGAATTGCCAGTTAGGTATCAGCATTACTATGCAGCAGAGTTTAAAGAAAACCATATCCCACTGAATTTGTGTGAGTCAGCCAGGTCTAAATCACAGTTTTATCTCAAAATACTATCATCTGTAATCCAAATTCTCTACAATTTGCAGCTACGAAATTTTAGCAATCCCAAACATAAACACCTCTGAAAAAGGCTGTCAAACAAAAACCTTATATTGAGTTGAAATATCCCTACAACCCTCTCCTTCACCTCAGCAACTAGAGCTTGCCCTCTGAACTACATTACTAGAAGGTCATAAAATGTATGAAGGAAGCAGTAAAACCTCACAAAGTCACACACCCTGTGTCTAATACACACTATCTTCCACTGGCTGCATCCTAAGCTTTATTATCACTTCCCTCTTACGGTGTACCAGTGATGAATTGAACCTTTATTTGCACGGGTAAAGTTGGTTTATGTTTCCCTGACTTGTACCTCCCAGCTCTTCCCCTCTCTTCTCCAACAATTTGCATTCCTCATTGGTAAGAATTAACCCAGCACTACTGCTACTGAATATTACATCCCATCTAGGAGAAGTACCCTCAGATATCTGTATATTTTTAGTGTTATCTTCTGCTGCCAAGAATTACAGACCGTATACAGAAAAGCACTCAGCTATGAGAAAACCAATGACCCCGAGTTTTTATGCCAGACTCGATGTTAGTTAGGATTTCACCTGGAGATAAAATACTTTCAGGGACTGAAATATTAATGAAGCAAACAACAAAGGTACAGGGAGTGACCCTGGACAACAGCACAAACGCTGATGCTGAGAAGGAGACACTGGATGACAAACCAAGAGACGGCCTAATACCTCCAGGCATGAATATCAGGCAAACTATTCAGGTAATCAGACCACAAAATAGACAGCAAAGACTGCAAATAGAAGTAGCTCAAATTAACAACACACTCTAGCTTCAATTAAGAGTAGCTGTAGAGTAGCTCAGCTACTTTCAAGTGCTGTTTTTTGCTCAATTTAACAATGAAAGTACAGAAATTAGGAGCATCATTCAAGTTGTATCTTAAGCCAATTACAAAGACGAAAGGAATCTGTTATCGCAGCCCAAACTATTTGGCCTCAGTGTCTTCACGTTAAAAGCCAGGGAAAATATTTATGTGGGTAAACTCTAATGTTCCTCACAGTGAATATAGTCCTATCTTCAACAATCTTCAACAGCCTACAGTGGTAAGTCAGGAACCTGCACATAAATAAATAGGAGTAAATGTCGATGCAAGCAAAATGGCCATTGGAGTTCTTTCCAATTAATTTTTACTGCTTACTGGAAACCAAAGTTGCTTTAAGACTGCAAAAATCTCAAAGTCAGAGGAAAGACATACAACTCTACTGAAAATTCTATTCTAACAACTGCACTATTTTGTATATAGTAATTACTGAACTAAATAGCTAAATCACTGAACTATCTTCACTATTACTTCTCTCTTCCCAAAATTTTTATTTTGTAACATGAAATATAAAAGTTTAGATAGGATTCATAAAAAGATGTCACCAACCTAAAAGTTTTCAACAGAAACATGTTGCGGAAAATTCATTAGAACAGTCACATGTCATGATTTCTTGAGATAGAACATCAGTTCTACTACAACCACTCTGCTGCCAACAAGCAAGAGACAACCTAGAGAGGAAATGAAGTGGAGGGATGAAGGAGCAGACAAGCGGAACAGTTTGGCAATGGAATGTGCCAAAAGGTTTTCATTAAATCTAGCTAAAAGTAAATAAACAGAAGTGAAGAATCATTTGACTCTGCAGTCTAAAAAAGCACTTTAAAATAGCTAGACTTCCAACCACCATCCAGAGTAAAACACTATTCTGCATCAGATTATATGTATATTAGGCTAATTACTAGGTTAGTGAAAATTGAGGGGTTTTGGTACTTCTCACCAATTTCAGAGATATTTAATTCTGTTCAAGTTACTGATATGAAATTCTAAAGAACATGACACTTCCCTGGAAACTAAAACCCTTTCAAAAACTATATTTAATCTTATTTACATTTTATGTAATCTCCATGGATGAAGACTTAGGAAATCAGCACAGAAATCCTCGTATCACTGCTTCTATTCTATGTGAACAATTCCATTCCAAAGCTACTTTACTGAAGAAAATACATGAAGTAGATTTGGTATGTCTCAATATCCATCATTCCTTTCTGGTCAGTTAACTAAAATGAAGGGAGGAAAAGAAGGTTTAACTTAAGATAAGAGTTCAACTTATATGTCCAAACTCCAATCACTTGATTTAGGCTGAAACATGGTTACACCATAGTCCACAGCAATGGTGCAAAATAAACAGCATCTGTTGCCCCAAAATCTCAATTAAGTGTTACACCACATAATTGGGCAAAGTGAAAAAAGCAGCCCTTAAAAAGCTCAAGTGAAATCAGTTCACTCTCTCTCTCTCTCTCCTCAAGGAAGGATTACCAACTTGCTCTTTAAAAACCTAGTTCAGCTGAACTAGCCTTCCCCCATTTGATGTCACACGGAGCTCCTGCTCCGTCCCCATCACTGCCCAACAGCAGCACACAGCAACATATCCCAGCACAGCCAATACAGGAATGAGAGCTGGAGCCAGAATAACACAGCCAGGTCAGTCTTTGGGTAGAAGGGGAACTTTGCAGAGTCATGCATACAGCAGGAAAAAAAAAATTCCTCTGCAGCTACAAACATCAGATGGAAACCACTGGATTGTCAGTATTTTCAGCTGGAGGTCTGTGTGGATACACTTGACCCCAGGCTGTAATTTGGTACAGGCTGACACAAGAAGCCACAGGTCTCATGCCCTATGGTGAACCTGCAAGCTGGAAAGCTCCTGGCTCCAGTACAAGGGAGTGAAGCTGCCTCAGGAAAAATATTTCAGAAGGTGGTTTCAAAACCCAAAAATGCAAGGAACCAAAGTACATAACAAGATAACAGCTAAAATGAAGACACCCATCTGGTTTACACCATTGCCAAGCAGCCAACTGCTTTACTGCATAAATATTCCTATCAGGATGGATCCAACTGGAGCTCTCCCTGAACTGCCAGGTGACTCTCCCCTTGAGCAGGGACACCTCTCAAGGTTTAAGATTCCTTACTTGACCAAGAGATCCTTCCTTATGCTAAGCAGAGAGATCCCTTACGTGTGACAGATTCTTAGAGACAGACTGATAGCATGCTGAGTTAACTCTAATGAAACATTGCTAATCCACATAACTGCTAAATATTATTATAGATACTGTAAAGGTAATTCCATTACAAAACCACTTTCGTACAAGTCTGAGACTAATATTGGATCCAGCTCCATATATTCTCCATAAGGAGTTAAGAAAGCAAGGGGGTCCCCCTGAACGTTGTAACTTAACATGAGGGTCCTCCTTTCTCTTCACATCTCCAGTCTACCTGTGAATCGTTCTAATTTGATTCTATTTCAACTTTCCTATGTATATTTCTTCCATTCAGTAATTAAGAAGGTGAACCTTGCCATCAAACTTATTGAACCTTGTCAAACCATTGCTAAACCTTTTTAAATTCCATCAAATTTATTTAACTCAGTCAATTTATTATTTTCCCTCAGTAAAATATATTGCTGCTTCTCTTCTGAATGACGTGCACATTTTACTCATCCACAAGGTCACATGCATTTGTGATTGTACACAGCAGTCCTGACTTGACAGCACAGAGAAGCACACTTGTTGCCCCATTACCAACTTGCAACTATCCCAAACTCCTGCCAAGTAAGCTTTCACTCAATTACGTGGAACTACTTTCTCCCAGGCTGAAAACACAGTCTGCTTCACAATAACAACTACTTTACTAATAAGAATCTTAGACAGTCAAAAAAACCCGATAGTAAGAACAATTTGCACCACTCGGCACCAGCAGTCCTGCCAAATTAGTTTCCTCTGCGCTCACATTTTAAAATTGCAAAACTCCTTTTCTCAGGAGCATCCTACATTACATTACATATGTTTCTGTCAAATCCCCTGTTGCATCTTACAGAATGACTGAGAATAGCCATAGTGGCTGATCAGCTGGCAGGTAAGTATTTTCAAATAAAATTTGATGTCATTCTTAATACAAAAGCAATCAGTCTGCTCTACAAAAGTCAAAATCACTAGTATCTTTTATAAAGCTTAACAATTTCTGCTGTCATTTCTATAGTTACAATCATGCTGCTATTAAAAACAATTTGGGAATTGCTCATCTAATCCACCCTCCCACACAAAAATAACTCCTTTGCCATAACTGAAACTATGAACTTTTGAGCTATGAACAGCTACGAACCAACAGCTTCAAATGGAAACTTTAAATTCTTCCCTTTTGAAATAAACTAGTACATGGGTACTAAAGAAATTAGGCCAATAATGACAATATTATAGCAAAATAAAATTATTTTAAATATGCTGACAATGCCTCTGCTTATCGGTGGCATAGATCAGAATGACCTTCCTGGAAAAGATAAAACTATGGAACAATGAACTAACTTAATGAGACTCTTAGAGTTTGCTTCTAGTTCAATTTTAGATTTTTATAGTCTCTCAGGTCAGGTTTGTGCTCTCACCTTTAAGTAAAGGTAAAAAACAGCATTAAATATAGCAAAAGAGTAGGCTTTTTTCCACATGACAGGAAGCAACATCAAGCTGTGAGCTATCTATTAGACTTGAAGTTTCATGGTTCTAGTAACAGTTGAAACCCCAAATCTTACTTTTAGTGCCTCAACATTTAAGCTACATTTCAAACGTCTTCATGAAACTCCACAGTCATAATAATGAAATGCTACAGGGAGATTTGGAAGAAGGAATGTTGTTATAGACTAACCATTTTCTCAACTTGCAGATATAAGCAGTATGTTTTCCTTCAGTTACCAGAAGCCCACAGCTTTAAAATACAGAAGCAAGTAAAATTACTCAACCACATTAAGTTCTCTTCAGTAATGACCAAGAATTTATTTCAATGTTTTTCCAAGTGTAGTTTAGAGACTTCTTCCATCTAGCTTTTTTCCTTATCCCTAATTATGATTAAAAAATCAATGGTGTGTTAAGTACTTCTCCACTTACTTGTAGTCTTTTTTTAGTTTATCAAATGTTATCAACTGTTTGCAAAGTCTTAATAGTTGCTGCTCCTTAACCGACAGTTTCTCTTACCTGACACCACAAATAGACAGCATATGATTTATTTCCACTTCCTCCTTCCCCAAAAAAATAACTCCTCTTGCTCATTGTATCAGAGACATCCAGTTTACAATCAGAAACACTCAAGCAAAAAAACAGGTGGTAGGGAAAAGTCCGAAAAGAAATAACTCAACTGAAAATCTGAACTACAGAGATGCTTTTTTTTGGAAAAAGCTTACTATTTCTCAAAATAAAATATTGCAAAGCAGTATAAAAAAAAAAAAAAAAGACGCACACACACAAAAAAGAAAAAAACACACAAAAAAATAAACCCACAAATCCGTTGGAGCAAAATCTTCTTAATAACAGACTAAAACACTAGCAATAATTTTAGTCTTATTCTTAGACTCTTGTAAGATTAAACCTCATGTTTGCTGTTAGAACTGCAGTAGCCAGCTTGCCTACTATGCAGTGTCTGAAAGAATGAAAGAGCAGATAACAGCGCACAAAAAGAATTTTTTCAGGAAGAAATTTGATAGCAGGGATTTCAAGAAACAGAACGTTTTTCCTGTGAAGGGAAACACAAAAGGTAGTTTCATTTTTTCCCTCAGCAGTACAAACATGACACAATTAAAGTGAACCTTTGAACCCTCTGTTGACAAATGTGTACAGAAAGAAAGTGCGAGGGGACTGGAATAAACCAACATACAAGTGTAAAATACTCTTTTAAACAGAAGAGACCCACCCAAGAGTCCAAGTACCTAACAGAAGACAACACCACCAACAAACCAAAAATGTAAGCACAGAACAAATGGAGGTAATAAATAAAGAAATTGCTAGAGCAGAAATAGTTTTCACATTTCCAGAACCAAGTTAATTTCATAATTCTATTATTTTTCTGTTAAAAAGCAGGCAATGCAGCATTCAGTAATTCAGTAATTAAATCCAGACGAGGGAATTATTTAATGAAAGTTAAAATTCAACATGAGAACTCAGAGTAGGTACTTTCAGTCTCTCAGACATCTGTTCCTGATGTCCTGACACCATCTCAAGTAAAAAATATCTGTGAGAAACCGTACTATATTTTTGCCCATACCAGCTGCTTTCTCTATTACTAGTGACAGTTCCACTAAGCTTTCCAGCTCCCTCAGTTGAGACACCTATTTCCTCTTGCGCTCAATCTGTTCAAGTGCCACTTTTGAAAAATCAATTATGAAGCTCAAGGGGAATAAAACCTACAAAAAGCATCATGTCATTAGCCTCCTCTCTGGAACCTGAGGTCACAGCTCATCTACCTCTAATTTTTAGCACCTGTAATATTTTCATATCTGATCTCCTTACTTTCAAATGTTTTCTTCTCCTCAGTCGATCTCCTACAGCACTACTCTCCCCCGTACATTTGCTGTCACAGTATCAAGAAGGAACATCAAAGAAACAATAAAAGAGAAAGAGAGAGATCATTAGAACACGGACAGGAGGACAGTCAGACTCGTATCATTTATCCGATCCTGCAGAAAAGCTTAATATTCCACAGCCAAACTGTTTATTCAGCTCAAGGAGTAAGACTCCAGCTGGCAGCTGCTCAGCTCTCCTCCTCAAGGCTTTAATTCTTCCATTTACAAACTAGCATAGAGAAAAGATAACCCAAGTGATGAGCAGTTGTAAGCTGCTCCAGTCTGCTTAGACAGTCCAGCTATTTTCTGCAGCTCGGGGATTCCCACTAGGAACCCCAAGGAGCAGCCACCTAAGCCTCCCACCAGTTCCCGCAGTCTCCTGACCCCTCTACAAAAGGTCCAAGCACACGGAGACATTTCCAGTGCTTTTCCCTCACAGCGCCCTACAGGAAGCCCTGAGCTACATCTGAATAACCTGCCAGCCTTGTGGTTCAGAGCACAGCAAGGTTACGGTACCTGCCACAGGATTTCCTTTGGCCAGCAGCATTTAGAGGGCTGAATGAAGCGAGCTGTGCCGTGCTGACCTATCCTGCGGGCCCAGGGGCGGTGGATCAGCTCGGGGCAGCTGAGCAGCTCTCACCGCTGGGCGCAGACGAACCCCAGGCCACGCAGCGCTCAGGGCAGCCAGCACAAAGCCCCACAGCAAAACGCTCCCCTGTGTCGCGGAACGCGGGCATCACCTGCCTACACCTCGTAAGCAGCACAGGGCAGGCAAGGACATAAAGGCTGGAAAAGCACTGGATTACCAGAAAGCTGCAGAAGCAAACCAGCAGTCTGAACCCCTGACCCCCTGGCAAGGACAGAGCAGCTGAACGCGGCTGCCACAACCCACAGGTTATCAATCAACCGCTCACTGCAACCCATTCTCAGATTTGTGAGCTCTGCTTTAAGATACTGGCTGTTCTCACAGGCTTCTTATGACTATCAAGTCTAAATTAGTATCTTAATTAGAAAAGAAGGGTAAGAGTACCAGTGCTTTTCCCAGCATAATTACATTTTCACTAGGGTTTTTACTATCAAAATATAACAACTGGAGGGGACAACTAGCAGTCCTGTTAGCAAGTTATTTAATGACAGAAGAAAAATAAGGAATTAGAAGTTACTGGTGTTCCAGTCTCTGGCTGTGTTTTTCTCATCCAAGAGCAAAAAGACACATCTAGACAGAACTACTCCCAGATCAGGTGCCCCAGCTTTCACTTCTGGAGAAAATGATCAACTTTCCCCTAGCCAGTGCAATTTGGGACTTGGAAGGAGAAGAGATAATTCTGAAATAAGCCTCAATAGCACGCTTGGACTAAAGCGGCCTCCCAGAGAGAAAAGAAGGAATAAAAAAGAAAAATACGAACCACACATTTTATCAGCAGCCTCCAGATCCCTTGTACTATCTCCCTGATGATGACTTTACTTGGCACAGTAAACTGCATTCCTTATTGGGTGTGGAACAATTGCAGATATACTGTATGATGCCTGGTAAGTATTGAATATATTCATAGACTTAACAGGACAAGACTTGCATCAGCATCAATTATAACCGCAGTTTTTACAAACAGAATATGGAATCAAAGAAATGCCTTAGGATGTTCAAAATAGCTTGAAAAAAACAGAGAACAGAGGTACTGGCAACAGAAGGGTGGACAAAGAAGTATAGAATGATTACACAGTTAATTTTTTTAAAATTGAATTTTACAAAGTGGTTTTCTACAAAAGGAAGTAACTGTATTAATGAAGATTGCCATACTAGGTAAGATTTTTTTTTTCTTAGTACATGTTATGTTAAGGACTGGTAAGCATTTCATTTATGTTTTTAAAATGACAGAAAAAATTTCAAGTATATTCAAGACTACTCCTAGTTTGTTTTTAGATCTATTAGATTTCAAGTTGACATCTTTCCAATATTCAAAAGCTACTTTGTTGAAGTCAAGTATTTAAGAACAAGAACCTGTCAAAGAAAGACACTGACCATACTGTATTACAATAATGCAATCCAATGAGGTTCAAAGCCTAGCCACCACATCCCATCGATGGATATTATTGCATAAATTTTCAATTAGCTGCCTTGAGTCAGCAGAGTTCTACTGAGGTTGTACCACAGTTCACTTTTTTGCCAGACCTTCAGAGTTCATCCTTGTTTTGAAACGCCCTGTTCTCAGCAAGAATCATTGCCAGGAGATAGAAACTCTTTACTGTTACTTTCTAGTCTGCAGCTAAAACCATCAAGGAATAAAAGACCTCAAGAAATAATAACCTTCCTGTAAACTGAAAAATTAATGTTTAGATTAGAAAAGCATCTTGTAATCAATCAATGAGAGTCATTTGTAGACTTCACTATTACACCAAGAAAAGAAAAACAACATATATATTTAATCTAGCAATCATTTAATGAGGAAAGACGTGGTCAGTTAGAGATCCAACATCTCTTACTCTAACCTCAGGAATGTTAAGCATCACATCTGATGCTTCAAGTTTTGTGAAGTACCTGTAGTGTTTTCAGATGAAAAATAAAAACTTAGAAAATAAAAACTTCGGCTTTTTTAAGAAGACACTATCACCATAAAACATGGTGTTAAAAGTTTAAACAATAGAAAAGTTGTGCTACAAACCAGTTTTAGTAAGTATTTTATTTTTATTGAGTAATACAATAACACAATAATAGTAATAGAAATACAAATAATACAATACAATTATTTTTATTGATAATTGCAATACTGACAAAGACATAAGCTCACGGGTTTGGGGTTTTTTTTTCCCTTTACCATTTCTAACAAAACAGAAAGTAAAATAACTTGAAACACTTTTTATCAGAAGTGTGCTTATCTTCATCAGTCTAGGTCACCAAAGTTACAATGTCTATAACAAAGCTTCTGTATTAAAGGATCTGGCTTTCTAATACTTGCCTCACATTCATTTAGCTATTTCTGGCTTGTGGACATATCTACATTACTCGTGTAATTTATGTCGAAGGAACTCATAGTAGTAAGATCTGATGACCACCAGCAAAAGGAAAACAAAAATTTTAAAGGTCATTTCCAGGAGAAAAAGATACATACATGATGCCAGGAGACACCAGTCCTCAAGCCAATTCTTCATTCATCCATTCCACTCTGTACTTCTAATAGAATTAATTGAGGGTATATTCTCTATAGCTGTCCTAGACACAAAGTATTATGATATATTCTAGGTGAATACATGAAATGCCAGATACTTTCTAGCAGGCAAACATCTTCTGAACACATCTATTTCAACAATAATTTTTCTGCAAGTTGATGGAATAAAACATCTGGTTTTAAATTTGTTCTGTGTTTTTGACAGCAATGGTTATAGAGGCTGTTATTTTTATTTTCAAAATCTAAATAACTTATAATGTAGATTCTCAAACTTGAACCATGTGCATAGTGGCATTTCTCCCTACTGTAAGTTTCATTTAAAATATTATTTCACTGGCAAAACCTGCTAGATAAGAAATAGTCATTTCACTGTAATATACAAGGGGCTTAGAATTCACCTATGTTATATTAATGCCATTTTTGTGAACTACATATATTTCTTATATATAGGGAGAGAAACACACAGAAGAAAAAAAAAAAAAGAAGCAAAAGGCAAGTTAAGGTCTTACTTCAGCAATTTCTGGAATTCTCAATTATATGTCTTCCCTTCTGTTTGTTCTTCCTAGCATTTGAAATTTTTATTTATATCCACAGTCTAAAAAGTTCCCAGTTGGGAAGAACGAACATATCCGATGCAGTATTTTCTTTACACATCATATGGGAGAAAATACGATATACAAAGTAAGAATCTTGATAACAAGATCAGCATGCTGGTTTCCCTCCAGCTCTTCTGCACCCAGCTTGTTGAAACAAAGGTTTGCAGAAACCAGACCTTCCTTACATCATCTTAGAATAGTTGGAACTTATCAACTTTCTGTGCCAATACTTCACAATCCAATAGTGTTTCCCTTGCCCTTACTCTTAGGACTATTAGTTTCTATTAGGTTTAGGACTAATTAGTTTCTATGTTTGCTCTTTATCCTTACAGCTGATATGCAGCCATCTTTATCAACTGTCTTGTCAACACTATCTCTTAGAAACATATGTATAGAGTCCACAGAATCCTTAGGAAGGTGGTTTCATCAACATGTTGTGACGTATGCAGAGCATTAGCCTTGATCTTTCTGAAGAAAGAGTATTTAGATTTGTGAGCAACCATAACTTCTAAAGACCTTCATGCATTAGGTTGCTGCTTCGTACACATATATATATTTCTAAAAATACTGTCCTACAAAAATCCAAATCATCAATATTCCAATCAAAAATGAAGAAACAATACTTATAATCTTTAGCAAGAAAATAGTTTCATCATCACAGATGCTTAAATTCCCATATAAACAACACTGTGTTTAAAAGGGCAAAGGTAAGTTTGGCACTGATACACAGAAAAGACTCTATAACCCGTAGAGAATTATAAAATAAGCATGCATTTATTCAGCGCTGAGGTGCACGGGGATAATTCCTCCCAAAGCATGCACACTGAAACTTCAAACTACTGCTCTATTTATTCCCTAAAAGCCTAGGATTACACAATACGCCTAATACATATTCATGTCCTAGTCCCGCCTACCTTCGCTTCGTATTCAAATGAACCAAAAGTCCTCTTGCGCTTGCGTCTCCCCAATTCAGGGGTCGTCGGGGGTCTCTGATGAAGGCTTCCAAACTCTTCATCTCACTTGAACTTCTCAACTTTGTCTCTGGAGCACGCGTCTTAGCCATTTGGGCACATTCCAGACCTTGAGATTAGTTCTTGCTGGTTTAGAGGTTTGGATTTATCATTTATCACTTGCACCCCTCACCCTGTTTGCAAGTCCTGGCTCCATTTATCACAAAGCAGTCTGCCTCTCCTCCCGATTTTTGCAAGCATAATAAATATCAGGCATTCCTCATTGCCTTGGTTTTTGATAAACTATTCCTCACTTTTCAATTCCCTGTCTCAGCACGTTAATGTATATCAAGGTGGACACTGTCAGTAGCTTCCTCTGGCTGCTATTCACATCAATCCTCTACTTGCCTACAATTAGCTCTGCTACAGAAGGTGGCAAAGGGAAGAAAGCAGAACCAGAAACATCCTCACTATGCATTCTGCAATTTAAAAAAATACTACTTTCCTCACTACTTCTTGGGTGCCATTCTTAATGGCAGTATTAAAATGCATAAATAAGAGCAATTCTCTCACTTGTGTTTTCAAGACTTCATTCTGCGTTCATGCTACATAACTTTCAGACTTTTTTTCTTTAAGAAGTAAAGCCCTAGCCTTGTGATGTCTTAAGTTGAGCATCTACTTCTGTCTCACCCCTTTTTCTTCCCTTTTACAGAATCACAGAATCAGGATGGTTTGGTTTGGAAGGGACCTTAAAACTCATCCAGTTCCAACCCCCCGTGTCATTCTGGGGGACACCTTTCAACAGAGCAGGAACAAGTTGTTCAGAGCCCCATCCAACTTGGTCTTTAACATTTCCAGTGATGGGGTATCCACAACTTCTCTGGGTAACCTGTGCCAATGCCTTGTCACTCTCACAGTAAAGAATTTCTTCCAACATCTCATCTAAATCTACTCTCTTTCAGTGTGAAACTATTCCCTCTTGTCCTATCACTACATGTACCATTTGCCTTCATCACTCCATCCTCCAGACGCTTTAACCCCTTTCCTAACTCTCCTGCCATTCTACTCTTTTCTTTCCACCCTTGTTCTATTGCCAAACTATCCCTTCCTCATAGTTGCATAATAAAAAGAGGATGAATTTTGATACACGAACACAATGATCATAAAACAAAGCTCACTAAGCTGGTAAGATAAAACAGGAGAAAAGCAGAGAAGTGAAGAAAGAGACAAAACCCAGACTACACTTTATGGTGTGGAAGGCAAACCTTTCAGCTAAAAAATAGCAGAATGCCTGGTCTTGCCTGCATTTGCTTAAACAAGTCTCCTTTTACTAGGAAAATTTTCTTCCTATTCAAAAGATGGAAAAACACATACACCCCTCTCTAGCTGAGGTTAAACACACTACTCTGACTGCAGTGTGCAGATTTTCTCACAGTGTGTGTGCCCTACCTCAATGAAAGATGTAGCAAACAACATTGCTGTAAGTGGAGTGTGGTTCACAATTCAAAATATATATTCAAAATAAGGTAAGCACTGAAGCTTTATCAACACACAGCCCCAATTTACATTTACGTGCTTCCTGCCTCACCACTATTCTTAACTGTGCTCCAAGTCCATTCTCAAGCAAATCAAATAAACATCAACTTATTTAATAAAAAATCTTGTAAACCTGGCTAAAGGCACACTATATAAGGCAGAGCTCTTAACATGAGAACAGATAACCCATGAAAGGCTGTGCAGTTGAAAAAAGCCACTTCCTCGCTCACTGAGAAATATGTACTTGGTACATAAACTTGTAGTAGTAACTTACCCTAAACGACAATAAAATAGTAATTTAGGGATTTTAACTAATGACCATCCAACTGAGAGCCTAAGATCTTTTCAATCAAGTACCTCTTAAGGCACCTACAAATGCTGATACCCAACAGCAACCACATTTAGCCTGCAGGAGGGTCCTAAACAAGCACCAAGCATATAGCAATTAGTACTGCACATCAGTGTATCCCTGTCTTTTATTTTGAAGACTCATAGTCCAAATTTCAAATTGCCATTTTAACAAAAAAAAATTACCACCAACAAAATTGTTAGCTTACACCACTCATACAGCGAATGACAAAAAAAGGTTGAGGTTCATCAATACTTGGTGCATCCAGCTCCTCTTCATCAAAAACAATGGGCAAGCGCCCAAACCACAGAAAATTACACATTAAATGCACTTAAAAACAGTTAAAAGATGGAGCTAGCCTGGAAATATAACTAAATGAGGTTATTTGAGTGAATGTATTTCTAATAGGGATTTTTGGCAATCAGTACTTGACTTTGGAGTGCTTAGCAATGACCTACATGGGAGGAAAAATTTCCATAAAGATTGCTGATGATATGAGAATAGGCTATCATCAGCCAACATCATGCTTTCCAATACTGTCAAAATAAAATTATATATCTAGTGACAAAAAAAAAGTCATAATTACAAGACTCAGGATTCACCTGGAAAAGAACTGACTCATAAGAATTCAGGGTAAGGAAAACCTACTGATTATTTTGGTCGAATAATTCTTCCAACTAAAAATAACTTTCCTCAGCTATATTTTTAAATTGTCTTCCTAAACAAGTAATTAACTGCTATTTTTACCTCCTCAGTAAACAGGGCCTACAAGCACCATGAGAAAGCCCAAGAAAGATCACTGGGGACGTGCAAAAACATGCCAACTGTGGAGAGAGCAGTCTGCAGGTTGCCAGCTACCACAGCAATCCTTTCCAACACTTCCCAGACAAAAAAAGGGTATTGAAGTGCTACCCTTCATTTTGAAACTTCTGGCACCCACTTGGGTAGTACTACACCATATGGTCCTGGATGAAGTAGTATACTGGATACCAGGAGAAAATGGCATAACAAGCACCAGGATGTTGCAGCTTAAGTAAATAGAAAATAACAAGAGTGTGAGTATGGAGATACCTGCCTGGAGAACACAAGCTGCACCAGGGAACATGAGGTCTCAGTGTTGTCTGTAATCAGACTAACAATTAAACTTAGGAGGCAAAACTAACAACCTAATTTTTAAGAAATAACCAACAAAGACCTAAAAAGCTAATGGTCTTTGAACTTTTTAAGGTGTGGATAAATATTGAGTTGGAGCAAAAGAATGCGTTATCCTTGTATTTGATCCCAAGTGCAACTACAACTGAATCCATATACAGTTCTGGTGTCCCATGTAAATAAAGACTCTGAAACACTGAATAACCATCAGGACTATCATAAATTACTAAAGTTACTGGGAAAGCTAACTTGCAGCAAGAAAACTTCATTGGTCTTGATACTCCAAACACAGACAAAAGATGGCCACTTAGCCTGCCCAAAAATAATGAACATAGAGCCCAAATGTGGTAAGAGATACCTTCAGTCCAGCATAATGAGATTCAGTGAAGAGCTAAAGGCTGATACACACTAAGTACAACAGGCAGTTTTAAAAGTAGTGATTAACTCTTGGCAAATTGTTCCCATGGCTATGATAAAGAATCCTCTATCACCAGAAGATAAATTCTCAGATCAATATCCAAAGAGAAACACAAGTCTAGACAGAACAGAAACCACAGCAAATACTATGGCTTGTACTATACAATTGAGTAGTTAAGAATCTCCAGCCTTCAGCTTTAAATTACCTACTAATTAAATGCCATCCTGGAAAGTGAAGTGCAGCAGCATTTAGACAGCATTTACAACAACGTTTTTATATGCAACAGTTAAGTACTAAGCAAATTTTGTCTCTTGATTATGTTCCGAAAAGTAATCAAATATCTCAAGAAGATATCCAGAAAAGCCTCCAAGATCTAAAGCACAATGCTGAGATACTCGTAAATAAAGTTGCATTTGTTTATTATATGGAAATATATGCATCTTTCAATGAACCAAATTCACTACTTTTTTTGTCATTCATTATAATACATATATAACAAATATAGTTGCACATTAAAACCCATTGTTATGGCAATTTTTAGCAACCTTTTCACTTAGAAAGTTCAATCTTTTAAATATGTCATAAAGAACAGAGTAGGAATATTAGGTGAAGCTAAAAACCAAATAGATTCTTACTGAACAAGTGGGTTTTAATGTAAAATGACTGGGGAAAACTTTTGAATACTTACATACTCATAAAATTACTCCAGGCACCTTACTTAGCTTAACAACCTACTGTCACTTCTCCTACATGAACAAAATCCATATTCATAAATTGGTAGGGCCTTTTAAATGAGCCAGCAAGTGCACATGTGCTCCCTCTAACCACATTTATCATTGCCTTGCTAAGCACAGAAATCATCATTGAAAAAACTAGCAGCAAAATGAGCCAGTAATAACAAAACCCAGAGAAGGGCAAGTGCCTGTTTCAGTCTTAGTGCCAACTGACACTTCTTTGCACAGCCTGAGAGCTAAGTGTGACATCTGGGTGAAAGGGAGAGCACACTCTGTTTTGACTGTCACTTCATTCCCTCTGGTACTCAGCTCTGAAGAGCATTCACAAATCCAAAATATACTGCCTGAGTGAAAATGCCCGAGACTCATGTGTTTCAAACAGATTCTTCCTACATTATCACCAAGCATCTTCTGCATTAAGTTATTATCCATTATATGAATTTATCCTCTGCATAGGCATAAGCAGCCCCAACACCATGTGACACAAACAGCTGAGGAACAAAGAGCTTGGGTTACCTGCCTGGGGACAAGAGAAATGTCCATGGCAGCTCTCCAACCAGAATCCACACCCCCACAGTGCAAACCAATTCCTTAACCACAAGACCATCCTTTTCACTTTTAGCCTGAGGTTCTGAAGTTGTCTTCTTCCAAATATTCCCTGCAAGCATTACCGAAGGGCTGAGAATGATGGATTTCTTAGGATTTTAACAAGGTAAAAGAGAGGCTTTCTCCAACTTCACTGTTTGAAACGCCTTCTCCATTCTCCCAACAGAGCTGGTTTAGAGGCAGCAGCAAAAGCTATTCAAACTAATCAACCAGTCTGTCATTAAATCAGTTAGGTTTAATCAACTACTAACTAAATAAAGACGAAGTACACCTTATCTTAAATTTTCCTACAAAGAAACTAAGGATATACATTTAAAAATATCGATTTGTTTCTTTTTACTTTCATTTGTTTTTTAAGTGAGCATTAATGATACTTAAGGGGAAAAAGTTTCAACAGCAAAAAGTGAAGGAAGGAGAGGAAGAAAAAAGAAAGCTTACATTTCAATGTGATTATTTTTGCTACATAGATTTTAGGATTAAGAAAATAGATTAGTGCCTTAATACAAAACAGAATTTACTAATAACTGACTTTCTGGCATTTTGAATTCCAAGTTGATTTAAGACTAATGACATACACCTTGATTTAAATAATGTAAAATATGCAGCTACTGAGTCTTTACCATAGGAAACATCATTTGTCCCAGAGAACTACAATAAATTTGGTTTACGTACATTTCTTCCTACTACAAAGGGGGCCTACAAGTGAAGGGACAACACAGCCTCCAGTAAAATCTATTTTGCAAGTAAAATCTTTAATAGAATGTTAGTACCATAGTATAAAAACGCCTTGAAATTTTAAGGTTTCCACAATTCCTAAAAAATTATAAGCAAGGTTCCAAAATTCAAAGAGGAAATGTAGAACAACAGAAGAAACAGAATATGTTGTATCTCCAACTCCTTAAAAGGGAGTCTCCCTGTTCACAGACTCTGCAAATAAATCCTGGAGAGTATTACAACACTACACAAAGCCCTGGATAGACATGCCACAGAATCACACTAAGATGAAAAAATACACAGTGGGGGAGCTGGTGTTAATCTAATTCCAGTAAGAACACAAAAAATGTCCATTTCAGCAAACTTTGCAAACATTAAATTAAGCAGCTGGCTATTTTCTCCTTCTCAGATATTGTCTACTGTTATGCTATTTAATATGGCTAGTATGGATTATTAAGAGTGTGGCTTATTTTTAGACTAAAAAAAAAAAACAGTTTATTTCTCTAGGACAGATTTCCCTTTCAGCAGCTATACAGGTATATCCATACAACTCTAGTCATATAGCTTGTGACCATATACTAATCTTTTATACTGGAAAAATGCCCCAATTCATTGCTCAAACAACTTGACTGGTAACACCGAAGAACTGGCAAATACTAGAGGTGCTAACTACCCCAAAACTCCACAAGCAGATGTGTCAATCACAAGATTCTGTGAAAGACTAGCTAGCTAATTCAGAAAGAGGGAGGTTATTACCGTGTTTGAATATATCTTCATCAATTCTTCTAAGAGGTCACAATCTGTTTCTCCGGAATATATGTATAAGTTTTTTAAAATATTAATAAAAATGTTACACACAGATTTTTGTGCTACAGCACAATACACTGTTGACACATTTTGTCAGCATAGGTAGAAAACCCTCCCGTGATAGCTGCAGTCAGAGCAGCACAAGCTCTAGGGGCCAGTGAAATCAGCCCCTAAGGTGGCACTGAAATCTGATGGCTATCTGCTGCTTGGGACACTGGTAATAAGAAAGGGTTGTGGCAGGAATCAGACTGCAACTGCTCTGTGCAACTACACAAGAAAAGAGGTTACACCACAGCATTGGAGAGCCTGATAAAGATCATGAGTGCAAAAAATCCCCAGACTGCCCCAAAGCATACTCTTTGTTGACCTACAGGGAATGCAGCTAATCCCCAAGACCAGTGTGGTGGTGCTCAAGCACAAGAAGTCAGGCATGATTCATGCAGGCTGGTAACACAATACATTTCCCAACTGAGAGAGGAAACAGCAGTAGGCCAAAATAAATGTTTTAGAAAACACCTGGGCTACAGAACAACTTAGAGCAGTTCAGCTCAGAAAAGTGACAACATCCATCAGCTAGGGCTCCATTTATTGTTGTTACAAACCCAAATTTAAGTCCCAGCTCAAATGCAGATGATCCAGGACTTTATACACACTTGCAGGGTAAAACCCTAAAAGTGTTAAGTACTAAGTATTTTCAAGGAAAAAGTGAAGAGGGTGATGCAGACACTGCAAATTTCCCACTACCTTGGACAAATGGGGGTTTTAAGATTTTCTACAACGTTTTGCCAGTCTACTCAAAAGACAGCATAGTAATGTCATAGGCAATAAGTATTTCAATAATTTCAAATTAATTAATGAAAAATAGGTCTTGCATGACATGAGATGACACTACGGAGACATACCTGTCCATCAAATCCACATAACTTCTGCTTAAACTACAAGCTCTGCCCTCCCACACACACATAACAAGTAAATCCCAATAGAAATTCATCATAACAGTACTTCAATTGAGAACACAATTACTTGTAATTTCATAGTACAGACAGCCAGATGCCCTAATGTCTTAGACCAGACACAAGTGTTCTTATGTCAAGAGTCTGTTTCAGATTAAGCTCCACTCTCTGTATTCATACACCTGAATTAATCCACAGAAAATTACAGACTTGAGTGGAGACACTCCAAATGCCCAAGCCCCTTGGCACCTTTCTCACACAACAAACTGCCTCAAAACAAAACACAAAACCACAGTCTCCTGCTGCTTATCTTAAAGGTGAAGAATCATCTCACTCATTTTCAGATTAGATTGTTCCTGATCCGCTAGAGCAGAACAAATGGATTTCTTTAGTAAAAAAATAACAAACCCTCAGAAATTCTCAAAATAAGAAGTAATGCGGCTATCCAGATTGACTGACTTTGAGGCCTTCAATTACTTTAGTTAATGCTTATAAATGAAGTGTCATGCTTCACTAATCATATTCGGTTGCCTCATCCAAAATCAGACTATCTTGCATATGCCTGCTAAAGGAGTATTTATTCAGAAGTGACACTACTTTATTATTATTCAAATTACAGTAATTGCTTCAGACTTGTAAAGGCTACTCTGCACACTAAGTGTTGGATAACCTAGGAAAGCCTTTCAACTTCAATACCACACGGCAAGAGCTAACATTAACTACATTTAAATTTATTAGGTTAATGGATAAGGAGCTTTAAAGAAGAAATTCCAAATCCATGATAAGTGAACTCTGTCAGTTTTTGCTTTATTTTTCCATTTTATTTATATTCATGCCATCTGGTTGTATTGATCATGCAGTTAAACAATCTTGTGTTTTTTCAAATGAAGTAAATGCAAAACTAATTTGTGTGCTAACAAATACGCTGTAGGGTGCCAGCTACGAAATCACTTACAGACTGTTACAGCATGAGTTCCAATTCGCAGTAAACACATTCCATAACAAATATCCAGAAGGTCAAACGGACAACCATGCTCAAACCCATGGATCACTACTCATTGATTGAACATTATATAGTAAGATCAACTTCTGTGAGCCTCAAGTTTCAAATCATCTGTTTAGAACTTGTATCAGATTCCACATCCCAAACCACAGCTACATGCATGAATAGATCATAGTAAATGAGCAAACTAAAGAAGTTACTTGTCCTAAAAGCTGTCTCTTGATAAACCACTTGCTCAAAAAGCCAGACCTACAGAAAATAAAACTGGCAATTGACAAAGGACAACAAAGCAGTATTAAAAAAGACTGCTGAAAGTAAACAAACATTAATTTCCAAGTGCTGTGGTAGAACTCTTTAAGTGACATTTGTCTTTTTCCATGATGTTTTCAGGTAAAATTTCTTGGACATATACAGATTAGGCACGGTATTTCCAGCTGTTAGTCTTATCAAAGATTTAGTATTTCCAAATTAAAAAAACAGGCAGCTTTAGACCCAAAGACTTATAAGCAATTCTCTCTCTTCTTTTATTTCAGATAACAACCCTTAAAATCCGTAAAAAGAGCTACTGTCTCTACAAAATGAGATGGAGATGTCAGAGGAAAAAAGAGGGTAAGGGGGCTTTTAATTTTTAGTCATGGATTTCAGTCCTACATTTCAAGTATCCAAATGTGTTTGTTTCTTAAACAGAACTACAGGAGGACTAAATAAACCAACAAATAGATAGAAATCTAATGTGCATCTAGAACAGAACTACAGTAACCAAATGACAAGAAAGGGCCTTCTCTATGCCTATGCTGAAGCAATCAAGCTTAATGCAGATGAGTGTGTCTCCAGTTCATACCAAACTTGTTCCTTGTAATTTACAGCTGGTACACCTACGCATGGCCTCCAGTGTATGGAATCAGACCAGCTCCTGAAATTCTTCAGGAAGTACTGCTACAGTAGTCCCAGCACTGATTTAGCCACACAGGAGTCAGCACCAGAGCATCACTGGCATTTATGCAACTGTCACTTTTAAATGCTTTAAATTTACTGTGAGAACATCAAGATCCCAGCCATTCCTGTGTTCTTATTGCTTGTGATCACCTAACATAAATAACAGCAGGTTTTAGTCTTTTTCTTAGTTTTTTTAAAGGTCTGTACAGAACTTTATAACTAGTCCTGTACTTGTTCTCTCTATAGCATTTTCCTCCCTTTAAAATCACCACAGTGTTGCTTTATATTGAAAAGTTGAGTTTTGGACATAAATCTTCATCCATCCACTAAGAGGACAAAGTTGAGTAACAAAAAGCAACATATTAACAGGAAATCTCTTTTGCTTTCAACAGAGCCCAATACAGCACTATTAATTCCACAGTCTGGCTCCAACTCTGTAAAAATTTTGCATTACTACTAGACCAAAACCAGACCTTCCTCGGGACTTCCACAGATGCAAGTCAGCCTGTCCACACCCAAGAAACTGCAGGACCTGGGCCTGTCACCATATCAGCATAAATTAGGGCTTGTCAAACAAGTAGGACATAGCAACCTAAGTTATTTTATTAAACACAAAGGAAACTGTTTCCACTGTCCCACCTCACAGCGAAAAAAATAATAGTATAATCAGAAGCATGACATTTTCCCCCATTTATTTCGGGAAGCTCTAAGTTTTTCATTCTTAAGTTATCCAGGCTAACTTCACAGGAGACGGAGACTAACGCGATAGAAAAATGAGCTTAAAAACGGAACGCTGTCATGCAGGGACAGCAGCATGTGCGGCCTCAGCCCTCCCCTGCCCCCGCCCGCACCTGCGGCGGCCGCGCTGGGGGCACGGCTCCGATCCTGCGCCGGGCCACCTCCCCGCCCGCCCTAATGCCAAACTCGGCTGGGAAAATAAACAAGTCAAACAAAAGGAAGGAGAGAGGGCGCAGAGGGGAGTGGAGCCCGGCCTCGGGACGCGGCAGCCGGGGAGGGCTGGGGTCGGGTCGGGCGGCAGAGCCGGTTACCCGGGCACCATCTTGGGGGCGGCCGGGGGCGAGGACGCGGCCCCGCAGCGCCGCCGGGGGCCGGCCCGGCGCTTTACCTGCTCTGCCAGCCCTGCAGGAGGTTGGTGTATTTGCTGAGCGTCCCTTCCAGCACCGGCTCCCGCCGCCTGCCGCCGCCGGGCGTCTGCGCGCCCCCCGGGCTGGCCGCCGCCGAGCCGGGGCTGCTGCCGCCGCCCCCGCCTCCATCCAGCCTGCCCGCGGCCGCCGCTCGGCCCGGGGGCCCGCGGCTGGCGGAGGAGGACGAGGGGGACGAGCCCGCCGACGTGGGGCGGCTGCTGCTACGGCTGCTGCTGTTGCTGCCGCCGCCTTCGCCCGCCGCTTTCTCCATGGAGCCCCGCGGCGGAGGCTGCCCGTCCGCTCCGGCCGCGGCTGCCGCCCGTGCCCGGCAAAGCCCTGACTCACAGGCGGCGCGGAGAGGGGCGGCGCCCGGGGGAGAAGGGGCCGGGCCGCAGCGGGCGAGGGAACCGCCGCGCCGCCTCCTCCTCGCCAGGCGTTGCGGGGAGTTGGGCGGCGGTCGGTGCCCCGCGGCTCCGCGGGGTCCCGCCCGCCGCCCCCCCGGGCGCCCCGCCCGCCCGAGCCAGGGGCAGGGCGCCGCCGCTGCGGCGGGGGCCGCGCAGGAGCGGGGGCCGCACACACACACGCGGAGGCACAGGGCGAACGGGGAGAGGCACAGCACGCACGCGGACTGCATGGTGCCCGCGGCCGGCACACACGCGCACAGGCCGTGCGACACCAGGAGCGACCCCAAAGGACGCGGTGCCCGCGTGCGGGGCGGGCGAGCAGACCCACGCGTGTGGCGGGGGCAGAGCGCGCACCGAGACCGCCTCCGGCCCCGGCGGCCGCACCGCGCCCCCCGTGACGCGCCCGCCACATGACAGGCGCTGAGCCGAGCAGCGGCGGGATGTGCGCGGGGACGGCGGCGGACAGCGGGCTGCCCGAGCCGCAAGGCATGCGGCTGACGCTTGAACACGCTGTGCCCCGGCACCAGCGAGGAGGTGGCGGTCCGTGGTACCCTACACCAGCAGCACAGCTGTGAACTTCTTAGCTTGTGAACTCGTGAGCTAGGGTGATGAGCCCAGCAGTCCGGAACACAATATTCTTGCTCAACCCACAGCAGGTAGTGTGTATCAACATACCACATCAGTCATGTCATTCATCCAGGCTTTGCAAAGAATGCTGTAAGTCCACACCTCCTGAAACGAGAGGATGTAACCTCAAGATCCCCGTAACAAGCTAAGCAGACCCTGTACAGTCAGCCCAGATCCATGAATCACTTCCATGGCCATCCTTGCTGTTTTAGACAAGTGCCTCATTATGTTACAATGTTTATCTTCCAGATACCAGATACCAGAGATGTAACTGTTCTTCTCGACATTTTAAAATTGTAGACCTGAAATATAGAGGAGACTCGGGAGTCTTTACATAAACTGAGCCTCAGCTTTGGCGCTTTAACCCAGTGGAAAGTTTTAACAACCCTTTGTACTAGAGATTTTTTGACTCTAGAGTATCATGTGTGCTTTCTGTTCTGCACCTCAGAAGATACTCAAAGTATCCAAATCCACACAGAGTTAGAAGTGCATTTCTCATATAAATCAGCTCAGAGAGGAGGGATCCTAACTTAGATTCTCCCAGTTTTCTCTCTGGAAAATCCTACCATATGTGTTGTGGTTGGGTAGCTGAAATGTTGGGCAACCGATCCTGAATTTTGGGTGGTTAAACTTCTCATGTTGTACTTAAATACTAAGGCACTGCAGTCTGGAAATTTGAACTTCAGTATTTCATGGGTAGGACATATAATGCTCAACGCTTGAGGTACAGACAAAGATTAAGGACTTAATTTAAAATCTAAAATATTTTATAGTAACTATTTTTCCACGTCCATTACTTGAGATGTTCATGTAAAATTCGCAAATAATTTTTTTACTATGGAAAGAAACTCCATTACCACAACCTGCAAATTCTCGGTTTTAGGCTCAACTCTACTTCTGATGACCACAGTTTTCAGGAAACACTTGAATGAACAAGGAATGCTCCGTTGGGAAGCTCAGATCCTGCTTGGTGGATATAAGGATGAGACCCCTTCATTTGTCTTCATAATGTTAAAATGACAGGCCAAACTCGTGGAACAATATGTTATAATGAACTGTGTCACCACATCAGCCACTTCAACACATTACATGTGTATGTACTGCATTATAGGTAATGAATGTAATATTTTTTGCCTTCCACAGAATTAATTGGAAGATAATTCTTCAGGAAATTTGCCAGGAAAAGAAGTGACCTTACACAAGAATAGAGAAGCCTCTCCATACATTTCTGTACAATAAAACTCAAGTAACAATGGTGCACTTAGCAGGAAGTTTCTGAAATAAAAGGGGTAACAGGCTGTAAGTATATTATGTCCCCAGGGAATTTTGACAAATCATAAAACACACTTCAATGCTGCTAGAAGGATTGCTGTGATGTGGTAACATAAGAAGTCCTCTTATAGGTTATAAACTAGTAAGTAGATGGAAAACAAAGCACAGGAGTAAGTGGGCAATTCTCAAATAGATGAAAACCATCATGACTTGGGTTCTGTGTTGTTCAGTATCTTGTTAAATCAAAGTCTCTTCATTTGCTTATAGTAGAATCCAATGTGAAAAAATAGCAGAAGGATATCACAGGAATGGCTAAATCACTGTTAAAATGGCACCTGAAATTTAATCTTGCTAAAAGCCAAAGTAAAGCACATGGGGAGAAAATAGCTTTTACTATGTGGGCATGATGATCTATAAATTAGCTATAGCCTCTCAGGCAAGAGATCTTGGAGACATTTTAAATAGTCCTCTGAAAACTCCATCTCAGTCAGTGTTCAAGGTTAATCAAACAAACAGCTGTGATAGGCTCATTAGGAAAAACAGAAATAACAGCTTGCTGCTATATAAATCCATAGTACAGCCAGTATCTGTACAACCCTGCATTTATAATATTCCTCCAAAAAGGACAGAGTAGAAAGAGAAAAGTGTGAATCCCACCTTTTATATGAAGACAGCTCACTGAGCAGGTTTTTCAGTTGAAAAAGAAACAACCAATATATAAAATGATATTCAGGTTAATAGGAGTTATTCTTCACTGTTTCTCATGAAACAAGAACTATGGGGCAACTGATTTAAAACGAGCACAGGAAACTTTCTTACATGATTTACACTCATGAAACTCTTATGGAAATGGTTTTGGATGCTAAATATCTAGAAAGATTTTAAAAGGAATTGTTCTTGAAGAACCTTTAAACAAGGTTGACCAAAGTATCTTGGGCACATTTGAAGTTCAGAAAGGCTCTAAACTTGTGACTCCTCAAAGCTCTTTTTACTTTATTGATTAATTAATCCCTGCCCCGTTCTTCCACACCTACTCGTGGAAGGAATAAAATGCTGGACTAGAAAGACCTTTGGTTTAACCTGTAGCGTAGATTTTCATATACTAAGGATTCCTTTTTCTTAGTCAACCAATGGTGGTTTTGAGTCAAACACTGACACAGTTAGCACCTTTTATATTGTATTGAGAAAAATTAATGTGTCATTCTTCTCATCCCTTTTCCCTTCCTGGTTTGTACATATTGCAACCTAGCAGACCTGGACAAGCTTTCATAGCAATCTTGATACATGTGAGTTCCTAACCTCATTTCTTTTAAGTTATTAATGTTCTTTAAAATGACTGAACCTATATTTATTTTACTAACTAATGGTTTGTCCTAGTAGAGCTAGAGTTCAGGGTAATACACACTGACTTAGTCTGATGCAATACCACATGATGTATGCTTTGTTTCAAGTATTCTTAATTACTTATTTATTAATGCAACCTGATGCATAATGAAGGTTCACACTGTTTCCAAGGTAACACAGCTGCTATGTTACAGTCCTGCTTTAGAATGTTACTTTCACTCTCTGACCAAACCAAAATTTTGCTTCTTTTATTAAGAATCCAGAAGAATCAAAGTAACTCATTATTTATCCCACCTTTTAGAAATGAAAACATCCGGTCAGATAAGAAATTCAGTACTCTTTGCTCTTAGCAGGAAACAGAGACCTTTCATTGTCCTTTGCTAAACTACACAGTTTTAGCTTCTAGAACAAGGTCAGCTCATAATCCATTTGCTAACTTATGTTTCCTGGACACGCTGGTTTGGGTTTCTCTACCTTTTTAACACTTCCCTAGTAAATAGTTTCCTCAAATCACTTTCCAATTTCTTTTTATCTCCTTCCACCACTAGATTTCCCCACAACTTCTCACCATCATAATTGTATGGAGGAATTTAGCTATATGGTCTACAGAAATTATTTCTGCCAATCCTACATTCAAGTATTGAACATATTCCATGGAAATGCCCCAAGGCTTGCTCAGCTTTACCATCTCTTCCTTCTTGCCCTGCAGAGTTCTTCTGAGACACTGCTTCATTTCACATGAGCTTTGGAGATTAAGTCCATCTGTCACTAAACTGTAGGCAGTATTTATGACAAAAACATACCACCTTGCACTTCTTTCCCCATTGTCTATAGGTGTCTGCACCGGAATGACTGAGACATTATCCCTAAAGTTTATCTCATGCCATGGTAACACCTGCACCAAGCCTACTGTCCCTGAGGCTTCCCAGTTGTCCACAGCAACAGGAAGAGAATGAATGCAGTAGGTGGAACAGTGTGCAGCAGCATGTCCTCCAGTCTTTCCTTAGATTCAGTGTCATAGGTTCCTGGGCTTGAAAGTTTAAAAGAAGCAGTGACTCTCTAATCTGGCCTTTTAAATAACACATCACAAGAATTGTAATATTCTCTCTTATATAATTGTTTTACTTAAAATTAACCAGCACATCATCCATAAGTAGCAGGCTTCTGATCTGAGGATTTTGAGAACACAGAGAAATAGTCACTAACTCTGCAGTCTGCCAACTTCAGCATTAGCTTTGCTGAGCCAGTATCCATCTTATCCTCCCTCCATGGTGCATGTAAGCCTGCAATGTATGCCAAACATGCTGCTTTGCCACACTTCATCCTGTTGTCAGCAGCTTCTCACCCACCACCATAACTACCTTTCTAAACCTCACTTAACTCAAAGCTGGTGACAGGGAAACAGCCAAGAGAGACATGGCATATGGCAAAGAGCACCCAGCCTACCCTTACTGCCAGGCACAGTTGAGCTCAGGAGACAGGTACTTGCCTGCAGGTTAATATACTCAACCACAAGGCATTGCATGTGCGCTGAGGCTTCTGCTGTCACAGCTAGACTCTCACAGCTTGTTTACTCAGCTACAGTGCACTGCTCTGTAATTTGCAGGTTAGACCAGCTGAAACAAAACTTGATCAAAATGGCTGATCCTCTGGAATACAAACTTTGGGATGGTTATCTGGAGAAAATACTAGTTTATATCATGCATTATATGTATATATTTGCACTGGAGGTCATTAGATGTGCATGAGGAAGTGATGTGTATGTATGACAGCCATGATGAAAGGTATTTTCTGCATGGCCAGAATCAACCCTTTGAACTGCAATGGAAAACAAATAGGAAACCAATACATAAAGAAACTAAGTGAGCACAAATATCACTTACACTATATATTGTGTGTTTTAGCTAGTGAGAACAGCTTTATTCTGTGCCAGCTCATCTTTGAACAGTTTTTATAGGCAGTCACAAATACAGTTCTTCAAAATAAATTCATTCATACACTGAGGCCAGAAGAAAATACTGTGATTATCCAGCATAACTAGCTGGATAACGGAAACTAGTTTTGGTTTGATGTGGAATTACAGATAAATGTCGATATACCAAATCTTAACAGTCTGCAGGCATTTTTACTGCCCATTTTTCTAGCTCTGTGGTTAAACATTTAGGGATTTGAAAAGTATACTAGCCCACTAAAGGTCAAATTCATATCCAAGACGAAACTGAGGTTATTCAGTGTTGCTTTCATATCTCAAACCAGTGCTAAAGCTCTCTTTTATCCCACCTTTTTGGTGAGCTGAATGGTTCCAGTGGAATCTGCCATATTTCAAATTTATTATTCATAAGACATGAGGCCATATATCAGTGTAATAGCACCCGGCTTTCTAAATGAGAAATCTGTGCACCTGTAATCTTATATCTAAACTGCAAAACCATTTGCACATCCAGAAAGTATTGCTATAGAGCATTTATGCTGCAGAGTGTGTATTTATTGATGAAATAATGCTAGTTTATGCCACTTGAGCTCTGGTCTCACACTCCACCAACAGCAATTTGTGTAGTTGATATCAGCAAGCAGTATCTTACAGATTAAAAACAAATCTCATTCAAATGGGACTGGTCTCTAAGCCTGTTACTCATCTACAGCAGAGCTCTAATTTACTCACATAATCTTTAAAAGTACTCTTTAGGTAATGTTAGAATCCACCACACAATAGGATGACAGCTAAAAAAAAAAACAAAAGGAAGGAAGTATGCAGTAGAAATCAAAACAAAAACACAAACATTTAAGATTTTTTGGCACTGAGAAAAGGAGGAAAAGTTCAGTCAATAAAATTTTCCAACAACCACTTATACAGAAACTACTTTTGCAAGCAGATTCATCTACAGAAACCTAATTAAAACAAACACAAGTCTCTAATACAACATGAGTGCCTCCTTTTTTACCTACAAATCTGCATTAAGAACACTCCTACATATTTCAATATGTGGGATTAAAATATATAGACATGACAAATGACAGAGTATGTTTGAAACACTTTCTGAAGCTGCAGAACCTCATATTAAAACATGCATAATGTTCACTCCATTTGTCATGACAGTGTTTTGGAAGCTGTGCAGACTATACAGATTTCCTAGTTCTTTATTAGTACTGTAAATACACAAAAAAAGCAAGACCTTTTGAGCAAGTCATGACACCTATATTTTAACTGCTTTTTACTATCAAAATAAATCTCTTGTAAATTCAATAAACTACTGAAATATATTTTACCACTTGGTTCTAAATTTTATCTCCTACCAATAAAAACCAGTCAATAAGCAGGTAGAAGGGAGTAAAAGGCAGTAAAGCTTGGGGTTTTGTTACAGTTTGAGGATTTATAATTTTGGGGGTCATGCTTTAATTAACTCTAGAATATATGAGGTGTGTAATTATCCCAAGCTGTGGATGACATCTCTTTTTTTTGCCAGGGTCACCACTGAGTGATTTTAAGTTTGACTGATAACAGACTAATTATAATAGCTTGGGAAAAACACGTGAACCAAAATTTTCTTACATATTGCAAAAACTAAGATTAGCTTTTAAAAAACCCAAATAGAACAAAATATAAAAGGGATGTGCTGCACATTGCCCACCTAATCCAAATGGGATCTGTAGGTTTAAAGCTGTTAGAACAGATAGGAACATGTTCAACAGGATCCCACAGCACACACTGTAATCTTCCCTGATTCTGAAGAACAGTATGAACTAGGGTTTATGAAATCCTGACAAGATCATTTATCCATTCCTCTTCTGGTTGCTGGACAGAAAAAAACAGGCATTTTTTTTCTCCCTCTTCTCTGGTGAATTTGCTTTTAATGCTTACTCTCTCATATCATACTCAGCCTTGACAGAAGTATCCAGTGGAGATAACCTCAAATATGCAAAGAGCTGAATTATGATTCTGTCCCTCTGGTTTCTAAAACTCAGCTGTCAGCTTTGATCTTTGACTTTTGAGAGCCTGTTCTGCAAAATAGTATGTGTATTCCTACATGGCTTGATATAAGAGTATTTGCCATGATTTCAAGGTAGAAACAAATGCTAAATTTTTAGGATATGCATAGTGTAAGTTCAGGAAGCAACCATTTTTCAGTTTAACTTTTCCTGACCTTGGCCTTTTCCATAGAGGATGCCTGGAACAGGCACTCCTTAGCTGCAGTTCCACTGCAAATCCAGACATTCTAAACTCTGAGCTCTGCCACCTTCAATCAATCATAAACTTCTCCCTGCTATACTGTGTTACAGCCTAAAAATAGGGCTATACTTTCAGAAAATGAGGTAGCATTAAAGCTATGAAAGTTGATAAAACAGATTCCAGATCCTAGGAACCTGAAATGACAACGAGAGGAAAAATGTAAGGGTTTGCACACACAGACAATTTTCTTCCTACTATATAAGCCACACAGGAGGCTGGAGAAATTTATTTTTCTCACATCCCATTTGTATGAAATGAAGGACAAATATTTAATCTTACTCTCCTATTAGGGAAAAATAGGAAACAATTCTGGAGGACCTTGAAATCCTGATCAGGAGATGTCAACTCCCAACTGACAAGACAGGCATTGGATCTCTAAAATCATCTCACAAATATTTGAAACTGTCACCAGAAATGAAAATTTAAACAAACAATATAACAAAGCTTTGAATGGTCTCAATAAAAACTTTCTCTGTCCAAATATGTTCTCCATAGACTTTTCAATTCAAAATGCTTAATGAAAAACAAGTAGAAAGGATCTGAGGTTTAAGTATAAATATCAAATGGAACAGGAAAGGTCTTCAAAAGATCATGCACTGGTTTTTTTTTTTAAATCTCCTTGAACAAAATCATCATCTAAAAGCTATAAATAAGTTCATACACAGCATGTGCTTCATAAACTAGAATAAGGTCTTATTATGGGAAAACCCAGAGCCCACACTAATTTAATCCATTCCCAGATTCCTTCATGTCAGAAATAAAACTTGTGCTGCTTTAAGTAGAGAAGGGCATACAATTGTATTTCTGACCAGGAAAAATAGAATTTATGGGCAGAAACAAAGACCAGAATGAGTCAGTTTGAAAGAGGTTTAGATATTCCTGGTTTTGCTAACAGCACTGGGGTCTGCCACACCACATTAAAAACACCAGCAAGGTTTTTGGCATTTGCTATCACCTTATTTTTGCCAGCAAGTTCTGTTCTAACCAAGTTTAGACAACACTTCTGATAGCAACAAAAGCGGCTGGTCTGCTTTAGAAATCCCAGAGGAGATGGAGCTGCTCCAGTGTCAGCCTAAAAGTGTAATGGGGAGTTTGCCAAAAAAGGCTAGGTTAGATGAAATTTTCAGAGGCTACACACAAACCAAATGTGTCAAAATCCTGGCAGTTAACTGCCGGGAAGTTTATAACCCGGGCAGAAAGAGAAGACAAGTCTCCTGACATAACCACAGCATTTTCTCACTTTCATGGTTTCAGAAGGAAAACTGATGTTGTTTGATGATGCAGTTCATCAGAAATAAGTCAGAGGACATCACCCGCAGGCAAGTGATCGGGATAATTTAAATCTTAGGAAAATATTACAAAGGGAAACACATGTAAGTAAGCCAACCCAAGCTATCACACAAGAAAAGAGAAGGTTTTAAGGGAAAAAAGAGTATTCTCTGCATGGAAGTAAACTCTTAAGCTGATGCCACAGGTTTTAAGATTATTATTTTTTAGTTTAGAAGTTTTGAAGGAAAATACCACTCCTATTGACACAAACTTTATCTGTAACAATTCTGACACATCCCTTGTGCTCAAGTAAATTTTTTTCACAGAGGATAGGAAGAGAGTTTGTGCATTCAGAGGTACCATGACCTTATTAATTAACAAATATAGGAAAAAATCTATTAAACAACTTCTTTCCACTTTGTTTTTTCCTAAAGTGTCCCTCTCTATGAAGTTAATTAAATGCAGTACATGTCCTTCAGGCTTGAATCTTGATAAAAGCAAAAAATAAAAGGAAAGGTAGAAAAATACTCCTGTATCAGCCTCTTTCTTGGGAAAATTCTCCACTTTAATTCAAGTAAAAGGTTACCAACTTCTTATTTAGCAAAGAGCAGTTTGCTTCACCCAAGACAGGGGCAATAGAAATAAACAGTGTAAGTTTACACAAAAGGGATGGATCTCCACCTGTAACATAGAACCAAGACAGTACGTTTTTCATTTACAATCTGTAACACAATGCAGTTAATGTTTCTCCCTAGAAATAAATATAATAAAGTTCTATTTTTCTCTGCCCTTAGCTATCCAGGAATACATTCATGGAAGGACTGACCAGGAAGCCCACAGCTTCCTGTTTCACTGGTCACTGAACTTCTTGTGCATTCCTTCTACTGTTAGTGGCACATTTTGGGAAGAGCTGGGCCTCTGAAAAAATTGTGCTACATAATGTAGAAGATAAAGAAATTCAAACCCAACTAGAATCAAATTAATGTAGTTGATCTCTGCTATGCATCCTGTTTCCCAGAGTCTACCTAATGTCACAAAAATAGCATCAAAAATAAAATCAAAATACATATTTTCAAGGTTTGATCACAGCTCTTACACTCCAGAAACCCAGCAGACAATGGCAGGAAGTTCAAACACTGTTACACAGTTTACACAAAAGCAATAGGTGTTGTTGAAAATAAAAATGACATTGAGAAGGTCACCTTTTTACAGGGGCTGATGCTGACATACATGGTACATTTAGGCTTCTCTTGTTAATACAGATGAAAGGAGGCAGTGAAACTGCAGCATAGAGATGTAAGTAGTAAAATTGTGGTTTTATCTATGGAAGGAGGTACATTAAATTATCTGTGGCTGAATGAAAACAGGAGAGTCAAATTTGTTTTCTCATGAAGGAAAAGAATATTGAAATTCGGGGCACAACTAAAAAGCTTCAGAAAGGGCTTAGAAGACTAGCAGATTTAGAATTAAATCTGGGCACATTATTTAGACCTAGCTCAAGATCTACTCATTCCAGAGCAAGGCTTCTAGCAGATGGATGGCAATCTAACTCAGCAGACATGACTGAAAATTCAAAATGTCAGTAAAAAGGAAGACTCGGGTATGAAGCTCAGCTCCGCAGGGTACTAAGGAATATGCTTACGAAGCTCAAAATCAAAGTCAAACAAAATACCACGTGAAGCCTTACATTCTGTGACAGCCAACACAATCTAGGAAAACATGTCACAAAATGCATGTAGGAAGAAGAAAAATATCTCATACATTTTGTCATTTTGCAAGGGTGTACCAGCAGAGTGCATAACATCAAAAAGGAGACAATGAGGGCCTCATTAAATCTGATTAATTCCTCACAGGAGTCCTACCAGGAGATGAATGGACTGCCAGCTAGAAAGCAAATGGGAAATATAGTGCTCTGTGCACCAGTGTCCAGCTTAAAACTAATGTATTGCCAGAACTGCAGAGTTTCTAATAAAAAGACACTAATCATAGAAGTTCAGCAATAGGACCTAGACTTCACAGTGGTTAGCTTTCCCCATTGACATAATACATTAATTAGGTTATATTTCTATAAATTATAACAGCGTCAAAGGAAAGAAAACCCCCAACTTTTTGGATTTGAAGTAATTCATATCCTTGGTCTTACTAAGGGGGCCACGCTCGCATGAAAGGAAAAGCAAAACAATTCACATTATTATGAAGACATCTTCCCAAATAAGTAAAAAAAAAAACCTCACACAGTCTTGAAAAGAGCTTGAAAAGTTCAAGAACTTCAGATTTCATGGCTCCAGAAAAGTTCCCCCAGACCTACCATAGCATGAGAAGAGAACCTGAATGCATTATTTTGAGAGTCACAGAGCAGAGCAAACAGAAGAACCAAAAGAAAAAATACATTTCAGCATTACAGAAAAAATATTCCACTTAAGCATGGATTCCAAAGAATTCAGCAAATATTTAAAAAAGAAACATGTTCCATTTCCTTAAAAGGGAAGAACACTCAGGAACACTCAGGGAATGTTCTGATGCCAAGGATATTTCTTCACTGAATTCTCAAAATTTCATGTATACATCTGCAACAGCCTATCCTACAAAGCTTATATATTTCACTCTTCCTTGTGAGTAAAGGCTAAATCGTATTTTTCTTTAATCCAATATTCTAATTAAATTTCCAAGGTTTAAAGGTGTAAAAAAGTGCCCAGATAATGTGGTAATTAATAAATAGAAAACCAGTTTTCCATTGCATTATAATTTGGACAGCTCACACACTTCAGAAGACTTCTAATTGTGTTACTGATGATAAGTGTTGAATGTTCAAAGCTTGTATGTGTTGTGAGCATTTTACTGCCCTCAAGGCCAACACACAGCTTAAAAACAATTTAAAACATTCAAATAATACCCTTGCAAACTTGAAAGCTAAGCTATAAACTACTAAGTTCACTGTTATTACAGAAGATTAATTAGTCATGCCATGGAGTTTATGGGTGCAGAGACAAAAAACGGCAATGCATCATCTCTACAAGCAGCAAATATGAGGATCTGAATGTCCAAGAGAACTGATAACATTTATTCTGAAAGATGCAGGAAGTTATATAGCAGTTAAGAAATACAAATAACAAGAGGTTTCATTATCTACTGAGTCAATTTATTCTTCAAGCCAAATTTTTTTCTACACCATCTTGATATCTATTCTTAGGTATTAGGTATAAAGTAGAATATCAAAGCAGAGGAGACAAGTTTGCAGAGATGAGGATAACTATAGAGAGGATAATCCCTTTGTGGTAATAATTGAAAATAATTTTCCTTTTTAAACAAATGGATACAAATTAGGCTATCAAAGAGTACTAAAGCCTCTTCTCTACATAAAATCATTGCTATATTATTTTGAGACATTACTTCGTGGCATGCTATTGATTCACAAAATGCATTTATGTAAATGAAAGTAGATTTATCCCTTACCTTCTACTGAAGACATCCACTGATATTTACTGATATCTGGTGTTATCTATTCATATCTATCTACTGATATTTACTGGGTTTGTTTCCTATCAGTAGTGACCAAAACTCAGCCCTTCCTCACCCTATTTATTAATCAACATGATTGCATCATATAAGGCCATCATTTATGCCTGTACAACCCTATCTACAACAAATAAGTTGCACCAGCTTTGGAGATTAATACTTCAAGTTCTAGAGCATTATTTTAAGCCTGAAAATTACATTAGTACACATAAACATTACAAACAATGAGGTTTTTTTATCCAAAATTAAAGAGCAGGCTGCCCAGATGAGTGGCTGAGTCACCTTCCCTGGGGTTACATAAAAGGCGTATAGATGTGGTGCTTAGGGACATGGTTTAGTGATGGTCTTGGCAGTACTGAGTTAATGGTTGGACTCAGTGATCTTAGAGGCCTTTTCCAAACTAAATGATTCTATGATTCTACGAAAATCAAAACTAGTGATGAAATTGTTAACATGGCCATAGTTCATCGTTATTTTTCTAAACACTTGTGGGTATTTATTTTTCTGTTGCTCTTCCCGGGCCCAAGTAACCAACTGAGGCATCACTCAGGAATCTGGAATTCAGAGCTCTTTACTCAATATCTCTGTTGAGTAGGGACATAAGTTAGTTACTAAAACCTATGAACCTACCCTACAGATCTTTAGATTTTAGATTTTGCTAATGAAGGACATCCCAGTCTTTTTTAAATATAAATTAATTCCAATTAAGTCCAAAGTGGGATATTAATTCAACTCATTCATTAAGTTTAAGAATCGCAAGAAAAGGTGACATATTTACTGGCTGTAAATTCCACTTTATACCACATCTTGTTGAGGAACATTTGGTCTAATGCTTCTTTTGTCTCTTGTCTTTTGCTCTGTCAGTTTGCATAAAAACTCTGAAAGCCAATAAAGTCCCCATATGTTTGAACTTCAGCTGTACGGGACAAGTTTATGGCCAGAAAACAGCAACTCCCTCTAGTGCCAAAGGCGCTTCCTCCCTTACAGCACTCAAAATTAACTTCTTGCGAAAGTCATTCATTGCTAATTGATGTTGTGATCTTGTTATAAAGTAGCATTCAAAAGTCGTTTTACTGTTAGTTTGTTTGGTTGTATCTGATGACACAAGTGTTAACAGGAACTAAAATTTAATAGAAACAAAAATAACTTCTGTGTTTGCAAATTAGGACACACTTGGACGTTGATGATTTTTTTTTTGAAACGCATGATGTTAAGCACACTGAAAAGCTTTGGATTACATCAGACTGGCACTACAAGCTGGCTCGCTGCCATCTCTGAAAACTGTTTCAGAAGCCTGTGGCTTTTACAATTTATAGCAAGTGTATGATTTGCAAGCAAACAACAACATTGGAATCAGTAACAGTTACTCTGGATGCTAAATTTGTCCTAGGTGTTGATACTCAGCAGGTTAACATGCATGGAATCTATCATGGAATAACAAAGCAGAAAGTTGCAAGCCTTGTGGGAGTTTTTATCCTCTGAAGATAAGATAAATAAAAGTCCTATGCCCTTGAGTTACAACCTAGCTGCTGCAGATCAGTTCCACTCGGGGCATTCCATGCTGGCATGGTGTGCTGATAACCAGGTTTGGATGCTGCTGGTACTGTTAGACTGTACATACTGAATACAAAGGTTACTGGAGCTGTCATACTCAATGCAGAGAAGCTTTGTGTACATCAGGATCGCACAGCTTGCTTTGTTTTCTGAGGCACAGCAATGGAATGGCACGAAACTAAGTTGCAAGGGCAAAAAAGCAGCACAGTGCTGGGAAGAAATAAGGTTACACCTCATTAAGGGTGACCTGAGGCAGCAGGGAAGCTGTCCTGCCTCCATCACCGAGGAGGGACTAGCCTGCAAAGGTAGATCTGCCCTCCATCCTTCGCTAAGTTATATGGGTGGAAAAGAATAGGAGATGGGGCTTATAGGAAAGATCTCCCTAGAAACTCCCATTACAATGACAAAAATTAGATAATGACCCAATGTCCAAAAATACGTGGTTTAAAACCTTTACAGGGTGATTTACCATGACCTACTACGCAGAAAAAGATGAACACAGGGAACAATCAGCTGCCCAGCTGTCTTTAGGTCAGAAGCAGAGGTACAAGCTGTCCTTCCTGTAGTGTATGTGGTGGCCCCTTACAAAGCAGACAAGCAATTTTCATGCCCTGTACAGATGAAGAGCAGCAAGGTTTGTGTCTGTATGCTGCAGTGTGGCAGAGTTCTGTACAGTGAACCAGCTAATATAGCACAAAATCTGCATTCAGAGCATTAGGATCTCTACAGAGCAAATAGAAGGGATGCAGACAGAGGGGCCAAGAAATGACATGTCTATCCCAGTGCAAGTGTCAAGTTCAATTTGGCTTTCTTACTCCTGCAGCCTATATTTTTTTTACCCTGGGATCATTGACACCCTGTGAGTCACACATAGTAGAAGTACTGCAGACTGTTTGGCTTTACACAACTGATAGTCCACAGTCCAACCATCTTGGCTTGGTAGTCAGCTCAAAGGTTGGAAACTTCTTTCCTGCCATTAAAAAAAACCTGCTATGAGAAGGTTATCTGAGATTTAACCAAGTAACCAGCCAGACTGCCCAGGTGGAGCCATGGGATAAGGTGATCCTCTTAAGTCTCCCAAGAATGTCTTAAGGCTATTGAAAATACATTTCAATATCTATTAGGTATTTTGTGGCTAACGAAACAGTGGCTGGTGTAGTTGCTGGAGTTTTTACATTTTAGAAGAATAGTTAGCAAGCTGCTTTTGACTAAATACTATATACAACAGTATACATATAGATTTTGTTTATCCTACCTAATTGATTTTCAATTTAATCTCACACAATCCTAATACAAGGGAGTAAGAAGGTATTTTCACTTTCAGCCTTAAATAATTTTGCAATCAGGAATAATTAGTGCTTTTTACATACCTTCCTTGCATGAATGAGTCATATACTCACTGTTACTTCATTTGGCCCTAGTCCCTAATCTTGCATAATTTTACTCAAATAGACTGGCTCTATGGTTGCTTAAACAAATAAAGTCAGTTAGAAATACTAATAAACTGCCTTTCTGTGCAGCTGATCTTTGTCCTGTTGTCAGTCTCACTCCTCTCAGTGATGCAGGATCAGCACAGGTGCATCCACAAAACAGCGAGGGCTGAGCTGAAATGTAGCTCCTGAGACAACGGGTGGAATGTGCATGGATGGAAATGTGCATCCTAGTCCCATCTGAGGCTTCTCACAGCTGTCTCCTGACCTAGCTGTTTACAGAGCAGCCTGATCCAACATTCCACAGCTTTGTCACACTATAGTTACCTGTGAACAGAGGCAGCCAAAGCCTGGGAGATGGGGAAGATGTTCCAGAGAAGGTTTGTGGTAAATGATGGTTACAGATTGGTCAAGATAACTAGGGCCTGTGGGCCCACTGAGGGCCCTGACAGCAGCTGAGTTAAAATGTGCTGTAAAGACTTTTCTAGCTACTCTTTGCCATTTAAAAATGGAGTACCCTTCTTATATTTTTTCTCCTTGCTACATCAAATATTCACCAGTCCACGCACACTGAGGCTGTCATTTTGCTTCAAATGAACCAAGATAATTTTTGATTTTAGTACTTTACATTAACTGTTCCATAGTGAATTCCTATTATTTATTGTACAGTGTTTACATGATGAAAAACACATTCCATGGTTCTCAGTTCAGTTTCTCTTGACAGACATGACAGTTCACTAATTTGCTCCAAAAAATGACAATAGCATGTAACCAAATTTGAATGTAAAAAAAAGAAAAAAAAATCAATTTTGAAACTGCATACAATTTCACATAGTCTATGTCAATAAAAGCTATTAAGCAGTAACAAACCGACTTTCAGAGACAGCTATTGAGAGCATCAGCTAAGCATATTATTGACTAGCAGACGGACTGTTGGGCACAATTACTTCTTAAAAAATCAGTCAATTCATCTTCCTACAATAATTTTATCTGAATGTTCTCTTCAGGCTGCATAAAGCTGAATATCTGATACATGAAGAGAAATGAGGACATACATATATAAGTCAATATTCTCTGTGTTAATGGAAATGCCTTTATTGTCTCAATTCTTATTTTGGAAGTGCCAAACTTCATGTCTTGTGTTACTAAAAGTTTGGGAAGGACTGGTACTGTCTTTTCAGACACCTGGAAGTGTAATTGCATGCCAGTTAAAATTAATTCTAGATGTACTAATAGTCGCAGGAGCACAGTGGAGATTCTAAGTGATCTGTCCTGATTCCAGATCATTGGACAGCACATCAGATTCCATTACAGCTGAGAGAACTGTGCAGTCACTTAGCTGTGCTTCCTGTCTTGTGAATGTCACTGACATCCCTGAACTAATGACGCCATAATTCAACTGACCAGTCAGACACTTTACATCTTGACCAGCCAGAAGCAGTTATCACTTCAAATCCAGGTACTTCTTTACCCTCAGATCCTTCACTGCAACAATATGCTGGTGCCAAGTGTCCCTCCAGAGCTGCCCAGTCAGCATGAGGATAGGGCACAGTACTGTATTTAGCAATCCAAGAAACCAGTAGTAGTTAATCCTGACTACTGCTAGTTGGGAACTTGCAAGCCCACTTAGAACTCTCTTACATTAAAATGTGGAGGCAATGATGCCAGTGAATGTGCAGCAGATCTGCAGCCATCTATGGTATCACAGTCATAAACAAAGAAGTACAAAAATTCCACTCAAGTTAAATCAGTTTTCTTATTTGCAGCATTCTATGGATAACGATACACAAACACAGATGAGAAGAATTATACTACATGGACACTAGCCAGAGCAGTTTACCTAAAGAACCAGATTTTAATTAATTTGGCTTTTTTCCTCCCTCAATAATCCCTTTACAGTCAGCAGACAACAGGAAATTAAAAAAAAAAAGCCACATGATTAAAACCTTTTTGACTAATAAAAGTGATAAACAGTAAATAACTTCAACTTTACTCATCTTAAACCTCATTTATACACTATATATAACTGATAATAGCTCTGTGTAGCTACAGGAACACATTTCCATGGATTGAGGCTTCAAAGTAGTGGGAGGCTCATTTTAGAGTTTTGTAAGAGATCCTCTCACTGCACTATCTGGAAGGCAGAGACACTACAGATCACGAAGCAGAGCTCAATGATGAGAGCAGGACATAGCTGGAATAAGCACCAGAGTAGAGGTACTAGTTAATCTCTAGCAGCTGTAAGGGTCACATCAGAGATGCTGATCTATGCATTGCAAATTTAAGGCTTTATTAAAGCTGACTGTTAAACAGCAGGGAACTAGACCTACATTCCTACATCATCATTCCTACACCCTTTTCCTAGCTTCCAAAGACAAAGCTTGTTATTGTGTGCTTTGCTGAGGAAAGCTTAGAAAGAAAACATTCTCTGCATCCCATCGAGTGGTTCAGTGAGAAAGGTGAGATGATGGCTAGTTCAATCTCAAGAGGAATGGAAGACAGAAAAGAAAGGAATTATTTGAGGTCATCTGTACTTCAAATAACAAGGGAAAAATCCACATCTCTCGAGCAAAACTTGCCTTTATTTTTTGTTTTGTAAGGAATAGACTTTAATGCTGTTTATATATAGTACAGAGCGATGACAAGCAAATCTTCTAAAAATAGTTCTCCACTGCCTAATGATTGTAGGCAAGAAACACTTTCCTGGCAGAGACCCATATTCACAAAGATAATTTTTGTATATTGCCCTCAGCCCACATAATTCTGTCTCCATTTTATATTTAGACTCTGTATTCCAGAATACAAATCTAATAGCACTAAATTGCTTAGTCAGATATTTGACTTCTTGCTATGGGCTGAGACAGTCGTTCAACAGCTTAAGTTAGATAAACAGAAACACAGCTGATTCTCCTTTCTGATTTTCTGCATGGACAGCACAAATGACAACTTTTGTATTAGCACAAGGTGGGGGAAGAAAGTGCAGAAAGGCAAATGGGCAGTTGAGGGAGGATAGCCTTTTTACTGACACAAAAATGTTACGACCTTAATTAATAAAAATATTACACAGAAGTTTAATGGAATAACTTGCAACAAATTACCTGAAAGAAGTTGTGCAGGCAGATGAAAAACAAGTACCACTATAACATGTAAGATACAGACAGAAGGTCTTTGTGAAGCTAAAATCAGATATTTCTTTTCCAGATTTCTCCTTATTTATTAATCTTTATAATCTGTGTTTGACCTAGGTTCACAATTAGATTAAAATTTTATGTATCTTGTAAGGTCTGCCAAAATGCAATATGATAGAGCTGAAAGCATTCTTTCTTCTTTGAGAACAGAAGTGTAATCTGTTTAGACTTATTTTGAAGGTGCTTGCATGAGGTAGGTAGTTCTCTAAACATAAAGTAAGCACCTTTCCCTCAATGTAAGGAAAAGCAAAATAGCTTAACCCAAAAACACCTTTCTTTCCTCATGAACTTTTTATCCTCAAAAATGAAGATTCGTCAGTCAAAATAGAACAGGACTGGAAAGAGAAACTTTTTAATAAAGTTGTGGAGACCTGACAAAATAAGCCCAGATAAGAAGTGGGAAAACAGGTTATGTGAAGAAAGGATGAATAGGGAGTGGATGTGAAGCAGAGAGAAGGTAAAATGCTTGTGCTTCTTAGAATTCTCTGGCCTTCATGTACACTTCTTTTTGCAGGACTTCAATGTTATCCAGCAGTCACCGAGAATAAAATCCCAAAAGTTAAAAGTCAAACCTAACTCCTTCTCATCCTGTACCCCTCCAAAAGAGTCAAAGACTGGGACTTTCTTAATTCTGTTATTCAATTACATCTATGTTTGTTTAATTTAGGCAGGACCTCATCCTCAAATCTGTATTTGAGATGCTTTAGAAACTGAGGTGTCTTAAGAAGGTATTAATTATTATATCTTAATCTGCTTCCCCTTGAGGTCACCTACTTAGAGAGGCTGAGCTATGCTGCCTAATCCATGTCCATATCCACAGATAGAAGTTTACAGCACTAAAGGAGTCACAGAATTTTATAAGTCCCATACTCTCAGAATAGCATCTACATAAAAGAAATTCCTAGAAAATCACCAAAATTTAGAATGACTCGAAATGTGTTTCAAGATGTTTATACGTTCTGGTGAAATAATTATCTAATTACATATAACTCAGATTCTTATCTTTTGTGCAGAAGACTAAGAATAAACTAAAAGAAAACTGCTATTTAATGCATTTAATTATAGCCTAAAAAAATTTTTTTTTTTTAATAACACATTCAGCAAGAAAATCAGCCTACTAAAGGGAGAATTTCCAAGTACTTAATTAGGATCTTTTTTCAGAAATTTGTGATTGAAGCTAAATACTTTATATTGCTGTAGCTCTTCTGTATTTTGCAGTTGCCAGGTGTTTCTGCTTTGTACAGGACTCTGTGGCTCTAGATTAGCACTGATGAATCTTAGTATTTCTGGGTACTGAGTCTTGAAAGAAGCCTGTCAGGTTTTGATAAATGCTTCTATTGTCAGACAAATAGAGAACTCACTCCTAAGAAGAAGAGGAACAGGCATCCCAGCAATATCTATAATAGTTAAAATAGATCAATACATTAAGCTGTAAACACAGGGACTCTGCCTGAAAGTAGTTTAGAACATGCAACTAGAGAGTATCAGAGATTTAGCTGCACTTTTTATGAGCTGTTTTTTTCTTCTTAGCGATTGCTCAATCCATGCTGTCTTTTTCACCACCGTGTGTGAAGTCAAATGAAGCACTGAATAAAAGATCTATGGCTATTGACACTGGACCTACAAACCACTTAGATGTAGAGGAAAACAGGAAAACAATCACAGTGATACCATTGTGTATTACTTTCTTCCCCATCCAAAATGTATTTTTTATGTTAACAAAGTTCCTTTTTTGTTTTTTTTTTTTGTTGTTGTTTTTGTTTTTGTTTTGGTTTTGGTTTTGGTTTTTGGTTTTTTTGTTGTTTTTTGTTTTTTTTGTTTGGTTGTTTGGTTGGGGGTTTTTTTGTTGTTGTTGTTGGTGGTGGTGGGTTTTGGGGTTTTTTTTGTTTGGTTTTGGTTTTGTTTTTTTTTTTTTGTTTTTTTTCGGGGGTTTTTTTGGTTTGTTTTTTTTTTTGTTGTTTTTTTGGTTTGTTTTTTTTGGGGGGTTTTTTTTTGGTAATGGAATTATGGGTACCAAACTAGCTGCATTCTGATATGCACTAAATAAAGTTAATATTGACTTACCATTTTGAGGTGTTGACAGATCAAATCTGTCAGATCCCAGTGGTGGTTTAATAAACCCAGATGCCTGCTTCACCTATCAGAGGAACTCATGCTGTTGCCATAGCAAGGCTGGCATAAGGGAACATGTGTTTTTGCTGCTGCTGCTTCCATACAAAGCCCAGAATCTGAAGGCATTAAAACCCATAATTCAGGCAAACAGTTGTTGGTATCTATTAGAACCCAGCTGTCTCTCACTTCCCTTTGGCTGGTTGCTCTACAAGGCTTAGGAGAATGGAATATGGACATGAGTATCTGTGACTTCAGTTCATTGATTATACTTGAACTGTCACAGCTATACCATCAGGATGTGGTTTTTTATGAAAGACGCTGCAAATCTGATTTCCCTGAGATTATCTTTCAGATTGCCTTTTCTCCTGACCCTTCTCATTAGCAATTTAAGGTGAGATGTCAGACTCTTGAACTCAAGTTACTGACGTGTAATTTCTTCCGCCAACCTTGAGAAAAAGATTAAAATCTCCATCTCTGGTCAGTTTGGCCCTCTAGGATAAGAGGACAATACCTTCAGGCAGTACAACTAGATTGCCTGAACACAGCTGTTTGAGTCTGCAGATGAGGCATAAATCTTGTATTCTTGCTAACATTAATGATCTGGTGGCACTTGTTTTAACACTAGAAAGGTTCTTTCTTGCCCTTTATTCTCTATTGTCTGCAATGTTTTTCTTTAAAGGACTGGCCATTTCTAACTTCAGAAGCAGTTGATATTAATCAGCCCTAAATTCATCAGGCAGTTGGACTAGATGGTTGTTGTAGTACCCTTCCAACTGAAATAGTCTATTTTACTTTATTCTATTCTGCAAAATTTAAAGTGGCACAGTAAACCTGCACAATGTACTTCTGCAATGCATCTGAGGATTGTTCAAGATGAATATGTGTTTATATTTTAGCTTTTTTTCAAGTTTGTGTAAACTTGATCTGTCTAAGTAGAATGCAGTTTAGTTCATTGTGTAAATGTATGTTAAATTTCAGGTGGCGGGGTGCCAGTGAGACACTGGCAATTCTATGTAAAATACAGAAGTACACACACAGCCTCACAATATACTGCAGAATGATGGACCATAGCTTTCCAGATTGTTGAAGAACTGTCAGCTTTTTGAGAAAATCTATAGAAATTAAAATTTATCTGTATTTTTTTATATTACATTAAGCCTAATAAGGACTTTAACCTTTCTGTCCAGACTGTCAAAATGATCCTGAAGTGCTCATATTCAGGATGTACATTTTGCATAATATTCAGTTCCCTGTTTCATTAAGTATTTCGATTCCAGACACTTACTACTCAATTTTATAGGACTACCCCCTCCCCAGTCCCTCAAAACCTAGGCCAGATATTACCAACCCTGGTCTCTGAATGCCTAAAGCAAGCATAAGCAAAACACTCTCTTACTGGGCTCAAACAATGAGATGAGGGCTTTCTCCACATTAGATATGGATATATAAAGATACTAGTGCAAGGAGATTGGATTTAGGCATGTTGGTTTTGGTTGTTGTTTTGGGGTTTTGTTCCCTTCTGTTATAGTTTAATTTGATAGCAAACTGGCAGTGGAATAAATGGAGTAAATGAAAACCCTGCTTTTAAACTGAAAGGAAAACACTAGCAGCAGTTCACACTGCTTCAGCTATGATGACCCAAAAGGCACCAGAGCTGATCCAGCTTTTCTTCTTATATAGCCTCTAACTATAAGAAAGAGCATTTCATTGACAGCTAACACCTAGAAAGCCATTTGGAAGAGGTACAAGTGAAGAAATGTGCTGTAATGAAAAGCTCAAAAGGGTGTTGTCTTGATGCAGGGTGGATTTTAATAAAGAGAGAGAGGCACTGTCCTGGTACAGGGACAAGGGCGTTGTCATAGAATCATAGGATCATAGAATCTGCTGAGTTGGAAGGGACCCACTAAGTCCAACTCCTGGCCCTGCACAGGACAACCTCAAGAATCAGACCACGTGCTTAGTCCAAATGCTTCTTGAACTCTCGTAGGCTTAGTGCTGTGACCACTTCCCTGGGAAGCTCCAAGCCCAACGATTCTCTGGGTGAAGAACCTCTTCCTGATATCCAACCTAGCCCCCCACCCCAGCTTCCCGCTTCCCACTTCCTTGAGTGCTATCACTGGTCATCAAACAGATCCATGCTCGCCCCTTTACTTCCCCTCCTGAGGAAGTAGCAGACCATGATGAGATCATGCCTCAGTCTTTCCTTGATAATTTATTATTAAATACAGATAAAAGTGTCAGTAGAAATACACATTTGATGGAAAAGTTTATCACAGATGACTCACACCCATTTATCAGACTAACAACTCATCCACTTTTTTTCCCCTGGAGAAGCATGTGGGATGAAGAACAATATGATTTTGGCTGAAGGCTGAGGGCAAAGGAATATTTGGAAACACTCATATTTCTGCTTTTAAGATTCCTCCAGGTCTCTTATTACCTGATACATTGGTTCCTCCACACCTGGGAGCCTTCACAGACTTACTCCAAAGCTGTAGAGCACTAGGAGAGAGCAGTGTTGTTACAGATATGACTGAAATGTATGGCATTAGTTCAGCAGATAGTGGTGACAATAAGGATTCTTCCCCTGCACTCAGCAGTGGTGAGGCCACACCTCGAGTGCTGTGTCCAGTTCTGAGCTCTCCATTCAGGAAGGACATTGGGGTGCTGGAGCGAGTCCAGAGAAGGGCAGCAGAGCTGGGGAAGGGTCTGGAGCACGAATCCTGTGAGGAGGGGCCAAGGGAGCCGGGTTTGTTTAGCCTGGGAAATGGAGACTCAGGGGTGACCTTATTGATATCTCAAACTACCTGAAAGGAGGGTGTAGCCAGGTGGGGACCAGCCTCTTCTCCAAGTAACAAGCAACAGGACAAGAGGACACAGTCTTAAGCTGTGCCACGGGAGGTTTAGGTTGGACAATAAAAGGAGTTTCTTCACAGAAGAGGTGATTAGATATTGGAATGGAGTGTCCGGAGAGGTGGTGGAGTCACCGTCCCTGGAGATGTTTAAGGAAAGACTGGACGTGCCACTCAGTGCTCGAGTTGTGGTGTTCGGCCATAGGTTGGATTCGATGCTCTCAGAAGCCTTTTCGAACCTAAATGTTTCTGTGGTTCTGTGATATGGCACAGCACCCGCGGGGCTGTCTGCTTTGTTCGAGGGTCCCATTTACCCTCGTCCTGCCCGGGAGCCGTCGCGCCCTCCGCGGAACTACAGTTCCCGTCACGCCGCAGGGGCGGAGGGAGAGCGGGCGATGCCCTGACGGCGGAGGCGGGAGCGGGGGGCGGTCGCCTCACGGAGCTTTTCGCCGCGGCCGCTGTGGCGGGCCGCGGGCGGCGCTGCCATGGCGCTCTCCGCCGCCCCGCTCAAGGTCTGCGTCGTGGGCTCGGGCAACTGGTGAGTGCGGCGGCCCCCGGCAGGGCAGGCAGCTGGGCGGCCGCCGCGGCCCGGCCTTCCCGGAGACTGTCCCTTCCCGGGCCTTGCTGTGGGTTCCCGCCCGGCGCCGTGGCCGCGCTCCCCTCAGGGGTGGCGGCCGTGAGGCCACCCGGTGCCGGCGGTGGAACACGGTGTCGCCGGGCCGTGGCGGGCTCTGGGTCGCGCTTCTTCAGTGCGGGAGGGCTCGTCCTGCCGTGCCGGGGGGCTCGCAGCCCTGTCCCCGGCTCCCTCGGAGAGGAGGTGCTGCCGTGACGCGCTCCTAGGAAGAAGCGGCAGAATTGAGCACGCAGCTTTAGTGTTTGCGAACAACCGCGTGTCCTGCGAAGTAGTTGTTCTAGGATATTTTTAACCTGGTATTTCTTGTGTGCTTTGTCCGAAATCAGATGACGTAGACATTAAAGATGTTGTACATTTTAAACATTTGTTTTCTAACTACGCCCTGTGCGTAGAGTTCACTAACAACCTTACTTGTCTTCTAAAGTGTTTTCGGGATTTTCTGTGTTCCTGTGTGCCTGTTTTCAAAGACAGTTTAAAAAAGAATTGCGCAACACTAGATTATTTGAAATACCTCCCCCCCCCCCAATTGATTATGCTGGGGCACACTGAGAGCTTGAGACAAGGTTTTATTGCTGTCTTTATCTCTAGTTTATAATTAGACGTAAATAAACTTGCTTCTTCATCCTCTGAAAGCAATAGACTTACTTGACATCATTCTTCAGGAGGAGTATCGTGTTAATAACTCTTTGTCTTCTGTAGTTATTTCTTTTTCTTACACTAGATCTCTCTTTACATTGAATAAATTAAGTACAATGTCTTATAGAAATAGGTCTTCACAGTTTGTCACTTCCACTTACTAATGCTAAGCACAATTACTCACTTTGTGTTGAGTTTTAAGATGTTAAACTCAGGGAGATTCCGTGTGGAGCTAGGCACTGTGTTCTACTGAGACAAACTTGCCAGTTTTTTGTCGGGATGGTCGTAGACTTGTTGCCCACTCCATGCAGTTGGATTTGCTGCTGTTAAAAATACCGGCAGCTGCCAAATTTTGTTTTTCTTTGTGATCCCCTTGCTGAGGGAATTGGCTGATGTTTCAGTGCAGCATCTCTTGCTTTCCTTGCAGTGGCTGGAAAAATGTGTGCATTGCACTATATATCACAAGGAAGATATGCACTTAGACCGTTAGACCTCATCTTTTAGGAATGTTGTGGCTGTTATTCCATAGTTGAAGTCTAGATAAAGTTTTACAGGAAGTTTGATTCCATTTGTATTTGATTCACTGTTAAAACAGTTGCAGGAGCAAAAGGATTTGTAGATCTGCATACTAGCAATAACCACATGCCAATATATTTTGTTTTCACCTCACTGGATCAGTTTAATAAATAAGAAAAGTTCCTGCCTAATAGGATAAGTTGGTGGCAAAATGCCCATATCTCCTGTGCTGAGAGAAAGAAACAAGCTGATTCCTGGTAGTAGCATTCTCTCTTTTGGGGATAAATATATTTAAATAACTTACAGCTTTATTCATATGCAATGGTAAGGTTTTTCATGTCAGGAAAGCAGAAACCAAAGTAATAAAAAAATGAAAATAGTAATTCTTGGAGACGTAGGTGGTTTCTTCCTCAAAGACTATGGGATAACAGACACCAAACCCTGACTGCAAAGAGCACTGTGATTCAGTAATATATGTAACCATTGAACTAAATTGGACTAAATTTATATACCTTTTAAGTGCCTTTTGAACTGGGGCCTGCTGTCCTAAAATATTTAATTAAAGTATTACTATTTAATGCATTAAAGCAGGTAACTAGAAAGAAATTGAAGCATTTATAAACATCTGATCGTTGATGCTTGGGGAATATATACTTTTGAAGCCTGAGTTATAGGAATATGTGATTGGTGTGCCTAAATTGTAAGCATTTTAAGTAGTTGATCTGAGTGAGGTTTGACATCTTGAGCAGGTTGGAGACAGTGGGTTTTGGGATTCTGTGTGAGCTGATTCCATCAGACAAATCTTTGCCTTCTCATAGCCCTTTAACTTCTATCTAAGATGAAAAAAACCCTAAAGGAGCTTGGCAGGACAGTAGTTTTAGAAGGGTTAAGCCAGTCACCTTGGTTGATTAACTACTTCCAGCCAGACTTGTTTGGTTGGTTTGCTGCACGAAGGTCACCTTTACAATGAAGTTGACTTGGCAGGGGTCACTTGACACCTGATGGAAGATCATGGGACAGGACAGATGGCTCAGCACGGAAGAGCAGGAACTGTGCTGTCTGCTGGCCTTGCCCTTTTAGGGTTGCTCAGCTGGTGGATAAGTGATTGTGTTAGGATCTTTTAAGGGGATAAAGCAAGCTGTCTGGAGTGTGGAGAAGGTACACCTTGGGAATATGCCTTGGAGCCCTGGCATTCCAGGACAGTGCCCAGAGTCATTTACAGCACTGCAGGCCTGTTCTGATAACACTTCCAGGGCAGGTTAATGAGATGTGCACAGCCAGAATTTATCCCTCACTGTTTTCTTGGAACCAGTTGTTAATTAACCTGATTACCAAACTTGAACAGAAGCTGTAAAATTTGGGAAGAGATGAGAAATTACTGGACAGAGGGGCTTATGAAGCTAGGAAGTTGTAGAAAACTGGAGAACTGTGGCCAAACTGAAGTGGTTTTACAGGGACAATGGTAGAGCTAGATAATTATATCATTTGCACTTGCATGTTGTGACCTCCCCTGCTGCTGTTATCAGGGCAAGTTAAGGAGCTTTTTGGCTTTGTGCTTTAGTTAAAAAGTGATGGGGGGAAAGCAGACCAACTGTGAAATGGTCCTAAAAGAGTGGTTGCAACATCATGGGAAATGGTGAACCAGAGAAGCCAGTCAGGACAATCTTCTTGAATTCAGAAACTAAGACTAGGAAAATCTTCACTTTTCTTAAAACTGCATTCAAAGAGTGAAAAAAAAAAAAAAAAAGACAGCTCAGGCATTTAAGTGTTAAATAGTAATGGAATTAATGTCTCACTTAAGGAGTACACACTGCCAGACTTTCTGCTGGCAGACTGAAAATCCCAGCCAGAGAGTTGCTGAATCAGTTATTTCTGTCTTGCTCTGTCACCAGCAAGCACAGACAATGTGTAGTGCAGTTCAAAACAGAAGGCAGTGGGTTTGCCCGGTTCCTGACTTTGTATATAAATCTGTAGAAGTAAACGTTCAAGGAGCTCAAAGCACTGTCTGAGGAGCACATACCTGTGCTGCGTTGAATGTGAGGTGTGCTGTTCGTGTGGATCTGACATTTGGAGGGTGAGCTGTATACCAGTGCAGCAGAAACTGCTGGATGAGCTTGATAAGGGATGGCTTGCAATTGTCTTCTGTATCAACTCCTGAACCCAGGGTCATTTTTAGTGTGTGAAGTGCTATTAGAAAAGTAAATTCCAGTCTTTTAAGACACACAGTTTTAAGATTTAACTATAAAAGATCTACTGAGGGTACTAAATTTTTTTCTGCTGCTAAGTGACCTTAGCCATGTGCTAGCAGGCATCTTTAATACAGCACAATGAGTTGTGTCATTTCAAAAGGTCTTGAAGCAGAATGAACCCATCTTGTTTAGTTGCCAGCTATGGGTTTATTACAAGCAACATCCAATATAAATTTAGGGGATTGTGTGAGTATAACTAGATTGGAAAAGTATTCTTACCTCCTAATAAAGTGTGCAGTTTACACACACCCACATCCACCTAAGCCTCAGATCAATGACTCTGTATTTTTATCGCATCTTTTAAAAATTTTTGTGTCTCCTTATTAGGTTATCAGTAATTATGAAACTACCTCCTATCCCAGGAAAGGAACTTAGGTTAACAGGTTTAATAGAATGATGAAAGGGAAAATTGTGCTTGTTCCTACTCTTGTAATTGTGATTAATTTCGTTATTGCTTAGAGATTTGAGAAGTAAAATTGATCACTGTAATACAGATCTCACTGTATGCTGTTCTTGGAGACAATATGAGGGTAACAGTCTGCCTGCAGTTTCAGAGGATGCTGTTACAATAGTTAAGTTCTCTGAGGATGGCTGCACAGCCATGAAGCTTATAACTTCTGCAACATGTAAATGGTTCTTGGCTTTCAATGCCTGTCAGTATTGTACAACAACTTATGAGTCAGTCATCTCAGCAAAGAAGCTTCTCATCTTGGTGAAAAAGGTGACAAAGACACATTTAATAAAATTTAGTATGTCACTTTTACCTCAGCTTTGAAGATACTATGAATTTGATTTGAGGAAATATAATAACCTAAACTCTCAGTCGATAACCAATAAGAAAACAAAATAAGTAAGGATGTTTCAGTAAATGCTTCAGTCCAACCTACTCTGGCTGTAATTGAGAGAAAGCAGCAGGTGTGACTTGTGTGTTTTTCCATTTATTTTACTAGATCAAAATGCTGTATGGTAACTGGTCAAATAATCTGTGAAATTGTGATTGTTTTAAAGACAATCTCTTTTTTTCAACAGCAAAATCATGATTTTTTAAGACTACTTTTGTTTTCTTTTGTGCAGGGGTTCTGCGGTTGCCAGAATAATAGGCAATAATGTAAAAAAATTGCAGAAGTTTGCTTCTACAGTGAACATGTGGGTCTTTGAGGAGAATATTAATGGGAGAAAACTGACAGATATCATAAATAATGACCATGAAAATGTAAAGTATCTCCCTGGATACAAGCTGCCAGATAATGTGGTAAGGCTCAGAAGCTAAATTATAGTTAACGGAGCAGAGGGAATATTGCTTGTGCTGTAAATCGAGTTAGAAGTTTGTTTTGTTAGCACCTCTAGGGTTTATAATATTTCAGACTATGCTATTTTACTGATGATATCAGAAATTTGAACAAGTAAAATTATGTAACTATGCAGTTAAATAAATCCAATGCACTCTTTCTTCTTTGGTGTCACTATTGTCTTTATGTTATTCTCATTTCTGTATTAGAAAGCAAATGTGAAAACAAAAGCAAAATTAACAGCTTTGACTATACCCATTAAAAAAAAATTGGCCTCAACCTTGGATTCTAGCTGTTTGTCTGTGAGGTTTATGCTGCTGTTTCTTTTCAGTGATGAAACTCAGTAGTTTGTAGTTTTCAGCATAAGACCAAACGGCCGGGGTTCAAGTACAAGATCAAACTGGGAGATTAATTTTGGACATTAGGTGGAATTTCTTCACAAAAAGAGTGACTAAAGATTAGAATGGGGTGCCCAGGGAAGTGGTATTTGAGAAAATGGATGTGGCACTCAGTGCCATGGTCCAGTGGACTGGGTGGTGTTCATTCTAAGGTTGGACTCAATGATCTCAGAGGTCTTTTCCAAACTAACTGATTCTGTGATTCTGCTTTTATAACACTTGTGTGTAGTGTTAATTTTGAAAAATTATGCAGCCTTCTCTCCCACAACTACACAGGTTGCTGTCCCAAACCTTCGTGAAGCGGTACAGGATGCAGACTTGCTGGTTTTTGTCATTCCTCATCAGTTCATCCATAAAGTCTGTGATGAAATCACAGGACAAGTACCCAGGAAAGCGCTTGGCATAACTCTCATAAAGGTACAATAAATACTAACTGAGATTGTGTTGTGAAATCTTCTAAGACAAGGTGATTTGATATTTTGATGTGCAAAGTCTCCGTGCACTCTTCACTTGATTGGTCCATTAAACCTTTCTAAGTGTAAGATTAGAATTTGCCTTGGTCATTAGTGGATTGTTACACAGCACTTGCAGGAAGAGGAAAATGAGGCTCTTCATAAGACTTTTAGAAAGAAAGAGGGAGTCAATATGTTTTGCACCACTAAGCTTTCCAGTCTTTTATTTGTTGTTTCCAAAAGCATCATTAGATGAAGAACAGAGAACAAGCATAATGGTTTGATTGTTAATACACATCCCACATGCTGAGTTCATTATTTCAAGAACTGCTGAGAGAATTTCATGTGACTGAGAGGATAGTGCTCTTGTTCATGTCAAATATTATGTGCAACAACAGTCTGTTCAGCATCACCCAAAGAGAGCTTGAGCATAGGAAATAGGAGAGGGCAGAGGTGCAGGAGGCATTTCACTGGAGTGTTTGTAGTGTTTTGCAGAAAAATTTTAAAATGTGGATTAGTTTATACTTGGGATTATTTTTGGGTAGGTGGGCTTTTTTCCTCTGTATGTTTAGCTGGAAATAATAGTCTATTCCCACAAGGTTTAGAAGATTCTGGCTTCTTGTTGCTTTGTAGGCCGTTTTTTCAGCACACATTCCCTGGTTTCCTGTCATTTCTGGAAAATGATACATTTATGGATCTGTGCTCAAAAAAGAACAAAAAACCCTTATCACTGCGTACTGCAAGCTTGTCTCTTTAGATTGGCTAACAAAGCCCATCAAATCTATTGTTTTGTCAGTGCTGACTGGTATATTGCTGAGATGTGTGAAAAAGTAGTGCTTCCAAAGTGTTCTTCCTCCACATTGTAGAAAAACTCCTCATATCATAGAAGAGTAAAATAAGGCAGTGTTAAAAGTGCTCAAGAGAAACTTTATTCTCCTGTAATTTGCTAAATATGATTTATGTTCTCCTAGTGATAGGAATAACTAATGAAATTGCTAGACTAAATGAGGATTCATGTCAGCATATGTGAAGTCAGAGTTCTGGGCCTATATTCCCTTGGAATTACTCTTGTGGGTACTAGTGGCTATATTTGACCAAAAAGAAAAAAAGGGGAAGGAGGGGGTAAGAGGAAAAAATACTTACATTAAAAAAAAAAAAAAGGCAAAATTCTAAACAGAGAGAAACCCCGAGCAAAACAAAATGTCCATGCTTAGTGTAGTGGTGGAAGTGAAATCGTGGCACTTGCCATGCAGTGCACAGTTGGCTACTGGGCATTTTCCCACTGTCACATGCAACACTGCATCCATAGACAGCCTTTCCAAAGAAATGCTTTGAGGCCCCTTCATATTTTGCAAGAAAATGCGAAGTACATGTCAGTTTTTATGAAAAGGCATAACTGTGCATCATTAAAAGTATCATTTGAGAAGAAGGGGTAGAGATTTAACACAACAATTCATTCTTTCCTCTATTTTTGCATATTCTTTAGGCATGCTGTTTTCATCACTGTCATTGTTTTTGAGTCTCATGCTCAATGCTAATCCTGTAAAAATGGCTTGATAGTTAAAGTGCAGTTCTGTTCTGAAAAATATTATTCGTGGGACACCTCGTTTCTGTGCTTTCTAAATTGATTGTTAAGTTAGCAGTGTGTCATCTTTCAGTCTTTTTTTCTTGTATTTTTTTTTTTCTTTCTGACAGTCTAATCTTCAAGCAGAGCCTAATGTCTGACAATAAAACTGAGTCTTTGGGAAATAAAGACGTTTTTCTGCTGGTTAATATGCATTTCCATTGAAACATTTGCATCTATGTTGCTTTACATTAGCTCTGTGTCTATGAAAACTGAACAAGTGGTTGTGTGGCTGTGGGGAGAGGAACCATATAAAACTTAGAGTGCAGTACAGCAGTGAGCACAGGAAGTAGGGGAGCTGAAAGCAATTCAAAATACTCTTCAGGCAACCTCCACATCAGCCTCATTTTCATTTCCCTGTTACAGGCCCCAGGGATTGCTCTGACAGGCATATTAGGATGTAAGCTGTAAAGTCACTTGCACTGCCTGCAGGCCATCACTGCCCGGTGAAAATGCCCATGCTGGAGCCTTGGTTTTGCAGGGAGGAAGGGGTGTTTGGTTTTAATCTGTCATTCAGTATTGGATTTAACTCTACAAGAAATAGATACAGCTCTCCTTGACTTTGTCAGGAGTTGCATCTGTTTCGCAGTGGAGCAAAATATGGCACCTAAGCCTTTCTGGTCTCCTTTCACTTACATGAATAATTGTTGTGTAGGTCCTCACATTTTCGGAGTTGTTCCCAATGTGTGCATACTTTTCTGTTTATTATTCTGTTTGTTATTGCCTGCTTAGGAAGAGGGGCCTTACAGTTATTTTGTGGGGACATTTTTGGCCCTATGAGGGAAAAATGCAACATGTATTATGTGCTTGCTTTCAGGTTGTCTCTGTATGACTCATTAAAGATGAGAAAGCAGAGCTGTGCATTAGTGATACAAATAGAAAAACAATGCAGAAACGCAAGCATTAGTTTAATTGGCAGGTTTTACACAGGCATTTTATACAGACATTTCTACATGTCTCTTGATTGCACCATGTTATTTAAGGAGCAGCACCTTTAACCTGTGGAAGGGCAAATTACTGCCTGCCTGAAATGTCAGTACCAGCAGTCTACAAAGTGTGTATGTATTTGTATATATGGAAGTAATACAGGATCATACTTTTTGCATATAAATCATAATTCAAACTTGCCAATTCCCAAAAGTATCAAATCCTCAGCATTAAAAAGAGTATTGTATAAAAGGTACTGTGGGAAAGAATGACTATTTCAGTAGCTGGTCTGCCATACCCTTGTAATAAAAGCTGAAAAGGATTCTGCATTTAGCAGACTGGGAGAAGAGGGTTTTATGGGAAGAAAGTGGTGTCATTTGGAGTTCTAGTTCAGGCAGTTCAGGGTACCAGACTGTCTTCTTCTCTGCAGCATTAATATGTGCAATGATCTTTTCTAGGACCCTATTTCTGCCCTTTTTTCACACTTTGTAAAGAGTGCATTATAAATACAGATTAAAAATATCCTTAGAAGTTAAATTATTCTCAGTTGTTCAGCTTTCTACATATCTGTGAATGACTGTTCTATTTGTATTTCTACTAGTAAACTGTTGTTGGTGTTACACACTGGAGAACCTGCCTCTGATATTTCAGTTCAGGTATCTCTTCACAAAACAAATTATTCAGATGCCATTTTGTGATTTTCAGTGCAATTTCAAATCTAAGTTCAGCTCTGGTTCATAACTGATGAATTGGTTATGCTTCACTGATTAAAGATACACTAATAATAAGCACCTGATTTCTGAACTAACTAACAAAGCAGAATGTTCACCATTTCTTAGAGTCAGGTCTTTGAGGATGAAATAAAAACTGATTTCATCATCTAGAGTTTAGTCCTAAATCTTAAGGTGCTCTCTCCTACAATTCTAAGACATCTTGGAGAGGTCAAAATAGCAGAAGTGTCTGTGGTAGTACACCTGTCATCTTTATTCTCTGTCTGAATAGGCCTTGTTTCATTTCTCACGTCTGAACAAGACTAATTATGTTCTGCTTGCATCTCTACTGTGCTTGCCTAATGAATGACTTTTAAGTAATTCCATTTAATGTTGGCTGCAGGGAATAGATGAAGGCCCGGAGGGACTCAAACTGATCTCTGACATTATTCGAGAGAAGATGGGAATAGACATCAGTGTGCTGATGGGAGCTAACATTGCCAGTGAGGTGGCAGCAGAGAAATTCTGTGAAACCACAATAGGTACTGTTCCAAGTTGTAAGAATATTTAAAACATGCTCCTGTCCTCACAGGCGCACACCAAATAGCTCAAATTTCACTGTTTTCGACCTTAGCTGACTGTTACCAGAAGCTGTTAGTTGAATTTCCTAGAATGTTCACACTTCCAAAAGTACTAGGACAAAACTAGGAATAGAGGAAGAGAGAAGACCATAACTTTACCTATTCTTACTAGGGTTATAACCTTAGCATGTGAAATACAAGCCTGTTTTTTATCACCCTTCATATAACAAACTACTTCATTTTATTATGGTGTTTAAGATTTTTCTTGGGTCTGAATGGATTTATATGGATAAACAATTACAAATTCTGTACTCCAGCTCAAGTGCTATGGTCAAAGATGTACCTTCATGCATGTTAGTTTTGGTTTGACTTTTGGGGGGGTTTTTTTCAAGGTATCATGTTTTAATTTCTCAAAATACTTAGTTCCCACCAAAACTAGAAATTGTTTTAGTTCTGTATTGGTGTCTGCACACCTTTGCAGCATAACGATGTGCCTAGTCTTAAATTTTACAGTTTCTAGAAAGGCGTGTGTGTGTATGTGCATGCAGATACTCATACTTTATTGCACAGAGTTCATATTATGGGTTTTTTTCAGTGTTGATTTTTACAGTTTTGTGCACTGCCAGCTTTGTAGCATCTCGTTCACAGCTTTTGCATTGAACTTAATTTGGAATGGTTGAACAGCATCTTAGTGTTTAGAAACGATTGTCAGAGGCAGCATGCTTGTTTAATAAAGCAGCTTTGATATACCTTTATCAGTAGGCATTTTTCTGGAATGCAGACTTTGAAATAATTGCTAGAATTGCTCCTACCATATTCTTAATTCATCTCTGTTTGATTAGCTGTTCTTTTTAAAGACAGTGATCAAAAAATGGACAGTGTATAGAGAATTAACGGAATTGTTATTTAGAACTTGTTGCTGAGCAGACAATAAATTGTGGAAAAGTACTGAGTAACTCAGTACAGAGCTTTTAAGTGCGATGTCAACATGTGATTGGTCCCTTAGAACAGGGAATTTGTTTTTGGGATTGAGATAGAACAACCTTATCTCTGCTTTTAGGCATTTTGGCTTGCACAGGACAGGCTAATTAATGTACAAATAAATTATTCGGGTTTTTTAGCTTTCCTTTGTCTCTCTCAATAGGCTGCAAAATCTTGGAAAATGGCCTTCTGTTCAAAGAACTCCTGCAGACTCCAAACTTCCGAATAACTGTGGTAGACGATGCAGATGCAGTTGAGCTGTGTGGTGCTCTGAAGGTAAGATTAACAGGCTGCAGGTGATACACAGATGAAATAATGATCCTTGTACAAAAAAAGAGGGTATTTCTATTTGAAAAAATAAGTTTATTGTATTTTATGTAATACGTAAAACTGCTACATAACATTTCCAGAAGAACCAGATGGGAAATGAGGGAGCAGCATTTTCTGAGAGCTGACTTTTAGATCTGTGTCTCACCATCTGTCAGGTTCTCTTTCTACGTCTTCCACTAACCTCACACACAGTCATGAAGCAAGTACTGATTTCATCTAACTGGCTGATATATTTCTAAATCTATTTTAGTTCCCTTTTTCTTTTTGCAACAGTGTGTTCACGAAAAGAAAGGGAGAAGGAAGTTGGCATTAATGCTTCGTATCTGTTGACAAAACTATCCCCCTCTTCATTAACTGAAGCAATGTGAGCACTCATGTTTTATATTTTGTGGACATATACTACATAATGTTTGTGTGGATAACCATATAACAGAAATTACCTGAAGAGGAAAAAAGGTTTTTTACCTGAAGAGGAAAAAAGGTTTTTTGGACAGCTATTCATCCAAAATTTTTTTTCATAATAAAATTGATGCTGACAGGAAGCAAAGGCTAACTTAAACATTGTAAATGGCTATTTTTTCAGGTTCATTTACAGGCCATTTGTGAAGGGGAGGCATTAGTTGTTTGGCACCCTAGCAAACAGTACAGTAGTTCACATTCTATCTATCCTGAATAATTCCTGATGGATGTAGTAGTTTAATAATTAATTTGGCTTACTTATTTATTTTTTGTGTTTTGGATAATTATTTTGTCTGCCTTTGGTTTTGCTGTTGAAATTTTGTGTAAACTAAATTAATTAGCTTGCAAAGCTACCACACTAAGCAATGATGTCTTAAGACAGTAGATAGATAACTGTAATAGCATATTTTTTGTCATAGTAATTTCATTAATTTAGTCTTGACAGCTGTCATACTGGAAGGCCTGAGAAAGAGGAAGTTATGGGTCTGTGCACTGATGGGATTAGGTGTTTTGAGGCAATGTGCTTTGGAGTTGTTGTATAGATAGCAATTTCTTGAGATCATGGAGTTTGTAATTCAGCTCCACAGCCATTGCTTTAAAATGCTCTGGTGATGTGGGAGTTACCAGAACAGAAATCCCTGTGTATAGACCCTTTTTGCAGATTTATTTTTCTTTGAAATCTGCTTAGCAGAATGTTTTTTGACTAGCTTAAATTCTTGTCTGATAGAGGAGTTCTGTCCCAGGAAATTTTTATTCAGACAAATCTCATGAAAGGGCATTAGAGATGAGCACACCCATCAAACTGGGCAGGTACTCAGCAGACACTCAAAACTCCACTGTAAAGGTCTAAGTCAGGCAAGATACCGATATTTCTTTGGAATTGCAGTAGAATTTAAAAAGATTGTTGTTTCTTGACCTGGAAAGATATGAAGGTGAAACTTTTGAGTTTTTTGGTAACCTTGCTTTATTGCTTTCTTCTGCTTCGTTATTCATTATGCATCCTGCAGACTGAACTGTCTAGTTCTATTTCTAAAAAGGGGTTTATATTCTATGTGCTCTAGTCATTTCATATTGATTGCAGTATATTTTGTTAATTGAATTGAGATTTCCAAAAAATGTGTGGTATAAGGTCTAAACAAAAAGCGAATTAAGGATAGATTAACTGGTTTAAAATACTGTGGATTTCTTGCATAATTAACAGGCAAAACTGGTATAAAGTGGCATAGATGCATCATTCCAGTATAGGTGATATCTTTAAACATACAACCTTGCCTAAATCTAAAAGAAAATATTAATAAAATTGTATTTTTAAAGCAGTTTTTCATTTAAAACCCTTTCTAGTTGATCCTAAATCTTGGCAGCATGTAAGTAATGTCCTGAGCTATTTTACTTCAAAGACTGCAAAATTTTATTAATGCATTGGGACTATGTCTGGCTCTGAAAGAAAATAAAGAAGCTAAAATTAAACCTATGGATAAGGTTTTATTGCCGTAGTGCAAAGCAAAATGCAAAACTCATATGTGAATAGTGTTTTTTCTTAGAAGCTGTACATATTTTCTATTAGAAGAATTGTTTGCTAAGGGTATCAACCAGAACTTCACTTTTTTATCATTCATCTGATAATCTTTGTAATAAAAATTTGAAAAGTAGATGTCTTTTTGTAATTTTTTTAGAGTAAAATCTGATGTGTAGCTTCAGTCAGCTGACAGTTTGTTAAACTTGGAAAGTTGCTTTAAAAAGTTTACTATAAAAAAAATAGTAAAAATTAGCTTTGTTTAACTTCCTGGAAGGAGGAGGGTTCCAATTTCAGAAGGTGACAGCATCATGTTGCATGGAGAGACAGGCATAAAAAGAGAGGCTCTACTCTCTTTCCATGGCAGTGCCAATTCAAAATGTCAGTAGTGGCACTGCAAACTACAGCAAAGAGGACAGGGGTACATAGGCAAACATGTCACTCCAGACTGTCTTTTTGAATGTGGAAATCATAAGAGCAATTCCTGTGTTGGTATTTAAAGGATGAGAAACTTGTTCAGTATGAACAACAGTATATTTTCCTAACTTCTGCACTTTTCTGGGAACACCAGCTTAGGAAAATGAGACTTTCCTGGTATTACTGGCATAATGGACTGGCTGTTAAAAGCCTGTACTCTACCTCACTTTTTATTTCTGCCTTTCTAAACAGGGAAAATTTTCAGTGTGGGTGGTAAAGCATGGGGAAAAATACAGAAGGGTAACAAAGAATGCTCTGAGCACAGCTTTCCCTTAGAATGATAATTATAGGTTTGAAATTGGTTTTTGGAAGCCTATTTGAGTTCAAACTGTAATATTAGGTAGTGCAGCTGGGTGATCATAAGAGAACATGTGCTTGATTGCTATTTATATGTGGATATGTATAGAATACCCACTTCATTCACTGTATCTGGATTTGTGACAATGGGCTGGTGGAGACAGAGTGAAGTGCAGAAATCAGTGCCATGAAAATACAGTCTTGTGTCAGCTTGGAGACTGGCTGAATAGACAGTAGCAGTGACTTTACAAAATCTAATGGTACTGAGGAGAAACAGCTTTCTACCATAACCTGGCTGTTGGAACAAAAAGTGCTTGGCATGTTCTTTGTGAGGATATTCTTTTCTTTTGAGGACTGATGGGCATTTCACATTTGTCAATTGACCTTATCTGAGGGTTGAGGGCAGAAACTGACGAAGTTGAAATTTGGGTAGTTGTTTCAAGGTGCCCAGTTGGCTTTACAGGCAGCATGACTCAAGGCCACCTACAAGTACACCTGCCATTTGCCAGATGATGAATGGGCCTTCCTAGGAAATGCTTAAAGACTGAGCTGGGATATAAACCTGGGCACGTTCTTGAGAGGCCATGTAAACATTGGTAGCTGCAGTCTCGAGGGTAAAGTGTACCCCAGTTTACCTCACTTACCTAGTGCAGCAGTGCCAGGAGGAGGAGGATTGAGAATCTAACCTCTGGGTATGGCAAAAGAGCCATGCTTCAGCTGCCTGATGATCAGGGCTCTGAAGAGCTGAAAGTCCTCAAGTGGCAGCAGCCAAGGACCAAGACAGATGTGAGTTACTGTAGGAAGGAGAAGCAGCAGCAGCAGCTGTGGTTGCCTTTCAGGTTGCTTCAGGCTCATCTAAACTTTCTGGCTCCAGCTAAGCCTTAAATAAAGAAGTATAGTGATGATTTACTGTTTACCAGGTTATGTAACTCAGCATTGTTACTTGCAAAGTGCGTTTAGGGCAGTCACTATTGGATAGTCAGTCTAGGTACTATAGAAGTTGATTGTGAGAGTTTTTTCCTTTTTCCTGAGATTAAGTGGAAATGAAATTCAAGTTCGCCAGGAGGAATCAAACAGTTTACACTTAACCTCTCTGACAGTCCTGCTGATTCTGTCTTTGATTTTTTGAGTCTTTTCATTTGACCTTTTCTCAGCCATCAGGGAAAGCAATGAGCTTCTCCAAGTTCATGTGTAAACAGAGGGAAAGCAGGCTGTGCTGAGCTGTGACACTACCTCAAGGAAGGTGAAGTAACATTTCTGCTTAGTTCTCTTATGGATCCATTTAGTTATGGAGAAGTAATGGTTGCCTTAGAAATGGCTGCTGAAGCTGTCTTCATGAGAACTCCACAAATGTGCTGTACACTGGATATTGGATACTTCTGAGCACTGACTCTGTAGAAGAACAATCTGTTAGCAAAGTCTGCAGACTTGTTGTCCTTGTTTTCTTGTTCATCTGTTGACCTTGCATTTGTGACCTCTTGCATGTTTGCAGCAGGTCGTGTGCAAGTAAAGGACACGTTCTCTCATTTGTTCTGACACATACTGTGAGCACTGCCTGGCATCAGCATTTCTTTTTTCATAGCTTCACTATACCAGTGATAAAATAACAAAATTCATTCCTTGTTCATGTTCTAGAATAACTAGGACTAGGACTAACACCAGCTTCAGGATGCCAGAACAGCTCACCAGTTCGGGCAAAGTATTTTAGTAGTTTAAAACCATATGCAATATAAAAACACGTTGTATATCATGGTTACAGGATGTGTGCTTTTATGTAAAAAGCTGTTAATACCTAGATAGGGGAAGTGTGTTGCTTAAGCGTGTAGTGATTTTGAGAGCATGTAGTGATTTTGAGAGCTCTGAATGCCTCAGGCTAAGAGGAGCATTCTGTCATAGTCTTTTTGGGGTTATTGTGACAGTATCTTTGAAACTGTGGAACATGTTTGTCAGTAGGCACTTGCTTATTGGGCTCTCAGACTCCTATGTATGCATGCAAATGCACTCAGTTTCTAATCTCACAGAAATGTGGACTCTCTCTTCTTGCACAAATACAAACCCACTGCATTTGCAGGAATTCCTGTAACTTCATGTTGTGGTTTAATCCCAGCTGGCAACTACATATCACGCAGCTGCTTACTCACTAATCCTCTATCCATCAGGGATGGGAAGGAGAATAAGTGGAAAAAAAGTAAAACTCATGGGTTGAAATACAAACAGTTTAATAATGGAAATAAAGGAAAATACAATAGCAAGAAGAGCAGTAGTAGTAAATGTAATGAAGGACAGAGTGAAAACCCAAGAAGAACAAGTGATGCACACTAGAGTTGCTCACCACCCACTGACCAATGCCCAGCCCGTCCCCAAGCAGCAATTGATGGTTCCCGGCCGAATGCCTCCAGTTTATATACTGGGCATGGCATTCTGTGGTGTGGAATATCCCTTTGGCCAGTTTGGATCAACTGTCCCGGCTACGTTCCCACCTCCCCAGACTCTTGTTCACTTCCTCACTGGCAGAGCATGAGACACTAAAAAGTTGCTTTCTTAAAGCAAGCACTACTTGTTAACATGTCATGTAATGTAATGTCAAAACATGTTAACATGACATGTCATGTAATGTGTTAACATTATTCTCAGACTGAACTCAAACCACAGCACTCTACCAGCTACTAAGGAGGAAGTTAACTGAAACCAGGACACTTCAGGTGTAGTCTTAGTCAATGGCAGCATTCAAAATCAACCATATGAGATACGGAAAGATGCTTTTGCCAGGTCAATCACCATTCCTGCCTTGTATACTTCTCAGAGGATCACAATAGTGATAGTGCCACTAGGCTTTTGTGTGTTGATTTATGTTTTGTTTGTGCATCTTCCTGAAGCAAGCTGACCTTAGTGCCTACAGTCAGAGATTTCAAGTAACAGTCTGTTTTGGTCTTGTTTGGGGCTGAAGGATAACTCAGTTGTAAGTTTTGTGAGATGTTTTGTCGTTGTTTTTGTTTTAAAGGAGTGCCTCATGTTTGAGCAAGGTATAATTAGGCACAAGGCAGTTGTCAGTTGTCTCGAAGGATTTAAATAAATAAATAAAACAAGATGGTAGATGTTGTAAATTAGTAGTTGTGGCCTGAGGGATATGTATACCAGAATGTAACAGTCTCCTAGGCATGGGGATGTGTTCTAGAGCATAATCCCTTGTCTTGTTTCTTCATTATTTGCAAACTGTGTAAGAACATACAATGGGAACATTGTCCAAACAAGGAGCTCAGTGTTTTAGAGCTGGACTCACAACTCGCCTTGTTCCCTAGCCCATTTCCTCAGAAGTAACTAGTCTTAGTACGACTTACTTAAAAGAGTATTTCTGTTGCTCCAAAGACAAACACTGCAAAAGTTACGAGTAGACAACAAAATACCGTAGGCCAAATTGTATTGTAAATTATGATCAAGTAGACTGCTTCAAAGTGGAAAGTCAAGCAGACAAAACTGGAGGGAAGGGGAAGCTTTAGTATGGTAGTGTTCAAGAAGTATATGGAAAAAGCCCAAAGGCTGCTCGTGTTTGTGTTTTTAGCTGAGTGCTAAATATTTACAGACTTCATATACATGTAAAATCCATTTGAATGGATTATCCCGTCTGAAAACTTCTTAAATGTCTGTTTGACTTCCTCTTGCTTTTGCATCAAGTGAAAAAATCTTAGAGGTTGCTCTGCAGGAGATGTCTAATGAAAACGTACCTTGACTGAATCACCACAGCCAAGATCTAAGCCAGAATTATTTAAACAACCAAATTTTAAAGTTGTCTTGGGCTGCTTCAGGTCTAATGTTGGGATATCTGTCTGCAATTTTTAGTACCACCTTTAGACCTCAGCTAGCTGCTCAAAAAGCAATTACTGGTCCTCTGGCCTAATTTGATTGAGAGTCGCCTAGCCATGACTGGCCACACAGCTCTGCAGCTGTCTGGCATTTGTAGTTCTTGCAATCCAAAACCAAACCAGCTGATTGTTTTCAGTAACATCTTCTGATTGTTGTTCTTTCATCATCAGTTAAAGCTGATTTCTTAATTTTATTTTTTCCCTGCACTGGGTGCTACATTAGGAGTCGTAATGTTGATTCTCCCTTGCTTTCTGTTGAGGTCACTGCTGCTGCTGTTGCATCCAGGAAGATATTAACATTCATTACTTCCTTGATTGCTTTATCAATATGCTAGAGTGCCATTTTTGGAGGGTTTTGGTAGGGTTTGTTGTGTCAGATGGATTTTTTTAGTGGGGATAGTGGAACTGTGGCTAGTGTCTGCTCTGACTCCCAAGCCAGAAAATAGTTTTTATGGTCACTTCATTCAAATGTGTCTCATCAAATGTCTATGTTCTGTAACCGAAGCAGGGACCATATAGCTGAATGTTAACAGCACATTCTTTGTAGAAGGCTGTCACCAGGTCTAAGGAAAAAGCAAACACTATTTTTGCTAAGGGAGGTCTTCCTGTGTCATGAACCTTTTGGGAATCCTTTATTAACTCTGCATACTTAAAAGAGCTGGATACTATTGGCTTGGCTGAATTGGGCCCCTTAGCATGTCATCACAGAAGTAATTAAATGCTTTTTAGCTGTACTATTGCTTTAATCATAAAGAAAATCTGGATAAAAGCACTATAGGATGTGCTGACTTCACCCCTACCTCAGGGCAGGAGTAGCTCAATCTAGCTAAAACCTTGTTTGCATGTAGTGCAACCTGTATGTTCTTAAAGATGGTCAATAATAACAGCTCCACAGCTTCAGGGGCAACTTATGTCAGAGATTTAACTATGCTTTTATCCTTGAAAATGTAAGACTTGCTGTACTTATTTTTCAATTTTTTAAGGGTAATCGCATAGACATCAAAATGCCAAAACCAAAATAACCCAAACTAACAACCTAGTCTTCAGCAGTGAAGTGTTTGCAGTTCTTAAGGACATCTATAAACAGTAATTGAGTCATTTCCCATTTCTCTTCCTATTAGAATATAGTAGCAGTAGGAGCTGGTTTCTGTGATGGCCTTTCCTACGGTGACAATACAAAAGCTGCTGTTATTCGCCTTGGCCTAATGGAGATGATCGCCTTTGCCAAATTTTTTTGCAAAGGACCGGTTTCTACTGCCACTTTCCTGGAGAGCTGTGGCATTGCTGATCTCATCACAACATGTTACGGTGGCCGGAATCGACGGGTAGCAGAAGCATTCGTTAAAACTGGAAAGGTACCCTTACTCACTGGCTGAAATCTGTTCCTCTAAGTACTGCCACTCCTTGTTTGCTGCAGTAATAGTAGAGTTGTCTGAGTCATGGTAGCTCACTGAGTGCATACCCTTCTCTTTCCTCTTATTTTCTGAGCATGCTGGCTAAAATGAGTGTAAAGAAGCGAAAAGGTAGAGGGGATGGTGATTTTTTAAAAAAAGTTTGATAGATAAACATTGTGAGATGCAAATTTAAGAATACTTACAAACAAGAACATAGGAGAATATTCTGTATGCTCACTGAAGATCACTTTTGAAAAAGAAAAAAACTCTCAGTAACTTTTTTTTTTTTTAATCCAGAATATGTTGTCAGGCTTCTGAAAAGTTTATCATAGCTCTCTTTTGCTTTCTTTTTTTTCCCCCTCTGTTGCTTAGTCTATTGAAGAATTAGAGAGTGAAATGTTGAATGGTCAGAAACTCCAAGGACCACAAACTTCTGCAGAAGTGTATCGCATCCTGAAGCAGAAAGGAATGCTGGACAAGTGAGTAAGAACAGATAAAACAACCTCCACATACCCCTTTTTTATCTCCATAATTCTTTCTGCATATTTAGTTTTGATATCTTCATAAAAGTAATAGCCAAAAAGAAAATTACTGTAAAACAGTAGATGAAAACTTAAAGAGAGAAGTGAATAGACCCTGAAAATATTATTGGTGTAGATAGAGCTATTTAGTGTGATGTTAAATTTGTGAATTTCTGTATGCAGAGTGTATTATTGTCTTCTGCTACTACTGAAAAGCATAGCAAGTGTGATTTAGTATGTGAAAAGAAAAAAAATGCATGAAAGTCGAAGTAGAGCTTCCTAAAGAGACACTGAAAAGTCGCTACATCTCATTTCATAGTAGGAAATTCATTACTTACCCCCAAGGAGAGGAGCTTGGTGATCATCTGAATAGAGTGACTGCCTCCACCACGTGGATTCTAGCTTAGATACTGCAGTTCTCCTTCTTAACATGACTTCCAGTTTACTATAGGTTAAAACCTCCCATCTGCCTCTGTAGGTCAGGAGGTGTTTTTTTGTGGTATGAAATTAAGCAGATTGTCGTGGCTTGGTTCACTTGTATTCAAGTCAGAACAGGAATGATTCCTATAGCCACACACACAGTTGTCTCCTTAGAAGATTAAGGGATGAATTTATGTGCTCCTGTTTGTAAAAGAAGAAAAATAAAAAATCAGAAAATTGCCAGTAAAAAGACCAGGCTTCGTTACTTTGTTTTTTTCAAAAGCATTTTTTGAAGTCTAGTTTTAATGGATCAGCTGCATTAAATGATTAATGTTTTAATATTATCTTTGGATGTAAGATACTTAAGTCTGTCTCCTCAGTGTACAGTAATTAAGCTAACTGCAGAAAAATTAATTAAAATGTTGGCTTCATTCTTTGCTGTTTATGACTCCCTAAATGAAACAGGATGCTGTGTTTGAGGGTTGTTTTGTATCCTGTTTTATCTTACAACAAATTGCGTACATTATAGATGATTTTCTGTTGTGGTTTTGATGAAAGACATGAAAACAGTGTTGCTAATTTTCTTTTGGTATGCCAACCTTCATAAAAGGTCTCATTTAACAAGACTTTTGAAAGCAGCTTTCAAAGCGTTTTTCAAAAACTACTGCTTTAAAACATAAAACACAATGGAGCAGCCATGGTTTCAAAGTGACGAGGTTAGAGTCTTGTCAGGATAGAATTTCATACTCTAGTCCTAGAAGATTAGTCCCAAGGCTATGTAAAAGTGTGCAAACGTCGAAGTTCAGCAGAAGAGCCTTGGTAGCAGGGTTGATGTCTATTGATACTCATGGTGCAATTACCTTTTTTCAACAGTTGTAGTCCTTGCTTGCTTGATGTGCACAGGCCTAAGATGCATTTGGAGTTTGCTGGCCCCAAGCCTGCAGTCAGCCTCAGTACAGGTTTCTCCATGTGAAGTGTGGCAGACCTGTGCACAGTAATGTTCTCTGGGATAAGCAGCAGGACTTAGGCATCGGGCTGTGGTTTATAGTAGTGGTGCTTCTTCACTGAGAATTAACTGCCATTAACTGTACCTAAACCTGTGGAAAACCTGCTTTTTCCTCAGAAACTTCACCTGTTTTGTCGCCATCTCTTGCATAGACATAGCAAATTTTATTAGTGTCTACATGTGAGCTTTTATGGTAACAGCAAATTTAACCCCCTTTCAGCCCAATACATCATACAAAGTGAGTGATAAGTGAGGTTTGTTAAGGAATGCAGAAGTCATTGTGTAAGTTTTTTTCTGCAGATTTCCTGGTAAGGGTTTTTCAGTCTAAGCAGTTTAGCACTGGCTTTGAGAGAGCAGCTATGTGGCTATATGGTGGTTTTTTCCCGCCAATGAAGCAGAAACAAAACTCAAGTCACTCTAGTTCAGGGCAATGTGCTGATAGCAGAATTACTGCAATGTAATATGTGACAGCAGAATGTATAGGCCATCATATATGGTGCTCAGTACTGCTCAGCACTGAGATGTACATTACAGATAAAGCTTTAGAGGGACTGGTGGTACACCTTTCCTAAGGAGAAAGTCCTAGTCCGGATGTATTCTGAATCACTTACTGTCTGATATGGACAGAAAGCAAATACAAATTTCTATAAAGTATTCTGGTTTTATAGAATAAAATTTATAAAATTTATAAAATTATCAGAGAAGGCTGAATAATTTGGAGGTTGTTGGAGATGTGGTCAATATAAAAAAGGTGTGGAATTTTGTATTTCAAAATCCAGGTTTAATTTTGGATTCTTATTAAAAACTTGACCTTCCATGTATTCTTGGGTCATTGTTTTGTCATACTCTGTATTATCAAGTTATTGCTTGATATAGAAGGACTGCATAACGGATGTGCCAGCCATCCTTTTTAACCACAGATGGGTACTGCTGTAACAACAGCCAGGAAAATGTTTTAAATTTATTTTTTAGATCACTTTATGGTTGTGCCATACATAATGAATGTCTCAGGCTCCATTATAGCTAGCTAGGCTTCTGAGAGTCACTGTTTCAGAGATGCGTGCAGGTTCTGTAGTTATGCCCCACTTTTCAGCCCAGCATTTGCACCTGACAAATAGAAAAAAGAAATAATTTTTTCCACATCTCCCTTTTCCCCCTCCCTCTCCTCACCCCTTTATACTTCTTTCATTTACAAAAATGTTACAGAATAAGTTTATGCTGTGTTCACTTTCCCCACCGTCTTTCCTCAGGTTTCCACTCTTCACTGCTGTGTATCAAATCTGCTATGAAGGGAGACCTGTTAAAGAGATAATATCCTGCCTTCAAACTCATCCAGAGCACAAGTAAAATCCATCAGACTGTTGTACTAATGCAGCTTTCTGCCTTTCGAGTTCATCTCTGGGTTCAAGTGGATGTAGCTATCATTAAGCTTTGTTCAAAGCTGCTCTTAGGCAACAGGAACAACGTGAATGTCTCTGAGCGGGTATCGGTGTTTGTTACCCGGCCTGGTTTGATACAGCATGCGGTGTTGGCTTGGTGATTGTCCTTTTACTGGCTAAAATGCAACTCTTTTAAGATACACAATACAAAAGTTGCACTACATGCCTAGTATATATACACAAGTGTACTTTGAGTTTGCTCCTACACCATGAAACACAATGCTTTGTTGTCTCTTATTGAAGCCTAGTCCACAATCCGCTGGACACAGTGGGAAGAATCCCAGTGGTTTTGATCAGAATCAAGCCTGTAACCTTGAAATATTAGGAATCTATCTGTTAGAACTTTGTTTTATTCTGTATGCACAATTATAAATGTTAACATTTTGCATGTTTATGGCTATATTAATTTAAGCGATGTTAATGCAAAACAAGTTGTAGCAGTTATTTGAGGGCTACAGGGATATTTCAGTGAACTTAGTGAAGAATATTTTGATTTTTGAAAGTCATTGAAATTGTCAGGCTACTTTGAAACCAATTTCTAAGTGAATTTAAAGTTTTTAATTACACTGTTTTAAAGGGAATATTCTAGAGGGGGATCATTGTCTCCCCTTCTGTTTTTTAATCCTTACGTTTTTGTATTTCTCTCTTTCTCCCTTACTATTCTTCAGTGTTAGGCTCTTGTAGAATCCCATTCCCCGAAGCAAGCCAGAGATGTTGACCTGGGAGTTCTGAAACCTAGAACCTACAGTTCATTTTCTTGTTTTACCTGTGATTGTTCTTCACTGGTATTGTTGGTTGAGTGGTGAAGAATACCCTTGGGTATCCACTGCTTCAGGTTTTTCTGCTGTGTTTTTAGCTTAGCTGCAAAGTGTTGGGCTCCCCAGAGCACTCCAAGGAATGTCAGGGGAATTCCCTGGTACAGCACACTCTTGTGTTGTCAGAAGGGTTGTGTGCCAGTACGATGACTGCATTCATTTCAGTGCCTGCCAGTGACTGGCACGTCCACTGGGCTGTAGTCCTGATCCAGTCTTCCCAATTCTGGAATTAGTCTTTCACTGAAAAAAACTTTTATGGGTGCTGAATTAATTCCTTTACAACTAATCTCCCAGAAAGCTTCTCAAAGGCGTCCATCTCTTTTATTCCCTAGAGATCTCAACTAGGTTTTTTTCAAGAACCTTTGTTTTATCAGGGAGGTTAATTTTTTTTTTTTTTAATTGGAAAATCTGTGATTTTATGGAATTTAAAGGGGGACTTGGTTTGGTGGGTCTTTTTAGATTTTTTTATTTTAAGATTGATGCAAGAGAAGATAGTTAAGTAAAATCTCTTTTGCTTTTCTTGTGTACTAAAATGTGGGGGGTTTTTTGTGAAATATATGCTAGGTGCATTAAGAGTGGACTCCTTTTTCCAACTGGGAGACAAGGGTTGGCATTAGAATTTATAGAACAAGACTGACCATCTGCTCTGAATATCCATGCCTAACATCTGAGCAGTTGTTCTGTTGTTCACTGTTGTTCACTGTTGTTCACTGTTGTTCACTGTTGTTCACTGTTGTTCACTGTTGTTCACTGTTCTCAGTGGTAGTTTTAGAGCAGAAATCATGAGCACACACCCATCCTGAAACTTTAAGTTGTCATTCAAAATTTTCTAAAACAAAGAGGGTGGCTGGGAATAATTATCATACTTACATATGGATTACCCTGAAACAGGGAGTCTTTGGGGCAGCTTTGTGTAGACAGGAAGACCCTTCCACGTTTTTCGTGCTCCTGTATTCTTTTAAATTAATATTTGGAAGATCTCATGAATGTCCTCAGATATTCAGGGATTTGAAAAGTTATTTTGCCTTACTTCTCATTTAGTGCTAAATATAAAAGATGGCCAGAAGTTAAGTGACATCAGACATTTGTGGTAGTTGGGAACATCACTGATAGAGCTGACTTGGAGCCAGCACTCTGCTTAGACGTTTAAGAGGATGTTTTAAGGTTGGAAGCACTGTTATGCTAACGCACACATGGAGCATACACTCCTCATTACTGCATAACTTTCAGTGTGTTTGCTTATGCTTTGTTTTGTTCTGTTTTTTTAATACCAAATCGGTGGCTTTTCCTTTGTATGTGTACATATACATTATATATATAAACTTTTTTTTTACATGCAGTATGTAGGACAGTAGCATTTTGTAAGATACATAAAGGGCTATATGAGCTAAACATGGTAAATTAATATATATTTTTAAATTATTTCTTTATTATTCCAATACTTCTTCTTCCACTGAAACTCCCAAATCTTAATTGTTCTTGTTTTGTAGAGAAGCCTATATTCTAAGGCAAATCCAGAGAAAATATTTTTATGGAATTCTTTCCTCCAGTCTGTTACAATATTCTTTTTTTCAGACAAAAAGTGAGGTTTCAGTAACTAAAATAACTGAAATAGTTTATTTAAATTTCTACTGATAGTTTACTATTTGCATTTACTTTTCAGTGCTGGAGAACACTCAGCTTGGCACTTGGTATTTTTCCCCCACTAATACTTACTTCTCATTAAAAGACTGTGACATGGTACTGGAACTGAATGATTAGAAGCCTGCTCTGCAAACACTCTGTTTTGCCTAGTACTGGGATAGTCTTACTGAAAACATTAACCTCTGTGTAAGGGGGTCATAAATTTATTAATTTGAATTAATAATTCTTTGTAACTAATTCCTGGTTGATGAACTTTCCTAAGGAAGGCATCACATTCTAATGATACTTACTCAATTTGCCCTCGTCATATGTACTGATTTTGTTTAGAGATGTTGAATGTATACCTGTTTGAAGTACAAATAAACATTTTTTGTCTTGGGAATCACTTTGGTTTCTGTTGTCTCGTTTTACAAGGCTTGCAATTAATATTTTATTCACTTGATGGAATGTAGGTTTTTCTGGTTGTGATATGTAATGATAGCAGATATGAGGTTGCCATGCAAGAACGTAAGTTTTAAGAAGAGCTATTTGGCATCCAGATGTCAGCATGTACTTTCTTTCCATTAGTGATACAATTGTGGTGTCTTTACCTCTGAAAACAGGTTCTTCAGTTTCTTCTGTTGCTCTGGGGGCCACTGGAGGGCACTGGTCACTAAGTGGCTGATTCCACCTGCTCTGGAGTTACTTTTTTGACCATTTCTGAATTTCCCGAGATTCCTGTATGACTGCACCTGTCTTACAGTGTGTTCTTTGCATTTAGAAGATGGTTATAGTTCAGCAGCAGATGCATGTGTTATAGATCCTCTGGAATTGAGGGAAGGAGCTTGGTAGAAAATGCCCAACATATTATAACCTCCACCCAAGGCACTGCCTTGTCTGTCATCTAAGATCCTCCCAAGTACGGGGCAACAGCCACTACCTCAGCTGTTGGACAATAAGGTCAGTGAGATCTTTCAGTATCAATGGGGTTCCTGTACTTTGTACTCAACAATGTTTGTTTCTGTTGGGCGTTGAAGTTCAAAGACTTTTAAGAAGTAACAAGAGCACATTGTACTCAGTTTTGTCAGTCTGTACATCAGCCAAAGGGGTGGGAGGTGTCACAAGTGTTCATCCAGGGAAAGGAACGTCTGCTACTTGGTGTGGCACATCATACTGTAAAACAAGTATGGTTTTCTTGGTGACCAGAATAATGCATTGTCTACTGAAAGCCTCAGAGCAGTTAATAAAATGAAAGTAGTGTCCTAATCCATCATTTACACATAGGGATACTGAGAGGAGTAAAGATGGTTGCCCAGCAAATCTGTGCCCGAGTGTATTTTATTCCTAATTTTAAGATGGAATTTTAGCCATTAGGTAATTTCTTGTGGCACTTCTACCTCAAAATTCTATTTATTTTAAGAGTGCGTTAAATCAACCAATAGAATAAATATGTAAGTATCCCAAACATCCATCCAAAAGGGCTTAAATTCTAATTAGTCTTAGTCAACAGCAATGTAAAAAACATCACAAGAGAATTATGATGGACACCTTTGTTTTATGTATCTTCTGAAGGAGTGGTGCTTTCTCACTAAATCAGTGCAAACAGAGTGGGTGTCTCTCATTGTCTGACTGCAAATAACAACCAGGCTGTACAAGAAACATGGGAAGAAGTCAGTGTCCAACAGCCTGTGCTGATGGTTTTTCATAATGCTTCCAACCTGGACTTCATTGTAAGCCTGGAGTCATATGAATGAATTACATGGATTTCACAGCAGTGAAATTAGATAATGCTGAAATAAAAATGTCCTGGAATACATGGCACATCATATTATTAGAAAGTATAATAATATTAATTTTCTGCCTGTCTCCTGGCTGCATGGAGTTTTCTCCTGTGATTTGCCATGAGCTGATAGAAATCTGAGCACTAAAGGTAACACTTCCATTTTGAATAATGGATGAGAAGAGCATCTGCCCTCAATCCCAACATATGCAAAGGCGAGGTGTTTGGCATTCAGGTTAAATGAAACATGGTTCTCTCTCAGTCTGTTCTAACTTGATTTTAGATCCTGCTTTGGGTAAGGACTTTGAGATAACTCTTGATCTGTCAGTCTAATCCTGCTCTTACTGAAAACAATTGCAGAACTAGATTTTTAAGAGGAGAACAATGGGGTGACACCCAGCATAATGGTATCTCCATCAGAGTTCCCTGTGTCTAAACTGAATTTACATATTTGTTATATTTACCTGCTACTTAGAGTATCTGTTTTAGGTTTAATGAAGGGTAATTGTAGGGACATTGGGAACCATTTGTTGATTATTTCTATAAGTTATTAGAAACTGTGTGAATTACTGATTTTAAAAGTATGCTTTTCCTGTAAGTTACGCTGAAGTGAATGATAAATAGAAGTACAGCTCTGACCTGTTTGAGCAGCCCTGATTGATTAGGTGGGTGTAGCTGCCAGAGTCTGGTCAGTCAAATCCACTTTGCACTCTGATGTTAGCCTTGCTGTTTGTTGCCACACTGCATGTTTCCTTTTCTCACCTGGATGAGAGTCATGTCCTGTCCTTCACCCTACAGCTTTTCTTCATGCCTGTTCCAACTTCCCTCTCATCTTTGTGTAACTGCACCTGTATGTGCTGTGTTGTAGTGAGCCTTAAAAAGAGTTCTTCATATTAGAAGGTGGATGTGTGTACATGCTCACACATGCTCATCTACACAGGTAAATCCCTACTTACCTTGCTTTTGAATGTTTGTATGCACAAATAAGCATTGTAAGGTGCTGGGAATTTTGCACAGTGTTTTAGCAAGGCCACCAAGAGGATTAATACTCAGCTGCCTTTGCACTAGCTAATGTCTCTCTATCCATTTAAAGCTGTCTGGGTGTGAAGCTAGTGCACAGATTTCTTCCAGGCTGTCCTTGGTGCCTGGGATGGCAGTAAGTCAGGTTGGGAAAACTGTAAACATTGCTACTATTTCAGGGGAACAGTATCACATCCATGGTGCCAGTGCCTGAAGCTCTGAACTGCCATGTTTGTAAAGAATAGTGTGTATTTCATGTTCAGGTGAAAATAATAGTGACATTAATTGAACTACTTTGCCCTTTCTTTCTCCAAATCCAGGTTTATTATAAACCAAATTCTTGTCATAGGAACATACTTCACCTCTCAGTGTGATAGATTTTTTCTGTATGATTTGTGGTTTTGAGGACTTGGTGAGTATCTTTCAGTTTGATGATTACTGAGCAGGCATGTGGTAGGCTCAGAAAGTACAGCCTTGGGGATTTTTAGTTTGCTTTTTTAGCTCTTTAAAGGCTGGAGACAGCTGGAAAGCAAGCCAAATCTGTTAGCAAGCACTGGCTGGGTTCCTGATCTACATCATTTTAAATACTAGTATTTGAAATGCAAAGTCAAACACAAGCACTTGCATCACAGCAGCTGCTCAGGACTGTGAGGTTTTTATTTTTTTTTATTTTAAACTTGGTGTTCTTTTTTTGTGGTACCTACTTCCTGTATTGTTGCATCGAGCAATAAACCTACATGTACTGTGATCCATGCTTTAGGAAGGCTCTAAATACTTGTAAGCAAAGTGAGCACAAAGCAAGCTGCTCTGTACTGTGATAGCTGAGCAGAGCCAGCCTTGGCTGTGCTTGTGCTTTGGATTAAAGCCCGGGTTTTATAGAAGTATTTTTAGCAGTATTTTTAAACCGAATTTATATTTTGTTCTAATTCCCACTTACCATGCAGATTTGCAATGGAATTTAACAGAGATGCTTTGGGTATTTTGTTGTTTCTGGGCTTTTTTAAAATTCAATGTAGATGTCATCAATAGCATTTTCTTCAAGCTAGCTGGTAATAGCGCTTAGTCATGCCAGTCTTCTCTTGTCCGCCCTCCTGTTTTCTTTATCTGCATTTTTTTCAGGCTGTAGGGAACTATAGATAAGGAATTCCTTTCATTACTCCCAGAACTTTAGCCAGCATGGAAAAAAAGGATCAGCATACCGCCGTGTGCATTTAGCCTTGTCTTAACATTTGATGTTCAGCAGAGAGGTTAAATGGAATAAAGTCTTCCAAACTTTCATACTTGGGTTTAATCCTTATGCCACTCCCATCTTTATTCATATATTGACTGTTTTAAAATAGCAGAAGCTCAAGTAGTTTCTTAGTGGTGTTTCCTGGTGGAGTTGCTCAGGCTGCTTTAAGTCTCTAGAGTAGGTGATCACACCAAGATCTTGATAGCTAGCGATGGTCTTTAACCCATCACTGCTTAAGCTTTGTAACAAAAGCTGTTTAGGTTGATAGTAATGTATTCCTGCTCTGGAGCTGTAGTATCCTACACTTAGGTGTAGTCTTCCTAATTACTATACTCACATCATTTTTCCCTCTCAGAATTTTTGCCTCCGTCTTATGAATGACTATACATTATTCTCAGATGCATTAATTAACTGCTCCTTGAAACCATTTGACAGAGGAATGTGCTGTTTCCAGGTATGACAATTTCCAGGTGTGGCTTTTCTTCCAAAATACAGTGTGGTTGCCTTCACAAGGCTGGGCAAGGCTAGAGCAGCAGAGGTGTTTGCTAGCAGGCACAGTTAGCTTTCTGAAAGCAATCAGGTTCGAGTGGAATGGGATTGCACTGTAAACCCTGCAGGTAAATTTTTTAAGGGTTAACTTGCATGTATTATGTGTGAACAGGAGAGGGGACAGAATGCAGAGATTGCATTTGTTGGAACATAAGGAATGAACCCAAGTCAGTTTTAACCAGTGCAAGAGATGGTAATACAAGAACATACCCTGAAATGCAGAAAGAGTGAAGGCAAAGCTGTTGAGGGTTGATTGAAGCCCCTCTTGTCCTGTCAGTCTGTACCAGGCATGGCTCCATGGTAACAGCTTAGTGCATCAGTGTTCCTTTCAAAACTAAAACCTGGAAAAAGTCTCCTCAGAGAACTTAGCAGTTGCTGAAGTAGGAGAGAGATTTCACAAGCATGCTTGGTGTTATCAAAATGCAAAGAGATAAAACCATTGCTGTTCAAGTTCCCTTTCCATTCCATGCAAGCAAGAAATGGAAAACTAAGATGAGAAAAATATGCTGTTCATGCATTCTAGAAAACTTACACATAGGAAATATGCACTGCACTCACTTTGCTGTGGGATTATGAGAATTTGTGAAAATGTGATGATGGTCATGAGAAAGGCTGGCAAGAGAAACAGCTGCAGCTTGCTCGGGTTTGCACATACTGTGTTTAACAAGTGAGAAGTAATCAGAAGTGTTGGTTACCTCCTCGTCAGTTTGTGATTTTTCTTGGAGCTAAGCTAAGCAGGATTAGGTCTGACTAAGTAGTCAGAGATAAGCCCTCAAAGCAAAGCTCCTCAAAATGCTCTTCTTGAATTTCTGAGGGAATTATCTTCCTTCTCTTTTGCAACTACAGATTCAGAGCTAGAAGCAGGAGCCTTAGGTAATGGCAAGGGAGCCATAATCCTGGCTATTAACATTTTTATGTGATCTTAAAAACAAGTAAGTATAATGCTGCCAGCAGCTCTGCCCTGTTGTCACCAGAGGTTGAGGTTAAATGAAAATAATTGAATAAGAACACTCCAGGGACACTCCTGACTCCAGATGTGATTTTATTCATCTAAAATAAGTGGGCTGGAAATCTTCCTGGTTACTTCCGTCTGAGAACTTGCATGTTCTACCAATCTACCAAGCTCTCTTCCCTGGCACAAAGCCAGCATCACTGTTTTGGTTTTTTGTTTTTTTTTTTTTTTTTTTTGTTTGTTTGTTTGTTTGTTTGTTTGTTGTTTTTTTTTTTATTTGCTATTATAATCAGTCCTAAAGGGAAGAGTAGTAGATGTTGTTACATGACTCTTGAAGAGGCATTCATGTGAAATGACCATGTTTAGCTAGAACCTGTCATGTCAGCATGTGGGCTGGATCAGGAGAGCATCCAAGGAGCAGTGAGCAAATGTTGGAAGGTTTGAATATCTCTATTCTTGTAATGTTGGGACAGTAATTAGGCCCAGAGTGCATGGACAGACAGATTTTAGGAAACAGAATGGGAACACTTGAGAAGCTCAGCTCAAGGTATATTGTGTCAATTACTGAGCTTGACTAGACTGATTTAAAACTCATTATGTTAAAATAATGGGAACTCTGCACTCTGTCCTCCTTGAATGCATCACTAAAAATGAGAATGTGATTTATTGTTACAGAAGTTACATGGTAATAATAATATATGTTAATAATAATGTTATATGGTGAATGAGCAGGGAACCTAAACTATTCAAGGCAGCCTGCATGAGTCAGGATAAAAGCATTTCAACTGGACTGTTAGAAGACAGTTCTTCAGATTGCTGACCTTGCTGGACATACCTTAAGGAAGCAGTGACATCATTCCCTGGGACTGCTTGTTGTCTACCTGCTTCTGTGTGTTAAATTCACATTTTAAAAAAGGAAATGCATTCACAGACAACACTTGAGCAGGAAAAATGTTTAATTTTCAAGTCTGCTTTCAGTTCTGAAGTATTAATCTTAACACGTGATTTATCTCTATTCAATGCAGATTTCTTGGGCATACCTATTTCGAAGTCTTTGTGTAGCTAGACAGAGCTTTAGAAATATTATTTTGCTTTCAAAGGAATTATCTCTTTTGAGCTGATTAGTAAAATATATTGAAATCCAGTAGGCAAACCTCAAGAAATAGCTGATCTTCAGTTTAATATGGATTCAATATTTGGGGTTGGTGGTGATTTGGGTTGGAAAATTTTTTCTTTTCTGGCCTACTTTTGAATGAACACGACTTACTGCATCTGCTTTAGTCCAGTATTCTTGACTGATTATAATGAATTGGTGGCTTTTTTTGGAACAACTTGGGTCAGGGGATTCATTACCACACACACAGGGTAAAGGTAGTTTCTCTGTGATCATGGAGAGTCTATGCCTCTCTTTGTCACTCATCTTAAAAAAGTTATTTTCAATCACATTAATGGAGAACTGGGAAATAATAGTTTCTTTTTCAAAGCAGGGATACACAGAGACAAAGTACGTGGGGGGTGTAGTCCTTCAAGTCCTGCCTCTTTGTCACTTCCCCAAATTCAGAGGTGTACTTGAAGTGTATCACTCACACTCAGATGAGGGAGACTGAGGCTCTGCAAACCCTCTGTTCCCCTCTCCTAGAGAGCCCCCTTTCATGGCTCCTTTTCTGTGCTCTTATAAACACACAATGGAGTACTTGTCCTTGTAGTAGAGTTATCTTCACCAGCAATTTTTTCCTTTTCTATGTGTATTTTTTTCTTATCACTGGTTGCCTTACACTGTGTTGCTTTATATATTGGAGTATTTTTGCAGGCTGGAGGACATCACCTAGAAATCACCTGCTGGTTCGATAGGTGTCTTGAAATACCCATTGAGGCATCCCAGTGTTGTTCACTGCTATTGCTGAAGATAGTTTATTAAATCCTGCATTTCAGCACTGATGAACTGAAGTAATCCACTTACTCGTATTTCCCTTACTTGTAAATTACATCAAGTAAACCTTCACAAGTGATTTCAGACAGCCCATTAAAAAAGTATTCTAGCACAAGAAGGATGTTTGCATGCAAGAAATCATAGAATCATTTAGGTTGGAAAAGACCTCTGAGATCATTGAGTCCACCTGTTAACCCAGCACTGCCGTCTTCACCATGAAACTGTGCCCCCAAGTGCCATACCCACATGTTTTTTTGAACACTTCCAAGGATGGTGATTCCATCATTTCCCTGGGCAGCTTGTTTCAGTGCCTGACCACCCTTTCAGTAAAGAAATGTTTTCTAATATCAAATCTAAACCTCTCTTGGAGCAAATGAGATTTCATCAAAAGTAACACCTGGTTTAAATATATCGTTGCTAACTTCAATATTTTTCCTTGCACTACCTGTTGGAACAATGAATCATGAAATGATGACCTCCTTGATTACTGCTTCACCAAAATAGCAATCACTTAGAAAACCCAGCAGTTTGGTGCATGACCTTCATTGTACCCACTGATACAGCTTATTTCCTGGGCCTCTGATCGCATCCTTGTGCAGATGGCAAGTGAGTAATTATTTGATTGGTATATTCAGAGAATCACACTGCTCTTGTAACATCATAAATTTGATATATTTAGTGACCACATTTTGGTTTTTTTTAACAGTTGTTGGTATCTATGAGACATGCTCTTGTATTCCTCTGTGTGTGTATATATATATAATCAGATTTCTGATGTGCTGAGGAGATGAAGGTTAAGCTATCACACTACCTGTCCTCATCTTCATAGTCTTATCTGATTGGTCAATTCCAGGTGAACATGACAAAGAGGAAGATGATATCAAATTCTTGTAAGTGCCAAGAACGTGGTAACTGAGGAATATGCTCTCAGTAGAAAAATCTACACGGAATATATCGCTCTTACAAATACCTCCACTGCAGCCAGCACAACCAATGGAGTCTGAACTTTTCTTGATCATTAAGGTAAGCCAACCTCAAAGTTCATAGGAAAATAAGTTTTTCATTGTAGGGATGTATGGGGACATCTGTATAATTAAAAATCTCACATCATAGTTGTCTCATAGTTAGCATTAAGCCAGACATTTGCAAATATATGGTGGACTTCATTCACCTCAATAACAGTAATTAGAGCCACATCTATCACAGAGCATCCTCTACTTACTCCAAATCTAGTACTGCAAACCACAGGCCTGTGCCAGTTCACATAGTTTAAATACCTGGGATGCCCTCAGCAGAAATACTTATTTTAGCTGCACTATGAGCTCTTAGAAAAATCCTTCCTGGTATGTTTTTCTCATCGTTCAAAGAGCTTAGATATCCTAACTCCTATCAGCTCTCCTCCCAATCTCCTGAAATCTCCAAATGAAAACTTTCCTTTCTTCTAAAATTCTCTTTTCCCTCACTGATCAGGGAAGAAGCATTATCCATGCTCAGTAGCTAGTTAGCAGGGTGATAAATGACTTGACAGGATAAGCTTTCTCAAGACATGGCATAAATGGAAATAAGCCTTTGTTCTGAGGAAATCCCAATCCCTCCAAAAGGCAGCCTATCATCCACCCCCTGACTGTTCTATAGTCTCACACCATGCACTGTTCTCACACAGCCCAAAGCCTGCAATTTTCGTAGAAAACTAAGTGAATTGACAAATGTAATAATACATTTGTCTTTCTGATTTAAAAATCCCTGGTTTTACTAGGCCAGCAACAGAAAATACACTGTTCCCCATAAATACATTCAGTGATAACAAACATTATTCTCTCTCTCCTATATCTTCAAACTCCTGCTTCTCTTGCAAAGGATGTTTTTGTGAAGCTAGAACTGGAGAGTGTACTAAGTGCCTTGCATCACTGCAGGTATTTTTTCATGCACTGACACAAGACCTACCAGGTATCAGGAGCTTTGCATGCTGGTTCTTTGCATATCTGTAATACTAATGCTGTGAAAGCATCCAATGATTTACAGTCATGAGCAGCATTCTGTGTATCCTAAAACACTGGTGCCTGCACCTCTGTGTCCTGCTTTGAGTTGAACTTGACTGTATTTTGTACTAGGGAGAATTGTTTCTTTGGTTTTGTTTTGTTTCAGGGCTTAGATTGCTCTGTGAATACAAATATCAGGGTCATTTTGCTCTTTGTTGCACAGAAGTCTTTTGGCACTTGTCTAGATGCAAACATAAACTGCTGATTTGAAAATACCAATACTATATTGCTCAGCTGCTTGGAGATTTCAGGCCACTACGTGGTGTACTTTGTCCTCTGTTAAATTTTTCCTCTCTTGTTAATGGATAGATGTGAAATGTCCTTATTCTGTACTAGCAGAAAGGCTGCGTCAACCAGTATGAGGAGCAGGAAAACATCTGCCTGCACTTCCCTGCCTTCTCCTTCCACTGTTGTTTTCCCCAAGATTCAGGTCAGTGCCCTGCCAGGCTCAGTTCTCTTCTCCTACGCTTTAGCCCCCTATGACAGAGAATGTACACTCTGGCACCTTGCCCCAGTCAATTGGCACCTTTCTCTGCAGATCCTGCTGTCAGCCCACTGGTTTTTTAACTTCCTCAGGATGAGAATTTTTTTCCATCCTTGAACCTTGCATAAAATTGGTACTCCCTGTACAGCAGTTTCATTACCAGTTTTCATTGTCCAGACATAGCGAGTTTCATGAGATCCTTTATTCTGCTGCCACTCCAGGAGATGTGTTAGGCGTTGGTACTGCATGTGTGCTGTACAGCTGGGTGACAAGACTGTCCCTTTATGGAAATAATTGGAATTAGTTTCTGTGGTTTCTCAAATCATTTGGGTCATCTCTTGTTGTGTTCTGTATAATAAAGACCACAACATTTGTCAATATAAGTCTCATAAAGAGTACATTTCAAATAAACCTATAGCTTAGAATTAGAGATTTAAAATGATGGAGAGTCTCTTATGTAATAAATCCTTCAAATAACTAATCATGCTATGTAAAAAAAAAAAAAATTCAAAATGCCCAAACAACAAAGCCACTTTATTTTCTGTCTGAATTTGTCTAGTTTCAGCTTTTAGCCATAGCATTTGGTTAGGTTTTTACCTGCCAGCCATGTCTTCTCTCAGTATATATACACACACAGCAAGCTCAAGTCGCCTCCTCATCATTTGGGATAATATAAGGCGCACTTTAAGTCTCCAGCCTGTGTCATGGTGTTGTACCAACCACAGCAGAGCAACATAGCTGACTGTTTATTATTTTATTTAAGCCTGCAAGCAAACAGAGTTGGCTGTGAACTCTCTCCTTAAACTTGGATGGTGATATGATGAAACCACCGTAGAATTATACAGTCTGTCATTAATTATCTAAAAACAAATATGGCATTGACAATTGTTGAAGGCAATATTTTCATCCAGCTGTTTTGCACTGGGCTTGGGTGCTGTATAAACATTACCTGCTTTGATTTACATAAACACTTAGGAAAGCACCACCCTTACCAAGTAGAAAATGCACGTCTTCAGTGGAAATGTTTACATTCTCAGTGATGTAATCACTAGCATGCGTTTGCTCCATAATAATATTTAAAGGTCTGTGGCAGACTGCTGACCCTAATGAAAGTACATTTGAGTGTGCCTGAGGGACAGCCTGCCTGGACGTGTTCAGGGGCAGAATAAGCTCCTTCCTCACACAACATGACACCAGACGCTCTTGAGTATTCGGGTGGCCTCTGATTTGCAGGTGTGCGAAGGCACAGCCACCAGCTGTGCTTGGAGCTGTGTTTACAGGCTCACTGGAGAGCAAGACGGCCGAGAGCAGCTGGGAAGCAGCCTGGGAAATAAAATGCAGACATGCTCTTGCAGGTGGACTGTAGAGCTGAGGTCCCTGGCCCCAAAGCATGAAAACCACAACTCCCGTTCTGAGAAAGTTTGTACTTCACTACAAACTCTTTTTAATTTGAGTAGATGTGCTCCTTGCCCTGAAGTTAAGTGTATATATTCAACGTGCAGGGATAGTGTGTTCTATGTAGAAATCAGCTCTGAAAGAAGTAACTTTTTTCTTAAGTACAGATTTTAAGTAAGTTTTTTTCTCAATATAGTATCTGTGACATAGCTGTGTTGACATAGTTGTGTTGCAGGGCTGGGAGGGATCTTTAGATTCCTAGAACAGATAAAACAGCTGGTGAAAGCCTAATGCAAAGAAAATACACGACTTATATACTCTGTGCTTTCTTTTCTTAGCACAGTCTCTATTACCACACAGTTTATGTAGTGTCATGGATTTCAAAACTGAAAAATAAAATCTAAAAGTCAGTATGTTACTGTTCCCAGCACAGAGTTAATTATCTGTTTGGCGAAATACGTTGTAAGACAACTTTCTGGCAGGTACAGTGACTGTGTGTCTACAATCAGGACTTTGTCCATATAATTCAGGTACATTTCATGTAAAGAAAGAAATATTTGTGATAAGAGGAGTACAGAACATACACAGCTAAGTACTGCATTAGTGTAGTAACAAGCATCTGGTGATAAAATCCCATGCACTGTCATTACTTTGATTGTTATTTGAACTGGTATTGATTTTATGTTCATTAATTTTAGGTGCCCAAGCTGCAAAACAGAACAAGGCTTTTGTTCAGTAACCTCATGTACAAACAAAGATTCTCTATGGATTTGCCCAATAATGGCCATTTTGAAAATATGGGCATCTCATCTATTCTCTCTCTGTTGCAACATTTGAAGGTCCAAGTATCTCAGTCATGAAAACCATCTTTACTTTGTGAAATATGGATTCCTACACAGAGACATTTGCCTTGATTGATCATGTGCCTATGGCACATGTTACTACCAAAGTAAAAATCAAGTATTTCTGGTTTGGGTTAGTATAAATCAGCTTTTCCATATGGCTGTAAGCTGCCGAAGGGTAAAATATGTTATAAATTATTTACTTGAATACTTTTGTAGCTAAAAGCCTGTACTTCGCTAATTCTGAAAAGCCATTAGGAAATTTCCAATCATTTCTTGATTTAATGCTAACTGAAAATATCCTCAGATTAGCACAGTAGGATGTCAAGGGTGAGAACATTTGTCCTGGACATCTGACATGAATCCCCGTTCCTTGTGCGAGACCTGGGTTTCACGGAAAGTACAGTTCCTTTCTTGTTGTCTTCAGAGAATGTTCCCTTAGCTTTCTTAGCTCACTTCTAGGTGGTTTAAATACAGTAAGTTTTTTGTTTGGACTGAAACCTGCCAATAACCGCTGAAAAAAATCTCATTCATCTTTTATATGTTAACATGTTTTACTTACCTAAAAATAAGTCTGTATGAGTTTGACATTTGAAAATTCTAGGATTTGGGAAGGGGGAAGGGAAGCTGTATTTCAAAACCAGAAAAACAGTTCAGGAAATTCCAGTCAGCTCCACTCCTTGGGCCTATGAGTCTACTTTAATTAGCACTTCCAGCTGGCCAGATTGTTGCTAAGAAAGTAGTTCTAGAGAGCTCGATTAGTAATGTCAAAAATGTTGATACCTCAGGCTTTGAGAACAAAACCAGCTTAAATGGAAGACTCCGTTAATTAGATAATGAGACATTCAGGACTAATCCCTTTACTGTGAAACCTGATAATACTTTCATCCACTATTCTGCTTTTACTAAAACATTTACATTCACCAAATTGCATGTTTTTTCCTCATCAGAGTTTACTTCCTTATAGTAGTTGACAAACAAGACATTATAATCTCGACTGGTGTTTAAAAGCCTTGCCGATCCTTCCCTTGAAAGGTTAATTTAAAATAAAGAAAATGGGCCACCTTATTCTCTCTTGGTAGTTCTGTAATAAAAGGTTGATTGTTCAAGCAGCAGCATTCAATTATTCTGTTTCTGATGCTATCTACATGTAAAAAAATCTAGCTAGACTTAGCTGGTCCCTGAAGGCTTTCCAGTTCTAGCCTTCAGTGCAAGGATGCAAAACAAAAAAATTAGAGCCTCACAATTAACATTCAAAATGTCAAGTATTATGTTGTCAAGTTAAAGAATGAAATTTGCTTCCAGGAATATCAGATACAGAAAAGCTTCTGGAGTGTTTACCCGTTTTTTAGTGCAACTCATTCTTTGAATATGTTTGCTGGAGAAAAATAAGCTAACTGGAGAAGTCAGAGTGGCAGCCAGTGTTCAGAGAAATTGCCCACAAGTGTAGCCCTCCAGTTCTTGTTGAATTAATCATGATGCTAGACCTCTACAACAGACATTGAAAGCGTACAGTATATTAATATAGCTAAAGCAGAAAACAAGTGGCTCCATGTTTTTATTTTACTTTTTTTCTCCCCTACAGGAGCTGGGATCAACACATGTGTGGAGCAAAAGCAATGAAATTTAGTGCTCTGCTTCTGATGGTTGAAAGAAAACCAACACTGACCCTCAAGAGTTTAGGGAGCAAAATAAATAAAGAGTTTTAGAATTATGCATGAACATTACGACCACTGAATAACATCCTGGAAACATGGTAAGAATATACATCCAGTGTAAAATAAATCAGCTCTCAAAGGGAAAGTGATGTGAATGGCACAAACAACTTTGAAATTAGTGTTAATTTTGATAGTGGTATGAATTTTAGCCCCACATTTCCTTACTTTTACTTACTTATCTTCTAGGTGGAAAACTGTAAAGGCAGGAATCTCTCAAAGGGGAAAATCAATGCTATTACAATGGATCCTCACAAACAGGTACATGGCAACAGGGGCATGGCAAAGTAGCTCTGGCATTGGAAGGAACCTTGGCAGTGCTGAACAATCAGATAAAGCACTTTTTACTTGCAAGCCAGTTGAAGCAGGCCTCCAAACAGACCAGTGCACAGGTGTGTTCTGTTCCTTTAAAATATCAACTCTTATTTAATAGGAAGGGATAAAATACAAGCACAAAAAATAAAGAGTGCTGTTAATGCCACAAAAAAAATATGGTTTTGCCAAAAAGTGTAAAATTCCTTGTTTCATGATTAAGAAGTTGTGCTCAGTGGTTTGAGTGTGTGGTTTACTAATGGTCTTTTTTTCCTCACCAAAAATAAATAAATAAATAAATAAATAATTACATAAAAAGATGCTATCTGTATATCTTATCGTGTTGAGTGACAGGCATTGTGTTCTGATGACCTGCAGTTCATGTTTGCAAAACTGCCACATTTCTTCTGCTATCTTAAATAAAAAAGTCACCTGTTTCTAAAACATTTACATTGAAAGGCTTCACCAAATTGCATATTTTTTCCTAATCAGAGTTTATTTCTTTTCCTAGTCACAGTTTAGAGGGCATGAAGGCTCCATAGAGCCTGAGCCAAGATACACATTCCAAGAAGCCCATGGAGCCTGTATTGTGACACACTTACACTGTGAGCGGAGGCACAATAATGCACAAGAACGGTTCCTTTGGGTAATTCATGTTTCCTGTATTTCTGGGAGAAACTCTCACATACTCCTCCTCCTCCATCCCCAGCTGCTTCAATCCCTTGCTGAAAGGTAATGCCACAAAATCCAGCCTTTGTTATCCAGTAGGAGAGCAGCAGTAAACAATTCAAGGACAATAGCCACCAGACATATGGAAAACACTTCATTTTTACTGAACGGCCACATGCAAATCCTTTGCTAATTAGAGTTCCTGAACGTTGAAAATAACTATAGCCTGCTTGCTTATTGTTGAAACCCCATGGTTTTTGTGGAATGGAAGATCTCTTTAGAAGCTCTTAAAAGATCGAGAAATGTTTGGGTTTGTTTTTTTTTAAAGATGACGCTTCAGACTGGAGTACTGAAAAATACAGGTTAAGGAACAGCTCAACACTGCCGGGTAGTAGGTCGATAATGACTCCATACTTTGTATTTCCAGTGACTTTTGCGGCTTTTAAAAGTCTTTTGTGTTGTTCAGTCTCTTGTTTATTTGTCAGACCCCAGCAAAACCCCCATTCCCAGTTCTGAGAGGGGTGTGTTACCTCCTAGACTCTTGTTCCCCGCCCGCGGCACTTTGCGGTGATTCCTCTGCCGGCGATGGCAGCCGGTGGGGACGGCCACCTGCAGCAGCAGAAGCAGCAGCAGCAGCAGCAGCACGGCTCCTGCCAGCGTTTGCTGCCCGTGGAGCCAGGGCTGACAGCCTGGAGGGACGATGCCAGCCGGCGCAAGGGGCTGGACCCCACAAACCGTGCTCGCCCATGGGGCTGCGGCACAGACAGCGGTGGATCAGCTTAGCTCCTCGGCTGCACTAGGAGCAGATGAGATCCCAAGTGTATAAAAGTCCGGGAGATCAGGAGATGGTTTTGAGAGGGGACCTGCTTGGACCCTCGTTCCCTAGCGCTGGGGATGCCTCGCACCAGCAGCGCCGGGTCCCGCCCCGGGGGCAGCGGCGGGAGAGCTGGGCGGTGTGCGGGGCGGGCGGCCCCGCTCCAGACCCGCCTCCCCGCCCGGGGCCGGCCGCCCAGCACCCTCCTCCTCCTCCCCCGAGCCCAGGCGGGGGCTGCCCGCGGCGCCGGGGCCACACAAAGCGTCGAGCGGCCGAGCCTCCGCGCCGCCCGTCCGGCGACAGCCGCGCCGGCCATGGAGCCGCCCGTGCCGCCTCAGGAGCAGCCGCCGCGCCCGCGCTCGCACACGGTCACCACCACCAGCAGCTCCTTCACCGCCAACCTGTCGGGCAGCTCCAGCACCCTCGCCTACGACAGAGAGTTCCTGCGCACCGTGCCCGGGCTCCTCATGGTGACCGAGATTGTGAGTGAGCCGGGGCGGGGGCGCGGAGGGGCAGGGGAGCCTGGGCCGGGCACTCGGCCGGCGCTGGGGTGAGGGGTTGGGGTGTTCCCTCAGCGCATCAACCCGGCGCGGCTGCCCAGGGTCCGTGCCCGCGGGTGAAGCGCGGGGAGAGGACGAGCCCATGGAGGCAAGATCGGCTGTACAGCGGGGACACCAAAGTCCCGCCTGGAAACTATCGACAGCTGGAAAAGTAGCGCAGGGCACACGCGGTCTGTTCAGCCTCCCGTAGCGTCTGCGGTATCATCACGTCCCGTAGCGGAAAGACGAGTTTTGGCAGACCGGCAACTGCGCTTTGGAGACTTTTCTGTAACCACATAGGTTGTGTATGCTTTGCACTTTATAGCGCACGAATAGTCATGATGTGAGAGTTAATTAAACAACTTATCTTTGTTTCCTAGGTCAATTAAAAAAAAACATTTCCTTACGCTCTTAGTGCTTAAATACACCTGCGCAGAGTGGGAGATGAACTGACACCTTTTGGGTTTTGTAGTGAATTTGTTTTTTGCAGGTAGTCCATAAGGTGCAAGTGAGCATAGAGAGGACCAGGTGGTGCTAAATTCGGACATTTGCCTTAGTGGTAGGTGGTGAAAGGCACAGTGCACAACTCAGGGATCCCTCTGCAGGCCTGTGTGCCCTCAGTGTGTTGAGCAACAGATACTTAGCATCTCCTCTTAAAAATGTTGTGTTTAATTCCACTCATCTACACTATTAATAATTAAGGGTCTTAAAGAGTTTGCTACGCCAACTGACACCTAAAATCCTATGTCAGGTTTTTGTTGTTTTTGAAGTTTCAAGGATTAACTTATCAGACCACATTTGTTTTCAAGGCTTGAAAACATCGTGCTTCACCAGAGCAGTGGAATGGCTGTTGGTTTTGCTGATTTCAAAGTTAAAATAACCGAAGTTAAAATAACCAGGCGAAGCTTCAGGCTGATGTATGATGTAGGACCTCTGGCAGAACAGTGCCATTGGAGAGAGGATGCATAGTGAGATGCCAGATTGCTCTGTAGGCCAATAGTGATGAGGCTGTGAAGCCAGAGCCTGCTAGCAGCTGGTACTCTGTGTGCCAGTGTCCTTGGGAATTCTGTCGATCTCTAGTAGACAGGTGATTGTAGGCTTGTTTTGTCTGTTAAATACAGGAGATGCTTCACAGTCAAAGCTGTGGTAGATCTGTGAATAAACAAGTTTTTGAAAGAATAGCTGCTTTCTTTCCCACTCTTTTTCAGTTAGTAATTACAACAGAGTTATGTACCTTTCTTGTACTTTATCTGAAGAGCAATCCCACTGTAGATTGTTAGAGAGGTGCCCAAGGCTTTTCCGGAGCCCTGCTGGAATGTCATATATTCATCCTGGCTGTGAGTGCTGGATCAGCTGTGCTCATGTTGAGCTGCATGGCCACAGGGCACGGACAGGCTCTTGCTTACTCTTTGTTGGAAGTGTGCCTTCTAGTTGTGTTGACAGGTGATGGTGTGCAGCTTACCTTTCTAAACAGTGATGATGCTTTTCAGGGGGATTTTGTTTCCTCTCAGCCATTCCTAACTCCTGGAATAATTGTAAAATGTGAAGATGAGCAGGCCAGCTGAAAGAACCTAATGGAAGTCTATAATGTAATTAACTTTTACTGATTTGTGATGGTGTATTTGAGAGAACAGAGTAGAGTTCTGATATGAAGTTAAAAGTTTTAGCACAGGTCCAACAGAATAGGTAGTGCCTTTAAGGAAATACTTCTAGTTCTTCACTTATTTTAAAGCCACTAGACTAGCTGTTTCTTCTGTGAAACTAAAGGAAAACCTATTAGTGAAGACAATCAGCCTGTTCTGATTGTTGTGCCTTGCCTGCACCGATTGACCCATCAGGATATTTCTGACCCTCAGTACTGATCCCCTAGCTTATAGTGTGATCCTTCTGCTAAGGATTTGCAGACCTGTAAATAAGACCAGCATGTAATTCAGTCTCAGAAATTTACAACCTGGTAGATCTTTTCCGGTCTTAGCACTGAGCTCTAAAGGACAGCTGCTGTGGTAGGAGCATCCCTTTGCTTCTGGTGCCCCTTCTCTGGGACACCTGTGATATGGACAGGGAAAATTACTTTTTTTAGTAATGTCTGCTATCAGTGCAGCTACTTATCTGCCAGATCCCACGTCCATGTTAAAGCTGAGCTAGGGGCATTAAACAATGGTGCTAAATGCTCTGAGAGTTTGCACTGTGGGGCTGCATAAATATTTGATTATTGCTGCTGTCAGTCAGCAATGTGCATGTAGCAAGAGGGGTACAGTCTGTGTCTCCTGACTCTGAAACTGGAGCTCTCTTCTCTGTGTAGGCAAAGGACAAATCTGTGTTATTCTTTGACCAAAGAGAATGGAAAAGCAGAAAGTTGCCTCATGAATTAAATATTCCAGCCCCTGAAATGAAGGATCTTGATCAGGTTTTGCTCCCGCTTCCCTAATTTGCGTCCTGTGAAGATGAGTTAACTGCTGCGTGGATTCCATGTGTGCTGGTCACCAGCCTACATCTGCACTGAGCCTCTGGTTTAATGCCACAGTAAATTCAGCTGAACAGTTCCTACTAAGAGATTCTTTGTAGTCGTGCAAAGCACTGGTCTGCTATTAACTCAGTCTGCTGTTTCAAATTTGTTCAGAATGAGTTAGCTTTATAAAGACAGGTTTTATGATGGATCAGGTGTTATCTGTCCTTTATGTAGCTGCTTTAGAGCCTGTGTAAATGTGGAATGAGGCTGACTGTGCCTATTCAGCAGTAATAGAATTACATACCCAAACCTGGTTCAGCTTAATTCTGTAATGTCTAGCACGGCACACATCTAGCATGAATGAACTCAGAAATGCAGCCTGAAGTGTAGGCTAAATTACCTGGTGCTGACAGATTTCCATTGCCTTCGACCTGCCTCCATGACCAGAGCAGGTGCAAGGTTTCCTGCCACTCTCTTGGAAAGAACTGGGGTTAGTTTATTTCAGTGGAAAGAGCAAAATAGAAAATGCTATTGAGTTTCTGAGAGGTCTTTGGAAATTGGCATAAAACATAACTTTTGGTGCATGGAAGGCTGTCCAAAGCACTTATATACAGAAGTGGTGCTTGCTGGACAGGGGCTTCTGACTCTGGAAACTTGAATTTTCTGGCTTTAGTTGGCCATTGACTACTGCAAGTTAATGTATCTGCATCTCTCTACCTTCTCAGACTGTCTCATCCATTCATGGAATATATGTACTTATCTTGTAAGATGCACTGAGATCTGTTGGTGAAAAGTGGTATAGAAGATGTAAGTGGTGTTACAGAAAGTCTTTAAATGAGAAAATGAGATGTCAATTGCCTAGGTTGACACTGAAGTAAAAATACATCATATAAAATAATTGATACTGATTCCTGCAGTGTAGCACCACCAGTCCCCCTGGAGGATTTACAGTTTCAAAATGAGCAAGTATAGCAATTTCTAGAGATATCTTTTGAGTGTTTCTTTTCTGTAAAATGATGGCCCAGAAAAGCTACGTTTATCTTTCTGAGACTTTTATGGCCAAGAAAAATGATGGCTAGTGATACCTTCTCAGAGCTTTAAATCAGCTTCTCAAGTCAAGCATTATGGATCACTTTGGGAAAGTGGAGAGTTTTGTGGTTGCTATGGATGTAGTTGTAAAAATATTTACTTTCTAGCAGGATGACATTGATCTCTTCAGATTGGTGCCTCACACCAGTGTATTGCTAGATGGAGTCTCTTGTAAAACTTGCACTACTGATTTTAAGGCTTGTGATGTCTGTTTGACCTTGACAAAAACAAATACTTATATAGCTTGGAAAGGTTTAGAAGGTTATTACTCTGCTGCTGCACATGAGATCTTGTGATGATGTAAATTTTAGTAATTTGTAATTGCAGTTGCATTTCTTTATGCTGTTCTATGCACATATTCTTTGAAATGAATAAAATAGATACTTGAAATAGAAGCCTGATAGGAAGTTATTTACTTTATTAGCACCACATAAAATTGCAGTTCAAATTTATGTTTCTGGACAATAAAAATAATTGTGATCACTGGTTCATTATTCTTCTTCAAATGTTAGACCTTCGAAGGTTTAATTCATAAAGGAAATATTGTTGACTTTTTTTATTCTAGTAGACTGACGACCCTCACAATATTAAATAGATATTGAAAGTTATGTCAGATCTAAGATATTGAGGCTTCCAAAACCAGAACAACTGGAAATGTGCAAGTGTTTGTTCAATAAACTTTTCACCTTTTTCCTGAGAGATGCATCAAACTCATCTACAGATATTCAAGTGTTGAATTAAGTCAGCAATAAAGTCATGAAAATGTTAAGAAAAATAGAAGTAATACAGGGGGGATGATCTACTGTGAGAAAGCTAAAATATAAAAATTGTACTTAAAGCTCTCCTTGCATTTAGCCTTTTCTTTTAGTCTTATGCCCTCTCTGACTGCAGTTTGAAGTTTTATGTATATATACCATCTTCCTCCTGCCCTCTCATTTCTTGGAATAGCTCAGAAGAATAGCTCAGAACCATGGAGGGAGTTCCAAAGAGCCCCTTTCCTCACTTGGGTAGCATCAAGGCTTTCTCTTCTTTCAAGAGCAGCAGAGATTTTTTTTTCTTTTTTCTTATAATGCGATTTTTACTCCAGTCATAGCATGTCTGCTTGCAAGTTACTGAGAGCTCTGAGCTACCTCCTGTCATGTTGAACAAGTGCTTTGCCTAGAGGAGATGTACACAAGCATGATCTTAATATTATTCACTTTGAATTACTGAATGGAAAAAAACAAATCCTGTGGTGACTAGTCAGTCACTTCATGTAGCAGCTTCATGTTCCTATGTATGAGTAAGAAAACACACAATATAAAGTCTCAGCTCTCTCCTTTGGTCATAATCAGACAAAACTCTTGCTGAAGTCAGGTTTCAGTTCTGCTTTTCTTAGGTGCTGTTGTTGCACTGCAAACCCTTAGCTGTTCTTAGTGTTCTGAATACACATATCTATATGATTTCCATCTTCCTCTAGGATCATACAGTTATTTAAAGTTCTGTTTCCTGTAAGGTCTTTGCTTTCCTGGACAAGATCAGAGTGTTTCCTTGGGAAGAGAGAACTGTTTGGGGGACACAAGAAAACAGAACCTTTTGAACGTGCTCCAAGTGATGATAGAAACAGTGTTAGGGCTGAAGTGGTAGGAGGGTGAAAATGCGTCTTAAACTGAATGAAGATATTTTACCAAAGGTCAAAAATGTAAAATATTCTCAATACATCAGAGTGAAGGTACAACACGTATGAAATGTGATTATCTCTTCATGAGAAGAAAGCTTTAAAGTCTTACTTAAACATCTGCTTTGTTGTTAGGTGCATAGTGAATATAATATAAATCCTTCCTCCTCCCCACCTCCCAAACTCTGGAATTTCTTTTTTCTCTAGTGCCTGCAAAAGTTCTTATGCACACAAACTTAATTTTAAATAATCTTTTTGGGGCTTCAGTGACCTGTGTCTGTATGATAGTAAAATGTGTAGTCCTCCCATTATTCCTAATGGAATAGGTGGAGCTTCCCAGGTGCTTAGCTTTAGTATGATGCTGTGGCTGGATGTGAGTCATGAGGGTAAATGCTGAGGTGACCATCAAGGTCTGAGGACAAAGATTGATGATATAGTTGCAAAGAGACTGTGACTGCATTCTTGAAAATTGCCTTTTTCCTGATATGCACAGGAGTCCCGAATCTCTGGGTAATCATACTGTGGGAAGACAGTGGTATGGAAAGATACCTGATGGTTCATTTTGTCCTAAAATGAATTCAGATCCTAGACTTGTCTGTGCCTCTTTTCTTTGTGGTTATTCATTTGTTGTTCTGTTGGGATTTTTTTTCTCCCATTGTGTTATATTCTTCTTTTTTTCTCTTTCTGCACTGTCATTCCTGCTTTCTGTTTGGAATTATTTATTATACACTGTTAAGACTGCAGATTAGAGGATCTTGAAGTAGTGTATGCCTGTCTAAAAAACCCTAGCTTCTGTGCAGTGTATGATAAGAGATGTATTTGTTGGCAGTGGAGTAAGAATGTGAGCGGGCAAAGGACACAGAAAGAAGTTGTCTATGGGTCACACTAGATTCTTGCAAAACCATTAATGCCCCCAGGTTTCTGAGTGCATTAACAAAATGCTGCTTCTAGAGCAAAAGCAGATGCGTTTCACTCCCTGCCCTTTGGATGGGAGCATTCCTGTGTACCTGGAGAGCCCCCTGATGTGTCTGCTCTGTTCTGTGTGCTGAACCACCTGTGTAGAACCAACAGGCAGGTTGGAGCAGCCGTGCCTCAAAGATTCTTGTTAAAAATTGAATTCTCAAAACCACAGAAAAATTCTCTTGGGGAGTCTGAACCCTTCAGAATGGGCAGTGTGGAGGGAATGATGATGTGTTTTTCCTGTTTGTTGGTTGCCTTCTCGTTCAGCCTACTGTTCTTTTCTGTTCTCTTCTGGGAATAACAGTGCCATATATTTAGTTTATAATGGTCATGTAGGTAAATATGCATATATATATATACATGCATATATACACATATGTGTATATATATATATATATATATATATATATATAGGTTTTAGCTTCATTTTATTTTGGATAAAGTACATATTGTATTGTGTGATATTTCTGCACTTTTCCCGCTTTGAATTCCAGAAAAACATGAGAAAGTGTGTCCTTGCAGAGGGAACCTAGCCCTTTTTTTCCTAGGGTCAAACAGCAAATAGCTTTTAGCATCCATCAGACTTTTGACAAGGTAGTTCTGTTCCTGTGGCCTGAGTCAGTTCCCCATGGAAGCTGCTGGCACTATTTCACCTGCCTCTGAAAGGAGCAGATCAGGTATAAGGCTCTTAAAACTCCAGTGAAGGAGGGACTGAGTAAGGAAAGAATGAAGTCACTGCTTTCAGTGGCACCTGGGACTGGTCCAAGGGAAGTTTGGTGTTATGCTTATGTTAATGACCTTAAAGAGGCTGAGCTCTTGATTCTACATGCATTAATACGGTATCCAGGCTTTGGCAGACCTCTTCACTGCACAGGCTTGGATCAGTCCTGGGCGTGACTGCATTTTATTCCAAGCTAGAGCACAATACTGAGTATTTACACTGACCCTTTTTGCAAGGTATGGGTGTGCAGATGACACTGATGCAACCACAGGTTTGCTGAGAGAAAAATATTCAGAGCAAAACCAAACCAATTTCAACAAATTGGTATTGTTAGAGGCATGCAGTCCACGCAGTTTGTTCTGGGCAGCCACAGTGTTTCTGGTCTGATTTAAGGTGTGCTAAAATCAGATTTTGTAGAACTGAGACAAAGTAAGTAGGTGTAGTAGTTATTACTAAGGTGTCCATCTCTGGATATATCATAATCTAGTTATGAAGAATAAATAAATTGAAAACATCCCAAGTAGGACCCTGGAAAGAGTCCATGTGGGAAAAGCAGCCTCTCTAATCATACTCTGGTAATCGCTTCTTGTGTAGTCTAATGTGCACAACTTGTAAGGAAATCTGTCAAGAACCTCTGCTTCATACCCAAAAATAAGAATGGTTTGTATCATCAGCTTTAAATGTGGCTGCTGTGTCCAGGCCTGAATTTAAATATATTCAAGGTGACACTGTTTTTGCACAGATCCATTTATTTAGCCTTGAAATTGTGCAGCTGCTAACAGGCTCCTCCTTTTTTTTTTTTTTTGTCTTTTTTTTCCCCGTCTGTCCCTTTAATATATATTTTAGCATATGTTCTCTACACTCAACAATAATGATATTCCAAAGGCTTCAGCTCCTGTGGAAGGTAATAGCTGAACGGGTCACCACAGTTTTGAGACAAGCATGAGGAAGTGTGGGTGAAACTTGAAAACGAAGACAGAGCACTGGCAGACAGGGGAAGAGGTAAAAAAAAAAAGCCTCTAACAAAAGGAAAACCTCTACAATGTATCTTTAAAATGACACTTCAGCTGATAATATCAGCTTTGGTTGTGCCCAGCCAGAGACAGCCACTGACAGGGATCAGGTGAGGAGAAGGTGGGTCTGTGGTGGATGCCTGTTACTACTGCTGTGGGTTGGAAAGCATAAACAAATGCACAGTTGTCCTTTACAGGCTCAGGACACAACTGTGATACATGCTGGGGAGAGTGGTGCTATAATTCAATTTTTAGTGGGGAAAAAAAGACCAAAAAAATTACAGCATTTGTGCTGATTTGGTTGTAGTTTAATTTGTAAACTGTGATGCACCTTGCTGTCAGGAACCCCATGTCCTGTTTCAAAGAGCTTGCATGTATATAAGCACTTAATAAACAATAGAAAAAAACGTTATTGTGTTATGAAGAAGCATTGGAAATTTAAAAGCATTAAAATTAGTTTCACCCTGGCAGTGTTGGCTTCATACTGAGTTGTGTGCAGGTACTAGAATGCAGTCAAGGCCTGCTTGATTGTGTTATTTTTATCAAGAAACTTCTGTCATGGTCATTGCACAGAAGAGCTTTGCTAGGCGTGACTGGGATATTATGCACACAGCATTGGAGGAAGTCATGTTGTGAGTAAGGAAAGGGATTATTCAAAGGGAGAGGATGGTCTCCTGGCTAATTGCTTCCTTGGAAAATTTGATTTTTATCTTCTGCTGGCACTACAATGTTCCTATGGGATGCTAGACAAGGCAAGCAAGTCCTACATTTCATTGTATTCACTCTACCCCTTGTTTTCTGAATCCCCAGCTTTGAGTCTGAGTTGCAGAAAAAACAATTATTCTTAGATGTGTCTGAAAGTCAGTAGGAGCTCTGTGTTCTAAAGATGCAAAATGCAGTGCCACAATAAACACTGTGGGAAAATAGTTTTCCAGAAATTTGGCAAGACTTGGCTTTTGACCCTAATTTTAGTGAGCTATCTAAAATTGGGATAGCACACTGTCTCACAGAGATGTGTTCAATAGTTTATTGATTGACTTGTGGGACAATACAGATAACACAGTGCTTTTTAAGAGCCCAAACAGATGCAAAGGTCTGAGTTGCAGTTCTGCAGGCCATGCAAGTAAACAGGCAGAAAGCAAAGTAGAGGAAGGCATTAGTTCTGAAGGAGGCTTTCCCTTCTGTTGCTGCATGCAGGTGGTGGTGTGGAGAAGGGGAAAGTATATGGTCAGAAAATTATAGACTATACCATAATGTATACTTAATTAAGGATAGAATTAGGATGTGTAAAGAACTCGTTTCTGGAAGTGCTGCATATTTAGCTGCAAGTATTTCAACATGTTTGCCTCTCTCTCGTCCACCCCTCTGCCTCTGTCCCAAGTCCTAATTTTCCATCTCTCTGCTGTGGTGGGTTTGGTTTTTGTTGTCTCCTCGCCTCATTTTTTCAAGCCCTCTTGTCCAGCACCTCAGGGCAACTTGCCAAAGGCCTGCTTTGCATGATTTTCATCTGCTCTTCTTCAGGCTTGATAGAGAAAATCAACATAGAAAATGCAGCTCCTACACTAAGAATTTGGCAAAATTTTGTTTTAAGAGAGGAGGTGTTGGGCAACTCAAAGAATAGGCTCTGCTCAGTGTGAGACATCCATCTTTAATGGTTTCATAAAGCGGTGGGTGGACAAAACTATGAAAAATACCATAGTATTTTAGAACAGTATTAGAAATACTGATAGCAATACAATGATTTAGGAGGTTGTTGGTGAATATTGTGACTTGTTTAGTTCTTGCATTCATTCAGAAAGCAACTTTTTAAAGCAAAAGGCATAAAACAGGTTGGACAAAGCTGGATTTTTTGAGATCAACCACAATCTTGTGAAAGACGAAAAAGGCTGAAAAGCTCTTCAATATAAGAGATTCAGGATGCATGGAAAAGCAAGATCACTGTTGGAATTTCTGGTTGATGCTTCAAAGCCTCTCTATATGTGTAAGCCATATTCATTGGACTGTGCAATACAGTCACAACAGTTACTGTGGATTGCCAGTTGACCTCCAAGCTGAAAATATTTCCCCTTCCCCACACTATTACTAAGATATAGGACAGTACAAATCAATGCATTAGTTAGTGTTCTTTTTTTTTTCTCCTAATGCATGGGAATGAGCTTGGATGCTGAATAAAATTCATATGTGACAGGAAGACAGTTGTCACTGGGAAACTACTATATTTAGTTTTGGAAAACCACAATCCTTATTTTACACTTTTGAGTACATTCTTATATTGCTGGGACTTAACTTTAAAAGGCAGTGTGCTAGAGGAAAGTAATGATCTACTTGAACAGATGGCTTCTCTTGTGGTGTGTTTTCTGATTGAAATACGAGCATCCATGCAAAGATGTATAAAACTAATCTTGAATATATGACACAGACCTGTGGAACTGTAATTTAGTGATGAAACTTGCCATGAGTGAAACTGTTTATATGTTACTAGGTACAATTTCATTGTTCCATTTAGTATATTGAAAGGATTTTCTGTTTAACTTGTCAGCAAAAATGGTAGGAGTCCTAGCTAGGAGAATGAGGTTTCCAGGCAGTTTTTTCAAACTGAGGGTTTCTTCCTAGACTTTGGCAATCATGAAACGTGACCAGACGCTTGTACAAAGGAACTTGACATTCTCTTTATGCAGTAACAGACAACTCTCTAGCAAATGTTTGCCTGAAGTAAGCAAGTCAAGATAATGTGTTAAAGGTGAGATGGGGTCTCTTGTAAAGTGTTTTACCAGCTCAAGTTAAAGTTAAACTGAGTACACGGTGATAAATGAGAAGGAATTCTCTAAGCTTGGTTACATCTAATTTTCTCTTTCTTATTAAGCTGTACAGTGGAATGCTAGTCTTGGGGGGAAAAAAAGAAAAAACACAAACCAAACAAAAAAATCCCTCTCTCCCAAAAACCTCCCAAAAAACCCCAACCCACTCTATACCATGAGTGAAGTAATTTTCACTCTAAAAACTGAGCTTCATTTCAAAATACCTCTTCAATTTAGGCTTCAGTTAAAAAAAAAATTGGTGGACAAGGGAACTTGAAAAGAATGCTTAATTTTGGCTTGTGTTGGTTGCTGTTTCTGTAGATTGCAGATTACATGGACAATGTACACAAGCAAGAAGATGACCCTGGGAACTGGTGCAAATGCAGTCCGGATGACTTGATGGGAACAAAATCAGATTAAGATCTAATGTACACAAACAATATTGTTATGAAGAGAAGGTTATAATGGATCAGTTCTTGATGCTGTTGAAACCTGGTGTGAATTTCCCATTGACTTCAGCCATCCCGACGTATCTGCACACGAAATGAGAAGAACATGAAAGCCAACCTGCCGTGAAGTGTGTGTGCTCTAATCAGCGCTGCCATAGTTTGTCAGACTCCGAAGGAGCAGCAGCTCCTTTCCGAGAGCCGTTTCCTATGCGCTTGTTAGCGTTTGGTAAAGGGTGGCTCTGGTATTGTTTCCTTTCAGCGCTGAAGAAAAGGGCATGCCCAGAAACTTTCCCCACTGCTCTCTTCTGCCAGGGCCACGGATGAATGTGATAAGAGATCACCTCCCTTAAGACCTTTCCAATACCTCTGTGTGGAGCATTCACTGTCAAATTAGATTCAGATTAGGAGGAGCCTAATTAATAACTTTTACCATTTTTGTGTTGACCCGTTGTGCTAAAATTTGGGAAAATAAAAGGCACAGTTAACCCACTTGATACCAAGATTACCCCAAAAATTCCTAAAAACCCTGTCGTGCTACCTGTTTCTTGTGCTTGTTTCTTTGCCTTGAACATCTAGCTGATAGATGATGAAAGGGGAAGCTGTTCAGATCCATTGCTTGGACATGCTCTTTTATAACCCAATTGTCTAATGTATGTATTTCTTCAAAGTTCCCTATAGTCATGTATCCCACAGTACCAGGAGATACCTTATTTTGTAAGGAAACACTGATCATTTTTTTACATACACATTGTGATTCTATTAAATCCTATGTATCAAAACAGCTCAGCATCACAAGTATCAGTCTAAATGTGTTTATTCAATACAACAAATACGTTTGTCCCATAGCTGCCCTGCCTTATCACTGGATTATCAAACAATATATGCCTTTTCCTGTATCAAAGACAAATTGCTATGCGTGCTGTGTTCTTCCTTTTCCCTTTGTGTGAACTAGCAAAGCTCCCAGCTTGTGATGTCTTTCAGTGCCCTAATTCCTTTTTGGTTTCTTGGTTTTATGTGCTAAGACCTGTAATGTTGTTGGCAGTAGGAAATTAAACTAGATGCCTCTGTTTGTGCACATTTCATCATAGTGAGTTGAATTTACAGTGAGTGTGCATGTGGGCATTTTGACATAGCAATAATCCGTAGCTTGAAGAAAGGGGTATCTGCAAAGTACTACTTTTTTGGTACTACTTTATATGTATGTATAATTTTTTTAAGTTATTCTAAGATCTCCCCCTTTTTTATTTGAAATTAATAGTAATAATATCAGGCTTTGCAGGGAAAATGTACTAAGTATCTCTGACTGCATACAGATTTTTTGAACAAAAAGCTGCCATGTCATTATACAGGCTTTCCCTTCCCCCTCAGTGGGAAAGCAGGAACTTCTGAGAGGGCAGTAAATAGCTGAAATACTCAACAAAGAGCACTTGAACAAAAGGCTGGTAACACCTCTTTGTTGTATCTGCACTATTGTCATTCTAGGGAAGAAAATACTGAGCAGAAGAAGGCTGTGATCCCAATCTGAGGAAATAGAAAGGGGAAAAGGTGTGGAAGTTAGCTAAGTAAATATAATTTAGTTGATTGTGTATATTGGGATGCTATAATATAAACAGCACTACAGGAGAAGGCTTGGGTTTTTCAGAAGAACCATTTGGGTGGGAAGGGAAAGCTGTAAGCTTGCATAGTGATATGGAGGCTTTTTATTCAAAAAACTTGTGTGCAGTCCAAGGTTTGTTTTTCCCCCAAAGCAAGTGCAGAGCACACCCTCAGTCTGCCTGTAACCCCTCAGCAACTTGGCTGTTGCTACCTTATCTAGAGCTCTCCTCCTTATAACCTTGGCATGTGTGCTGCATTACTTGCTGCTCATAAATCGCAGCTCAGATGCAGACAGCCTTTGACAAAGCCACTGGCTGCATTTTTAGATATTGGTACTTTGAGCTGCCTGCACCGACCCAGCAGCTGACCCAGTCGCAGCTGACCCAGTCGCAGCTCCCCTCAGCTCAAGCTGTGACCTGAGCACAGCAGAGGTGGTTGACTCGTAAACTGGTGGTGGAGTCTGACAAGGATACTGCCCTCCATCTATCTGCCTTTCTCATCAGCCAGTGGTCAATGCTGTGGGAGACTAACAAGGCTGAGAGAAAAGCAAAAATTAATATCCTGGATGCTATTTAGGGATCCAGCTCCCACTACAAGGTTTGCCCAGGATGAGGTAGGAAGCCTGTGGCAGGGAAACAGATTTGGTTCATTCATGTGTCAGGCTGCCAACTTCAAGTGTGAGTTGTGCCAGAGCATCCCTTTGGCAGGTCAGAGGGACTGAAAAAATAATGCCACTGCTAAAAGTGCATCACATCAAGAGATATGAGTTACTGCAGGCTGTGGTAAGTGCAGTTCCAGGCTGTTCTGAAGGAGACCATCTCCATGTGCTCACCTACAGTACTTATACTTCTCCCCAAACATCATGCTTTTCTGGCACACTTGGCAGATCTGAGATAACCAGGACTTTGTAGAGAACCTAACAGAGACAAGATGGGGAAGACTGATGTTAGCTGGTGCCCAAGGGAAAATGAACACTTGTAGGTAGCTGAACTTGACAGCTGAGACACCCGACCCAACTACAAACCCATCTCAGAGTCCTGTGCCACCACAGCTCTGCCTGGGCTGCTGGGCTCTGTCCCTGGGCTGCTCACCTGTGAGTTACAGCCAGACCCAGTCTTGTCCTCCTTTCTCACGGCTTAGTCTGTGCATGAAACTGTGCCCTGATGTCCTGTTCTGCTCACTCGGCTTCAGTAGTGCAGGGGATGGGTGGGGGTTGGATGGGATGGAGAGCAAGCAGTGCTATCTCAGTCCAGTAGTTTGATGCCATGCTGAGGAGATTTCTCTGAAATTTAGAACCAAGTTCAAGTTCTAGCCAGGGCTAGGGCTGTGGGCACACTTTGCTAGATAGGTTTGGGGGTTGTACCACCTTTCAGTCTAACAACATACTTGTCTCCCAGAGGAAACTGCCCTGCTGACAGAGGAGCTGGAAGGAAAATGTCTGGGAAATACATTTACACTAAGAGGTGTAATTGTACTAAACACTTTCAGGCATGTGAGATTCACTAATCCATAGTAATCCCTGTAGTTTGTAGCCGTTCTGACATCTGAGAGCTGTACTGGGAAATCAGATTTAGAGAAGAAATAGAATCAAAAATTCTTGAAAACCCAAAATATATCAGCTGTATTGTGGGGACAGTGAAGCATGAGTGAATGCGGTGAGAGCAGCAGCTCTTGGCATTTCTGTGTTTATGCACAATATATAAGACAAGCACAGAAGTTCTGGTTTCAGGCTGATAGCTCATAAATGCAGATAGCTGGAAAGGTCTCCATGCCTTGCTATTCACTGCAGTTCACATTCTAGCCTATGGTGATACCACAAACCAGTGGTACCTCAAATACACTGAGCATTAGAGTGCAGTAACTGAGGCGCAGCTTTGTCTGCAGTCACCCTTGCAGGGCAGCAACCTCTGGCACAAAATCAGAGCAAGCATCTGAGGAACATTAAATAATTTCTGTAAATATCATGTATTTAAATCTGGATAAGCCAGTGGATTGAGGGTTTTGGTTTTTTTCCTTGATTGGAGACTTTTTTCTTGCACTAGAAAGCTGTCATTTGTCACCAGTTGTTCTGTTCTTTGTTTATATAAGGTCCATTGAAGCAGTTGGAGAACATTATACCCTGCCTCACACATAGGCATGTATGCTTAATTTATGACTTTAGCAGTTTGAATTTCAAGTGTCAGGTATCCCACAGACCTTTTTACTTTGTTTTTTTATGCTGCATGCACTGCTTGAGTATTTATTATGGAGAACAGACAGGCTGTGGGAAGTCCTTCAGGCTTGTGGACTTTTTTCTTCAGAACCTTGAAAATAAAGTTATGGACCTGCAGAAAAAGGAGTTTTCTGAAAGCACGATTGATGTGTAGGGTTGTTTTACTCGTTTGGCCAATTAATTTTTTTCAATTTGGCATTTATATTTTCACTTGCATGTAATTCTTCATCTTAAAGTTGCTTTAGTACCCTAAACATCTCTGCAAAGCATTAAATGTGATGAAATAGTGGTAACAAACCTTAAATAGGCCTCTGTTGAAAACTTAATTCTGGATTTGTTCTTGATTTCTTCAATGTCAACTCTTTCCGCTACTACCACAAAAATAATAGAGAGAAAGATAAAACAGAATTAAAGAACCCAATGTAGCTTGTTACCAGAAGCAATGCTAGTATTTATGATTATCTCTTGTTCGGTTGTGTCTTGTCAAGAATTTTGAATATGGCTCTTAGTTCAAAGTTGTCTTTGATATATTGGTGACAGATGGACATTTTGGAAAAGGACATGACTTAAAACTGACTTCAGAAAAATTCAGATGAGGAGTGGGGCTGTGGTTTTTCACCAATGAAAGCAGTAGAAATTACAGCAGGTTTTTTTAGAGACAAGATTAATTTTATCATTGCATTGTCTATGCCAAGGTGTCATCTCTTTCCAAAAAGCATGTTGTAAGTTGAAATCTTTATGCCATTGGCAACATGGCCAAAATGGTCCTTTCTGACAGTGAAGTCTTTGAACGCAAATGCCTCCAGAACAGCATATGCAAGTGTTAAATATTTATAGGCATGCAGTTCTGTGGTGTTATTGCAAAGTGTACTCAGGAAGGAAAGCAATTTTGCCATAGAAGAAAAAGGATTTTTCATTGAGGTGCTTCTACAACACGTGGATCAGTCTTTGTAAAATCCTTAATCTTTACCTAAAAATGTGAATCATAGTCTTAGGGTTGGATTATTATACCTGAGACTCAATATAGAAGTAGTGAAGAGATACAATAAGCTTCTAAATAGGCAGACAACAACAGATCTGAATTCAGACTTCTTATCTATCATCTTATTTTCTCCTCTGTTGTTAGGCAAGGGGAATTGTTTCAGCTTTTAATGACTAGAAGATTCTGTCTACCAGCAAGAAAATATTTTTTATTGTACAAAATCAATTTTTGTGGTTTTCAGCTGTGGAAATTAAAAGATACTTTCAATCTAAAGTATTTTTAAATTTAAAGTTTTTTGAATGAGCAGTTGAGGGTTTCCTCCTGTTTAAATGGATGAAGAATGCAGCAATAGATTTTTATAGCAGATACTCCCTTTGAATTTTCCATTGCATCGTATCTGGCTTTATGACTTTGTATCTTAAGTATAAGGCAAAATAAAAGTTATTCCCAAAGAAGTAATAAGTTTCCTATTTTAATGTAGCAGCTAAGACTTGTGAAACAATGCTCCGTGCCCGCTAATTATAGGCATCTCTATTTACATGGCCTAAGAGGAAGATGGAGATGTAAAAATAGCAACAAAGAGGCAGTGACATTATTAATAAAGCAGCTGTATACAGCATTGTTCTCTTGAAGAATGTAGACACCATTTAAACAAAGTGAACTACATAAATAATCAGTCGTAATTCACGAGTAACCATTGTTAGTAATTCTCTTTTAAAAATAGCTCACCTTATTAGTGTACAAGTGATGGCAAAATTACTTTTTTTTTGCGGGTGTGTATTTCGCATTCACACACACCCCAAATGTTAAAAGTAACTTACAAAATCATTGCCACTTACTGAGAAGCTGGTGTTTTTCTACCCTCGGGAACTATATCCCTTCAGGGAAGGTGGGAAGAAGGAAGATAGTGCTGCAAAACTTCTTTCAAATGAAGAGTTTGTATGTGGATAGAAGAGGCAATATCAAGGTTGAGGAAGACTTTTCATGTATGTGATTTTATGTGATCAAAACACCAAATCGTTCCTGCCATCATGCTCCGTTAACAAACAGTAGTAGTTGTAGTAGTTAAAAAAAAAAAGAAAGAAAAAGTAAAATGAGATTACAGAGAGAGATTACTGCGGGTTTTTTCCCTAGTTTTTCTGTACAAGGACAATAATTTCCTCACAATGCACTTCCCAAAAGCAAGAAACAAACAGTGTATTCCATGAACACAGCAGGTTAAGCCTGCACATCTAATTTGTATAAGTGTTTTATAAAGGAGAAATAGTATTCAGAATTCAAGGAGTGTACTGTGGTCTTCACCTCCAGAAATATGCCTCTACTACTTGGCTTGAAAGCCTGTGGTCCTTCTCAGGAAAACTCTCATGTGATTGTGAATCAGTCACTGCATTTGTGTAAAGGAAAAGGAATATGTTTAGCTTCTTGTCTGCCCCACCCAAGCTCCTGAGCTGGAAGGGGGCAACCCTATCCCAGAATTAAACTGCAGCTGCACTCTGGAAGCCCTTTCTGTCTTGAGAATAGATTGAAATTCATCATCAACTGACATTCTTGGTGAGTGTGAGGAAGCTTCTTCCTTTGTCCAAATCTCAGCTTTATGTGTCAAAACAAGAATTCAAAAAGCCTGCCAATGTGGTTTTTCTTTTTTTTTTTTTTTTTAATTGCCTCAAAGAAGCACTGCAAGCTCTTTTAAGTCCTTCCACCAAGTAGCTGATGTTCGTGACTAATGTGAGCTCTCCAATCTACATGTAATTTTATAGTATAAAGATCTGAAATATAAATCAGTTAAATCATATGGCACTATATGAGTGTGATGATAGATCTCTTCACAAAACAACTCAGTAAATTACCCCTGCATCTCATGTGGGTCACATAGGACTTACTTTTATTTCTCTACTGCCTGGATGGGGACAGGACTGTTTAGAGGACTAACTTGAGTGGTAATTCTCAAAGAGATCAGTTACAGCTTCTATTCAGAAGTCCGAGATGTATTAATATTTGAACATTAAATAAAAAAATCATTCAGCCTTGTCGTTTCACCAATCTTGATTTATAAGCAGGCTTTTGAAAAGGAAACATTGCTGGAATATGGAATTTAGTCACTACTTTTAAATCTGAAGGTGTTTGTACTGAATCTTAAAGTTCTTCCTCTAAAAAGCCATCACCTCTAGAGGCTGCACAAAAACAGCCAGTAGGAAGCAAAGAAATACGTATCCTGAGCCTTGTGTGTCTCTGTGTGACTATTTTGCTTTGTAATTGTCTGCTTTAAAATTCATACTTGAAGGCGTGGTTAAATGAAAATTTGCTCAGAAAGTAACTGAAAAGGCAGATTACTTTGTATTTGATTCTAATGTGCTATTACTTTATATTCTCCTTTCTCTGCCGCTGAAGGGCAAAATGTAGCAGCGATTCCAGTGAGTAATTCCCAGCTCCATGATACTGCAGTGTTTGCTGTAGCAGTACCACTTCACAGTTTCCTGACAGGGCTGGAAGAAAGCAGTGAATTTGGAATCAACAAGCATTTCTGCACAATATCATGGTGATGTTTCTCTCTAGGAAATTCTAGGTGGTGGGAGAAACCACTGCCACGGGCAGACCTTGCTGAAGTGGAAGGAAAAGGGAGTGGCAGCAGCATTCCTTTCAGTAGCATCCCTCGGGATTGTTAGATAAGAGGCCAGGCAGTCTCCTCTCCTTGTGTTTAGATGCACTTGTCGACCTTTAGAGATTGAGCACTGTGGAGGTCATTGCCTTGCACTGTGTCACAGGGTGCCCTTCCAGAGAGGTGAGTAAGTGCTGCTTAGGCCAGGCTGCTTGTCTCCAGTAGTGTTTTGTATCACCCCTCTTTATTTTTACATTACACTGTGACCCTGATGGAGCCACTGATAGCAATAACCAGTGTGGTCCCAGTCAGCTGCAGCAGCTCTGAGCTTGCAGGTCTTTCTCCTGGCTGCCCATCTCACTGTATTCTGCATCAAGGTACCTCTTTCAGACTATAGAATGTGATGGGCACAGACAAGGCTGTCTTCTCCTGCCTCTTTGTAGATGAAATGATGGGTAGCACTGTGATACCAAGTTAATGTATGCATAGTGTACAGTAACCTATATAAATGACTGTGTGCACAGATCCCCAGGCAAAACACAAGACTGAGTTAGAATTCACAGGCATGGATAAGCAGTACTGTGCTCCTGAATGCAGCCCTCAAACTCCAGAGCATTTAATGTGGAAAGTGCCCTGGGACAAGGACCAATCTTTATGCTTTGTACACATTTTAATGGCCTGTTAATGATCAACCTCCACTCTACTGAGAAGATAAATTTCATGATGATATAATTCAAACCAGATTCTTCAGAGTTGCTTGAGATTATTTCTTGTAATTCTACTTTAGAAACAAATGATATATTGATGTGGCATGTAATCATGTCATCCTATTCTATTAACGCTTTTACATCTTCCAGTCCTTAGTTGCCAAGGTTTTTGCAGAAAAGGAAGCAAGTTAAAACCAGAAAACCAGAAGTAATGGTCAGTGATCTGTTTAGCTCAGTCTCTAATAGTCACTGATACTGAGAACTTGGGGAGGAGTGTAAGAAAGAGCATGTACTGCAAGATTTTCTTCTCTGTTATGGTTTTCTAACTTCTAGCAAACTTCACATTTAGGAATTTCCAGTGCTGAAGATTGCTGACTATCCTGACTATCATGTATGTATATAATATATACAGACAGGGCTGACCCTGAGTGTGTATGTTTCCTGTGGCATTCTGTGACATGGTTGTGTACTGTGGGTTTTTTTCTTTCTGATTTTGTTCTTAAAGACCATTTCATTCTGTTTGCTTTTCATATTTTTGTGTGATAATTTAGCAGGATGCTTCTTGTGTCGCAAGTCCCAATCTACTCCTCGCTCCCCCTTTCATGCCACCTGACATTCTGCAGACTTCTGTCATATCCTCCCTCAGTCTTCAACAGAAAATTGAATCTTTCTTTTTTCCAGCTTTGACTTTCTTTTCTTGGAGGAGCTGTTGTCTGTGCCTTGAATAATCCAACTGAATCGTTTTATCAGTGGAAGGGAGGAATGAGCAGAACATACTCAGTGTCTGGGTACACCATTGATTTATAAAGCACTCTGATATTTTCTCTTTGGTAGAAGTTTTTATTACTTTTATTTTTTTCTTAAGAGTTTCTAATCTTCCATTGTAACGTTTTTGATGACATGAACAAAATTTACAACCTGAACAAACTCTCATTTCTTATTTACCTTCTGAATCTCCACTACTCTGCCTCTAGTTATTGATAGAACTTCCTGAGAAACTGTAAGAAATCTGTTGTAGTGATTTCATAATTCTGATGTGGTATGTCTGTGTTTTCCATAAAACATCTCTTGCTTTTTTAATATAAGCTACCTCCTTAAGTTTACTGTGTTACTGGTGTTAGCTCTGGTCTCACACATTCCATGCATATTTCTCAGGTGAAGCAACCTATAATATGCTGCTGGCATGGACAGCACAATTTCCTTACTGACTCCCACCCCTGAGTTACTTTTCTGGGATGCCAGATGCAGTGAGCTGGAGCACAGTATCACAGAAGACTCCTCATGCACGGACTGCAGTAGAGAGGGAGTGTCTTTGTGATTTACACCTTTTTGGTAGGTGGTAGATTACTGAGGTGACATGAAATTGGGTGTGCTGCTGCCCAAGTGCTGCTGTCTTCATGCCTGGGCATTGCCCATTCTGATCAGAAAAAAAAAGTTTCTCAGTTGCACTCCTCCCTCTCTCCACTCTTCCCAATGAGACTTTATAGTTTCTTGGGCACTCCTGAGTTCTGGCTCTGCTTCCCAGTGTGACTTCTTTTGGAAGTACAAGCTGATACCCTTATTTACACATGGTGTGGCCAATTCAGTGCATCCTCACTGCTTTGCTGGTTTGGATAATGAGCCTCACGATCTGAGCACCAGGACTGGACTTTCTTTACTGGCTCATACATGAGGAGGTCTGGTCCCCAGTTTTTTAGGCAGAGGTGCTCCTGGACTCTTTCTGGGGAGTTTGGAGTAGGTGTGGGAGGACTTCCCTGCTTTGTGGAGCTGTGGGAAAGGCAGCAGAGGTCTGTCAGCCCTTGAAGGGCTTTGTATGAAGTCTCACTCCGGAATAGGTGTGTTCCCTATTGAATGAAGTGTCTGCCAGAAGGCTTTGACCCATTTCAGTCCTGGGTCAGGAGGTTTTCTGACATGTCATAGGATTTGGACTGAACTCTGGGGTAAGAGAGAAGACACGCTTCCGGAACATATTTTGGCACGTGTTGCTTCCAGCAGCTTTCTTTCTTAGGAAATCTATCCTAAACAACAACTCTGGGGTGGGGGGTGGTTCTCTGAAGCAATGGTCGGTACTGCCACTATTTCAAGCCCATTTAACCTGTAGTGAGGGGTGTGTGCTGGTGCTGCCACAGAGCCAAGAGCATGACAGACATTTTGAAGACTGGTGGGAAGATTCAACACTGAGACTGGTCGCTTGAAAGTCATTAAACAGGTATTCAGACAATTTTTAGAAATTCTGGGAAAGTAGAAGAGACTGAATTTTGGACTTTTATTAGGCAGAAGTGTTTTCAAAGCCAGGAGAGACTTGAGCTCTGTAGCTGCTGCTTAAGTTTGATGCTAAGGGTTGTGATCTGCAAATTATAAAATTGGTACGTCCACTGTGACCACTGGCATGCTTCTGCGAGCACTGTGGATTTTAATTTTTTTTTCAAGTGAGGCAAAGCCCTGAAAAATCTAATGAGGAGGGGACAGTAGTGAGTGGCTGATGTCAGCTCATTGTGATGTTTGGTGTTTAAAAAAAATGTTTGAGACTGGGAAAGAGAAGCACTGAGGTAAGGCAATGTATTGATTACATTAGAGCAGAGTACATTCACATGGCCCTTGAAATTTCAAAGACATTTAAGTGAGGTTCTTATATCTCTAAAAACCATAGCTGAAAAATATTTTTTAATTTCCTCATCTTTGCATCTTTACTCAGTGTTAATAGAAATATTTTAAATTTGAATCTTTCCATTTAAAAACATGCTCATCACCTTTTCTTTGACTGCAACAGAAATAAGATTTTTATATTTTGTATTTTAGTCACACTCAAACTTGGAATTACCCTTGTGAAAGATTTATATATATATATATATATATACACACACATATACACATACGCCCACCTCTTCCCCCATATATATATATATATATATGTGTGTGTCTTGCTTATTTTGAGTGGTCCTTTTCGATTTACAGGAGTTGCATTGTATGGAAATTGCCGTGATGTTACTGCTGGGCAAAGTGCTCCTTTCCTAAAGAAAAAAGCAGTGATTGTGCTCGCTCTAGTGGCAGAAGGCAGTATTGTATGTCACTTCATGGATGATGTATGAAAGCAGAAAAATTCTGATTTAAAGACACTTTTAAGTGCAGTGCAAACATTTACTCCATTTAGCCTGAGCTGGAAAAATATTTTTTTAAAAATTATTCTGTATCTGTAAATAATCTGCAAATAAATCAATAAATCTGTAAAATAAAACCAGGTGGAAATAATGCAATTGAATCTGCTTATTCCTATGACTGATTGTCCTTGATGTTTTACAGAAACAGTAGAGGGAGAATTCTCTTTTTCTAACTCTTATTTTCTTCTCCTTAAAAACCACACCAGCGCCACCATCCTGAAATGTAGCCAAGGGAGAAAAGGATGGAGGTTGAGACATTGACAGGCTGCTTGTCTGCTGCTAAGGTAGCTCCTAACTTGTGATTTAGTGGTGAAATAATGATGTGCAATAATTTTGAACGGCCTCTCTGTCTTCTAGTCATAAATCTCCTTTGCTGGGAGGAGGAGGCACGATGTCTTGCTTTCTCCTTGCTGGATATTGTCCATGTTTAGGTGGCTTTGCATACAGGAGGCAATTCGTGCTGCAAATGCACAGCTCTTCTCATATCCATCTGCCATCCTTGTCATCTGTGCCAGTAGCAACTCCATGTAAATCCTGCAGTGCTTATGGTTGCAGGAAGCATTTCTTGGATAAAGGATAGAAAAAGCTTCTGGTAAACATGCCAATTTTTTTTTTTTTTTTCCCCAATAGATGAGCCTTGCGGGTTTTTTTTCTGTCAGTTCTGCTACAATGAGACTTCTTTTATTGTGGACAGGATGTATACCCATTTTTAACTGTGTTGCTGAGTTAACCACTCAGGAGAAATGCTGGAGAATTCCGAACCCTGGCATCACTGGAGAGGAGTTGTTACATCGTAGCCTTTTAAAATGCAGGTTGCAAGTAAAAATTTTATTTTGCAGTGTTTAAGCTGCTTTAAAAAGCAAAACTGGATACACAGATTCAAGCTCACATCTGATTGTATACCTGCTGACTTGTGACATGACACAAGATGTGTCTCATGTACTAACAACAAAGCCCTTTTTTTTTTTAGTGACTAAATAATCCGATACTTTTGAAGTTCTCAACACTGCAGAAGAATTATGGCATTTATTTAAGGGTTTGAATATGCAATTAAGCATCTAATTTTAAACCTGCACACTCAATAATGTTGGAATTTGCTACCAAGTTACTTCCTTTTTATGGTATCTGCCAACTGCTGAAGTATGCATTAGTGCACTTGACATATTAATGTGTTTTAGTAATGGAGGTACCTGATCAAGCAGCAGCCAAATGACCACAGAATGAATGTCTGAGTTGAAATCAGAATCTGCCATAAACAACAGAAATCTGTTTGCCTTTATCTTGCACTGAAATCCCTATTCCCATCTGACTTGAAAAACTGGACCTTGGTGGAGTCCTTATAGTCTTAGGACCCCTCCCATGCATTATTTTCTTGGGCCTTCATGATGCTTTTCCTTCCCCCTTTCTTGGGCTCATTTTTTTTTCCAGGATAGTAGTATGTTCCTGTAAATGTAATTAATTATATTCTGACTTGGTCATAAATTGAAATAAAATATTTGGCTATTACTAATACACTCTAGCCTACCTGGTCCTAATGAGATAGAGGCCTTTCCCTGTCCCTGGGTGGAGCTTTCTCCCTTGCCTTTGAGCTGACTGGAGCAGTGAAGGTGCTGTGCACCGTCTGTGCTTGCTGAATTACTGCAGGCACTACCCAGCTGTTGCTGATCTTGGCTTTCCAGTATTGCTGACCTATCAGTCACTCGCCAGATTCTGTAGGCTGGATGCTCATTGAGATGACATTTGAATCTAGTCCAGTTTTTCCCACAGGGGAGGTGTGATACCAAACCAGTGAGAGAAGTGGTATTCTCAGTTCCTGCAGATACAGGAGCGTCACCCAGTTTGCACTGATCTGTTGAACAGCAAACCTGTCATGTAAGGGACAGTCAGAAAATTACGAGGCAGGTGTTTAACACCACAGAAGCAATCTCAGTATTTAATATGCTGAGAATACAGGCTAATCATGGAAGGCTTGTCTAGATGTCTGTATTCCTTTGGCTCATGAGGTATTTTGCAGATGGTGATGGCCAGTGTGAACTTTAAATCAATTTATTGCATATGTTTACATATGCAGCGAAACCATTTGCCATATCATTTAACTACACAGAGTGAATTGTTGACCATGAGCTGATCTGACCTTTTCAGATCTAATCAAGAAATCTGAAATATTATTTTAGCCTGTCAGCTCCAGTAATATGCTGTAAGAGTATCTAGATCTAGCTGAAAATGTCAAATGTGCTCTAATATGCAACCCATCAAAGTTACGATGCAGGAACCAGTTAAGAATATAAATCTGTAACATCTGTGGTGCATCTCAATTGCCTGGGTGAGTTGTTCTGCCATTGATACAAACTAACTGAAAACGTGGATTAAAAGTAATTCTTTGGAATACATGTGAGATGTACAGCCACCTAAATATTAAAATGATCTTGAAAGAGAGATGATAACTCCAGGTTAGAATACTACCGGAAAAAACAGCACGAATCCTGGTGCTCTAGGGAATGTCTTGTTAGCTTTAGTGTGTGGTAATGTAAGATTAGTGGTCTCATGTAACCTCAGAATTTTTCTTTCTAATTTTAATAATTTGCTGCTTGTGCAGATTTTGCTCTTTCAAATAATAATAATCCATTATATAAGCTGAGGTATCCATATCAATCCTATTGCATTTAGTAGTAAAAATTTTTCATAGGCTTGTGCATTTCATGAATAATCTACTTCTATATTTAAAAGTGTTCCAAAAGCCAACCCTTATAAGCAGACTATTTAATAATGTTTAATTTCTTTTTCTTACCTTTGAAATTTCTATTCTTGGAATTTTTTAAGATACTCAGATCTAGGATAAATCTTTCTTTAATAATTATTTATCAAGCACAAGATAATTGTTTATCAGTATAACTTCTGGATGATGAATTTAAATTTGGATTAAAGTGAATGGGTGTAATGAAGACCAACTTTGCATCCTAAGAAAATGGTATTTTGTTAGCTAAACAGTCTATCAAAATTATTTAGCCTTAAAACGCTTGTTACACTAAAATTGAGTTGTTTTTATCTGATTGAGGGCAGTTCATGCAATTTGAGGTGCTATTAACTGAATTGCTACTATTAGTAAAATGTTGTTGGAAGTAGAATTGAAATGAACTATGAAGCATTGCTGAACCGATAACTTTGCATTACAAATTGTGTGTTTTAGAGGATCCACTGAATACTATTTGAACTGTTCTTACGAGGCAATGCTGCCCTCCCCTGGTGTGCTGCGAAAAGCAGGAATTTTTATCCCAGTCTGAGCCAGTTCTAGAGCTTCCTTTTGAAGAGAAATTGGTGAATTGGTGAAAACGGTGGGGGGAAATGCTCTTAAATAGACCATTATATGCTTTCTCTGTTAAGAGAGAAAGAAAACTCCAAACAAACCATAAAACAGACATTTGTGCAGTGCTTTTATGTATGCATAATGCAGATGTAGATGAATGTACAAGTAATATACATTGAATCTACTGTCCATATACGGTGGAGGGCTGAATTAAGTTTGTGTGACAATTTGGAGGATGAACTAAAAACAAAATAAACAGATGCCAGGTAGTAGGAGGAACAATTACAAGAAACTTTTCTTTAACAGGGTAATTTTGTCTTGTAAACATGAATGATAAATCTCTACACAATTACACAGTATGTATGTGTTCAGTTCTGCAAAAGAGAAGTGAATGTGGCCATGGCCAGCAGCTTGCATGGGAATAGGATCGGCTCTTGTGCAAATGAAGCTGCAGCAAAGCCATAATCTGATGTCACCACAAGCTCAGGAAGTCCCTTCACTACACAGTCCTGAGAGCTGAGGAGGGTGGTCCAAGAAAATATTACTGTTGCATGGTCTGTTCTTTAATGTATTTTCTCAGATGTCTGCTACTAGCTGCTGCTGGAGATAGAATAATGGGGTAGAAGGTTCTTTAGATTGTCTAGCTGTGGCTGTTATGTGTTAAATGTGTTGCTATTTGCTTTAATTTTGTAATCCTTCCATTTCTCACTGCTAGGCAATTTCACCAGATAACAGAAAGAGATAAGCTTTGTTGCAAGTACAGGAATTTTAGTTCCCACGTCTGAGTCTAAAAGTGTGTGGGGTAGGCTTTGCTGTTTGTTAGTTTGTTTGTTTTAAGGTATAAATTATCAGTTTCTTTTTATGGTTAAGATTTTTCTAATTGCTGGACAACTTGCAAACACACAACTTTTTTTTCCTGTGGCATATGACTTGACATTTGTTTTGCTTGCTCCTCATTCCTTTTAATGCATTGGAGATTACCTAGCAGTGGAGAAAACTGGAGTGTGTTAAAACCTCTGGTTCATGTATTTCTTTGTGTCTTAGATCTGAACATATTGCCACATCAGGAGGGAGGTTTTTCCTGCAGACTGGTTTGCTTGAGGACTTTGCTTGAGTGTGAATCATTGTCTACTACTTAGGGTCAAGTCACGTGGGAGATGTTTTAAGAACTGTGGAATATAATGACATTCCCAATATGACTTGCTCTTCTCCGATTAGAGTTTTATGTTGTAGTGGTGTTGATATGTTACTACAAGCTTTTACAGTAAGGTCTAGGAATCGTTCTGTGCCTGTGATGCCTGCCAAACCACAGAGCAGGTGTGAACCATTCTGAGCTCGACTCCAGCTGCTAAGTTACCTGTGACTGTGGCAGATAGAACCTGAAGATCTCAGTGGTCTTCCACAAGCTGTTGTTTCTAAAGTGACTTTGCTAGCAGCAAAACAGCAGTATTTGCCTTCGTGCACATCAGCAAGTAAGCTACAATAATCAGTCCTTTTGGGAGCGAGCTGTAAAGCCACTGCAAGTATGGCTCCAAAATAGTTAAAGGTTGAGCTAAATCAACAGATAAGATGCCTTTCCCTTTGTGACACCCTGCCACAGTAAAACCAGTTTTATCTGTTCTTTTTTGTTAGATCAGTGTTTTGCCAGTGCAGCATCCCAATTCATCTCATCGAAAGGTTCATGTGAACAGCAGTGGTGTCGCTCCTTGACCTCAAATGAATGTGTGAGATCTAGAACTGTGTAACAGTTCTCTTTTCTTCTCCCTAACTTTTGCAGGTATTGGGGCTGCTGGTGTGGACCCTGATTGCTGGAACAGAATACTTTCTATATCCAGCCTTCGGCTGGGTGATGTTTGTAGCTGTGTTTTACTGGGTTCTCACCGTCTTCTTTCTGATCATCTACATGACAATGACCTACACCAGGATCCCACAGGTGCCATGGACCATGGTGGTAAATATACTTTGTTCTTTGTTCTTTCAGGTTTGCTGGGTTTTGAAAAGAATAAAATACTCGTACATTCTACATGTATATTTAACCAACTCTACTTGCACTCTTTCCAGATTTTTCCCTAATTGCTGTGTGGCTGCATACCTTCAGTGTTTAACTTTCATACTACCCAGACACTTTCAAAACGCTTTTTCTATGATGTTTCACCATTTTGTACAGCGGTCGATGTAGTGACTTGACTTTTAATGTGTGTGGGACTGATACTTATGCACAGTGACCTCTTTTTCTCTCTGTAGTGGTTACATCCTATGAAGAATAAGTCTGTTGCTGCCTCTGAGCTAACAGGCCTGGCCATATGGCTTAAACAGCAGAAATCCCTACTGGAATCAACACTATGCATTAGAAGCAGGACTTGGGCTCTTAAAATATGTGTCTTCCTCTGCTAAAGTTAAAGCCTGGATAGTTTAGAGGTAGCAACACTCTGACAATCCATACTTCTACTGTGAAAATGGTGCTGAAAATTGTATATATGTAAAATATGTACCATGTAATCCTTTGCTTTGAGCTCTAGAGTTAAAGCAAATCAGATAAACAGCTACTGTAATTACAGAAAAATTTCACAGACACTTAAAATGCAGATCCAGTTTTTATGGTTTGAGCAAACCTGGCCAGCTCTAACTCTCAACAGTATATTTTTACCTCATTTGCATAACAGCCTGGTCTTCAGGGTAGTAGATCCTAACAGTCATTGTCATTTCAGCCAACTGGCTATTTGTGATCCATCTAAGAATCACTATAAATTTTATCTTTGCATTTGGTGGATACAGCGAGATACTCTTCTTTTTTATTTTTTTTCCAAACAGCTAAATATTATTGACTAGAATTCTGTTATTTTTATGATGAAATGTATTTGACTTCTGTGGTGCTAACAGCTTGTTATCAGCTATATTGTGTATGTGACTAAAATTGAATACTAGAATACACTTCTCTTTTAGTGTTCCCATTTACTGCTGCAATAAATAGCCAGCTATAGCAATTACTAATAAGAACAACCAGGATTATGTTCAGATAGCTTCTCTATTTTCAAGTTTCATAGCCAGCAATTACCATTAAGACTGTAACACTGCTATAGAAATGTTGGATTATTTCAATTACAGCACTAATGTGTCTGGGTGCATTTAAAGGTGTGGGGTTAGTTTTTTTCCCCCATTGCATTACATGTAGGTAAAGTACATTCAAAGGGAAAGCATCTTTGTATCCATTTGAATAAAGCTTTGGTCATTGCCCTTCTTTCATCAGTGGAATGATATTATGAGACAACAGCACATAAATGAGTTGCCCCTGATCTATGTGGCAGACAAACTGGAATATTTGATTTGTTTCTGTTTCATATAGAGTGTATTTCTTACTCTGAGTCCCAAATACATTGTAGATGTATATAAATGTAAGTCCAAAACATAGTCTCCCTTTATATAAAAGGGTCATATAAAGAGAAAATAAATACAAAATAAATAAAAGATACTTGCATTACAGCTTGTTTTGCCCTAAGGTATTAAAAGAGCTTTTGGGAACAGCCCTTGAATTGCTCCTCTGCTGCTCCTATATGGCCAAGAGGAACACTGAGTCTCTTTTCAGAGAGGTGCTTCTAAAGTCTTTGTTGGAAAGAGCATGACACACACGTTTTTCTGTGTGAGTTTACACCCACCTTTACCCTATTCTCTGAAGAATCCTGAATTTCAATATCTGCCAGTTATTGCTTTGTCTCCTTAGGCGACAGTTAGCTCAAACTGTTCCTATTGTATGCAGTATCCAAAATTACATCTGGACCTCTCTGTCATAAATTCACTTTTTGCAGGTTAAGCACATTACCAAATTGCTTAAGATGCAGTTACTTTCACTGCAAATTAACCCAAAAGATGTGCTTCAAAACTGACTCTCCTTCATAGTGCAAGTTTTTTGCTAAAACAATCAATGGAAGCTTTTAAAATCTGGTGAATTTGAATTTAAGAAGCAGATGGTAATTTAGCATGAACCATTTGGTTTGAGTAATATATTGGCAGTAAAGGCCCAATCAGCTTGCACTGCATTCCATCTTCCCCAACAGTGTTATTTCCCAGAGCAGCACTTCTCAGAAATTATGTGCTTTTTTCTTTTCTACATGACAAGATATTGCAGGGATTTGTAGCTTTCTGGGGTAATTGAGTCTTTTTGGAATGGGAAATCTGAAAATAACAACGAATACTCTAGGTAATCAAATCAGGAGTTTCTAAATAAGTGCTTTACAGAAATTCACCTGAACCTGCCAATTGTTGGCATCTCATCCTAAAACTGACACTTTGATATTTTCTTGCTGTAATGCCCAGATAAAACAAGGGATGAGATCTGTGGATAGAGATAGTACCTTTTACTAGATAAACGGATATAGGTGAGATGAACCCCCACTCATTTGTAAGTGTGTGAATCAAACCTCAAGTGCCAGTCCTTGGGCTCCATCTGAGTGCTGAGGCACTGCCCAGCCCAGTTCCCTGTGGAAGGGTAAGTGGATATTTTCCACTGTTCCTTCTGAACTTCTCGAGCTGCAGCTTTTTTTAGATTTTGACAAAACTGGTGAAAAGTGAATTAAATTGTGGGTAATTGGCATCAATTCCTAGCATCCACTGGGTCACACAGTGTGAATTAGTAAGTTGGACCTGCACTAGTATGGCAACATTTAGACAACTAGAGCAACAGAGTTAAAGGTTATATTTGTGTGACACTCTGAGTGCAAAACTCAGAACCTGAAGGGAGTTGATAATGTACAACATTAGGACCAGGTCAATATTGGGTTAGCAATTCCTGCAATTGTAACTAGATGCAAAGCATGTCACAGGCATTCCACTTAAAAATGGCACCAAATTTGTATGCCTTAGACAAGTAGCAGAGTGGAGTTTGAGGGGATTTTTTTTTTTAATAAGAAGAAACTTCCATGACCAAGTAGTAAGAAAGTTAAGGAAAAAGTAATACAATTGTATACTTTAAAAAAACCCTCATACATTTTTCTCTTTCTTCTTCTTAGACATCTGTTCTCTCTTCCTTTTCTGTTCTTTCTCACATGCAAAAACTAAACAAACCTTTTGTTTGCTCTCAGTAGTGTTATGTGAGGTCATTGTTACCTGCTTTGCTTCTTTCTTAGTAATAAATGTAAATACTCTGAGACATTTGCCTCTTGAAAGAGAAAATGCAGCATCTGCCATGGGTCTTGATGACTCATGTAGTCCATTCAGACTGTTCTCCTCCTTGGATTTACCTGTTTCTTTCTCCTCTTAAAAACAGCCAGAAGGGAAAGGTACTGACAGATGGAAGGATACAACTGAGAAAAAAAAGTCACTCTCTTTATCTCCTTCAGTAGTGTAGAAAACAAAGTTTTGGTAGTTTTATTAATATTCTCCGTATGCCAGGAGCTGTTGATTCCTATCTTTGTGTAGATTAAAAATGTATTCAAAGTGCAGTTTCGTCTCGTTTCTTTTTGTTTGTTTGGTTTTTATCATATAGTGTCATATTCTTACTGCCTAACCCTTAGATTGTGGTAACCAAACTGAATCCTCATTTTCACTTTTGGAAAATCACAGTACACCAGCTTTAAGACTTTTCTAGATTTAGTGTGGTGGAGAGAACAGTTTGTCCAAAATATGGTTCAATGTTTATGGATCTTCAAAGCAGTTAAATTTTAGTCTTATGGACAGAAACGTGGAAGAATGCAAAAATAGTTAAGGATGACATTTCTAGTGTACACTGCATATGTTCAGTGTATTTCAGAAGAGAGTTTTGTAATGTTGGAAAACAAATACCTCTGCATATTAATGATGTATGTTTGTCTTTTCAACAGGGTCTGTGTTTTAATGGAAGTGCCTTTGTTTTGTATCTCATTGCTGCCATTGTAGATGCATCTTCAGTTACCAAAGATCTGGACAATCACAACTACAACAGCTGGGCAGCTTCTTCAGTGAGTTAATTTCTTGTTTAAATCAGTTCTATGTCCAATAAAGTTATAACAAATGAATGCTCATTGGAAGTGTGGGTTGAAGTTGTGTTCTGCATTTGCAAAGGTGTTCTGCATTTTGGAAAGCTGCAGAGTGATACAGGCCACACACAAAAGTTCTAAGTAGCTGCAATATAGTTCATTGTTTTTAGAGGTGACTAGAAATTCCACCAGGAGATGACAGTCACATCAGAAAAGGCAGTAATGTTTTCAAGATCACATTGATTTCCTCCTCCCTTGCCCCCATTTATTACCAGCTCTCTGGCTGAGGTCAGAGCCTGCACCTCAGAGCAGACAAAAGAGATTGTGTGAGCATTGAGTCACCTCAGTGTGCTTGGACAACTTGAAAAGCAGTTTAAACTAACTCAGCCAACTTTGCATACTTATGGGTAAGATGCACTCAGCTTTCTGTGGGCTCAGCCATTGTCCACATTGCCCACACAGCACCTTGGGGAAAACCCTGGAATGCTATTGCTGTTCCACAATGATCTTCCTGTTATGGCTTCAACTTCTGATGGTCTTTGCTTTGAGTTGCAAGGGCAACGTGTGAAAAATTATGTAACATGATGAAACCACTAATTAGTCTGATATTACTATCTTAGCACTTAGATTTAGAAATCCAAAACAGTAAAAGTGGATGAAAAATAACTTAAAAACAAAACTAAAAAGGAACAGGAAAGAGCCTTGTCACCTTTTGAGTTAGGTGAATGCATTCACTAGCAAAGGTAAGGGAGTTGTAAAAGAACTTTTTTCATGTTGTGGCAACAGGAGTCAAATTCAATTGTATACAGGAACTCCAAATTATTGAGTGTTCCCACGTCTGCAGTTGTCCTCCTGACTATTCACTAATCCTGTCTGAAGCTTATTTTATATGGCCATGAACACAGGAACTTGAACACCTGCTCTGCTTTTGTCCTGGGAATTGGATCATTAAATCCCTGTCATTTCAGTGGTGTTCAGGGTCTTCTCCTCTTGGCAGTTTGTAACTACAGATCTGTTACTCAGCCACTGCAGCTGACAGGAACTTGCTTGCCACTAGATAAGCTTCCATGCTGATTCAGGTTTTATGCAAAACGTGTGAATGTTCAGTGTCTCATGGGAGGTTTGGATTCTCTTCTAATACTTCCTAATAATGTTTATCTAACACAGTGTCTAAATAAACTATTAAATGTGGATTCTTGCTTTCAAAATCCATTAAGGGTTTCATGGATAGAGGGATTTAGCAAATCTTCTATCCCCAACAGTCATTCTGTTAGAAAGATTTTAGATGGAGCTTTTATTTAATAAGAAACAAAATAATTGGAAAAAGAATAATGCTACAGTTTTTTATTGTGATAAGATTTTACATCATCATCTGCAGTTTTTTGCTGTTACAGATTAAATTTGCATTAGATAATGCTCACCAAGAGCCCTCTGTTGAAAGGCTTAGATTTACTGCCTGGATGAATGCTCAGCAGTGCCTACCCATGCCAGTGAAGGCATATAAGCCAGGAACAACTGGAAAATCATAAAATATTTTTAGGCTGGAAGGGACTTCTTGGAGGTCATCTGCTCCCACTCTCGCCACTCCTACAGCAGGGCTAACTGATATCAGGCTACCGGGGCCTTGTCCATTTGAATTTGAGTATTTCCAAATATGGCTATTCCACAATGTCTGTGTGCCTGTTTGATTACTCACACTGTGGTTTTTATTTTTTTTTTTCATTCCTAATATCTAACTGAAATTTCCTATCCTGTAACTTGTGTTTGTTCCTTCTTGTCCTATCATTGGTCACCGCTTAGAAAAGTGGTGTTTTTGCAACGAGAGCTTTACTTGATTCCATTACTTGCACAAAACATTCTGGTATTGTTGTTAAGACCATGTCGAATATTGTCTGTTTTGAACAACATGCAGTGATTAACAGGACTAGTACTGAATTGGACTTTATCAGGACAAGTGAAATAAATCTAGCCTGCTATAGAAGGCTTATTCTGTTATCAATTTCTGACAAAGTAGTAATATGACAGTGGTTGCTGTCACTGAGTATTTCACTTTATTCATCAGTAGAGGACCTCTGTAATTAGTAACCTAATCAGCAGTGCTGTTTGAGAACAGGTCTGGGCCTGCATTTGAATCCAAGCTTTCTCTGTAAGTAAACATGCACTGTAAGCCGTGCTGAGGTACAGGTGGGCTGTAGGCAATATCTGGGACACAGCAGCAGGGCAGGAGTGTTAGCTTGAACTCACATTGTCCCACAGACAATTCCTCAGCCTCTAAAAGTACTAAGTATTTAGACTGCTGGCAGTCCAATCTGTAAGATCCATACTGAGGCAGTATAATGAGGAATTTATTTTAAAAGTTGAAATGTCATGTTTTGTCTGCTCAGGCCCATATTTCTATGCACAGTTTACTTTTACACAGTGTTGGCTGCGATGGCCGCACAAGCACAAGGAAGTGAGAGAATGCCATTTCTGTCAGCTTGCTGTTTTCCTTTTTCCCAAGTCCCATAATTATTTTTTTTTCTTTGAAATTATGGTGCTCTCAAATGTATTTATTTCCTAACCTATTTTTTTCTCTCTCTCAACAGTTCTTTGCCTTCGTGGTTACCTCCTGCTATGCTGGAAATACGTATTTTAGCTTTATATCCTGGAGATCACGAACTTTGCAGTAAATACTTCGATAAAGTGAATTCTGTAGTGTAAATTACCTTGAGGATTATTCACTTTTGATAAAAGCTTGAAAGAGGGGTGAGGTATTTTTGAACATTTCCCTTAGAATTTACACAATATAAACCGAGGTCAAATGATTATTTATAATAATGCTGTCTTTAGAGACATTTTAACCTTTGTACTATATAATAAAATTTCATACTGCTTCTTTTAAAATTAACATGGTATTTTTCTAGACATGGTATAGTTGTTTCTACTAGACCTTTAATAAATCTTACTCAATGTGCCACGTTTGTAAATGTAACTTTTTAAATGTTACAAGTATGCTGGTGATACTGAATGCTACCAAAACCAAGATTGATGTTGTATCATTATTATGTATGAAAAGTGACATTGTGCAGGAAAAACCAACTGAAAGTTTAAAAAATAAATAAATAAATTATCCAACTGTATATGTTTTGTAAACTGGGAGTAGAAGGTTGCTTTTTAAATTTCTTTTTCAGAGTATAAAAAATACTACCAAGAATTCTGATGGTCCTGTCAGTGTGCATATTCTAACAGCTTCTCACATCACGAGGTTGCTTTTGGAACCTGTTACTGTAGGTCTGAAGCATGTTTGTTGTGCCTAGAACACATTATCTTAACAAGTTTCTCAGATCCAACAGGCTCCAAAGCATGAGCCCAGACAACACCCCCTGAGTGCTCGGTGCTTAACCTACTGAGGGAATCACAAATCTCTGGCTAAAGGTAACACTTCTTGTTTCTCAGCAGACTGTGGTGGTTTGGGTTTTCTCCTCCTCACATTAGGCCATTAATCTCTCTTATTAAAATCTGGGCTTCTGAATCCTATTAAATGATATAAAGATTAAATCCACAGAAGAATTGTCAAGACACCAGTGCTACAAGCAAGGAATTTCCTCCCTCCTTTCCTGTCTACTGGTATCATCTGCAACTTGTTAGTTTAACAAATGAAGTTGGTACTCCTATTTAAACGACTTTGAATCCAGCAGAAGTATGACAGAATATGACTTTCAAAACAGATACCTTTGAAAATTACTTTCAAATACAAATTACCTAAGGATTTTTTTCCAGGAATTACATGGTGAGTGAAAGGTTGTGATTATTTTATGATGTTATTTAAAGTTTTCCTCATTTAAAACTACTGGTGAACCTTTTGTTCTTAGATTATGAAGATTTGGACTCCCTTCTAGTCTTCAAAAGCTTATTTGATTGATAATATATGGTAGTAGAGAAGCCTTATTACTTATGAAACCTTATTTCTCCTTGTAACTAAATGGTATGTGTTTACTTACATATGTGCCTTGCAGAAGATTTATCAGCAGATAGCTAATTCCCTCTCGATCACACGGTTTTATTCTTGATTATCTGTCAGTCATGAGATTTCAGTGTAAGGGGAGCCAAGATATTATTTAGAAGCCTATACTTGTCTGCAAATTGCATTTGGCCTACACAGCATAGGTCAGACTGTCTGCTGCTTGCTAAATTTATCCAGTTGTGAGAAGGAAGAATGGCTACCAACTCTGCATTTTATCTACACAGATAAAATGTGTCATTAAAATCCCATATGCTCTTTTCCATCACTGGGGAAAAAAAAGAATCAAAGGCATTGAAATGATCCAAGTGCCAGCTGATAAAGTGTGACTAGAAATATAGCCAGAATTAAAATTTCATCAGTGATTTCTCATCAGTAAAAAAGCTTCAGTAGTAACAGAAATTCTTTCTCAATTGATATTTGATGTATCTATTTCAACTCCAAAGGACGTCACTATGTTTGCAGAAACATTTTAAGATTTTGTAGTAACTGCAATGGTCTGGTCTAAACTCATAACCCAGATCTCTCTTGTGGACAGAGGTAGTAAAAGGGAGTAGAGCTGAGAGGAAGTTCTGTTTCATCAAGTTTACCTAAAATTGTCATGGCAACTGTGTGTTACATGTCAGAGTCAGCCCTTTAATGTAAGATAAAACCAGATAAGGAATTATTCTGGCAAAATATCTGAGCGCTCTCTGAATCCTCAGTGCTGATCCTCAAGGGAAGATCTGCAGAATGACTTCCAAAGACAAATCTGTGAGTTGAATCCTTATTTCTGAATTTAAAAAAAACACACATACTGGGCAAAAATTTGCTTTGTACTTGGCATTGCTTTCTTTTTCCTTCACAAACCATAACTTACCTGCTTTGCTCGTTCCTTTCAGAAAGATAATTACCTTACTTCCCATGCTCTTTCACATCTCTCTCATTTCTCATCTGTTGCCCAGCCCAGATACCAACTGTCTTATTTTTCAAATGTTTTGAATATCTAGTTAAAATTGGAGGAATCAGCACAAGCTGAGCATTCCTTTTGGAATTTACTCCTCCAATTTCAGGACTGAAGAAAGGCATAAGCACCCAAAAGGTTATCTTCCAGTTCACTAGTCTTAAATATTGATTTACAAACTATGAGTTGATGCGTTTGTATATTCTATTATTGATAAAGAAGATAAGCTAGCTGCAGTTATCATATAACAATTAAAACAAGGTTTGTATCTGCTGTAGGTTAATAGTCATAAGATTGAAAGAAGCCTTAAAAGAACAACTGGTAAGTGATGAAGTCATTAGTAAAATTCCTAATACAGATACTGAGAAGAATAAACAAACTGCTAATCAACTCATAAAATGAAGGTATTTGACTTATAAATAACTTGTTTCAGACAAACAGTCTCTGAAAAATCTAAGTCACATACGTAAGGGTACTTAAAATTAACCTATGGCCATTAATTTTCATATATTAAGGAGTTGTCAGTACCTTTTTTCATCATCATACACGATGCACTTAACAAGACAAAGTAAATAGCATGAAAACTGTAATAAAAACTTCAAATTCAGTAGAGTTAGATTGACTTTGTCCCAGTGCTTCAGAGAAGACGCCCATATTGCTGGGTAGAAAATATGTCTGTTACTCTACTTGTATTAATTTAAAGTTATTTCTGTTTCACTGGTCTGAACTCAGATCAGCAGGGCCCCAGTCATACACATGCACTTTCAAAAGAAATAAAGAACTAAAGAAGCTGAACCAGCAAGTTAAACCCCCATATTTCTAAATAGGAAGTGAAGAAATTACTGGAACCTTCCTCCACAGGGCTTATAGAAACCTATAGCCATGCATGCTTCTGAGTGGGAAATGTAAGGAGGGGAAAAAAAAAAAAGCAGTTGTTTTAAAGTGGAACAATTTTTTTTTTTTTTTTTTTTAAATCAGCAGCTAGCATTTTAATATTGTGGCAGCAGCCAGTGTTGTAGCTTTGATATCTAATGACATAAGATAAAATGTGGTGGGACAGGTAATGCCTTTTATTGCAACTACAAGCTGGCTTAATAGAAGTCTAGAACTACGTCCTGCTTAATCTAGTAAGGACCATTGCCCACACTGGCAAACACGTTTTGTTCAAGTAAATTGCTTACACTGGGGCCTTATGTGTGTTGGGGGTCATCTGGGTTTACACGTCTTCCCTCTTAGGACAATTTTAGTAGCTGAAGGAACTTATTAAATACTAAATATGAACAGAATCTGCATCGTAACTGCAGAACGAAGCAGCAGGAGATGGAGTTGCTACTCCAGTGAGTACAAAAGTGGCATATGCCCAGCTCAGAGTCCCACTGTTACCTCACTTGTCAGAAAGCAGAACAAGTTATTTTTAAACCTGAGGAAATATATTAGCTTCCTTTGCTGCGTTTCGTTTGTATCGCTGTATGATTTGCTCCAAACACTGGGCCTGAGACATCAGGACAGTCATTACAGTTTTGCCTGTTGCTGCCCATGTAACTCAAATGGTTTTTATCTTTTAGGAGATCGAGAATCAAGAGGACTGGGGAGGGGAGGGGGGGGCTGGCAAGGATGAGTGCCGTGTGTGAAGACGCTGTTTGCAGCTGTACCTCCACAGCAAAGCACCGCAGTCGGTGCCGACACACTCTGAGGCGCTGAGGGGTTTGTCACTGTCCCCGCCAAGCTGCTCCCGCCGCGGCGGCCCGTGCGGAGCTCCCTCCCGCTGGCGTCCCGCTGCCTCTGGAAAGCCTCCCTGGGCCTGTGTCCATGTAACCCAGCTGCGCAGGCCGTCCCGGGCCCCGCTGCCCGCCTGGGTGCGGCGGCGTCTGCCCCGCGGCAGGGAAAGCCCCGCGGGTCCCCCCGGCCTCCCTCGGCCGCCGGGGCCGGGCGGGGGCCGGGCGGGAGCCGGGGCGGGCGGGGAAGCGCCGCGCTCCGCCCGGCCCTGCCAGCCCCGGGGCGCCGCCGCCGCCCGCCCCGCCCCGTCCCGTCCCATCCCATCCCATCCCCATCCCTATCCCGTCCCGTTCCCGGTGCCGGGCGAGGGCAGCGCGGACGCAGCCATGTCGCACGAGGCGCGAGTGATCCGCACCGGGGTGAGCAGCGGGGCCCCGCCGCCCGTCACCGTCGCCTCCTCCTCGGCGGGCTCGGACGGGGAACTCATGGACGGCGGCTATTTCCGCTCCTGCGCCGGCATGCTGAAGGTGGCCCAGATGGTAAGGGGCGAGCGGGGCGGAGGGCGCTGCCGGGGCTGCTGTCGGGGCCCCGGGAGCCCGCGGGAATCGCGCTCATCCCTGCCGGACGGTCCGGGAGAGCCGTCGGGCGGCGCTGGGGCCGCGGCTCCGAGCGGGTTTGGTCCCGCAGCTCTCGCAGCTCCCAGCAGGACGGAAAGCCCACGTTCCCCTGCCGTCTGTCGGGGGCTGCCTTTGCCTATTCCTAAAGCAGCGATGAGCACTTCTGAGCGGGCGGACGTGTGCGGGCCCAAAGCAGCAGTGTTAACTTTTTGCCATTAACAGCGGTAGCCCCGTGATGCGATGGCACATCGTGCTGCGGTGCAGCGCCTCGTTCCGTAGCGTGGGTAAGTTTTTAGGGGACAGCGGGGCCAAGTGGCAGTGCCCACTGCGATGTGGTCCAGGTGGGCACCGCAGCTGAGGCTGCAGCTCCAGATGGCTCCGTGCCCTGTCAGAGACCTCCAGCAGTGACCCAGTGACACAGGGAGGGATGTAGGAAATGTGTGGCTGAAATTCAGAAGCAGTCGGTGGTGGAACGCTGCCAGGATTTCAGCTGATGCCTTAAGTCAGTGCATGAAATTCAGCTGCATGCAGATGTGGAGAAGATTAACAGATGGATAAGCTCTTTCTCATTTTTATGGCCCATAACTATCTGTGGAGTGATTTGTCAGCTTAATTACAGTAGTGGCAGTGATAATGCCCAGGAAAGAGCATGAAAGACACCATGTACAGATACTTCCACACGTACGTTTTCATCCTGCAAAAACTTGTGCCTTGACAGCGTTTTATCCTGGAACTGTTGCCTTCATCTTTCGTAAGCTCCCAGTGCCTTTTTTCCCCCGCCTGTATTTGTCCAGTCATTTTTTTAAAGTTGTGTAGGTTATTAGCACCCAGATTTCTAAACTGACGTTTGAAGTTAGGATTCCTTATGTTCTAAGTTACTGAGTAGTAATATAAAATCCTCAAGTTTCTCTTTAAAAGCTGCCCAGTTTTTTCCGTTTGTTATTAGCTGTCAGCTGCCCTTAGAAATGACCCTCAGTAGCAAGAGATGAAGTTGACCATGACTGGTCCTGGCTGTGTCCAGCTGCTGAGCATCTGCCCTGTGCTCCTGACACCTTGGAGCTGTCCCTCACGATGAATTCTGTGCAGTAGGAATTCAAAGAGTTGTCTCCTGCTTTCTTCTGGCTTGGGTTGTTCCCAAATCATTGAGTGGAATCTTTGCAGGAGACAAGTGAGCATGTGTCTACGTTACAACTGAACCTGTAGTCCTAAAACAGTAGACTTGTGCTCTGCTGATGAGATAAAAGTCTTTGCTTTCACCATTGTGGAAAGAACAGTTCCTTTTGTGGACTAGAAGTAACTAATCCTCTCTGCCTCCATCCTGCTGTGGTGTCTCTACAGCTCTGAGGTGTGACCCCTAAAGCTACCACAGCATGGTTATTTGTGCTGTAATGTCAGTTTCTGGTGCATGTATTGAGTGCATTCTTTACATGCTTTACATATTTTCATGTGCTGGATGTAAATCTAACTAATTTTATGTAATGCTTCACATACTTTGCATAAAGTCATATTTTATCAATGCTGTTCAATCTAAAATTCATCCAAATTTAAGCAAGTGGCTTTCTGTGGTGACTTTAACAGATGTTAAAATAATCTAAATTATTTTTCCTTTGCACTCTTCCAGCTTCACCTTCTTATATTTTTCTGCTTTTCATCTTGCCTGTAAACATCAGTAGGAGTTACCTCAGGTATTCAAGGAACTTTGGGCAAATGAACTTCTTGCAGTATCACATATCACAAATATCTTCTCAAATAATTCCATAAGAAAACCAATTGTTTGTGCTGTAGCATGTAGAAATAACCATGATACATTAGTTTTAGATTTACTCATGCACCAAATAAAATAGGGAGACCTAAATATTTTTACAATTCTCTTTTATCTCTTCTCAGACAATATTTATACCTACTGCTCTATTTGAGCATTCAGTTCTCCTAGTACAAAGTGTTGGCAGTAACTTCTTTTGGTAAAGATTGCTTTATGCTAAATCTGTAAACATTCCTGCACTGGTGTGGCTGGTGGCTGTAATCTTACTGAAAAGGAGAACCCTTATGCTGGCAAAGGGCAAAGGCAAGGTCATTTGGGTTAGATAGATATGACTAAATTATATACTGGGTCTCTGAGTGGTTGTGGTTGTGAAGAGGAAACGTTACAAGTTTTTTTCTCTTTCTTCCTCAGTCCTCTTTACCAAGAAATAGAGGATGTGATAGCGAGGAAGAAAAATATTTCATCATTTACTGTAATGCTTAGGGCTGTTTGCTCTGCTTGCAAGCTAAAAAACCCCAACGATTCTATGTATATGTGATGGTGACATAAATCTAATAGTTGACAACAACATAGAAGATAATGTTACAGCTGTTCTGCTGAAAGACAGAAGGACTGAAACTCAGGATTTTGAAGAGATTGTGCATCCTGAATTGTTGCTAATTTTGGATATTACCAGTGCCTTCTCTTGAAATTCTGGGTGCTGTGGTGTCTAGCATAGAATGAAATTAGGAAGAAAAAGGTGTTTCTTGCCTGTAAGCCTACACAAATTCCTTTACTTTTTTTTGCTAGAGAATTTCTTTAACCTTGCAGAATGGTTATGGCTTTGAAAGGACAGTGTATTTTATGCATTGACTTCATGGCCTAGGGAGTAGTCTATAAATATGTTGAAAAATAAAATGGAAGAGAAAACATAGTTATGCAGACTTGTGTAATTTGTGTGGCAGTAAGACAGTTTGAAAGCTGCTATTCCATGTGGGACTATTACTAACCTTAAATGGCGCTCTTTTCAAAATCCAGTCTGAACTGACACTGATTTCAACAGGAAGTTACAAAATATTTCAACATCCAATGTACTCCAGCTTGTTTAACTTGATGTTGTTAATACAGCTTTTGCTCTTGCTTTCCTTTCCCTCTCTTTTTCTTGGTGTTTGCTGTTTTGCCAAGATCTCTTAGGGATACATGCAGGATCCTGCTGTGGCCACTTTGGTTCTGCAGCAGCAGTGTACTAAGCAAGTACGTGTGAGTGGGTGTGTATCAGTGTGCACAATACACTTAGACCAGAGAAACTGACTTGAATGATTTGAATTTTAGCCAGCTTGCCAAAACTGACACAGGTGGCACTCTTCAGCATTCGGCATGAGCTGGGCTGGTTTGGTTGAGGCACATTTGCTTTGTGTCCCTGCTGCTACTGCTGGCTTGTTTTATTGTAAGCATTTGTGGGAGATTCTGTGGCTTAGCTTGGCAAATTCTCAGTGGATGTGTTCTTGGGAGTTTTTTGAGGCATCCTCTGCCATTAAGGTCAGTGGTGTGAATGTGCATTTATGTTGTCACCTGGGTGACTCAAGTGCCAGCGTTGATAGATTGGAACAAGTCCGCTTCCACTGAACTTGTCCTGGAGCCCTCATGTGCTTTTTATATTTTTACAGCTGAAGTCTGGAGGATGCCACCGACACTGTCCTGGACGAGGTCCTGCTTTCAGCACAGCCCGTGTTAGACAGGGAGCCTGTGTGGGTGTCCCCTCTCTTTGTCACTGGGTAGGAGCGGTTGTGTCACCTGTCCAGAGTGGCTGGTGCAGAACTTTGCAGGAGTGTGGCCACACAGACTGAAGAGACACAAGGGGAGCTGAGAGCTCACATGCAGGAGAGCCATCAAGGCCCAGCACATGCCTGTGCAGGTCTTTCAGGCTTCTCAGACTGTTCTCGGACCACTCCATTTTCCTGAGAGGTGCAGTGACCCATGGCCCCCTTTGCCTCTCTTTCACCTCCCCCAGGTTGGGCCAAGCTAACTTTGGTCACAGCTCAGACTGAAGGCCATTGTTCCCACAATGACACCACTGTTCCTGTTACAGATCTGTCAGAGTAAGCACAGCCTCAGAACACAGGGTGTTTTAAGCTAAAGCCAGTGCTGATTCTGACAGCTCAATATGAGCCATCAGTTTCACAAGACAGAAGACCAAAAAAAAAATCGAAATTACGTTCTCAAGGCTGAAGAAAAGATTTACAAGCAATTGTAATGTAAAAAAGGATAAACTCAATAAAATTGACTTAACAACGTCATTTTAACTTGTTAAAAATGCTAAGGCAATAGCTAAAGCTTTTCTGCAGAGTATCTATTTAACTTCCAAAGTATGCCTTGACAAAAGCAATGACATACTTGACAAGTGAATGGCCAACGAGACAGTCTGTAATTCTGAGCAGCTTTGAAGTGTGCTGAAACCTCTCTGGGTTATTTGTATATTAACATATAGTTGCATAATAATATTAAAGAGAATATTCATTCATCTAACACTGAAGGCTAGAGAATGCTGGTAGTTAGGTTACTGGAGCCAAGTTCCATTTCTCAATGTGCTGTATTGTATCAGACAAATTTACTGGGGAGCTATATTTAGAAGAAGTTAAAATCTTAAAAGAAAGAAAAATCTGTTGGTGCAGGAAAACAATTCCTAATAAAAATCATGGATGCAGGAAAAAAAAATTCACAATAGCAAGTGCTGCTTGGAATTATTTGAGAGCTACTCCATCTTTTAACTTGATCTTGAGACTGAAACATCTTTCTGTCCATGGAGGTGATTGAAGTAAAACATCTAATTCTGTGCAGCAGTGTGTCAGTGACATGATTTTGCCTCTGAGGTAATAAAGCTTTTCAGTCAGAAGAGAGGCATTCTGGTGATTTGCAGAGCTGCTAAAATTGTAAGCCTGTCTGTGAGTCCTATATTAGACTGTGCTTTCTGGGGGATTGAGGAAAATCACCCCAAAAATGTGCAAGATAAACTCCTGGCTAAGCTATGAGACGCATTTTCTGAGGAAAAGGTCAGAGCTGTTGTAGCTGCTCATTATTTTTGTTTTTCTGCTGGAAACTGCAGTAAAAGGACCTTGCTGGACATGCTGAACAAAGAGAAAACAAAAAATTATCTTAGATGGCTCCAAAGTAAGCTGGAGCACTCGAGTAAGGAACGTCCAAGCTTAGTAATTAATCCCAGTAGGACTGGGAGGTCCTGTTAGTTCCCCTCTGAGAACACCAAACTTGGCTGCCTCAGTCACTGGTGTTTTTTCCATGCCACTGCTCTGGGTGGCCATTTTTTCCTGGCCAGGTGTTTGCATAAGAGCTGGAAGCAAACACTGTGTTCTCTGCACATTAACCAAGGAGTGCTTGCTGGTAGGCTGACACACTTTTATTTGATGAGGTGAAGTTTCACAAGCAACACCATTTTAAGGATTTTTCCCCTTCAGTCTTGTCTCCATGCAGCTGTTCTCAGCTGCAGTGGTGCAGGTGTCCACCAGGTTACACAGTACCAGGGAACTAATGGAGCTTTACTTCAGCTCTCTGGTTTTCTTTTCCCATAAGTGTTTTTAGGGAACAGTGCAGCCATAGCGGCTGCTGTGGGCAAGAACAAGTGTCTGGCATGGAAGGGCAGGAAATACATAAGCTTGAAGTGGTTCCATGAGTTTCAAGCCACATCTGAGAATGTAGTCCTTTTGCTTTTTCTCTTGGGCAGGGGAAGGTTTTGTACCATCTGTTTTAATTTCTTTCTACCTCTTTCAGGAAAAGAAAAGAAACTTGTAATTTTTCTAATGTCGAAACTGCTCTAGAAAGCTAAAAAAAAAGAACTCCAGTACATTTTGTAAAAAGGCAATTATAGTCATTATTAAACACTAGTATATCTCTGCTCTGAAAGTGTCAGTGAATGTTCTATTTGTTACTTATTAAAAGAGTCTATCTAAAAGCTCAAAGTTGGAGCCATCTTCCATTGCTTATTTGGTGCATCCATTAGGATTTGTTGCAATACATTCATTTGTTGCAATGTCTGTGCATGTAGAGGTGATCCTTTCACCTCTGTAGAGGTGATTGAACAGGAGTCAACAAATAGATTTTCTGAAATAAAAAAAAAGGGAAATGAAACAGAAATTTACCACATCACCTGAGATGTGTTTAGTATGCCTGAAAGAACAGAGTGAAGTATTGGCAGTGGTTTCCTGGCACATTTGTTTTATGGGAAGTTAAAAATCTTAGGTCAGATGGTGTCTGTGGATAATAAGATGTGGTGAAAAGCGTGGATTCTTACTGCTCTGTGACTTCCTTTTAAGATGTGCAAGAGCAGTGTGTTTGTTCCCTGTCCTCACTTTGTTTGGGGAAGGTGTCCCTTTGAACGTCCTCCTCTCCTGCCACACAGTGACAGAAACCAGTGGATCCCTCGTTTACAAGTCCAGTCTCCATCTGCTCAGAGCCTGTACATGACAAAGAGCATCCTTCACTGCGTCCCAGGACTGCAGGGGCTGGAACAATTTGTTGTGTCTCTCTGTGATCCAGTAGAAGCCATCAGTGAGAGAAGCACACCTGACCCTGAGGCTCTGTACCTGCTGTGCATTTCTGGGGTATTGTGCCCCAAAGCCAGACAGTGTTTCCTTCTATGAGTAAGTGTTTCCTCTGCTCCCCTCCCTGGGGAGTCCCTGTGAGGTATTCACTCACTCCTGTGGCTGAGCTGTCCCCTTTGTGCTATTGTCACGTCATATGTGCTGTGGCCTTGTCCTCCTATTTTGTGGTGATATGTAAAGTATACAGCAGCCAGAAATTGCTGTTTTCTGTACACAGAGTTCAGACTCTCAAATCTGTGAATTCCCGTCACCCACCTGTGAGCTTCCTCTTCTTTGCGTAACTGAGATTCTTAAAAGAGGTCATTGTGGCTGAAACACCTCCCTGCACTGTGATGATGGCCATCTGATGAATGTAATGGCAAGGACAGATGTGCCTGGCTGGTCAAGGCTAGGTGTCTGCAGCTTTCAAAGCCAAAACAAACTTGGCTGCTGTTCCTGCAACAATAGCAGCAGCTGCAATGCTTAGGGCTTCCTCTTCTGCTCACAGCTTCCCTTAAGGAAAATGGAAGCGTGATGATGACAGAAGTGAGAAGCTGCTTCAGGGGAAATTTTCTTATAATATTTTTGGCAGTTTGTTGGTTGTTTCTTTTTTTTTTAGGAGTGGCACTAATGAGTTCAAGACACAAATGCTGACAGCTGGGCAAGAAGTATGTTGTTAATGTGAGATGACCATCAGCAGCTCAGAACTGCAGACTTGGCCTATTTTCCTTGAGTCTGTAATCATGCTCTGCAAGAGCTCTTTTCTTTGTTTGGGAAAAGCACAGTCCCCACTTGCTGCTTCTCACCTGCTGGGTTGTTGAACCTTTTGGCAATTGCTTGAGTATCCAACCTCCTAGCAGACACAGCCTGTCCCAGCCTGCTGGAGAGAGGCCTGTCAGTCTCCAGGTGCTCACTGAAAGCTGTCAGCTGCAACAGTGCCACGGGGAAATCTCATCTATTCTCATTTTTCCCCCTCTTTCTTCTGCCCTTCACTTCTCTGGCACCTTGCTAAGCATCGAGTATTTATACTTAGAAAAGGTGTGCAAAGACCCACCCTGATCCAGCAGCCAGGCTGTGATGATGCCAGTTCATCTGGGGATTGTCATGATGTTTTCAGGAACTCTCACCTGTGTTTTCCTGATGAAAATCACAATATGCCAGTACAGCAGACAACATGGACTTCGGTGATGTAAATGAGTCCTCCTCTTATTCAAGGAGACCTTGCTCAAGTCTCCTTTCCATGGCTTAGCAAAGCCCCTGCTGGAGATGATAGGTAAGAACTTCTCAGCTGCTGTCTTTGTGACTGCCAGATGTCAGTGTGGTGATCTCTGAGGCAAGGAGAGATATGGCAGGTGTCAACTGAAGATCTGAATCAGTCAAGCACTAAATGCCTCAGACAGTGAGAAGGGGCTGTGTTGTGAGCAGCATCTGATGAGCAGATTGCTTGCTGAGGGTTGGCAGGCGGAGGCATGAGACATCACTGAGCGGTTCACATGGTATCCCTTGATCTCAGCAACAACTTCCAGGAAGATGAGACTGCTTTTTATTTTTTTCATGCATCTAATTTGATATCTTAACTAGAATGATCATCGCCCTGGGGTGCTGGTTTTTGTGTTGTATGTTCCTATATTAGTTTTAACTGGCTCTGTGCTGCTAGATATGTATTGACTATCCAGAACATGGTGGAAACTTTGCCTCCTGTAAATACACACAATGTACCCTGGGCTTCTAGCAGCCAGCCAGTCTGAACCAGGCTTGCTTGGCCAGCCAACATGGGCTCCTTCTCTGTAGGTGGTATTGCCATTCACGGTTTTGGTGGATCCATTTTTAGACAGCCATGAAATTCATCTGCAAGAGCTCTATAGCTGACAAGTATGGATTAAGCTCTTTCTATGTTGTATATCAATGGCAATATGGGACTTCACTGGCTTTTTAGTGGGCAAGCAATGCAAACAAGCCAAGCAATATATCTGAGAATTGTCCAGAGTGGCAGTCTCAGAGGTACCTGGTTCCTGCAAGCAGTTTATCTTCCCAGCCAACTAGAAGGAAGTATGGCAGGTGAGGTGGGCAGCCTCCTACAGTCGTTCTCCATTTACACAAACCTATTCACACTGTGGACTGTCTTCTCCTGTCATTCTGTCTGACTCTCAGGTTTACCAGATGGAGAGAATGGTTGACATGGCTCTCCAGGAGGATCTAGATGTTGGAAGTTCTTGACTTGCAGGAGAGAGAAGTATCAGTCACAGCTTGCTGTGCAGTTTTTGACTCTGGAGAGATTTGGTTATACTAATTCCCCTCATTTTTGGTTGCTACCACCAGATACTGCAGTTTCTCCTAGGGGAGTCTGGACATTCAAGTCTCTTACAATGTTTTTTACTTCCTGTAGTCTTTTGAGATGTGAATTAGAGACTCTCCCTACTATGCAAGGTAGGTAATCTTCTACAGTGGGGTGAACAGGAGCCACATGCATATATGGTTTTTTGCAGCAATAAGGTAGTATTCTTCTAAATGGGCTCATCTGTGTGTGACACAGGTTCCCCACAAGCACCACAAGTGGGAGGAGGGCAGAGAGCAGAGGCTGAGTGATTGTATCTTTACATCTACAGAAAAATAACATGGTTATGCAGAGGACGTGTCTCTGCTCTTACCTGAAAGAGCAGGCTCATCCATAATTTGGGGATTATTACTTGGTGAGAGAGACTACTGGAGTGGGTGGCCAGCTAGCTGTTACATGGGAGCTGTTGCCTGCACAGAGAATTAATTCCTTATTAATAAAAGAACAAGCTACAAAGTACAAGGTTCTGCTGGCTTTGTTCACAGTAGTATTTTCAGTTGTTGCAGGTGTCACCTCTTTGAAAGTTAGAGGGAAAGTAGCTGTGTTTCCCAGAGTTGGAGCCTTGCTAGGGCCTTTGCTGTATTAAACATTCTGTTCCTATCCTTTGCAGACATGCTAGCAATCAGCTGTGCTATTAATAGTGTTTTGCAGTGGATTTTTTGTGTTTAGGAAATTGTTTGTAACTTGCATTATGCCACTTGTGCAATGTTACTCAGTTGCTGCAATACTTCGAGGGTCGTGTGTGCAGCTCTTACGTAGATTGAAAAAACTTACTGATTGTGCTTTCACAGCTGGAATGTTTTAAATTTGATTTTTAAACAAATTGGAGAGGAGAAGAAGAAGTAAAATTATGAGGTTGTGGGTAATAAGCTTTTCTTTTTTTAACTAATTCACTGCCTGCTGATAGTATAGCATATTGTTTGCCATGTAACTATGAAGTCCTCATCTTTTAGTAAATAACATGCAGGATTGTATGGTGCCTTTCAGTGTGTGCAGGCAGCTGTGGGATTGAGCAGGGAGCTAGTTCAGCTGGCAGGGGTGGGATTGAAGTCCAGCATGCACTGTGATCAGTGGCAGGCAGGATTTAATTGCAGCTAGTCTTTACAAAGAATTGCCTTTTTGATGATCATGGCTAACACCCTGCAACAAGGGCTGTTTAATAATGTCCTGCATATGCTGGTTCTGGGATTACCCCACACCCTTTTCTACCACTGAGGCCTGGGCCTGAGCAGATAGATAACTTCTTATTAATAGATGTAGAACACCACTTGCTTGTACTTAGGATTGTCCTCTTATCTGTGTTGTAGAGGGTCTGAATAAGATTATTTTGCCTTTTCTCACCCTCCCACCATTTTTATCTTCAATAAGTAGCCTGTGGATGGTGGTGCACAAGAGAAGTGACTTATCAGAGGCCAGGCAGCCTCCTTATTTTAGCAAAGCAGCCAGACAAGAAGGAAATCTGCCCAGACGCAGAGGCTGAAAGATGATTGTGCAACCAAAGACTGACTGCTTCACAGAACCATGCACTTGCAGGCAGCTGATTTCATCTGTCATTAATGAAGTTTCAAATGGATTGTGCCTTTTATCTTCTTTTTCTAGTCGGGCTTTACAGCTCACATTTCCAACACTGCCCTGGAAGAAGGAAATCTCGATTATAGCAGCAGTCAACATTGCTGCTTAAATTAGCTGAACCAGTCTTGCATGAACTGCAATTGTAACCTTGGTCTGTGCTTTGCTCATCTTTCTGATTTGGGAAGCTGTTAAAAAATAATTTTACTCCATCCAGAAATATGTACTTAATAATACATGGGTGTTGCCTCACTGTGTTGAGGTGTAACATTCGGAAATGCACAGCTGTAGTCAGTGACATTTCTCCGGGGCACAGTTATCCTGATTGGCTCTCGTAGGGATGGAAAATTCCATTTACTATCTTGGCTGGTGTCACAAGTTGGAAACTTTGACTTTTTTTCGTTCAAATACAAAAAGCATTTAGCTCTTATATTTTTTTTTTAAAAGGCTGTGATGAAACTGCATGAGGGTCAGTGCTGTCCCTTGCTCCAAATCTGCAGACACAGTTTCTGTACAATTGCTTTCATTAAAACTTGGGTAAGTTTTAAGATAGTGGGGATCAAACAGGTTTTATTAATTTTATTAATAGTTCTCAGGGTCCTCCTCTTTTCAGATTCAGGAGGAAGGACATTAAAGCAATACAAAGGTTCATCAGTCCTCCAGCAAGTACAATGGATGAGAAAGAAAAGCACTTTTAAGTATTACCATCAGGAAACTGGTGAGCCAGAGCTGTTGCCTGTCCCCTGACATTTTTCCCCTGAATGGTGCTAATTTTTGGTTAGCTAATTTCAATACCTGCCCTGATGGAAGAGAGTGGGCAAGATAGTTAGGAAACATTAAAAGAGGGAATTGGGGTGCATTGTCATGTATAGAGAGAAATTTGGATGGGAGAGAATGAGAGATACAAAAGGAGAAGAAATATGGAGTGTGATGGAGGGAAAGAAGAGGAAAGGGGAATAAGGAGCAGGAAAAAAAGTAAAGGAAACAGTGGAGACAAGAAGTTTTCTCTTATGGGAGGATATAGTTGAGGAGGAAAGTCAAGAAAACATGCTCTGAGAAACACAAGGATGTGGTTGTCCATTGCATGGCAAAGTAGTTAAGTAAAAAGATAACAGAGCTGGGTGGATCATACATGAGGAAGTGTATGTCATGGTATTATGGTAAAACTTTGAGATAAGACTTAGAGTGTTTCTCTGTAACTGGGCACCTTGAGGCAATTTTTCTTCTTATTAACGTTATCTTTCCTCCTGGAGCTAGGTTAGCATTTCACATCTTATTTCTGTATACACAAAGAAAATTATTATCCAGAGCTTAAAGTTACATGGTAAGATAGCAGTTTCAGCCTGGTAATTCAGTACATCATCTTGGGATTTGTAAAAACCATCGTCTGTGTCTTTCTGCAATGAAGTGCTCTAATATTGTTCTTTATACCACCACAGGAGCTAGACATCCAGATAAGGGGTAGGCCACATGCAGTGAGTTAACCCCAGCCAGCAGCCAAACACCCAGCCAGCCTCTCACTCACTGCCCTCCCCTGCAGGATGGGGAGAAAATAGAAGGAAGGCAAAAAGACCCATGGATCAAGGTAATAACAGTTTTACAAGGAAAGCAAAAGTTGCACACATAAGAAAAGCTGTAAATTCTTCCACTACTCCATTCAAGGCCAGGCTGGATAGGTGGTCTAGTTGCAGGTGTGTCTGCCCCTGGCAAGAGGTTGGGAATAGATGGTCTTTAAGGTCTCTTCCAGCCCAAAACACCCTGTGAATCTATGATTCTATATGTAATGGTTGCTTGGGAAGAGAAATGCCATAACCTGAAATATTCCCCCTTAAACCTCCTTGTCTTGAGCTTTTATCACTGAGCACAACATCATATGGGCTGGAAAATCCCATTGCTCAGCTGCAGCCAGCTGTCACTGCCAATGTCTTTCCTACTTGTGAGCCTGCTTTGGGATGAGGGGAGAGAGAAGAGAGGCAGAGAGCCTTGTTGCTGTGTGAGCCCAGCTCAGCAGCAGCTGAAACACTGATATGTTATCAACACGTTTTAACCATAGAAAGCCCAGCTCCTGTGAGCTGCTGTGAAGGCAGCTTGTGTCACACCCACACCAGAACATCACCACTGTGCAGAGAATTGCACAGCCACAGTGGGAAAGGATAACCTGTGCTCCACAGTCACTGGCAGAGTAGTGATTGTGACTCTTGCTGCACAGGGGTGACTGAAAATGTGCAGTACTGAACAGTCAGGGATGGTCAAGAGGATGAATAAAGTAATCCTAGCATTAAATATTAGCAAACAGTTTATTTGCAATGTCTTGTGTATGGCGTGCTTTTTGAATCACTGCTCACAGTCGATTATAAGTAAATAAATGACAGACAGGAAATAAATACCAATTTCCATTTTACAGTAAGCTAGGACTCTCATTTTTGTTTATCTTGTGTGCTGAGGTAGCAACTCAAAGCATCTCTCAGAAAGTGAACCGTTTCCTCCTTTTGCTTGTGGTGGGCTTTCTCTCTGGATGATTTGCACACCTGCTTGTCTGTTACATCTATGATCTGTTGATTGTCCATTTGTGCTAAGGGGGAGCAGGGAGGAAAAGGATATGAGTATTTTGGTATGGTTTTGGGGGGATTTTGTCCTGTCTTTTTTTGTTTCTTTGCTTGTTGGGGTATTTTTAGTGAGCATTTTCATTCACTCTGTAAAGAAAAATAAGTCATCTTGCCCTAGACGTTTATTAGCAGTCCTCAATTTTTGCCTTTATTTTACATGTCTGAAGTGTGTTGAAGGTGCAAAACTTTAGCGCAATGCATGTGAAGTCTTTATTAGTCCTCATTTGGTGGCTGAAAGTGGTGAAATACATGATTTACTGAAGTTCAGGCAGAAATGGGGTTACAAAACTGGGGTCAGGATTCAAGAGTCAGTGACTTACAATTCCTCCCTTGTTGTGTCAGTGTTTGCCTGTGGAAATGGGCCTCTCGTCTTCAAAACATTAGGCTTTCCTTTAAGAGTAGGTTCTTGTCAGTATTGGAGATCATGCAGGATTTATGTTTGTGCAGGTAGCTGTGTCTGGGGAAAATTTAGTTCTCTCCAAATGTTACAGAAGAATTAGGTATTGGCAATAAAGCCAGAGCCTTATTTATGACATGCATTATAGCAGGACAGTAGAAAAAGATCATACAAAGCACTTGCACAGAATGATTCCTGGGTTATAAAACTGTTCTGTGGTCAGATAAACTACAATCTTCTACCTTATGAGCAGAAAATGCTTTGTGGTGCCAGCTGGCTTGTAGGTACATGCAGAGCAAAACAAGCCCTTTCCTTTGTTACCCCCAGGGCACTAGTGAAGAAAATTGTAATGTCTGGGCTGGTGGGCATGCACTTCTGCCTGCCCCTTCCTTGCAGCAGGTGATTCTCTATTAGAGAGCTTCTTGCAGAAGATCTGTTAAGCTTCTTTGAACTTGCTGGCTTGGCCTGGGCTTTTCCATCCGTGCTGGTGCACTCCAGCACCGTGTGAGAGTGGGGGAGAGCCCAGCCCTTTAGTCCTGAGGGGCAGGCAGCTCTTGGGCAGTTTTACTGGTGGCCTCTGTGACGGTGACAGGACTGGAAGCCAGAGGAGGACCCAGCCAGCAGAGAGGCTAAAGGTTGTTTGGCTGGCTAGCTCTGGATTTCAGCATCATGCCCAGCCCACTCCCATGTGGACAGGGAAGCCAAGCTTTCTCTGTAACCTAATTGAATTTGAAGGACTACAGCCACCCAAGAGTGAGCACAGAGAATTAGAGTGGAATTCAAACCATCTGAAATCAGGAGTACAACAGCATGTGGGCCTAATGCCATGGGCCTTTTCTCCAGTATGCATTTGCCTTAGGAGTAATTGGAAGTTGTATCTTCTTCCTAATATAATTGCTTCTTCATACAAAGGGCATGATTCCTCACTTTTTGTTAAGAAGGTGCTGAATTTTCCTGCAGTGGAAGATTCATTTCCTTGAAGTCTTGATACACATTTTCCTTGTTTTTTACTGAGTGTAATAATGACCAGTGGACTTCAGATGCTCATTCTTTGTCAGGGACAAGAAGAAACAAGGAGGTACCAACTGATTTTTAAAAAGAAACAGCATTTCCAGGGAACACGTAAAGAAGCATTTTACAGCACAGGGAAGGAGACTGTATCCCTCTTGTCCAGTCCTTCCCTATCTTCTCTAGCCTGGGAGGTACAAAGGCAAGTGTGCCATTCTGAACAGATTGATGTAATATCCATGGGCAGGAAGGAAAATCCAGGGAATTACATGTTTGTCAGCTTCACCTCAGTCCCTTGGAAAATGAAGAAAATCCTCTTAGAAAGCATTTCCAAACACATGAAGGACAAGAAGGTGATCAGGAGTAGTCAACATGAATTTGCAAAGGGGAAATGACCAGCCTTACTGCTTTCTGTAATGAGGTGAGTAGTTTGGTGAACAAGGAAATAGTGATGGATGTGGTTTACCTTGATCTTAGTAAGGTTTTAGTCTTCCCTAACATCCTCACAGACAAGCTGCGAGGGTATGGATTAGATAAGTGGGCAGTGAGATGGATTTAAAACTGAACAACCCAGCCCAGGGGGTTGTGATCAGTGGTACAAGGTCCAGTTGGAGGCCAGTCACTAGTGGTGTACCCCAGGGTCTGAGGCTGGCACTGTTCCACATCTTCATTAATCACCTGGATGATGATACAGAGTGCACTCCTGGAAAGTTTGTAGGTGATGAAAAACCTCGGGGGAGTGGTTCATGTGCCAGAGGTTTGTGCTGCCATGGAGAGGAACCTTGGCAGTCTGGACAGAGAGGAGTCTCATCAAGTTCAACCCAGAGAAATGCCAAGTCCTGTATGTGGAGACATGTGAGGGTAAGCCCCTGCTCCAGTACAGGCTGGAGGTTGGAAAGCACTTCTCCAGAGAAGACCTTGGGATCCTGGGGAACAACATACTGACCATGAACCACCAATGTGCTTTTGTGGTGATGGTGGCCAACAGCTTCCTGGGCTGCTTTAGGAAGAAAACCACATCAGGAAAGAACAAATTTTGTTTCATTTTGTTGGTAGATCTGAGTTAACTTCAAATCAGAATGGAATTTAGTCTTGGTAAGGTATGTCAGTGCCATTCAAGAGGCAGCATTTTGCACAGTCACTTTGCAGAGGATGCAGTCACCTCATCTTCAGCTCCAGGTAGGGAAGAGAATGCAGGTTCTGTAAAAGTCTTTCAGGCTCTGTTATGTCTTTTCTGTCTAAGTGCTGATTGCCTTTAGCTCACATTGACTTGACTTCAAGATAGTTCCATATATATATATATCAGTGTCCCTTAATGTGCTTCATGACTCACTCCAAATATCTGTTCCAAAGGAGAGTCAAGAAGTGGATTAGTTTAAACCAATCGACTTCTATGAAACAGAGTAAATATGGAACTTTATTTAAATCCAGAAATCCCTCCTTGGGTTGATTGATGCATATTGCCTTTATTTTGCTTCTCAGAAACCAGGAAGCACTTAAATAATAGTGCCCTACCATGTGTCCCTCACCCCTTTTTGTAATGCAGGTCTGGAGCCCAGATGTATATTGTGGAGTACACTGAAATCTTCTGAGACTGACCATCACTTGACTTGTACTTCTGGTCACACTGGCTTGCTGGCTATGGGTTACATCTGTGTTGCTCTGATGACCTATGAAATGCTATATTGAAATGGAAATAGCAGTGCCCTGGATTTTTTTTTTGTGCCTCCAATTTTTATTTTCAGGGTGTATAAACCTGCTCCCCTGAGCACAGATGCATAAAGAACACTCCTAACATTTGATCACTTCAGTGCTTTGCCATTCATTTCTCTCTCTCTCTGTGCCACAAACTGACTTCTGAGATAGATGTTCTCCTGTATCCCAGACAGTTACATATTTATCACTTTATCACTCAGTTCTCTGGAAACCAGAATCCCAGGGGGAAAAAAGGTACAGTCATCACTCTGTATGTCATGATAAACCAGTATCTGGTGAAAGAACTTCACAGAACTTCAATACTTGTCAGTTTCAAATAACAAGTGATACTGTGTGGCTCTATTACCTGTATTTGTTAGCCTTTTTTCAACAGATGAGTTTTAAACTTTGACTGTACCTGCACACAATATAGCGTGGCAAATGTGGTACAGTTTTATATAAAGTTGTTGAGAGGGTCCCCTTTGCACCTGTCCTGTGAAACAGAATCATGTGCCTATGAACTGAGGATCCTCTTTAGAAATGGCAGGTAAATCTCATGTTGCAAGATTTATGCTAAGAAAGTAAATACTTGACAGAAATATCTCTTGCCATAAAGTGGTTTCTTCCAATCTATGTGCTGAGGCACATCTAAAATCAAAAAAAGGAGAATCTTTATTAATTGGATTTGGAGTTGTTGTAGTCATGAAGAACTGTTGAAATGGAAAGCATGTTTATTCAAATCCACAGTTCTACCCTGTTGGGTGTTGAGCAGATCCTTCATTGCTACCATGTATCTTCTTATTTCTGAGGATTGTGACACCTCAGATGTATTTTCTGTCCTTGGATGACTCACTTTCTTCTTTATGCTTCTCAATTTTTATACCTTTTAACTGAAAATTACTGCTATGCTTCCATGAAACTGAAAGAACTGGGTTTAGCTTAAACTAAGGTTTTTTTCCAGTGCTTTTTATTATTTGGATGGTTGTTGTATTTCAAGAGTCCAGTCTTCCTTATCCTTTGTACACTGTAAAAAACCCTGCTAAAGTTAATTGTTCATGCATGAAATGAGCCGGTGGGCAGATTTAATATTTCTGTGAATTAAGGCTTCCTTCTTGATCTTTACAGTGTAATTGAAACTAGGAACTGATTTTTGTGAAGACACCTGAGCAAGGGAAACTTCTTCTGCCCTTTGGTGGTTATAGAATGTTGTCCTCATCCCACCTTTATCCAAGAGCAAGACTCAGTGCTTGCTGTGACTTGTTGTTGAGTCTTCCTATAGAATAAAATTTCATTAAATTTAGTTTTAAATTATGGAAATAATAGCTGTGTCTCGCATCAATTAGAGTGTTCTCCTAGACTATAGGGTAAATTATCTCCTTCTGATTGTTCAGGTTATTCAGTGGCTAAGTCAGATGTCTCTGCTTAACTGACATTAAGATTCAGAGAGGTGGGCATCACTTACAGGGTTAACAGCAAATCCTTGGACTGCCACAGTAGAAGTAATGGAGCTGGACCAGGTCTGACAACAGCTTAGCCACTTGTGTGGGAAAGAACCCAGAGCACTGACTTTTTTCTTTGAAGCCACCTTTTTGAGGTGGTTCACTGTCAAGACATTGATGTGGCTATTTGGATGGAGTTTGGTGAAGGTGACAGGTCCTTGTGAAGTTTTTACATACAGACCTTTTGGTTGCCCTTGTACATGCATATATTTAGCCTGTCCACTTGGAACTGACCAGGTGAAACTTGGCTAACACTTAAGGAGAATCTAAGCTATGTTGTTTGGGCGTTGGGTTGTTGTTTTTTCTCTTCTAATCTTAAGGAAATTATTCTGATAATTAATGCAGTTGGTTAGGAATTTGGAAGATGAGTATGCAGGAAAGGATGGTGCAGTCTTGAAGTGCTGGCTTCCTCAGATAGTTTTTTAATGTCTAGGAGAAACACTTAAAATGTGAATCATTACAGCTTCTGGCTGACTTGGGATGAACTAAAAATTACAGTGGCTGAAAGCATGCATTGACTGAGTCTGTAATAAAAAATATTTTAGTATATTCCCTGTAGATTTATTTTGATCACCCAGGTTAGCCAGGCTGATGGAAGCAGCAAGATTAGTAAAATAAACAAGTGGCTTTGGATTAAAGAAAAAAAGGAAATTGCTTTTGTCCTTAGCAGGCCTACAGCTGAAAGAAGTTGTACAATAATGCTTTATAGTTTTATGTGGCAATGTTAACTTATAAAGGTCTTGGGGATGAGGTGAATTAAATCAGTTCCTCCAAATGTTTATATTATTTACTCTGATACTGCCTTACAGTCTGCTAATACTTCTGCTCTGTAGGTGGCAGAAAAGGAAGAGTAAAACTGTTAACTCCTCTGATTTTGCATGTGAGAAATGTCACTAAATGAAAGTGAAGGTGCATGTGTTAATGGACACCTCAATTTTCACAGCTTTCAGTGAACTCCTTCTGAAAGTCTCTGGGGTTCAGATGCTTCAGTCACTGGTGCAGCTCCAGCCATTCAGTTCCATTTCTCTGTTTGAGACCTCTTCTGTTGTACATAGAGACATCTTCAAGTTGAGTTCTTCAGGCTGAAACTGCTGCTTTCCTTCTGGCCATTGCTTCTTTCCCCAGTCCTAATGGTTACTTCAGCTCATTTATCAGCTAATTATAAAACCGTATTATCATGCTTGTTATTTTGTCCTCCATTTTGCTGGGACCATCCCACTTACATTAGATATTTGTCCTCTGTTTCTAAGTGCTGTTTTTTTCTGTGCTTAAAATCATCTCCATGACCCTCTGAGCATCATAGTGAAAACCTTGAATGTGCCTTTCTTTTGTTTTCCAGATCTCACTGCTGATTGGATTCATCAGTGTAAATAATTCTCCATGGACAGATTACAGTGCATACAGCTTCTTTCAGATTGTCACCATGTGCGACTTGGTTATGATTTTGTTCTTCTACATCATGCACATTTTCAGAGTCTACAGGAAGCTGACTTGTGTTAGCTGGCCACTCGCGGTAAGCCTGGGCTCTTCTCCTCTCCTGGGGGTTGATGTCTCACTTTCTCAGTCCATTCCCTTGTGCTCTCTCACAAAAATAGGCTGTCTTTCACTCAATTCTTTTTTGCCTTATATCCAAATCCTTTTGTTGCTTGTGTTCTGTTCAGCAGATTCTGTAACCATAAGATTTCCAGCTGATTTGGATTTGATTCCGCCCTCCTTTACACAGACATAAATGTAGATTTACTATGTGGAAGGCAATAATTTTATTAGGAGACAATTGAAAGGAAGCTACTGATCATCAAGCCTTCAGCAGATGGGTCCTAGCTCAGGTCATTTATAGCAACTCAGGGATTGCTAAAGTACCAAATCATAGCATTACAGTTCATGTACTACATCCTGTCCCAAAATAAAGTCTGTGAGTGCTATTTAAATCAGATGTGCCTCTTTATGGTATGGTTTTAGGTAACTTAAACAATAGTAAAAAATAGGAGCCTTGGTCTCACTGCCATAGCCTGGCCATTCTTGGGATATCCTGCAGGATGTTCCTGCCTCATTCCCGCATTTCCCATACACATCCATCTCTCATATTCTAGCAGAGAATCAACAGGCAGCACCAAAAATGTGAGACCTGAACTTCCTTAGTAGCTCTGGCTCAGGTCAGCTAACAGAAGAGTTCTGCATCCTAGTGTGGGATGATGGATTTTAACAACCTCTTAGAACATGCCTCCCTTACATATGTTACTTCCACTGAAGAAGGACCAAAGGAGTGAGGAAAGCCAGCTGGAGAGATAGAGAGGAATTTTGCAACCCAAGAATTGGTTGGGTGATGGTTAATGGAAGCTATGTAAGTAATTTACAGATCTAAGATAACAGTTTGTCCATCCATCCATTTATAACCAGAGAGAAAATTTTAGTTTTCTTTATAGCTGAAGAACATGGTTCTTTTCTATTTTTTTCAAACGTGTGCTGCCACTATCTGTTCCTAAAGGTACTTATTTATCTAGAGATAATACAGATGCAGTGATTGAAATAAAGGAGTGAAGTAAGCTAATAAATGACAGTTTTGCAGAGCAGCATTTAATGTGTGAATCGCTGTAATAGGACTAAGCTATTTTTGCCTCTGCATGGGCTGCTTTTGACGTTTTTTTGTTGTCTGTGTAATTATTCCTCGACATTCCCGAGTTTAAGGCACTGAAGTCTGTGGCTGCTCAGCTTCAGAAAGCTTTATAGGATGTGATGCTTGAACATTGCTGCTCTGTTACAAAACAAACAACCTCATTTTCAGTCACATTTAAGTATCTTTAAAACAGAAGAGGAAGACATGTGAGAGAGTCTGGGAAACTACAGCTAGCATTTGGATGAGTTTCCTGGCAGGATCTTTACATTGCAATCAGGGGCGTGATTTGCAGCCAGTAAAGCTGAAGTGGTTCAAGAGGTTGTTCATTGCTGGCAGCTTTTAAAGCTTGGAAGTATTTCTCCAGAGGGGCACTCTTCCGGCCCTGCCGGGGGTTGGTTCTCCACCTAATGTGGCCTTTGATGACTGCTGCAGCTTTGCCCATCCCTTGGATTCCTCTAAAGTAGTAGCCTGTGTACACTGCTTTATTTGATGTTTCTAAGGAGGCAATGGCATGTCCCATTTGCTGGCTGCGTCATGGGCTAGTCAGAGAAGCCTCCTTATGCATATAATTTATTCTGGCAAATGCAAGGGTTGAGATTTTGATTACCCGAAACAAGTTTATAAATTAGGAAAGGAACTTGTGGTCTCAGAGCCTACTTTACAGGAAAAATCCTCCTCAGCTCTTTTTAACACCTGAACAGACTGAAACTCGTATGGTAGGCTGTTCATCTTCTGGGCTTTCCTTGGACAATTTCCTTCTGGGACTATATTCTATCTTCTGGTTTGAGACAGAATCTCTCCTTTGTATTTGCTTGGCTCATGCTGGTAGTGCAATGCAGATAAAGGAAGCAGATATCCACCTGTCCCACCCCATCATACACAAGAAACAACCCACGTTCAGTGTGCAAGCACCTGTTCTGCTTGTCATAAGCTTTGTTAGGATTCAAAATCGAAATCCACAGATACCCCCTGCTTGTAACAAGGTAAAATTGACTCCTAGACTGATACTTATCACACCAGAGAAGAGTTTAAATGTGGTGCTTTGGTCCTGTCTCAGAAAACCCCATGGCAGCATGTTTTACTGCAGCTGTGCTTTCCGTGGCTTCCCTCCCTTCCCTGTGGTTTCCAGTCTCAGTTGATATAAGTTTTTAGTAAATGCAGCAGTAGATCCAGTGCTTACTTTTTAGATTATCAGAAGTAGGAGTGGTTGGTTTTCCACTTATGCCATTTCAAATAGGCTAGAGAAATATGGCCTTAATGCTCCTTCCTTCCTCCAGAACAATCTCTTAAAGCAAGGTGCATACTTGACACAATGAAGTAATGTACCATGCTGAATTGAAAAGATTGCATCCATACTCAGTAAGTAAATCCTATTCCAGTAACATTAGTCGGCCCAAACTACTCTTTTTTGAGCAGAAACTGAGGTTTGGTATAAAATCCACTCACAAGGTGAGTTGCTGGATTTTGGTTCTTGCTTTGTTTTGCTTTGCTTTTTTTTTTTCCTTTTGACTATGTTTTGTCCTCTGGGTTTGAAGGTTTGAGTCATCTCTGCCAACTTATTTTCCTTCTGAGACATATCAAAATGCTTTCCAGATAAATTTCCCCTCTGATGCATGCTCTGCTTATCTTTTCAGGAGTTTCTTCATTACTTAATTGGTACAATTCTGCTTCTCATTGGATCGATTGTAGCAGCAACCAAGAGTTACAATATAACTGGACTTGTGGCTGGAGCGGTAAGACTGTGTTTATTAGGCTTGACATTTTAAAAATTGCACTATATATTAAGTAGGGCATTGGAAATCTATCACTTGTACCTCTGTTTTCGTACAGACTTGCCTTTCTTGTGCCTTGGTTGGGTGAACGACCTTGTAGCTCATTTCAGTGAATGTTCTGTAACACAGTGCCAACAAAAACATTTTGTTGTCAGATGCTGGACTCACCAAACAAACTAAAGTTGATATTTGTCCCGCCAGAGTGTTGAAACCAAAGGCTTCTGCTTTAACTCATAGGAATTAATGTGTTTAGGTGAAGAATTAAGACAATTAACTTTTGACAAAAGACTGTTGTAGCAGCTGGAACTTGCCTAAAGGATTTCACCCCCTCTTTGGCTTTCAGCGCTTCCTGTTCAAGATAATTTCTCCTGAGCTAAAACCCACTGGGGCTCTGAGCTGACTTCTGGCAGGTGCTCTCTGCCTCTCTTAACTGGAAGGCTTTACAGAGAGAGGCATGACTTCCAAGTGTGGGTGACAGTATTTTCACAGTAGCAGGACCTGAAATACAACTCCTGCAGAATAAAGAATTACTCTCAGAAACTTAGTCCTGATGATGCAAACAGACTAGCAGACCTACCTGGCTTGTTTATTTGGCAGACAGCAGGGAAAGACTTGTTTGAATGGGGCAGTAAAAGAGCAGCAGAGGTGCTAGAAACAGTCTTTTCTTTGTTGCAGAATTCTAGTGAGAAGTTTAGAAGCTGACACTCTAAGTTGCCGTCCATCTTTTTCTCCCTCCTTGTGTATGACTTTCAGTCTATCTTTCAGTTTTGACAAGACATAAGCTGCTATTATACTACAGGAACTTTGGGTTTTTTAGTCTTTTGGCAGAATGGAGTAAAAAACTTGGGGATTTTTTGGGTCTGTTAATCCCATAAAATGTGTAGCTGAATATACAAAAGTGCACATACATGCATGGACTATGTGTCACCTAATGCTCCATAAATATTTGTGGTTTGTTTGTTTTCTCATCCAGACTTTCGGGTTCCTGGCTACAATACTTTGTGTTATAAGCATGTGGTCATCCTACAAGGTTTCGTGCATCACACAGTCAACAAGTAAGTATCATGCTTAGTAACTGCCAGAATGCTTCCCAAAATGAATATTTATATCTTCTGGCACAGGGCTGTGTCTACCTGGAAGGATTTATTAATGCCCTGGTTGTTGTGACTCAAAATTACTGAAAAAGCAATAATTCCCAATTTTCTGTCATCACAGATGTTATCACAGCTACTGTCAGCTGTTAACAAATAACTACAAGAGCAAAATAATTTGCTTCTAGCAAATAGTGAACATAGCAACACTTTATTTTCTCCCTCCCCCACCCCTTTCCAAAAGGTTTCCAGTGTGTTGCTTAATAAATGGGATGAATTTTTTTGTGGCAACACAAGTGACACTGTGTTTCTTCTCAAAGATGCATCTGTGTGAATCCATCACCTGTGCAAGACGTCTGCCTTACAAAACAGGATACCAAAGAGGAACGTCCACTACTGAGGAGAGAGCCGTGGGTATTTTGTTACTAGCCTGGACAAGCTGGTAGCCTTTGGAAGATCTACTTGAATGCCTATGCAAAACAATGTTGTGAACCAAAGTTTATTTGCTCCCCACACCTTCCCCCACCCAAAGAAGTTTATAATGGAGAACCTGCTTGTTTCAGAGAAAGACAACTTCTGTCTCTCAAGCTGGGCTGTGGCCATTTCCAGCTATTTGCAATAAGTGTATTATAAGGGTCTCATTTGGACAGTCATTTGGTTCTCCTTTCAGAGGGATGGAAAAGTTCCTTCCTATTTCCTCCATCTGTTTACACAAGGGAAAGCCTGCAAATTCCTACCTGATTTTTAACTTCCAAGGATTCTGTGTTTAACAAAGGAACACTTACAAACTAATCTGTGCCTGAATAAGCTGACCCAAGCCTTTGTTACCTCTTTCTCTCAGAACTGTGGACTTTTTCTAACGTCAGTTCAGCCAGCATCAAAAATTATGAACTGCAGCATGAAAACATCACTGCCAACACTTCCTCCTAGCCCCAACAGTACGCGATGAAATCGGGGATTTTCTCCATGAGTTTTTAGCAATCAAAGATTATTCTTAAAAAATTCCCTTGCCAAATACAGGAAAATATGTAGCCAAGGACATACATTTAATATTTTATGGGGTCTCTTTTTTTCTCCTTTTCATAGTAAGTCCACTTCTATAGAAAATTTCTATGCATTTGCTATAAATTATTTGCTTTGTAATATAACAGTGTTTATGGAAAGCCCATTGTGAATGGAGCAATATGCTTCTTTCTCTCTCTTACATGTGGTTTTGTCACTTCCTCTGCCTCAGCTGGAGTCTGTGCTCCTGGGGACTCTGCCCAGAGCCTGGAGAGACAGAACAGTTCCATTTTGTCCAACCTGGTATCATCATGAAATTCTATGTAACTTCAGTGCTGAGACAATGCCTTCTTGGCACCTTTGTCTTTCCTTTGGGAATCTATCTCTGGTGAGCTGGGAATTCTTTGCAAGAAAAAAGGAAGCGTGGGCCTCTCTTCCTCCTTGGTGCTTCTCCTTTCATGCTTAGCTGTGAAATAGAACTTGGTTTATTCTGTCAAGATAACTGCATGATGGTGCAGCAGAAGTTGGGTTTATACAGTTTACCAGGGAAAACAGTCTGGAAAAAAAGCATTTTCTGGCCTGCTATATATTTTTCTATTTGTCTGAAATTCTGTATCAATACTGCTAAGTAATTTAATGGTTCTCTCAAAAAATTCTTTTTGTGCCTCATGGCATGTCAACATATGTTGCTATTTGTTGCCACCTTTTTTTTTTTCCATCCTAATATATGTGTCTTTACTTAGAATTTATTTTTAACTCTGACAACAGAAAATTGACCAACTGCTAAAGTGTCAAAAATTTTGAGTAAGTAAATGAAAATAACTGAGCAGATAACTTGAAGAGGTAGGAATCCCCCTCCTCATGGTGCACAGTTTCTGTGATTCTTTTTGCTATTCCTTTTCCAAAGTGCCCTATTTAGAGCAACACAGAGCAGGAAACAATTTGAAAGCACAAAATTCTGTATTTAGTGGATGAAAGTACATACATTCACTCCAAGATAAAGATCTTCAACATAAATACAGAGGTTTATTCAAACAAACCATATAACAGGCAGGTATATTGTTACTAATTTCATATTGGCTCTTTCTTATTTTTCTACAACATTCAACTTCTGCCCCCTACCTTCAGATGATATGTTTTGTGTTTAGTCAGGAATGAGCATTTTTTTTCTTTTTAACAAACAGAACTGAGTGTGGCTCAAAGGCTCTCTGGCTTAAGAGAAGAAACATTCTTCTCAGCTGGGACTGCATTGTCAGCAGTGTCAGTGATAGCTCAGCCTTCCTTGTGCTGCCAGCACAGGACCAGTCAAATGGCCTTATGTGACAAGGGACTTCGTTCTGGGCACTTTAAGTGAAAATACCTGCAGAAGGTACTCACACACACCTGTGTGTGTGTGTATGTGTCAAATTTTTTGCAGCAAGGGTGCTTGATCATCAAGACTGACGTTACAGTTTTTGGAAAACAGCGCTCTGAGTTTAATTTGGACTGATATGACAGATGTTTAATGATACAACTTCTCCTGTTACTGTGTTATTTCTCCTTCATGTCCTGAGGTATCACCTCAGATTGACATCAGGAACCTTCCTACAAGCTTTAAGCCCACTTGGCAATCCTGTGGCAAGCCAGTGTTCTGCTGCAGACAGTGTGAATGCAGCTGAGACCTCAGTGCTGCAGTGGCAGTGGGGAGAAGCACCTGCTAAGGACTGGGGCTGGAGCCTGAGCTTGCTCTGCAGAAAAGGCTGCTTCCACTTTCTCCTGGAACCATGCCCCATCTCCTGGCACTATACTAGCTTTTTTTTTCAGCCTCTCACGTCACTCTGTCACCTGTCACCATATGGAGAAAAAAAGTCAAGGGGAATTTCATGCAGTCTAACAACCAAAGAATTTCTGAACTATGTTCTGTGATCATCCAAAGAATATGTTTTGCTGTAAGTGCACTTGCTTATACTGGATCAAGATATGTAAATTACCAGTTCCCTTTTGGTTTTTGTGCCTCCTGACAGGGCTAAAATATTCCTGCAGCTTTGGCTGTTGTGACAGTGCTGGGTCCATAGACCTACCAGATGCTCCTAATCAGGATGCTCTCAGGCTGGAAGACTGACATCTCTGCTGCCAAAGTTTCTTTGCTTTCCCCAAATCTTCCTTGTGAAGCTTGTCAACCAAGAAAAGCACAGATTTCTGTTATCACCAGCTCCACCGGGGGGTCGTTGAATGACAGCTCCGTCTGGCAGGGAATTCAACACCTCTCTGCTGTACCTCTGCCAGCAAAAGTGTTTTAAGTTTCCTTCAGTGTCAACCTGGTTCTGAAAGCGCCATCTGTCTGCAACTTTGTCAAATACGGGATTCCAGCTGTTTTAGAAATAAACTCTGTTAGCTCTTTGGGTGATGTGGAGAATCAGACTGTTGTCCTGGTCATTTTTTTCCTTCCTCTACAACACAGTGGGTTTCTCTCAGGGGAGTATCAGAATACATCCTGTATCTGGAGGACAATAGGTAAGAGCTAAAACCTGTTCCTTGCTGTTGTATTTGGATGTGCTGGTTTCCAGCTACCCCACCCAAAATTTGTCCATCCTCTTCAGCTACAATATGAGTGTAGTTTATCCTTTGAGCTAACACAGAATTTGGGATTCAGTTTTTACTGAAAAATTAAAATGTAAATGTTGGGAGAAGAAAATTGGTAATACAAACTGTTTCATACTGTGAAAAAAAAGTGAAACCTTGTGTTTGAGCTCTGGGAGCTTGAGGTAAACTAAAGAGTGAGTAGTGCTTTTGTAGGTAGAAACCGGGAAAATGAGAAGGGGAAATGAAACATTTTCAAAAAGAAGAAGAGTGGCTTCCACGGTGCTGGATGAAGACACTGCATGTTATGTGACCAGCATAACTTGCACAGTTCTGGTGCTGAGAATTGGTTGCACTGTTTGGAAACAGTTCTCTGTGTGGGGTTTAAAGGGGGTAGCAGGACACCAGGATAATGATAACTTGTAAGGAAGTGTGTGTATGGGGGTGAGCTGTTGAGTGCTGCTCCATGGAAGAGGACTAGGAACTCACTAGGACAAAAAGGAGCAGGAGAGAAGGAAGATCAGGTGCAAAAATCAGTAGAAAACTGATGAGGGGAGGAACTAATGTGAATGCCTTATGCACTAACAGAAGTGGTGGCAGATACTAACAGTTTGTGGCGGTGATGGTTATTAAAGGGCAGATCTGCCTGGAGTGACAGAGAAGTCTCTTTACTGCTTGCCTGCACTTTATACCCTTTTCTGGGATTTTCCTGTTCTGCTAAAGCTGTGGGGGGATGCACGAGACCTGACCACAGCCTGTGGAATGTGGCATCATGTTGCCATATGCTCTGGCCTGTTTAATTTAAAATTGCTGTGGGCTCCACTGTGCTTAGAGAGAGCCTGGAGCCACATGGTGCTGCTGAGGCTGTGTGCTGGCCAGGAGCCTTGGCCATCCCCACAGCTTGGGCAAAGTATGGACCTGCTTTTAGACTGCCATCAGAAAGCTGAGGAAAGCTGGATTTATGTATCACTGGGCACTGCTAGGCATCCTGGAGGTGCTGGTGGTTGTGTGAGCCAGGGATAAGTGGGTACCAGAGAAAGGGAGGCCCACATGCTGTTCTTTCTGCCTGCAGAGATTTACACCCAGGTGGCAAGAGACAGCCCTCACCACAAAGCTCTAGGGTGTTCTTAAGCAACCCACCTGTTTGGGCTGTTTCAAGTTTCACACTGGAGCAAGTGCCAGTGCCAGTGCCATGCCCTTGGCTTACCTCTCGCTCCTCTGCAGACAAACAGGGCTGCACACTTTGGAGGCCATCCTGTTGGGAAAAGATGGCTCTTGGTTCCAGTCCCAGGGCTCGTTTAACCCTGCTACATGGGAGCAGGTCAGAAAGTGGGACTAGTGCTTGTTATCCTCCTCTCCCGGAGAAGGATAATTACTTTTTTCCAGCACAACGGCAGCTGGAAAACAGGAAAAGAATCATGTCCTTTCTAGAAGTCACTGATTACCCATAGCAGGATACTCGAGAGTTTATTTCTGTTCTGCCTGTCCCTGAGCCCAGTCCATCAGCCTCAGCTGGTCCCCTGGGTCAGCAGGCTGGTTTCTCACAGGCAATATGACAAGTGCACATTGGTGTTTGTTACTAGGGACTGATCAACATACAGCGAGTTCCCACCATCCCAGAACTTGCATTAAAAAAAAAGGCCATATTTCTAATTAACTGATGGTTTATCCTCTTGTTATCTCATATCTGCACTGTTCTACTGTGTAAATGACTTGCCGATTTATTAAGGATCAAACAAGCTCTCATCACCTGCCTGAACCAGTCCCCCTGCCTTGGGGCAGTTAGCAGAAAAAAAAAAAATATCTGTCTGCTTTTTGCCCTTTACCAAACCTCTGCCTGAGCTGTGCTAACAGTGAAGGTGAAGCTGTCTGGCCATGCCCAGAAGCAGTACTTCACAGGTAGGAAGACTGAAAGTTAGAGGGGAAAAAAAAGAAAAGGGAAGAAGAAAACAATAATTAAAAGAGTTGCAGCATCACAGGAGTTTCCTGCCTCAGGGATGAGGTGGCTGCCAAGATGAGCTTTCAGTTTTACAGGGAAGCAGAATTTAGATACCAAAATCCTTGGCATTGTTCTGGCTTAGTGCTGTGAAAGCTTGGCTTTAAGATTCCAGTGGCGAATAGTCAAAGGCCCAATCTGACTGTGGCTGCTTGTAATGTGTTGCAGGAGACAGCAGTATGATAGGGAGGGCTCATGAAAAGGCTGTGAGGGACCTTGGCTTTTTGTGTGGTGATAGTGAGGAATGAGGGCAGAGCTAAAAGCGAAAGTGCAGATGAAGGAGCTAAAATCAAGGGGTCACTGCAGAGTAGCAGCACTACCTTATCTTTCCTGAGCGAACAGCTCAGAACAGTGCTGTTCCTTGGATTAATATTTTTATGTCGCTTCCTGAGCATAACACCACCTCCAGCAGCACCTGGTTTTTCCATATTGTTGAACTACAGCATTACAGAAAGGCACATTAGTATTTTCAAAAGCAGTTTTGTCACTGGGATTTACCCTGGCTCTCAGGTGAGACGTGTGTTTGAGTAAAAGTATCTCCTTCAGAGCACTAGCCAGTCATAAAGGCCTGAACTTTTGAAACAGAAAAAAAGGAGCATAGATAAATTTGCTTAAATTAAAATTAATTTTTGATAATCCTGACTTGGACTGAGTTGAATTCAGAGTGCCCAAGATAGTATAATTTTCATTTATTGCTCTTTAGATGCTTGCAGACCTAGAACAAGAGCAAGACACAAAGCAATTATTCAATTTATTCAATTATTCAAAAGGAATAAACTGCAACCTCTAAAGCCTAAGCCAAAGAGCAGCAGTCCTGCCCTCCTCACGGTGACAAGAAGTGCTGCCTGCAGTGTGATGTAACCCAGGAATGCCCAAGTGTCCTGGTGCCACCACTTGGTGCTGCAAAGCCCCCAGGTTACTCTGCCTGGCCCTGCAATGATTTCAGCCCTGCATGGTGCACAGAGGCACTGTCACATCTGTCACTTCAGAGCCATCCTCCCAGGGGACTCCAGACAGCTGGGGACATGCAAAGGCAGGCAGGCAACTGTGCAGCAAGCCAAGCACCTGGGAAAGAGGGAATAGCACAGAGGAAAAGGAGCAGGCTGAGTGCTCTGTGCTTGCATGTGTGGATATGTGTAGAAAAACAATCCTGTATGGGGGTGAAGGAAGCACCTGCATGTTTCTGTGGGCACTGAAGAGGCTCCCAGAAAGACAAGAACACAGCAGCTCTTGAGGCAGAGCTGGCATGTGTGTGAATGACGTGGCAGCTACACAGGGTGGTGGCATTCCTCCCCGCAGAGGGGAATATCCCCAGGCCACTAATGGAGAGTCATTGCTAAATTAAGTATGTCTGAAGCACTTGTTCTTTTCTTACATGTTTGCACTTGTGTAGGAAGAGCAACACAGACAGGCAATCTCTTAGCACAGGAGAAATTGTAACAAGAAGGAATTGGAATGTGGGGAAGAAAACTCCACAGGCATATAACCCTTTGGCATACAAGGTCAGACTAGGAAATTAGAGACAGCACTCATTCTGGACTACTTTTTCAGCTCAAAGACAGCAAATATCATTGTCCCAGGAAAAAGCACAGTGTATCTTGGCATTTGCATGGGATTAGCATTAATAGCCACTCTCCCCTGCACATGTGATGAATGAAGAGAAGGGCAAGAGTGAATCATAGAAGTGAGTCAAAGTGCAGGAGTTACCCTTCCCCTCTGATTCACCCTCTAGATGTGCCTCTTCCTCCATCAGCTACCAGGGCAGCTTGGTCTCTCAGCTGGAACATCTCAGGGTAGTGCTGAGGAGACACTGCTTTTACCTTCCCATGTACTTCTGGGGCAACACTCACCTTTTAATTCTAGCACTTTTATCTCAGCACATAACAGAGGTGGTGCTGTAGCTGGGTGGATGGGAAGGGATCAGGCTAGGGGTTTGATACCATCTCAAAGCCTGTAGCTAGCCAAAAGCAGCCATTTGCAGCTTCCTTCTATTACATCTGCAAGGCAGCTGTGCTCCCCTCCTCCCCCTGCCAGCACACACACAATTACACTAACACAACTTTCCTTTATTATCGTTATTGGGGGTTATATGAGGTGGACTGGTGCTGGGGGCTCTGTACCACCACTAGTATGAATTACAGTTCTGCTGGTGTAACAGCTCCTTTTACATCAGAAGTGCTTTGTCTGTCCAGCATAGTCTGTTATTGCTACTTCTATAAATCACTCTTAACATAAAGCTTAATGATCTGCATCCCCCTTTTCCATGAACCCCTGCCAAACAAGAGCACAATGCTGCAGCTGTAGCTATTAAGCTATATGGTGGCAGCAAAGCACTCCATTAATACCTCATGCTCAGCACTTTGTGATGCATGAGAGCTGTATAATTATGCCCTTGTTACCCTCAAATAAGAGGCACAATTGCCAGAAACAAACGTTTACAATTAAAAAAAAAAACTGTATCAAGTCAAGGACAACATTGGTTCATTCATAAAACAAGCCTTTCTGAGCAAAAGGACGATGAGGCAGAAAACAGACTTACATTAACGAGCCAGTTGTTTCTAGAGCTGTATTGTACCCTCTCAGAAAGGCCTCCACAGCCTCTTTATCCCAGCTGTTTTGAGAAACTATCAGGCAGAGATTTAGCCAAAGCCTTTGTTGCTATGAGTTGCACTGATAGGGAGGTTTAGTTGAGGTTTGAGGTACAGGAATGGGAAGCAGGGCTTTAGGAATGTGAGTATCAAAACCCAGTGCTCTGAAGCATTTGAAACTGAGCAGGCAGGCAAAGGACACTGAAAATGGATGTTAATGAAAATAGGAGTGATGAGTCTGTGCCCCTTGATGCTCACATCAGGATAGCAGCTCCACACCTTTGGTTAGTAGAGTGCAGAGACGACAGAACAATTAAGTAACTGTCTTTCCTCACCTAGAGCTCAGCATGAGCAGGGATTTCAGAACCGTGTCTGCACTGATATTTCTGGGAGAGGAACAGCTGGTGCAAAGGAAGTAGTTAAAAGGAGGGCTGTAGTGCAGACAGACTTGCATTATTTTGAGCAACGTTGCTTCATTCTCTAAGTAAGGGTAGAGCATATGGTAACAGAAAACTTGTCATCCTTTTTGTCTTACCATGTTATGCTTCCTGTAAGTCCAAGTGAGAACTAAAAAGAGAGCTCTGACACATACCCCAAGCTTAGCACTGCAGAGTAGTGCCTGCCTCTGTGCAGCACATCTAGCAGTGCATACCTGGCTGGGGATTTGCTGTCCCCATCTGGCTGTATATACATCACGCTGCAGAAGAATGTGCTTGTGCTGTCACCTCCTCATGAAGCCCGACTCTCACCTCAGGACTTGCCAACTTCAAAACAGCCAAGTCTGGTTTATTTTCCCACCAATAATTCAGCCAAGAGATAATAGGTCATAAGAAACAAACAAGTGATCAGGGCACGTGGGCTGGTCAAAGCAAGTTTCACTGGGATGCCTGGAGAGGACTGGAATTGCAAGAAGTCCCGTCTGGCACGCTTTACAGCTATGGTTGCCAACATTTCTGTTTATGGGCCTTGATTTTTTTTCCAGCATGCATAATTTGCATTTTTGGATAATAAGCTTCCCTCATTTAACTTCTCAAGAGTCCAGGAAATGCACAGGTACGCCTCACTCCATTCCTCTCCCACCTGTGATCCACAGACCTTTCATTGAAAACCAGAGCATAGTACAGACCACAAAGTTCTCCAAGACTGCAGTGCAGTGTTTTAAGTGCAGGTGTTGTCATGCAGCTGAAGCTCGACTTGAATTTTTAAAAACATTTATTGGCAGGTTACAAAACACAAATAATGCGAGTAAAACCCTTTCAAACTGCTCAGGCAAAGTATCTCCTTGAGACAATACTGATGAGATTATATTGCCAAAAATCCTTCAAGCTACATATTGAGAAATAAGAAAATTAATGGAAAGAGTATCCCTAAAACGCATAGTTCAATTTATAGCCACACTAGCAACAGAGGGACACGGGGGCTTCAATCTCACTGGAAATACAGGTGGGAAGAGGATGGAGTCCTTCAGACCAAAGGATCATCTTTGCCCTCTTGTGGACAACCTTCCCTCCTGCAGCTTCTCGGCAGGCTCCTGTGCAGGCGGCAGCAACAATGCAAAATACATTTCTGCTCTTCCCTGTGCTTCCTTGCACAGGCTAAGAATAGCCATTCCGAATCCAAGGGACAGCCACACCCAAAGCCCAGCCAAGCAGTGACCCTTGCTTGGCTCCTGCAGGACAGCAGCTGTGTGAGAGAGCAGGTGGCTGGTCCTGCTCCTCGCTGTACGGAGAAAAGCCATCCCAAAGCAAGGAAACACATCTGTGCCTTGACGGACGGATGGACAGAGTGAGCAGGTGTTGCCTGTGCACTCACAAAGGAAAGCTGCATGCTACGAGCCCATATTTTGCCCTGCTGCACTACATTCTGGTCATTTACAATGAACCAACCTGGATTACACTCCTGAGAAGGGGGTTGTCACGATTCTAGCAATAACATGACTTAAACTGTATAGTCATGCTCCAAATTATTAAATCTAGTATTTCTGAGTTATTTTCTCATGGTGTAAAATCCACCACTGACATACCTTTCTAATACAGCATTTTGCCTTGATTGTTTTCTTGCATCTAGGTAATTTAAAGCATTGGAGACCTTTTTCCCTTTTGATTCCTTATGATTACACTCATCTCTGGCAACTTCATCAAAGAGACAATTTCATCTTTAAAATTATTTCATCTTTTCGTGTTACAAAATAAAGAAAAGCATACTGTGGCATTCCAGTTTCTATGCCAACAATGCGTACATGATGACCACAGGGATAATAAGTAATCTCTAGGACTATGAGACAAAAAAGTGCTCCCCTGCCAAAAAGCAAAACATGCAGGTTTGATTCCTTTTCCTCACCCTCACTGCTGACAATCAGCCAAACGATTTTTTAAAGATCAAGCGACTCTTCCTCAACCGAGGAAGTCAGTGACCTGCATTTTTCTACACCAGAATAAATTATTTGCTAGGTTGTGCTCCTTCCTTTAGCAAGTCTGCTCCTTTATTTTTTTCAGTTCCAGGTAATCAAGACCACAGGAAGCAGCACCTGGATTATGCTCCTCACAGTAATTTATCATATGTAAAGGCTACTGCAAAGTACTTTGGCTGGACCCTGTGGTCAGGAGCAATACTAACCTTATCAGATCTTTTTTCCTGGGAACTTCCAGTGAGAATATGCAGCCAGTTGGACCCTCTTCTCCAAGAACAGGCAAACACAATGCAAGCTCTTTCCTCCAAACCAGGAACAAAGAATGATGTTATTTCCTATGGCTGGCTTTGCAAGAACTGCATAGCAGCACCAAATCATAGCAAAAACAAGAAACATTTATTTACTAAACCTTTATTTTAAAAAATGATTACAAAATATTTTAGAAAGTTCCTTAGATCAAGAAAATGTAACACATTAAAAAAGATCACAGGTTTAGAATGATAAAAAATATTTAAGCGTTTAAAAATTATTTAGATGGAAAGTCAAGGCAACACTGGAAACAAAACTATAAAATTCGTACTTTATATATAATTAATGTATTATCACCCTGCTTTAATAATAATTAAAAATCACTTAAATTCTTAATGGTATTAAAAGTGATATATAGCTCTGTCCAGCATAAAATTTAATATCCAAAGAGCTGCTTATGTTTACAGCAATAGATTAAAAAAGATATGAATTTCCATCTTAAAGGCACTATCAGCATCTTGATTCGCTGCAATTTTATAGAACCTTTGAAAAATTTACTAAGAATTTCCCCTCTCTGTAGAAAGCTTGGTATTTTATTGCACAAATTTGAACAAGGATCACCAGGACAGCCATTATGCAAAAACATCTTGTGCTGAGCTCTGAGAATTGCATGAGATTGCTCACTGCTCTTTCAGGTTGGAAGGTGCAAAGGTAGAACTCACCTGTAACAGACCCTTCCCTGCTCTTCTGAAGCACAGGATACAGACAGTAAGGCACAATTCCTTCCCATACTCAGAACCAAAGGGCACCAGTACCACTGTGATTTTAATGTGGGTTAAACACCAAACACAAAAATTAACATTGACACAATGCCCAGTACAGATCTTCAGAGCAGAAGCTCACAGCCAGACAGATCCTCACATATCCTGAAAAATCCTCTCCACCGATTCTCAAGGCACTGCAAAACAGCCTTGGAAGTGGCTGCAGAGCCTTTAAGGCTGCAGAGCCTTAAGCTTGACAGGTTCAGCTGGAAAACACCAAATCTGAGTGTCCGAGCAGGGCTCCAACACCACTGCCAAGCACTGTGGTGAAGAATGGAGAAGACAGTCCCCAGATAGATGTACTGGGCCAGCTACTTCTTTCCAACAGGCTTTACTACTAGTTATGATGTACAGAGACATTCACTTTGCCAACAGAAGAAATTTGAGGCAGTTGTATCTAACAGCACTTCTGCCAGAGCTCCCATCACTCTCCTGAACAATCCCTAATCCACTTAAGCGAAAATCAACCACCTTAATGGAAGCAATTTAAATAGGTGGTTTAAATAGGGTTGGCTGATTTCATGAGAAGCAGGCTGGGAAACAAGCAAAGGGCTTTGCTGACAGAGCACGAGGGATAAGAGGCATCCAGCCATACACACAGAGCTCCTGCAGAACCAGACATTTAATCCAATTCCAACAGCATTCTCTAGGATCAGTCTAATTAAGAAACAGACTTTTAAAGCCAGCACCTGACACTAGAGGCATCAAAGGGGCATGTCAAGACTGCTCAGTCACTTCAGCAAGGAAGCCTCTCCCCCATGTAGACTGGGAGGGCAGAGGAGCTAGGAGTGATAAGGAAAGCTAGGATATAGGAAGCTGATAAAACAGTTAAAAAAATAACCTCATAGAAGCAGAAAACAGGGCACACACATGCAAATCTGCTTCTCAACTATTTTAAAACAGAGCAAAAACACCTTATAAGGTGCAAGGATTAACATCACCATCATGCATGTTAGACAACAATTGGTTTGGAAGCAACATTTTAGACAACTGCCTTAAACCTATAACCATCATGTGACTTGCTCCTAGTATTTAACTAGTACGTGACAGACTATTGCCAGGTAAACTGCCAAGGCCGGGAGATGACTTTACAGATCCCTTTCTGTATCTCCAGAAATAGACATCAGTAACACATCACTTAGGTGGGGAAAAGCCTATAGAAAAAGCAATCAAAATCCAGACCACAATTAACTTATCTTCAGGCTGAGAAAAATAACAGGAAAAATTACCTCAAGATAAAAGTCCATTCACGGTGCTGCATTGCTTAATAAATACTTAGCAGCACAGTGTTGCTCTTACACTATATTTACAGCTACCAATTACAGATGAGGATTTAAAGACTACAGACATTTTGGTGTGGAAAAAAATTCAGTAGGACTCTGGGCAATACAAAGAAACTAAAACAAGACTGTTGGAATGTTACTTATATGGGCACAGTCCCCCAGAGTAAGACACTGCAGATCATAGAGGAGATATTTCTCAGTATGGATATTTTGTATCACCAGTAACACCGCTTGTAAACCAAACATCTCTAATCTACCCAGTTATCAGAGACAGCTACAGCAAGTGCTGACTGAAGTTGAGTTTTAGTGCAGACACTAATAAATACAAGACAAAAAAAAAAGCCAGTCCAAAGAGCATTTCTTCTTTACAACACAGAAAATTCTATGAAGTAAAGTATCTCTTCTATGCATAGCTCTAAAACGAAGCTATGGCTTTAACCTGGTGCTTCACACCACCTAGCAAAATTTTACATCCTCCAAGCAAAGTGTAGTGTTAGGCTTAAGACTCAGGCCATAGAGAGAGAGAGAACATCACAAACTCACACTCATCGGAAAGTGGCAATGGAAAAAAAAACCCAACTTTGACTTGCTATTACCCTCATTTGTCTTAAAACAGCTTCCTCTTCCTTTCCCAAATACAGGTCAGACAGTTTCTGGAGGACTTGTTCTCAATGCTGCCACAACATTTTACAGGACGGGAAGATGCCAAATTGGGACATCTATGAAATGCACTTATCACCTGGGAGACACGGAAAATGTCTTAAGCACTCAGACAAGAACTGTTTTTGCATAATCAGCTTTTTTTCATTTGCTGTGGTATTTTGGAACATCTCCTGGCTTACAGTAATTTTCTCTGCTTTTGAAAGCTTTCCTCTTAAGAGAGGCGTAGCAGTCTTGCTTTTACCTCAGACATCAGAAAAATGCTTTTTCAGCACTTCATTTCTTTTACAGCCATCAACATCTGGTCTGACACATCCATCACTTGTCTGATACATGTCCCATCAGTAGTGTTCCTTGCAGTCCTACAGACTGTTGCTTGCAAAACAAATCAAGGGGACAAGTGCTTATTTACCTGTTTGCCAACTGAGCTAGTCAGCAGCAAGGAGTCTCAAGCTACTGCCATGTTTATAAACACAGAAAATGGTAAGGTTCAAAACCATTCTGACAAAACTTAATATTATCTATACATAAACAAGCTGCATATGGTATTAACCTTGCAAGTAATATTTACCAGGGTAGAACCAACGTGCTGTAAGGTTTTTCCCGTTGATATTCAGATTGTTACTTCTGGGGTTGCTTCATGTAAATATTTATTCTTTATCTCACTCCTCTCACTGCTGGCTTTTCAAGTTTCTTCCTGCAACTGTTACAGCTTTCAAAACCACCTGAAAGAAGATTCTGGCATACAAGTCCAAACTGACAATCATGGAGTGCAAAACTGTCTCCTTAATATACCATTTACATTACCTTCCCCATAAGCTCCCTACAGTCACTATATCATTAAACTGATCTCCACAGACAGAACTGAGACATAGGAGTAGCAAAAACAACCCAAAACACCTTAATTAAGGATAAATATTCCCGTAAGATTCCAGTTAAGTATCCCTTTTACATTCAGTTTGACCAGGAAGTACAAAAATAAATTCTGGTGTGCTAATTTATAGCTCATAACAGAAACATCTGGTCCATTTAACCAGGAAATATCTTTAGGTTATAGCTAGGAATTTATGCCTCAGACATTAACCTTTATTAGCCATCTCTGTCAAAATCAAATCAGCACACTGCTGTCCTGAAGTGATTCTGTTTAGACCCAAAGTTTTTTAGTGCCTGTCATCCCAACAGGTGGCAGGACCAGTTTCCTTAGAACATGATGCTCCAGATGCCATTACCTGACCCAAGAATCCATAAAAATTTGTGATGAGCAATGTGTACAAAATCAATTAGAACAAAGAAACAGAAGTGGTTACCTACACTGCACTGAAAGTTAATTTTAGTTTGCTCCAATTAAAAAAAAAAAAGATAAAAAAAGAAAATTTCAGGAAGTTAGCTTCATTTATTCAATGGCTGATTTTCTGTGGTCCTCCGAGTGTTATCAGGATTTTCAGAGCGTTCATTGATGAGTTTTTGTTTTCGCTTGAGAAAGAGCTCTATACCAAATTCAGCTACAAATGCAAAAGTTGCAGAAAATCCAAATGCCTGTGAAAGTGACAGAAATAGGTGATTTTAAAATGCATAAACAGTAATAGTATCCAACTATTGGATACTATCTAACATTGTTTGGAAAGATTTGCTGTACCATTTTATATACATTAATAACGTTTATATATTAAGATTAGAGTCCTCCTTAAATCGATAGTTCAATTTAAATTAGACAGATCAGAAATCATAATTCTAGCACATTCATTGCTGAAGGTTTTTTTTACAGTTTTCATTCTTTTAATCAAGTGTGGACCTTCTACTGTGTTCTAATCAACCTTTAATAGTAAAAGTATATTAGTTTCATTGCCAAAATCAGCTATTAAAGTAGCATAGCATATAGCAGACTATCTATCCAAGAGAAAGCTGCTGATTAATGAGAGTAAATGAAGAACAGCATGTGCAAGGTGAAGGAAGAGAAGATCTGCAGAGCCTGGGTCAGCAAGGGAGAATGAAATGACATTTTGTGAATATCATTTCATTACTAGTCATGGCAAGATGAGAAATGGGAAAGAGAAGGCAGCTTTTTTCAAATAAGGCAAGAAACATATGCATTATTCTAACTCTACCTAAATTTTACACAACTGGTTTGGCCCAAAGTAATTTGACATTAATAAGTATTAAATCACAGTAGTTTTTACTTTTCCTACACCAGAAAAGAAAAGCAAAGGTGAAACTTGATTTATGCTCAAACTACTAGGTCTAAATATATCTACACCATGTAAGATGACTATACCAAAGTGTGTATCTCTAATAGCTGATGCTGCCCATGGAAGGGAATTATCTTGCTTTCATTTCCAAATAATTTTTTCTCGTTCAAGAATTTGATCTTTTAAACTCATATGTTCACAATTCCAAGCTTACTCAAAAGAAGTACTCAAATGACTAGGGAATTATGACATCTACAGCATCCCAAAAGTCCCTTCAATGCCTTGCCCTGAGCCTCCTCAGTGTTCCCTGGGAGAAAAATGCCCAGTTGTTCTACTATTTCTGTCATTGAGGAAGCTGCTGCTCTTATTGCAGCAAGTCAGTGTTGTCCACATGTGCTCTGTAAAAGCAAAAGACAGGATTTCTTGATGTCTTTGTGAGGGGGTGACATTATGAAAGGACAATTGAGGAAAAACAGAAATTTCAGAAGTAGGATATCAAAGAACTGGGCAAGCTTCAAGAGATGACAATGTTGAACAGCAAGAGATGACAGGAAATAATACAAATTTGAGGCAGCAGGCAAAAGGTGGGGAGCTGCAAGTGCACACAGAGCTTTCCAGTAATCCTGAGGAATGCCAGCTCTTTGGATTTCCTATGGTAAGATTCTGGAAGGTCTGAAATAGCTAATTCCTCCTGAAACATCACAATGCACTGAGTTCTATTCTCTGCCCAGTTTCTTCTCTGCAAATTGAGTGAAGTTTAAAGGGCAGAGAAATTAACATACCAGATAAATACAATGTAAATCTTGCCATTTTAAGACTTACACATGCAGCACTTTCAACAGCAGAGCCAGAGCACGTTGCAGAAAATACTATTGACGCTAGCAGAAACGAGGCACCTATGACTGGCACAGCCCAAAAATTCTGCAAATATATATTAAAAAAATATATGCAATTTAATTGGTTAAATAGGTTACCTAAAAAGAACAAACATCATAACAACAGCTGAATTTAATTGCCTGTGAATTTGTTTTGATTTTTGATGCTAATAGAAGCTTCAGAAAATACATTTTACAACTACATTCCAAATGACATTCAACATTATCAGCTATTTAAACAGCATTATCAGCTATTTAAAGGAGTCTGCCCAGTTTTTGAATTTTTTAAGTATTTAATTTCACCTAACCTTTTTTCACAATCAAATTTAAGCTCAGGACAACCATGGTGGCTTTATTCCCTACATAAAACATTTGGGAAATTAGAACACTGTACTTAGATGTGCTCATTCAAACCTTTTACTACACTCCCTTATCTGTACCCTCACATAAAGACCCTACTGTTTGCTCTGAAGGCAAATAGGAAGGGACATTTGTGAGATGGAATAATGTTCCTACTAACTTAACAGAGCTACTTTCTTGCACTGCTGGATCTTCTGAAGTATAAAGCCATAAACTGTAATGAGTCACGATTATTGCCAAAAAGGAGGTACTCTACACCCAGTAGGAAAATAGAGAGGGTAAACTGATAAATTGCAAGCATCAGGCTGGCAGTAAACTGTATTCCATATACATACATACACGTGATGGCTATGCTGTAGTATTAGTAGCATTAATGTGGAAACACTTTTCCACACAAGTCCTAAGATCCTGCAGGTAGCCAACTTTGAAAAAGATGTCAATATAAACTATCCAAGTTGGCTCATATAAGATACTTTAATCTACCTTTTACATGGAGAAGAAAAGTAGATTCATTTTGCATTAGGCTTTTTACTCCACAGCAGACTTTATGCACCTAGAAGAAATGGTTTGCTTAAAACCAAAAAGTTTTCTTACCATTTTCTGCACTTTATCTTCCCCCAGTGATTCATATAAATCAGTGCAATATGCACACAGAATCAGGAGGCTCAAAAGAAAGGCACTGCAACTTATGAATTCAAAGAAGTAAAGTCCACCACAAAGGCTGCAATCATCCACAATTTCTTCACAAACAACGGCCACTAAAGAGAAAATCTGCAAAAAAATAACATGCTTGAGCTGGATTAAGTTTTTAACATCTTCAACAAACAGACACCTCTGATAAGAAGATTAATAAAGCTAGCAGTGACAAAAATTCTCAATCTACAAAGAGTTTAGTGAAGTTCTGCACTATTTTCTTACAGACAGAAATAATTATACAATGACATGGTTCACACTTGGCTGTTAAAGGTGGTTGATAAAAAATACACTCAGGTAAACTGAACACACAGGCAAACAGAGGCTTCTTGATTAGACAGACAAGATTCCTGTTTTGTGGTTTTGTGCAACTTCCAGTTAGAAGCAGACGAGGCAGTGTGGAGAACACATCCTGCAAAAATGCTACTGCTTACTACATACAGCTGCACTCAGTTCTGAATGTATTTGGGTGCAGGGCAGTGGGGGAAACTGGACAGCACTGACACATTCAGCTATCTCCCTACAAGTTCACAGCTGATGTTACCTCACTTGATGGAACTTCAGAGAAAGTCCATGAACCCAACATTCACATGCTTGTGACCCAGTAATGACGGAAGCTCAACTGTTCTTGTAGGAACCAAAACCTCAGACTATGTTCAAGCTAGGTTGGACAATGTTTAATCTATGCAGAGGTTTATCTTCATCTTCCTGCCACAGTGTCTTTTGACAAAACAACGTGACTTAGTTCCTGTACAGTCACCATATCCCTGCTCCTGGATTTTCTACTATTTTATTGTACCAGAAAGAATATTTCTTTATTCAACTGTTGACTTATTTTGGACACTTCATGCTAATTTCCTTCACCCCATAAACTTGGCATAGCGTTATAGATCTTCATAGTAAGGAGTTCACCAAATTAAAACAAAGCCATGAGCAAGAATCAGACTGGGTCATAAAACTGAGACTGATATGAGAATAACAATCATATTTTTAGTAAGAGTATGTGGACAATAAAGATTATAGTTCTTTGTTAAAAAAAAATCTAAATTTAAGATTCAGATTTGTTCTTGGAAAATAACCACTAGTCTTCAATTTCAGTTTACTCACAGTAAAAACAAGAACAACAATTTAGCAGTAGGAAGCATAAATTCCCCTAAGTCAGGTCTCAGAAGAGCACTTCAGAGAATCGTGTTTTGGAAATGCAACAATATAAAGTAAACAGGAGCTCAGAAAGGGGACAAATGGGAGCTGGGTAACTTCAGTATTACTATCAGGCCTCCACATGCTTCCTTTCTCTCCCACAGTGGCTGGCAACACAAACTTCTCAGCAGCCCTTGCACCTAAACCAATAAACTACAATGTCAGTCCAGGAACGTTTTAAACTCTGACTTCCCAGTTTTTATGGTTTGGGTTTTTGTTATTTTTTTCATTTCTAAACATGTGCTTATAGCTGCATCCAATGACTTTCAATTTCACATTTTTCACAGGCTGAGATAGCACTGTACATGAAAATGTCTCTCTTTTTATAAGCACTGGAAACTGAATGCCATCATTTTCACTTGGGCTGAAACAGAACAGAAAGAAAATAAACCTGTCCTTAAAAGAAAGTATATGTCCAGATAACCATAATATGATCCAAATAACTGAAAAAAGCTTCTTCACTGAGTGTACAAACAAGTTGAAAAAATCCCACTCAAAGAGCAGTTACAAAAGGTTCAGTGCCAAATAATTGAGATTTAACAAATAGAATCCTGTGTGGGACTTGTCCAAGTCAATATTAAAATTTTTTATTAATAAAAGTTGAGTAATAAAATAGAGTACATAAATTTAAAAAGAAGTTGGCTTGAAGAACTTTTGAGTAAGTGCTTTGATTAAGTTAGTGTATCAGCAATGTATTTATAAGATGCCAGAGAGCTCTGCTTGGGTTTCTTAACTTGCTCTTTGATATCACTATCAGGAAAAATGGGGATTCCTCTGTTGTACTACTGCCACAAAAAAAAAAATTAGTTTTAAACACCAAAAGCATTGTTAGAAAAGCAGTTGTTTTGAAATTATTTTATTTTGTTATTAGTCCTGTCTGTATGTCTTGTCTGTGCACCAGAATTTAAACATCTTCGTCTGTCTCTTACCAGCAAGAAATTATTCATTGATACTGACATTAGGGTTGGAAGTTCCTAAACAAATGTCAATTTTGTAAAGAAGATTTAACAAGTGAATTGCTACAAAAGAATTTAACAAGCGAATTGCTACAGAAATAAAAATGAACTTGCCAACAAGCCTGTGAAGATGCTCGCCAGTGGGATTCCCAGTACAAAATCTTCTCCTTCAGATAGGTGCACATATTAATTCTCTATTAAGTCTGCACAATTTGGGCTACTACAGAACATGAACAGCTCAAAAGGAGGTGATTTTTAAGCCTGAATTACAAATTTCCTTTCCAGCTAGGGAATTTTGCCTAAAGTTAAATAATAGTTGATGGCAACTTGTCCTGATTTAGGTAATAATTAGTTTCTACCTCGGTCTTGGCACAATACACACTGTGCCATTTACCTTTGTGCAGAATTTGAACCAGTCGTGGACTAACTAAAACATCCCACCTATTAAAAAACCAAAACTAAATAAAACAACAGCATCCTAGAAACCTGTGTAATAACATGCCTCCCAGCATGCTTTTGGCACTCACATTTGTGACTTTTGGCAGTCACATTTTCCTTGTTTCATTTACTCAAAAGAACTGGCTAAGGTTACAGTGTATGACGTTATTCATCTGAACAAAAGTATTTCTTAGGTCTAGAAGTCAGTTTTCTGCAGGTGATTTCAGAGTATTTTATAAAAAACCCTTGATCACCACTACAATGAACAGAGCTCACTTTCTGATTGCAACACCCTGTTTAGCAGTCCACACAAGCAATTATCAGGGCACAATCCCAGTAACAACCACTACTGTAACACAAGGCCAATAGATGTTAATGACCTGGCATTTCCAAAAATCAACACTTTCCCAGAACGGGAACCTTCTTGCTGCAGAGACTGAGGCTTCCATCTTCAGGACTTTCTGGGGCTTGTTTAAAGTGTTTTGACTGAGACCTCAAGACCTGTGCATTTTGACAAAGGTCACAAAAGAGGAGGGAAAAATGTTGGAAATTAGGAGGGTGAACAACTATAACTCCATTTTCCTTTTCCTCCCACTGACAAATGGGTGCAGGCCATAAACTGCTACTTATTTAAGAACATGTCAAGCAGCTATTCATCCTGTTTAGGATAATGATTATTCTTCTTTTTCTTCTACTTAGAAAGCACTTTAAATAATTAAACAGTTTAAGGCTTAAGACCCACCATCAATAAATTTGCCTACATAATCACTTATTTTATTTTAATCAATGAACCTGCTTATATAAACATTCTGCTTGTCATAAAGCAGAACTCAGAAGTTCTTGCTTTAATGATCTCCAGTAGATGAATTAAAAGTTTATGTTCCATTATATTTATTTAAAGCATTCTTGGGTGTGATTTTTTTAAACACTCTTAGAAAACTTGGCAGTGTTACCACTTTGTGAATGGTAAAGAATATTACATTTCTGGTTGAGGGTTTTGACTGTGTGTGAGATGAAGCTTAAAACCTAAATGTCCTCTTTTCTGCAATGGTGAATTAACGAGAAAGGGCTGGAAATCACCTACAATTCCCATAAGCATGACACATCTGACTAAAAAGCCACTGTGTTGGCTACAAAACGCACGCTGACACACATTTGCAGTGAGCTGCCCTTTACCACCATTGGTTTCACTCATTCCCTGCCAGTACATGAGAGTGATGCTCCTCACATCCTTATCAGCAGTCACATCGGTACCTTTTGGAAAAGCCCATCACCAAACAGTGAACAGGACCTTACACCAGGAACCCAACTGCTTGATTCAGGAGTAGCAACATATAATAAAAAAGCCAGCAGAAGATAAGCCTTTTATTTCTTGGTGGGCCCAGGGCTACCTGACATCAAGTGATGTCTGATGGAGTGGGCCACCATTAGTACGGGTTTCTGGTGCAATTTTTCACAAACCACGGGAGAAATAGGCTCCTTAATTTTAGCACGGACAGCACAGACTGTCAGAACGGGCTGCAGGAGCAGCAAGAGAGGAAGGTCTGGAGCTCATGACCCAGCACTGCCTTTCCCAGTTTTACTGCCCTATGGTGAAGTTCAACCAAAGGCTTCTTCCTCCTGTTTTCTTCCAGTCCGGGCCCCAGAAGAAAGCCCTAAATTTCCTGTGAGGCTTCCCTCTGATTTAGAGCCAGGGCGGGTGGTGTTTAAGGCAGCAGGCAGCTGGACCACGGCGGCGGCAGCACCGAGCCTCGGGCACACGACGCCGGCACCATCCCGTGTCCGCACCCACTGCTGCAGCTCGGACGCCAAGGAGCACTCCCACCACTTCCCCACCATAAACCACTTCGAACCTGCATTATAAGGCACCTTTATGCCAGCTTTCCACATGAGTCTGTACAACTTCAGTCACCCCATGTCACGTCCTAAGTCAGGACACCTTCCCGGCGGAGCCAGCCCTTTCCGACCGGCAGAATCCATTCCCTCGAAGCCTGTGCGCGGCCATCTCCCGAGCCTGCGCTGGATCACCCAGGAGTTTAATTTTTAAGCGGCGGGGGACCGTCCTAAAGCCGAAGGTCATCACAACACGCTCGTTTCCATCCCAGAGCGGGGTACCCCCGCCCCGCCGGGCTCAGCCCCGAGATACTCTCGGTCTCTCCCCGGTCCCGGGCAGCCATCCTGCCAGGGATGCTCCCTCCGCGCCAGGCCCGGCACGTCCCGCACGGCGAGGGGAGGAGGGCACTCACCGCCTGCACCACCTTGACCGGCAGCCGCCATCCCCACAGGCGCCGCAGGGTGAAGCCGAAGGGCCGGCGGCGGGGCGCCTTCACCTCCGGTTCCGTGGTCTTGTTGTAGACGCCGCCGTTCTCCATGGCCGGGCCAGACCGCCAGCTCTCAGCTGGGAAAAACTGAAAGCAAAAGGGCGGCGTTGGGGCGGGAGCGGGAAGGGCGGGAGGCAGGCCCGGGGTGTGGCGGTTAGCCGGGCCGTTGGTCCCGGCGGGGCAAAGGCGCTCCCCCTGGCGGCCTCGGGCGGGAGCGGCCCTGAGGGACGGCCCTGAGGGACGTGAGGGACCGCGGGGCCGCCTCAGGCCCGGTCTGGGCTCAGCTCGCTAACCGGAGCTTGGTAAGTAAGGTGTACAAGATTATTCACTTGTCACACGAGATTGCGGCATCAGAAAGCGGTTTTAAGGCAAAGCTTTCCCTGCTTACATTCACATAATCAATTAGGTTGGAAAAGCCCTCTGAGATCATCGAGTCCAGCCTGTGACCAAACACCAGCACGTCAACCAGACCATGGCACTGAGTGGCACGTCCAGTGTTGCCTTAAACACCTCCAGGAACGGTGACTCCACCACCTCCCTGGGCAGCCCATTCCGGTGTCTAATCACTCTTTCTGTGAAGAAATTCCTCCTATATCCAATCTAAACCTCCCCTGGTACTACTTGAGGCTATGTACTCTTGTCCTGTCATGAGTTGTCTGAGAGAAGATCACGACCCCCACCTGGCTACAGCTCAGGCAGTTCTAGAGACCAGTAAGGTCACCCCTGAACCTCCTTTTCCCCAGGCTAAACAACCCCGGCTCCCTTGGTCCCTCCTCACAGGATTCGTGCTCCAGACCCTTCCCCAGCTCTGCTGCCCTTCTCTGGACTCACTCCAGCACCTCAGTGTCCTTCCTGAATGGAGAGCTCAGAACTGGACACAGCACTCGAGGTGTGGCCTCACCACTGCTGAGCTCAGGAGAAGAATCATTGTCTTTGAAGACATTCCTTGTCGTCAATGAGAGAAAAAATTCATATCCCCAAGCCTCTTCTAATATACTTCCACACTTTTGCCCAGATCAGCTTCTAAAAGAAACTGTAGTTTTTGTTGCCTATTAAGAGTAGATTGAACCATTAATATGTAAGCAATGGTGTGCTGTGTTTGCTTATATATTATTGATGTATTACCCACAGAGCTATTAGGGTCCTTCATGGTCAAGTTCAGTTATACTTGTTTAATTTCAAGGAAATGGAAGATTGGAACAAGTTGAAAAAGAGACTTATTTGCTTAACGTTAGCTGTATAGGAGCAGATTCCCTGCTTAGGGAACAGATCAGGCTGTTTGGACACTGCTTCTCTTTGGGAACTGCACAGTGCAGTGGGAGAGTGTGTGCTACAGAGCCCCGTGAGGCTGGGGCTACTTTTAGCTCTGCCAGAACACCCTCTGAACTGGGCAGATGCAGAAGTAGGGGCCAGACCAAAGCAGCTGGGCCACGCTCCCTGCTGAGTGTGTACCAGCAGGCCACGTGCCTGACTTCTCCCGGTAAGGAAACACAGTCCAGGGGACTACACAGTGCCCCTAGGCAGGATCATACAGACCTGTCTCTGCCATAAACAATATTTGGCTGCAGGAATTGGCTTGGGAGGCAAAAGAGTAGGACAAGTCCTGTGATTCCCAAGGTGTGGGCGTTTCTGCTAAAACAAATGAGGTATCACCATGGGTGTGCCCTAGCTTCTGCCTGGGATTGGGATAAGTTTTACATCGCTCTGTTGGCAGCATCCCAGACTACAGGAGTGAGCAGGTAGGTGTAGTCAGGAACATTTGCTGTTACCACTTATAAGTCCCCAGTGCCTTCACTACCTTTTTTCACACTAGTACATTATAAATTAGATTACATTACAGAGGCTGGCATCTCTCTTCTGAAGAAAATTTCCTTCTCGTTTTCTTTTCTTCCTTGACAACATTTCACAACTGGCTGAATAATTCCAAAGCCACAAAGCATGTGTCTAGGTTATACAGTGGTCTGACAGAGACAGACTTAACTGATATAGAAGCAGCTGTCAGGTCTTCTCAGTAGCATCTAAGGCTATTTTGTAACCCTTCCCCTTATAGTCTTTAGAATGCCTTCATGAAGCATTGCTAGATTATGAATACAGATGTTAGTATTGAAGACAACTGTCTTGAGGACAGACTGCTTTTCAAGGAGTCACAGAAACACAAAAGAAGACTAGAAAAGATAAAATAGATGGTGACCTCTTTCCAGTTTCTACTGCCTTTAAGCTGGTTTTCCTGTTCAGGCCCTCTCCAGGAAATACAGATCAATGATGCATGAATGATAAAGGCTACCTTGCCATTTAAAGCCTAACTTATTGAGGCCAATTTATTTCTTTATAAGAGGCTCAGGAAAAGTGAAATGACAGCAAAGCTAGGGACCTGTAAGGTCATGTGACAGAGAAGGAATGAAAACTGGACAACAGCATAGGAGTTGTTATCTTTAAAATATTTAAAGCATTACATTATGCTGCTCTTCACAGAGGTACAGCAGGTTTTCTTCACCCTTTTTATCACACTAACTTTCCAGTACAGTATTTTTCCTTTAAAGAGGGAATTAAAACAACAGTTACTGTAAGTAACAATAGGGTTTAATGCACATAACAGTAACTGGCTGACTGTGATGTGATGGAAATCCCATTCCAGATATACAGCTATTAATTCCTTTTGGTTATGTGCTACACCTGACAGTTTTCCAGAAAAAGAAGTCTTTCTTACCCTGCCACAGCCTCTGCACAATGGCAGGAACAGAGCTAAGGGCAGGACCTGGTGGCAGAGAAGCAACCCCACAGTTAGATGCTGAGCTATGGTAACATCTCCAGTCAGCCAGACACAGAGAGGGACATCAGAGGAAGCAGATTAGTGGTGAGTGACCTAGTTTTCTCCCTCATTACATCTCCTCCAAGACACCCTCCATAGTGACCAAAAAGCAATACCAATGGAGAAAGCACCCCCTGCTAGAGTAGATTGCAGTGTACACAGTATAGCTGTGTGACAGTGTCTGCTTCTTGCCACTACGTTGCAATAATTTCAAAACCTGTGAACTGGAGTTCCTTGAAGCAATTGAGTAAATGGCAGCTACTGCAGTAAGGGGCCACAGCTGCATCGCTGTTTTCATCAAGTGAGCCCCAGTGGCTCTTTGGCACTCTCTGTGTGCTGTGTTACAATGTGACACTAAAGCCTGAGTCCCTCACCCTCGGAAGTGGCAGCACTGGCCTCACTAATTCATGTTCTCCTTTTCCCATTTTCATAAATGCAGTTACGGGGTTTTTTGCTTTTCTTGCCAGAAGGCAAGGGAGAAGGAAGTAGAGGAATGGGAAAGCAGCTTGGAAGCCCAAATCACTGAAGGAGACAGACTTAGTTTCATTGGAAGAGTGATGAGGAAGAGGAAGAAGTGTGTGTTACTGCACAACTCAGGGAGCTCCACTGAAGACAGCCTGTCTGAAGCACATCTCTCTGCTTCATTTTTTGTTCTCACATGAGCATCTCAACATCTTCTGTTCAAGACCATCCCCACGTATTATATGAAGTAAATACAAGATGATTAGCTAGCAAATGAAATATTCCAAGTACTGCAATAATAAGCTCAGAAAAGACTTGAATGTGTTGCATCTGCTAAACTTTCTTTAGCTCTCGAGGCTCTATTTTTTGCTCAGTATTGCAACTGATTTTCACAAAATGTGACACCACACTAAACAGGCTCAAATGTGCGATTTTTAAACAGCTGAAGGTGAAGAATTAGCATTTTTAACAGTTATTACCAAGCATCCCCTATGGCATTAGAGATGAAATCCCCACACTTCCCAAATGCAAGCTCAGGCCAACTCTTCTCAGTGGTTTTTTTGCATGCATCTGCATGGCACAGAGAAGCATTAAGCCATGACGTATTTGATAGGCAATAGTTCTGCTGCTGCAGGTGTCTCACTGCAAACTGTTTGCTCCCCAAGGTGAGACTGCAGCCCAACAGATAGCAATTCTTGCACTTCAGAAGTATCACTAGAAATTTAAGGTTTATGTAGTAGCTAGTCCATAAAACCTAAAAGCCACGTGCACATTTCAGAGATTGTAATTTTCAGCTGAAAAATATGACCTGCCTGGAAATGAAGTGGACATTTACTCAAAAATTTCAAGCTTAAAATTTGCAGAGCAGCTTTATTTGAACCAGTATACTCAAAATAACTGATGTGGGAACAGGGTAGAGAAGGAGGAAGAGAAGATTTACAAAATTCCCCTGAAACAGTTTTGTTTCAGTCTAATCAGCAACTTGTCTACATTGAACTAGCCCTGAAAGTCTAAAGGAATTTAGTTGATTTATATTGTAGCATTTTTCCAGAGTTCATACTGAAAAGTATTTTTAAAGTATTATTAAAATTGTACCCTGTAGTTCTTGTATTACTTCTTTCCTTTCTGCATCTTATGTGCTAGTCTGAAACTTTGTATCCAACAGCACTAAAGGCACAGAAGAGTGATTGAGGGCAAAATGAATATAATTCCTGTTGTTACTCTTTTAAAAATTGGGGTAATCCCAAACCTAACCCATCCCCAGCCTAGAGCGAGGAAGTATTCTACCCAAATTAGCTTCAGTGTTTTTCCCAATTTATTTAGATTAGTGCTTGACTTGATGGTGAAAGAACAGGAGCAGGGTTTACTGGCACTACCCTTTGTGGAAAGGGTCATCTGTCACAGAGACTAGCTTTGCATGACAGTTGTGGTAAATCCCATCTTAATTGTCTAGTGTCACCGAAACAATAGTTGGGGGAACTGCAGCTCAAGAGGACAAAGCAATCAGGAGCCTTGGTCTCATCAGAGGAGAACAAGAAGCCAAAGACATCAGGTTACACAGAAATATTCTCAGATATTTTCCTTTACGGTAAATTTTTCCCTCAAACAGCATGAGCACGCTGCAGATAGGAAGTGACAGCAGCATTAAGAGAATTTGAAGGAGAGAAGCAGGCAACTTTAGTCTTTTAGAATGAAAAGGCATGGTAGGTGACAGTCTTTGTGTAAATAAGCATTTGTAAATAGTAATTTAAAAATCAAAACAACCAAAAAACTCCAAAGCTAGGCGAGTTTATGGAAAAACACATTTAGAAGCTTCAAATACACAGAAGTGACATCTGTTTTAAGAAGTGAAATTATAATGAGTCATTTGTAAGGTTTTCCCCTGTCCCAGCCTCCCCAAATAAGGGCTTAATAGCTATTAATGTGCAGGTATAAAAGCTATTAATGCACTGTATGGCCAATTTTCCAGATTCATAAAGGGTTTTGTGCTTTGACAGATGCTCAAATGAACTAACTTAGAGACTGCAGGAGTTGTCTTTTAAAAATATTGACAGTATCCACTAGTTTAAAGTGTTGCCCTAAAATCCAGTTTCACCCTACTGACACATACTATTGCAGTTGTGTGAGAAAGGATTCTCTGATGATGAAAGCAGGACCCATTCTCTCAAGCACGTTCCAAATTCAGTTTCAAATTTACATAAAGAACCTAGACAACTGTTCTGATACTGATGTGTGCAATGCATCCATAATTAGGAGCCTAATGTTTTTCTTCCCAACACACTATTCCATACAGCTGCTCATGAGCAGGTAATGCATTTCCCCATGTGTCACCTTTACTGAATTGTTGACATAAGCAAAATTTTAAGGACTGCAGTTAAATTCATAGTTAAGAATATCCACTGAAGGTCTCAGTCCACAGTTTAATTTTCTATTTTAGACAAGTGTGCTTAACTTGAGGCAGTTAAGTGCACAACAAAATGTATGTTGTTCTTAAATAAATTTAGGTATTTTGAAAATATGGAAGTAACTGAGGTCAAGGGAAGTCATCCTGCCCCTCTACTCAGCCCTAGTGAGGCCATACCTGGAGTGCTGTGTCCAGTTTTGGGCTCCTCAGGACAAAGACATGTAACTCCTGGATCAGGGCCCATGGAGAACAAAAATGATTAAGGGATGGGAGCATGTCTCTCACAAGGAAAGGCTGAGGGAGCTGGGCCTGTTCAGCCCCCAGAAGAGATGACTGAGAGGGACCTCATCAATGTCTGCCAGTAGCTAAAGCAGAGGTGCCAATGGAGCCGGGCTCTTCTTGGGGGTGCCCAGCAATAGGGAAAGAGGCAACAGCCAGAAACTGATGCACAGGAAGCTCCACTGGAATGCGAGGAAGAACTTTACTGTGTGGATCACCATGCACTGGAACAGGTTGCCCAGAGAGGCTGTGGAGTGCCCCTCACTGGAGACACTTAAGAACTCTCTGGACACAACAATCCTGTGCCATGTGCTCTGGGATGGCCCTGCTCTGGCCCAGCAGGGAGGCTGGACCAGGTGACCCCACTGTGGTTCCTTCCAACCTGACCCATTCTGTGAATTCGCTAGAACCACTACAGAATGCAGGAATGGTGGAAGAAGAGTACCACCATGTTCAAAATAGAGAGATTTCTTACTAATCAGAGAAATTAATATAAGACCGATTAAAAAAAACCCTAGAAACCTGAAATCATTGAAGTATCTTGGCAATCATTTGATCAGGATATACCTTTTACATTTTCTAGTCTGAGGCTGTAAGTAGAAAGTAAGCAAATTTCACAGAGGAAAAAGAGATGTTCAGCATTTGTGTACTGAAAGCTTAAGTAAAGTCCTACCCTTGGTCAACTACTACTTAGATAACACACTGCAGCCAGCAGCAGGATCCTTAGTCTAACGAGTGTGCTTTGAAAACATTGCAGCACAAACCACCCAAGTCCAATAAGCTAGTTTCACTCCTAGGAATAAACACTGCAGACTTATCCCCTTCCTTCCAGAAACAATGTTTTAAGGAAGTTTAAATATCTGCTAGTGATGCTATCAACCAAGAGGCAAAAATACAAAAGCATGTTTAAGATATTTTACACTACATCCTTAGATGTAACTGTAAACAAACAAGAACACCATGGCTTCAATGAAAGTTATTTAAATTTGAATGCAGAGAATACTTTATTAACTGATTACAGTTTTGATGACCAATTTTAAACCATAAGTAGTGTGGGAAACATAGTGGGGGACATTAAGGCTGAGCCATATATATATAGACAAATCTGGATACTGATATTCTGTACAATTAACCTCTGCTTTTTTCTTTATACATATTGTCTGCATTTAATCAGAGGAAAAAACAAAAAACAACCCTGGCCACTAATTTAGTCTTATACCTGGAATGAAAATTTGCATGGGTTTTTGAATGCAGTGTAAATTTGAGTAGAGATGAAATAGATTTTTTTTTTTAAACCATATTTCCAAAGAAGTGTTTAAGTATATCTGGAGTTTGTTGCTCTTACAGATTTGTGCAATTATTTTTCTTTTTCAAAAACTAGCAGTAGTTCTCTCACGTAGAGGTTAATCTATTTAAGATAGTATTAAACTTACCTAATGGATTGGGAAATCAATATAAATTAAGTGCCTGTGGTGTGTATCAGTTTTCCTGCTCTAAGCAACCCCTATCACTTGAGTGGACATACTTGCAATTTTACAGAATTACACTGACTTTTCAACAAAACCCAGAAAAAAATTAATTTACTGTTTTTGCCCTGTGAGCAGTGTTCCTACACAATGTGATAACCATTTTCCATCTGTACAGCTCCCTTTTGTAAAGTTGGGCAACACATATAAAAGAAAGACAGATATCAACGGTTTGTGTTCTGAAAGATATTTCAGTTCTTTAGTTCCAGTCACTGAAGGAAGAGGCAGAGGCAAGTTTGAATTATCCCAGAAAACTGAACAATTGGTTTTATTTGGTGTCTTCAAGATGCTTCACCTTCTGTGGGAGATGTAGATGATGTAGGAGATACCATTTCAGGTTTTCGTGAAATTCTGTCCAATTCTGCTTGAACATCTGTTAAAACTGGCTTCTGACCTACAAAATAAATGTGTATCATTCAGTCATGTTTATGAAAAACCTACAGTAACTTCAATTCGTAAATCAGACAAATCCTAGTAACTGTTACTGCACTCATTGGGTGCAAAATTAAGGCATAAGGCCAAAACCCAAAAGAAACTGAAAGGAAACAGCAGAGAAAAAGTCATACCCTTCCATATTTCCAAAGAGTTAAAGTATAAAACACAGAAGACTATTAAGACTAACAGTTATGACTGCTTCTATACAATTTTCTGTATAACTTTTATTTGAAATAATACTGAACGTAAAAATCAAGGGTTTCACCAAGGCCAGCAAAGTCACTTTTGTGTACTTGGTCATCATAAACCTGACACCACTGCTCACACAGACCTGCAGATGGCAAATCCCTTTCTCTCCTCACCCACTTATCTCCTTCCTAACTTGGAATGGCACAAACATTTGTGCAGCCACACTCTAATCTAATTCAAGCTCAAAACACACCATTTCCCCCCACCATTTTAACTCCTACTCCTCAGTCTAGGAGTACAGTTTGTATGTTCTGTATATAGAACACTATGTTCTATAGCAATGGAGGAGACAACATGGGAAAAGGCAGTGCAGTATTAGGACTCCAACGCTATGACAAGCGTGCACAGCATCTGTAAAAGAATGTTGTGGACACATGTGCAGTTGTAGCAGTGTCCCAGCATCCATTCTGAAGATGCAAGTTAACAGGAACTATCCATAAAGGTAATTTTGGCCAGATGTACTTTGCTGCTCTTCAAATCATTTAACAAAAGATAATACTGTATTAGAATCAAAGCAGCTAATAAGCAGAGGAACTTCCCAAAGCTGCTGAGGAAAAAGTATTTCTGAGATCCCAAACTACTCTTAACAGAGAGTTTTCAGATTTGAGGAGTGAGTGCCACAGAAATTACTAAATACAAGAGACCAAACACTGAGGAAGGTGAAGAGGCCACATCTAAGCCGAATTTATTAGTGTTTATGGTAATTCCTCAAAAACCTAGTCCTTTCTGTTGTTAAACTGGCTAAAACCCTATGCATCACTTCTTGCATAATAGGAAGTTTCTGAAAACTGTTTTGTTCCTTAACTAAATTCTGTCCTTGAAGTTTCTGCCACAGCCCCAGATAGAACACTTTTCTGGAGCGCTGCCTCTGTTTGCTTGGCATCATTCAAACCTGCTACCAGCCACTCCCCACAGGATTTTTCAGTGGGTGCTCTCTGTGCCTCATATTGCATCAGCTGCATTTGTTTGAACAATCTCCATATGGTGTTCAAACTGGCACTGCTGACTTGGCCTACACCACATTAGGAAGTATTCAAACTTTGCTTAGACAACTGAGTTTTGCACTTAGAAAAGGGAAGTGTGCACAGGTGAAAAAAAATTCAGGGTTTGTCTACACAAAATGTTAGTGGGAAGTGTGAAGTACCAATGAAACACCAGCATTCTCCCAAGTGCAGCATTATTAACAACGTCTGGGGAAGCAGGGAGGGAAGCTGTCTGTGTACATATGCTCTTAAGTAATACAGAAACATTTAAAATTGGAATAATGCCAGTATAGCACTGCATCTAGCTTTAGTACAGTCACTATTAAACATTTCTAGTTAATAATAATTATTAATCACCTCATATATAAACAGCTGTCACAAGAAAACACTTAAATATTTTTACAGGCTGTCACCAAACTCAAAGTGCTCATCACATCAGAGCTAAAACACTAGTGAAAGAAAATTTAAAGCTATTTTAATACTGGCAGTATTGTCAAAAAGAATCAACTTGAAATACAATTCTAACCTATTTAAATAAGCCTAGAAGAGGCTTATGGCATAAACCATTTCATTGGGATGATGGAAACAAAGGGAAAAAACAAGGAACCCATGCAGACAAGATTCATGCTTAAACAACTACATGAAGATTTTTTCTTTGCTCCTGTGAAAGCCACAAAAAGGCAATATTAAAGTGCTGTGGAAACAAAATCAAAAAGCCATATAGAATACAAAAGTATAGATATAAAACATTCAGTTAAATACAGTAGTGTTCATACTTCTGATAAACTATTCTAACAGGAACAATCCATCACTCAATTTAGATTGAGTCAATCTTTTGTCATTAATCATACCTGACTTTTTTGCTGATGGTGGTAAGTTGCTGCCAGCGCCTCCAGTGCCACCTCCTCCTGGACTGCCACCAACACCACCAGGGCCACCAGGAGAACCAGTTTTCTTGCTCAGGAGACTATTGAAGAAGTTAGCCAGGACTCCTTCAGATGTAGCTCCAGCTACAAAGGGAAAAAGGAAAGAAAAACCACAACACAAAACCAACACAGATTTTCTAAGTAAATAATGATTTAGTGTGTTAATAAATCTAAATAAGCACATTAAAGCAGGCAAGCAAAGCAATTATTTTTACTTTTTCCAGTTGCATTTGTGCCCTCATAAGAAAAGGTACCTTTCATATTGGGATCGATCTTTTTTGACCCAGTGGGGATAGGTGTAACACTGGCAACATTCGATGTGACAGATCTATTTGGTGTCCTAGGAGATCCCCCAGGAACTCTTGGTGAGGCATCCTATTAAAAAAAAAAAACAACAAAAACCAAAAAACAACAAGCCAACAAACCCAAAGTGTAAGAATAGATTAAATGAAGTACTTTGTTACTTCTCACAGCTTCTAAGCTTTTGTATTTTAAATGTAGTATCTCGTGCAACTGAAATGACACAGGATTAGATTTTGCTGATTGTGTACAAGATTTTTCACTCATAGAATATTGTTAAAACTATTAACTTTAGTGTAACTAAAGCTCAAGAGAAGGTTTTAATTTCATCCCCATGAGAAACCTGAAAACCCATCTGTTACTCAGTAGTGCCTCTGACCATAAGTGCATTCTAACATATGGAAAGGAAAGCTATGACCTTTAGCCCTTGCTGTCAATACAAGCTGTTGTGGCTCACCGTGGAATGTCATAGTTTTAGAGCACTATGAGTCTTTAAATACTATGTAGTAGTTTAAAACAATTAGATCCAACAATATTTGACAGTGCAGATAAAAGCAACCCGCTAAATATATAAAAGTTAATGATTTTCATGTGATGGTATTTAAAATTTTTGTTACTAACCACTGGCCTTCCTGCAGCAGTAGGTGGTTGTTTCGCCAACTGTGACTGCAAAAAACCAAACATACACATGAAGTGTTAGATGTTACAGTGATTAAGAATACAACCCCAAACTTGTATTGGGAATGTTGTTAAATTAAACTCTTGATGCTTGTTTTATAGTGAGAAAATTACCTGCTGCTTCATAAGAAACACTTGGTCATCCTCTGCTACAATTTCTTTTTCATGAACAAACTGCAATACAAAAACATTAGCATAAATTTGACTAAAAGAAAGAAAAAAAAAGGCGATTTCTTTTTTATCTGCTGGTGAATATGACCAAAACATTCAATAATGAAGTATCTGTATAAAATACTATGATTGCTGCACATCACATTTTCCATATTTAAGACTGCTGCCTCATGATTGCATTTAGGCCAAGTTAAGTAGAAGTGAAATAGAATTATCATTAACTCCTTTGACCTCTCAGGCATAAAGCTGTAGAAATATTTGTAGAAAGACCCACAAAAGTTCATTTAACTGTTCAGTGAAAAGGAAATTACTAAATGGCTACAAGGCACATTCAGGGGTCTCAGGATCAGTAAGAAACATTCATGGATGCACACACTCTGCATCATGCCCATGTCTCTGTTAATTTATGGAGGCCTCACCTCAGTATTACTTTACAGGTAACTATGTCACACAGGACTCTTCACCTGTGCTGCATCACACTGGTGTAGGAACTGGACACAGACATCTCAGAGCCCAGTTCTATGCATCAAATCGCAAGCACTCTCCTTCCAAATAAGCTCATCAAAAATTCTGCCCAAGCAAGCATGGCAAGTATCAGTATGAAAGTTTATAACCTAGGCCTGAAGTTTATAAGCATGCAAAAGGAGATATGGTACAGTTATATTTTCCTTGGATACCTATTTAACATGTCTTGATATTTTCCCTAAAGATTTCAGAAAGGACATAGTATTGGTTTTCTCCACTAAAATAATTCCCACTTGAAAATAAGATCAGTCATAAAACTGTAGCTTTGTTAGAAAAAAGCCATAGAAATATTTGCCTTCAATAACCTCTGAGTGCATGGGAGTCCACTGCTACAGGCATTTTGTTCAACAGGCTCATATATGTTTACATTGACATTCTGTCAAGGCCTTTTGTTAGATAGTACAAGGGAAAATACGAAAATACACTGAATTTATGTAGAAGCTGTTTGCACATGTTTATTTTCGATTTTACACCGTCTCAAGCTTTCTTATTTTAAATACTCTAAAAGAAAGCATTATGAAGTTATAAACAACTCAGAGCAAAATGAAATGTTCTTAAAAAGACAACTCAACCTGAGAAACAGGTAAATCATATTTAGTATTTTTGTATTTTTTCAATATCAAATATGTCTTAAAAGCAAAACAAGTGTATTTGCAGTCTTGAACAACGTAACAGTGGCAGAAAAAAAGGTGTAAGCTGAAGAAGAGAGACAGAACAAAAACATAGTGATTTTTTTTGTTAATTAAAGAGCAACTTTAAGAACAAAATAAGAACACAACCCCCCTTTCCCCCCCATGGTACATCACACTTTTGATAAACTGGAAGCACAGCCTCAATAAAAGAGAAAAAAACTAACAGGCAAATAAATAGCAAAGCAGTTAAATGTGAAGACATCTCAGTGTACCTTTCTGACAGGTGGTTTTGTTATGATATCTTCAAAATTGTCATCTGCTTTTAGTGTCTGGAAATTCTCATGCAATATTCCTATCTTCTTGTCATTATCCCAACCTGCAGGACTAGAGAAAGGATTATTTGGCTTAAAATTCTATTGCTCCTTTAGGCTATTCTTGCATGCACTCCTGAACTGCACACAACTGAGAGCCAGGAAGGCTGTCCCACTGCCCATTCTCCTATGCAAGCTGGTTATTGATCAATACAAGTAGGTAGAGACTGGTTCACCATAACAGAAAAGACGAAAATCTCAGGCTTAACATTTCCCTTTGCAGCAGTGAGTGTTTGTAATCTTCATCCACCTGCACTCACCAAATTCCAACTCATGAGAACATGGAACTTTAAAAAGCATAAACCAAAAAAAAGGTTCTAAATGCTGTTTTACAGTAATGCACAGATTCATTTTGTAGTCACACACACACACAATAGTGCAGATAACTTACATAAATACTGCATCTTTTTCCACAACAACAGCTGGAACGTTGAAAGGAAATCCGTACAACTTCTGGACTATATATTTATACACTAAATCAATGTTTTTGTTTTCTTTTACTGAAGTGTAAATAAGTGCTGCCCCATCTGAATAAACAAGTTAAAGAAAACTTAGTTTAGTGGCTAGTAAAAGAAACTAAAATAACCTTTAAACTATCAAAAACCAGCTACTTTGTAGAATTTTGAAAGGGAATACAAAACCAAAGCAAAACAGGTCAAATAACTTCCAACAGTTCATTCTGAAATAAGCTAGTAATTTAAATCAATCTTTTCTTTTTTTTCTGCATTTGTTTTAGGCCAACTCAGCTACTGATTTTCAAGCAAAGGCTCTTCTCACTTTCAAAGCCCCCCAGTACCAATGGTTTCACTACCATGTCTTTAAAACAGTCTTCTGCTTTTAGTGAACAAAAATTTTCATGCCATATCCTTGTATCTTCTCATTATTCCACCCTGCAATCACTGCAGCACTAACACTAGCAGCTTCAAAAATGCCAAAGATTCTTCCACTTTCCCATCTGGGCTTTTTTAATTACAGGAATGAACTCTTACATTATACAGTGATCTGCTTTTAAAGGAAATGAAGGCAAATAAGTTTACTATATATCAATTACTAAAATACCAAGAGAGTGCTTAGTATTCTAGCGTTGTTCAGTATCAAATTAACACATTTTATGGACGGGATTAATAAAAGAGTAATTTTTACTTCGGGATTATAAAAATACCAAATTCCCTAATTTATTTCCACACGCCTGCAATTCAAATCCTAGAAGAAAGTTATATAATGGGGTCTGATTCCTATTCTGTTAAATTCAGAATGGAATTTCAAGTTGTACTTGGCCTATGCAATCATAGAGACTAATCCCTACTATTTTATATTCTTCCACCACACACAAGAGTTACTACATAATTCCATTTTGAAAAATTAGGTCTTGGAAGCACCATTTCAACTGAAGTCTCTGACTCTTGAACTAAATTTTCCATTTGTCACCTGCTGTGCCTCCAATAGCATTTAACCTTCCCTTTACCATAGCACAAATGATGACACAAAGTAGGCATGTTACTGGCATCTAAAATCTAGATCTCAGCATGTCTATCTGACTAAACAACACTAGACAGTATTTTATACACTTCTTCTAAAAAAATGAAGTTTAAAAAGAATAATAGCACAGGAACAGCTTCTGTGCATTGTCACTGTACTGATACAAGTCAGTGGACCTTGCCTACAGCGATTCACACTTCTTTCCTTTCCTCCTAACCTCATCCTGTGGAATTACTGAACATGGAGGAGACTGCATATTTGGGACAAAATTAGTAACATGCCTTATGTGCATCTGGAGCAAGACCATACTTAAATGAATTATCTTGCTGTTATTTTAGAGAGCTTATCAGCTAAGATGTGCTGTTCTGAAAACCGATTTCCTAAATATGGAAATGGAGGTAATAAGGAAATTCATGGTAAGAAGGCATGCTAGAAAATCTTTTAGCTTTGTAAAAAAAACCCAAAAAACAAGAAAACAGAAAAGTTTAATTCAATGTTGCCCATTGGGGTAGATGAAGCAGACTGCAAGCTACAGTAAAAGAGTTGCATCCTTCTTTGGTACAGACACAAATATTCTTTTAAGCTTGTCACAATTAATACAAGCACTTGAGTAATTATATCATCTTTATGATGTGTTAAAGGATACATTGTAAGCAAAACCGTCTGATATGTGACTGAATGAAGTCGAAGTGTTCATCTCTGTAGTCATGCTCTTTTTCCAGAACACTGATGGCATCACACTGTCAAAATAAACACAAAATTAATATACTGCTTTCAGTCAACTGCAAATATAGCAGTGCTGCTACACATCCAGATCACAAGGGGAAAGGGAGATGGAGTGGGGTGGGGTAGTGCAGAGGAAAACAAAAACCTGCTAAGATAGTTTAGAAATAAAACTGAATCTTTTTGGTTTATAATGTATAACTGGACGTACATGTACTGGAGTCAGCCTAACTTGAGAGTCCAAGTGACTGGAATTTTTCATTCACCCTCCCTCCCCACTCCAATGCACTCCTCACTCAAAATCTCTGTTGTAAACTTACCACTAAATACCACCATTTTTTACCCTTTTTTTAATTTTTTTTTTTTTTACACACTGTGGCATTAAAAGACAGTGTTTTTAATCCAGGTACTAACTAGCTCTTTGCAAAGGGAGGCAAAAGCAAGGAATATGGAAGCAGAAAAAGAAAAAAAGTTGTGGGGGTGGAGAAAAGAACAGAAGGAAACTAGCAAGTGGGAAAAAAAAACACTGTTCAAATGAGAGGGTTAGCCTTCTAGCATATGCATCAAAAGGTTTATGCCTTCCCTAGGGGACAGCAGAGGCTGCAGATGCAGTATGCTTAATGCCAATGAGAACTGAGGAGCCAGGGGGAAAAAAAACAACAAAACGAGATAAAAAATAGCCACAGAAGAACCACACCATTGTTTTCTTTAATATGGTTACCTATCTAACAGAAATCAGAACAGATCACATAAACACCCTAAGAACTGAGAAAGGTTAGAAGTGCAGCTCTTCACTAACTACAGCTCTCAAAGAAGTTCATCTTCAGAAAAATATCAGAAATATTAAAAAACTTTTACAATTTTCAGAATACGGAGGACTCTGGAAATCAAGGGGAATTCTAGTTGCTTATTGTCTAGCTCATTTCTGTGAACAAAACCAGGTCTGAGGTACTTCTCAATGCCTTGAAAACTAGAAGAACTAAAGGAAAAGCTAATTCCAAAATAACATTAAATAATGGGTTCCAGAAGATAATCAAGCTTCAATATGAAACACTAAAGAGTTCTTAAGTGACGTATTCAGAATAACTTAATAACCATGTGCTTCCCACCCCAATCCACAATTGACAGAGTTATTTCAATAAAATATGCAAAAAACCTAAAACGTGAAACAAACCTTTGTACAAACTACTACTACTGGAATGCCTAAGTTACATGTTAGTGTATCTGCACCCAGGGGTAAAATCACACTGTCATCTTTGTCTTCCTGTAATGAAGTATTTCTTCTCTGTGGAGAAGCTGGAAAATCCTCGCCTGGTTCTATATACTCCTGGAAGTCTCTTACCACTGAAAGTAAAAAGAGTTACATTAAAACATCAGCTGCTTTATTATTTCAACAATGATTTCCACTGCCATTGATCTCTAGCACTGTTGATTGTATACTTCTGTATCTGTGTTGAAAAAACAGAGCATGCACCTAGTCCTGGCTAGCTGTTGGCTCTGTGCAGCACAAGGGAGAGCTAGCAAGCCTGAGATCTCCTGGATCAGCAGCCAGAAGAACATGATCAGATAAAACCGCCCATAAGGACGACATGAATTTTTTTTCATCATTGTGAAACCATTAGGCAGTTGCTACTAAGGATTACTGTTTGATGTGCTTCCTAAAGGACGTAAGTTTCCTTCCATTCTTCTTGGCAAAGTTAATGAACAGTTTGTCAGAATAAACAGAATTAAGCTTCACACAAACTGCTTAGTTGCTACTGTATATCAGGTTTTACTTACAGACCCTTTGTCCATACTTCACACTCTGTACAGTGACTCAGCAGTAGTACAAACAAAATAATAGAATACATAAACATCCATTTAAACTAGCTTTATAATTAGTTAATAGCATATTAAACATTTGGTATGCTTTAAAATTATCAGATATTACTTGAAAATGTAGCAAGCAGGGTAAGTTATACTCTTTTTTTTCTAATTCTCTTTGCAAGTCCTTGTCATGTTCTGCTGCACACGCCCAAGCCTCTAATTACAGTCACTTACTATTCCTACAGTCAGCGATGCAATATGAGGCACAAAATGTCTGCAATTTTTCACATCACATGTCCTGCTCCACACAGCAGAAACAAGGCTCTGCCAAACCAAACCACTGCCTACTATTCCATGAGAAGCACATCCTGATTCAGCACCAGAAGTCAGGCAGCAAGGCAGCTCAGCTGCATCATGCACAGTGAAATACCCCAGAACATCTTCACTTCTGTGTTAATCCACTGCTACCTTCACTAAACTGACTGAAGGCCTCTGAGTTCATACCTAGAAAAGCATCTGTGCAATTAACAAAGCAAGACTTATTTCAATGCCCTAGAGGAAAAATTATATTAGGTCAAGATTATTCAATTTTTCATCAGATCTTGAAGTTCACAATAACAAAAAGCACATGCACAGGTTACCATCTCAAACTGTCAATCCAGGCTCTAATTCAGGGAATGCTGCTAATTCAAGTCTGGTCCGAAGAGCTTCTGAGATTAACTGAATATAACTCAAACCCAGAGTTCTCACCACAAAATGCCACTCTACAGTGTCTTTCCTGTATAGTATCCTGTACTAGGATAATTGCATAAATCCTCCACTGGATTCCTAAGATTCCCAATGTGCCATCATAACATACTAATCTTTATGTAAGTAGAGAAAGCAGTAAAAAGGAGGATTAATTTAGTATATCACAGCTCCAAAGCTGTGGAATACTATCTCAGGTCTTCCTTAGAAACACAATTTCATTAAATACAGATTAATTCAGTGAAGAGGAAGAGCTATTTCAACCCTTCACACACAGCTGCTATGTATCCCCAAATGCCTTTCTATACCAGTTCTAGTCCTCCAGGGTCTGTCTTCAAGTGGAGTTAAGCTTTTAGAACTGAAGACAAACACAGCAGCATGCCTCCAGAAAACTACACACACAAATCCTCAGTAGATTTCAGTCCTGGTAGCAAGTTAAATCAGCTCTCAGGGACACTGAGCCTGACACAAGAATCTACTGGCATCCCATAGCCAGAAGTCAGGCAAGCAACGTTGCCTCCTCATTTTGGCAGTGTCAAGCTCCTGCCCGCCTAGCAATGCATGAAGTCACTTCACAACAGGATCAAAACAAAAAACTGCTTCCAGTCACATCTGGATTGTGTCCAGGGCCTCTGTTATAACCAATGTTCAGACAACTTATATCTGTAAGAATTAGACCAGATGATAGAAAACCAAAACAGACAAAACTAATTGGGGTAGAATTTTTTTCTTGACTCATTTCATGGCTTACATTTTCTGGATTTTGTAGAGTTTCTCTATCCCGTTCACTCAGTCCGTAAATAACCAAAACTATCGGCTATACACCTTTGATAGATACTGTATCCATAGTTTCAGCCAGCAAAATCCTATCCTGAGTGTTAAGAGGGGAAGTTTAATACACACACACTAACATCCAAAATCAAACCAACCAAAAAAAAAAACATCCAAGAGAGCTCAGCTCCTCCCACCTAAACAACTTCTTGTGGAAGATCTGATTCTCAAGGATAGTACTTCCATGGTAGAAGAATCTCTCTCTTAAAGGGACAAACAAAACAACTAATATTCCCCATACCTCATTCCAGAGTATCCACAACTGTCACCTTACATTCCACTTCAACACAGCACAGCTACAACCCTCATTTCTAAATTAGCATAAGGACTCATTGCTTAAGAATGCATCAGTTAGAGAGCCACTTCAGACTTTAAAAGAAAGTTTAATCATGTAATTTGATCTCAACACTCAGCTTTCTCAAATCTCTTCCTACCCTAAGGGAAATGCAAAGGATTACTCAAAAGTAATGTGGAGCTATAACGTGAGTTCAGCCAGCCAGTTTAAGAAACCCTGAAAAATCATTGTGTTCTGTATGTTTAAAACTAAAAAGACAAGACACTGACAGAGCAATGAACACCTAGCTCTGTTAACATCAATAAAACTCTACAAGTGGAAAGGGGCTAGACGTGGCCATGCTGCCATGAATACTCTCAAAATTTACACTTTTGGTAGGCACAGAACAGGTCCTAGATTCTCTAACTGACAAACTATAGGAACAGTTAAGAACCTGATGTAGTGATCTGCCTTTAAATAAATAAATGAAAAATTGAATGCTTAGAATTTTTTTTTGCTTGGTGAATTTTATCTAGAAAAATACATAAAAAGCAAGACTAATTTCAGCTGTGTTCATTCTGGAAGTTTTTTCCCCCCCTACATTGTTATTCTGTTAGAAAGAAGTACTACTATTGCTCACATAGCTGCTTGAGACTTATCTGAAACTAGTCTTGCTTGGTAAGTTCTAATTTTAAATAACACTTCCAAAGAATGAAAAAGACTGCAATGGAGAGATTAAATGGTGCAGAAAGCATTAAGCGTATTTAAATGGAGTCCCATGTATTTGCAGAATACTCACACTTTTGCTCCATTTCTTTCATTTCTTCAGGAGGAATTTTTAACTTGTCAATATGTTCTCTTACAACACTTGCCCATTTTTGTAAAGAATCCAGTGCAGTCCAAGGTCTAGACATGTCTACTACCAACATAACTAGAGTGTCCTTTAGAGAGCTTGCCTCCATTGCAAATTTAAGAAGACCTTTGTGATACAGGTCACCATCCAAAATCCATACATTACATCTTGTTTGGTCTACAAAAAAAAAAAAAGAAAAAGCATTTAATGAGATTTACTTGAAACACACCACTATATAATGGCTATTGAATGTTCTTTGGACATGTAAAATACAAGGAAGAAAGCAGATGATATTTTCTCAGTCCATTGAACACATATGATGACACAGCAATCTGCAGCAAGTGGGGAGACAAGCTCCTCCTCTTTCAAACCGTGATGTTTAATGGCTGATAACTGAAGATCTTAAATACTACACAGTACTACAAACTCACAAACACTTGTGCAGTAAAAGAAGAGACGCTGATTCAAAATTATTTGGCTTAATGTACTTACATTTCCTTTCAGGTAAATTTTTATTGCTTGTTACAGAAGTTCTGAGGAAGATATTTAAAGCAAACTCCCAATCTTCTTAAATCTTGCTCCAAACCATCTTTGAGACCAATACCCAGACATGAATGTCAGGAAAGGCCAACTTCTTCTAGTTCTCCTTCAACATGTTTGGGATTTTTTTATAGCACACACAAGAGTTCTCATTTTTCTCCAAAGCTTCCAGTATATCCTTATTCACGTCCCATAACTCCAGGTACTGGGATATTAAACAAGATCTTAAACACTTTTTCCTTCCTAGCTATACCTTCACCCAAGTTTTTGGGTTTTCTTGTTTGTTTTTTAAATCTCCTTTAGCATTGTGCACAATTTCCTACCCCTCAGTCGATGGCAGTAGTCTTGCAGATTGTGTGACAAAGGATACTCTGCAGGTTCAGGACAATACTTGCTACAACAATTGAAATGGAAGATAGAAGCCTGGACATCTACCTTCTCCTCTAGGCCTGAGAAACACACATCTATTAAGAATGTTGCAGCTAAGTCTGCATCTCTGGTCCTTTCTTTTTAGCTCTTTCTTTTGACAGGTTCCTCTCCTCCTCTACCACTTATGTGGTCATTCCTGGTATCTACTGAAGAAATTACACAAACTTCCTTATGATACAAAACACTTCTGGCATAAGCTGGATTCCCGCATACTATAAAGACAGAAAAACATCCCACTGTCATTTCAAATATCACACTACTGAACCATTGCTTTCAAATTGGTTTAAGGTATTGTTACAAATACAGACTCACCATCTCGGTCTTCATCATGCACATTTAAATACAAGTACTCCATTCCTCTTCCTTTTTTGTACTCCTCTATTCCTTGAATTTTTCCTATTAAGCTAGTTTTACCTGCTCCATCTTCACCTGGAGAGACAGAAGTAAGATACCACTCAGTCTTTAATCACGGTTACATATTAAAAACCACCTGGGGCAAGAAGAGAACCATATCCTAACAGGATAACTAAGCTCATTGGAGTTCTGAAATACAGCAGGTTTTGCCCAAATCATCCATCTGTTCTAAGTGCAGGTTTCAGGTTCAAATATTATTTCTACTTTTTGATAAATGCAATTATCCCAACTATGCTATCTGAAATAGGATCTTATACTAATCATTAAAAGGGTATGCTAAGGAGTAGTTAAACACCTCAAACAATTTCAGTCTTTCAACTACAACCAAAGTAGTAACAAGGTTTTTCTAATGTAGAGTTTAATTCACAGTAAGCTCCTCTGACAGTTCAGAACTCTCTCATTTCAAACAGCACACTGAAGAAGACAAATCTGTTACCTCAGCTTTTATGAACCAGGTTTTTTAAAATATTTTCTCTGTTACAGGTCTCAACAAACCTTAAAAAGAAGTGACAAATAGTAACCCCACTGCCTTACAATACATGTGTGTGTATTTGGATAGCACAGACAAGCCTGCAATCCAGACCCATTCACTCTTATTCTCTCCCCTCCAAAGGGAGCTTGGATAACCTCTGAACCTACATACACACAATGTAAACACCTCAACTACACCCAGAGACCCCTCTAGAAAAACTTAATTTGTAGTCATAGGTCTCAGTGTTGGAAAACTTCATGTGCATGTTTTCCAGTTCAAAAGAGTAATCAAGCTGAATTTGGAAACAAAGTAGGGGTTTGCCAGTTTGGTTTTTTCTCTAATTTGTAGAATGATGAGTATGTAACACATTATAAAATTCTTGAAACACACTCATAGCTTATAAAATTCAAGTTAATTCCAGATCCCTAAGAAGCACTTGATCAATTTTGTGCCAAACAGAACATTTTTCCCCAAGTCCCTCCTCTAGAGGGTGAGTAAACACTTTTAATCACATAACAAAGACACGAGTTCAAGGGCAGTAATTTCCACTGCTAAACATAATGACGTTTTCCCTTTAAAGAGAACTGACTGATCTTATAGATGTCACTACAGCTACATAACTAACGTAACACTAACTATAACCACTGTAAAGAACAGATATGATACTTTGATAGACTTTTGAATTTGCTTAACATATCATCCCCAAGATTGCCACACAAAGTCTTCAATTTGGAGGATAGCTTTATTTTCATATTTCGCTAACACTGGAAAACATAAGACTGCTTACTCTATGGTGCTGTGGGGATTTTACTCAATGCAATTAATGTATTTTAAGTGAAATATATTTTGAGAAAGAGAGAAATAAGACCAGAACTGAAGTTTGAAGTCTAGTTAAGTATAGACAAATTAAATGAAAAATTAAGTTGTATCCCTTTAACTTTTCCACAATTTAAGGGTTCATTTGTGAGCTCCTGAATTAAATCAAGATGTACTTGAGCAAACAATTACAGCTAGTTTTAAATCACCATTGGAAAGCAGTGCTATTTTCTAGTCATACTTCAAGCTTTTCCTCTTTTAAAAATCTCTCTTAAATAATTCTGATGAAGAAGCGAAGAGTTCAAGCTTCATCACCATAGATGAATAACAATTCCTTCTCTGCCCTCACCTCTGTCTTTATCCAAACTTCTTAAAATTGTCATCTACAAATAACTGAGAAGACTTTAATAGCTGCTGCTCTGACTTGTTATGAAGCTGCTTTAACTTCTGCCAACAATCTCTGCATGATTCATTGTGTTATTTTGCCTTTCTGAATTAGCAGCTTCAATTAATGCGTGCCAGCAGAAGGCTCAACAGGTAAGACAAATCAAAATTTTTTATTCCTTTTAATGAGGGGTTGCACTTAAAAGTTTTCTGAGTTTCTCAGAACAGTTATTTCTAGCTAAGCTCTTTTGCATACTAGAGTTTGATTCACACAGGTGACAATAAAGATTTCAACTTGCTTGAATTTGGGGAACTTTACTGTCTCCTGTATGTATCTACTAGATCTAAAAGTAGCTGGAACAAGTCTAAAAAAATACCTGAGGTTATAAAAAGTTTTGCATCTGATAAAAGATACACCTAAATAGTCCAAACTAAAACATACTTATATAGATGCTAATATCTAGACAACTATTGTTACAAAGTGCTCATGCTAAGCAATACAGGCAAACTTGAAATACACTTCCCACAAGCCCCTTACTTGTCATGGCTCTGTTATGTCATTTCCTCTCCAATCCCGTATTTCCAAATGCCTAAAATAAATTGGAGTTCAATACTGTTAAATTAATACCGTGTGGCAAAGTAAGAACTGGAATTTTGTTTTCCCCTCTACACTGAAAGAAATTTTACCAGTACAGCACAAGACAAATTGATTTGATGTAAAATTAGCACTTCTGGACACATATGCACACACAGCAGTAATTTTAGCCTTCCACCACAGAACTACTTGAATTTAATCTGTTCTATCAGGAAGCCTGTCTATTCTCTTGTCCTCAGCAAATATTCACCCATTTCAAAACATCAAGATCGGGCAGGTGGATCACTGACACACATAGCAGTGCTGAACAAGTTACTGCATGAAGAGAGCAGCACTCATCTTTCACAAGGGAAAGCCAGAATGATGCATCAGTGAAGTCTGAAGTTAGTAATACACAAACCAACTAGTTTACAAACAGGATGATCCACTTGCAAGGGTTCAAAATAGCTGCCTAGCCAAATGTGCCCTACCCCACAGGAGATCCAGAGTTCTTGACATATTTAAGCCAAATTAGAGTCAGTATTATTTAAAAAGCCGTGAGGAAGTAAAACTAGGACCGTTAATTATGACACAAGGACTTTCTCCTTTTTGCACAGACAATTGATCATAAAGGTGAGGAAAAGATAACTGTCTTGGCCAAGAGAACACTGAATCATAACAGAATAGTTTGGGTTGGAAGTGATCTTCAAAGGTCAGCTAGTCCAGCCCCACACTAATGAAACCCAACATGCTAAAACTTGAGGTTTCATCTACTTCTACTTTCTATGCACAGCATGTTGCATATACTTTTTAAAATCCTAACAACAGCAAATGTATTTGTATCCCTGTTATTATTTTTTTCCCAACTTAGACTTCAATAAAAAACATTTGAAAAATCAACACACTTTGAATATACTGAGTTATGAGAGGAAAGAGCAGCAGCAGATTTTTGCTTTGTAACTACTCTTCAACAAGAATATCAAAACAGAAAATCTTAAACCAGTGTTTATCTAAAACTCCTAGGTAGTTTTTAGGAATCTCGTTATCAAATTAATCCTAAGTGCTAACTTTTAAAACTTCTCGAAACTCAAACGTTTTATTGTAATGCCTTTACTATGCACAGAATCTTCTCTCCCTCTCAGAGGAGAGGGAAATACATGTGAGAAAATGAAATTCGATTAGCTGTTGGAGGTTTGATTGATAATGCACAACATACTAATATCATTAATATTAATTGCTACCTGGGACATGCATAAAAGTATATATGTTTAGAAAAAATGTCAATCACAATACATATATACTCATATATGGCTTTCCAAATTACAAATCTCAACACATTTAATATATTTACCTTTTTTGTTTGTTTCTGGCTATCTCTAAAGTATATGAAAAAGTAATGCTGCTTAGTTTCAGACAAACAGAAAATTTCACATTCTCTGGGCTCAAACATCACTGTGTATTAGTATTATGAAACATTTTTTTTCAAGTGCTACTGAAGCAAAATAGAAAACAGAGCCTTATGCACCTTCAAGAATAATTACCATCATCCTCCATTTCATTTCAGAATTTTGGAAAATCCTATAGCTTCTTTATTTTTAACTGTGGGATTAATTAAATTAACAACTGACTTCCATACATAAGCTCACAGAGCAAAATATTTCTGACATAGCATTTTTGACATAGCATTTCAAAGTAGAATAAAAATCAGGTAGATTTTGCATCCTTCTCTTGCAAATGACATAAAAAGGCCTCCTTTTCCAGAGGAAATACTAAAGAATAAAAATTCTCCGTTATACCAAATTTCACTCACACATTAATACAACAGTGAGGAAGCAGAAGTGATGTTTCTAGCAAGCGGTGCTATGCACCAAAGCTGAACACAAGTAAAAGAAAAACAACAGATTTAATTTTGCACAAAAGTTGGGCTAGGAAGCAGCTGAAACAAAGCCAAACCAATCTGCTTACACACACTATTTCACTGTCTTGGTAACAAAATGGCAAGTCTTATATTCAACTAAACAAACGCTGATGCATTTTCATCTGCGCACTGCTACTACTTCATTCCTCTGATGAACTCCAGCCTGGGGTTGCGAAAGCTCCTCTGTCCAAGGTGCTACTCTGTTCACAGAACAGATCTTGAAAACATCCTTCTTGCTGCTGCTCCAAATATATAGGAAACCGTAACAACAGAAATCCTTCCCAGTGTCCTCTCTTCCCACTACTCCAGGCAAAAAGCATGTTTACTGAGCAGAAAATCAAGTATCACTAACTGTTTTGCCACAATACAGAATTTAGCAGAATGCTCCCCCCAAGACAGGAAGGGTGGGCAATGAGGTGAATGAATCTCCTGTGTGTGCAGGCAAAAGGCACTTATTTATGTCCTGCTACACCAACTGTTCAGCCATAAACTATTACATTTGAGAGGACTTAGGCTCTCTGTTACATGACTTCTTCAAACTTTCAATCAACATTTTCAAATTCAAAATATTTACTACACATGCTATTTCCCCATTTCTTTCAGTTAAGCAAATGAAAAGAGAAGTAGAATTTGTCTGGTCCTATAACCAGACATTTCTTATTTGTGACAGAAATCTGTCCATGGAAGAGAAATCAATGTGTTATCTCCAGAACAGACATAAGCTTTGACTGTCTGTTTAAATTGTCTCTCCATTGTAACGTGTCCAGTGTGTTTAAAATACGTCAAGGCAAAGAAGCAAGAAATGAACATTTCTTTTGTATCATCAGTATTGGTAGCCTGCCCCTCTTCAATCCAGGAGTGTGATTTTTTTTTCAACAGCTCTTTGAAAAACCCTGGGTGCCTTACTTGTTTGTAGTCTATAACCCTAGTGTTTCCTTGAAGGAAGTTTTTTGTTTGCATTTTAAACACAGCAATTAAAATTCAGCTTGATATGGGAATTGTACAGCTCATCTCTAAAAAACATGTTCAAACAAGGCCAAACAAAACTAGAAATAATGGACCCAATTAGCATCTTCTGCGTACCCCACATCCCCAAGCATACTTTTGTGAATCAGCTTTATACTTTTTACAATGCAAAAGACAGCTTCTGAGTAGAAAAATACAGAACATCCAATATCTGTAGAATAAAATATTCAATATTTTCATTAATAGAAAAAAAAAAATTTATCTTGCTTAAATATGATAGAACAAAGCCATCAAGTCTAAATTTGAGTCATTGAATGGGGCTAAGATGTCTTCCCAGAATCCCAGAGCAATCTCTGTTCCACACCATGTGGAATGCCTGAATCCCAACACAGTGGTGTAGAGACATAATGATCTTCCTACTAGAACCAAGCATATGTGCACTACAGCTATTTTCGAGATAAAATGCTTGTCACAAGCTAATAACTGCCTTTTCTACAGCTGCATATTAGTGAAAGAGGCTTGTTTACACATTCTACACTAATTGAAGAATGCCTTTTACAGAACAAGACCAAAATAATCAGAGTAAGCCAAATTTAGTTTGCTTTCAGAGAATTAAAAAACAAAATTCGTGATGCTGTTGAGAGCCTTCTCTACAATCTCTCAAACCAACATGGAAGTTCACAATAAGTAGGCCATAATAAGTTTACAAATAACTTGTCACTAAATTTTCATTTGCTCATTGAATAAAAATTGTCTCCTTCTCCAAGTTTATTTTACTCTGCCAGATAAGTCTTTCCCCTCAGATATGTTTCACTCAGTATATGTGTGGCACTGAAAAATTACAAAACTTTTCTGAGGAGCACCTTAATTGCACTTCAGCCTTTCAGCATGACAGAAAGCAGATTGCAGACAACTCTTGCAGCAAGTCTTTTGCCATGTCCTGCACCACAAGAATATGGCCTGACTGGAAACAGGTACAGCAGTAACAGTGTTACCTCTGCCTGGGGAGACCCAGAGCCAAAGAAGGGAAATATTGCAGAGAATTCTATAGTGACTATAAACAGCATCCATTCCTAACTCAGTCCTTCTCCTTTAACATAACAGGAAGTTGTCTAGAGTACTTTATCCAGGTTCCCTACCAAAATAGAATAATCCCATGTTACTATCCACGAGGCACCTTTATTGGTATTCTTGCCACTAACTTGCCTGGAAAACACAGAAGCACAATTCCTTTCACTGTTCTTCACCTTTGGAGCTATTTCTGAGATAGAGTCAGTAACCAGCATCACCTCTGACACTGAGGAGACAAACTAAAATAAATGTAATTCAAGAATTTCAGAGCTTTCCATGGTGTTCTAAGTTACTTCTATTACAGAGCATACTTGTAATTCCGGATTTTTGGAAGGGTATTATAGCAGGAAGGACACAACAAAGAAGAACTACTTAATTCTAAAAAAATGTAGCTACAAAACAAGCAATTAGAATTTTATCTAGGTCAATGCCCCATCAAAACAATTGACACTTTAGAAGCATAACTCTGCTGACCTAAACACAATTTGACTACACTTGCAAGGCTTTCATTGCCTGCAGAAGGTGAATTAGTTGCAAGAAGAGGACAAAAATAAACCCTCTGAGTTAACTTCTGCAGTACTACGGAATTTAAAATATTTGAGATTAATAATATGCACAGTATGAACAGAACAAGCAATATTTTATCAGTTGCAATGATTAAATTATAATAATGAAGCTGTCAGCTTTTGGAAAAGGAAAAAATAAAAGAAAAACTGATTTTCATAGTGTTGACTACAAATTTAAGTAAGCAGATTTTATCCTCACGAAAATTTGCTGTATTAAAATTTAATTTTCAAGTTCTTTATATTCCACAGGTCCACTAGAAGAAAGCAGCAAGCTAAACCTGCTCTTGAAGATATACTGGGAATGGCTGTTATTGCAGAAAATGGTACACACAGAAAAGTGTGTACACATGTACACACAGAAAAGTGTACCTGTAAATTAGCTGTGGATTGTGCTTCTTTCCAAGCATCCTCACAGCCACTGGACAGGAGCAGAGCTCCAAGATTCAAACAAAGAGGCCTAGCCCTGGGAAGTGAGATGCCTGGGGTAAAGAGGAAATGTGGACAAGAGGTAACTGAACTCTCACTCTCCACTAAACTCAAAGCTTTTATCATCAAGTCGAGTAAAATGTATAAAAAACCCAAGCCCACTAGGAGTCAGCAGAAGCATAATTGTGCAATAAAGACACAGAGAGTCAGGCATTGGAGTGTCACTGGATGGTTTGACATAGTCAAAATTGTAGGCAAAGAATATAGTGTGCTTCAGAGACAGAGGAATGTATGAAACACAAAGCCAGATAGACAACAACTAATTCAATTCACTTGCCAGCTGGGAGCCTGTGTTCTGGTGCATCCTGGAATGACTTTGAACATTACTGCTTGAATGCATGCAGCAGGTTATTGGACAAACTATTAGTTCAGGTCTCTGAATCCAAGCCTTCATACATTCTACAGCACTATGAATTCCATCCATAATCTGCAATGGTGAGTTGTCAGCTGCTCCCCTCTACTCCACTCGCTAATGGAAGAGAAAGGGAATGAACACGAGAGCTCCCGGTCAAAAGCATCAGCACCAGGAGAAGAAGAAATGAGAGAAAAAAATGAAGCAAGAGCAACAAAAACCACACTGCTTTGGCTATGTGCAAAGAGTAGCTAGAAATACCAATGAGTGCACTCCACTTCTTTAAGAAAGCACGGACATTTTGCATTTTCTGCTGGTATAGTTTGCTAAACGAGGTAGCTATGGCCACTATGGCAAAACTACCTAGGAATCAGAGCATAAGGGAACTTACAGTAAAGTTCAGAAAAGCTTGCACTTTTATTATTTGTTCAAACAAGAACAGAAAGATAAGTTTTCAAGCCACATGTGGTGCCAATCAGAGTTTAAACTTTAAAGAAAAACAGTTACTGAAAAAATGTCTGCAAGTGAAGAAACTTTTGGAGAAGTAAAACTGCAAGTCAATTAATTTTGGGCTGATTTTGAGCAAATGATTAGCAACAGTATTAGTTAACCTTCACAAAACTATGTGTCATATCTAGAGATTAACATTTGGCATTCCAGTCTCCTTAAGTTAGATAACTCCAACTGCTTTCCAGGTTCTTAAAAATGAGATGTTAACAGAGCTAAAAATAAATACTGAAATAGCAGAATTAGCATGCCAGACACAGGTTTCCAGAACAACTAGGCATACAACTTTACACACTATTTGAAAAATAAAAATGCTGCAGGCAAATTAGAAAACCTGTCCTAGGAAACAAAAGAGAACGGTGGGTTTTTCCAGTTGGTTTTTCAGGGTGGGGCCATGAGATGTTGGAGGTTTAAGGGATTTTTTTAAATGCAGTTTGTATTGAAAATAAGCACTCATTTGTTATTATAAATCATATTTCATCTGGCAAGTTTTGACCAATATGACTGTTTATACAGCAAGTATTCACCTGCCACAAACTGACTGAAAACCATCAAGATGCTGGTCAGCTTTACACCTTTTGCTTAAAAGTACTGCAAGTATAAAGAAACTGAAAAGAATCATATCAGAGCATGAATTTCATGCTCTGTATTAGTAACAAAACTTAGTGCAAAACTATCTAAAGGAACAAAGCTTAAACATAGAGGAAATGTTTGATAATAGAGTAACTGTAAACACAGATCAAGAATCCAAACAGATAGAAGTTCACATACTGAATCTATCCAATACAGAATACATAAGACCTCTCCTTTTCCTGTGCCAGTGTGCTTCAGGTGCAGCATCATGACTTGCAAGTGAACAACAAAGATTAGGTATTCTCATTAAAAACAAGGCCATGGTCCTCACTGGCCAGTCCTCAGATCCGATATTCTTTTTCCTAAATACATGCCAAATTTGGGGGGTTTTTACCCCCTGTTGGATCAAGACCTTCCAGAAAACACAATTTCTAAGCAAGAATTAGAATTTCTTCTATAAACCTGCACATTTAAAAAAAAAAGCATCAGTCAAATAAAGGAAAAAGGCTATTACATTAAGTCATTCCATAAGCTCTACATAAACGGTAAGAAAGAAAATTTATATACAACAAGTTGTATAGCACAAACTAAATGAGCATTTGAAAACAATCTATGATATCCTTTCTAGCTCTGAAGGAAGAAGTGTCCAGCTACTGAGCACTAAGGATTAACTGACTACGAAGAGAGAGCAAAAACAAACAGTATAATCTTCTTGACAAGGATCACAGCTTGAAGAAGAATCTTCCAACTTCAGCAAGGACAATCATCCAATTTAGGTTCAAAGTGTCACATAAAAATCTGTCAATCGTCATGAAATATTTCCTTTGTTTAATATCACTGCAACTTCCAATCTCAATATCCTACTTAATTACATAACATACAAAGCAACAAATTAAAGGGTGGTAAGCCTTGTAAGAGCTTCAGAAGACCATGCCAGCATCCTTGCAGTCTTCTCATTCTCAGTCAGTTTTAAGTAACCACTCAGCTTATCAAAACAGGAAAAGAAGGATCACAGTGATTGCTTTAGGATTACAGAGAGAGGAAAAAAAGCCTAACTTGAAAAAACCTCAAGAGAGTACAAGCCACAAGACTACACGGAATCATAGTGTGCACAGAGTCTACAAGAATGTCTTTACTGAGTTTTAACCCTGTTTCCAAGTATTAACACGGTTCTTTCTGGGGACAGGGAGGTTGGCAAAAGTAGTGGAAGAAGCAGCTACTTATAGATCCACACACCTGGACTCATTATGTTGCCTACTAGCAATAGTATTTAATAGTCTTCCAGGAAAACAAAACAAAATAACAAAAAACACACCCCACTAATAATAATACTAATAATTATTCATACACATGCACTTGAGAGCATCCATTTCTCTCTCTCCTCCACGAAGCTTTTAATTTTGACGTATCATTTTCCTTCATGAATTGCAGCCGGGTGTCTCATTACCGCCCTATCAAAGTCCCCTTCCGTACCTCTCACCTTGCCGAGGGCCAGGCTGGACTAAGGCCCTGGGTGGAGATCCCGGGGCGGCAGCGCTGCCGCTGGTGCCGCCACGCTGGGTGCGAGTGGGCAGGGCAGGGCAGAGCCCGCACGGCCCTCCCCGGGCCCTCCCCGCCCTCCGGCCCGCAGGCAGCGCCGTCATTGATGCCGCTCGGGCCACGGAAGCGGTTTTTGTGTCCGCATGACACACCGCAAAGCGCTGGCAAGCGGCACCGCCGGCTGCGGCGAGGGAGGGCTCGGGAGCCGCACGCCCCCCAAGCCAAGGCTCACGGGGGAGAGAGACAATAACAGCTCCCCTTCCAAGGCATCTCCGCCTAGGGAGCCGGGCTGGGGGAAAGACAGTGAGGGGATATGGCGAGGTACCTACGATGAGGGGCGTATCTAAAGCATCTATGGACAATCCCCAAAATGAAGCAAAGCCACGCAAGGGAGGAAGAGGGAGGGTTAGTTAAGACAGCGCCTTGTCACCCATCAGGCCCCCTTCCCTTGGGGCGCTGAACAAGGGGAGCTCCAGGCGCCCAAGAGAGGGCTCAGGAGCCAGCGTGTGTGCGGCGGGGATGGGAAAAGGATAGGGATGCTTTCCTCAGTCAGTGCGCGGAGGGGAAGGCAGAGGGATCAGGATGTTTTCCTCACCCAGCAGGAGGACGTTCTTCCCCGAAGGCAGCTTAGAGCGGGAGCGCGTGGACACCTCGCTGAGGATGCAGGACCTGGCGCGGAGAGACGACAGCGCTTAGGAAGGGTCTCCCGCTTCCTCCCGGTCCCCACCCTCGCCATCTCCCGGGGAAGGGGGGGCTACGGCATGAGAGGCGGGGGGCAGGGCAGGAGCTGCCACTGCCAAGGGGAGGTGCCCCCCAGCTCAGTGACTAAGAGGCACTGAGCACCAGCGGGGGCGGGGGGATTATCCGGCCCCCTTCTCCTCGCCCCCCTCAGGGCATCGAGGCGCTCCGAGGGCGGCGGCCAGCGCGCCCGGGTCCGCGGGGCGGGGCGGGCACTCACCAGAGGTTCTGCCCATCGTCCTCATCGCCGCCCGCCCGCAGCTCCGCGTTGTTGTTGTTGGCCGTGGCCGTAGAAGCAGCGGAGGAAGCAGAGGAAAAGCTGGCAGCCGAGCCGAGCCCGGAAGAAGAAGAGGAGCCGAAGGAGCCAGCTCTCCCCACCGCCGCCGCCATCTTCGCTGCTGCCTCCTCCTCCCTCCCCTGCCCCGCCGCCTCCCCGGGACGCGGAGCGGGCGGCGGCGCCGCGGTGCCGGCGGGGACCCGGATGTTGGGGGGGCGTGGGCGGGGCTGGGGCGGGGGCAGCGGCGCTCCGGCCTCTCCTCTCGGCCTCTCCCTTCGGCCCAGCAGCGAGCGGCTCTCGGCTCGGCTGCCCTCAGCCCTGCTCCCAGCGCTAGGTTTGCCGGGGTCCAGGGGCTGCGCTGTGCCGGTGGCTCCCCGGGCAGCCCCAGCCCTGCAGGAAGCACCTCGCATCCAAGAGAAGTAAGTGCGGCTCAAGGGCAAGACGTGCCTTTTGGGGAGGACAGGTGGTCATCCTCTCCAAGAGGCCTCGTTACGTGCTCTTCTCTCACGAGTATCGCTTGAGAATTTGGAAAAGATGGGTCATATCATCATCATTTGAACAGCTCGACTTCGGCTAGAAGTCCCAGAAGAAGCAAGCAAGTGTGCCAACCCTCTCTTTATATGTTTCCTAGGTTAACACAAGAATGGCGGTAAATTCTGTAAAAGTTCAGTGGGTGAGTTTTGTCCCTTTAGGGGAATTCAGGGAAAACCTAAGGCAGAGGATGTTTCCTTGTGTCTCCCCTTTTAAACAAAGGATGCAATTTCCCAGAGACTGGGTATACGGAAAGGTATTGGCTGTATTAGTGACTTAGGTGTGCCAGCAATTTGTACTTTTATTTTTCTTGCTGCTGTGTTGATTTTATTTTTCCCGGAAAACACTGATTTTAAATAGTATTTTGAAACGGGGGGGGGGGAATCTGTTTTTCTTAGCCATGTGTTTCTCTCAATGGCTTTCTGTTGCTCTGCAACCCAAAATACAGACGTTTCTTTCACGTGTTTGTTGTTTTGGTAGGGATCAGCTGTTGTAATGTGTAGGTCACCATTCGTGAAAATGTATTTCTTTCATAATAAAATACATGAAATGACGGTAGCCATATGCTGAATTGGAGGTATCTGCCACAATAAATGCACAGCTATTGATCAGAAGTATTTTGTCATGGACAGAATGTAGGTGCAGAAGACTGGCAAAGTTTTGATATTGCATTATCCAGTACACAGGAACCACTGAATAGAGGAATGCTGCTGAAAAGCTGCCAAGAAAAAACCTTTTCTTCATGACGCAGCAAGGCCTCCTTATGGCCTGCTGTAAACTGCTGTCTTCACTTGGTATCTCTGGTTTTTATCACTGTTGGGTCAACTACTTAAATCACAAAAGTACAGAAAAATTGATTACTGAAATGGCTGAATAACAGTGCTAATTTAATGAGCTGAATCAGTTTGTGAAAAGTCTCTGATAATCGGCAGAGCCAATACAAAGGGTGTGGAGCAGAACTGACCAGAGTCAGGGAAGAAGGGTGAAGTTTGAATTTGGAAAGGGTGGGATGGGAATGCCTTTTCAGTGACAGTAAACAGATCAGCTCAGCTGCAGGTTGAGTTCATGTTCTAAGAGAAAGGGAGAAAGACACAAAGAACCCCAACAGATTCTGGAACACATTTCCTAACAGAAACAACTTCTGAGAGTCCAGACTTCAGCTACCTACTTCAATCCAAAGGGATAACATTGTTTTTAATATAATATTAGAAATGGATTGCTGTTTATCCTGGTGTGTGGTTTTTAGATTTTTGTCAAACTTTATTAAAAGGGAGAAAATCACTGAAATTTGATGAATTAGCTTTAAACACCTCACTTACAGAGACACTGAAAGTAAGGAGAGTTTTAAACTACTTCATGTTGCTTGTTGTTTTAAATTATGTTCCTTATCATATTGTTCATATGTGAACTATATTCAATTTAGATATGTAAATAATATAACCCTAGAACTTTTTTGAAATTAGAATGTAGATGACAGAAGTAATATTTAAATATGTTAAAGTAGCAGAAAATAAAAGGCTACAATGAAGAATGATAATAAAAGCTTGCTTTTTGTGCTGAGCTAGGAACATATTGATGTTGAGAAAAGATTGTGCAATTTTCCTGGTTTTTCACTGTTACAGAGGTTAATATTGCTGTCTGGAAAAAAAAAATCTGGTAATTATAAAAATACCAAGGATTATTCACAGTGAGAGACCACCTCTTTTCTTTCTCTCCTCCTCCTTCCTCTGACAGCCATTCATTCTGGAGTCTTTTTAAGGTGGCTTTCACTGCCTCATCCTCTTGTCATGGAGGATTTTGCTGTGTACCTGTTAAGGAATGTGTATAGTTAAAATTCCCTGAGGAGTCACTTACCAGATTGTCACACATGAAGTTTTGATGATGGGTTGTGTAATGTGTTTTCTACCTTTGGCAGAAGGCATTTCCCCCCCCCCCCCCCCCCCATTCTGCTTATTCTCCATTGTATTTCTGTCTCCGGAGCTGCAGAGGAGAAAGTGAAAATGGAAATGCTTGGTCATCATGCTCTCAGGTTAGGTTACAAAAAAATCAGGGTGGAAGCAAAAATGTTGAGAGAACCAAGCCTTCATCAACTGCAGTGTGCTGATAGAGTATCCCAATTAAATTATTCATAGAGTTAGCTGTACAGCATGACAGGAAGAGGAAATTTAGGAAAGCTATAATGAAGCAACCATACAAAAGCAGGGGTGAAATCAGTAATACATTTTTTCCTTTTCTACCCTGTGAAATAAGTTTGTCTGCCAAAATAATCTTGTGAATGTATAGGAAAAACCACTCCACTAGCATTTTCCAAAATGCAGCTGTGAACAGGAACAGATGTTAATGATGCCTGGCAAACATTAAAGCCTCATTTTCTCCTGCCTCACCCAATCTGTAGCTATTTAGCCAAGGATGTTAAATAGAAGGTCTTCCCTACCTACCATCAAGTTGTAAGTTTTGAAGTTAAAGTTAAGTTTTTACTTTGATACTATATTATACTCAGTGGCTGTTACACGTGCAGAGGTAAGTATGACTACACAATACAAAGGTAATGAAGAAAGAGGTCTGTCAACTATGATGAGAAATAACATTTTTTCAGCTCATGATTGTTACAACGGTTCTAACTAGAAACAGCTCTGCCAACAGCTTAACTACACACATGCACAAGAGTAAACTGCAGCAGCATCTCACTGATGAAATAATGTTATTTCCTAATACAGGCAAGCTCTCCATCCCTCTGTGAGCTGCCCTGGGGTGATGCCAAAAGAGCAGACCCTGGGAGGGAGACAGCTGTGCTGTGCTGACCAAGGAGGCACCAACAGGGAAAGATACCTCCTGTGCACAGCTGGCTGGTGATACTGGGAGTGGAGTCTTGGTTTCTCTCAAATTCTGTGCCTTTTCATTTTCTGGTGTGTTTTGACTATGCTGTATTTGTTTTTAACAGGGGGCCTCCTTGTTGCCTGTCTCTCTTCACATAAAAACTTTTGTCTGAGTTAGCAATGTATGAAATTCAAAAAGTAATGGTTCAGCTTCCCTGTCTACATCTATTGTCAGTGGCCAAATACTATAAAATTGGTTGCAAGTTTAGAAGGTATTTTTTTCATAAGCCTATGGAAATGAATTGTTATAGTTCAATTACATTTAAAAGATCCATTTCGGGTTCTTAGAGAGACTTTTGCCTTTAAGGCAAAACCAGCATCTAAGCAATACTGACCTTGTTGTTGAAATCAAAATTACAGAGGTCACTGTGCTCAATACATACTTGTAGTTTGCTGTGGAAAAAGCTTGCCTTTGAAAAGGCAGCAATGGTGAAGCAGAATATATAAAATTTCCAAAAAGATGTTTTGTTGCCTTTGAGTGTAATGCATTCAGAAGTATAAATCTAAGACTTTAAAGGAAAGACAGGGTGATTTGTCATTATTTGCTGATTGGAATTTGAGGGCAGTTAATATTCAGAAAGCATTCATGAAGTTGGTAATGGTTTTTGAAAGTGGCTTTTTTGTAGTATTAACAGCCAGTCATCTGAAACTTGAAAGTGAATTACTGATCTTGTTTACAACATTCAAGTTATTCTGTCAAGAAATGAAGAAAATACTGTATGACTTACCTGAATAGTTGCAATAGCACAATTTGCAAATGGATTACTTCAGCACAGAATTAATATTTCAATCTGTATGCTGAAATTTGTTAATATAAACTGTGTAGATAATACTTGAGAATAACAAACATGTCTCAGGAGCCTTATTGGGATTAATCCTAAGAAATACTAGACTCTGACCAGTTCTGTGATCACATTTCTATTTTTCATTTGACCAAGTATAAATCTTGTTATTAATCCAGTTATGATTTGTGCTGGTTGGTAATATAAGCTCTGCAGAGTGTGTGGCTATATACCACTTGCTTCTATATTTATTTTCTACATGCTGAGCTGTAAATTTTTAGAAATGGTCAGAACTAGCTTGCTGTGAAGCAGTATATTATGGTCTGCTGCAAAGGGAGACAAAAACTGTTTTATTTCACATAGGCAATGTTTGCTTTCTTGAATCTAAATTTGTTACCAGAGCATCTTAAACATATGTTCAGGTGCATCCTTAAATTTACTTGGAATCATTGGGATTTAAAATGTGTTTTACATGTCTCACTGATGATTAAAATTATGTTCTTACTATGCATTTGTAGAAGATAACTATGGAGGGTCTGATCAAGCCAAGATCTGAGTGTCCTTGTTTTCCATTGGGAGACTAGATATATTCACTCTCAAGGCACATTCAGCTCTTTCAGGGCCACATGGTATAAGTACAGTTGTTCTACTGGTTTGAGCAGGAGAATTTCTTCCAAGAGAGAAATGTCTCAGGTTGTTTGGTTCGTTTGTTTTTGTTCTTTAATACAATACTGTTTATTCAGAAAAAATATATATGAATGAATAATTTTTCAGATTACTGTAGAGGCAGTCAGCAGCAGGCACTTCCTTGTGTCTTATTTACAATTCTGCTTTTTCAGTGATTTCTTTACCTCAGGGAACTGAATGACTGTTTCTCAAGTTTTCTTTCTAGTGGCTTTTTGGTTGCCAGATGGCATGGCTATTTGAATAGGCTAACATAAAACAAGGAAGGATCTGTGTTTGTGATGTGGCAGGCTACTTCATGCATATTGTCTTAAGCTGTCCATGGAGAATTTTGTGTTTGCTCTGTCCTCAGTAGGAATAATAAGGTAAGATATCTTCCATTTACTGCAAAATAAGTGATACATGTGATTTCCTCATTTTTTCCCTTTCACAGTCTAGTCTTTAAAGCTCTACAGAGTTCAAAAAATACATATGTACTTCCTTAAACTACTGGGTTAGAAATCACAATTTTAACTAAGGGGTATGTTGCTTCATATGTTGGAGGAGGATATTCTTTTCTGTATTACTCTTGCTGCGAATGATATCTTTGGTGAGGATGATGTCCTTTTCAATAAAATTGCCTAGTAAAATCATCCTCCTTCTTGGAATTGCATAAATGGATGACTTTGGTTAGTATAATCAAGTTATGAATGTATGACTAATCTGTACTGTACTCTCTGTGAATTGGTAGAAAAACGTAGCCCAAACAGAAAATAAATAAAAGTTGTCCATATGAGGAACTGCCTTAGAATACCCTTAAAGTGTCTTAGGATGTCTAACAGAAACAAACAAAAAAAGTTATTAATATCATAAGAGGAGAAATACTGGCAATGAGAGTTGAGAGTTCTTGCTTGAAAGCAAACCTAAAAGAAATAATATATTCAGTAAACAAAATTATGAAGGTTCTTTAGCATGGAAGGAGGCCTAATTGTTTTGGGGTTTTTTGGCTTTTATTTAAGTCCTGGCAAGATCTATCCTTATGTTGTAATAAGAGATGTAATCCACAAAAACAACCAGCAAAACTACCTGCAGAGTGCCAAGAATATGTGTTGTTGAGACACATTTTTAACACATAAGACAATATTTGAAGAATAGGGAGGGGTATACCATGGCATGATGGGAGAACATCAGATGTCGGCACAAGGCATTTGTAGTTGTCCTTGTGATAAACAGAGCAATGGGACAGAGCCATCATGGCCCTTTGCCTGACTGGTTAAAAATAAGCACTGTACACACTCCATATGCATCTCTCCCTTTAATGTGTGGGAGGAGAGAAAAATCCACACAGGAACAGATGCTCTGTTCTTGTCCGGTTCGTGGCACCCTCCCAGCTTCTTATCCCTGCCCTTCACTCAGTGCTGCCACACTCAAGGGAAGGGCCCCTGATTCTTAATCCCTGTATGATGGGAGCAGGTCTATGGATGTAGTTGAGGATTACCTGATTTTTTAATAAATTGATTTATTCATCATAAAGGAATACATCTTTCATCTTGTGGACCATAAAAAACAATTTCTCATTACTTTGGTAAGAATCTTGACAGGATCAAGAAAAAGGATCAAATCTTAATTCAGGTCCTGTTCTATGAAACTGATTCACAGCAAGCATACCTGAGTGAGTAAAAGTAACAAAGAAAAGTAAGGAAAGAAAAATTCTTGATTTATTCATGTTTTCTAAGAAAATCAGGGGGGGCTTTTCTCCCCCCAAAAGTTGTATAGTTGTCTAGTGTTCTGCTTGTCATTGGGGCTTCCTGTGTTTGGTTTAATTTTTTTCTCTAAATTCTTTATAAACTGACAACACAGCATCTATCTTTAAGGTAAAAATTTGCTAACACTTGGCTATATGACTACAATGAAAGTATTTTAGCTAAGTACTCTGAAGATTTTGAAGTGATTATTGATATTTATTAATGCAATGTTCCATGTTTTGGAAAGAGATCAAGATCCGTTGAAGCATTTGTCTGGTTCACATCACATTACATTCAGATTGCATCTGAAATCTCCAGTTGCTTTGTTTTGCCTTTAGACAGGCATTCAGAAGGTTAGTCAGGGATGTTGGATAGGTATATGGGCACATTGTGGGGCTGATTCTTCCCTTGACTTGAACTAAATCAAGTGAAACCCCTATTAAGCCAGAAGTATTGCCACAAAGGGCATGAAAGGATAGTAAACACAGAATGTTTCCTGCAGGCTGTTTCCTCATATTCATTCATGTCTTCAGTGTGTGAGGAACACAGAAGCCAGGTACAGTGGCAATAGGACATTAGGATAGCAGAAAAGGAAAGAGGAAGTACCACTGTCCTGCTTCCTCTGTTAAGCAAACACATATCTTTCTAATTATATAGTCTGAATGGAGATGTGTTACAGATTTAAAAAAAAAAATGTTAGAAGATAAATTACTGTAAGATAAACATTGTATGGTTTCATATTGGGGTAAATACATATAGGCTGTAAATTCAAATTCAGTAATATTTTGCTTTCATAAGAATAAATATGCATACACAGCTATTATGTGATACTATTCAATAACCAAGTCTAAATTTCTGCAGAAGGCCACACATTAAAAAAAAAAAATCTTCATTTTAAATGTTTTCAATGTGTCCTTTCTCTTAAGTGACTTTATCTTTCACAGCCCCTTTCTTACTCATCTGTAAAACATGAATACCCCTCATCCTCCTACCCACACACTGGACCATTAAGGTCCTGAAGCTTCTGCTGTTGTGGCACTTGGGGGCATGATTTGGTGTTGTCAGTGTTCGGTAAATGGTTGGACTCAAGGATCTTGGAGGTCTTTTCCCACCCAAGTGATTCTATGATACTATGTTTCATTTGCTCTGTGATACAGCTTTTTTTATGCTATCCCTATGTTTTGGAGCCCTTTAATGTCCTCAAATCCTTTTTTTTTTTTTTTTTGAGGTTTATGTTGATCTTTGTGCTGGTCTTTCCTTCATGCTTGTGTCAGGATAGAATCCACTACCTAAACAATTTCTCTCATTCCTGCTTCTAAACCCCTGCCCTTCCAGAATTCAGAAAAAGTGCTGATATGACAGTGAAGCACTCAGTGAGATAAGTGGTAGACTTCCTGAAACTCTGTTCTGTGTGCAGTGTGTGTTAGTAGGAGTGACTTGCAGCAACAAATCTGCAGTGTGGAATGCAGCCAGAGAAACCATGAGGAGTGAAAGATGTCCAGGTTACCTAAGCAAAGGGAAAGATTGGAATGTGTGAGAAATTAAGATAGACTGCTCTTAAAAAGTGCAGGACCATTGTCAAGTGTTCTGTCAATCTTGATTTCCTACTGTTTTAACTGCATTTCTTCCCTTCTTAGGCATCTCTTAGGAACTTGGTGATGGTGATGTCAGTTATCTGCCACTACTATATTAAGATGTTTCTTCCAAAATGATAAGAAATTATGTCATTCTCATAATAGAATTGTCACTAAGCTTCAGAGTCATGGTAGTGACTTGCAGGGCTCAGCATTCCAGCAAAGTCCCTAGTGTAAATGCTGAAAATCTTTTCAGTTTGCATGTCAAAGATTATCATAGACTTTGAGATGTATGGAAAAATTGGAGTCTGTTCCATGGAAATTCTGCATTCCAGACAGGCAAATCAGTACAGAGTCAGTGAGGAGCAAGAGCTTGGTGATCCATGGAATTGGAAGTGTAGAGTGGGAAATTAGGAGTGTAATTACACTACACAGTGAAGTATAGTATATAAATAATTGATCTAACCACCACTAAACTCTTTGCAGAAGTGAGTTAGTGCAGCCACGTTAGTTTGGCTCTGAATACACGCTGAGGAAGACTGGCTGTCTCAGTGACAGGGCACATTGGCCTGAAAGGAATGTGCTAACCTATCTGCACAGCTCTTGGGACCGTGAGGGGCATGTGGGTGTAGAATGTTTGCAGTGTCTGCTCTGACAGGCCTGATGTACAGCCAGCTGGGACCTCTTCACATTGCATACCATGGTAGCAGAGATGTGCTGTGAAAGAGCTTGCCTCAGTGAGCCAAGCTATGTGAGTAGTAGCAGATAATATAATTTCCTTTTCTGAACGTGCCATCACAGAGGTAAAGCTCTCTTTAAGCCAAGGAACTGTGTTAGTAGAAGAGCATAAGTAATGAACTGACTAGGAATACACCGACTCTAAAAATCAAATAGAATTTCCTGTCTGGGGAGAGACACTTTGAGACTGCCATCTGATAGAGTAGTTACAAAAGGTACTTTGGTCAGTTTCTGAAATAAATTAAGTGATACAACTGCAAGTGTAAGAGTTGAGTACTTGCAGTGATTCAGGAGTTCCCTTCTGTTCTCACCATTCTGTTCAAGCATCAGAGTCAACAATACATCCCACTATTGAATTACCTGGGAAAAGCGGGTCCTAATTATAACCTTGTGGAGTAATATTCTGTTCTTATCTTTCATATATCTCTTATCTACATATATTTCAATTAACACAGTTGAGGTGTGAAAGAAGTGGTTTGTCTGGTAGCCAGAATTTATAATCTTAAAAATGTGTAAGGAATTAGGCTGCTTCAGTTGGACAGTTAATGAAGCAATTTTGTTTTATCGTGATTCTTTTTAAGTAGCAGTGATAGAAGCAGGGAGCTCTTGGCCAAATTTCTTGTAACAATATGCCAAACAATATACATCGTTATTTCAGTCACTGTAGTCATGAGGACCTGAGAACTGCTGAATTCAGCCAGAGAAAAAGTCTACCTAATCTAGTAAGTAGATACTTATGGAACAAATGTCCGGAGGCAGTCATGCTTACAGTGATTTTTTCCATGATGCTCTTCAGGCGTTCAGTGACTAGGAGACTCTTTTGTTTAACAGTCACTGCTGACCTACTGAATAGAACTGCTGAATCAATGAAGTTGTGATTTTTCTGATCCATGTACAATTTGTGCTTTGCAATATCCAATGAAAGTAAGTTTAGTTTATTATTTAAAAAAAAAAGAAAAAAAAGCATGCCTTCCAATATTTATATTGTGAAAACTTGTGAATAGCTATTACCAGGTCACCTTTTGAATAAAGTTCATTACTTGATACAGTGCTCTCATATTCGTCTCTAGATACTTCTCTAATATATTTTGATAATCTTTTTGATAATGAAATGACTAAAGCTCCATATAGTATTTGTAATGTGTTTGTGGCCTGAGTGTTTACAGGGCAGATTTTTCATGTTTTTCTCTGTTAATTTTTAAATGAATCCCAGGTATATTTGTTCCTTTAAGCACCAGATGTTTTCAGATTTCTTTCCTGATGATACTAACACCCCATATATATGTGTATTTTTTCTTCCCTTCTTGATGTGCATTACATTTAATGACAATGAATAGCCTCTGGCATTTTATCACCCATTCCGTATTGAACTACCTCCAAAGCTTTTCATAGCCAGCCCTAGATTTCCTCAGCCTAATAGTTTTGTGGCATTGATTTTTTTTTCCTTTGTTTTATTATGTGTGTTCTTTTCCACATTGTTTATGAATATATTGAAGGCCCACATCTGTCAGCTGAGCCTAAGTCAGAAAATGTCTAAGTCAGAAAAAGCCTAAGTCTGAAAAAGAATATAAGCAATATAAAATTCAACCTATAAAAATAATTCAGCCTTTTTTCTTCTTACTAATAGGAATTTTAGCATTTTAGTTTTATTATTATTTACTACATAAGTAGATGTATTTTAATTTGTTTTCACAATGCAGTTCTGCTTTTCAAAGCACTTATAGGATAATGGAAATAGAAGACAACAGAAATTCACTGCTTTCTGATAACTTAAATATCACATATATTGATGTTAATAACTAACATTTTTATTTCATATTTCACTGTATGGGATTCTGGCCCATACTGACAATTGAGGGTGATTGTCAGAAAAGAACCATATAAAATAAACTGTTAGTATGTAAAGGTTGTCTTTGACTGTCTACAATCTCCTATTGGCTTAATCCACTATACTTACTTGTTAAGCTATGAATACCTGCAAATCCTTTAAAGGATTAACTGTATCTGCCTGCTAAGCTGTCCAAGGCAGTTAAAAATAACTGCAGGCTGATTCTACTGACACACTAAAAATTGGACCTGCTCTACATTTTGTGTTGTATTTGCTGCAGCTTTGACAGATGTGATGCAGTCTGGAGGTACTTAAACCTTCTATGAAGTTGGGTTGACCAAGTGCTCTCAATACTGCAGTTCTGACTAGCAGCTGTTTTCCCTTACAGCCCATAGAGGATCAGCTTTGTCTCATGAAAAATGCCAGTGACCAAGAACATACGAGGTGGAAAAAGAAATTCAGCTTCATATCAATTCACTAAATAAAGGTGTCCTTCTCTGAAGAAAAGGCTTTGATTTATACACATGGTCTGCAGTGCAGCCCTTCCTGTTTGATATGTTTTTCTTTTCTAGCTGTACTAATTGACTTCAGAAAAGATCTCCTTTCCACATTTACAAAATTTTTATATTCTAATACAGTATAAGCATGTATGCTGGATGCTGCTAAGTATTGTTGAGAAGGCAGCCAAACATTGATCACAGTGGAAACCTTACAGGGAATGCACAGTTTCTCTTGATGGGCTGGAGAGCGCATGAGGCAGCAGCACATTAAAATGTGTACTGACTATCTCTATTCCTGCTGGCTGTCAAAGAAGAAGAGTTGAACTTCACCACCTTCCTTGATCAAGGAAGTTAAATAGTGCAATAAATAAAATGGAAACTTTGAGACAAGACTTTGCACTTTCCGTTGTCTTTTGCCAGCTGTTTTCTCTTGGAAGTCTCGTACTGGTAAAACAGAAATTTCTGGCTGCAAAAGGATACCTTAAATGCTGGTGTTTTCTTGCTGTCAAAGGACATAATGGGACAGTGATTCTCTGCTACAGATAGTTCTATCTTCATTAACAGATTGTTTAGGTTCCTGCAAAATAAAAGCAGAAGTTCAAGTGCACATAACAGCTGAAACTGGTTCTCACTCTTACAAGAGCTGAAGGAATGTGACATGGCATAAAGTTATTTTCCCCCCAAGTGATAGGCATCAGGCCAATTAATACTTAGCTGGGTGCATGAAACTTGCATTTGTTTAAAGCTGAAGGGGGAATACTGAAACAAACTTCAGTGAGATGCAGGTACTCAAAAGGGACAACTCTGTCAGCATCCATTATAGCGAGCTCCTGACTGTAAAACAATATATGAATATTGAAAAATACGAACTTGGGTTGGGATTTGCCAGCCACCCTATTAGAGTATAAAACACTGACACAAGTGCAGAAGGAACATTGGATCCATCAGTGTGGATTCAGCCTTCAATCCCCAAGAATATAGCTGCTAGAATTCTTTGGCTTATCTAGTTCAACAGCTAGGTAGGCACTTAATTATTATGCTGTTTGGCAGTAGGAGGGCTGTAGATTTTCCTGCTCTTCTAAATATGTTAGCAAACTGAATAACCCAAGCTGAAGGTTCTAACTTAGACACAATAAGCAATATAACTACATTAACATTAATATGTGCTAATTTATGTCTTAAATGTGGATTAAAAATTGTGCTGAGACAACTTCATACTGAGGTATATCAGGAAATCACATACTTTTACCATTTCTAGCTAAGGGAAGTCAACAAAAACTTGGGAGAGTTACATTTTAACCCCTTGTTCCAGTCAATGTCTGCCTGTGTGTGGCCCTGGTATGCCCAAGGAAGTGCCATGGGTAAGCAGATACATTGTTTGTGATACTTCTGTGTTTCTTAGAAGCAATTGTAGAATTTCTACAGTGCCCTGTATTGCACTACTTAAGCAACAGATGACACAGATGTACCAGGTAGATTGTATGGTTCTATTTATTTCAATACTAATTTTTCTAATTAGGCATATATTCCTTAATGTTTAGTTTTATGTGAATTTCACTACAAACTGTCAAGTTAAATTTTACTCAATATGTATTTTTAGTGGGAGAAAATGGGCTTGTACAAAATGCACTTCCTAACATAAACTATTTAGTATTTTGTTGTGAGGAGAAAGTAGCATTCTTATGTTTTAAAAGAGAAGTCTTGTGGAGCCCAAGCTTGTCAAATTTTTGCCAGAAACTTGCTGGTTGCCTGCCAGCTCTGTACCCATGCACTTGGCAGGTGGCCCAGCCTTCCAAGAGCTGCAGCTGCCTCTGTGTCAGGGCTGCAGGTCCCTGAGCAGGTGTCCAGATGGACCCTCCCAAAGGGTCCCTGTCACCCTGGGGTGATGCGCTGTGCCTCCTGCCCCCGGCAGGGATGGAAGCTAAGGAACTTCCTGGCCTGGAAATGTTTTATCTTCTGCCAGCTTTTAGTAGTTCTTTAAGAAATCGTTTCATAAGTGGACATCTTATTTCTGTCCTTAAGGAAGGCCTCGTTCCTGAAAACAAGGATGGATGCCTTTAACACATCACTTTGCAGCAGTCCTGCTTTTGGAGAAAGTTCATGAAGAAATGACACAAAATGCAACAGCAGAATGTTGCTTTTTAAGTTGGAGTTTGCCTTCTGACATTAGTATTAGGTTTTGTTGAGGTTTTCTGCTTTCCTTTTATCTTAACTTTCTTTTTTTCCCCTAATAATATCTAATCTTATTTAAGATTCAATCAGACATCAACAATATCTTGTGGACTAACATGCAATTTTTTAATCAGTTAAATATTCATGGTAGTTGATACAACCTTGGTATTAATAATGTATTGTGAAAGAACTGTAAGAATAAATAGAAGCTGATAAGCTTTATGTTGGTTGTGTACGTGGTTGTTGACCTTAGTATTTTTATCCTATCTTTCTAGGGCTGATAAAAGTACAATTTAAGAGCATGGAGCATTCTGGGGTATGTAACTCTCTGTATAAAAGTAAGTGCCAACACAGGTTAATGAATAATAAAAGTGCACAAAGCAATTTTTCTGCCTTTTCCTGATTATTCTTTAATATTTTTCTGCATTTTGAATAGCTTGCTAGAAAATTTATCTTTCCTAATGAAGCTCTTCTCCAAAAATAAATCAATTCCACAATAATAGATAGGGTTGAAGAAGAACTATTTTTTCTGCTCCAGCTATTGCTTGTAGATTGCTACTAGATGTCATGTAAATAAATAAGTCAATCTCAACTTTATTGAAGCTAAATAATGATATTGAAAGACACATGCAAATGTAATGAAGGAACTATGATACACCAGATATTTCACAGACTGTTGTCTGGAGATGATACCTTTTTATGACTGCTCTCAAGGAAATGTAATGAAGAATTGTAAAGTAACTTACTACAGTAAAGCATACGAAAATCTGTAATTAATTTGGCAAATAGAAACAGTGGTAGATGACATCTGATAAAATTTCTCCAGCTTAGTAACTTTTTCTGTAAATTTGATTAGTGATTTTACCTCAGACCTATCCCCACTAAAGGCAGTAAGTCAATTAATGAAGTTCCTAGTGGGGTAGAGTAACAGTTTAAGAGTCTAGGTGGATATTATTTTGGCTTATAGAATGTTACCTCACAGTGCAAAAAGTGAAGGACTAAACACTGCCTTATTTAAAGAACCAATAGCCTGACAAATCAGTACAAAAGGTGAAAGCATTATAATTAACACAAAAAAGAAAAAAATCAATATTCCTCTCTTCCTCTCCTGTTTCTCAGCTAGTACAATATACTGGAGTGGAGGTTAGCCTTGTTGTGCATTTTGCAGATGTTTCCAAATAGCTGCCCAAAATGAAACCAAGCTCAATTGATTTGCCCCTGTGCTACTGCAGCTTTATGTGTATTGCATGCACTGGGGGTCTGTTAGTAATAAAATTAGAATGAAATAGGAATCAATCATACACACTGATTATTGCTGATGTAATGACAAGTAGCTTCTCTTTGGTTTTACTACTCTCTTGCACTAGCCAATATAAAAATTTTGCCAGCATGTTTTCTACAACACTTGCAGATTACCAACAACTGCCTAACTCCATTTCTGCTTCCAAACTTAATAACAAGATGCTTACATAAAATAGACTATGATGGTCACATCTTCAGCTACATCCTGGCATAGCTCCAACAGCATAGCTGCTGACTTCATGAGGATTTGGATACAAACTTAAAGTTAAGCCTATGCTTAAATGCTTTGTCAATCTGTCTCTCTCTCTCCCTGTCCTCCTGCTGTTACTATTATATGACATCTATGAGATTTAGCTCATGCTGACATATGAATGAATGTTCAGGTATTTCTCTACACCCTTTGTACACAAAGCTGTGATTGATTTACTCGTGTTTCAAGCCTGAAGAAAAGACTGATCCACTGTGACTTCCAGAGCAGTGCGAGAGTGTGTGTGTGTGTTTATGTGTTCTCTAAGGCCATGTGTGGGCCTCTCATCCAACCAAAACTTCTGTAAGAAGGGAGACTGCATTTCTGAATAAAACATTCTCTGGGATTCCATGCCAAAACTCGTGCTTTTTGTAGCAGTTGTAAATTAAGTCCTCTTCTTTTTTGGTTTTTGATCTAAATAATTTAGAGGTATCAATAACTTGATAAACTTTTTTTTTTCATCGTATTTAAAAACATTTACAGCAAAATACTACATCAGCAACAGTAGCAAATATTTAGAAAGTGAGTTGTATAACTACTATTATATATAATCTCACATACAAAGCAAAAGTTATTACACAAAGGAAGGTATAATAAAATTATGACTGTAGGCAGTGGCTTTCATGAAGAGTGTAAGTTTTTCAAATACTTAATAAACTAAGAGATTTTACCAGAAATGTAACCTTGTGTTTATGTGATTTATGTGCATTCTTCCCCCAAAATAGGATTCAGCTACAATAAGGTTTAGTTGGGCATTTATACATGACCACACACATCAATGAATGTGATATTTGACTGTCTAGAGAGCTGTGGATATATTTAAACAAAAGGTTTTATAACTATTTTAATTATTGTGATAAATCAGAGGCAAGGGACAATATTGTCATAAATTAGAGAGAAAAAATATTTTGAGCATGTATTTCCTTAAATTTTATCTCCTAAAAAGTTGGACAGCATTTCCATTATCTCTTCATAGTTTAGCATTTGCTAGATGTACTGTTGTTTCCCCTGGCATATGTGTTCTGTAAGGCAAGGCACAACAGAATCAAGAAATAAACATCTGACCATGTCACAAATCCAATTAACTCTGACAAGGGCTAGTAAAGTCAAGTGAATAACAAAGCATTGCTGTCTGGAAGCAGCTTTGCAGACAGTAGGACACCAGCTGGATGAAGCAAAAGTACTTCGGGCAGCTGAATTTTCTGCCTCCACTAAGACCATCTTATATCCCGGTGAGGTCACAGTGCTACAGCATTTTCAAGTGTCAGATTGCATCTCTTCACTGTTCCTAAGCGGCAGAGAGGAGGAGGGAAGCGTTCCCCTCACAGAATGTAAAATATGTGCTAATGTCATTACAAGGTAACGCAGCGAAGCAGAAGCTGCAGTTACCATTGCACAGCCTCTCCTCAACCACCACCACAGCGTTGGGTTATGATAGAAACCTCCCAAAGATTTCAGTGCAAAAATCCTTGGGCAGAAATCGTGGTGTTTTTTTTAATCCCAAGGCCTGTGCGTGTTCAAAGCAGCTCTCCTTTTTCTAGCTCGTGACACTTGTAGCTGCCCTATATCCCATTTAATGAAACTGAATGATGAAATGATTGCTTCACCAGTCTGCTGCGTTCATCCATGCTTGAGATACAGAAATTGAGACACAGTGGGGGAATTTCTCATCTGGAGTATAGCAGTATCAATCTAGAGACATTCCTTTGGCAAAGTTATTTTGGGTTTATCTTGAGAGGAGAAGCCACTCCCTGCCCATCTGACTGGATATTGCAATTCTTCACTGTGTGTTTCCAGATAGAAAGGAAATATGTGCTCTGTTTTCTTTATCTGTGTAACCCAAACAACACAATGTTACCCTTGGAATCTTTCCTTGCTCTAACCTATTTCCCTGTCATGCAGTATCCTTAGGTAAAATGCTTTCCACTTACACTGTAGTAATGGAAGGAATCTTAGACCCATATACAATACTCAGTATTTTTACTGTTAATTGTCAACATCATTTGCAGTTCCTAATAACCTACTTTTCTAGTAGCCAGAAGAGTCAAATATGTAGTTTGTCAGCTTTAACATGGGTTATAAAACTGACACAAACAGATATCCTCAACTTTGGGATGCAGGAAGGAATATTGCTTAGGAAACAATAGGAGAATTGGGGTTAGCTCATAACTCACAGCTAGTTTGCAGCTGAAATTTCCCAACACTTTTCTAATATTTCTATTTAATTGAAACTAAATTTATATTAAATTCAGCAAAATTTTCCAAAGGGAGATTTCTTTAGTTTTCTAAAGAAATCTCCCTTTGGAAAATTTTATGGGTTCTAGAAACCAGAAACAAATACACATAATGACTCTGTGATTAGGTTATTCAATTACTAGATTTAGAGCAGGAAACTGAAACTGTTTCCCCTCTTTTAATTCTATATATTTCTATACACTGCATCTTTTGAATCTTTCACCCCCTGGAACTAAAAAAAATATTTTTTTCATCTTGGAGTTGGTCCCAATTTTCCTGATCCTGAGAATTTAACACGGGGTGAGATGGGTAAATTGAAGTGTCAAGATGGTCTCTGAAATCAGAAAAAGGAACAAGGAAAGAATAAATATATGCAGGATTGCTTCTACAGAAAATTAAAAATTAAACATGTCATCATGCTTGTACATTTTTCAAACTGCATTGAAACTTGATCTTCTTGTGATCTTCTTGCTGTAACTTTGGACACAAATAGAATTTAGCAAATGGAGATATGCTGTGGAAGCAGCACAGGCATATGCTGACATACGATTACCATATGTCAGTCCACAGTGATTCTCAAGCTCCTGAGACATGTTTTGTTCTTTAAATAGTTTTCCATCTTTTTAACATTTTGGAGCACATTGACTATTTTCATTATGCTTTTTTCCTCCTTCCTTTGAAGCCACATGCATTTACAACTGACTTAGATTAGGCAGGAAGGACAGATAGAAAGAACTTAAAATAGCTTTCAGAAATTACTACTACAGTCAAATATATTTGGAACTTCAAGAGTCAACATGAACTACTGAAATAAAATAAAGTCTACATTAATCTTTATAAATAAAGAAAACATGTGGGTTAGGATTTTTGTCCCGCATTCATCCAGGATCACATACAGTATTTTGTTCCTGGGATGAAGTTACAATTTAATTTAAAATCCCCCTTTGTATTTAATCATGTATCATTAAAACCTGAGGTTTTGAATTGAACTGGAGACTGTCTGAGTCAGAACCTCACAGACTCACACAGAGAACAGTAGCTGCCAGCAGGGTATTTCCTGTTGCTTTTCACAACAAGCAAACAAAAAAGGGATATTTCTGTATGATCTGCAGATGTGCAGCATGAAGGCATTTAGATGCAAGTTTTACAGAGGCCTTCAATTCTAGGCAAATAATAGATAAAACCCTTCCTATTTCTTAAAAAGCCAACTCCATCACTATAGACTTAACATCTTTCACCAAACTGTGTGGCAGTCTTATGTTTCTAAGTTCCTAAAAGTTTTGGAGGAAAAAATACTTCAAATTTACTCAAATGCCCGTGAGAGCTTAAAAAAATAAGGAAGAACAATGAGAACATACACAAAAATTCTACTGCACACTCTTAAGGTAGAAAAACCTTACTGAACACATTTTTTGGTTTTCACAACATCTCATATAGGCTTTATCAGAAAAATAATTTGTTTCTTTAGTGAAAAGAAATTGCTTTATACTTCTCAAGAGAGAAATAATCTATTTCTGAATGTCTGGAGAAATGCTGAGAATAATAACTACAACAAACAAGTCATTAGTAAGAATTTACTTTTTCAGTGCCTGGAGACATAACACAATTTCTTAATAAGCTCCAGCCTCCTAACTGTTGCAAACCAAAGACATCTAGTATTAGACTTTCCTACTAAGTGTGCATATCAGCTTGGGCCAGCACAGGTAGAATTCTTAAGGCTGGGCTGAAAGAACCAATGTTTCTTCAAAACCTCTGATTCAACATATGTACATTTGCTTTCTAATTCTGTGTCTTAAAAAGCTCTGCAATGTTGAAGGGTATAAAGTAGTGCTTGACACATTGAACATTAACACATATGTCATGCAGACATCCTCCTGTTAGGAATAAATCAATTCCTGTTTGCACTAAAAGGCACTGATGTAATCACAGAATGTTTTAGAGACCTTTTACTCCTAACTGGGTAACACTGGAAATTTTACCCCTCTGCAAGTTATGGATTGGGTCTTAGTATACTTTTGTTAAAATAAAGGTACTGCTGTCAATTTCAGAGCTGAACTGGAAACCAAAGTTCTATAAGATTTGTGCTGGCCTTCTCTACAGAAAGGTCAACAACCCAAAGTGTATGGTGAGATGTGAATAGCTCTCCTCCCACAACCTCTTTGGTTGCCAGTGTAATTGTAATTGGGTAGGCAGATTTCTTCTGGATGACACCAGAAGAGAAAAATGAAGAAGATTATACAAAACCATATTTTGTCTTTTATCCTAGGAAAGCCTTACATGGCAAAATTTGGATGATGTCTGGACTTAATCCATTACCAGAAAAAGATAATGATGCTATTGTGAGAGACAAATGAAGGGAAAACACATAATACCATATACAAGGAAAATCAGAAGAGATCTTGAACGAGCAAAGAGGAGGTACATGACAGAGTTATTTACCGGGTACTATAATGTGAAGAAAAGCAGAGCACCTCTTCTCAACAGGGAATTACAGAAATTTATTGAGGATATTTTAGCATCATTCCTCTAAATCCCTTATGCCCCACAGTTTCCTGTTTCCCAGTGGTATCCCCTTGCTGTCAGAAGTTTCGCACCCACTTGCTCTTTCCACATCCCAACATCCTGTCTGTCTAAGCTTGCCTCCTAGGCTCAGCATCTCTGACTGTTAACAAAGCTGTCACAGTGGTAAACACTGTCAGAAAGATATCCTGTCTCTATTTTTTTTGTATGTGAAAGCAAGGGGTAAGTAAGGTGTACTCAAGGTATTTCCTGGCATTGTTATAGTGCCTGGAGGGCAAAGGCTATTCCTTCTCCCCTGTGCCACCAAACAATCCATGTTCCAGCACCAGAGTGAAGGGCAGGATATCAAACAAGTAAAACAGTGTCACTCAGAAACTGGAGGAGAAAAGAGGGCTTCCTTCTGCCTGTGAAGTTTTTATGTACATAGTAGAGACTGGTGTGGAACATATCTATGTAAGACAGGTGAAAGGGGAACTTGGTGTTTCTTGGAGGTTCCATGGTCGAGGAAGTTTTGTGGGAGAGCCTTTTTTCAGGGAGTTTCAAAATAAGTGAGGATGATGTGCAGTACTGGGCCAATTCCCACCAGATGCAAAATAACTTCTGTGTAAGAATATACTGGAGCTGTGAGGAACCTCAGCCCCTGCAGTTTACAGCTGTCAATCTGCTCCTGCTGCTCTGAATGACTTGCTAAAGTAAGCACAGCCTCTGCTGTTTCATTCACTGAGCACAGACAGAACAAATATATGTGATGCATAATAATTTTCCAGGAAAATATATTCCATAGCACTCTGAAAGTAAAAATACTGTATTTAAACGAGAGTCACAGCAGCATGTTTTATTGACTTTGAGAGACAGATTCAGAAAAAGAGGATTACCAAGCTGAGACTAATAGCTACATTCAACATACTCATGCCAGTTTACGTTGTAAACAAGAATTCTACAGGCCCAGCAGAAAAATACCTGGGGATGTTGGTTGACAGGCAGCTGAACACGAGCCAGCAGTGTTCCCAGGTGGCCAAGAAGGCCAATGGCATCCTGGCCTGTAAAAGAAATAGTGTGGCCAGCAGGAGCAGGGAAGTGATTGTCCCTTGCACTTGGCACCTCAAGTTCTGTGTTTAGTCTTTGGCCCCTCACTGCAAGAAAGACATTGAGGTGCTGCAGCGTGTCCAGAGAAAGGCAACAAAGCCGATGAAGGGTCTGAAGCACAAGTCCTGTGAGGAGCAGATGAAGAAGCTGGGGGTGCTCAGCCTGGAGGAGGCTCAGGGGGGACCTTATTGCTCTCTACAACCACGTGAAAGGAGACTCTGGCCGGTGGGGGCAAGCCTCGTTTCCCAGGCAGCCAGTGACAGGGCAAGAGAAAATGGCCTCCAGGTGCACCAGGAGAGGTTCAGGTTGGACATTTTTTCACTGAAAGGGTTGTCAAGCATTGGAGTGACCTGCCGCTCCAGGTGCTGGACTTCCTGGAGTTCCTGGAAGTGTTCAAGAAATGACTGGATGTGGCACTAAGTGCCATGGTTTAGTTACGTGGTGGTGTTCGGCCACAGGTTGATCTTGGAGGTCTTTTCCAACCTTAATGACTCTTTCTTAATGATCATTCCTTATTTAAACATGCCTTGATTTATTGTACAGTGCCACCTAGGGGTTAAAGGCTTTTAAATTAGAGCGGCAAAGGCGAGGGAGCTTTATTAGTAACATAGAAAACATTTCTTTTTTAAAAATTCACTTTTGAATACACTAGGCAAACAAAGTGCTGCTGAGATTTTCATACTGTGGAATCTGGCAAAAGAACTGTAATTTTCACAGGTCCCTTTGGAGCTGGCTATACTCTTTTCTGTCTTCCAAAGCATAGCAGTGATTGGGGATGCCACAAATCCCTATTTTCTCCTCTGCTAGTCTTGCTGGTATGATCAGTGGAGAGGTTATCTACAGCTCATTACAGCTGTAAGGCTGGGTAGGAGATTGCTGTATTGCTGTGTTTGGGTCTCCAAGGACTTGAAATAGAACCTTGAAGTTTGCTTTTTGAGGCCAAAAGCAGAGAGAAAACCCTGGTCTACTTCTACTTAATCTAGTCTGCTAAAGGAAGGTACTGTACAAGGCAGGAATGAGATGCTGAGACTACTCTGTCTGAGAGCAGATTGGTTTTATTCCTCCTGAAACTTCCCCCACTCTCCTTGAAATTACAAATTACAGTTGGCTCCTTTGGGTTTCTAATGATTTAGCTTAGAAATGGGCAAAAGAAACTAAAAAAACTGTCCATCTCTGCACCATGTTTATTTTCTTCAGAATGAGATTTGTTTTAAAAGCCTGAATTGTGGTAATTTCTTTCCTGAAAAATCAAAATTACAGGAATGGTAATATTTTAGGAGGGCTTTTTTTTCTTTTTCTGTTTTTTTTCCTACCCCCACTTTTTTATTCTCTCAAATGATATTTGATTTTATTCTGTATCTTCCACAGCAGATGGCGTGCCTGCCTCCCTGAGACCATTGATGCCAAGCAGAATGCAATTGATATAAGAAACTTGTATAACATAGAAACAATTGTATAATATATGAAACAATTATGCAAGAAACCTGCTCCTCTTTCCTTAGAGGAAAGTAGTGATGCTACCACAATATTTTTGAAGGCCAAATGCCAACATTTTTGATTGCATGACTGTGTGTTTGAATTGTAATAAAGGGCAGGTGTCTTCCTTTCCTTCAGTAACCTCCACACACATAAGCAATTGAGTATTAATAAGAAGAGATTTTGTGTTAAGTTCCTTTTAAAAATAATCCATACTGAAAAAAAGGCCAGCTGACAAAAATTGCTTTGTCTGTCCCCTAGAAATGGAAAAAGAGAAATTATTTTGGAACTACAAGCCACAGAGGTGGCAAAATGATGATGGAAGTTATACCAAAGCTTGCTGTAAGTACGCCTCAGGTAAACAAATCCTGTGGTAAAATCATTGCATGATGGATAAAGCAAACTCTTACTACTGTCCTCTAGACGTCATGATGTGGAAGAGGAGCAGCTGGATACCAGGGCTGCCACACTTGAAGCTAAACAGGTTTTGACATGATTGTTAAAGAAAAGCTACAGTAGGGCACGGAAAATTCACCGTGGTGCCCATCCTGATGTGACATGCTCTGGTGCAAGCAGGCTCTTGCCTGTACTGGCAATAAACCCTGGACCAAGCCTGGGAAACAGGGACACAGACATCCACATGAAGTCCACATTGGCCATTTTGGCTTGGTCACTCAGCATAGATTTTTGGTGACTTCCTTGTTTTGATAAAATCAAAGAGAATATGCAGTTACACTTGTAGCACAGTGCTGGGTTTTATTTCTTACCAAAACAGCATAGTTTTAACATATATATGTACATATAAATAAACAGAATGGCAACATAAATAAATAATCACACTGTTAAATATATACATTAGGAGGACTTGCTATTGTAACTTTACTTGCAGATATTTGCAAATACACACAGGTCTTGTCCAACAGCTTTTTCTTACAAAAGAAGATACAACAAATTCAGAGACTTGGAGTAAGGTATTTAAGGATAAGGATTGTGTGATTCTTTCATATATATGTGTCTAAAAGAAAGCCTGAAGATCAGAGTTGACTGAAAATGAACTCAAGAAGTGGTGATAAATAGTAAGTTATTAAACATAATCTGGAATATTCAGAACTTCAATTACAAAATAGAAAGAATCATCCTGCTCTTCAAATTCCTGAAATAATCCCGTTCTTTTTCAGAATCCTTCATGTTACATGGCCTGGCCCATTAAAAGCTGTGATTTAAAGGTGTTCAGAGCTGTGTTTCTTCCCAGCTGTATCCCTATGTTAAATCTTTCCTTACCTACAAACCTGACCTCTCTGAGGGGCCTGACAGCAGTTAGGGAGAACACTGTCACTGGAGGCCACTGCAAGAAGACTGCTAAGAAATCCTGCTTCCACTAAATCCCTGTAGCTGTTGACTTCCCCAAGGACAACTTTCCTCCTTAAACCTTTCTTTAAGGTGCAAGAGGCATGCCATAGCTGCAGTGTGCATGAGACACTGCACTGCCTTGATAAGTGTTGTCTGCTGGCAACGAGGTTCTCTTAATCAGAACTGAATGTATCTACACTGGCTGTCACAAGTAGAAAAACAAGGTGATGTTTAACAGGAATAAATTAGGAAGGATTGGGGGAAGGGGGAAATCTTGGAGAGCCACATCTCGATTAAAAATAGAAGACACAGAAGAAGCACACAGTGCACGTCGATAATGGCCATTAAAGGTAACTGTCCCCATGTCTCTGGAGATTGACTCTAAGGGATAGAGACACAGGGAGCCTTTTGGTGCTTGAAGTGGACACCTTTGGGGTGCCTTCTAACCTCATTCCACTTCCTGTTGTAAATGTAACTATGAGGGTTCAAAAGAGAACCCCCTACCTGGCTCCTCCGCACTCATCCGCAGAGTCCACGCCCAAGGGTCAGAACAAGAAGTGGCTGCTGAGCCTACCAAGATACATCGAAGCAAAGATGCATACTTAAATACTAGGTATAGCAGATCCAAGTAATCACAGAATCACAGAATCCACTAGCTTGGAAAAGCCCTCTGAGATCATGAAGTCCAGCCTATGACTGAACACCACCATGTTAACCAGACCATGGCACTAAGTTCCATGTCCAGCCTTTCCTTAAACGCTTCCAGGGACAGCAACTCCATCACCTCTCTGAGCAATCCATTCTAATGTTTAATTGCTCTTTCCATGAAGAAATGTCTCCTAATGCCCCACCTCCCCTGGCACAGCTTGAGGCTAGTCCTGTCACAGGTTGCCCAGGAGAAGAGCCTGATCCACTTCACTACACTCTGATTTCAGGCAATTGCAGAGAGTGATAAGGTCACCCTGAGCCTCCTTTTCTCCATCAACTCTGGCTCCCTTGGCTGCTCCTCGTTATGCTCTAGATCCTTTGCCAGCTTCACTGACCTTCACTGGACCCACTCTGGCACCTTTATGTCCTTCCGGAATTGAGTGGCTGGAACCAGACACAAACACTCAGGTATCTTTAATATTCACAACTATGCCGATGCCATTTATCCCATGCCTGTTACTTTAATGAGAAATCTAATAACTTCCATTACAAAGGCTAACTGAGGTCTTCAGTCTGATCAGGGTTTTGTCCCCCCTGCCCAGGCTTCAGGTGTCCAGTGTCCAAACAGCCACTTAGGAAGGAACGCAGATGTAGGCACTGAACCTGCACTGGGCACTTATTGCCATTAATTAGTATGGGGAGAAGCACCTTAAGAACACTTTAGAAAGTCTGCCTGCTAATCCACATCAACTAGAGGATATATTGAATGGAAGCCTCCAGGTCACCGCTATTACTCTGGAGGGGTCACAGAACGGGTCGGGTTGGAAGGTACCACAGTGGGTCAGCTGGTCCAACCTCCCTGCTCAAGCAAGACCATCGTAGAGAATTGCACAGGATTGTGTCCAGGGAGTTCTTGAATATCCCCAGTGACGGAGACTCCTCCACCTCTCTGGAAAATTTGTTCCAGTGCTCGGTCACCCACACAGTAAAGAAGTTCATGTTCAAGGGAAACTTCCCATGGATGAGTTTCTACCCTTTGCCTCTTGTTCCATTGCTTGGAACAACCGAGCAGAGCCTGATTCCATCCTCTTAGCACCCCACCTTTAGCTATTTACATACATTGATGAGGGCCGGCACGTCTGACGGGGCAGAAAGGACAAAACGCGTTCGGCAGCTGCCAGCGAGGTCCGTGCTGCGGGAGGACCGGGCACTGCCGCACCTCCTGCCCTCACACGCCAACATGGCGGCGCCGCCTCGCTCACCTCTCCCTCCGCCCCCGCCGCGTCCTGGCGTCACATCCGCGGTGCCCCGGCAACGACCGGACGTCGCGGGCGCGCCGGGAACCCGGAAGCGGCGGGCGAATCGGGGCGGGCGGCGCAACCGGCGGGCGGGCCCGGCGCGCGCAGGGCAGCGGCGGCGGCGGCGGCGACGGCGGTGGTAAAGTAGTGCCGGGGGGCAGCGTCCGGTTGGTGGCGGCGGTCAGGCAGCGCCTGTGGCGCAGCACGCGGGGGACTCTCGGCAACTACCGGCGCACTCGGGCTGCGAGGTCCCGCACGGAGCTGCGGCCGACACGGAGATGGCGGCGGACAAGGCTGCGGGTGAGTGCGGGGGAAGCGGCCGCGGCCCCGCCGTGCGCGGAGGGACGCGCGCCCCCGCGGGTGGCGGTGAGCGGCGGGAGAAGCGGCCGGCTGTGCGGCTGTGTGCCGTGTCCTTCCGGAGAGGAGGTAGTGCCCTGCTGTCCGGCGGGCGCGGGGCCGCCGTGAGGGGCCCTGTGACACCTGCAGGTCACCGGCGGGGCCCTCCGTGCCCTCAGCAAGCGGCGCGGAGCTGTTGCCCCCTCCTGGCCGGGAAGGGCTCGGTGGGAAGGACCCTTATGGACGTATTGGCGGGGGGGTTTGTGTGTGTTTATTTGTGTGTGTGTGTCTCCCAGAGCTTAATAACCCCTAAAGAAGTCGAGCTTCTGGGTTAATTTGTTAAACTGGGGCATGCAGAAGGTACGAGGGAGGTTATAACTCTTGGCAGTGCTGCTTAATCGCTGGAGTTCAGTCTGATTCCTTCAGGGATGCTGCTTTGGTTTCAGGGCATGAGTGCGTCCTCACTGAACTCAGGCCTGAAAAGACACTGCAGAGAGAAATCGCCGAGACTTAAAAATAAGCCATGTTCTGGTAAACAGACAGAGTAAATCTCAAATGCAGTTGCTGTGTAGCACTGATAAACTGCTGCTCGTCCATCTCCTGTACAACTCCCCATCATGCAAGAAGTCTTCATTGCCGGAAAGGCCATTCTGTCAGATGTCAGTTCCTGGGCCATGGAGAAGAGGGCGATGTGGAGGAAAGCCTTACTTATAGAACTGTATAAGTCTTCTTAATGGAAGTGTAGGATATCCTGAGTTGGAAGGGACCGATAAAGATTAATGAATTCTAGTTCCTGGCCCTGCACAGGACATCTCTAAGAATCACTTCGTGTGCCTGTGATTGTTTTCCAAACACTTCTTTAACTCTGGCCTGGTGCCAAGTGGAGAACCCATTCGAGTGCCCAAACACCCTCGGAATGAAGAACTTTTTCCTAATATCCAACCTAAACCTCCCTGACACAGCTTCATGCCATTCCTTCAGGTCTTGTTTCTGATCACTTGTTACCTTTTTTTCCTAGTTGTTTTCATGTGGGGGAGCATTATTTAAAATCACCTTAAGCATGTTTTTCTCAGGATGCTAAATATTAAATGTGTCAGTATTTGAAAAAAAATTACGGGGTAAGTAAGTATGCTGCACTGAGTGATGTTTACTAAACTGTCATTTGTTTATTTATAAGAACTGTGACTGCTAAACTACAAGAAAAAAATTGGCATCAAGTATTTAATACTTTTTTGTTGATATTCTTTGAAGTGTTGAAGGAGCTTTTTAGTTTTACTTTCTTAAAAGTACGTGCCAAATGAATCAAAGATGTGAGCTATGGCAAGATGTTCTACACCCTGCACTTCTTCATAGCAGCGAGCTACAGGTAGCTTTCCACTGAGAAATGTTTGCTTTTTATTGCACAGCACCAAAGAAGCCTATTGTACCTATACTGGTAGTGAAGGGCTTCATACTTCATAATTCATACAAAAATTAAAACGTAAATCTTGGTGCCACAAGCAAACGTAAATCGTAAAATGTAAATCTTGGTGTTATCTTGTGATGGCTGGACACTGGCTGGGCTTCATACACTTCACAGTTCTTTTGGAGAAAGAGTTGTGTGATAGATTGCTCCCCTTTCATGAAAGAGATTATCCCTCTGCCTGTAGAGTTTGGAAATTAAAAATATTTCCAGAGATTCTCTCGTGTTCAACGGCACAGTTCATGCAAGATGTAATTTGCAGGGCATAGGAACAAGAGAGCTAAGGAACAGCAGTCCTTGGAGAAACGGAGAGCAGGTATGAGCAGGATAATGATTGCAGTCCCTCTCAGGTGTGTATGTGGGAGATGTGACTTCTTGTTGTTTTTATGACATTCTGGCAGCAAGCTTATGAGGACAGCAATCTTCCTTTTCAGCTGGCAGTCTCAAACTTTTCCTTGTTCTCTCTCATAGAGCTAGTTTTCTTGAAGTTCTGTTGTCCACCATGATGTACCTTCTTCAGCAGGAGCAGCTTCCTGCTTGTACAAAGCAAACCAGCCTCCGTGTTGCTGCTGCTCAGCCCCAAGATCGATATTAGGAAAATAATTCCTTGATTCTTTAACATCCAACTCAGTGCAGCAGCTTCCTCCAGATCAAAATTTGAGCATTTGATTTTTACATCCTTTTCCAGGTTGCCCCTTTTGCCTCTCATCATGATCCTACACTAGTTTTAGTTTTAGAGTTGGTCTGTACTCATGAAGGTTGGACAAATGAAAAGTTAAACAGGTCCATATTTAAATACAAATTACAGAAATAAATTCTCTCACTTGTGAAGTAGAGAATCTGCACTGCTCTGGATAGTTCAGCTGATAATTGTAGCTGCTGTACAGATGGGAGCATGTTGGAGATGACTGGTATGCCATGTGTTACCCGCACCACGTGCTTCTGCAAGAATGCCAAAGGTCACAGGGACCCAAGGGAGCAAGGCAGGCTGTTTCTTTTGCCAGGGAACAAGTTTCCTAACTTTTTCACTTACAAATGCTTCAAGGAACATGGAAGTAACAGTTTTATTTGCAAGCACTGGGATAACCCTTTGCAGCCAAGAGAACAGGAGCACTCCCTCCCCACCACCCCTGCCACTTCAGTGGAATTGGTGAGTTCTGTTCAGTCTCTTGTGCCAGCTTTCAGGTAACTCCTCTTGGAGGGATCTCTGACAGCAAAGATCAGCTGAAGCAGTAGATCCCAGTCTAAACAAGAATGGCAGTGTCACATTAGACTGGAGTGGCTTTTAGGTCTTTAACAAGTTTCAGGTATGTTTGGACAAAAAGGGTAGAGAGTACCCAAAGTGGTTTGTTGTGCTTTTTTCAAAGGAAGGAGCTATGCTGTGAACTACATCAGCTGGATGTTAGTTTTTTCTTGATAAGCTTCCAGTTCAGGTTTCACAAACTGCTTTGTTTACTGAGTGGCAGTAGGTGCAGTTGATTGAATTACAGAGACAGCTCTGGTTTTGCTTAAAGTAGTCCCCAGCTTAATTTTATGTTTTGGATTAGTTTGTTTAATGTACCAACAAGCTTAGAGAAACAGTGAAATTTGAAGACCTGTCCTGATTTTTCCTTTGGAATTACATCAACCCGGCTGTGTAAATGCAGTTTTTATTGCAGCCCTTAGACCAATATCTCTTGGTTTATCTGTCACTTCATTGAAGACATTTTACTTCAGAATTCAGACTTCTTTGAGATGCTGGTCTTACAAACCTGCATACAAAGGCAGTAACCAGTAATGTGTGTGGAAGTTGATGGCTCTCTGCTGGATAAACCCGTATGTGAGCAATCTGATCAAATTGTTACCAGCTTCAAAAGCTTTAGAGTCTCTCAAGGTTCTGCACTGTGGTTACCTTTACTAGCACAATCTGACAAGCATGCTGAGAAAGTAAAGCAGATAATGCCACTGTTAGTGTGAAAGTTTGAGGGAAGATGCATTTCCTTATTTCCTTCTGTTCTAGAGATCCTTGGAGGGTGAGAGCTTTCAGTTCATCTGTATAATCACAAGGTTTAGAACTGGAATCAGATCTATGCTATATTTAGGTTGAAGCAGAGGTACTTCCTGTTCCTTTCCTCTTTCACTGTGGAAATCTTTTGACACATCAGAAATGTTCTGAGCTTTTTTTGTGGTTTAAATTTCTCTTTTGCCCTTTCCTTTGAAGGAGAAGGCAGTGTAAGTGGTGTTGATCAATGCATAGCAGGTGTAGGCCTTTGAGGATCCATTCCTCCAGAGTACTGAAATTGCTGAACCCTGAATTTTGTCCAAATGACAGATACTCTTGATGGCGTAAGATTTGTTGAGATTTTAATATCTCTACTTTGTCGACATCTTAATGCAGGATGAAAGTCCCAACCAAATATTTACAATTCTTGCTCTAATGCTGGGGCCAATAGTGTTGTTGCAGGTGGAAGGAATCTCACTATTTCCCAGCAACAGGCACAAACTTAATAGATTGCTAAGTCTGTTTTGTTCTTACTGAGGACATTATTTGATGAATCTTCTAAGGTTTGGCTGCCCCTTACAATTGTCATTTGTCCTATATTTGTAAATTTTTGTGGTCAGTAGTAGAAGATGGAGATATATTGGTGATTATGGGGAATGGATTTTGCCAAGGAGCTCATAGCTAAATGTTTCCATTTGTTCAAAATGAAAACAAAATAAGTGGAGTTTGCATTATGTCTCTGAATTATAGGGAAGAGGAAAGCAGACATTGAGTTTACAAAGCCTAGATAATCTGAAATGTGTATTAGAGCAGATCTTCCACTGTGAAATTCAAGAAATAATTTTCTGCAGAAGCAGATGCCATTGCTGGTTTATAAAGTCTTTGTTTCAAAAACATGAAATGACTTTTGTATGTTCTAGCACATTAATGAATGCCACTAAAAATACTCTCTCCACTGTGGTGGTTGTGTGGTTGTTTTATTTTTTTCTCAGTAGTTTGTGTTCACCACAAGGAAGGGCTTAGTGGGGTTTTTTTTCAGCTTCTTTGACATGGAATGTTTGTACTTGCTTTTTGATGCAACTTCACTGAATTCTTAGTTACATGATGACAAAAGGATTTAGTAGCCTTCTTTCTGAAAAATTTGCTCAATGGTGACTAAAACTTAAATTATTAGGAATTTTATGTGAAAAAATTGAAGGTAATTAAAGCCTTATTACATTGCTATATACATGCATAAAGGAGCCAACGTCATAGTTGCTACATGTTGTTCTTGTCTTAGTCTGGAAAAGAGCATAGTAGAAGAGAAGAATCTGGAGAAGATTCTGGGAAAAAAATATGAGGAAGATGGAGAACAAACTGCTCCTGCTCATGTTGGAAGAGAGGTGATTCAAAGGAAGATCTGTAAGATTTGGAGTGAGGCTGAAAAAGTGAATAGGCAGCATGTGCTTGTGCCTTGCAATATAATCACCAGACAACATTTGATGGAGTATATTGAAGAATACAAAAGTAGCGAGGTTTTCTAAAAAATATATTAGATCTGTCAATGATCATTAAAAACAATGGTTCAAGTGCAGCCTCTTATTTGGGGAGATATTCTTCCAAAGTAGGGAGTTGTGGGGAAGTTCCAGTGTTTACTCTTGTTTTTCTTGCACCCTAGAGTATCCCTTGCTTGCTGTTTAGGAAGCACTATACAGGGTTTTGTGTGGGTTTTCATCTAACCCACTGTGGATCATATTTCATGATGCATGGCCTTCACTGCTGACTTTTGAGGAAAATAAGACAATCCTAGTGCATGGTTGCAGCTTTGAAGAGAAATCTAAAAGGTATGAGTTGTCAGTTAACTTGCAGGACTTTGATTATTCATTGAGCACCATAATTTACACTTTATGGAGAGGAATTCACTAGGAGAATATAATAACTTGATATATAGTGGTAGGAGATGTAACTTGGGATATAGATAGTGTAGTAGGGATACTGCTACAGTTATCTGGAAAATTACTTGTATTGGCAGGAGGACCTTGAGAACTGGAAGAAACAAAGTTTTTAAGCTGCACAGCTGTCGTCACAAGTGCAAGCTTTGGTGTAATCTTCTGTCCACTTTACAGATCAAGGTACTGAAAAACATGAAGGAGCAGGTACTTCTGGGATTACTGATCAGGAAAAGGAATTGTCAAGCAGCGCATTACAAGCTTTTCAGGTAAGACAAAGTCAAACTGAGACTTCTAAGTTACCACATTACTGCTAAATGGGCATGTGTAGTTGTTTTTCCTGTTTTCTAAATACGGTTGCAAATGCATAAAGAGGACGTTCAAAAGTAGCGCTAGTTGTGTTGTAAAGACAGCACATGCGTTTGCATTTTCCATCTGCTGTGATGTGAGAAGATGAACAGGATACTTGAACAAGAGCTTTTTTAATATCTTGATTCTCAACACTTAGTAACCTTAAAAGCTGTATGATGAGTTAATTAGAAGAAGCAGACTTCTCTTCTACATGAGCATTGGAAATGCATGATCTCTCAAAATAATTAATCACATCAAGCTAAAAATGGTGTTTAAAGGAACCTCATATATTTAAAAAACAGCAATGAAACAAACAATTTTGTGTTTTAGCATCATGCTATATTCTTTCATTAAAAGTGTTGTACAATGCCCTGTCACTTTGCTTTAAAACATATTTCTGAATGTGTAACACCTACAGGCCATATCTACTACTTGTTTTATATTTCTTGGAAGATTTTTTTTTCTTCTGTGTTAAAGTTCAGGTACCAGTTCTTTTAGTTTATTTCTTTCTTTGTATTGTCTCCTAATTTTTGTCTCCTACACTATGTAGTGTGGCAGGAAGTATAATTGCTTTTCCTTTCAGTTGTATCTCTGTCTCCAAAATGCCTTGCTTTAAATTCCGTTTTAAACTTGTGAAATAGGTCAGGGAAGAATTTAAATGTTGTCTTTTGAGATTCTTGCTTCGATGTTTCACTCAGTACTTCTATGTTTCACTCATTTTGTTACATGAAGTGCATGTAATTGGTTCTTAACCCTGGTTGTTCACTGATGTCTTCTTGAGCACTGTCTAGCTCAATTACTCATTTTCAGTAGCATTTTAATCAGTGTTATTTGAACCTGAGAACCAAAGACACATGAGAGATTAATTTCGCTTCCACCTTACCCACACATCTAAATGCCTAAAATACTTTTGATCTGCTAATGATTTCATCTTTAGTTTTATCCTGGTCCAGTCTACCTGGTTTGTCTCATCAGATTTTTTTCTAGCTTTAAGAATTCCCTGAATTCATGAAGTAAGGTGGCAACAGATGTGAGCAGAATAAATTTGATGCCTTGTTCGTCAATTTCTTGCTATTGATTAGCTCCAGACAGCATTGTGGACTGCCTCGCATGCTGCTTCATCATTTTACACGTCCAGTTTGTCTTGACAGAATTCCTATAAATTTGGTATTACATTCTAGATCCTATCGAGTAGACTGGCGTAAAGGACTGTTAGCTGATGAAAAACATCACAAAATAAGTGCAGCATTTAAAGGTTCAAGGTTTGTAGTCCAGCCATGGTTAAAGGCCTTGTTGCTGTGATCTGAAAGCTCCTACTGAAGAGAAGCTCCAAGTGTGAGCGCAGGAAGAGAATTACTGGATGTTGAACTGTCTCAACTAAAGAGCATGCCAGCAGTTGAGTTACAAGTTCCTGTGTTCGTGCACATGATCACAAGGCAATCCATGCTGTTGGTGCTTAGAGTTGTAAAAATGTGTCAATGTCCTGCTACATCTCTCTGTGTCTGGGAGATTGAAGGAACTGGAGTGGAATGGAATGGTTCCATGGCAAGGAGCTGCAGAATGGCAACTTTCCTGGGAAGAGCAGAGGGACACCAGAGCTCTTCTCTGTTGTATTCTGCCCTTAATATGAAGTTACTCAGGAGTCTGGGAGAAGCTCTGTGGAACAGCACTTGAAAAGGAGAAGTAAGTGTAGGGTGGTGCTCAAGAGCTTAGCTTTTGGGTGTGAACCATAGACAGAGATGGAAATGCATCTGCTTATCTGTCTGACCACATTGGAGGAAACTGTGATATGGAAGAGGTGGATGTGATTGTTCCTGTGTAGGAATTGAGCAGTTAAAAGTGAAGCATCATCTAGGCTTAATGTAGTTGAAAGAGTGAGGAGTTTTCTTTCATTCCTTGATGCCACTAAAGTCCTCCTGTATCAACAAAGACCAAAACTGAAAGCAGGCAGAGGTGCATGAATCTGAAGTCCTTGTTTATTCCTGTGGTCAAAGAAAAGGATTTTTCCATTAAATCACACATCAGTGGAGTGTCATGCTTGGCTCCTAGCTTCTCTTTAGGCATGCCTAGGTAATCGAATCCAACAGCTAAAGCTTGTAAAAATGTTTTTTAATTCTGTTCTGGGAAAGTGACACTTTCTTTTTTCCAATCTCTCTTGGGCTGAATTTCATAGTTCAAATTGTAAATCACTATGTATTCAGATGAACCAAAGACTGAACATAAAATTTTGGGCTGGAACTTGTGTAAGCAACTGCTCAGTGTTCATGAAATGGGGAAAGATTATGAAAACTGAGGAAAGAGTGTCTTGAAGCTTAATATAATAAGAGAAATGAGAATGACACATTTAATGGGAGCATGTGTTATAATAATCCAGTACTTAATTTGTCCTTACTCCACCAAATTATTTTTTAAGTTTGGATATGGCTTCAACATTTAGACTTGCTTCTCATCCATGTTAATCTGCATAAATAATGAAGTATGTGTATAGACATTTAGTTCATTTGTATTGGTAAAGAAAAGACTATCTTCTAATGCATGCTTCTGGTATGTGTGCAATTTACAGGCTGGAAACTATGATGCTTGTTTACAACACCTAAATACCCTTCAAGACATAAACAAAGATGACTACAAAATAACTTTGAATACTGCTGTTGCAGAGTTCTGTAAAAGTAATCAGACTACCACGGACAATTTGAGACAAACCCTTAACCAGCTGAAAAACCAGGTAATGCAACCATATTGACATGGTACCTGATTTTGAGTACTGTTAATGGTGGTGGTATCTTTCAGTGAAGTAGGAGTAAAACTTCTTGTCCTGTAGATTTAACAAAATAAGAAACTACCATTACTTTTAAACATCTGAGTCAGTTTAATCTTGTAGGACAGTTTTTCGAGTTGTATGTTTAACTATTGTTGAAATTGGTCTGAGATGATAACAATAGAAATATATTCTTTCAGTAGAAAGTTCCTTAACATGGAATAGTTTGTGGAATAATAGAAAAGTGAAAATAATACTTTACTACTCAATTGACAACTTTTTATTTCATTGTATGTTTCGTTTGGGGTTTTTTTTTTGCTGTGTTAATGTGCCACAACAGTGAAGTTTATTAGGTCAGTAAGTTATAATTTACCTTAAGAAAAAATTATAGCTTTGGAGGTGTTTGGTTTTTTTTAAATACCTAGTACTTCAAAATCATAGGTACTGAAAATTTAATGAAATGAGTGGGATTTTTTTCAGGTTCACTCTGTTGTTGAAGAAATGGATGGTTTGGATGATGTTGAGAACAGTATGCTGTACTACAATCAAGCTGTTATCCTGTACCATCTGCGTCAGTATACTGAAGCTATATCCGTTGGGGAGAAGCTGTACCAGTTCATAGAGCCTTTTGGTATGTAGGCAGGAAGAAGAATCTTGTTCATTCAAGAACTACAGAAAGATTATTCAGTCTTTTTCACTATCAGACAAGTGGTTTTTGATTTGTCTAATACAGTTTTAAGAAATTAGGTAGGGTTTGAAATGAAGAATATGTTTTACTTACATCAAGGACAACAAATGAATTTGGGAGAAGGTGCTTCAGAGAGCTTTAGCAGACAAGTGCTATGAAACTGAAATGGATTTTTTTCAACTTGAGAAGGTATTTATATAAATAATATGTACAAGCTAATGAAATTATTTAAAATCTAATGTTTTGAGCCACCGTGCAACTTCACAGGTGGGTGTCTGTTTTTCAGGGCACTCATTTTTAAATACCTTTATTAGGTAATACATAATTTTATGTGCTTTTATCTGAATACAAAGCCTGCAACTTTTATGAGCTGTGATACGTTGTGTAGTGGAATTGCCATACTTCTATGAAATAATTTCATAGTCCTTATTGAATGTTAGAAGTGAGAAGGCTGAAGGATGTATGTGTGTGAGTCTCAGTAAATTAAGTAAATGCTACAGTGTTTCTGCTCCAATTCCTCTCAGTTTTCAATATGCATAATTGGGACTTACTCTGTGAAGTCAGCTGTTTGTACACAACCTTTGAGTTCTGTGGGATTCTACATCTGCTTATGGCTCTGTCTGTTTAGATGCTGCTTCTTTGGTGCTGATCTGCTTAGATCAGTTCTCAGAACCTATGAAGTACTTGTTAAGCTGTCTTTAGTCTGTACTTTTATGCTGATGCCATTTGAATGAATGAGCTTTCTTTTAAGTATGTGCTTAGCTGTGGATTGGATATGACCACATTATTTTTTCTTATGTAATATATTGATTTTTCTCAAAATGTTGCATAGATGGAGCCTTATAGTAATTTTTTTTCCACCTGTGTTTGGAGGGATTCGTATTAGAGCTGTAAAACAATTTTTTCTTCTTTGCTTTTCACAGAAGAGAAGTTTGCCCAGGCTGTGTGCTTCTTGCTTGTAGACTTATACCTGTTAACTTATCAAGCTGAGAAAGCCTTGCATCTGCTTGCTGTTCTGGAAAAAATGATTTCACAAGGCAACAATAACAGCAAGAATGGAAAAAATGAGGTAAGCTTAAAATCATACAAATGCTATTAAATCTTTATCAGAAGTGTGCTTTAGCTCAATCCAAAATTAGACTTTTGAATTATGAATCTATGTTAGATCACCTGTAGCTTTAGACAGCAGCTTAAATATGTTAGTAACTGAGTTAATTGTGTACAGCAGCTGTTTATTCCCTCTCTTTCACCCTTTTCTCTTATTCCAGGGAGCTAAGATGTCTTTCTTCAGTCAGAGACTTGTCTCCAGGGTCAAATATTGTTTGTGTTTGATTATGACCATATGAGACCCTAAGTTTGAAAGAGAAGTCAGTGTCAGAGGAACTGCAGTTGCAGAGCATAGAATGGGAAATTAAGTATCTTTTTTACATAGTGTCTGAAGTATGAGGCATACTTTCAAATGAAATCTTTTGTGTGCTTTTTGGAAAAATCAGTAGAATCAGTGGTGGCTTGGAAATGAAGGGAGGGCATTTCAGTGTTTTCCTGTTGATGGAATGGCACACTTAAGATAAAATATTCTTTAAGTATATAGTAATTCTACTGAAGGAAGTATTAAAGAGACACTCTAGAATGTGCATGTAGTCCTTCTAGGTAAAAGAATTCTTCTTAACTTCAGGGCAACATAGTGTAACACTAATGTTAGTATAAAATTCAGCTCTTCATGGTGTTGTTCATGGATTTTGATTGTTAAATTCAAGTTAGTTTGTATATGTATATTTTGATATTAAATACTCAAAACTATATTATTACTAATATTATTAAATACTTATTTTTCTTCATGTGAGTTGAATCTGTCAACTGAATTTAAAAGGTGACTAACAGTAATGCTTGCTTTTTTTGTTTGACAGTCAGGTAATAATACCAATAAAGATTCCTCTAATCAAAAAGCTGAAAGTGGAGCTTTAATAGAAGTTGCTAAATCTAAGATACATCAGGTAAGGGTCTCAATTACTTCAAGGGTTCTCTAAATTTGAGTGTCATCTCCTTCAAAACTAGTTCAGCCCAAATTATGATGCTTTCTCTCTCCTGGCTGTAAAACAAAACTATGAATTTATCCAAGTCTTCCTTTTTGTAAGATATATGTACAGGAAAATCTCACTTAACATCCTGCCCACCACCACCATTTCAGTCTCTGTGTGTTATAATAATTTCTTTAAATGGCAGTTCGCTGCATTGAACTTGTCTGTTCAACCTCCAACAGACTATATTAGCTGAGGTTTTATTTCACTCTGCTGTTCTGTTGAAAAATATGTGAAGAATCAGAGTGCTTCTCTATTAGCATTCACTTACTGGTGTTTTCAGTTTACTAGGTAAATATCTGGGATTAAGAGATGTTAGATTATTTTAATTAGTTTGTCATTTTAAGTGCTCGTATCTGTGTTTGAATATATAGCAGTTGTTGGCCATTGAACAAAATATTCATCTTATTGTACATACAAACCCTCTAAATGTGGTGTTTAAAGTCTGAATAGAATTTCTTTTTTGTGAAGACTCTTTGAATAGCTTTTTGCTGCCTATTTTAAAGATGTATACAAAATACTCTGCAGTAAATATCTAGATACAGTTTGTCTTGTAAACCTGCAGAAATGATTGTATATTATTTAACAAATATAATTTTTAACAGTATAAGGTGAGAGCCTATATCCAGATGAAGTCATTAAAAGCATGCAAAAGGGAGATCAAGTCTGTTATGAATACAGCTGGGAATGTAAGTATTCTTAAGACTGTTGTTTTTCAAATCTAGATGTGTTCTCTATCTTAAAATTGAATTTGTTAATGTTCTTTACAAAAAAAAACTATCTTACTGAGGGTGGATGTTTGAAGTAATTCTTTATGTAGTCAGCTGGGTTTGTCATCTCTTTGCAAATGTAATTAATGTAGAATTTTCTTATTTGTGCTGTTTTCAGTTGCTAAAAAAATATGCTTTGTGGTGCCAAAATAACAGTGAAACACTATATAATAAACAGGTTCAGCATTCTTTATAATTGAAATGAAATAAGTTTTTGTTTACTATAGATGTTATGCATATTACAAACTTTGATGTAATTGGTAATTTAAACCAGTTCATAGAAGATTAATTCTGGCATATGTGGGCATTTTTTTGTTTCGTTTTTTTTTTTTCTCTTTTTGTTGACATTTTTGGAGGCTTATTTCTTGCTGGAAAGCAAGTTTAATAGAAAACCTTCTGGGTCGTGAGGTCTCTGTTGGCAGATCAGGAAGATTACAGCCCACAAGGACCTCTGCAGGGAGGGGAAGTGTGGGGGGGAAGGTATTAGAGGGCAGGTTAGAGATCCTCTGCCCTTAGCCATTTCCATGACAGGGTTCTCTAAAGTTCACGACAGAATTCTTGAAAGTATTATGGCCTAAACCCATTTCTTTTTAAATGGCAGCAGAGGCAGGTTTGTGAAGTGATATAACACTAGCAGTAGAACTCATCAACCAAGAGATAACTAACTATTGTTTTCTCCTTCACAGTCAGCTCCTTCTCTCTTTCTTAAGAGCAATTTTGAGTATTTGAGAGGCAATTACCGTAAAGCTGTCAAACTTTTAAACAGTGCCAACATTGCTGAACATCCAGGCTTCATGAAAACAGGTGAAAGAAAAACCCTTCATTCTGCACATACTTCAATGTCTAGTATAATAGGACTACTTGTTGATAGCAATTTTAAGGATTAATGATTACTTAACAGTGTCAGCCCTGAAAGTCATGGGTTTATATGTATCTTTCTTCTTGTACTCTTTCACATAACACCATGGTGATTTTCATTGAATCTTCTTCTACAGAAGGCTATGATTGTCCATGAAAATGGATTTATGAAGCTGTTATATTTGCAAGGCTCATAATTGAGTCTCTTAAATTAAACAAAAGGCAACTTACTAGATCTAGAATTGAGGCACCTCTGCCAGTTTTTATGCTTAAAGTTCTCTTTATGATTTAACATTTTTTTGAAAACTTTACTGTCACATAACTTTTTTGCATTAGCTTTTTCGCAAAGTATAATGTTCACTTAGTAGTCTTCCTAGCCTGTGACTAAAATCATGTCTGTTTAATTTGCTGATGGTCTGGTTAGTTGGATTTTCAGGGTGGGTTTTTTTTTTTCTTTTGTCTTTATTGTCCATGTTAATCTTGTAAAACTTTAGTCACCAGCAGATAAGTGAAGAGTTTAATTTTTTGTCCTTTATTCTTTAAAATAACAGTGTTACCTGAACATATATTTAGGAAGAAGAGTACATTTCTTTCTTGTATGGTTAGGTTGGCATAAATATATATGTATGTCATATCGGTTATAATACCATCATCCATAAACATAAAAATATGTTTAATAGACTGCTATAATATGCTGACCTATGAGACAGTGGTTGGAGCATTTCATGGGCTTAGCAACAACTTTCACTTCCTGAAATTGATCTTTTGTTGTTCTGTTAGGTGAATGCTTAAGGTGTATGTTCTGGAACAATCTTGGCTGCATCCACTTTGCAATGGGAAAGCACAATTTAGGAATTTTTTACTTTAAAAAAGCCTTGCAAGAAAATGATAATGCATGTGCACAGCTGGGAACAGGCAGCTCAGATCCAGGTAAGCAAGAGATTAAAACAAATGATGGAAGAGGGGTTGGCAAATCTAGGAAATAGAGAACAGAAGGTTTGAGTAATTATCAGCAAAATTTCCCTTCCATCTCTTTGTGGAGGGCAGGGTAAGAGGGGTGAGAATTTTGATGATAACCTGATGTAAGAATATAGTTACTGTTGCCAGAAATACATGATGATGATGATGAAATATGTTCTTTATCTTTTTGTTTTTCTTGATGTACCATGGTGCTGGGACAATTGCTTGTCTCTTTTATAGACTTTGTCCATCAGTTAGGGAGGTATGACCAAAAAGAAAAGGTTTTGTGGCCTATTTTGCATAGGTTATTTATAGTCCTGCTGACAATGTGTAGAATCATCAGGGCATGAAGGATGCCTTCTCCAGATTCTGGGTAAACAGGTCTTCTGTTTCCCTTGTGGATGGGGCTTGTACTTTGCCTGGTCTTCCTTTTATCACCAACATACCTATAGAAGATTTTGTTGTTACCCTTGATGTCCTTGGTCAGATTTAATCCTGTCAGGGCTTGAGCTTTCCAACCTGATCCCTGGTTGCTCAGTTTCTCTGTATTCCAGGTTACTGGTCCTTGCTTCCACCCTTTGTAGGTTTTATGTTTTGTATTTGAGTTTGTTCAGGAGGCCTCCCTGCATTTTTGCCTTCTTTGTTGAGATGCATCACTCCTGAGCTTGGGATCCTTGAATATTAATCAGCTTTCTTGGGCTCCTCTTCCATTCAGGGCTTTATCCTGTGGTATTGTGCCAGTCAGACCCCTGAAGATGCCAAAGTCTACTCGCATCAAGTCCAGTGTAGTGAGCTTGCTGTGCATACTTCTTGCTGTCCTAAGGATCCTTAACTCCACTATTTCACAGTCCCAACCAGTCCCTCCTTGTTGGTGAGAGCAGTATAGGACCTGTCCTCATTGGCTCCTTCAACATTTGGAGAAGGAAGTTATGATAAACACATTCCAGGAATCTCCTGGATTGTTTATGCCCTTCTGTGTTGTCCCAGGGAGCGGGACCAGGGCTTCTGAATGTGAGACCTCTCCTGTCTGACTATAGAGGGCCTCATCACTCAGTTTTCATCATTTCATGATAAAGTTATAATTGTTTTCATTTCTTGTTTTCTTTAAAATATACTCACTATGAGGCATTTAATTGTTTTTCCTATTTCTCCCCTGGACTTAAGTGCAGCGTTAGGTATTAACGCATTTTATGCTTGTTAACATCAAAGTGGTTTTCTTCTGGAATCTGTATTCTCTGGACTGTGTCTAGATGTGTATTCTCACAAATCTGGGATTCAGTATTATTGCATAAGACTTGTGTGATAAGGAGCATATGAGGTTACCATTGAATGTATTTCAGTCTTTATTAGGAATACAATTAACTTGTCTTTGAAGTCAGTTTTGGTATGAAAGAAATTTACAGAGAGAGGTTAATGGATTTAAGCAATGAGAGGGGGTTTTGGTAGCTTTGAGATGTTTCTCACAGCTTACCTCTTCCTCTTAGAGTTTTGTGCTCTCTTGAGCTGCACACCCAATATGATGTAATTCTTTTCTACAGGTAAAAAATTTTCAGGGAGACCCATGTGTACACTACTGACTAACAAACGGTATGAGTTGCTCTATAACTGTGGAATTCAGCTCTTGCATATTGGGAGGCCCTTAGCTGCCTTTGAATGCCTGATTGAGGCAGTCCAGGTTTATCACTCAAACCCTCGTCTGTGGCTGAGAATAGCAGAATGCTGCATTGCTGCTAATAAAGGGGTAAGTAGCTTTGGAAAATTCTTCTAAAAAATGGCATGTGGTTACAGAAAGGTGGAGCTAATACCTAGAGTTAAGCTGTGTATTTTGAAGGCCTGATGCTGTAACACCTCTGTAAATCCAGATTTCTTGGGTATATGTATTTTTTATGTGTTTAGTCTGGAGCTACAACAGGTGAAGGGAACTTTTGACATGTGGTCTTTTTCTCTTCATGCAGCCAAAGCTCATCTGAAGTTTCATTGTTTCCTCACTCATTGTCCACTAGAGATTAAGTGGGGTGAGACTTTGTAGTGTGGGTAGCGTGAAAGTGACCGAGCTGAGGAAGCAGAGGTCAGCCTTCTTCATCCTGAAGTTGTTGGGATCACAACTACTGGGAAACTGAATCTCTAATTGCTGAGTCTTCACCTTCTTCTCCTGGAAAAGTTGGTGGAGACCTGCTGATGGCAGGCATATTGCATATCCTCTAGGCCATCTTGTTTTCGACCTGTTGATTCATGTATGTCTAGGATAAACCCATATGGTAAAATTCAGAGGGCTGAGGACAGGGTTGTTTGCTCTTAGAAGAAAAAACTGCACCTAAATAGTACATCTGAGAAATTAAGAAACACTGTACTTGATTCTCTGTAAAACTGTAATTCACCCCTTAAGTGTGGGGGAGTGATGATGTAATCTGTAATTGCATGATCCTATGCAGTTATTCTCACAGTATGGCCATTTCAGTTCTTACACGGGATGTGTGGGATGAATTGAACAAATAGCTATATTTACTCTTATTTTCCCCTCACCCCTGAATTCTGTTTTTCCTCTTTGGATTTTTCTGTCTCTGTGCATTTATTTACTGCACACTATCGAAATACAAAATTAATAACTTTTCCCTTGGGAATTTGAATAGTACTCAATATTTTGGTATTTTCATTTCAGAGAATTTAAGAAAGATGCAACTTTATAGCAGAGGTTTGCTTGTATACCAATTTCAGAGGCAGAGCACTGAAGATTCAAGACTGTTGGGTCAAAACTGAACTGACTGTGATTCTGTATGTGCTATTTGTCAGATTGCCTGAGTTTTATAAAGCAGAGCAAATGCAGGAAGAACAGCTTTCTTCATACTCATTTTGCAGTTTTCTGTATCAATCCTACTGGGTACAAGTCACACAGATAAAGAAGACACATCTGATCATCTCTAGTGAAAAACTGAGTGTGAGAGTGGATTAGCTTAGGTTTTGTGGCAAAAATCCAAAGCTAGGATTCAATTTACAAGGACAGTGTTTAGCAGTCTGGAAAAGGGAAATACCAATCCTTTGGGGCACTTCCCTATTTACTGCAGACCAGCCAAACTAGTAGATTATGCCAGGTTCCTAAGGGTTTTTTCCTGTACAGTTATGATGATGTGTGGTGTACCAGAGAGCTTGAGTTCATGTCAAAAAACCAGCTTATTGTTCCCTAAATGTGTAATCTTTAAAGAAAAAAAAAAAATTGACTTTGGATGCTATTAATATTAAAGGCAAAGAGAAAGTGTCTTTAAAGTGTTAGATTTGCAACATGACAAGGCCCTGAAGTCAATAATATGTTTAATTTGACCTTGTAACTCAATCTGCAGTAATATTCCTTTATATCTAAGCATGGATTCATATTTATGCTCTGAACACCATGCAGAAAAGCAATTTCACTGAAGCTAATATTCACCCACTTTCATATTTTAGTTTATAAAATATAAATGGAAGAAGATTCTCTTTTAGATACTTGCATTTCAAACACCTTTTTTGAATTATAAGCTTCATATCCAAACTCAGTGTATGCCTTTTTTATTTGGCAGTAAGTGCTACTATGTCAATATTTTTACAATAGATTCTGATAATTTTTTTGAAACGTGGTAACTATTGAAAGTCCAGATTTAGGATAAGTTTTTTCTCAAAACTGCAATTCTTGATTACTCACTAAATTTACCAGTGAAGTTAAGATGGCTCATGGTAAAACAGCCAAATAAACCCCAGTAAACATGGTGTAGAGATAATTCTTGGGACTGACAATTAGCGTACTGCATACTCAACAATCCATTAAACAATTTAATGTAATGTACCTTTGCATATGTAGTTGTTCAGCTTTGTGCTCCCCATGGAACAGTTTTGGAGCAGCTTTTCCAAAGAGCATTTTGAGTGCTGTGTAAGCAGGGAGAGGAGATGGCAAGCATTACAGTGCCAAGTCTGAATGTTATTTGGCAGATCAAATTATTTCTTTTTACATATTCTGTCAGTTCTTTTAATATGACTTGGTTCATTGTTCTTTTGCTTTCAAAACAGAGGAGAAACTAGGTCAGTAGGCTATCAGACAAGCTGTCAGAACTAATCTGTGCTTATACTGTGTGCACTAAAACCCCTCTGCAACACAAAGACAATAGAAGGTGCCTGATCCTTCATTGTACTTAAATTTAAAACTTTATCCATTATTCTTATATTTTAGCAGGCTTCAAGGTCTTCTTTCAACCTTCACTTATTTTGTCAAGCTCTCATTCAATAGCCTTGATATTTAAGCTCTTTTTTTTCCTTTTTCCTTTTAGACATCAGAACAAGAGACTAAAGGTCTACCCAGTAAAAAGGGAATTGTGCAATCAATAGTAGGTCAAGGCTACCACCGTAAGATAGTCCTAGCATCCCAGTCCATACAGAATGTTGTTTATAAGTGAGTATGTTTTCCATGGGTTATTTATTTGGGTTTTTTTATAGCTTTGTTAATGATATATATCTGTTTATCAGAGATTTTAAAACTGTTGTGGAATAACTGTTCATTCATGTTGTGAAGAGAGAGGCACACTAAAATGCTTGGTGAGTCTTAAACATAATGTTGTGCCTCCTCTGTGACAGCCAGCAGAGGGCTTAACTGTGTGTTTATTGTAAGTAAGATGAGCATTAAAGCTTAAAATGTATTAATCTGAAATTTTTATTTTCAGATAGCTAAATCTCTTTTTCTCACTTAAAATATATATATTTTCAGTAATCCACATTAGAAAAATGCAGGAAGAATCTAGTTGCTCTGCCACAAAACTTCAGTAAGTGAAATCAAGAAATTATGTGGTTGAATCTATTTGGGTATTGTGATGTATTTTCAATATGTAAAAATAACAAGATACAACGTCCTCATAAATTAAATTAACATTTTTAGGGTGAAGTTTTCTCTGCATTCAGGTTTTTCTGGAGCTCTGCTTTTATTTTTAATTTAGTAGGATGTCTACTTATTTGTCAACTTCTCTCTCTCTTTAAGTGATGGGCAGTCCTCAGCAATACCTGTAGCTAGCATGGAGTTTGCAGCGATTTGTCTAAGAAATGCCTTGCTCCTACTGCCAGAAGATCAACAGGAGCCCAAGCAGGAAAATGGATCTAAAACTAGTAATCAGCTGGGTGGAAATACAGAAAACACTGAAAGCAGTGAAGCATGCAGGTAAACAGAATTGAATATAAAGCTTTCTTTTTGTCCAGAGTAACTCTGGGCTGACAGTCTTTGTCTGCTGCTTACCTTATCTGGCCAGCAGAAAAATAGAACATGTTTGTAAATTCTCTTAACAGTGTTGGCCTGTTCAAGGCAATTGTTCAGCTATTTGTTGTTTTAATTTAAGAATAAAATATTGAGTTGATTCCTCCTGTCCTTTATAACTTTTATTAAATTAGACAGTGAAATTATTTTTTCCCTTGGCCATCTTTTTTTCTGTGCTGCAAATGTTATGTTTTCCCACACCCTCCTGCTGTGCATATTTGTATTTCTCTAATTGTAAGTGAAGTTTCACATGTTACAGTGATTTTGTGGGTGTGCGCACGTGCGCCGTGTACTTGATTCAATATATGTATGAATGTCTGGAAACTCAGTTGTAAACATTTCTGCATGATCAGATTTGACATTAATCAGCCCTAGTATGCTTTATTATGTTTGCAGTAAAATGGGAAACTAGATTTAGAAGGTAGGTAGGAAAGCAGCATGGAGCTATTGCTTAATAAATCATATTTTGCAGAAAAGAATTTAAGAAAAATCTTTTTTGTCAATGAAGTTTCAGAAAAAGTAATTTGTGGACAGTGTATGTTAAAGGAAGGTGGTTTAATATATTGCATCACCTCATACATTTTGTACTTCCTTTAAAGAGTAACTTTTGATCATAGCCTGCACTTTCATTAAAGACCATTTTGAGGGGAAATGTTACAATAACTCATCTGGAAAAAGTGTCTGTGGTAGAACTTGAACTACGTTGAGAGTAATGAAAAAGCACACTGGTTTTGTCAGACCTGAGTACAGATAAATGTTAAGAAGATAAGATCCATTTGTCACAAGGCAGGATTTACTGCACACATACTGTGTTGTGTAGGCACAAGGTGCACCCTCATATATTTTGAGGTTGTCTGCAGATAGACTGGGGCTGGGGGTCAGTGGCTGTTACTGTTAAAGCAATATTTGAAAGCTGTTCTCTATAATCCTGTTTTTTCAATTACAATCTATCTTGTCAAATGACCAAATGATTTTTAAAAGTCGGAGGGGGGAGAGGGTTGTTGTGGGTTTTTATTTTTGTTTAATTGTTTATTGTAGGGGTTTTTTTCTTTTTACTAAGGTTGCAGGTTCTCTGGCAAGTATATATGCAGCCCATTGAGATGAAGCTTCTCTGGTTTAAATTGGACTTCAATTTTAAGCTTTTGGGGCTCACTAAGGGCCAGTGATCAAAACAAAATGGTGGCCCTTACTCAGACAAGACATCTTTTTTTGTTTGCTGTTGGGGTGGTTTTCATTTATTTTTGTAGGAGTGAGGAAAGGAAAACATGCCCTGTATGGGAAGATCCTTTGCTACCTTCTGCTTTTAAAACCAGATGCTTCTTCAGCTGAAAAAAGCTAAAGAAAGGACTCCCTCATATCTCCCAGTATTCACTGCCAATTTCAAAATACCCAACAAAGGAAGCTGTTCTTGAATTTCTGTGTCACATTCTGAAAAGTTCTCTAAGGATTTGTTCCTTCTGACAAGGGAACCTCTGTGAGAGAACAGTAAAACATACAAGGCATTTGAAGAAAATCACACTAATTGAACAGGATGGTTTTAAAGCAAATCCCACTAATTGAGCAAGCTGACTCTTAAGGCAGATTCTTCTCTCATTCACAAGAAAACAGTGAATGCTTTTAGTGGTTAAGGGTATTTTTTAAACTAATTTTTGGTAAAGGCATGAAGTAAATACAACAGTATTGAGTATGGATTTCCTTAGAGTTTTCTGCTGTATGTTTTGAATTTGTAATAGACAGACATGAAACTCATAAATTAGGTTCTTGTTAAGTGGACAGATTCAGTTTCAATTCTGAATTTTCTTTTAAATCTTTTTCTAGACCTTAGTGTCTCTCTCTGCCAACATACAGCCATTAGCTCTCTCTTCAGTTCCCATTCCAGAAGGAGGTTCTTTCGGTGTATTGGAGGGTGAAGTTCCATACTTCTTAAAGAGAATGAATACACCCCTGAAAGAAACAAGGTGTAATTTTAAGAAAGTAGAATTTTATTTGGAAAAAGAGGGAAAAAAAAGTAAAAAGAAGAGACATTTTGTAATAAAGGATAGCTAGAAGTCTAAAGGAAACTGTAGCACTTTGTGGGTTACCTTTCTAGAATATTTATGTAACAAGCTTTTAGAGGCCTAGAGAGAAAACTAGTTTACTGCTTTTCTTACAGGCTAAAAGAAGAGAAGCTACTAATGCAGTAAATTCTGTCCCCCCCAGTTAAAAATGCTTATCCTACACTGAACTTCAAAAATAGCTCAAGGCTGTGAAGAATGGTGTGCGTTGTTTGGTCTGTCAGTCAAATCCTTTCCAGCAAGTGTCCCACTTCTTCCTTCTCAAATAGAAGGGTTAGGAAAAGAGCATGTGCCTCAATCTGTGAATAACTTCAACTCCCTCTATTACAGGCTGCAGAATTTATGTTTTTTTTTAAATGGAGTGAATTAATACACTGAGAATTTTAAAATTGTTTATTATAGTAATACACTGTTTTTATTCTAGCAATAAAAGTCATGAAGGGGATAAATTCATTGCAGCTCCTCCTTCTTCACCTTTGAAGAAACAGGAATTGGAGAATTTAAGGCAAGTAAATAATACAAAATATCTACCATTAAATAAGCCTCTTCCTTAATTGTGACTCCTATGGCTTTTTTTTTAGGCACTTGCAATGTTGAATTGCAGCTGGTAATCTTTTTTTTCAAATGTGTGTGCTTCCTTTCTTCTGGGCTTTGAATCTGAACAAATAGAAACCCTCTAGAATTTCAACTTAGGTAGATCAGTCTGTTTGATCCCAGTATTGTAAGTTTAGCATTATATATTGGGCAAAGCTGAAAAGATCAAGTCCCATAAGGATAAATCTAAAACAGAATGGCTATTGACATTGGTGGAAGGGGATGGAAATTACTGTATGTACCTTTTCCCTTTAAAGCCACAATAAGGCTAGTTTGGAATTCAGTCCCCACATTATATGCTTGTTGGATGGGAAAAAAAATGAAAGTGGAAATCAGCATAGCTGCTTTTACCAACGAGAATGATGTTCCTTTCAGCAGGAATAAATCCATAGTTTGCATAAAATAGAAAGCAAAAATACCTCTGTCCAGGCATTTTGCTTTCTCACAATGAAAAAACATAGGTAGAATTTCACTGTAGATTTCTTATGTGTTCTCAAAGATCCTTAAACTGCATGGTCAGGTAGAATAACTCGTGTGTAAATAAGTATCATGTTATCTGGAGCCTCTTTACTCTTCCTCAACAAGATTACCATTTACTTTCAATGTTAATTATTTCAGGTGGCTTCCAGCCTGTTGAAAATTTCTTACTATAAAGCTTGCACCTGCTTAGAACAAAGAAATCTGTTTTAAGTTTCCATTATTGACAAAGCATACAGCAATTTCCCACTTGAATTCTTAGGTAAACATTCTGTTTCAGCCTAACCCCAGGTAACCTATGTTTTATAATGACCAGCTTAACCTTTCCTTTGCTCCACTACATGTAGCAAATCTTCTTGTACTCATTTAAAAGCACTTCAGGAGGAATCTGTGAGGCGACTTTGATTATTTATTCTGAAGTGGTACAAGTGTGCTACTTGAAAATAGAACGTGCTGGATTAAAAACAGTGATGTGGATTGCTTGTGGGTTTTGTGGGTTTTTTCTGCTCCTGACTGTTGAAAATGTGGCTGCCACATGTTGAAATTACAGTGTCACTTTGTGATTTCTTTTTTTTTTTATATGTAGTCTTATCTTTCACAATCAGCTGTTGTTATCTATTGATGAAATCTGTCAACATGTCAGGAAAAACTTAGCAGTTCAGGAAGAAGTGAGCTGCTTCTGGTAAAGAACTTCATATAAGGAAAGGAAAAGCATAGATTTTTTTTTTTTTCTTTTTTCCCACTACATGCTTTGGTTTATTCTAGAGGACTACACATTCCTAGAAAGTGATTCTACTGAAACTGTTTCTAAGTTTCTGGAGATGTGATTAGCAAAATACATTGCACTAAAATAATAGTCTTGTATATTTATATTTTAAATAGTAAATTCCTGTAGCCTTGCTCACTAAGGTGCTAAGTAAGAAAATTGAAATTCTTGTTGAGTTGGGGAAATTAAGAAAAAATAATTCTGGATGTTGTTGTTTTTTTGGATCTTTTTATACAGTTGCACATCCTTGTAAGAGTTCAAAATGCCTGACTTACCTTTGCCCCCAAACAGTTTTAAAAGCTAAAAATATAATCTAGAAGAGGTTTACATGTCCTATATATTGATACTTTTGCACGAATTGGTTGAGTGAACTATTCTCATATAAGAAGCAGTAATTCAATTGCAAGGTTTTAAAAGCAGCAAGGACACCAATCATTGCTAAAAATTTATGCACTGGAAGTAGAAACTCCAGATATTTCTTCTGAGTTTCCCCTAAACAATTTTCATCGCTTCTCTCATCCTTGGACAAGCCAGTTCCCCTTCTCTGCTCTCAGGCTGCAGTTTGTTCCACACACCACAACCACCTAACAGTGTTTGGATACATCAAGAGAAAAGAAGTTCAGGTAGACCACAGTGTTGCATTTGGAAAAAATTGTGGATTTTATTGTAGAAGTTGAGAGGGACAGCAACAGACCTTGTTGTAGTCTTTCTCCCTAGATTAAAGGTCTTTGTGTGAGAACCTTGATTTTGCCCCTTCAAAGCAGATAGAGAAAAAGGAATAATTTGATCATTTGTTTTCTCCACACTTACCCAGTTTTGCCTCAGTTATCCAGTTAAACGTTGCAGTGGTCTGTTTGGCCCTGTCATGATACTAGAAGCTTATAGTGATTATCACCCATAGCTGTTTCACTCTCTTCTTCCTCATTCTTGGCCACTCTGTAGTTCTTCCCCATCTCCCCTTTGCTGGTGCTGATTTTCCCCTTGGAGTAAGCAGTTTGCATTCTGTATTTCTTGATATTTTGTATTGTTTGCCTGTGTTGAAACATTAAAAAGTAGATAGTTTGTGCCCGTTGTTGGGCTTAGCTATTTGAAATTGTTTCAGATTACTGCCATTCTCTTAGTGGTTTAGAAGTGTCATTTTTGGTGCCTTCATACTAAGTTTTGAAGAACTGGATTTGTTCTGGCTTGCCATTTCCCTGAGAAATAAGGCAAGTCAGATGTGGAGTTTGGGTTCCATAAACTTACAGTCTGTGTGGGCTGACAAATCCTGTTGCCTAGACCTACACGAGAAGCTGTTTGACATAATCTGGCAGTTTAAAAAAACATTTTTCTTTTTCCTAGTGCAAAGGCAGCTTTATTTAGGGCATGCGGAGGCTCGGTGATGCTGGAAGTCTGCCGTGCTCAAAGGCGACCTGTGGAGTTTTGTCAGAATCCTGACCGGGGTGAAAAACTAGTTTGTCTTTTCCCTTGTGGTGCAATTCTTCTGCTCCGGTTGGCTGTCAGCTCTCCTGAGCGTTTGATTCAGCCAACTCAACAATGGATCCAAGGGCAAGAACACAACTGCAGGGGAGGAAACCTGAATGTTTTCCTCCTTAGATGGCTGTTGCTGAAGGCTTTTGTCAGCTCTTATGTGGCCCAAACCACGACTAGTGCTTATAGCAGAGGAGTAGGTTTCATCCTGTTGTGTGATTGGAGCATGTGTTGTTTGAATTTACGCTTGCAGAAATAAAAATAAGCTTTAAAAAAGTTGTGGGAAATGTAAGACACATTGATGGAAGGGCAATAACAACCAACTCTGCAGGCCCTGTCTTGTGTCTAAGAGTATTTTGCTGGTGACACTCAGCATCTCTGCTGATTTAAAAGCTGTACTTCCTTGAGGCAGAGACAAAAAGAGGTTAGTTAGAAGCAGGCTGTTATTGCAGAGATTTTGTCTCCCCATTCCATCCCCCTCCCCAGTCACAACCTTTCAAAAATATTTTAGGTTTGGGACTTGAGCTGGGGAAGCTTTCCTCTCCTTCTCTCAAGCTTTTGTATGTGTTCAGATTTGATGTGACATCTGGGCACGGTGGAGAGGAAGTAGGGGGTAGGGGGAAACACTGGAGGAGTTTCTTATCCTGCTTGTGCATAATTAAGGAGCATGCCTCCTGGGAAAGGGGAATAAAGGCACCCCAGGTCCTGCCATGAATTACATGACTTACTGCTGGACCGAAAGCGGGCTTGACAGTTGCCAGAAGGTTGGCGCAATAATAGCCCGCCTACCAGCAGGAGAGCCCACCGCTCTCCTCCCATCGCTCCCAACGTGGGACCCCACTCAGAGCATCCACTTGCCCTCCCTGGAGGAGAACAGAGTCCTGCTCACAGCAGGGCATCGTGGGCAGAGGCTTGTGCCCTGAGGACAAGGCAGCTTGCTCTGAATGATGTTTTACCAAGTGGAAAATATCCCCAAGAACAGTGTTTGGAGAGGGGGGCAGTTATTGCAAAGTGTGAAGCTTGGCCTAATGATGGCGTCCTGATGTGGGGTTATTGTTTGAAGATGGAAAATGTGAGTAGTTCAGATTTCATTAAATGAACTGCCAGAGATTTTCTGGTTTTGGAAAGATAAGCAAGTCTGTGATGGCAACAAAATACCATGGATCAATCAGAGCCTTGGTACTGGGTTACAACCCTCAGTTGAACACAGAACTGGAAATGGCAAATTCTCCAGTGTTTGTCTCCCTGTGTGCAGACATTGTACAATAGAAGAGTGAAATATGTTACAGCTTAATTGATAGCTACTGTGTGTCTTACAGCAATCTAGAAATCTACTATTCTTCTCTACAACAGAAGGTGAGGGCAGAAGAGTACAGAGTCCAAGGCAAGACCAGTAACAAGAATGTGAGAAGGGAAACTGACCATGAGAAAAATGACACGTGATGAAGTCCATCTTTTTTTAGTCTGTTATTTATGATAACTGCAAAATCTTACTGAGCGCACCATGGTGATTCTTGGTTTATGCTGGTCATTCAACTGAGCCCATAAATAATGAAAACTAACTCTTTTACTTCCTAGTTAGATGGGAAGTCATTATTGAAAGTTTGATTTATTTCTTTAGCACTAAACAAGAAAGAAAATTTAACAGGTGTATTTGGAATCACAGAATTCTCCATTTAACATATTGGCTCTCTCCCCCTCTCCGCTTTTTTTTTTTTGTCTGTTTCCTTCCAGGTGCTCGATCCTTGCGTGTAGTGCTTATGTGGCTCTGGCTTTGGGGGATAACCTTATGGCATTGAATCATGCAGATAAACTTCTGCAGCAGCCAAAGCTCTCAGGGTCTCTTAAGTAAGTCTGATGGGGTAATTTCTTCTTTCTCAGCTCTGTTTTTTTGCTGGAGAGTTCTGAGTTGAAGCTTCCAATGTATGTAGTTGCTTGCCAAATCTGTGTTTGATGCAAAGAATTGCTTGGCCTGCTTCTGTTCTCGTTGGAGCCTTGACTATATGTCCATTGACACACAGGAACATGAATTCCCTTCTTTGTGTACAAATTCCATGTAATTTGGAATCAATTGCTGCTTTTGTTGCTGTTTCTCCAGCTCTGGGTCCCATGCAGCAGCAGGACTATCAGGTCTCTGTCATGATTCACTGTGGGTTTGCACATGCTTGGCACAGCACAAGGGGCAGAGATGTGCAGCTGTGACTAGACAACATCAGCCCAAACCCATGCAGCTGAAAGGTTACTTATGAAACTGCAGCCTCAGAGGGGAAGGTTTCCTCAGTCACTCAGGGTAACAGATCTTGTGTGTGCAAGACTGTCACTTCACCTGCTACTGCTGCTTATGTAGGTTCCATTCTTCAGTTTCTCTTGTTTACTTCTCATTTGGCACTGTATTTTTTGGAAGGATATTCAAAGAGCATTATTTTTGTACCCACCAGTTCTCATACAGCTGTACAAATTCAAAAAAGCAACTTCAGTCCAATCCTTTCTGACACTGCATTTATGCACAGGATAAAGTACAGCAGAGGTTTTTACAATGGCAATATTTTTCAAAACTGGTATTGTACTTGTGGAAGGCAAGGTAACTAGTGCTTATTTTTATATGCTGGCACTATGCTCTAAACTGGTCCATGCCAATTAAATTCTTTTGCTCCTGTTCACACTACTGCAGGAGCTCATCCTTTTGCACAGTCATTGTATTAGCAAGATCTTTGAGGAGTTTTCAGGGTAACACATAAGTTTGCATTACTGTTATGTAATGAAGGAAATACTAAATAAGTCTTTTGCAAAGACAAGGAGGTGTGTCTCTTGGTCCCAGGAAAATAGGTGCTTTATTTTTCTTGAATGTAAAATAATGTAACACTTAAAATTGTAGATATATCCATATTCTGGGGTGGCTTTTCTTAATTCTCTGAATAAAGCCCCACCAAGGTACTTTCTCTGTGGAATGGCAGCTCCTGTGCATGGATGAATTGTCATTATTCAGGTGTGGATTTTTTTATAGCTTTGGTGCCTAGTAGCAGTAAATGGTGGAACTGGGTATTATGACAATACCTTATGAGCAAGTTAACTTCCCTGCAAGTGTTCCCAGTAATAGTTCCCATGTGCTCACCTTAAAAGCTGCACTGTTTGTCTCACATAACAAACTGTGGGGATTGCTGTGCTGACATTTGTACCCTGACCCTTTGGTATTATAGGTTTCTCGGGCATTTGTATGCAGCAGAAGCTCTCATCTCTCTAGACAGAATATCTGATGCCATCACTCACTTGAACCCCGAGAATGTCACTGATGTTTCCCTTGGGATCTCTTCAAATGAGCAGGATCAAGGTTAATGCATCCACACTTCATTATAACTGGTTATGGTTTCAACTGCTTTCCTGCTGTTACTTTGTAGACACAAATATAACGATGATTAAGACATTTTGTTTTAAGACCTGTAGGTTATTGCAGGGTGGGCGAGGGTGTTGTTTGTGATTTTGTTGTTGTGTTTTTGTTTTCCTGGCTTCAGTTCCTACTTTGTGTTTGGTGTGTCTTTTCCTTGTTTGTCATTCTTATGAGGTGGTTAATTCTGTAGCATTAATATGACTGTATATTGTAGTATTTTGACTTGTTTGAAGGAAACTTTTGAAAGCTGCTTTTGTTAAATGTGCTAGTATGGTTAAGTTTGGGTTTTATACCATCTCTTCCATTTTGGTCTTTAAACCAGGCTTTGTCATACCACTGGAGTCTGCTTTAGTGAGGTATAGGAGTGGGGAGAACTTAGTTGATCTGGATCTTAATCTTCTTGTTAGGAAGTGTGTATTCTATAAGAGACAAGTACTTCAGAACCATCTGTAATGAAGTCTACAGCAGCTCTGATTCCAGTGACATGCTTGCAGTTTAAACTTCACTCCTCTGCAAATCTAAAAGCACAACACTGAAGATAGGAAGTCTTAAATTACTTAAACTCTTGAGCAAACTGATCTGTTTTCCCTCTTTAATGTCAGACTGTGAAGAAACCAGAAAATTTTTCTTTGTATTATTTTTGTAATAACCTTTTAGAAAGGTCACAGAACATGATGGGTTTGTTTGGGTTTTTTTTTTCTCTGCAGGGTCTGACAAAGGAGAGAATGAGGCAATGGAATCTTGTAAGTACCAGCCACTGTATTTAGCAGAGTACAAGAACTTACTTGGCCAGTTGGAATAAAAGTGTAAGAAAAACAAGAATTTTATTTTTTTTCAATTGCAGCTGGCAAGCAGACACCACAGTGTTACCCCAGTTCGGTCACGTCTGCACGAACAATGATGTTATTTAACCTTGGAAGTGCTTACTGCTTGAGGAGTGAATATGACAAAGCTCGAAAGTGTCTTCATCAGGTATGAAAAACAAATCTCAAGGCAGCTTTAGGGACAAATGTACTTCCTTTAAAGTGCCATTCAGATCACAGGCTCTGAACTGGTGATTTCACAGCTTTCACAGGCTTATTTGCAGACCCTGCTGAGATGGTGGCTTTCTTCTGTCTTTGTGAACCAGTCTCTATTAGAAACAAAATTAATTCCAAATTCTTTACTTGTGTAAAAAGTTCAGTGCCACTATAGGCAGCATTTTATTTTCCTTAGGTCATATCAGAAGAATGGAAGATGGCTGGGAAGTCTTTTCACATTTTCTAAGTTTACTTGTTTGGGGTTTTTTGTGGTCCTTTTAATGGTCTAGTAGTAATTGCTATAATTCAGAGAAGGTTTTCTCCCTAGTCATTTAATAACTCACCATCAAAACTATTATCTTTAGGGCTGTGAGAACAAACTGCAATTCTGCTGGAGGTATACTCTTTGTCTGCCTCTCGTCCCAAGAATTCTCAAGTACAGCTTTTGAAATGCTGTCTCCACTTAGCCTGTGTCATGTCACTTGGTCTTTCTCATGGCTGGGACCCATCTCTTTCAGTCATGATATTTCTCTTTTTGCAGCCACTCCTGTCTGTGAGGAAGACTGCTTGGATGCATTGTTGAGCTACAAACTGAAAAAGCAGCTTCCAAATAACACTGACAGTAGTTGTGTATGTGAACAGATTCAAATCCTATGAGGATGAGGATATGAGCTGCTTAAGGCAGTTGTCTGGCTCTTTTTCCTCCTGAGGCTTCTTATGGTGGGGCAGGTGTCTGTGCATGGGCTCTGTAACACCTGTGTAAAGCCCAAAGGAGTGCAAGGCACCCGTGGATGTAAAATACAGTGGGGCTCTGCATTTACAATAAATTAATTTACTTAATAGCTGAAAAATGGTTGTATATGTAAAGCTAATGAACAATCTTTGTAAATTTTGTATTATTAACTTTGGAGCAGTGGAGGTTACCTTCTTCACCTGTCACCTCACCAGGAAACCACGCTAGGGTGGCCCAAGAAATACAGATCCATATGAACATAAGCACACAGCAGATGGTCTTGCTAATTAGTGTGAAACAATCTTGCTATGTAGATAATCTTGCAGTCTCTCCTTGCATGCTTAAACCTGATGGAGTGTATGAGTTTGGAAAAATCTGGTCTCAGTTGATGAATTGTTATTTAGTTTTGTTACCCAAGAGGGTGGTAGCAATCTTGTCAAGAGGCACTTTCTTTGTGCTGGCTATTTCTCTTAAGCACTTTTTCTCTTCACCCTCTTCTTTTTCAATAAGGCTGCTTCCCTGATCCACCCCAAAGAGATCCCTCCAGAGGCCATCCTGCTGGCTGTGTATCTTGAATTGCAGAATGGTAAGTTGAGAAATGTTCTGTCAACCTAAGTTTAGGGTACAAAGGGAGGAGGGCAGCAGTTGTCATTCCTACTCTATATGGAGAGTTGTGCTAGTATTTTGAACAATACCCTTTAGGCCCTGCCTCCATTTTACATTGCTGTGGATCCATGTATGTGCACCTTCCCTTCCACAGTTTATTGCCATCCTGTTCTTACACACTCTAGACCTCTTAAACATTTAATTCCTGAGCTGAAGTTTTCTATCTTGGTGCAGAAGTCAGCAGTCTTGGATAGCATCAGTAAAACCCTTGATGAGGTTTATACTATAAAGAGGGTTTGAAAAGGTTTCTCCATTAAAAGACAACCACAATCCAAGTTTCTCAAAGAAGCTGTGTCAAGGTCTGTGTAGCAAGTATGGCAGCAGAGCTTGTAATACTGGTAACTCTTTCTTCCACCATGCTTTCTTTTGAAAGTTCACTCCATTTGTATGAGGGGAAAGCTCTACATAATGAGATACTGGAAAGCTTGCATTTGAATTCTGCAGTGTGAGCAGACTGATGCAGCTGCTGCTTGAAGCTCTCAGGGTTACAGACCTGTGTCCCTTGTGGGGACACTTCATAGCCAAACGTTGTGAAATGTTGTGTGTGTCTTTTCCCCTTCAGTGATGTTGCATTGCAGGCAGGCAGAGGATTTGAGCATTTGCATTTGGAATTGAGCATTCTGCAAAGCTTTTCTTACAAAGAAGTTTCTAAGCTGCAATTTTGGAAACCTTTATTTCTGCAACAAATATGTACAGAGCAGAAGAGAATAGAAAGTGGGATTTATATGCCTCACCCTCTTCTAAGTAATTAACTAAAAGAGGCTAAAGACTTTTTTTTTTTCTATAAATGACCATAGAATGGTGCATCTCTTCTGGAACTAAAACTTCAGGGAAAGAAATACTCTCAGAACTCAGTGTCTTTTCTCCTGCAATTTTACAAGTTTAATTCTTAGCAAAGATTAAGTTTTCCATATATACTGGTGGTTATTTGATGGACCATACATACAGTTGAAAATCAAACACTCTTCTTTTACAAACCTGTTTTATCCCCTTGGCATTTGCATTACTGTCTGCAGCATCACTGTGTGAGGGCATTCTGTGTGAGATCTAGCACCTCACTGTGCAGCTGGGAGAGGTGACCTTTAGGAAATTAGAAGGTGCTTTGGCATCTTCCAGCTCTGAGGTAAAAGCTTGATGTCTTCAGGTGAGAATAAGTGGACTCGATCAAAGTGATTTTTTTCACAATTTCCCGTTGTCTACTGCATTTCCTATCTCTGCAAGCATTTCACTGGAGAGGAAGGACTGCTGGTGTACCTGGCCTGGGCCCAGGGCTGGCTCATCAGCTCTGTCCCTGAACAGTAATTCATATGTCATAAAATGGTATTTTGGGTGTTTTAATTGAAACTTGTCTTGTAGGTAACACACAGCTGGCACTGCAGATCATCAAGAGGAACCAGCTGCTCCCTTCTGTGAAAACACACTCTGACATGAGGAAAAAGCCTGTGTTCCAGCCAGTCCACTCGATCCAGCCCATTCAGATGCCAGCTTTCACCACTGTTCAAAGGAAGTGAGGTTGTGCTTTAACCTGCTGCTGCCCTGATCATGGGGGCTTGGGATTTTGTATATTTTTTTAACCTAGGACACCTGAATACCCCAATTGCTGGAGTGTGTTTGTTTATGTAAATTTTTAATAAAAGATGTAAACCAAAAGACTTGTTCAGAAAGGTTCTTTCATGAATGATGGGAGGCTGGTACCTGCTTTGAATGAGAGTGGCAGTTTATTTACGAAAAAAAAAAGGTTATCTAAGTGTGTACTTCAGCTCTTTTTGAAGGGAATAGAGGGGAGAGCCGTGAGTAGAGAACTATTTACCTGAACTAAAGTCCTGCTGAAAGAGCAGTTGAGCTCTTGTGTTAGTTCCTGTTTTGATGCATGTGAGCCATGCTTTTCCTCAACGAAGAGGGAATCTGTTTCTGGTGGCTTTTTTTGGTGTGTGTTTGGTTGGAGTTTTTTTTTCCTCTCCCTAGTTTTTCTTTTCCCAACAGAAAGGTGTAATGGTGCAGGTACAGAGGAAACATGGGCCTGGCTATAAGAAAAAGGTTGGGTTTGGGGTTGATTTTTGTAGGGTGGTTTTTGGTTGTTTTGGGGGGAGCAGGGGAGTGGGGGGGTTTTTGAGGTGTTTTTGTTGAGGGTTTGGGGTTTTTTGGGGAAGCTCTGACAGTTTTTTAATCTAGTTTTCAATGTAGAGGAATACCTCTCTAATTAAAAAAAAAAATTGCCTTTTACTCCAATGACGATGGCAGTATGATCAAGGGCCCTCTGATTACAGATTGAGCACAGGAGGGGAGGAGCCATCCTGCCTTGAGACCTAATGCAGGCTAAGATAACTGGAGCCCAGCAAGGAGCCCAGCATTCCTCTCACAGTCCCTCCAGGGCTGTTTTGTGCCATTGCAACTCTCCTGATAATCTCCAGGGCAGAGTTGAGCTACCACCTTATCTCCCTGTGCTGCTGGCATTGTACTTTGCCTCCAGCCAGCACCAAGGTCACTTTTCCAAGCAGCACCTTGGATTCGTGGCCTGCCACTTCTGCTCTCAGTAATGTGTGATGGAATGCAGATGTGTCCAGGAGAGGAAGGCAGCAGGACACCTCTGCATTTGTATCCATCATCTTGAAGAAACCAGCTGACAGAACAGAACCAGAACAGCAAGTGTATTAAACGATGTGCAAATTGTGGAGTGAGCACAGGTGTGTCTCCAGCAGGAAGCAAGACAGCAGCAAGCTTGACACCTGGTACTTGCTCTAGTGTCAGATAACTGCCTGCCCTACTTTTCAATTCTTTCAGAATAAAACCCAGTAGCTGCCTTTTCCAGTAACTTTTCTATCACTGCAGGACCTGCAATGCACCCTTGTCTATAGGTAGGGGCAAACAGTTTAGAAACACTAGGAATAAAAAATGTATCAGGAAAAAGTAGGTAGCCATTACCTTTCTGAAAGAAGGAAGAAAGGGAGCTGATACATCCTTTACATCAGAGTAGATTGACTGATTAAATACAAAGAGGTTCAAGATGCTCCCTGTGTGGTCCCGGGCCCTGAATAGAGAAGATTCTTCCCCGCCCCCCCAGGAATGCGGGGCATTCACATGCAAAAGATGCTCTGGCCGTGCCCGGGCTCGGTGAAGGATGTAGTTGTTTCCCAGATAAGGCACATCTTATCGCAGCTGCATTTGCAGGGGAGCCGCAGCTCCCCCGGCTCCTGTGCCCCGAGGCGGCTCAGCCCCACCGCAGCTGTGCCGCTGCCCGTGGCACTGCCCCGCACACAGGAATGGATGGATGGATGGATGGATGGATGGATGGATGGATGGATGGATGGATGGATGGATGGATGGATGGATGGATGGATGGATGGATGAGAGTTGATCACGGCTTTCAGCTCTCATCGTGATTACTCTGAACAGAAAGGAAAAAATAAATATCAAAACTCAAGAACCTGACTTGTCCCTTCAGTCCTTTTCCCTCAGTTGCTTTTAGTCTCTGTTAGGAAAGAAGCGAACGTCAAGTAAAGCAGCCCTTTTGTAGAAAAACGAGCAGCCCAGGCTCACCAGTGGGCTAAGTTAGTAAACCCAGTAATGCTTACCAGTTTGGTTTGGGCCTCTTGCTGAAGGAAAGGGTGCCTGTCCTTCCCCTGCTACTCTCCCCTTACCTCCAGGACCTCCCCTGCAGCCACACACTGCCTCATATTCCCACAGCAGGAGAAAGGAGGTGCATTCCCTTTTCCCCCACTGCACACCACAAGCCTTGTCACTGTCTCAGGACTGATCCTGCACCGTGGCCATGGCCACTGCTGTTCGTCTCGTCAGAACCTTGAGCTCTGCCCATGGCCCCTGTGCAAGGAATGGACAGCACTCAGTCAGCTGTGTCCTGAGCCAGCTCCTGCTGTTCAGGGAGCTTCTGGGTTCCAGTCGCCTTCAGGAAGAGGGCACAGAGGAGCCAAAGGAATACAGAGTAACACAGGAAACTGGCCAAACTCACCTGGGCACACCTCCACAGCAACTTCTCCCTCCCTCTTTCCCTCCCACTTGAAGCGATCTCTGTACTCCTGACATGTTGCCAGCTGCTCCAGCACGAAGAGAGCAATGGCCTGGTCAAGGATTTTGGTGAATAGAGCACAGCATCGTGCTGAGAGAGCTCTACAGTTTTACAGGCCCAGAAGGCATCTCCGCTTTGAAAAGCTAAAGCAGCCAGCACTTCCAGAGCCTGGAATCCACCTCTACTGCTACTCATGCTGGGAATTCAGAGGCTTTAATTCTCAAACCTTACTTGAAGAACATCTTCCTCTGCTCACCATTTTCTTTTCAAAATTTTTCCAAGGTAGTGAGGAAAAAAGGCAGCTTTCCACTCACCCAACTTTTGTTGACAGCCTGCCCTGTAAGATGTCAGAGACTTATTAAATATTCTGGTGGCTTTGCTTTACACTGCCACGCAGAAAAGAACCATTATTTCAGTGGCCAATGTAAAGGAATGGAGACCTAGAAAAGGAACTAAAAGGAACTAAAAAAGTTTAACCAGAAACTTTCTGGCAAAATACCGGAAAAAAAAGCAGTAAGTTCAATATCACAACTCTTTCCTCCGGTCATGACAATGAGGACTTTTTCTAATAGCACACAAAACTAGGAGGGGCTTTTTCTTTTTTGTATCCTGACAGAAGAGAAAGTTTTTTCTGGGTAATACAGAAACACATACACACACAGAGTTGCTGTGAAAAAAACCTCACATTTATTTGATTAAACAAAAATAAAATAAACTGCATAGGAACATTTTAAAGTCCAGAGAGACACTGACTTTGTTTTAAGGCTGCCAGTAGCTGATACATCGTCTCCTTGCTACATCCTTCAGCCTTCCCTATGGACCACAAAGATACATTCAGAAGCCTCCATTAACACAAGGGTTCTAACATTTTGTTCACTTATTCTACGCAAAAGTTTGCACATAACCTGTCATGCCTTCTTCTCTGCAGTATTCAATATCTGACAAGTAAAAATTGCATCACTTTTTGTCCAAGTAGAAATTTGATGCCCTTTTTGGACCATGGCAATTCTTGTCACAGCCTGACTCATTTTCAATTAGGTACAAAGGCTCTGAGCAGCTCATTAAAAGCAGAGCACTGTCTGTCCTCCTGAGATATTTAATTATTATTAGTTACAAAAGTAGAAAAGAAATAACAGAAGAGGAAACTAAGAAAACAAATCAACTCAAGATGCCCAACATCCAAAGAATAGCAAGATCAGCCTGGATCCCGATGCAAACCTGCACTGAGGCAATGCTACTTATAAATCAGTAGTGAAAATTTTGTAAGATGGGGCCAATTAAAGGGGGGAGGAGGTAAAAAAAAAGCATATTTGACATTGGTTTCATGGGGCTGAGCTTCATTTTGTTCAAGGCTTGCAGTTTCTCTTTGAGTTAAATCGCAGGCATGTGTTCCACACCCTCAACTCCTCCAAGGACCTGTGCACAAAGCGAGCAGGGCATGACAGGTAATGTACAGTACAAACAAGAGTCACGGACGTAAGAAACCCCCACCAACTCAGGTGACTAAGCAAACCTTACAAACTAGTTAAAAACCTCTTAGTCATTTTAGAGAAGTAAAAACAACTAAAAACAAAACTCAGAAACAGACATCTCTCCCTCTGAAGGAAAAACTACTAATTGTCTGAAAAGTACTCTACAAACCTATAAAAGGACTTTATTTTTTTTAACTAGTCTTGTAGTTCAAAAGGAAGTTACTTAACTACATCAGTACACAGACACTTAACATTCAGTCAGTAAGGCTCTATGAAAGAGCTTAAAAAATTATCTACCTGAGTTTGTAAGTTGATACAATCATTAATAGAAGGTCTAAGACCATGCAGGTACACAAAGCATTTTTAGAACCATTATTGGTTGAACAATGATGGAAAAAGATGCCAGTCTGGCTTGTTAACCCGTAAGATCACTTAGAGACATCAATGTACATTTCCCACCATAACATTTATCAAACCCAACACAGCCTATCGTTATTAGGGGTCTCCTGTACCCACTTCTGCCACCCCTTATTATGAGCTAGGGAGGAAAAAGGACTTTTTGCCCCCAGTAGAGTAGTCTGAAAATGTGCTTCTGCAACTCAACTTCACAGGTAAAACGGGGTATGTTGCACATCACTACTTAACTTGCGTAAAACCCCAAGACACTGGTTTTAAACTGCCTCTCCTGAGTATGTCTGAACCTAAGCTGCCCTCCAGGAATAGGAACTTGATTGCTTTGTCATGGTGGAAAAATCCCATTGAGTCAAGCAAGCTACTAATACAATCACCAAGTCAATAAGAAAAAAAAAAAAAAAAAACCGAGGACCTTATTCCCTTCAAGCATTTGGTATAGCATTGTGTTTACAGCAATCATAACATCAGTCCTCCCAAACAGGACACATTGGTAGGCATGCATAAAAGTTTTTCTCTTGTAGAGAGAAGACCTAAAGGTCTTATGGACATAAGAACACTGCAAATGAACATGAAGTATGTCACGTCAGCCAGTAGTGTCATAATACTGAACAAAAGTTTACACTTCCATACCTCGTAGCGAGACCAGAACAAACTCAAAAGCATTTCAGGTCTCAGGCCAGTTTGCCTGAACATTTGGTTTTTATTTACAGATTCTCTAGCAAGGGCAGCTTAATATCTCCATAGGCAGGCAGCAAAAACAAAAGCAAACAAAAGCAAGCAGTCACCACATAGTACACACTTAGTATCTCTGTTTCAATTAAAATGCTTTTCCAACAGGCAGGATGAATCCTTCCCCCAGGCAGATTCTCAACTATTTCCCAAACCTGTCTGATGCTAAATTGAGGTAGATGATTTACTTCTGCAAAGTGAGGTAGAACTTCAAGCAAAAGATAGTGGCATCTCTAGTTGTGCATTTTGTACCACAGCAAACTGGGCTTCAAACTCCCAAGGACTCAAAGACCAAAGGTACAATATTTGTCTAACGCAAGTACCAGTGTTCTTTTTTTATACAGTTCCAAACTGTTTGCCTAAATATCTCTACTTTTAAATACCCTATTACCTTTTGGCACCATTTGGCTTACACTCCTTTAAAAAATAAACAAAACTTTGGCACAATATTTTTTTAAACTAGAACGGAACAAAGAAATCTTATGATCAAAGTTATGGCAAGATGAGTCTATAAACCTGCTCTCTTCAGAAATCAATTTTGGTTTAACTGTAACCTAACAGACTGGGCCCACTTTCCTTCAATTCAAAGGGAATGCCACATCCAAGTGACTTGTTCTTTCCCTCAGGCTGGTTATGTCTGCCCCTAACATGCATTAATTTTCAGGTGTTATTTTCCTTTCCTTGCTTTCTTTAAAAGTTTCAGGTTTATGGGCTTCCTTAAATAAGTTATACTTAAAAGGTACTAAATAAAAAGGAGCGAGTTTTGTGAAGAAGCTGCATTATCAAGTACTGAATCTGCTTCAGTTTCCTACTGAAGTTCCTGCTTAAATAATTCTGAAAAAGGACAAGATTGCTTTATATGCTGAACGCCCAAACCAGCCACGCATTGATTGCTGATAACATTTCGTCAAGCAACAGGTTTGCAGAGAGCCACTGGTTTAACCTGGCATAGAGAAAATCCTTTGGGAGTTGGAGTAGACAGCTCTGTCCCCCACATTTGCTGTTCCCCAACGAAGAGGCACACACTCACTTTACCCTTCTCCAGGCCATTTCCCCTAGTTAAGAAGGTTACTCTGAATGCTTGTTTGGTTTGCAATCCAGCTTCCAAGCCTTGCTTTTCCTCTCTGCATGCATGTACATTATGATACTGGAGCACTAACCTGAGAACATGCATGGAAAAGCAGAGCAAGGTTTGAATCTCATTTATTACTTTTCAGTAAGTCTCTATGGGGCATCTGATGTTGGCATTGTATATTAGCACTACTTTTTTCATTGCATATAAACCACTCCATTTTATAAGCTACACTACCACTTTTCAATGAGACCAAGTGTGCTTAGCACTATCTATCACAAAGATAAGGAATTCTTTTGGGTAGCTAAATAGTAGTGTTTTTAAAACGAAAAAGCTCCCCAACACATGAGGTCAAACACTCAAGGTTCAGTTTGCAAGCAAATCCCACTGAGTTAAACAGATAGCAACTTAGAAAGAGTTTAAGTCATTCCTCTTCCTGACTGAGCTGGGCTGGGGGGTTGTGCAATGGCTCCATTCAAAACAGCAAAGGGCAACTTCAGTGTCTGTCACCTTCCACCCAGCACAGGCTGGGGGGTGCAAAGGGTTCCTTCAGTTCAACACAATCCTGACTGCACACTTAGCTTTTTTGGTTTTTTTAACGCCTGGAAAAACAACTCCCTTCTAGTCCCAGAGAAGGGCAAACCCCACAAGCATTTAAGCACAAGAGCATTTCTAGGACACTTCAACGCTGTCAGCCACTCTGGTCAAAATATTTAGAGACCTGGCATTTTCATTAAGACATGATAGGATAAATGCAAGGACACTGCAGACTAAACATTAAAGCTTTTTAAACCAGTATTCTTTGGTATCTAGATCTTGCAGGCTATTAGTTTTCATTAGTTTTATTAGTTTTCAGGCTACTAGGTTTTTTTTTGCAGCCCAAGTTGCAAATAGTTCTTGGGCTGAATAATTCAAGACAACCGTGGACATCTGTCACAACTGTAGGCCACCCCCAAGAAGGGAGGCGTGTACACAGGCAGAACTTGCAAAACTTGAAGGTAAACTAGCTCTCTCATACATGTTTTGTGTGGCCACAGAAATTTAATGACAGACACCTGTATTAAAGATTATCCTTTCAAGACTGTTTTTAAACCATGCCATCCTAAGATTAAGCCTAACTGAAACACACTGCTTTGAAGAGTTTGCTTCCTTGAGGCTTTGGCTGAAAGGCAGCACAGTTGTTTTATCCCATTTAATTTAGGTGGTTTTCCTCACCCTTCTTTTGAAAGAGGTTTTTCCATCTCATGAATCTTTCTTGTCTCTTTCTGGTCCTTTAGTTTAAGCCTCCTCTAAAGTGGCAGCTCTCTGTCTGCACACATCATTGGTATTTCTAGAAAACCAGAAAGTTAGCACTCCTTGGAGGGGAAAAGCAGCAAGAAGGAAAGTGCACCTTGTGATTTCTCACGAACTTGTAAAGAGCCTTTCAACCTCAGGTCACTTTTGTGCATGGTGGCTGGCAGGGAGATGAACCCTTTCCTTGGAGGATGGTTAAGGCTCTTCAGACTTTTTGATAACGATCACATTTACATTTCAGAGATCTTCTCTTGCAAACAGTAAGGTAAATCCAATGGAATTTCCAAACCCAAGGGTACTGACATGTGAGTTTCTCCATCACAGAGAGCCAGAAGAGCCCTCTGCTCCCTGCTTTAAACAATCCTTGTTTGCCAACACCAGAGGGTGAAGCTACAGGTCTGTAGAGACCATATCTGCATGAACAGCTAAACCAGAATGCAAGAAATAGAAGAATAAAACCAAATCCTTCCAGGGACTCAAAGTCACATTTTGCTAAAGAGATCTCTATTCTCCCCCAAAAATTTCTGCTTCTCAGAACACCTGTTTCTATATCCCCTAAAGGGCAAACTTCCCCCTGCCTCCAAGCTTTTAAGGATCATATACATTAACTTTACACAGAATTCTTTGGTACTGCCCTGGGAAAAAAGCAGCAAAGTTTCACCTTGATGCAGTTTGCCTTTAGCTGGTACTGGTAACTCTACACTTGGATCTGTAGCCAGAGATCCTGCAGCAGGGAGCTACAGGCCCACCCCACCCACCCTAAAAGCTATAGTAGATATTCTCAAAATCTCCTCTTCAGTCCAGCTCTTTGGGGAAGCCAGAAGATGAAAAAAAAAAAAAAATCACTGATAGAGTTATTGCAATCCTCTCTGAACAAAAAACCCAAAACAAAACAAAGCAAAACAACTGTTGACTTCTCCAAATCACACCCTGAATCTCCAAAGCTGTGCTTATTTCTTACTTTTGGAAAAAGGTACCACTTCTAACAAATTCAAACATTATTCCCTTAAAGTTTTTCTATGGGGAGGGGCAAAAAACACTAAGTCATTTCACAAGAAAGTAAATCAAAAGGGTTTGATTTTCCCTGTTTCAAGGCTCCTCCTAACCTGTTCTGTTACCTAGATTAGAGGCACTGATGAAAAGAAACAGTAACTTTTTTCAAACTAATTTAGCTTTCAGGTGAAAAGGGGTAAAAATGAAATTCTCCATGACAGGATACATTAAAGGAAGCCTTGCTTTTTAATCTAAACTTAACAATGACAGCACTAAGCCACTAAAATGAACAATTTGGTTTAAACTTAAAGAATTTTTGTGCATTTTCATCAGCTTCGCTTTGTGCTGTTAAATTACTGTGTTTCAGTAAAAAAATACACAGAAATGCCAAAAAAGATGCAAACTTGCTCTTCCTGGCGAGTGAATCCCACTCACTTTCATAAAACGTTCAAAATTGTCTGGGAACAAGATGCTGTGCTCACCAGTAAATCAAACACACTGAGGTATAAAAAGGAGAACAGGAAAAAGTTCTCTGCTGCAGCAGCAATTTAAAAAAAAAAAAACAAACAACAACAACAAATGTCCCTCCCTCCCATGTCCCCACCCACAGAACTGCAGAATGGTCAAGAACACAAATTCTCTACAAACACCTACTACCATTTTCTCCATTTAAAAAGTTACATAGCGCCTTTCTTGGCTTAGTCTAACAGAACTCACCACACAAACCACCTAATGTGCACAGCAACTCTTGTTTGTGCATGAAACCCCATCGGGGGGAAAGAGGTAAAACGTTCTGAACTATGAGTATATGTGGGGATGGGGAGGGGGCAAGAAACCGGGTAAGGAAGGGAGGACAATGAGGTAGATAGAATTCAATTTTACAGGCTCACTCCCTGCAGAAAAGGTAAGTACATTCATCTGTAAAAAAATTAAAGATGAGGTAGGTTTGAATTAACGTTGTATTTTTTTCATTTTCTCTTAGAAGAATTTCCCTGAGACAGTTTCTTCCTAATTCAAACACAGATTAGAAGACGAGAATTCGATTGTTTCCAAAGTCGACCACGACAATCATGCCATCAGGGGTGACAGCGATACCTGAAGGACGGTCCATCTGACCAAAGCCGCTTCCCTGAGTGCCAAACTTGCATAAAAAGCTACCATTGGACTCGAATATCTGCACCCGGTGGTTCCTGGAGTCGGCCACGATGATGCGCCCTTCCTGATCCACCGCCACGCCCTGCGGGCGCAGGAACTGCCCGTTGCCCGTGCCCTCGGAGCCCAGGAAGCGCGCTGACTGGCAATCGGGATGGATGACCAGGAGGCGATGGTTGTTGAAGTCCGTCACTACCAAGTGGCCCTCGTGATTGAACGTCACGCCTCTGGGGGAATCAAAGTGCTTCCAGAGCGCCCCTTCGAAGCCGTACTTGTTAAGGAACACGCCGTCGGGCCCGAACAGCTGAACGCGATGGTTCCTCGTGTCAGAGACCAGGATCTTGCCCTCTGCGTTGACGGCCACGTCCCATGGGTAATTGAATTGCCCGTTCTTCGTTCCTTTCTCCCCAAACTTCAGAATGAACTGCCCCTCGAACGTGAAGATCTGGATGCGATGATTGTCCTTGTCGGCCACGACGATCCTACGCGAAACGTCACAGGCCACGCCGGCGGGGCGATCGAACTGGCCCGGCCGGGAGCCCAGCGTGCCAAACTTGTGATGGAAGGTCCCGCACGGCTTGAACACCTGGATGCGGTTGTTACTGCGGTCGGCGACGATGATGAAGCCTTCTTTGTCGACGCTGACGCCCCAGGGGCGGCAGAGCTTGCCGTCGCTGTCTCCCTCGCTGCCGAAGGACAGCCCCGGCAGCCCGATGCCGATGTAGCTGCGCCCGGACTTCACCACCACTTTGAAGGGGCTGTTCTCGATGTGTTGGTTGCACATCATCACGGACACCAGGTGCTCTCCCTCCAGCTGGGGACGGTAGCTGACCAGGTAGGTCCCGTTCTGCTGATCGCTGACGTCTGCCCCGAAAAGGTTTCCATCTGGCCCCATGACCACTGCAGAGATCATGTCACCCCCGGAAAGGCGAGGCTCCCCGTCGTGGTCGTAGCCGATCACGGTGAACGAGGCCACCTTGCCCTGCAGCGCACGCTTGAGACCTTCCCCCGTGGCTTTGGTCAAGGGAGCAAAAGCCCCGCTGCTGACGAAGCCCATTGACTTGATGGCCATGTACAATGCCTGGTCAGGGGGGGTGAACATGATCCTGTCGTCTTCCTGTGGCTGCAGAAGGCCTCTGACGTTCTTCAACTCCTGCACCTGAGCCAGCATGCGGTCCCGAGCCAGAAGAATGTCCATGGTACGACCCTCCTCCAGGACCTGCTGAACAGCACTAATGGTGTTATCCAGCTTGTTTAGGTTCTGACGTAACTTTTCAACTTGCAAGTAGAGTGACTTGGCCTTGACTTGGCGAATCTTTTCCACCTTTTGGGAAATGAGGGAGAGAAAAGCACACTTATATCAGGAAAGATAGCCCACAACACACATTTCCTTCAGTCTGCCTTCTGCATAAAAGCCAGTTGGACAGTTGTTACGGCATGCTGACACACAGCTGCGGAACAAACCTCTAAAAAGCGCGATGTAGGCAAGAAGAAACAAGGAAAACTAATTACTTATCCAAATTTAGGATTATTAGTCTCTCCTACCCTCCAGGCAAAACTGTACATTCATACTCTGTAGATCTGCTGCATCAGAGTGACATTTGAAAGCGAGAATCACTTGCTTACTAGTAATTATTTGCTTCCTCAAACGCTATTCTGTTTTCTAGTGGCAAGATACTTGACAGATCATCCAAAGGGACATCTCATTCAGCCCCCAGGGAGGACAGCAGTTATTGCAGCCTCTCAAGAAGAGCAGAGGCTGAGGTTTCACTGACCAGAACTGAGACCAATTTCAGAAGGTGGGTTGTTGTCCCACAGTAGCTGAGGCTGGGAGTCAGCTTCAGCTAATGCATGTGGGCTCCTGTCATCCCCCTGCCTGCCAGAACTGTTTTTGTGTGACTGGATAATACCAGACATCTATCCCCAGGGATTTTTAGGGTCCAATTATTTTAATATTTTCTTGTACATACTGGAAGTCATGCCGAGCCTGTGCTTTAAAACAGGATGCTTTGTAAACATCACTTCAAATAACACAGAAGGTTGCTGCCAGTCCCTGCTTGAGGGACTGAATTGTAACTCATCTATATAAGCCTGTGTCTACCTTTACTTGTGGAAAAATCACCTTGGACCATCTGGCAAAGACACCTGCTTTGTAAAACTAATGTAGCATGTCTTTGCTTTATTGTTGCAAAAGTACATTTCCTGATGTCTGAATATCTGCTTGGCTGCAGAACAATACCTGGAATGCATTTTAGTGAAGGAAGGCTCAAGGTCTGAAGACTCCTTGGTTAGACACTGACTAGATCACATATGTACAAACATGCTATAAGTTGAGGTCTATAGGTTTTACCAAGCTGTAAAAAAAAAATTGGGAGACACTTCTAATAGTTGTCCAAGACAAATTACTGATCTTAGGTCTCAGCTTACTCCTTAGACTCAGCTCTGGTATACAAAATTGTTTATTAGCATGCTTGACACAAGAGTTTGATAGACTGAGTTTGTTTTTCTAAAATCATTTACCACTACCATGCTTACTTCTTAAAATAATGTTTTCCAACTTGAAGAGAACTTGCTCTCAGTGCGAATATTCCAACAAGGTGAATTTGTACAGCGCCATAGGATAAAAAGAGCTTTGGGGCAGATCTTACTCCTCCTGTACTAGGAATACCTTAAAAGAGAAAGCTGCCAAGCTTCCTGCAGAAGATTAACAGTGAAAAGTGAACTCATCTCCTTCAATTGAAAACCTCAAAAAAAAGCAGCATTGGAAGTACACTAACTATATAAAGTGCCATTTTAATCTTGCTATTGACATTTACAAAAGAAAACAAAGCTTCTCTTGCAGGGGGCCATGACTACTGAATTACTTTTCTGGGATGAATAAGAAACTTGCCTGTTACTTCCTTTCCTCCTCTAAAATATCATGCATGCATTGCGGCTGAAATGAGCCCATTAGTTCAGAATTGTGCAGATACTCTTGCTGGAGAGTACTCTTTTCTTACACTAGTTTAAAAAAAATAATTAGAGGAAGGATGCTACTTTGATTGACAGTAAAGGTTTTTAAGGATAGGGGAAGTGAAAGCTGATCTCACAAAATTTCTACTAGCCTTTCTAAAAACAAGAAAGGACAACACAGGATATACAGTTTTGCTCCTGTCCTTTATGAGGAGTGGATATGAAAACCAATTATACTATGCACTAATTTTCTAGAGCCGCACATTAAAGCTATTTTGAAGGCACTGTTTAGAGGGGATCTCCTCTTGGGGCAGCTGGTGGGCCAGCAGGGGGAGTGCCCAGCCTGCGTGCGGGGCTGTGCTGTTCTGAGGATCCAGCAGCCCCCGCAAAAACCCCACCAGCGGCTCCAGTTAAGGAAACCTGCCCTTCTCCTTGGATATCCAGCATCTGGCTGTGTAGCAGTTTGAGTATTTTTTCGGTTTGAGAAGCACTTGTCAGCAGTACAAGCCACACATGTGAGGGTGCATACCTTCCAGAGCAGCTCACACTCCCGCTCTTCCAAGGCCTTCTTGTGTCTAGTGGTCACCACTTTGACTTCAGACTGCACCACCTTCGCCTTCATCTCCACTTGCTCTGCCACAGCCTGGGCCTGTTCAATACTCAGCTGGGGAGAAAAAAAAAGACAAACACGCTTAAGGCTCGACCAAAACAATTAAAAATGCATCAGAGGACTGCTGCTTACATTTCACTCTGCCTTCAGGTAAAGGCGTAAAGTGACAACTCTTAATTTCTTACTAAGCCTTCACCCATTTCATACACTGCAGCCTAAACTGACAGGATTGTTTAAAGACATCTGTTACACGGAGTTTACACACTCATTGTGCCTTGCACCAACACCACAGCATTAAACTCTCAGTGCAATTCTAGCAAGCAGCTAGTATGGTGAACTAGAGACTTGCACAGAAATTCATACTCATGTCTTCTTCCATGTAGAGAACCCAGTTTTTCTACTCTCTCAAAATGGTTCAAACTGTTGTTATGTGATGGGTCTGCTTCTCGTGAAAATGACACTGTAGGGAACAGACTGTGTTGTCTGTGCATTTGAACTGCATAGAAATGCCCCTAAAAGAGTATGGAGATAATAAATTTTTACTCCGAAGAATTTTCCTGCAATTTTCAGGGGAAAACAGGAGTGCTACTTGACATCCAGCCATCAGCCCAGGGCTCAGTAAGAGTAACAGGTCTTCCAGCTCTTCCTCCTTCATGAACTCCCAGAGTCACCTTCACTACAGTTTTAACAGGGAATGTCTTCAGACTCATAGACAGCCTATATATCCCAGTCCCACTGGAGGCTGACCTGCCCTGCCCTCTCACAAAGCTTCTAGAAGACAAATTTGACAAAAAAATGAGAATCTCATTACAACATTTAGCAAAGTAGACATGAAGACACACACAACTGGCCCAAGGATTAAGACTTCATAAAAGCCAGGAGGTCTCAGACCTAGCTAGAAGAGGCCACATGTAAGAATACTGTGCCTCTACCACTTCTTTGCCATTCCCCTTGCCCTACTGCAGGAGAAAAGCATGCATTTCTTCCAAAACAGACCTGGATTTCCATCAAGTACAGCAAAACAGCAAAACATCTTCCTTTTCTTGCAAAGAGAAAGAGGTATCACCTTGAGAAATGTCAGGGAAACTATCCACTCATACTCTAATTTTAACAATGGTGTATATGGAAGCATAAAAATCTTGATTTACTTATTTTTTGCTTTTTGTACTTAGTACCCATTTAGAATCATGATCTATATATATGCATCCCTTATTATGCCTTAGAGACAAGAGCAATCCCAACTTCCCTCATTAATCTCCACCAGAACCAGAGTCCACCTTTCAAGAACTCCATCGTGGCAGGAGATGTACAATGAGTACATCCATCCCTCTGGATGCTGTGACCTTTCAGCTACAGGAAGCAGTTATGCTCAACTGGTTGTGTACCAACTACTCATGTCATCATCTGGATTTATTTTCATTTGCCCAAATATGAAAAGCTCAGATCAGTGAGGGACACCCAAAATGCTCAAAGATTCTAATATCATCCAGGTTATTGGTGAAGTTTTGGTAAAATTCAGAAGGTGCTGCACTCTGCCCAAATAAGCTAGAACAGCCTAGGAAGGCTGATCAGCATCAAACATGCAGAGGTATGATGGGAGGAAGAGCAGTATACCTATATCTGAAGCAAAAGCCAAGAACATTAAGTACAACTTTTGGGAGTCTTCTTCACATGGAAACCCCTTGTTCACTCTGATTACTGTAAGATGTCAAAGTTCTGACATGAAAATTCACTCCTGCTCTTCTGCAAGCATTTTCTGTGCAGAATTTGTCTTGGAGAGGTCAACTTTTTAGGAAGCATGTTAAGTAGCAGTGTTTCTTGTTCTGGTCAGGCACCACACAGTCTTTTAAACAACAAATACTTGTAAAGAAAAATAGCTTTTATGATGTTTTCTCCTTATGGTATGTCATCATTTTTCCAGTGTTAATGAATTACATGGTCAGCCAGTTCACACACTTGGGAGACAGAAGACAAGGCTGTGTTTATCCAAGAATTGTGCTGAGTTACTGAATGTGAGATGGAGAACAACTGTTTTGTTTCCTGCTGTTGGCCAATAAAGTAAATAATCTACTTGCAGCTATACCTCTCCACTTGTGGCTTCTCAGGGCTCTGAAGATGGCCAATACCCCTTCCCATTATAATTAGAGATGCCACCAGTGCCTTGTGTTTGTTAAGAACAAATCAAAACAAGTAAAACACTACTTTGCAGTGTCTCTTGTAAACTTTAGGGTTGAAACTGGTACTTCTAATTCCTCAAGAGCAAAACTGAAGGACCAACAGTCCTTGTGCAGGTGACATGTTCCAGGGGGGCCACCACACAAGGAAACTGCACAGAGAGCTTCCAGCGGGGCAGACAAATGTGCTTGCATGAAGGAAAGCAATGCAGACATCCAACCACTAGCTATTGCTACCAGCACTTTTCAATTTTGAGTAAAAGGTGAAGAGCAAAGCTGTATTGGAACCTGGGTGCCCTTCGTAGGCTCCCTTTAGGTGGGCACCTCTGTGACATCCCCTTTATCTGCATTTCAGCCCCTGAGGGAAAAACTACTGATGATCTTGGTCCAGTGGCTACAGCAACTGACTGTACAACACAAATCTATGAAGAAACCAACTGCAAGGGTCACAAGTAGCAGGGTAGCATTACAGAACTTGGCCATACTTTTGGATATCTATGCTGCTTACAGACGTGCCCAAATCAGGACTTGCCATTTCGTAGAATGGCAGCAGTCAGCAATTTTTTGTGTTTCCTGTCTTCCATTGACCAGCAGGAACTAGAACCTCAAGTTACAAAAAAATTCTGTGATTTCATGTTTACCTAAATATTCATATGGAATGTTTAATGTTCTAGACTCCCAAGTTTTCACTAGTGCTGCTTTTTAAAATGAAAAAATAAAAATATGATCAGAAGCATAAAATGCTCCAGGAGAAAGAAAAACCTGTTTCAAAGCTTGTGTTCTGAAGAGCTACAACAGAGGTGCTGATGCCCTCAGTGTGTAGTTTCTGCTGTCTGAATCTCAAATTAAGTCAGTACATCCACACTTATGTCCACACAGCACGCAGTTATTTGAAGAGGCTCACTCAGGTGTCTGAAACAGCAGGGCCTGCTAATCCAGTTGCTGAGCCATGATGTTAGATTACACCAATTTAGTCCAGGAATTTATCCAATTGAACAAACTGCAGCACAACACACCACAGTGGCAGCACCATGAGATGCATAAAGGCTGCTTATGGTAACTGCACTGCACCTTATCAGTGCTGGCTTCATGAACATATTTGAAAAAGTCCCTACGATTTTTTTATTCCATCCATCCATCCAAAGATGAGAGGGAGGTATAATTTTTCAGGCATTAATTCTGACATTTAAGTTTCCCAATCTCAAGTTTTTCAATGAAGGTGCAAACCTCTGGAGAGAGAATTCAAATTCAAAAGCAAATTTTGGTTCTACTGAGGCATTCTTCAGTATTTGAGGGGTGAATGGACCACAGATATTGAATGAAGAATATTAAATATACACTTTCCTACTTTAGTATGGAGAATTTCCACTTTAACCATTAAGGAATTTAAGACTAAGTTAACCCTACTCAGAGGGGAACAAACAGCTGAGGTGCTTCTATAAACTCTTTTCTGGATTTCAAGACCACATTAAATACAGAAAACATCTTAAAAGGAAATTTTTAGTATGCCTCAAGTTAGCCCTCTTCCACCAAATGAAAGGTGTTCCAAAGTGGCTTGTTTTCAGTTCCTTAAGGCACAAAAAGATACAGTGGGCTTGTTTCACTGAACTTTTCCAGATACTTGTCACTGTGTCAAAGCAGGATAAAACAACCAGGAGATAACAGTAGGCATTCTCCAGCATCAAGAAATGGATACAAACTTCCCAATGTTCTCACACTAGAAAAATTAACTGGGAGATCCTACATAATTGCAGTGAAAGGTACCAGGATTAACAAGTTTAGCAGCGAATTTGCAGCAATACTGGTGGCAGCCATAGCACAAATCACAGTAGCTGGACCAATTTAGAGGTTTTAGTCTAATGCATGTAAAACAGCAAAACATGCTCACTTGAAGCTCCTCACAAAGATAATTTTAAAAGAAGCTTTGATGGAGGGAGGGCTAGAGGCCAGGTTAACTCATGCCAGATACAACTAGGCAATCGTTTTGGTTTGTACTTTAAGAACATACTTTTTGCCTACAGTTTTAGGCAGAACAGCAGTTTGGACAGTGACACATGTCAAATCCATCTTCCCCAGTAACCATCTGCTCATATGCTGCACTGAGGAACTCACTGAAATACCACACAAAACAATGACTAAAAGTATGAAGAAATTTAACCTCTTCATATAAATCCCAGCTTTAGAAAAGCACAATAGACTCCATTTTGTTGACATTTCAGATTCTCAAACCTGCAAGCCTGACTTCAAAGCCGTGCACAAGGCTGCCTGAGCTAACTCAATGTGACAACCCCAAAACGATCTCTTGCAGCACAGCAGTGCCATCCTTCTCAGGTATCGACCTCCCAGCAGCACAGATCCATATGGCAACCCACAGGGAAGCTCCCACCCAAGGGCAGAGGCTCAAGGCAGCAGATCAGCTTCCTCCTCAGGCCAGACGAGTTTCTTCCAGAACCCCCTCACCCCCTGAAAATATGTTAATCTATTTCATACCACTTCCCCCACAAATTTGGGAGGGAAGCTCCTAAACCTTTCATGATAAGAGAGCAGCTCCTGCTATGTTCAGCACATGACCAGTCTCACTGGGCAGGGAGGAGCTTGCATGGTCAAGCACCCCAGCAAAACCAATTACAGGCTCAGCTAAAAGAATTTATTTTGTTTTTCAATAAACCCACTTTTTAAAGACATCCGAGATGAACAAATTAAAACGTATTTTAACATGTTCACCAAGAAACTGACCCCAAATGAGCATGAGCACTCAGTGCTTTACTGTTATGCAAGTGCATTAGATTACATGCATACATCCATACATATATACAGTTACACACGTATAGATGTATTTTAAGAAGGTGACATTTTGAAGAAGCCATCTATCTTTCACCCTAACAGATTTACGTTCAGTTTGTGACCTAGTCCTTGGAAAAAATTCTGAAAGAAGACAGCTAAGTGTGCACTTTCATGAGGTAAAACAAGGCAGCGGGACACGCACCCCGTATAGAAAGGCAGCAGTCCCGATTCCTCCCACACCATTTATCCAGGGTCAACTTTGGCTTTCATATCACCCTGTGAATCAATCTTGAGTCTCTGAAAAGGCTGGAAAAGTATTCCAGCTAGGAGTATAGCTTTCTGCTGAAATGAGAAAAGAGTCCTACCAGCAACCCAGCTGGATATTGCTGCTTCATTCCCTGGCACCATCAACAGTCCTTGTAGCACTGCAGTGAACCAGCCAGAGGGCTGACCCAGCCAAAAAGTAAACCCACAGAAAGGCTACCCTTTCAGCTGGATCAGTTCACCACACAGGCACACGTTCTCATGTTAGAGACAGGCTTAGGAATTCAGGACAGGACCATCATAGCACAAGGAAGCATGGAAGGCTTTCCATTGCTCCAGAAATTTCACTGAGGGAAAAAAAACATGCTTCTTGCTCTCAGGCTTGCACTTTCTTACAGAGGACTTAAACTTCCTTGAAAAGTGAGGTTTGGACTCTTCTAGAGTGACAGACTACATCAGGCTTCAGTGGATCAAGAGGTTGAAATGTATCCCAACTCACAGCATTTTTTTTAAGTCCGAAAAACAATCTTTCCTCCAAAGCTGCAGGAAGAGCTTAAATAAACATTTCTTCCTAAAAGCCTTCAACTTTGGTTAACCAGATACTCTCCAGCCAGTTGACTCATGGCTTGACTTCCTCTCTCCTGCAACGCCCTTCAAATTCCACCTTTCCCCATTTATTCTCAACTACGCCTCTTCATCCATCCTCAACATCTTCTGTCAGGGGAGCTCTCACTTTCAGAGCCTATTAAGAAAGACTTCATGGTACAGCAGTATATATCAGTCCCACTAAAAAGTGTTACTACAACATATTACTTTTCAAGCCTCTTAGAGCTCCAGTCCTGTGTTCCTCATATTACAGCTTGTACTGGCATTTAATTCACAGCTATATTGTCCCAAGAACAAGGAGAGCTCAGCTCCATGAAAACTTTGAGTGGAGCACCTCTGCTTTTAACAGCATCACATGCTTTTCTGGTTGCTGCTGATGTTGCTTCAGGAGTAGCTGGCTGGGGCTCAACAATTTTCCCACTCCTGCACATTCACATACAGATTTCCACCCTGTTAATTTTATCAGTGATCTGTTTGCTCAGTACTCTTCTTCTGTGCAGTGGTCCAGATTAAAAATCCCAGTAAACTAATGAAACAACTCAGTTCTTGAAAACATGGCTCATTTTACAGATTTTTACTCAAGCTGCTCAGCTAATACTTCTAAGACAGCCTCTTAACCTGGATGGGCTGTGGCCAGACCAGGGCAAAGCTGCACGAACTAAGTTCAGTAGAGTTACTTGTTCAAGTTACATCAGCACGGCCTGTACCATGCAACTTTTACCTGCACCATCAAGGAACAATCGACTCACCACAATGGCAGGAGCCTTCTGCATAAAAGCCAGAAAAAGATAAGAAAGGAATGAGCAAAGTAAACTTGGAGGGAAGAAAATCAGGCACAAAAGCGTTTACGCAATAGTAGCAGAGTAGTGCTCCATGATCTCCTGCTAGTTTCTGCTCCAAAAAAGTCTTAGATGATTTAGCTGTACCAGTTAGATGATTAAGAGCCCTGGAGGTCAAAAGCAATTTAATTACTAACAGGCAAAGCCCTTGTCTATGACAGCCCGAGAAATTCAGTACACTGCACCAGTGATGGTCTTTAAACTAGTATAATTCCTACTTTCACACATCCCCAAAATGACAAGAAACGTTTCAGTATGGATACTGCTGAAGAGCTTTGTAACTCAGTTTAAAAAAAATCTTGGAAGATGCTATGTTTTCCAGGATTCTGCCTGAAGCTGGAGTTTAAAATTAGCCATCCAGCTCCAGAAACTTGTTTACTGTGCTGGTGTAACAAGTTAACATCAGAAGCTGAAGGAAAATGTCAACAACTGATTGCCATCTATATCAACATAAACGATTATCATTCCACTGGTGCAAAGACTTAATGAGAGACTAATTAGTTGCTCTTGTCTCACAGAACAAGTTAAATTCCCTCATTTACTAGAAACAAGCAGCAAAGGAAAGACAATGAGCTTTAGGTTATTTTAATTGTTGTTTGTACCTTGCATGTGCCAGGAAAGCTCACCCAATTCGGAAAGTAAATTAACTCCCTATGCATGACATTCTACGAATGTTTACAAAAATCTTTGTAGTTAAAGCGTATAGTATTGAGTTTTATAATACCCGACTCAAATTTAGAACATGATGCTAACAAAACTGCATAGCAGCAGGTGTGGAGTAAAGCTTCCCACTGTGGTCTCCCCACCCAAAATCTCCCTACAGACGAACTACTACTAGTATACTATCAAACCTACCACTAGGTATAACTCAGCAAAAGTAAGTGCCTACGTATCACTGCAGTTTAATTCCCTATGAAAATTCCTTCTCTAGTTTGTGCTGCCTTCTTTCCAGCCCTTACCAGGTATTTAAATTTGTGCTATAAAACACTGCTGAGGTAGAACACAGTAACAGGCAGAGTGTGCATCTGTGTGTGCAGAGCAATCCTCACATGGAGACAGCTCTAGATCCTCATGCAGGTTAAGGAATTTCACACTAATCTGGCAGCTGATTAGTATTTTGTATTTGGTGGCAACACTGAAGACATAACAAGAGTCAAAGGTAGGCAGAGTGCTAGAAGCTATATGGGCAGGAAGATGCTCAAAGAAAGTCTCAGCTGTAGAAACAAAACCAGGTTTGGCACTGCCACACAAGATCTGAACTTCCTTGAAATGCTTCACACTCAAGCGCATTTGTACAGAGCTTCATATATGTTGTGATTTACATGACAGGATTATGCTGCAAGAATGCAAAACTCATATAACAGCACTTTATTTTCAGCTCCACCGCCACTTCTGTCAGAGATCTGAGAAAACAGAAGGGGTGAGAAGACTGACAGCAGAAGCAGAGAGCTTTTTGCCTTGACACCTTGCCCTGTAACAGACAAGCTGGAGGGGAGAGGGGGGAGAAGGAGGAGGGGGAAATAAGAGTGCTGAGTTGGGAGTATCTTACTTGAATAGCCTGTCGTCCTTGCTGAGCATCTGCCAGAAGCTGAATGGTGAGAGTCCTGGAGTCCTGTAGGGCATCTTGGAGGTAGATAAAGCTGTGACCCACATGTCGTCCCATGGTACATTCCCGACATATGGGGACAGAACAGGTATCACAGTAGAAATGCAGTACCTGGAAAAAAGGGGAAAAAAATTCCCATTACATAAAGAAGAAAAGAAAACAGAGTCAGGATGTGTAAAAAAAAAAAAATCGAAAAGCTCAACTATAAAGGAGATGGTTAGAGGCAGCTGCAATAGGCAAAGACTTCACAACAATTTCTCCACAGAGGAAAAGCTATCCTTCCCAGTAAACTCCAAATCATACCCTAACAGTTAGATGGAAGTGTCATTGTTTTCTTTGCAATACAATACTAGGAAGAGTGTCCACATCAGCTCCTCTTAAGAGCGGAAGCCATCTGCCAACACTTACAGATTGGAGATGGCATCTATGGCAAGTTTCAGGTGAAGACTTTTCCTGCAAATGCAAACACCAAATTCTCTTAAGTGGCCCATTCAATAATCAATACACTGGAGAGCTGCAACACAGCACACCCACTGCTCTCAAGGGGAAAACCAACCGTGCATGCCAAGAACCATCTTCTCTTTTCAAAATATGCAGATTCCTTACGTTCAGGTCAGCAACAATATTAGGCAAAACTCCCCCCTGCCACTTCCATCAACAAAGCAAAAAATCTTCACTATGACAGTGTTTTCTATGCTAGTGAGGCTTCGAGATGCTTGAGCTGGAAAACAAGACTGGGACTTCATCATGCTCATCAGAGCGTTTGAATGTAACTGTGGGTAGCCACTAAATCCCCATTCTGTTCACAGAGCACTTCCAAACCCTAGATTCAAATCACAACTTAGACCAAGATGTTAGCCTAGAAAGCTGGATCCATTCATCAGCCGTAGCCGCTCCCATTCCATCCAGTAGAGGGAAGTAACACACAGAAATAGCAACTTCCATGGAAGCCTGCTTTCTTAAGAGGGAAGCAGAAATCAGCGCTCTAGAGGTTTTGTTTCCAAAGATGTAAATGAAGGAGCACAACACTCCAACAAAAAGTTCTGTATTCAAATCTTGCTCTTAACTACACGTAGTATTTTTCCTTAAAGTGAAATAATAGAGAATCTTTATGGCCATGGAACAGTACAATGGCATGAGGTTTCATACTACGAACAACTTTTCCATCACCAGATATTTGAAGCCTACCTCACAGAAAGGAGCAAGAGCAGAACAAAGATTGGACAAGTGTTTGATATGCCTGTCTTCTCCCAGCTGTCATCCAGCCACTCCTGGCTCCAGCTAACAGCTCATTATATGGTACATAACATCCCCCTTTCCCTTCTCCCTCAAAAGCAAGGGGAAGGACAGGACAGGTGATTCCCTTGGATTGCCTGGGCTGCATGAAGTGACATTTTAAGCTCCTATAAGTGCAACAGCTGAAGTGGTATATGGATTAATTTCTCAAAGGGGTATGTGTGTGTGTTTGTGTGCACATGTCAGATTTTACTAAAACCTGCCCTTTTTTCCCCCCGAAATCAAGTTCTGTTGTAGGGAAACTGGAACAGACTTATGTTTGCTTCTGTTCAAACACTAAATCCTCAAGCAGTGTCTCAGATTCCCATTTTTCCAAGTAAAAAACTGCCTTAGGTCTGAAATGCATTGTTTGAACACAACATCATCCTCAGCTAGAGGGATTCTTGTCCTTACACTGTGGTTGTCCAAATATGTATGCAATGTTCACTTGCACATGAAGTTCTGTAATTTTTCTGTTGAAATTACAGGGAATGTTTATTACATGCTGCTGAATAACTCCACTTAAACAACTGAGAAGTTGAGAGAGAATGAAAACCAAGACATGGTATTAAGTTAAGGCATAAGAATCTGATATACTTTAAAAACATACAGCAGGGATTTGGGGCCTCAGTCAAGTAGAGCAGCTGAAAAGAAAATGGTGACCATGTGAAGAGAAGACCAGAAGCAAGTTAAATCTATTACTAGTCCTCTACAATAAGTCAATACCAGAAGCAAAAGCTCACTCCACTTCTGCTGCAAGGTAACAGCATCCACTGGGCAAAAGAGTCACCCAGCTGTTCAAGCCAAAGAAAAAACCCAAGCTTAAACGGTTCAGCTGCCTCTTGCCACCTACCAAAATGTGGTGGGAAATATCACTCCTGAATTCAGAATGAAGAATGACAAGAGCTATATTCTCATTCAGGAAACAGGCAGATTACACAGGACATGGCAGGGGAAGGACTTGGGTAAATACTGTAGAGCCGTTGATAAGGCCTTATTTATTTCTTAGTGAAACAAACAAAACCGAAAAGGGTAAAAACAGCCTAGATTTAAAATGGAGAGCAAAAGAGTTAGCAAGCTTGGGCAAAAAGAAGTAGATATGCTGGTCTGGTGTCCATCACTACGCTTTACCTAAGTGCACAGAGGGGGAAATCACAAATGCACAATCCCTAGTGCTCTCTGTGGAGAGGTAAGCCAGCCACCAGAAGAGCACTGAAAGAGTTCTTCAAGGTGAACTAGCAACTCCCAAGAAACTCCTTTCTGGGCACAAAGACTACAAGAGAAACCCCAAATTTGGCAGGGGTAGGAGCATTCCTCCTCCTGCAGTCAGTGTTAGAGGCACGTGTCAGGAGCACCCAGCAGGCTGTACATCATCTCTACCCAGCAAAGGGGGCACACTCCCAGAGAATAACACTGGCACGTCTCTGGCTGTGCAGGGGGTTGTGCCAGCTGGGCTGATGAGGCTTGGGCACAGCATCCAACTTGCCTGTGCTTGCAGCCACAGCCAGGAGTTGATTGTTAAGCTCAAGCCTGCTCACATCCCAGTCCCTAGGTCATGGCCACAAAGGTCATGGACTGCTAGATTAAGTTTCTATGCCTAGTTCTAAATAGAGGGGGGTGGGGGGAGCCAGAGCTCCCCTTTCCCCTCATCTCCCAAACAAGAAATTCTCTGGGGGAAAAAAAAAAAAAAAAAAAAAAGATAATCATACCGAGGATAGGTGTAGGACAATGCACAGCTGTGTTCTCAATTCAGAACTGATGCATACACAGCCAGCACACCCACAGCACCAGCAGAGCCCTCCCTTCTTCCAGTTTCAGCAATGTGAGATGGCCACCCCACATTTCAGTTCACTGCAGCATTGTAATGCTCCTTCCCTGCTCCTTTACAGGACAAATAACAAGACTGGTCTTGAAATGTGGATGGGCAGGAGTAGTAGGAGGGAAGAGTAAGATTAAGTCTTCCATGTAGACATCAGCTTATGCTCAGTTAAAAAACAAATGCCACATGACCTCAAAAAACCGAAAAAAATCCCAAACCAAACCCACAAAAAATACCCCTAAAAACCCCCCACCAAAACAAAAACCCAAAACAGTACCTATAGGAAAGCCCTAAAAATTTCCCCCCTCCCTACCTGAAGAGGCAAATTGATACAGCCAAAAGATCCATCAAGCTGTAAACTAACTATTGTCCTGTTAATTTCACTATTTACCCAAACATTAGAAAAACTGGTTTATAAGCAAACACCTTCAAACATTGCTGGTTTTTCCAAATCATATGAATGCTCTGATGGGCAGCAAGGAAAGAAGTATGAAAACAGACACAGATTTGTCCTTTCAAAGAAATTTATAATCTGTGTAAATTGCATTTAATTAATTGTTTCTTTCTTTAGTAATTATGTAGTAATTAAGTAAAAACACCATTTTTAAGATAAAAACTCGTGCCCTACAACACCCTATATCCAGTAAAGGGAAAAAGATTCATAAGCAAGTCTAGGATCTTTTATTTCTTTTTTTAAAACCGCTCTACTACAGTAATTAGTATTTTAGAATTTCCACCAGAATTAAGTGAAGAGAGAAATCAGAAGGAAGAGGGGACTAGTTTTAGAGATAGTTAAAAGTGATTTATTTTAAAATAAATCAGCTATGGGTTGATTATTTCCCAAACAGGAAATATTTCCTGAATTGGTGGCATACAATTTTAGACACAAAACAATAAAGGGAGCCTACTTCAATTTAAACAGAATCAGTGAACCATGTTACAGGGCTATTCATCTTTTACAGCCACAGCAGCCCAAGAAATACAACAGCAAGGCCATAAATGTGATTGCTTCAGGAAAGGCTGTACAGTGCACCGTAAAAACATTTTACAACAGCAGGAATTCCTGGGTGTCGCTCTCCCCATTTTTTGGTCCATCTGCTTTCAAAGGGGGCAGGGGGATGGGCGGAGATGTTGTTAAACGTCCCCCGGGACTGCACAGCAATCAATCATCATCTGATGAATGGCCACTAAAGTTAAACCCTGACCCCACTCCACAATTCCCACACCAGCCCTTCTCTCCTTACTGCTGACCAGCTTCCAGCGTGCCCCCCCCCACCTTCCACCCTCTCCAAAATTTCCCAAATACCAAGCCCAGACAAAAGCAATGGAATGTAGTAGGCACCATGACAGAGGAGAATTCAGCAGAAACAGCATCGGAGGAGGCTTATCCTTGCACTGTGTTTAAATAAATATTCTCTCAGCGATACTCACGACGCCCTTCTCCTCCCGGCTTGCAAACACTTCAATTCTCTCATTTTCAGAGCACATGTGCATGTAAATGGACAATAAAGCGTGGGGAATCTAATCACTTTAAAAACTTGTTTTCTGTCGTGACATTTCAGTACCTTGCAAGGATTTTATTTAAGCCTACAGTGTTAATTTGTACAAGGCAGCAGCACATTATTTTTAAAATGCAAGTCTGATGCTCTAAAAATCTGTGATCTTACCCAACAGTAAAAGAAGTCTAGAGACAAAACAGTAGCCTCTTGGTTTCTACTTTTGGAAAAGTTTCAGTATGATGTTTGTAACTTAGGCTGATTTTATGATTCGAAAAACAAATCTTACTATAGTCAGTTTAGTTTAAAGTTTTCCATTACCAAAGGTGTTTTATTATCAAGTTCCCTTGATAGTAACTCAAACACCAGTAGCTTTGTTAGGTAGCATGTAAACCTTAGATGACTGAGTTTCGTATAAAGCAATTTTCCAAGGAATTTTAGTCCTACTTCCTCAGCACTGTGGAGTTTTGGTTTTTTTCCTTTTTTTTTGTTTTTTTTGCTTCCCTCCCTCCCAAAAAAAGCTGCTTCCCTACATGAAGCAATTATTTCTTCTCTTTTTTTTTTTTTTTAACAGTATACAAATGAACTAGTCCTCCTGAGTGGTGTGGAGTTTGATACAGGTAATTGCTGCAGGTTTAAGCAAAAATAGGTAATATTTTTACTCTGCAGGAAACTGGTCCTTCATTTCCACCCCGATGGCAATTTGTGACAATTAACTTGATTCACACCATGATGAAATGAAAGTTGTATTTTAGGAATCTGAAAATCGAGTGCTAAATGTAAAGACTGTAGACATGGGCGAGTCACATGATACACATCAGAACTACAGGCAATTTCCCAGTATACTTTAAACATCTGGCATTAGGAGATACCAGTTAATGATCAAATTGCTCCTAGAACTTGTGGTTTAACTTGATGCTCTGGTGTAGAAGAGATTGGCTTAACACCAATCTTCCTCCCTGCATACAGTGGTAATGGGAAATTGCACACCAACTCCAGCAGACAAGAGTTAGTCCTCGAACTTAGCTCAATACTTTAATAACAGAATTTCTACAAAAGCATGGGCACTTTGAAGAGTTACAGTCCTGTCCTACACAGGGCATGCAGCATGCACAGGTAGCTGTACCAAGTGGCAAGAATGAAATTAGTTTACTATTACCTTCCTTTGCCACTTCTGGATGAACAGAGGTGGGTTTTGGTCCATTTAGAAATTCATCAAGTGCAAGAGGATCATTCAGCCCTTCTGTTAAATTTACCTTTATTTCCTTACCCCACCTGGAATAATAAAAGCCCGGCTAACAGATGACTTGGCTCATGCAAGTCTGTTTATAGGAAATAAAACTGCAATTCCATACGCTTTTTTCCAGCACTAGTGTTAATACCCTTCCTTCCCCAGATGGTCCAGTGGGTTCTGTTCCTTGTTTCACAGCCACACAGGTATCTCTTGGCCCAGCACATGAAGGGGAAGGAAGCTCACAAATAAAACCTCAAATGTGAAACCACACACAGCTCAAGGCTGCCATTCCACTTCACAGTTAAACTCTGTGAGGAAGCCCTAAATCTCCCCTGCCTTGCTCCTATCTCCCTCCCTTTACTGATCCAGTCTCAGTGAAAAGATTTGGATATCTTTACAAAAAGCATAAAATTCATTTTTGAATAAACTATTTTTATCAGCTGAGCCTGGGATCAGAAGATCAGTAGGACCAAGGCAAGGAAGGGGAAAGAACACATAATTAAGGGCATAGAGACATTTGATGACAACTATCTGGTACTTTGCCAACCTCACAGCTGGAAATCAGTGTAAATCTTCTCTCTGATAGCATTCGTCTCAAGTTCTAACTGGAAGAGAGCAGTATCTAACTGGAGTTGAGTTAAATAGGCTGGTAAATCAAACAGGCTACTATACTCTTAAAATTCCTAATGTTTACCTTCTTCAATCCTCTTGTGATGTCATGAAGCCAGTAAAAACAGCTACATATTTTAGAGTGGCGACAGCACTGAGTCAGTCAACCCATCCAGGTTAAAAGCAAAGTTTTTTGAAAGACTGCATAGCCACATTAATCACTTTTAGAACACCCAGTAGGTATTAACAGTCAACTGGGAGTGGAGCAGAGACTATTTAAGTTGCCTTTAGTAACACAAAGAGCATTTGCAAATTTAAATGGATTTGGGGTAGAAGTGACAATCAAGTTCCACTTACTCTGAAGGCCACATGACCGCTGGAATGGTGTGACAACAGGCTGCCAACCCGGCCAGGAGACAGGAAGTCACACCTTTGACAAGGCTGTTTTAGGCATCTGCTGGCTCCAGCCTACTATGAAATTGCATCCTCTGTGTTTTAAGTTAAAAATCTAGTAAATGAAACTCCCTGAGATGCCTGCAGCTTCTGGTTCTAGGCACTCCCCCGGCAGGGCAGCTTTCCTAGCAGATGCACTACACCCCCATTGATCCACTCTGAGTGTGGAGCGAGCACCACACCAGTCACTGGACCTTGCCCATCTCATCAGCTAACTTGCTAAAAGCTCTTGGGTGCAAGGGAACTCAGGCAGCTGATCTAACTCGCCATCTCAGAGATTCCAGTTACTGATGGACTGGAAAGGGCATCTTGCTTCCAACTTAACTCATTGGTCCAATTCTTCCTAAATAGAGATAAGCAAGGCTTAATACTACTTTAATGTTAATACTGAGGTGATGCAGGTATAATTATCCCACAGTGGACTATTGTTTAATTACTACATAATGGCAAGTCTACATTCAGAAATTTTCTTTTAAATAAATTGTTTGGAGTAAAAAAAACCAAAATCTATATTTTGTTTTTTAAAAAGTAACATCTGTTTCAACACCGAAGCAGGTAAAGGAAGCAGTCTAGGGCAAGATGCAATGGTATCAGTAGCTAGTACATTACTCGGCCCAAAAATAAGTCACAGCTCTTTCACGGGTTTCAATAGGGGAGACCAGCCTGTGCTTCAACATGCAGCTCATTAGCTGTTTAAATGCAGCTTCTGTGCCAAATCTGCATGACATGAGTAGCAGCAGGGTGGTCTTGGCACAGGGGACAGTGGGTGGATCTAAATATTCAACAGTTCAAACATGCAAGCTAATAGCCTGCTGTGGTGGCTGACAGAGTGGGTCAGGACACAGTTCCACCTTCAGGCCCATCTGTCCAAGGCACTGCTGTGAGTCCCTGCACCTTTACTGAGACTCAGTAAATTCTTCAGCTCTCTGAAAGCCAGTGTATTAAAAGATCTGATCCAAAGCTTGGCCATGATTTCAGCGATGCTGTAAACAGCAACAAGTTGACAACTTCTTTGCTACTGCAAGGAGGTGTTTTGTATTTTAGAGAGAACTGAACGTTAACATCTCTACAAACTCCTTATGTACCATGTTCTCTCTCCCCTTTCCCCTACAGCTCAGTTTTACAGCTTTTGAAAATTTTCCTTCTATGCACAGAAAGGGTTGGACTAAGAGTCAGGGTACACACAAGGCTCCTGTGCCATCTCTGTGACTTATCATCAGTACAAGCCTCACCTCTCAAAATCCATATTCCTCAAACCCGTGCTGTTCCCACACCATGGCAAAGAACACTTTCCCTATTCAGGCCTTTGGCAACTCTGGATCTTCACATGGAAATATGACAGCAAGGATTCCATTATTTGTCTTGCAAACAAATAAAAAGTTTTTTGTCTGTTAATATACTGGAGACAAACTGTATTCTTTTTTTGATTTGATGGGGAAAGGGAGTGGGAAGAGAAACAAGCAACCCTAAAGTCCCCAGATTTCACTCAAGGGCAGGTCGTCATCATGCTGAGGACAAAAAGATTGAGAAACAACATGTTAAGCAGATGGGTTGTGTGCAGTTTGACAAAGAGACTTCCCCGATTCCCAACACAAACAGGTCTTGAGTAGGATTGATTTTCTTATACAGCTAGTCTCTAGTCAATCCACCACTACCTAACAAAATTCACTTTGATGCAACTGATTCCCATTAATATTGTTAGAGGGCATCTCGGGGGGGGGGGGGTCAGAAAGCCTATAAGATTAGACATATTAAATTCAAAATGTTCAATTGCTAGAGAAAAACTGAGTATGAGAAGAAAGAGCACATTTACCCAGACAAACTTCTACTTTATCTATTTGAACTTTGCAACAGGTTCTGCTTCAGGGGTTTTTCTGGATTTTTAAAAAATTTTATTTCATGTGAGGTCAGGGTTGGGAGGGTGTCATGCTGTTTTTTCCTTTTTTTATTGTTGTGGTTTTTTAAGCAGTATTAAAAGTCTTGGTTCAGCAAAGTATTTCTTCAGAACATGAGTTTGGACTTACTCTTTCACACCGTGTAATGCTTCAATTACATCATCTAGTACTCATTTAAAAGATGGAAAGCATGTATTTGAAAACTCCCACAGCTGAAGCACCACATGAATAACACCTCGAAGTCAAACTGCAGAAGCTGGAGAATACTGAAAAACTAAGTACTAGAAAACTAAGCAAGCATGAATTCTGAGCCCACTTTGCAGCTTCATTGCCTCCTTGTTCCCCCCTTGGTTATGTGGCCTTACTGACAATCACAGAGGAAAAGCACGAGAACCCAGAATCAAAACAATTAGTAGAGAACAGTGCTCAAAATTTTTAAAGTTGTAGATAAAGTAGTTTTTTTACACAGAAGTAACATGAACATAAAACCAGCAGTAGGCAGTAGCTCAACATGTTTAATCTTCAAGTGCATACATTGCTGGGGGAGGTTGTCTCTGTACTGATTATTCATTTAAAGTAAGTTTAGTAACATTACCTCATCTCTACATAATTTTATAAACAGCTTTTCCTTATACTTTTTAAAGGATTGTTTGTTTTAGGAAGAAAGAAAAATGCATCAACCTGTAGACTAGCAAATCTCAAACCCTTTCTTTTAACAAAGAGGATTGTTAGCACACATTTAGCAAAGTGAAGCTAGATTCTGATATCTAACACCACCACTAGACTCTGGTAACTCCAGTTTGAGTAACAGCCTGGTAATAAGCACAATCAGTCCACATAACTTGCACAAGACACTATCCCTCCTCCCTTGCTTTCCAGTATCAGCTCTCCAGAGAGTGACCCAGTATTATGGGAGTGAATATCCCCACAGAGATAGCACAGCAATTACCGGAGGAGGATTAGGCTGCTTGCAATGAGAACTAGACTTTTACATATGCAAAACATTAAATACCCCTATCAGGTTTAAATTGAGTTTAAATTTCCATAGGATTGCTATGTTTCTGTTTTTATGTGGGGTAAAGGCAAAAAACAATAAAAGCATTTACCCATTAGGGCATAAGACCACCTGGGATACTAGAGGAAGGAATTCCTCCTCCTCACGTGCTCTCAGTGGTAAACGATCCAGTTGGCAGTAAGTGCTCGAAGCAGAATGGGGAAGGGGTAGAAAGTGGCATCCTTTTCTCCTCTCCTTCTCCTCACCCCACCCCAGCACTGGGCTCTGGGTACTGCTGCAGCCCCGATATCTAATAGGAACAGCACAGCTCTGCTGTTCCTCCCACTTCTGCCTTGAATCTCTGTCTTCAGAGAAAAGCTGTAACAGGAACAGCCATGGTACTGAACCCCCACAGCAGGAACTGTTAAATTTTTTCTTCTTTAATTGTGAAACAATCCATTCCTATTAAACAAGTCCAGTTACTACCACTGCCATATGCACATCAAACTCAGGTCAAAGTGAATATGACCAACTATAGCCTTTTATTAGGAAATACAGGCAAGACGGTTGTCTGGGAAAACTGACATATAAACCCATTCCAAGTGTTTTATACTGCAATGTTTTTAGTTACTGCTTATGTGGAACAGCTTTTGTGGAAAGCACAAAGGCAGCACCGAATTGGCCCACTTTGTTCTTTGCCTTACCTCCTCTGCTTTACTCTGTCCCAAACACTATTTTTACAACAACTATATACCCACATATGAAGCCCTTGTAGAACAGGGCATTTAAGGGAACTTCCTTCTTTACCAAAACAGCCAATATGAATATTTGGTAGGTATCTTCAAAAAACATTCAAGTTCTACCCCTGTATTATCATCATTTTAAAGACTAACACACCAAAAATATGCAAGTGTAAAATTTTTACTAGCATTAGTGCATGTTTCAGAGCAGGAAAAAAATTACGACATGTTGGGGTTTAATTGGGGATTCCTCATAAATGAGTAATTTTAACTAAGCAAAACCAAATTTGGATGGCATTAAAAGAAAAGACAAAATTGGTTTGCTTCAAATCCAGGCAGTAGTTTCTGAAAGTGTATTTTTATAGGCTTCCTTCGCTAACACCATCAAATTGTACCATCCATGTCAAAAATAATCATTATCTGCTCCCAGCATCGGGCTTGCCACATACACTGGAGTATCTTATTCAGAGGAACAATGTTGTCCTTGAGGACCAAAGCTAGGCTGCTCGTAGTAGAATGTCAGACTGCATTTGTCAGATTAACATGCTTGTTACAACTCCTCTTAATTTTAAGGAGGATTATACAAATCACATTTTATGAAAGACTCCTCATGCAAGTGTTATCCTATGGGTGCTAGTGCACTATTACTTCCAACTGAACTCCAGTATTTAATGTTTGCTTTGGAAGACCTAGCTGTCTTAACAGCCACAGGGCATTTCAATAATCATATAACAAACACTACTGCAGGTTACTCTTTAATCCCTCGTGAGTGAATGAGTAAATTCTTGTCCATCTATCATATAATTACACAGCTCTGTAGTTACAGCCAAAAAAGGTACTGTAAATCATAAAGGAAAGACATTTAAGAATAAGAATAACTGTTCCAGGAAGTCAAGAGTGTTTGCACAGAATAATTCTTTTCTCCATCATCATAAAAGAAGATGAACAACAGAAATTTTTTGTTAACAAGCCATTAACATAAAGTGAGAGAATCTTTATTTATATATGAACGTTTAAATTGCCCACCAGGACTCGTCTTAAGTATGTCTTTATTTATTCCCCTTTACCTCTCTGACAGCAGAGCAAAAGCAAAATCTCCAAGTTTCAGAACTCTGAATGAATACTTATTTCCAACTGGCTAAAATACAAGTACAAACAAGTTTAAAGCCCCTCTTCCCCCAAGTGGTCTTTGTTGATTGTGAGAGCGTTTTTTTTAAATCCCTGAAAATGTACTTTCAGCATTTCTGTCATAGATTTAAGAGCTGCACGGTGTCCTACTGTAATAGCCTTTTTCCTCATGGAGAGGACTTCAGACTGCTTTCCTTCTGAATTTGGAAATGCTGGAAAGCTTTCCAGGACAAATAGTCAAGTAAGTGGGAACTGACAGCATGGCTGCTACTCCTTCAAACTGCAGGATAGATGTGAGGTGCTTACAGATAATAACACTAATAACTACACTTTGTCACTGTGCCATAGATGCCATTATTGAGTAGTAGCTTCAGGTTTGGGAGAACGAAGACAATCTTCTATCACAGTCAAGGTTTAAGTTATGATTGATAGGTGCTATTTTTAATCCATTCCATGGTGCTCCCTTGGGTCAAGTATACAGTGTGGCATTCCTACAAACATTAGAACGCTTCTGCCATAGAGCATTATAGCTTTGGTCTAAACCAAACTTTAGTGGTATTATGCCACCCTGTCATAGTTCAGCTCTATATTTCAAAGACCTTTTTAAGAATTTAAAAGTATTCTGAATTTTCAAAATAAATACTTTGAATCCCTCAGTGAAAGCACCAACCTTTTCAATAGCAGCATCCACCGTTTCACATTCCACTACCTTTGGATTGCTTCTACATTGTGTAGGCAAGTTAGCCTTATCCTAAGCTTTAACTGTGGCCTTGCTTAAGCTTTAAATCAGGATAAATGTAAAAAATGTAGAAAGCTTGCTCAATTATCAGTGAAGAGAAGAAAAGCTATCCAGGCTGAACTAGAGAAGAAGATTTGAATGTGATTCATTTTACCAAAGGTAAGGAAGAAAGAAGAGGGAAGGGTTAAACTTTTGCCTAATTCTTGAAAAGAAAAAAAAAATTAGTCATAGTACAAAACAAAAACATCCCTATCTACAATTTCTTCTGATATAAAATCTTAAGAAAGAGAGCATTCTGACAGTTAAAGTGCACCATAAACACCTAAATTAGAAAAAAATCATTTCTGACAAGGATCAGCAGGACTTTGATGCAGTTTAGATGCATGAACTAGCCAAAGCCTGGGTTAACACAAGGTATGGTCTCATACACCACATGCATATTCTGAGGGAGGAAGTGGGTATGCAAGGCAGAAGAAATTTAATTATCTCTGCACAATCAGCAGGTTGTATTTTTATGAACGCTCTTGTGTACACAAGTCTTGTGTTATGCCACGTTCATTAATTTTTTATGTATTGCCAAACTAGTCCTGCATGTCCCCTGTTTACTAAGAAGCAAGTATGAGGAGGTCATAGATTAGGTTTATTCTCTCTAAAGAAAAAAAAAAGCCTTTCTGCAATCCAGACACCAAACATGCTTAACCAGATTTCCAAGCACAGGACAATTAAACTAGAGTCAACCCTGCTTGGTCACAAGAGTTTCCATTAAGCTACCTGCCTTTCTCCAGAAGATTTTTTAATGTAATACTTTCTCCCAAAGACAGTTATGCTGAAAGTAAAAAATAGGAAGAAGGTCAGGCTTGTCATGCAGTTCTCTCAGCAACTGTGCACAGCATTAAGCACCATGTTGGTTTCCTAAATTAATAGTTGTTGATTTACTTTAAAACACAAAAGAGCACTGGGACGTTGCATTGGGTGTGATTAAGAATGCAAGGGAGAATTTAAACTCCCGAAGCTAACACAATTACCGTTTCAGGAAAAGCTGCATTTCTACCTTTATGCTGCACCAAAAGGTTAACTTGCTGCACCCCAGACACCACCTTTGCTATCAAAGCAAGGGAGCAGCCTCAAGAGCCACACACAGGCAAGTACCTCTGGTAGCTTACTGCCAAGACAGACCCACTGCATCAGGAACATCACTTCCTGTAGCACTGCTTTCAAGTAATAACCAGACCCACTGATTCACTTAAGATTTAATGAGATTACAGCTTGAGGTGATTTGACTGGAAACCATAAAAGTTTTAGGAGCCCATCTGCTCTGCAAAACCAACCTCTCACACACAGGCCCGGGTATGAGCTGACCTTTGAGAGCTGCAGTGCAGTCAAGGCAGGAATCGAGTACAGTCCGTGCTCCTGATAGGCACACAGACCAGGCAAAACAAGAGATCTGCATTTTCAGGCAAAGAGGAGCTTCCATATGCATCGGTACTCAAATGGGAGCTTCCCAAACAATCAGCAGTCTTTTCATTAGGAAAAGAAGAGTCACCTCAGGGTGCTTTTCCCCACCATTATCACACCATCAACAGCAAATGCAAACTGTACTGGCAGTCGTAGCAAAATAACCGGTATTGCAAAAGCCTAATGCATTATTCACCTTGTGTATACACCAAAAATCCATGACAAAATACTCTCGAGGAACGCTAGGGGGTTTTTGGAGGGGAAAAAACCCCAGAACTTCCCAATCACATTAAAGGGGTATATGTCACCACTGGTTTCCATCTCACTTTACAGTTTTTTCAATTCCCTAACCCAGGCAAGCATGTGCATTTTCAACAATTGGTTATTTTTTCCATATTTCCCAGTATCAGAAACATTGACTTTTATTCCAGTGAAAAAGAAAATAAGTACTTATTTTGAGAGATTGAGGGCAGAACAGAGGGGAAAGAGCTACTGTTTTTCCTGTTACTTTTTACAAACATGTAAAAAAGCAGCATTTCACTAAGACTGCTGTTAACGCACTTAAGATGTGAATATTGGGACAAATATTCACGTTTTGTTATTCTAAACCTGACCTTGGTTAGTTGTGGAGGCATCAGTGTCATCAGACAGCTGTATTTTGTAGCGTAAGAAATAGGTGCTCTTGTTTTTCCTTCCCCTTGTAGGCTGAGATGTTTTGTTGTTTTGTTCTCACTTCAGTAACAGGCCTCAATATGCAAGTTACATCTGGAAACAGACAAAAGCCAACTGCCCAGCAGTACTGGAAAATTAAAACATTGGGTCAGACTCAAACGGACTAGGAAGCCAAAGGTCAAAGCAGCATTAAATCATTACTTTCCCAGCTGCCACCAAGGCATGGAGTTGACCTTTGATTTTGTAAGAAGTGGTCCAAGCAATTTTCTGGTGGCAATATGGGCAATCTGGCACAGTGGAATATTATCCTTGAAAGGCGTGGGTGGGAAGGAGGAGTTTAGGGTCTTGCAGGCAAAGATTAAACTAACTTTAATCTCTCTAAACCAAATTTGCACTGTGAATCTGTGAGTGCAAATAATGAGTATTAAATTATCAAGCTTTAAGGAAAAGACACTCCAGCATTTGAATCATTCAAGTATCTTTTAATCATATAGCAGTGAGAGCAAGCAGAATTTAAGCACATAATGAATTCACTGCAGAGAATATTAGAATACTGTACTTCTTTCCTGGGATAAATTCAGTTTTTAGAAATTACACTTTAAAGCAGTTTACATAGTTGGTTTTTTTTTAACAATACATCTGAGAAAGAGCTCATGCTTCTTCAGATGAAGGACTCAGAACAACACTTTTATGCTACCTATATCCCCATTTACTGAGGTAGGAAAGAAAGTAACAAACTGGTCTCCACTTCCTTGCTCTTCTTCCCACTCCATCTGGTAGTGCCCTCTGTTTCCAACTGCTCCTTATAAATAAACTGCTCAGCTGAACGTTGGCATTGTACGTGCAGAGTTCTGGTCTGGCTGCTTCCAAGTTCCTAGAAAGGGTTTGGTTTTATTGCAGCTTGGCAAAGGGCAGCAGCACAGGTATCAAAAGGGCTTCCGACCCACCCAGGGACGTTTGAAGAGCATGTCTGAGCCTCCATCAGCAGCTGAGCACAGCACACACAGGGCAAACTAGTTTGCATGCAATCAGCTGTTAAGGTATTTCTAGGTGGATTTAAGACATTTCTAGGCATTTAAGCAACTTCAAGCAATTTCTTTAGTCTAAAAGGGTCACAGAACTCGTGCTTTATTGCCACGGCAGTAACAATTATAAGCTGTTGTTTTCCTTTGTGACAACAGTACGAGTTTTCCAAACAAAACAGAGAGATATCCTATGTCAGTGTCCCAGGATTACTCACTGCGAGCTCTTCATGTGAGAAGCTAAACTACAGCAGTGACTTTAGGCATGGACTGGGTTGTATATCCACAACCTCTGATGAGGAAGGAGGAGCAAGAATATTTTCTGAGAATTGTAATTTGGCACTAAGGACTTCAGTAAAATACCTCTCTGTGCTGTAAGCCACATGGTAAGCTTTAAGCCAGTTGGTCAGAGTTCTTTCATATGCAATCATTATTTTCACCAGCAAGGTGAAAAGCATACCACCCTTTTTAACACCTAACCTTAGTGAATAAGGATGAGCAGAACTACCTCTCTTCCCACGTAATTTCTTTCTAGGGTAGGTCTGTGATCACGAAGGCAACACAAACATAGCATATTCTGAATATATAGACTGCTGCAAACAGGCCACGAAGCTAAACCACTCTGTTAAGACCTCTCTTCAAAGAGAACAATCTAACACTCAGACAAGTGAAAGAACATTTAAATACGTTTTAATAACAGATATTATTTGACTTCGTGTGAACGCTGAAAGATCACACTGGCAATTGCTTTGAGAAAGCAACCTCAAACTTAATCTACTTGTCAAATCAACACATACAGATGGCACCGATCTTAATCCTTTCTGCACTCAATTCAGGTAGCACTGAAGGAGTAAAACAAGTAACCAGAAGCTTTCTATTACAGAAGACACACATTTCTCATCAAGACCATTCTGAGAAAAATACTATTGATTTTCTTTCTTAGTTATTGTTCTGGTTCACTCACAGTAACTCAAATTCACTGCTGAGAGACACCATGGAACTATCATCCTCCCTTCATGTAGCCTGTGTGTGCCCACTGCTTCCTAGGCAGAGGAAAGTTTCTACCACTGTACATTTTCCCTCCAAAAGAGAAAATTGATGCTTGCATCAGGTCTGCAAGCTACTTCACTTAACTCTCGTGGTTGTTGCTGTACTACTTTCCATGGTTCCAAGAGAAGTATAAGACCACAGAATGACAGAATGGTTAGGATTGGAAGGGACTTTAAAGACCATCCAGTTCCAACTCCCCTGCCATAAGCAGGGACACAGCTTCTACTAGGACAAGTTGCTCAGGGCCTCATCCAATCTGGCCTTGAACACTGCCAGGGATGGGGCATCCATAACTTCTCTGGGCAATCTGTGCCAGTGCCTCACCACACTCTGAGTAAAGATGTACAAAGCTTAAAGGAGGCCTTGGTAGAAATTCCTCATATCTCTAGCTTTAAAAAATAATTCTCATACAAACAGGTCTGTTACCAATTACACTGGTTTCAGACTAAATAATAAAGCTATTTCTGGAATTAGGATATTGCACTGACATAGCTTCTGCTACAAAAACTTATCCAGTTACTTGGATATTTTCTTTCCTGAAAAGAGAGTTCTGTTTCTTGCTTGAGCTAGAAATGAGACTTGACAATGCCCTAGAGTTCTTCAGGGGTTCAAGTGTACTCCCTGGACCAGAACAAGCATTGCAAGTAGTCAGTCATGTGCTCTTGGGCAGAAGATGGCCTGGGAGTGGAATAAGATGTGAATCACACATGTGTGACTGCCTGGTCCTGCCTCAGCCCTATCCTGACTGCCACGTGAACCTAAAAATCATCTTCTCTACTTATACTGGGAAAAAAAACCAACAAAAGAAACCATTTTCCATGAGATCTCAGTTCTCATCTGTGTAAGTAGAACTGGAGGCAGGACTTAGAATTTACAGAGGAAAGACATCTGGTATCTTGAAACCATTCACAAGAAACTCCTGGAGAATCACCATTGTAAATTTTTTTGCAACCATGTAGTCTCAATGCTGAAAACAACTGTGTGTATGCCCACACAGCTGAAGTTTTACAAACCAGCCAATACTTTTTTTCCCTGATTGAACAGGCTAATAACTGCCAAGACAGTCCATCAAGATAACATGTGGAAAGAGAAGCGTGTTATGCAACCAGCCCCTTCCACACCCCAACTGAAGGGGCCCATTTGGTATCAACCAATGGCAGTAAGGGACCTTGTAGCCTTCTCCAAGGAAGCTTGGGGAAAAGAAAGACAGACCTTTGGAGCTGGACCAGGGGCAAATAAGAGGCCCCCTTCTGTGGCTGCACATTCCTCCTCATCTTCCCTACTGTGTCCCTTATCACTAGAGCCAGATGCTAGGGGAGCAAACAGCCAGCAGCAGCCCCCAGGGACAATAGCCTAGATGCTCGGGTGTGGTGGCCAAGAGCAGCTAAAAACAACTACTTCATGCAAGGTCTTGGGCATGGCTGAAAGCACCCCCAGCCCACAGGATCTTCTGAGAGGAGAAGCAGGAAATACGTACAGCTCTGCCTTCACATGCAGAGTGCCAGAGTTATCAACCTGAAGCCTTCAGTGCAGGTGATTTGTTTTGCTTTGTCTATTACCAAGCAGACAACACTTCCACCTTCACAGAGGTGTTCTTGTGAAAGGCTTTGCCTAACACAACAAAAAGACAAATATGGAGCTTTCTCTGCCAGGAGGCAGAGAAAATCTCAAAATTCTTGCCCCCAATTTCTTTGTGACAGCAAAGTGCTGCTTTGTGATGAGGCCTTTTTACTTGGTCTTAACACACAGCTCTGGGAAGTAAGAAGATATTACAGGCCATTGTAGTTTTCTTACTGGGAGGACAGTCCCACAACCCTACCTCAGGGCAGGAAACAAAATGGAATTTGGAGATTCCTAGAAAACCAGCAGTTAACAAAAGCTAATAATTCCCACAGCTTCAGGAACAAAGGGCTATTGTGTCTCATGCTCAGGTGCCATGGGCTTAGTGGATGGGCTAAGTCAGATCTCTCACTACACAGGACTATGAATTTCTCACCAGATAGAGCCTCCAATCTGTTTGCTTTTGATAGGACAACTATACCCAGTTTAACTTTCTAGCTCGTGGTCTACTTCTAGCTTTGTCCTTTCTGCTATTCAGTAATCTGTGCATTGTCAGTCACATGGCTCAGCGCCCTTTGGAGCCATTCTGAGCCTCAACTGGCATAAAAAGATGAATCCCCAGAGCAGCACAAAGTACTCCTGGGAACAGACATCTAGCATTCCTCTGATCTGAGCGAGGCCATTGCACCTAGAGATACAAGGCAGGTTAAATGATTTATTTCCAGGAGATGAAATCTTAAGCAAGGGCTAAGAGTGGAAGACTACCCTTGACATGCACCCTCGCAGAAAGATATTCTATGAGAACAGGAAACAGACCCCTGCTTTTCTCCCGTTGCCTTTCTTCAGCTTAACTCTCTCCCTTGGAGCTGCTGTTAACACCTTTGAAAAGGAAGCTCAAGCTGCAGCAGCCTTCTCAAAACCAGACCACACTTAGGCACAAGTGGGCTGGAACAATTAGGTCATGCAGAAGCAATATTTGAAGTCTAGAGAGGTCTAGACTTCTCTTGTGAAGTCCAGTTCAGCTGCCAGCAACAGGTAATAGGGGAATGCAGGGACCCGTGGGTGATTTGAACAGAATAAGTCTTCCTTTCTGTTACTGATATAATCTAGGATTGGCTGGCAGCAGACCCTTGTACCCCAAAGTCAACAGCTCCCTTAAAGGCATAACGAAGATGTTGTCAGTAAAGACAAACATGGAGCTTTTTCTACCAGGGAGGTACCCCATATGATCCCATAAATACCTTCACCTCAGCTGGCATTAAAAAAAAAAAAAAGAAAACCTAGAGGAAATTTAAGAGTCACATGCAGTATTCTTGATGCTACCTTACCAATGATGGAAATACTGCAGATAAGATTAAGAAAGTGCTCTAATGTGGTAGATCAGTAGCCTACGAAAGCCTCGGCTAGGTAAAGCTTTAAATTTGACCTTTCTAAGCAGAGCTGATCTTGCAGGAAGTTGCATGCTCAAAAAAAGTAATTCCAGTGAAACAGAGGCACTCAAGATGCTTGAGATCTGGAGCTAATACATACCAGGAAGGGATTTCTTTTCTTGGGAGAAGGGAGGAGTCAAGCAGGAAAAAAAGGAATAAAGCTTACTAAGAATGTTAACAGCAGACATTATATCTAATTTCTTTGCATTCCTTCCCCCCTCCTTTTCCTCCGTTCTTTAAAAAACAGGAGCAAACTTGTGAGTTAAGGATTCTGATCAATGCAACATGTTAGGAAAAGAGAGCAGGAGGTCAAGAGGAAATGATTAATCCTGTGCAGAAGACTGGCAGGATGGGTCCTGGAATGGCTTACCAGAACAATGCCCCCACTAATAAGCAGGTCAAAAGACCCTTACAGTGAACAGAAGCCCCAGTTACACTGTACATTAATATTCTTCCCTTTACCCGAAGTTATATTTGCTCATTAAAGCCACATTCAAAAAAACCCCAAGTATTGAATTAGAAGACAGGTGAAAAGTTGTGGTGCCAGACACAAGCAGGAAATCTGAAAGATAAAGGATTACAACTTAACAAGTCAAAGTGTAAAGAGCTCCACTGTAAGATGGTATTTGCAGAAGGCTTTGGTAAACCGAGGAACAAGGCAAGAGCCCTCTATTACAGATTTCACACTGACTTTTGTGTTCAACTCATGCAGTAGACCAGCATCTCTTCTGATAAAGACTGCTATTCTGTCAGTGGCATAGTTAAATGTGCTGAAGAAAAAAGAAAAAAAAAAAGGCAAATTCCCTGCAAGCAATACTTTGGACCTGAAAGTGCATGTGGTTCAAGGTTTACTGCAAGAGAAACCTGTTTAGTATTGTGGTTTCATGGTAACAAAAAGAAGCTATTCAGTCCCAAAAGGCTCCAGGTTTCAGGTAATTATCCCAATCCCACACCACTTCTCTAGATTAGGCAGAATTACAAGTCTACAGGGCTGCACTGTGAATGTTGTTGGGGCAGTCAGCTCTATTTCCAAAAAGATTCCGAACTTACACGAAGCATTTATCTATTCCATGATGCAGCACCCAGTTCAACCTCAGATGCGCATTCACAAATACACAGCAGAGGTTTCACAAAGGCTTCAAAAGGCTGAACCCAAGCAAACACACCTCTTCCAGAACCAGCACCCTTTCAAGCACCCTCCCAGTTTAGGCAAGCAAGCATCAGCACCTTGTGGTGCCACCAGAGACCTGATGTGAAGACTACCCTGAAAACTCATTCACAGTGATAAAGGATGAAGCTGCTCATCAGTTCTCTAACGCAGCCTGTTGTACTGATGATGGGAAAGCGACAGGAACGCTGCACGGGTGTAAAAGCTGGTGCTGATGTACAAGGCAGTGGTGGGCAGGCAGAGGCGGGCAGAGGAGAGGGGCTGGCCTGCCCCTCCTCCCCAGCACAGCAGCATTGCCCTTCGCTCGCTGGGGCCACCGCGGAACCAGCGCCTGGAGGAGCCAAGCGCTGGGGAGGGAACGCCCTCCGGCAACAGCGGCAGCATCGCCGCTTGCCTTTGTATCAGCCTCCATTTTGAGGGGCTGGAGGAGCCCAAACTTCAGCTCCCAGTGACAGGGAATAAAGGTCGGGAGAGATCGGTATTAGCGCTGACACGGTATTGTTAATGCCCTCTGTGATCCCCCAGGTGTGCGGGACTCCTGTGTGCGGTGCGTGTTTGTCCTCCCACCCCACTCCAGAGGAACAGGGCTGCACACAGAGCTAAATATGGGCCAAGTGCAGGGTCTTTGCAGTGAGACCAATCCTCACAGCATAATGACAGAAACTCAAAATGCCTCAGCTTTTAGCAAACTGAAAATTAAAGCAAGGGCTGATCATTAATGCATTAATCGCCATCCGTATCTCCCCCAGTCCCCCTTTTTCTGCAGGGGAAGAGGCACAAGCTATAAAAATGGGGCATGGGTTTCAAATCAGAGAGGTCTTTGGGCATTAGCAGGTCGTTTTCAGACAGGAAACTCCACACCTCTCAAGAGAAGTCTGAAAACGAAGCTACGGCTTATTTGCAAGAGTGGACTCCGAGGGCTCCACAGCTCTCTTGGTTGAGGACAAAAATCCAGCTGATGTACATGTCAGCTTGGGCCAGCGCTGTTAAACCCACCAGTATAGGCACAGCCTATTCTAGCTTGAGACACCTCTCTCAGGTCTGCTGAGAGTCAACAGATGTCAGGCCACAAATTTTTATTAAATCAGTGAATTTAATTGAAATCTACGCCTTCAAGTCTGGAAGAAATTGAGTCAGAATTATTAAATTCACTTTTTGCAAATCTATTTTCCTATTTAATCTAGATTTTCGCAAGGAAATTTATTTTAAAAGTACTCCTTTTGTTCTAGGAGTAAGCTAAATCCTGCAGCATGCATTAAGAGAGACTGCCTTGAGGTAGAGACTTGCCCTTACGATGCATCTAAGAACCAAATTTCAGAGTGTTTGTTCCAGAACACAAGCTGAAACCACCTCAGAGCTGGGTAAGGTTATACATCTCTGCACAGAACCACGAGTCAGTCTGCAGAAACACAGAAAAAAATTAAAGTGGAAATTGAAGCGAGCTGACCTGCTCCTTGTGTGCAAAATCACAGGACAACCCCGTGTGGCTGGCTCAACAAGCCAAATATAAGGATGTTAAAAAGCCAAATAATTGTTATCTGAAGCTCGGTGCACGTGCTGAGTTCAGCACAAACATCCATTTTGCTCTGCCTCCCCACACAAAAGCCAGGAAAGTGGATTCCAAAGTTCAAGCACTGTAACTACAGAGGAAATGCTGAAATGAAACAGAGTTTCACTCCAGCAACATTTCCACAAAATTTAAAGGACAAGGTTCTTGGACACCCAAGTCATACCAGTAACATGCCAACTATTACTTATTTTCATGACTAAAAACATCACAGCTAGTAGTAAAATAGAGTTCATGCACAGAACTATTCACTGCAGTATAAGCCTATTAAAAACGAAATGGCTAATAAGTTCCTTGACCAATAAAAGTAGTAGCAACCATTATTTAATCAAGGGATGATAGAAGCTCTTTAAAGAGCAATTTCTTCTGCTATTTGTTTCTCCTCTGTTCCCTGCAGTTCACTATAAAAATGCATTTTTCAGTGAGGGTAGTGGTAAAGGCATTGCTAACCAAAAGTTAGCACCTCCAGCCAGACACACAGAGGTTGTGATGCAAAAACATCAGCGTGTTCTCATGCATTGATACAGCCTCCTCCTATTTTGTGTGTAACAAGAGATTGTCACAAAGGCAAATCCATTTTAGCTATGGCTGAATTTTATGAACAGGATCGAGTTGCACGGCTTCCCCCCACCCGGCTGATGAACCTTTAAAAAACAGAACCACCACCCCACATTTTTGTAACTCCATTCTTGACTGGCAGAGATTGTCATTGTTCCAGCCCTAATCCTGCACTCTAAAAGTATCAGATGATTCCCCCCAAAATAGGAACTACTCGAGCCTCCATCTGTCCCACATCATTACTCTTTCCCTGACAGTCACCGTATTTTTCACAACAAAACATCAAACACTGCTCAGGTCCAAAATCAGTTTTTAATGCTGTCCCTTTTAACGCAAGGACAAAAACCCAGTGTGCCATCGGTGTAAGTATTTATGGACTTGCAAACCTCCAAATTCCACCTAGAGTCACACTAAAATCTTTGAAACTTTTCCCAATGGCTGTCTCAAAGCAAGAGCCCATAAAGAGTTTATTTCTTGAAATTGGAAGCTGTATGAGGGGAAACAGGCTTGTGAATAGCACCATATTTAACTCGTTAGACTTTTTTCAAATGTTTTGGATTTTGACCATTTCTGGGAGGGAGGGGATTGAAAACATTTACCAGCAAGGGCCATGATTGATTTAAAAACAGTTTAGAGAAACAGGCAGAAGCAAGTGCAGGGCTTCCTTTCAAATTTGAAAAGAAACATATCTTGTTGTTGGCCCTCCGGTCACATTCAGTGCTGTTTTTTCTTAGGACCATCTAAACAAGACAGATGTAGCCAGTATCCAGGCAGCAGATGAAGCCTGAGCACTAGAAAGGCTCTCTGGAGTGGGGGATGGAGGGGAAAAGAGGCAGAAGAGAAGGAGGAAGCCATTTGGCTATAAAAAGGATCTTTCTTTCCTGTTGAAATGCAATGGTAAAGAGTGCCAAAATGGCTTAAGGGTGGGGAGGTCAAACATGTTTTGAGATGTTAAAAACTCTTAAGCTTTGTCAGAAAGGCTGAAAAAAATCCTTAAGGTAGGTTTTTGTTCTTCCATGCAAAATACTTAGTGGTCATAATAGCCTTGGGCGATCCTGAAATTTCCATTATCTGTTCACTTTTATCACAAATTAACCGAAACTATTCAGTTAACATTTTATCCTAATGAATATGCCAACTACAGAAACACTTCTGAAAATTACTGTTTTTCAGTAATTTTTAGATACATCATATATTTGCCAGTCCTTCCTCCCTCCAGCAAGCCTCCATTTTAAAAATCCGTCACTACTGCTTATACAGTGTGACTGACTGCACTAATAAGGATGCTCAAAAATAGGCACTAAATAGTATTTTCATTAATGCCATAGCACCAGCAAAATACACCTTTAATCTGTATGCCATCAAAACTAAACACGACATAGAGGGTTTTCTGTTAAACAAAAATATTTTGGTAACTATCAAATTACTTGTCATTTAAATCCAATAATGAAATTTCAGCAGTTCTGAACCTTTATTCATGACGCCAGGCAAGAAGGCTTACAAGGCTTGTATAGTAATTTTCACCCTTTTCTGTTACTTCACTAAAATCTGCAAGAAGGAAGCATATAGCCTGCACAGTGAAACCTTATTTGCTGTGGCTACAAAAGGTCCTTAAAGCTCTGCAGCTTATGTTCTAGTTTGTACTGCAGAAATACAAGAGTCCATGTCTTTTTAAAACAATTTAAAGTAATTTATTTATATGAAATAAGAGCCACTGGAGTACTGACTGGCACCCCAGGCCCCCTCCTCTCCTACTGAGGAGGAAGCCAGGCTCCTTTCCTTATTCTCCTTCTCAGGCGAGTCACTCTGGTTCTTCTGTGAAAGTCTCTCCCACCAGAGACTCCAAGCCATCATCTCAGAAGTTATATTTGAAAGTTCATTCACAGGAAATTGGATTTACACCTGCCTCATTTTTGAGATGTGCATAAAAACAGAGATACAGCAGCACAAAGTCACTTCCCCACCACAAATTCTCGCCCCCACACCTGAAGGGGCTGGGGTAGGGGGTGTAGGAAGGAGACTACTTTTGAGAAAGGGTTTTGAGATGCAGCTTATGAACAGATGCTGTAAACTCAGATCCTCTATTGTCATTATGGAGATTAAGTTACACATCAAGAAATTAATTCCAGTTGCTAATATAGGAGTCAGGATGTTGTTAGCATCCTGACAATCCTACTCTATCACTGAAGTCCTCTCAAATTCTGTAAGCACCTTGTCTCTCAAGTTTCTACATTCCACTAAAACCTGCTGCTTGAGGTGGGGATTGCACCAGCTGGTATTGCAGCCTTTTGGGCTATTTGCACCAGAATTTTCTACAGGAAAAGTCCTCTGAGAAGTGGCACATCAGACTTCTCTCTCACATGGGTGGGTTTAAGTAAGAGTTCTTCCCAGCACTTATTGGACCGGCCTGTTAGAGTAAAAGACAGCATTAGGAGCATTCCTCAAGGCTAAGTTGTTTTTTGGCAGGTTAACTGGGCTGAAGAAGTCACCCTCCTGTGCATAGTCTCAAGAATTAAGTTCACTGCACAACCAGACAAATACCGGATGTTTACAGAAAAAGATAAATCTGCTCACAGCAAGAAAAAGTTTTTGGGTAGAAGCATAGCTTCACTCCTAACTGGGAAGTGTTCTGGAATTAAGGGCTAACTATTATAACCCTCCACAATATAGGGAATCTTGATGCTGCAATATTTTAAACTACTCCTCAAGCCAGCTTCACTAAAACTGATATTAGAATCATGGTCAGAACCTAACAGAGTCTTTTTTCTCCCAACTGTAGAATTCAGCATTTGATCAACACAGCTCTGACCAAAATCAAATAAATATCAGTAGAAAATACTTTGTCAATTCCCTTTTAGTGGCATAAAGGCTGAAACCCTTTTGTGCCAGACATTACTTTCAGATGTCAGCACTGTTACCAAAATTGTGTGGTCAGCTAATCTAGTGAGGGCAGAAGTCCATCTTAACTTAGTGTATTTTTAAGGGATGTATACTGCTATGGGTCAGAGTTGAAAGTCACTTGACCAAGTAATACACCATCTTTTGTTCCAGGATAGAATCCACAGTTGTTAGGATCTCCATACAAAATCTCAAGTCTATAATATGATATATTAAGGCTTTCACTATACCACCATCTAATTATTCAGGAACACTGCACCAGAAAACATTACAAGAAAAATTGTTCACAAAGGTCAGGATGGTGAGTAGCCAAGAGGTGGCGGTATTCCTATCTGGTAAACAGGAAAAAGACTAATTGTTAATAGCATTCTATGTGGGTAGGAAGTCCAGTAGCATCAAAGTGATGGACTGCAAGAGGCACAGTTTTTAAACTGCTTCTCTCGCCCTTTCAGCTGCAGCCCAGTTAAAACTGAATATCCTCTGCAGGGACTACAGCCAGCTCCTGGTCAAAGCAATTGCCTTAAGAAGCAGTAGTATTATACTACTAACATTCTAATTGGAGTAATTGAATTCATCTAGAAAAGAAGGTGGCAGTATTTTATTTAGTAGGCTTCTATAAATGAAAGCATTTTAAGACCTTGTCTATGCAATTGTGGAGGTCTTTTTAATTGATAAAGAATTTTCAGATTTATAATATGAATTGTAGCTTAGACTTATCACAAAAAAAAAAAAAAAAGGGAAGAGTAACTGTATAAATCAGTACTTAAATTTCACTTGGCATTTAAGCTAGCCTAAGGAAATCCCAAGACTGCCTCACCTCTGAATTTTTAACATGGTTATTGAACACTGGAAGATGAAGTTTCAGTTCACATGTTCAGTGCAAAGGTCACAAGCTCTGCAAGACCATGATCAGAAACATTCCAGGGCAGCGTTGCTTAATTCATGGCAACAGCTTTATTTAACAAAAGCACTCGAGGAATGGTTTCCCTCCGTAACTCCATATGGGATCAAACATGAAACAAGTCAGCTTACTCCAAGAAGTGGCTTCTTTGACCACATGAGAGCTGGGTGTTTTGAGAATTTGTTTTGGCTGTTTTTGTTTCTTTTTGTTTGTTTAAACTTTGATTTACAAAGATCTTTCATTCTAAAAGCATTTCTACCTAGCTGTAGTAGAACAAGAGCAATGGCACATCTATTTGGCAGGAATGTCTCCCCTGCCTTGAGAAAAACAGATACACGAAATGGGGAAAAACAACCCACACACCATGATATTCTGCCTCTTACTGATCTAGGAAAGTCTTCCAACAACAGCCATTTGTTCCTAGTGAATGACTAGCAACTGTTTTCCTGGGCTAGACAGGGGTTTCTGAAGAGGCATTTCCCTTCTTAGCTAAGTGTAGCATTTTGTATCATTTCACATCATGCTGTTCAAAAAACTTGTGCTACTTTATTAGAATACGTGCATCCAAAACAAGTTACTAGATTTGGAGCTGTGTCAGTCACCTCGGATTATTTCCCCTTCCTACTTCCCTTCTTTTGCAAGGGACTACGTAGCTGTTTGTCAAAGCATCTCTGCCATGGGAGCCAAATGGAAAATTGCCCATCTACATCCAAAATCTGAATCCACTAACACAGGTGTCAACTATTTTTTACACATACCTTAAGGAGAATTCATACCAGGAAGCTTTGGAGCAAAATCATACACCACTCTATATGATGAGAAAATTGTTCTCAAAGGAAAGCATAAACTGCAAAAAGCCGACAACTAGGAGAGAGTAATAATGAGGGAGATTATCATTATCCCAAGTAGTTTGTCTGACTTCCGTCCCCAGATAAGCCATATACAAATGTACCTGAATTCTGCAATGAGGTTAACACTGTGTTCTCATTTGCTGAGGAATAGCTGGATGAAACAAACAAGATTTCCAAGACAGCATTCCATGTCAGTGAATCTCTCACCTGCTGATAGCACATTTGGATAGGATACCATAATCTCAGCTGGAAAGTATCACTATTCTATTTTTTTATTTTGGTCTTTGTTTTGATATGCTACATTTCCTCTTCCCAATCTATTTCCTAGCTGGTGAAAAGTGTTTCCTTTTATGTTTCCTCCCAAGATGGTGTTAAAATGAATTTAAAATTCAAACAATAAACACATTGATGAAAATACTGCATTCTCCTGTAGACATGATCATATTGAATTTCATGCATTTTATGGTATTTTAAGTTGAGACCATTATTTTTTTCCTGTTGCTTATATTAGAAAACTAATATTAAAATAATGCAAGACAAGACACCATCAAGGCTTCCCCATGATATTTTAAAAATTAAAGTGGAAAGACACACTGCAGACCAGTTACTCTAAAATACATACTAAACAGCTTTTCCCCTTTTTCTAAACAGCTGTATTGAACGTTGGTGAAGACAAAACGGCAGTTCTGACAGGGCACTGGTTCAATACATTATTCCTAGATTGATTAACTGTCAAGATTTATTCTTTCATTTAGGAGAAAGTAAGCTGGCCTTACTATGCTAGCCAAATCCTCATAAATACTATATAAAAATGATGTTTACATGCATACACTGACAATATATAATGAAGACAAATGAATGGCAACAGAAAAAGTGTATTATTGAATAGCTGAGAGGAATGAATACTTGTTCCATGTTTACACAGTGACCTGCACTACCAAAAAGCGCAATATTTTAAAAGTCAGATGCTTAGTCACAAGAATGCTTTATAATGAAATGCACAGCTATGGCTTTCACTGAAAAATTATTCAAAGCATCCATATCATTCAACTTCCTTCTCAAAGTTTAAGGCAGAATTGGGGAAGGAGATGAGAGGAATAGGTCTGGACAAGAGAAAAAGTCTTCAGTCCACACCATTGAGGAGTTTCATCAGCTGAAGCTCCTTAGCAGCACCTGTTCTCTGCTGAATGGCTTAGGCTAGCATTAAGAACAGGTGTCAAAAGTGATATTGTATACAGAATTTAAATGCTGTGAATTGTATTTACAAGGATGTTGATTGAAAGGCATGACTTCACTCTAAGAAACTGGTTGTCAAATGAGGCAGCTGAATAACTCCTCACAAAGTTTCTGCAGCTAGACAAGCTAATTGCAAACCAACTAAAATAAAGCTATAAGTAGTTTAACACCCTAAATAACTTTTACAGCTATAAAAGTTATGGTATTCTCTGAAGAAAAATGTAAGTTATCTAAAGACTGAGATAAGAAAATGAAACCATTAACTTAAAAAATGGCTCAAGTTGGTATTTTTGTTGCTTACTTTGTCAAAGTAAGCTCATGTTAACATGTGCACTTTTAAATTGTGGTTCTCCTATTTGTTCTCAGTGTATAAGTTTTTTGGCATCATTGCCAAGAGACCAAGATAGGAGCACTAGTAAAGACTATCAGTAATCACGTACTACTTGAACTCCCTTCACTGGCTCAGAGGCATAGGAAAAGAAACTGAAGGACTGACAAGGAAGTGTTCCAGTGAAAGAAGAGCCTTTGGATCTAAGCCAAGCCCAGTATGCCACTACAAGCTCAAGTGGCCAGCCACAGAATCCAGCTACTCCATTCTTTGCAAAGACATGCTGACCTTACCTATATCCAAGTCAATGCCAAAACCTCCTATGGGGGAAATGAAATGCATTTGTTATATTAATTATAACTGTAGTGCTTCAGAACTTCAGCAAAAATCTCTCTAGTAGTTCTCTAGAAGACTTAGCTTCCTAAATCATAACGAATTTTCAATTGTTAATACAATGTACCAACATGCACTAACCACGTACCAATACGTAACAGCACCAAGGCGTACAACTGCTCCCCGGAAATATTATTTGAAGAATAAACTACTTGGAATTAGGGGCCCACAGGTACCCCACCAGGTTCAGCAGAACATCACCTTAGGCTTTCTACTTGTTTTGGTAAGAGACAAATAAATTGGACCAACTTGACACAGCTGCTCCTGAAGAACAATTCCGATTCAGAGGCACATAATGAACTACTTTTGACAAGATGCAGAGGTGGGATAATTCCACCTTTGCCAGAAAAGCAATAACATGAAGATAAAGTCATATTTACTTTGACAAGTCACAATTGCCTAAAACTTAGGGAGTTGATATCAAATTTGTATGCACTGGGAAGTACATACAAATGGAAAAAGCATATCCCAGGAGTGGCTGGAGGTTTGGAGTAGACACCCCCCTCCAGCAAATTGCCAGCTCAAGACACTTTAGCCTTGCTTCTACTCAGCCCAGCCTGCTTAGACTGCCCACTATGAACTTACCTATGAACTGTCCCACCTACTACACACAGGGTAATTCAAGTGAGGGAGCCGTGCTTCAGCAACAGAAAGCTCAGGGGTCATACATTAGTTATCTAGCAATAGGCTCAGAGCCCTTGAAAAAATTGGTAATGCTAGAAGAGCACAGGAGCTACCATGGAATATAGTCAATTAAAATAGATGTTGTCTGGAACACAGAAAGAAGACAGCATCTTCATGCTAAGAGAGGGCATGTAGTCACCTTTTGGAACTCTGTCAATAGCCACCATTTATAACTCTAATCCAAATTTTAATTCTAATCTTATCTTAATGCTTTCATGATATTGGGGGAGGCAGAGATTATTACATCCACCCTATCACTGACAATTGTATTAAGTACAAGAGAGGAAGAAGCAAGGAGAGTATTAAATCTTACCCCCATTACCATTTTAGTACATACAAGAGCAGCACTAGAAAGACTGGGACCTCTATGTTCCAGGAACTCTTTTGTACTTCATCCTTTCCAGTTCCCTACTGTTTTGTTATTGTTGCTTGTTTGGTTGTTATTTCTTTCAGGGTAAAATCCACTCCAGACCCACTGCCTGATCTTTCCCGTGGCAATCTCTCTATTGTGATAATTTTGGGTTTTTTTTCTTTTTTTTCTTCCATAAATTTTCCTTCCTTTCTTCCCTTCCAATATTTGCCCATCAATTTAAAAGCCTTTAACAGAAGTTGACACAAAATACATCCTATTGGGACACAGCAGCAACACTGTAGGTACTTCTGTAACTAGCCTGGGGAAATTATTTTCCATTATTTCAGTCTACTATTCAGTCAAGTCAACTAAATTCTCTCATATCATTATCTGCACAATAGTGTCCACGACTTGCAAGTACTTCAGTGGGAAAAACAACAATTCTCATTTTCCCCTACAGATAACTTCTCTGAAGGGAGGCTGCTGAGTTCTCACAACAACTTTAGCTAGCTTGCTGATCAGTTAAAGAAAACCTGGTTTCCAATTTGCTCACCTAGCCACAAAAGCTGTGTTTGGGACACTCAGCCGGCTCAGTCGGCAACCGGTTTCTTAACAGAGAAGCCATGCCTTTCTCAAGTAACATCCTTGTATGGATCAAGTATTCTTGAAATTTGAGTGACTTTGTCTAGCAGGCTGCAGACCCCCTTCACGCTCCAACTTCAATGTATTAAATCTCCAGTGCCTTTGGGCACGCCATATATAGCGGTGGGGGCGGGGTGTGCTGCAGGGGGCTGGAATTTAACCCTTTACAGGCACTGCTTTTAAGGGGGGGCGGGGGGAAGATGGCTTGGAGGCATGCTGCTCCTTCTTTCTATGCTCTAAGAAAGTTCTTCCTCAAAGTAACAGACCCGATCTGCCTCACATGCACTTATTAGAACATCCTGGAACTATACAATTGGCTTCCAAAGCACAGCAGGACACAGCAGCAAGACCCCAGGAGCTGCCCGATGGCTCTCCCTTACACCCTCCACCGCCTGCCATGGCATCACTCAAGGATACAGAAGATCCGCAACAGTAGCCTTGCCAGGCAACTCACTCGCTGGTGCTTCACACTATCATCCCTGACACAAGGCAGCAGCATTTCTCTAGTCCCTGATGCTGCACCAGGTTGGATTGCAAAGCTTAAGGGCCATCCATAATGGAGACAACTTTCAAGCTTTGCCTGCACCCAATATTTAAGGCTAGAGATTTTTATTTTGTACACTTAACAGTCTGATAGTATGGATAGCTGAGTAAAAAGAACCACTGAAGTGAAGGGGGAGGCAAAAGGGGAATATTTGAAGTTTGATAGCTGACATTTTACCCTAAATAAAAGTTTGCCTTTTGTTGACCACAAGCAGCTGAACAAAAGGCTATATAACATTTTTCAGCATATGCCAGCCACTCAGGACAGCAAGTACTTGGACATCCAAACCGAATCCACAAAACCCAAGAAAACATGGGACATGGGAAGTTACAACAACAAGCTCCAGCACTACCATCCAAGAATCACACTGAAGTTTGATTGCTGAATATCAGGTCCCTGCTAGCCTTTTAATCCAGCCAAACACAACATTTGATAGTTCTGCACATTCACAATACCTTGCCTAGCAAAAGGAAATATTTACAGAAGATGGTAGTTTATAACAACGTGGGCTATCCACAAAATATATGGGGTGGGCATGTAATACAAGCAATCAACTGAAAAAAATAGGGTTTAGCAAACTTCACAGAACACCGTTAAATATTTTGGTTATGCGTGCAGACTAACCAACACTAGAGGGAAAGTGATGCAACACAAGTTCAGCTGTTACCTTTAGCTCACTAAAACACCCTTCTCCCCCAGACACAGACTGAAGGGCAAGCATTTGCTATTCTCACATCCCTGGAAAGCACTGGTATGAGAGCAGCCTTGGTGATTGCTTGTGCGATCTTAGGAGAGGTAATACTGTAGTAACAAACAGAAATAAAACATAGTTACTGAGGTGACAGCAGTCACCTTTGGTTGGGTTAGTTTGTCTACTTCAGAAATTCGTTTAGACAATTCACATGTTTCTTCAGTTGAGGTTGTTTTGTCTGTAGCATTCAAGGCATACCTCACAATCCCCAGAACTTCAAGTACCCAACTCTGAAAAGTGACTTGCACCCATTGCCAGTCCAACAAGTTTGGACTTTGCCTCAAGTCATCCCCCTACTGCTTGGGAGGTCATCCATTTTCTCCAAGTCAGCACCAGTGCAGAGGCACACAGCACAAAGCATACAAAATCATACAACAATAAGTATTTGAAGTTTCCAGTTAAAGTCTTAGTCACTTCAGAAATATTTCAACCACATATGAAGGAAACTGCTAACTAGTCATCATCCTATCCAACAAGTTCACCACCTGGGGTTTTAGCAATGCATATTACACACTCAAGTGAAATAACAGTAATAGAGCTCTTATTTCTTAGAGCTGAAAACACAACTATGAATTAGTTCTTGTGTCAGTATTTGACACATATCTGAGATGCCTGAAAAACACAGAAGAAATTCATGAGCTTCATCCATGGGTACTGGGTTTTATTCCTTTTCATACTGTGCTATACAGCTAGAGCATTCAAAGCTGTCCAATATTTTTAGTTGCTAAAAAAGATTAGCAGCTATGGACTCTATAACTGAAAAGAATTTTTTTTTTGTTGAAGGTTGATAGCAGAGGAAGAAACAAGTAGCTGAGAATCAAAATAACTTAAGAGAAGAAGCACACTACTGTCTTAGTCACATACAATTTCTCTTCTTTAAGATGGTAGAGCAAAGACAAAAGATAAAATAATGTCAGAGGTGACATTACATAGTAAAGAATCTTTTGCACCCAAAGTAGAAGCTGGCAGATAGTATTGCTCCAATTCCTTAGCACGTCTTTGTTTCATTTCCATGACTTGGTTTGGATGCACAAGCTTAATTTGTTAGGAGGACCAAACCCATCCCATCCACAGAGCCCTCCTCCAAGCACAGCCAGGGAAAGGAGAAAACAACCCATGGAAGGAGCTGCAGCTGAGCCCAGGAGGAGAACAGCTGAAACAAAGTCAATATGCCCAATATATTTTAGGATCAGGGACATCCATTCATTACATTAACCAATACTTGGATTGCCAAGCAGTAGCCAGTCCCATTCCCATCCAGTATTTCTACACTTCAGTAAAAGACTTGGGATGATAGGTTAAAAGCATTAGTAAAAATTATGTACTACATAATTATGACCCAAGATTATATTTGTAACTGCTGTTCCAAAAGTGGATTACAGCTGAAGACAATAAACCCCTTCTGTGAAATCTTATCTGTGGTAACATTAGTCTTGCATTCAGTGCATTGTTCGTGCAGCTTAAGATCTGTGCTCTCAACACATCATGATTCTTTGTCTGATGGAAAGACACCAACAACTTTGCAGGAAGGAAGGGAGTATGGGAGGAAAACTAGGAAGAGACTGGGTCAAGACAGTATTGAAAGAGGAATGATACCTCCTTGACTTTAAAAAACAGAGGAACTAAGTAGTTTTCCTTTAAGGAAGCATGGTCTAGCAAGCGCGTTTACGTGCTCTGAAGATTTAGCTGAAAGGAGAAACTGCTACACATGATGCAAGATTTCATCACTAAATTAAAGCAAAAATTCAGCTAGATCTTCTCTCCCGGTTACAAGATACACTTCAAGACATCAATTCTAACAAAACAGGAATTTTTTAAAAAATTACGGGTATACAGTAGTCTAGTTTGATGCCTGCTTATTGTATGCACATCTCCAGTTGCATCTTCTCAGGAGAAGTCACTATAGCCTCAGAGGTCTGTGCTGCAGCCCATAAACACTAATACCCTTAGATACAGCAATATTCTTGGGTTTTCAAAGACATGCTCTAAGTAAAAACAGTCCATGAAAGTTGCCTGAACATCCAAGGCATTTCTGCTTCTTCCAATTTTTACTCACTGGAAATTGTCTGAAGTAACGTTTAATTAAGCCAGTAGTGTAACAATATCATGTTACCACCAAGAGAAAAACCTGACAACTTTGTATTTACCCTAAAATGGTGAGCGGACTTCAACACCAGCCACTGCAAAGCAGGGGGGGACTTGGATTCTGTCCAGTATGGTATTAAAGTTGTTTAAAACCCTGAAGTTTTAATTCTCTTACTAAAGAGGAGTTAAATAAAACGACTTCTGCATGCAGGGAAGAGCCAGGAACTAAAGATGTGACAGGGATGAGGCTTCTAAAGGGAAGGTAAGGCAGAGTAATCCCAGAGGTTTAACACCTGATAGCTGAACAGTATTTGCAAGTTAAAAAATATTGTGGAAAAAAAAGATTATTCCAACCTCTTATCATCTTAAGGTTGTTAAATCCGCATTCCATAAATCACATATGAACAACATAACTTACTACCCTGCTTTCTTCATCAAGAAAAAATTTAAAAGGGAAACAAACTGTCAGTAACCAAATCTGAAGCACTGTGTTCAGATGGGCACCTGTATGCACATTTGATATCAGAAGAGAAAAAACAGTAAGTATGATAAATGAAAGCTGCATGAGTACAAAGAACTATATACAGTTTCTTACATACACTGGAAGCATGAATTTCTCTAGCTCATGTGCACATTTTTCTCTAAAGCTGAAGCTCTAGCAGTCACAACACCGGCGACACAAAGTATAGCACTTTAAAACCACTGCCTCCAGATACACTCCTAACATTCCTAATCTCTTTGTTAGGTGGCAGAAACCATAATCATTACAAATAGCAAGAGCCTGTGCCACACACTGCAGTTTTATATAAATAACCCTTGAGCAAGAGATGCAGAACTGGAGCTGGGAACTCGGGCACTCTCCCTCTGCAGCAGCCACCCGCTTTGGCGAGACGTGTGGGTGGATGGCATTGGGAGCACCACGGAGCACAGCTCAGCATTTGGCAGCATGGAAAGCCATCACACAAAACCAACCACGCTTAACCCACCGTTCCTGTCTAACCATCCTATTCCTCCTTTTCCCTCATACCGGTCCAGCTTGCAATTAAAATAAACTTACAGCAGTGATAGCAAAAGGGAAAAAAGTTTTCTGTCGTGTTAAGTGAATTAAACTGGCTCACAGAAGCATCTCCTGAATGTGCACAGCCAAGCCTGGGGAGAACAGAGGAGGAAGTGAGATCCTCCCTTCTCGGAGTAGCCATGAGATGTTAAGACAGCTTGCTCCCTATCATGAAATCACAGCTTTACCCTACATTAAGAGCAGTTTAGGCATAATTTCCATCAGCAAATTTAGCCAAGGTACCAGGTAAGTAGCTTTCAGTTCAGCTGACAGTTATGCAGTTGAATGTTTTTCCCTATACATGTACAAGCCTCCAAAAATTGCATCTTTCACAATCTGTAAAATAAAAAGAAGGAATGTATTTTATTTGTAATCTAAAAAGATAAGAAATCCAGGATTATATGCAAGCCCAGAATTCAACACAGCAATCTGATTTTAGCGTGTTTGGTGTTGTCTACATGCTCTAATAGCCCCATGAACCATCGCAACTCACTAACACAGAAAAAAAACTTAAGAGTTTGTAAATTATTCCGATCAGTTAAGAACCTGACCAAAGACAGACCTGCTGCAAGGAAATGGAACGAACAATGTGTCTTCCCTAAGGGCAAGGGAAGAAAGACCTTTAAAATCCTTTCTTGCAATGGAGGGAGCTGTGGTGCTACAGGGTTTTGTCTTGTACGTCTTGGTAGTCCATGAAGAACTTCTAAAACGGAATCTGTAGAGCAATATGAGAACTAGAAGGGTCACACACAATTAAGCTGACTGAATTTGGCAACTCCACACTTTCCCTAGAAAGTGTTAGAAGTCTGCTATTGAAGTGTTTCCACCGTCAGCCACTGTTATCATGAAGTGGTATATTAAAGCACACAAGGAGCTGAGCTCTGGCATAAATGAAACCCTTGTTATTTAACTTGCAACTCGTGGCATTTTCCACTTTTTGCAAACTCATTTGAATCCAGATAGTTTATCAATACAAGCCAAGTGTCCTACAGCTGTTCCAACATTTTCTAAGATCATGGTTTAGTTTACAGCCTGTTAATACTTCCAAGAAAAGAAAAACAGAGGTGCTCTTTCAGTCAGAGATGAAACAATCAAGAACACATTGACATGTCAGGTAGGATATTCGATTTAATTATGGGTAATGCTAAAGTAAAATCTTTTTCAACTCCTAGTCTAGTTGGTTTTTATTGCAATAACATCTAGTAGCTACTGTAGAATTGATAGTGCTGTCCATACCGAAAACCACTGCCAGACAAAAGAAAATTATCAGGGTTGTAACATGGTTACTTTTGTAGAATGTTTTCAAACATCTGAAATTAAGCATTTCCCCTACTGCCATGATAGCATTTTACATCAGACAGTGAGGTTCCCAGTAATAAACCACCAGCCTGGATTTCAACAGCAGCTCCGTAACAAAGAATTTGCTTTTGCTTCCCCCCCACCCCACAAAAGTTTTATTCATTTTCTTTCACGCACCACTGTAGTATCTGCAGGCAGTGTATCTGAAAGCAGTGTTCAGGGTTCCACCTTCTTTAATGTTTGCCACTACTCTAACAGCCAATATTCTCTGTTTCAGAGACTATTACATACTCGTAGCACACAACAGGAGTCAACAGCTCAGATGAGACCAGAACCATCTCGACTAAAAAAAGAGACTACACCAGACATCCCAGTTAAGAGTTGAAATCTGCATTTCTCTGCATTGAGCGGATGAGTAACTACACTGCTCTTGTCTGGCAAATGTGTATGTGTAGTCTTGTTTTGAGACTTGGAACACCCAGTAAGTAACCACCCACGGTGCTATTTCCCTTCTCACTCGAGGGAGTCTCAAAACGGAGGTGGAATGAGGGAAAATTATGGGGAACAGACAGTGATTCCCAGAAGGAGGGGTGGAAAGACTAGAGAGGAACAGGACGAAAGGTAACAAATGAGTAGCAATATTAGGACAGAAGTATCATGTTCTAGGCAAGGAGGCATAAAAGGGAGCCAGCAACTTCTGTGCAGAAAACCTGCAGGGGTGAGGTCAAACTCCTTATGACAGGGTAAGGAGGATGTATCCTGAGGAAGGACAACTCTGCATTTAAGAAAATTACTCTTCCAGCAGCTTGCAGATGAGATCTGCCTATGCCAAATCTTAACCTGCATGAATTAATCCGAGGGAATATCCTGCTTACCAGCTTTTCTCACATACTGAGCAGAAACAGAGTTTTTAACTACTAATATTAAGGTTTCGGGCTACCATTCCTGCCTTGCATTTTAGGTTTGTTTCTACACTGTTAGCCCAACAAAGTGTTTAAGTGATGCACTAAGTACTCTCCTGGAAGGCTGCCTTTCTATTATCGTTCCTTTTATGAGGCTGTAAATAGCATTCTTAAACAAGCAATAACCCTCACAGTTTTGCAGCCACCCTTTCTCAGAAAAAAAAAGTTGTATACCTCACCCATATTTTTAGCCAAAGTGATAAAGATTTACAGGACAAACTGTTCCCAACAGTCAATCTCTCCCAAACAATTCCCCTTGAGTGAATAATAAATAGTTGCAAATACTGATCAGGCACACCCGCATTAAGGAGCCACCAAAATGAACTAATCAAGAACAGTAGTAGATCATTAATTTGCAGAATAAAAGCCTTTCTCAACAGGAGCTGAAGGCTTGAAAATACTTGCTTGTTTTAAAACAATTTCTAGGTCTACAGGACACAGGAACACCCAAACCCAATCCTTTAAGAGGTGTACTCTTTTCAGAGCGTAGTGTTGAAAGTAAAATTATTTATGTAAAATAAATTTTTTCAGAAGTTACTTCTAGAAAAGCCGTATAATTTAAGCAAGGCTAGAATACCTTTGTTCCTTTTGCAATTTTAGCTTTTAAGTCCACAAAATACCTTGGAGGGCCCATGCGAGCTACTCTCTTAGTAAGAGATGAAGAATATATTTCATTAGAAGCTGGTTATTCTCTGTTATGGTCAAAAGCCCTCAATTGTTTCATCTTACACACTTCAAAAGAACTTTCATCCTACTGAGAGCACAAAAACTAGAGGCTTTCTAGCCTGTACCACAAGACCAAAGTTGTACTCCAAAATGAAAGCAGAAAGATAACTTTTTCTAGGGTCTTAAGGACATCATGCCTCATTTCAATCTAGCATTCAGTATTACACAAGGGCTTTAGGAAGCCCACTCTTAGGAAGACACTGAGATACACAAAAAGCTGTAAACAGCCCAGTTGCCATAACATTTCTGGGTTGCTTTTTTCACCATTTTATGGTCTTTCTTCTTCCACAGAATTCATACGTTCTGTCCTCTGCCACTAGCAACTTTAAGAAACACAAAATGCCAGACCTTTCTAGAATTATTTCACAGATATAGCAATATTAGAGGAGATTTTTAAAGTGTCCCTGAAAACTGAAGACAAAGGCATCATTGCATTTCCCTAGGCTAAATGCCTTCATCTATCAGTTGAGCAAGCATCCCACAGGAAACTCTTGTACTACCCGTGTCCTTAGTCAGGTTTTCCCCTGAAGCCCCTGGTTGTGCTGTCCAATTTCATCCTGGGAGGAAACTACCTCCAAGACCGGTTACTGGAAAATTCCAGCAAAATCCCCCTGCGTTGACCCCCAGAGCAAAAGGGGAAAGTCAGCAGATCGCCATTTTCCAGCTTCAAACGAAAAATCAAGTTTCAAACTATCACAGCAAGAAACTACCCCAATGAAACTTAAGACACTTTCAAGTACATTTTGAAGAAGCCACTGCCTCTGCGATCTATGAAACAGTAGTTAGGGTCACCAGAATCAAAACTTGCAAAGCCAAAGCGTTTTAAATTAACACCACATAAAGCAAGTTCCTGTTTTTGCATCAGTAGATGTTTGCCGCCGCAGAAGCAGACAAGAGCAAGACCAGAAGATGTAGCTGGCATATGCAAGCAATGAGTGTATCTCTGCTAACTTTTTCACTACCTTTTCTTTATTTATAATTAAGTAATCAAAAAGGTGCCCTTTTCTCAACACGGTTATTTTCCTTCCCTATTTATTCGTTTTACTTTCTCCAGTGGGTTATATGCCAAACACGGCTGTGCAAAGCAGACTCCACTAACCAGTTTAACTTAGCACCGGGGCTCTCGGGACCCCTAACTTTTTTCTCCTGCATCTCCACGGCCCCACCATCCCTCGGCACTCGCCCGACGAGCTCCCTCTGAGGGGCACAGCGCCCGCAGCAGCCCAATGCCCCCGCTGCAAACTGTTCACGGGGAGACCGGGGCTCGGCCGGCCGCCTCCGGGGACAGCACGTCCCGCACCTCGCGGAGGGGCCCCACCGGCTCACCTCCTCCTCCATCTCCTCCTGCCGGGCGGCGGAGCGGAGCGGCGCCCGGTGGGAGCGGGGCGCGCCCCGGACGCCGCCGCCGCCTGGCCGCACGCCCTCCCCCGGTGTGTCCGCTGGCGGGGCGGCCCTTCCCCCTGTCCCCAGACCCGCGCCCGGTCCCCGCCGCCCCCCGGCAGCGAGCGATGCTGTCGGGGGCCCTCTGGCGCCGGCCAGGGGCGGCAGCGCGGCCGCCCCTTCCCTCCCTCCCTCCCGCTCCGCGCACCGCGCTCACCTCGTCGTCGTGGTGCTGGCAGTAGCTGGCCCGGTCGGGGAAGACGGAGAGGATGTTGTACGGCGAGGCGGGGTAGGGAGGGCTGAGGGCGAGCGGCGCGGCGGGGCCGGCGGCGGCGGGGCCGGCGGCGAAGCGCTCGATGAAGTGGTCCTTGGTGAGGCGGACGCGCTGGTGCGCCCGCACGCAGTTGTCGCACAGGTGCTCCTGGCAGTCGAGGCAGCGGGAGCTGGCGGCGTTGCCCTCGTCGCAGGAGCTGCAGCGGGGCTCGCCCTGCCGGCTGTGGGGCCGCCGCAGCAGGAGGGCCGCCGAGCCGCCGCCGCCCGAGGAGGAGGACGACGACGACGTCGAGGAGGGCGCGGCCGAGGCGGCGGCGGCAGGCGAGGAGCCGGCGGCGCGGGGTGGCCCCGGCGGCGGGCGGCCGTGGTGCCGGTTGTTGCCGCCGCCGCCCCCGCCCGACCCCGCGGCGGGACCGGCCCCGGCGGCGCGGCCGTTCTTCTGCTCGTCGGCGGCGGCCGCCACGACGACGACGTCCAGCAGGTTGCTGAGGAGGAAGTTGGAGGAGGGCAGCGCGTCCATGCCCGAGGGCTCCGAGATCACCACCTTCTGGTCGCAGATGGGGCAGCGCAGCTTGAGCGCGTCCCCCGCACCGGGGTGCCGCTGCGCCTCCAGGCACTGGCGGCAGAAGGCGTGCAGGCAGGGCAGGACGTGGAGCCGCCGCGGCGGGCCCCCGCAGGAGGAGCCGCCGCCGCCCCCGGAGGAGCTGGAGGTCTGCGAGGAGGACGAGGAGGTGGAGGAGTTGGACGACAGGGGAGCCGGCGAGCCGCACATCTCCTTGCACAGCGGGCAGATCTGGAAGTCGGACTCGGGAAACGAAGCCATTTGCTATGGGCCTGACTCCCCAAGACGGGGGCAAAAACGTGTCTCTCCTCCCTCAAAAAAAAAAAAAAAAAAAATTGAAAAAAAATCAAAACGTGGGCGGAAGACAGAGGCGCGGGGAGAAGGTAGTTCTGTAAGCAGCTTACGAGCAAGCTGGCATCGATCAGTCGTTTTGCCAAGTGGGATCGATGGGCCGGTTTTGCAAATACGGTGTCATCGATCCGGCGGTCTGCAGGGAGCTGGGTCCTCTCCTCGTACCTCGCTGCTGCCGGGCTGGCTGCTGCGGGGAGGGGGGGAGTATTTTTGGTATCAAGGTGTAGCTGTCCCGTTCTCCCTCAGTAAATGGATCCTCTCTTCCCTCTCATGTACTTAACCCCCGATCCCCCGTTGCATTAGACAAATTGTATCGATTCCCAGATCGGTCAATACCTCACACAGTCTTCTCATCTCCCCCTCGGGTCAGCAGTTTGACAACGTGGTTTGGTTACTTGTCCTCTTCCTCAACGGAAAGTGCATGGGCGCCGACCGCCCGGTCCCCGCCGCATCCAGCGGGGACCGAACTCTGTCCGCCGGGGCTCGGCTCCGGTCCCCACGGCCGCAGAACCGGGTCGGGGAGGCAGTGCAAGTCCCTCTCGGCCGGCCGGGCGGGGGCGGGCAGCAGGGGCTTAACTCAAGTTTCGCTCTTTCTTCTTGGGGCGTTGGGCTTTTTCGTCTTTTCCTTTAAACCTGTGCTTGTCGGGGGGGAAGGGGAAATTTCGTTTCAGTTCCCCCCTCCACTTTTGCAATCCAGAGCAGCTCTAGGAGAGAGAGAGGCACTGAAACACAGTGGCCAGGCAGACTTCTCCGGCTCCAGTCTTCCCCCGCCGACGCCTGCTCCACCACCGCATGACTGGGGGGTGGGGATGGAGGGCGGCGTTGGTGCCCACCCCACCGGCAGAGACTCACGCTGGCGGGACGCGGAGGAGGAGATGGGAAGAATAAAAGGGCTCCGAGGACGGCCAAGAAGGGCAGTCCTCTCTCTCGCCTCTCCGAGTCTCGGCTCTCGCCGTACGCCTTCCTTTACGCGGGGCTTCCCGCGGAGGGCAGCGCCGAGCTCGCAGCAGCCCCGGCACACGCGGTACCCGGCGGCTCGGCGGCTGCTGCCTGCCGGTCAGTGCCGCGGGCTCGGCGCGGCTCGCAGAGGCTGCGGCGGCCGGGCAGAGGAGCAGCGGCAGGTCCCCGCCGGCCGCCCTGAATTATTCATGGGGGGTGTATTATATTCGCTCGCACAAATTGGAGCCGCTGTGCAATGCTATCCGAGAGCGCTACGCTCGCCCCCTCCTCCTCCTCTCCGGTTCTCTCTCGCTCTGAGCCCCTGCAGCGCCTAGGATCACATTTCCTTTGTCATCTCGCCTCTTCGCGTGGTGTTTTATTGAGAAAACAAAAATAATATAAAACCCGAAGAAGGGGCGAGAGGAGGAGGGGATAGGGCGGCGGGGGAAAGCAGCGAAAACCAAAACGCCCGCCTCCCCCACGATCTGCCGAGCCGGAGCCCACCGGCCCCGGGGGGTGAATTAGCAGGAATTACTCACTGATGCGGCAGCACCGTCCCAGGCGGCGTGGGATCCGGGGAGAGCCATCGCGCCGGGCGCCTTCCCCGCCTGGCGGGGTGCGGAGGGCGGCCCCGGGGGGGCGCGGGGCTGGCGGCGGCGCTGGCTCCGGCCCCGCTGCGGCCGCCGGCACTGGGGCGGCGCGGCGTGCGGGAGCCTTTTAAGCTCCGACGGCGCGGGCTGACTTCCGCCCGGCTGCGGGGGGCGGCCGGGGGGCGGCGGCGGCGGGCAGGAAACATTCGCCCTCCTCCGGCCCGACCTGCCCCCATCCGCCCGCATCCAGCCCCCTTCGCCCACCCCCCGTTTTTTAATACTGCCGGTTTCAGCGCCGGGGACACCCCTCCCACCGTGGGTCTGACGCTCCGCGGCTCGGGCGGTCGCCGGACCCTCGCGCCCTTTTCGGGCTTGGGATGCGAGCGGGGCCGTTCTTTGAAAGCAGCGAGGCGTTAATGCAGCTTTAAACATTAAGTCTCTCGAGTAATTGTTTTCTGACAGTCCAGCCCAGTCTAGGGGTGACGGGCTCCTCTCCGCGCTCTTGCGGTTGCCGCCGGGTCTGCCGAGCCCGGGCAAGCGAGCCCGGGGGGGGTTTGCTGCTGGGCAGGGACAGGCTCTTCCTCTCCTTCAAAGTGACGCGATGAAGTTAGCAAAAATTAGCCGGGATGCCTTTTGCGCTGCTGCGAGACCGCACTTAAATAAAAATCTGCAGCAATTATTTTGTCTCTAATGAAATGGCCCGCCACCAGCAAAGCGTGGGTGGAAAGTTTCAGCTCTGCAGCATGACCGGGTGGCCACCCTCTTGGTTAGCGGGGCTTGCGGTAGCGAGAGAGGACGCATGGCATTGCACCCTTAACAAGGAAACTGGAAATCTGAGAAATTTTAAAACGTGGAACTGGCTTAGGGATTGGAAAGTCAAAAAAACAGGAAAAGGAATTAAAATGGGAAAACATACAGATTAGTGAATGGAAGCATCTGTAAATAAGCAAAATAAACTCAAAACTAATTGCTGTTCAGTAATGATAATAAATTCTCAGAACCACCACAGAACAGGAAAGCTGGTTATTAAAATATATTCAATTACGTTTCTCTTTTGTTCAGCCCTTAGATGTGCAAACAACTAATGCTATTTAGGCCTTAGACAGCACCAGTAACACTAACTTAAATTGTCTACTTAAAAATGCCTTTTGTCTTCTGCTGTCAGGTACTAAACATAGCTCTAGCCATGCCTGTGGGGATCTCAGAAAGCCCTTCAGAGAACTGAGAATCTCAGGAGGGCTAACACCCTTAGGCAAGACCAAGCAATGGGAATCGTTGGTGAAGTCCATGGGCAATACACGTGCACTAAGTTGTAAACAAGCATGAATATTTATTACGCCCCTCAGTAGTATATTCTGCTCAGAGCTTGCCTTACGCATCACGAAAGGATTTGGCTCTGGGGCTGTGGTCTTTATATTACAAATCCATATGTTCGCATTTGAGCACTCAGGTGAAATCCACCACAGCTTTGACTATCTAAAGGTTAAAAAACACATTGAGCCTTGCCTCTGCTCTGTTTATTTGTCCTGTGGCTGCCGCAGAGAGTTATGATGCTGCAGAGCTTGTCCTTTCCCCGATGAAGTCAGTTGTGAACAGTGGGAACTCCTCGAACAACAAGCGCACGGTTGATCTGTTTGGGTTTTCCCAGATAACGCTTTGCACCAGCTCCCTCAATGGAAACTGTCATCTTTTGTGCTCAGAAATATTTTAATTGGGCAGAAATTCCCAGATGCATGTCTTCAGGCATATCTGACACCCCTGCTTCCCTCAGTGACAGCTGTTTGCTTTCCAACAAACCAGCTGAAGGGGGCAATTCTGCGCCTCGATGCTTCAAATGGTCCTTAAAGGGGTTCACGATGCTACCTATGCTCTGTGGAAGGTCCTTTTTGCTGACAGGATCCACTGTGTTTGTGCCAAAGCTCCCGAAGCTCGTTTACATCTTACACCCTCCCTGAGCTTGTAAAAGGCTATAAGCAATTCACTGTCTCTGAACAGAGGGTCCTTATTCTCCAGCTGTCACCCTCGTATTGGAGCACCTCTGTGTTGCTGAATCAAAGTCCTCCTTTTCTCCTCTCTCCACTTCCACCACTGAAGGAATGCAACATATTGAGGCTTCCTCCAATTATGGATGGCTTTCTGTTTTCACTATAAAAAATGCTGAAATAAAGCTAAAGGGAACACACTGGTATTATAATCCTTCCGAAACACTGGCTGCTGGAGCACTTGTGTGCTCAACTACACAGCAGATAGCACTGGGCATTTTTCTGCTTAATGCATTGACTTGATGGTTTTCGATTCAATTAAATTGTCCTGCTATAAAAACACCCTCAGCTCTCCTCAGAGTGAGGCCTCAATATATTTCATTTGTTTTCTAAGCCGACGAACACGTGAGTGAATAACAGCGTGGGGGCGATAGGTGAAGTGCGGGAGGCTTCTCATTCCTTGTTGGATAGCAGGATGAGAACTTACTTTTATGATTTTTCCCTGGGAAGCTAGTGCTTCGCATTTTCCCTTTTTGTTTCTTAAAAACAAAAGAACAATAGCTATCCTGGTTAGCAGGGCTATTGTCCCTCTGTGCCAAATAAATGAAATCTCGCTGCTTACGTGAGCGTCTCAGACATTTCTCTGCATTCTGCTGGTTTTCCTTTGTGTCACTCTGCTGAGGTTTCTCGCGTTTTATCCCACTTTTTCCAGTCTTTTTCAACCTATTTCTCTCATCTTTCTTTTGTTCTCCATTCATACTCTATTGCTGGTCTGAATTTGGAACAATATGGTTTGTACAGAAGGCAAGCCCATCTTTTAAACTGTGTTGAAATCATAACTTGTGTCATGATCATGTCAGAATTGTGTTAAAACATTAACCATTAAAACATTCTAACAATGCTAAAACCTGGGCATGAATGGCCAGATCTTCAGAGACGCTTAACAAGAATCAAAATAGCTCTGAAGATCCGGGCCAGCTTCTACCTAGTTGAAAAATCTCTATTTGGCAGCATTCGTCTGTCCTTGACTAATTGCCCAGCCACTGCAGCTAAAGGATGTATTAAAAACGCCTTTTTCTTTTTTTTTCTTTTTTCCCTCAAAGTTTAGAGGGAAATAGGACATTAGGGTAGAAGACTGCACCTGAGTCATTCTCTGACATCTACTTAGAATGCTGGGATGTACTTTCCACTTGGAAGCTCCGTTTTCCTGAAGGAAAGCATCTGCTTTCTGCCAGCAGCACTACAGGATAAATAGAATGGTGTTCCTGCCAGAAGCAATACAGCTGGAAAGCCGAGGGGTCTGGAGGTTAAAAGCTTTGTTAAATAGAACCAGGTAGAGTAATCGTGAGTTTGGGGATATTTTACTGTAATTTTAGAGGCAAACATTCCCAGGAAGGGCTCTCCCCTATGCCACCGGTGTGAAGTGGTCCAGCAGCCTGATGTGGGTTGCCGTGCTGTGCTGAGTGCCAAGGCAGCCTTGTGAGCTCAGAGCTCAGCAGGTCTTGTGAGCAGGAGTCGCTGGGGAGCTGGTGCAAGTCCCTGAATGTGCACAGGTAATGATAAACAGAGAGGTCTGAACAACTCCTGTTATCATTGTTGCTGTTCTGCACCTAAGGACCCAGAAAACATTTCCTACTTCAATATTGCTACACCACAGCCATAAAAAGCTCATACAGTGGCTCGTTGCTTCAAATTCTGCACAGTCTTTCCCAGGTATTTCCTAGACCAAGATCTAAAACTCTCCCTGTCCTGGTGCCCCTGAGAATGCCCTTCCTTGTTTATCTGTTAACAAAGAGATAAGAGACACAGCATTACAACCTGCTTGGATCTTTGCCTCTCCTGCTTAAGAATGCATCTAGTAAACCAATGTACAAAACCATCATTTTCAACAGGTCTACTCACAAGGAAAGTCTAGCAAGATCTTGATGCTGGTGTAGCCTTTGGAGATTTCACATTTGTCAAATAGTGCCAGACAAATGAAAGAGGAAGGTTTTGTTGTTGATTTTTAGCTCACTGTTAGTGACTTATTCATTACACTCAGAGGAATATCCATCTCTTTTTTTGTTTTCACCACAACTGTGCTCCATGGACAACCGTGCCACTTAAGTTCTGCCACTTTAGCACTGATTTGTGCTGGTTTTTTTCCTCCCTCCCTCATTTTTCCTCTTGCGAGCACAAACTTCTAAATTTGCCTCAGATTCCAAATTTGCCATGCCTGCTCCTGCACACTGAGTCTTGCTCAACCATATATCTGTCATTGGATCCATTAGTAAGTACAGTAGTAAGCTCAACTTTCTGCATGTGTTGCTGAGCTTCCTGTAGGGTACGCTGGATCTTGAGCAGGGTGGAGGGTTGGGGAGCAAAGAAGGAGTAAGTGTTGTCCCCATGGTATAAATCATAGGAAACTGGCTTGCTCAGCATATTAATTCGAGCTCTTGACACCCCCTCCTCCACCCATCCATCTCCCCTACAGCAGGGTCACCTTGAGTTTAAAGATGTACTTGTTAGGGTGTGATGGGATCCAGAGAAGAACATAGAGAGCCTCCTCTGTGCACATGTGCAAGTGAAATCTATAGATCTTGTTGGTGTTCATGTTTTCATCTGTGCAGTCTACAGGGGCTGGCTTTGGGAAGCTGGGATCTTGCACTCAAGCAGCTGACATTACTTTTAACCCCAGAGACACTATCATGTGTAGGCATCAATCCTATTCCCAGAAAGAAGGAAACACCTACTGTCTTGCTTTACAGCACTTATCTCTGCAGGCAACTGATGCAAAGATGCCATTTTTCGATGTGCTATAGAAAGTTTTGGGTGTTTTCACTTCTCTTATAATGTCTCCAAGCATACCTTTACGCTTAGGCCTTGCTCTAGCTATCCTACTGCACAGTATGCATTTAAGACAAAACTAAACTACCTTTCTTTTCTCCTGTGCATTCTGATAAATTCCTTCTTCTTTTCAGCAATCCTGGCTGAAAACCATCCATTTCTAACCACGTAGTGGGATTTAGCATCACAAGGACTTTTAGCACCTTTACCTCCCAATGACTGTATCTCTAAAGCCAGTTTCCTCTTCCAGACTTCTCAAATCTCTCTCTATTCACCATCTGTTCAATCAGATTTCTTGTTAGGCTAAGTACCTGTGTTGGCTTTAATCTTTGATGATGACAGCTCAACTATTGCCCCCCAAGGATGGGCTCAAGGCCAGAAGATGCAAATGTCTGGTTCTTCTCACTCTGATTCTGTTCTAAACAGCTTTTAAATGCGATGTCTACCATTAAGAATGGTCTAAATCCATGTCTCAATCACAAGAAGTGACTTCACTGACTAGGAGTGAAAACTGATGCTGGAGTAGTCTTGAAGGTTCTCAAACTCACCTTCAACAAAATGTCTCATCAGATCACCTTTCCCTTTCAGGAAAAGCTTGGCAAAATAGACATATCTTGCAAACATGCTCTGTAGGTCAAGAAATGCAAGCTGTGAGCAGCTGCAGGTAGAAAGCAGGTGCCAACATTATGGGCTAATAACTGTGAAAGTTTTGTTATTAGCCTCCTGCTTCCTGACACTGCTTCTGCTGCGATCTCTCACTCCACATTTATCCTCTCCGCACAGTTAACTCGACTGAAACCGAAAATTTCTCCTTACCTTCCCTCTTGCTCACATCTGCAAGATCCTTTTACTCGGCTGGGGGAGTGTCTCTAGCAGGGAGAAGTGGTGTATGCTGTCGCTTAAGGGAGAGTGGCTTGTCAGCTGCTAATGCTTCCCCACAGCTGTGTAAACTCTGGGCGCAGGCAGCTGTTCCCCTCCAGATCTGGCGGCGGGAGCTGGGAAGCCTGGCACCCTCAGCTATTCATTACCAGCCCCCAAACTGGGACATGTGAGTGTCCCCTAACACGCTGCAGCACTGACCTTGTGCTGAGAAGGCTGAAGTGCTTATGCGGTGTGTTCAGACGGACAATAGCGTCTCCCATCTCTTTGGATGGTTGTGAAGGTCACCTACATCTTTCTACATCTTAAGACTGCCCGCATGCAAGCACTGCCTCTCCCCTCTGCCTCCTCCTCATTATTCCCTGGGGAGTGTGGACAGATTGCTTTTCCCTCAGGGCCATGCAGTGCAATTCCCTGAGCACTGGCAAATCATGACCCTCAGCCAGTGGCAGGCTCCCTCAGATGATTTCATGTAACAAACACCCAGCACTAATCCTGACCCACATTCAGGTGCTGCTCTCTCCCACGGCTGCTCTGATCAAGACAGGTCAGTTCCAGAGGTATAAACTGAATAGTGAGAGGTAAAAGCTATGCTATTTCTGCATTGTCTTTAGCAGGAAACATGCTTGCAGCTAATTTGTTTAGAGTTTTATATGTTGAAACCAGCACTGGTCAGGGACAGTACATACAAAGGTAATGTGATCCTTTACGAGAGTGAATGAACAAGCAAGCAACTAGGCAGCGTGCTAACCAAACTTTTTGGCTCACGTGAGTATTTATTGTGGTTATAATTGTGTTTCCTGTAGGGAAAGCTGTAAGGTGGACTCAAAGAAAGCTTCTGCTACCTTGCAGCATGCTATTCCTCCAGGCTCAGGTTACAGGTTGAGGCTTTTGTGTATTCACAGACATGCAAGAGGTTGGAGTTTGCTGTCTTGGTTGAAGTCTCCGATCTTGGCTTCTCTGCAAAGACTCTAGGAACAAGGAGTGACCTGTGAAGAGGTCTTTCCCCTCCTCACTGCTCTGCCAGGGAGCCTAGAAGGGAGACCTTTTTGGCCTGTCCAGCTCTCTCTGGCAGTGGGGGAAGGCAGCTGCCTCCTCTCCTACATGAGACCCCAATGGCATCCCTACAGTCCATGACAGTGGACCTACAAAAACAGCCGATGAGTCACATCGCAGCCCAAAGCCCCCATTTCATGCCACTGGAGAAAAAGGCAGCTAAAACCCTTTGGGTGAGAGTCTCCTCCCAGAAAAGGAGCCCAAGGAGCTGCACGTTCCTTGGAGACTATTAAATGTCCCTTTGCACGAAGGGCCCTGCCGGTATAAAGCCTTCCCAGATACCTCCACCCCAGCAGCTATAAATAGGCTGGGGGATAAGACAAAGGGAAACTTTCTTAAAATGGAGGATATCACAGGTCCTGTTTGCAGGAGCAGAACTTTATAGGTATTCAGGGAAGTTTTAAAGCTGCTGATTTGGCTGACGCTGTAGGTCTTAGAGAGGGGAACGCTGTCACTCTGAGGATCTTTTCCCTTTTTTTGCTGTACTAAAGCAGGGAGGGTGTTGTGTCTCCTTTCAAATACAACCCACGTACATTCACAGTGATGGATGTCTGCTGGGAAGAGAAGTTTGTGTATCTTCTGTTCTCTGCTAGCTGCAGAGTGGTGGAGTTGTGCTGAGCCTGACAGCCCCTTTTGTGAACCACTGCCTGGCAGTACAGATGTTCCTTTATTTAAATAAAAGCAGCCAAGGGGCTTGTGTGGTCTCTGCATGCAGACTCTATCCTTCCAGGCTGTTTCACAACTACAGGCCTTTGGATGCTACTGCAAGCTGGAGGAGTAAAAATAAGGAAGGAGGGAGCGAGCCTCAGGAAGCCAAATCAAATGGCAGTAGCAGCATCTCAGGAAGCTCAAGGTGGTGGGGTGCAGGGCAGGTGAAGAAGATCAGAAGAGTAGGAAATCAGGGAAACAGATGTGGCGATGCCAGGCTTTGGGGAGGGAGCTCCTGAGATACAGGGCCAGCATTCCCATGCGTTCCCATCTGGTGGTGAAGGAAATTATGTAAAGTGGAGGGGCCAGGGGCCCCCTTTCTTATTTTTTTTTTCTTCCAATTCTTTTCTCCCTTCACTTCCCATGATGCAATTAAACAACCATTGCTGACATCATCATGTATGCATGCTGAATGCAGGCATTGTGTCTCGGCTGCAGTGCTGTACTATATATAGATTAGTTGCCAATCTCTGCTATATATCAGCAGGGAAGACACCCAAGGAATTAAGAGAGCAGTTGCACTGTAGGACTCCTGGCTTTTGTCCTGTGGCCTCAAGACATGGTGGACTATACAGTGGAACTAGAAATAATCAAAGATAAGTGATTTGGAGACCAAGCCAGGAAACTTTTGACTGATTTGCAGCAGTGGTAGGGAGCAGTCTTCTAGGTTGTGATGCATGAAGCAGAAAGACAATCTGACCTATGCATGTTGCTAGCTCCTTTTATGTAAAAATAAGTGTTTAGTCAGTAATCTCCTCTCACCAGATCCTATGTCAGGCAATATTAGATAGCCTACTTCCTCAGCCTTGGGTAGATGAAGAAAAAGCATCCACCTGCGAATTGTTTTGGCCTCGTGGGCACTTGAGGGGACAGAGTCAGTGACCTTCCCTCTCTGAGTGATGAATGCACCCTGCAATCCCCTGTGCAGAGACCAAGCAGAGCAGCCAGTGCCTCTCCTGCCATTGCCAGTGGCACTCAGAGAGGACCACGGCTCTATCTTCTGCCACTACATCCCAGGGGATCTCTTCCACAATGAGCCTGTTCAAGTGACCTTGCCAGCACTAAGTTAGGGAAATTTGGTCTTGTGCATTTCCAGCGGTAGCATTTTCTTTTGCAGCCAGACAGCTCCGTCAGCTCCTTCTCCCTCCCACCCAGGCCTTTGGCAGGAGGTGACAGGAGGTGGCTGAGCCAATCTAACAGCTCAACACATCAGAAAGGGGCAAGTCCTGCTCTTGCCTCCAGCTCCTGCTCTTTGCTGCTCATCTGTGGACACGCCAGGCAGCTGACAGCAGGGTCTGATGAGTGCTCGAGCAGAGGAGGTGATGGGATGGGGAGCTGGAGCACGAGGGGGTCGGGGGTCCTTGGAGGTAAGTAAACCTTCCCTGTTCAGCAGAGAGCTGTTAGATTGACTCAGACAACAGACAATTTGAGGGTGTAAATTGACCCTGAAAGGAAAGCTTTGATGTTAGAGGCTTTTTTCTTTCTTGTTGACTTCACTCCAGGCCAAATTCCAAGTAAACTGTGGTCATAGCAGCTTTCTCAATCATTTCATGGAGTCCCATACCAGCATGATGAGACTGAGTGTTGCCACAGCCCCAGGCACTCACCTTCCTGCCCTTACACTGCCCGTGGGCCAGTCACAGCATCTGTGTTCCTAAAAGACATTCAAGGCTTCACTGATTAAATGGTACTTTTTGTCACTCTTCTGGTAGGAATTTAAAAATAAGTCAGGCAAAAAATTTTATTTCTTGTAGCTCCTTTGAGAGTGACTGCTGCAGTGGTAGCAGGCACAGAAAACACAACCAGGGTGGTTTTGAAAATTTCCAGGAGTGGAGGTTCCTCAGCCCCTCTGTGACCTTGCTCCCATGTCTGACCCACCATCACAACAAAGGCTTTTCCTTTCATCCAGGTGGGATTTTTCCTTGCTGCAATTCCTGACTGCTTCCTCTTGTCCTCCCAGTCTTCTCGGGCTAAATTAACCCAGTTCTCTTAGCTTTTGTTTACACACCACACCCCAGTCTTCCAACCATCTTAGTGCTCCTCTGCTGCACTTCCTTCATTATATTCATAACTCTCTTGCACTGGGAAGCCCAAATGGGAGACAATAGCACAGGGTGCAATTTCACTGCTGCTGAAAACAAAGAAAGGATCACTTGCCTTCACCTGCTGGTTATGCACTTGCTGATCCAACCCAGCCTGGAATTAGCCTTCACGCTGCTGTCTCATGTTCAGGCCATTGCTCACAGGGACCCTCAGGTCCTTTTTTGCAGAGCTGTTGCCCAGGTCCCCAGTAGGTCCCCACTAATGCAGGGAGCTATTCTAGGTGAGGTGCAGGACTTTCCAGCTGCCCATGCTGAACTTCGTGAGGTGCCCATTGCCTCATTTCTCCATCTTGTCCAGGTCCTGAACAGCAGCCCTACCCTCCAGGATATTGACCTCCTCCTGTTTTGTCATTGCCTCTCAGCTTGTCGAGGAGGTGTTATCCCTCAGTGTGCAGGTTGTGGGTGACATTGGTGTAAACCAATCATGGCCTCAGTATTGACCCCAAAACTCACTTATGGACTGCCTGAAGGACTCTGAATCTGTGACCACTCCCTCCAGAACCTGAGCATCCAGGCAGTTTTTCACCTGCTTTCTAGTCCATCCATGCAGCTCATATCACCTTAGTTTGGCTACACAGATGCTATGGGAGATCATGGTGGAAGCCTTGCTAAAGCCAAGGAAAGAGAGATCCACTGCTGTTACCACCCCTGCAGAGCAGGGACATATTTGATCAGCAGGGCAGGCAGACTGGTCAGGCACACCTCACCCTTGGAGAATCTATGCTGGCTATTCTAGCTATTCATAGTCACTCTCCTGTCCTTCACGAGGTGGACATAGAGTCCCTCATGACTTGCTTCATAATTTTCCCAGGCACTGAGTTGAGTCTGACCATCTGGTCCTTCCCCAGATTCTCCTCTCTGCCTATGTTTTTTTTCTTCTCTTTTTTATTTTTTTAAGGCAGATCTCACATCAAGCATAGATCAGCAGATCAAACACAGATCTGGCTGAAGCTGATGGATGTACAAAGCAGCCTTCAAGTATGATAAAAGCAGCAAGTGAAGATCTCTGTGCAGAGTGAGAGCTGCTGCAGAAGCCACCCCACTCAGCATCTCAGTGAGCATTGTGCAGCCTGGAAACTGCAGCCCAAATGCTCCTTGTGGGGAGCAACACAGGACAGTCACAGCTAATAACTGCAATTAAAATTAAAACTTTTGCAGTTTGACCAATAAATAATCCATGGTGTTACAGTCTGTTTTCAAACAATTGAAAAATTCACTATATTGGGTTCCTGAGGTTGAAGAACTACAGTTAGTCCCCTGCTGGTACTTGTTAATCCTTTCAATTGCATGCCTATTGCAGAGTTGAACGAGATGCACGAATTTGGATATGAGAATCTGGTCCAGTCCAAGCCTTTCTGATGTGGCTGTTTCAATAGTGAAAACAAAGGCAGTATCAGAGCAGGTGGGGAATACTGTGTCATTTCTGGAGGTATGAAGGAATTCTTATTATTTCCTGGATGCAAACAGTATTTCTACTTTGTAATGCTGGATCACTTTTCACTGTTTTTTTTCAATTCTAGATATGAAATCTCTATTTTTAAAACTGATTTTATATCTCTCCTTGATGCAGCTATATAGTGCACCCTAAAAGTTTTCACCTAACTGGCTAATTACATTTTGTTTTCAAGAGAAAAATGTTTTAAACTTCCCATAATATTAAATAGCTCCCATAGGTATTTTGAATATTGACCAAAGACATGAAGGGGATGATTGACTCCATGACTGTCAAAACAAAACTTCCAGAACATCACTAGGAAACTGGGCATCTCAGGGTGCCTGACAGCAGGAGCTGAGGGTTGAAGTAGCATCTACACTGCCTTGATTGCCCTTGGGCACCCCACCATGCTGGCCCTGGCAGGTAGCATAAATTTGTGTTTTAGGATGAAGCTTTGAACTTTCATTCTCTGATTGTACAGATCCCAAAATTACGTGAAAAACTGCTAAAACTGTAGTTCCCCATCAACAAAACAGCAAAGCTTTTACCATTGTGCAAAGCCTGAAGTGCTGACTCTCTCAGACCTGAGGGTGTCTCCAAAAGCCAGTGAAGAGCTATCTGATCCTGCCAGCAGTGATCTGCAAAGCTATGAAGCCCTCTCTGCTTTTCAGGTTTCTGATGCAAGCGCCTTTCGTAACACCAAAGGCTTCCAGGTACAGGGAGCGTGGCCAGCCTGCAAAGCCGAGTGCATATCTCAGCCAGCTTGAGGCCAAAATAAGCTGACCTCTAGATGATCTTCAGAAGATGATGAATAATGCATTGCATCTCCCAGAAGGCTGATTTCTGTCCGTACAGTAACTGACAGTTTTCCTGACATCCACCAACCGTATCAGCTTGCCTATTTTTGAAAAGGGTTCTGGGGTTTTTGAGGGAGAAACCTGTAAGGCAAAGGAAAGATCGCTTCAAAAAGAAGTCAAAAACTATTGCAACCATCAAATGAGTGTGACTTCTGTGGCACACAGTGGCTGCAACGTTGAGATTCCTCTGAACACAATAAAATCTGTCCAAGAAGAAATAGCACAGATGGAGAAAGACAGTGGGAACTGAGGGCTAATTAATTAGTGCTGATTTGGTGTTTGTGGCTAAGCAGACACAGTAAGTAAGTAAGACATACATTTGTGAGGTCATGTAGAAATTTCCAAAGAAGCTCTCTTTGTTGGCAAATGCCAGTGCTGGCACACATACTACCCGCTATGAGAGATAATTCACATGTCATTCGTTATGGAAAAGGTATTACACGGCAAAGTCCAAATCCTTTGGTTCAAAGAAGTCCCCAGGACTGCTTCAGACTAGCTGCCTGCCATCTACAGCTGTTTCCTGCTGGGCTGGGGCTGTTTCCAGGAGCCATGGGATTCCCAGGATCAGCTGGGCAAAATCATCTCTTGGTGAGTGAACTCCCTACAGTGAACAAGAACCCTACCATGCAAGAAAAGGTTTGTGTCCCTCTGCTCTTATTCTGGAATTGCCATTAAAAAAGTTCAGCACCAGCAGTCTCATGTCATGAGTCACAAAAGTGACTTTTAATTCCCAGAAGGAATTTTTAATGTTATTTAATGCCTAGAAGTTTACACTTGTTTGGGGTTGGGTAAAGCTCCTAAGCCCTGCTTTGGTGCTTTTAAAAATGTGCCATGCCAATTAGCTGCAGATGTATTTTCAGGTTAAGAAGGTTGCTACTGGAGATTCCCCTCCTTTTTTCAGCTAGACCATTTCCTGGGAGCAAGCTCTGCAAAATGTCTGAGGTCTCACCCTCATGGATGGCAGGAATCGGCTGCACTTCCTTCTGGTATGGATTTTGGGCAGTGCTGCCCTTTAGTGCTCTGTCCTGCTCCTCTTGCCATCCCAGTGCTCCTCTGGTCTGTTTGCTCTAGCTGGATGCTCACTGCAAAGCTGGGATTGTTTTAAATGCTTTTAATAGTGGGGTGGCCGGTTATTCTTAAATGAAAATATATACTTAGACACAGCAAATGCTTTAGCTTTTAGAGAACAGATAACTTTCGGGGAACCACATTTTCTGCCAGCATAACTTCAATGGAGAAAATGCAACATCTTTTCCAATAAAGCCTGAGTGCAAGGGATCACATCCATTATCAGGACTTGAAACTGCTTGTAAATAAGAGCACAGACTTCTTTTGAAACATAATAAAAAAGAATGTTTCTGTATGATTTATTATATATTCATTATGCTCAGGCTGACACCACTTGTGTTCCTTATGTGCTTTTCTCAATTACAATCTTAAGCACTTGTATAATTCCAGGCACCTGGAGACCTTGGTTTGCTTTGCTGGGTGCTGCTTCTGTTTCGCCTGATGCCAGGGTTATGCTGCAGTGTGTTCTACAGTCTAAACAAGTAAAACTACTGTTTTTGACTGAAGTGTGTCTTGTCTCTTATTTCTCTTGGGGTTTTATCTTCTGAAGTGGTTCTCTGGAGTAAGCATAGCTCCAAGGTCTTCTCCATGCATTTGGAAGATAACATCCGCCTTGTTGGGGCTTGCTGATTAAACCATGTGGGAATGAAGGGCCATTTGACTCGCCAGCTGCCTTAGGCCTGCTATGATCCTTTAACAGCCTGGGCGACACAGCAGGAGCTGGGACTTCCAGGGTCTGCGCTGTTGTGCAGGGAAGTTGGATGCTTCACTGGAAGAAAGCAGGGACATATGGGATGAGAATTGAGTGTCTCAGCACCAAGGGCAGTGGGTAGGGAAGCAGCTCCACAAATACAGCTCAGAGTATAGTAACCATTACAGGAGAGGGTGTGTGGCTCCTCCTGTTCCTCTGACCAACGGGTCAATGCTCACCCCTCCCTGAGGTCAGGACAGGCTCCCATTGCTCCCCTGCAGGCTGCACCCACCTGGCTGAGCTCAGGCCGGGGCAAAGCTCACTCCTGGGGAGGGCTAAGGTGGACACAAAACCTTGCTCAGCCTTTTTCCAGCCAGCATCTTCTATCTCAAGGAAAGATGACAAATTGTTTGTTAAATTATTTAAGATATTACTGACTGGTTATGAATTATTAAAGTGTTTATTACTTACCATTTGGATGGCAACTCAGGGCAGAAAATCACAAGCCTTTCAAGAAACCTGAGGCCAGCCTTTGCGTGCCAGACATGCCGGAGACTCGGGGTGAGCCGAGGTGGTGGGTGCAGCAGCATCTGGTGTGAGAAAAGGCACGGCTGGAGCCTGGAGTGTGATGCAGCCTGCGCTGCTGCAGATGGCTTTGCCACTGGTGCTGCAATCTCACAACCTCCTGCCACTCCTCCCAGTGCTATTTTTATTGAATATTTGAATGATGGCCATGCTAGAACCCCTTTATACCACGCGCCATAAAACCTACGACAGAGACAATCCTTATCCTGGTGGTTTTCTCCCCATTACTGCAATTTTTTAATAGATTGAACTATGTTTAGGTAGGAGAGGACACTAAGAAGCAAGAGTATGCTAATTGTCATCAGCAAATGTGTGTTTGTTTATGGTCTTGCTCTGTTGAAGATGTTTGAAATTTTTTATACTGGCCTTATTTCCCCCTTCTTTTCAGCCTCCGTCATGTTTGGTTTGTTTTTTGTTTGTTTATTTTGGTTTGTTTTTTGTTTGTTTCTGTGTGGGTTTTGTTTGTTTGTTTGTTTGCCTTTTTTTAAAAATTTTCCAATTCCTTGAAACTGTAACCATGTGCTGATCATTAGGACTTCTGTTCAATGCATACTTATCCTTTGTGGTCAACGTTCACGAGCTGGAGGTTAGTGATCAAAGAAAGAGTGTACCTTATCTTCCAGTGTTATTTTGAGGAAGACAAAGCCAGGAGATAAGCATAGTTTGGACATGCAACTCTGCCTAACAATGTTAGACTGCCTCCACATCAGAGTTGAGACAGTCAGGATCGGGCAGTGGTTAAAATACAACTAACTACTTGGAGCAAAAATTCTGCTGCTGGGTTCTGACCAAATAACGTGGCTGCTCAAAACTGAGAAGAAGCTCACAATTACCCTTTGGGCTGTGAAATGAGTTTGGCTTGCAGGCATAGATATATGACAACATTCAGAATCCACAGGGTAGCCAGCAATTGCTGGAAATCTCTGAAAGTGTTTGTAAAAACAGTCAGCTGAATATGTTTGTCCTTGAAATGCACTGTTTCTTATTTAGTATCCTGTGCTCATTTTTCCTCCCTTGCAAACATTTCAGTCATTCAGCCCAGGAACTGATTAAACCACCCAGTAAACACAGTACAGATGTCAAAGTGAAAAATACACAAGCTATTCATAACAAGCCATCTGCTGAAAATAATTTGTCTAAACTATTTGGGGAAAATTTACGAAGTAATGAAAATGCTCAGAGATATTTGGGAAAATTCTGACTATGAAAAATGCTGAAAGGGCCTAATGATATATTTCGGATACAACTGAAACCTTTACAGCTTGCTGCAGGATTTGGGATACTAAATGCTCTTTGGCCTGCCATGCTAAGTACTGGCTGCTAAGTTTTGAAGCACGTAAGCCTTTTTCACGTTCATGATTACCCTACTGAACGTGAAGATTGGGCATAGTCCATGGTCTGATTTATATTCCCAGGGTGATAAATGGCCAAACTCCCACCCGGGCTGTATTTGGACTGTATTGGAAGCCCAGACTTTAGAAATTCAAGCCATCCAAACAATACTAAGTCATACCCAACTGTTGCAGATCTTGCTCAAGAAAAGACATACCTAACCTTCAACCATTTTTTCATTCAGGTAAATCACTGTTTTTCCTTGGCTGTTCAAATAGTTTCTGTTGTGCATTATCCTGGTTTTCAGAGCTCGTGGTGAGTTCTGAAGATGTGCTCTTTCATGTGCCACAGCTCCAGCAGCATGTTTCTCCATTCTCTGCATCATTTCTTTGCCTTGGTTTACATATTGGTGCTTTGACAGACACCTGAGTGGGTTTTGTGTGTAAAATGCAGATTCAGGCCCCTGGGAGATGTATTTGCTGGTACATCAGAGATCTCAGTTTTAAACCACAAGCAATTTCCTGAAGAAGGCTTAAAGTGAAATAAGAAAGAAGGGGAAAAGATTAGTATCTCCAGGGGACATTTTCCAGCACATCACTTAAATCCTCCTCCCCAGCCTACAGGCTGAGTAAAGGTTAATCCTATAGCAACTAAAATCCCATACAATCCACACTCCCTCAATGTACACATTTCCAGGAGGAATTCCTCTGACTGAGCGTAGCTGGCAGGCTCACAGAAAGGTATCTCAGCTTAATGGCCACAAGTCAGTGGATATCTAGGTCCATCAATCTCCAATGGATATAAAAGTCACACAGGGACTGTGTGCATGTGCGGGATGGGGGCTTCCTTTGTGAGGAAACCGTGTGGACCAAGAAGAAAGACCTCTCTGAAAGCCCACACCCTCTTGGGTCGTCAGACCTTTCACTCTGGGATTAATGGGCCTGGGTCAAACAGATAGGTAGGTACTTAATGAATTTTTCAGTAGAGGTTACATCCAAAGTCTGTGTTGTTCCCATGTCCTGTTTCTTCTTTTCTTTGGAAACTGTCAGTAAAAATATTCTAAATAGACTGAAAAGTCCATAAGTAAAGCTGGTTGCTGAACTTCACCAGTGATGAACAGAGGGAAACTTCTTTTATGTTTGTAGTCCGAAATTGTTTTCCATTTTTAAGTGACTTCTGATATTGAAGTCCTAATTAGGTTCTTTTAAATAGAGATGAACTAATGCATTGTCCAGCTGCTCTTGCCACTGTCCTGTGCTTGTTGATAGTTGCCCATCTGCTCTTTGCCAGCTTAAAAATAAACATCCACTACTAAAATGAAAAGATGTTCATTTAGAGTATTATCCTCATGTTACACAATCCAGTATTTTCCATCTAAATGTTCGTTCTGTTCAATAAAAAAAACCCCAAAAAATAGAGTAGCTTGTGTTACCAGAGGGACAAACTGAAGTCACTTTATGAAAATACGCCATAAAATGTAGTTGCCAAATGAAAAGTTCCAAAACCCGCGTTAGCCTGCTTCCTTGATCTTTCGCTTTCTAACACCCAGATCCACGGAGCTGTTCGTTGAGTACAGCGGGAGTGAAGCGCCTGGGTGTTATAAAGATTTGGACTGAGGGTCTCCAGCCTTGCACTGCGCGCAGCCCTGATGGAGCTTCGGCACCATCTGCGCTTCCGATGGGAAACGATGGGAACACGGGCTGCGTACTCAAAGACCGCTGCAGGTCTTTGGGTAGAGGCCCCCGCCTGTTTCCCCGGCGCTGGGGCTGGCGAATCGCGACCCCCGCCGCGGAGCAGGCGATTGCGGAGAACTCGGGCTCGTTCCGGAGGCAGGAGCCCGAGATATGAGCAGCGAGCACACGGCGCGGTCTCGGCGATGCTCCCGGGCAGCGCCGCTCCCGCCGGGGCGTGTCCCCGCTCTGCCGCCGGCCCTGGGCGCTCCGAGGGGAGCGGGGCCGAGGGGAGCGGGGCCGAGGGGAGCGGGGCCGAGGGGAGCGGGGCCGAGGGGAGCGGGGCCGAGGGGAGCGGGGCCGAAAGGAGCGGGGCCGAGGGGAGCGGGGCCGAAGGGGAGCGGGGCCAAATGGAGCGGGGCCGAGGGGAGCGGGGCCGAAGGGGAGCGGGGCCAAAGGGAACGGGGCTGAGGGGGAGCGGGGCCGAAGGGGAGCGGAGCCGAGGAGAGCGGAGGCCAGAGGGAGCGGGGCCGAGGGGAGCGGGGCTGAGGGGGAGCGGGGCCGAAAGGACCGGGACAAGAGGGGAGCGAGGCCGAAAAGAGCCGGACAAGAGGGGAGCGGGGCCGAGGGGAGCGGAGGCGAGAGGGAGCGGGACAAGAGGGGTGCGGGGCTGAGGGGGAGCGGGACCGAAGGGCGGCGGTACCAAAGGGAGCGGGACCGAGGCCGGGGGGAGCGGGGCCGAGCCGCCCGGGGGTGCCGGCAGCGGCAGCGGCCGGGCCGGGCTCGCCGGGTTCGGCGGGGCGAGAGCGGCACCCAGCGGTACCCGGCGGCACCCGGCGGCACCGGGACAGGGGACAGCGCCGCGGGCTGTGTGTGGCACCGGGCGTGCCGCAGGGACGGGGCCACCAACTTAGCAGCGCCTGTCGCGATAGCACAGCGGGTGATGGTGAGATACTGGCACAGGTGGCCCGGAGAGGCGATGGATGCTCCATCCCTTGAAACATTCATGGTCAGGATTGGATGGGGCTCTGAACAACCTGATCTTGTTAAAGATGTCCCTGATCATTTCAGGGGGTTTGGAACCTTTAAAGGTCCCTTCCAACTCAAGCCATTTGATGAATTTATGATTCTATGATACCATAAGACTGTGTTTCAGTGAGTCTATTGTTCTATGACTCCTAGCCCTGGGAAGGCCTTGAAAACTAATGTGATTTTCTGCTTTTGTTTTTGTTCTAATAAAAATCACACACACATGGAGGAGTGGCAGAGGCCTGAGGAAGCCAGAGGGAAGGTCTAGGCTTGCTGCTGCTGTACTGCGGGCAGGAAAGGAAAGGGAACTACAGGCTTTGGGACCTTTCTCTCTCTGTTACAAATATCAGGGAGCAAGATTTCTCTACCCACCAGCTTTGTCCTGAGGGAATCCTACCAGAGGGAGCCAGAGGTGCTTCAGAGCTGGATTGCATGAGGCAAACCTGACCTTTCTTTGCCAACAGGAGAAATGGAAGAGGGGGTGAAAATCTGTCAGACAACTGTAATCCCAGCCAGTGACATTTCAGTGGAGCTGCTGTGGGCTGGGAGTACTGCACTTAAGAACAGATTTTTTGGCAAAAAGAACTTAACCCACTGCCTTAGAGTAAGAAACACCACATTAATCATGTTTAGAATGGTCTGCATGCTTGTGTGAACCAGCCACAAAGTCCACAGCCCATCCCTCACCATCCTGCTCTGGGTCTGATCCAGAAACAGTGCCAATTCTGCCAAGTTTTGCTCCAGCTGAACTCCTAAGGCAAGTGAATCTTAATCCTACCCCTGTTTAAGGTGTTGAACATTGCTTTGTAAGAAGTGACTGTTTATAAGGATGATACAACTGCTTGGAAACATAATAGATAAATAAATAGTGTTCAAATGCCTGCATTTCAATAGAAGTGGTGTTTGGTGGAAAAAATATTTTAGGAAAAAACCTGTATTTATTATTGGTTTAAATCTTTTTAGCGTGATTACAGACTGGGCTGACAATCTACTTTTCATGTGGTGTAAAAGAATCCTCCTAAATGAATAAAATATGGGAATGTTAAGAGCTCGGCTTAAAACCTAGCAAAAAAAGAGGAAAGAAAAAAAGCAGAGAGAGCACAGGCAAGTCCCTGTCTTAGCTCTGAGAATTCGTGGTTGGGATCCTATGAAAGAACAACCCCTGGTGGGATAAGAATTAAAATTAGAAGAAGAAGAAAAAAAAAACTAAAATACAAAGTGACCCATGAAACCTAGCCCAGAAAGAAGGAGGGCCACCAAAGGAAATGAAGTTAAGGATATGTTTGGAAGGAGTTTGTTTTCTCAAAGCCTTCCGTTTCACTGCAACTGATTTAAAACCAGGGTTGTGTTTCAGCAGCAGCAGTTGCAGGAGTGCAAGAGGGGAGTTTGCCACCTCGGCCTCTGCCAGCGTGCTTCACACTGAGCTGTTTCTGGGATTGGGCTCAGAAGCTGTTCATAGGACCAGACCTGGAGGAAAAGCTGCCCTTTCCTTCTGGTGGCCCAAGCGATGCTGCACAAAAGTTGTCCCTTAGCCTGGCTGCAGACAAACCCAGGACGCTGTTGCCCAGCAGTTTTCCCTGTGCCCACAGGGATTTGTGCAATGCAGGAATTGAACCAGATTTTGCTGAGGAACCAGTGACATGCTATTAAAACCTTTTGCATCATAAATGCTTGTGGAGTCATTGTTGCCCCATCAACTCAGCTTCTTCCATCTCACATCAATGGCTTCACAAGTATGCCTACTTACTTGTTTACTTCTTGCCTTTGTTGTCCAGACAGCAAATCACTGAACAACAGCTATTTTGGGGGGGTTTTGTTTGTTTGTTTGTTTGTTTTTTGTTTTCTTTTCAGGGCCATTTTTCTATTCAGCTCACTTACTGTCTTGAAAAAAACACTGGAGAGGCCTGAGCAAGCTGTCACAGAGTAGAGCTGACCTTGAAGTGCTGTGCCAGAAGGTTAGCCCCAAATTGGTGTTCAACACAGCAAATTCCCACGAGGAGATTGGGAATGGATACAGGAACAGAGAAGGGGTTTATTCGAAAGGACATGGGCCCTCAGGAAAGAAAGCCAAGCATGTTGTGTGGTGGTGGTGAGACAGCCTTACTCCTGGTAGTGACTTCAGTGCAGTGAGATTTCCATTTTGTGACTGAAGTAATTTTTTCCTCATGGGCCAAGTGTTTGTTAAAGCAACGCCCTGCTTGCCTGTTGCCTGCCTCTCCTAAACACACTGGGTGGTGGGAGGGGCAGCACATCAAGCCGGGCTGAAAAGTAATGTTTTAGCAACTTCAGTGAAAATGTCACTCCTCCTGTATGTGTACCTGGTTACACAACACACTCCATTCCCCCAGGCTGGCTGTTTTCCAAAGGCAGGGCTGTCACAAACTGCTAACATCAGAGCTTTTCACCTCACAGTGCTGCTGCAAGTGTGGGCTGCTTTCAAGCTCAGGGCACAGTGCAATCCCACTCCAGCCAGCACAGCCTTGCTCCTCTGTCCACTCCCACTATTACCTTCTCCTTGATCACAAAACGCTTCTTGTCTCTCCCCACACTGGTAAACTCTGTGGGGACCATGGCAAAAACAGCTGACCCCTGGGGATTTTGTAGCTCCTTTCTGGGTCAAGATAGTCCTGCAGTGGCAGGTGGTGCCTGCTGTTTCATCTTTCCCAGTTGATGGCAGGCACATTTCCCAGATGTGTTTTCCAGTGGCCCAGGTTCCAGCCCTCCTCAGGGGTGTGGTAGGTGTCCATGAAGTCCAGTGATGTCAGCTGGGGGTTGCTGACACCACTGAGCAAACACATTCCAAGGGATGGTTCAAATAATAGATAAATTATGGGGAAGTTTCTGCTTAGCAAGGATCTTTACACTTGAAGTACTTGTACTAACCATGTCTGAAAACAGCGGTGTGGACAGGGAAATATAAATTACACTGTCAAAAGCCAAGCTGAGTAAATGCTGCAGCTTGGATGTTTCAAGTTCATTAGCTCTTTACAAAGCCATGCTTATACTGATTTGGATAGAAAAGTATCTCCAGAGAAGGGATGCAAATCTGCCATCATGGTCCAGGGATTGAAGAGCCTGGTTGTCCCTTGCCACAGCACAGGTGCCTGGGTGCTGAGCTGCACTTGGGAGCACAACATCTCACTGCATGTCATGGCTGAGGACACTTTATTGCTTTCTGTCAACACCCCAGCACTGAGCTAGGAAGTAATATGTGCTTCTAGTGATGTGATCCCTCAGACAGCATTTTAAATCAAGCTTCTGTCTGTGGGGAGGCATGAGAGATCCCGTGACACCATTTTTATTTCAGGAAGAATAAAGGCATTCATCTCTGCAACATTGGATAGATTCACTGACTTATCCCAATAGGGCATCTTCACATAAACAGCTGAATTAAACTGCAGTCTGGAATAGCAGTCAGGGGTATGAAACTCAGGCACTAATTTTAGTTCTTCATTGAAACTATCCGTGTTTTATTGCTCTGAAGGAGGGTAGCCAGCAGCTTGTGCTGTGTCTTCCAAATAATGGCACTATTTTTCCTCTAAGTAATTTTTGTTTGAATGCTGATAACTGGTATTTATATTTTCAAGCCCAGTCATGGCCAGAACTGTGAGAAGAAGATCAAAACAAGTTCCAGCCTTTATTTTCAAGGAATCTGGCAAAGCTGTGGAGGCCAAACTGCAGTTTAAATCTTTAAAATGCAGTATTAGTTCTAGGACAATTGCACTAAGACAGCTAAAAGAGGAATGGTGATAACAGTTTTAATACCAATGGGGACAGCTGATTTGAATTAAGCCTTTTCTCTCAAGTGAGAGACAGCAGCCCTTATAAGGACCACAGGTCTGCCATGGTGGAGCTTTTCATGACCATTCATAGTCATAACCTGCCTGAATGCCATGTAAGCTTTGAAAGCATTATCCAAATTTTACACATGTGGGGCTGTGGCCCAAGTCTTGGCCTGGGACCTCCCCTGAGAGCACTTAGCAATCTTGCAGTTGAGCTGTAACTTGTGAGAATCACTCCCATGCCCTTCTCACCTTCCTTGCCCTATACCAGCATCCTCCAGGCTGGATCTCCCCCTCTGGCCCTTGGGCTGATGACAGCCCTTAGATGGATGTTCATACACTGCCCAGCTGCTTTGAGGGAGGGCAGAAGAGCCAGCAAACGCCTCTGGTCCTTGGACTAATTTCATTCTCCAAGAAGTAGAAAATAAAGATAAGGAGAAAAACAAATCAGTGTGTGGGGTAGAAAGCAAAGTTGATGAAGGATATAGATTTGTATGCTCAACACAGCCTATGGTGTATTTAAATAACATAGCAAGGATTCAAAAAAATCCAGTCCTTTTATTTTAAAAGTAAGCATTGCAAGGCATGCGAGTTAACAATTTGGTGTTATTTTTAATTCTTTGATTTATTTATGCATTTTGAAAGTTGTCTCAGTCTCATTACCTAACAACCCAAGAGGACAGGAAAATGCACAGTGCATTGTCCTTGTATCTTTTCTCCTTTTTAGGTTTTGCATCAATCTGATTTTTTTCAGGTCAGTTTATATTACTGTTGGATCTGAGTGTGTCCATCACCACATAGTAAAGATGCAAAGCTGCAAAGCCACAGATTCACAGAAGGTTGCTGCCTTATGTCACCTTTTCACAGACCCGGCAATTTTCCTTATCATTGTCAGCAACTGGGATAGTCTACATGTGAACTGCTTACAGTAGGACCTGCCCTATTCACCCCGTGGGACAGGACTTCCCTGCCTTCCCTCTGCCTGCCCTTTGCAGAGTTTTCAAGAGCATCCTGCCTCCCAGCAGCTCAGACTACTGGGGTAACGGGAGAGCTCTGCTCCAGGCAACCACTTCTCCCTTCTCCTAAGCATTGCTACTAGAGTGACACAGAGGTTTAGCATCTCTCACCTGCCACCAGGGTTAGTGATGCAACATATTCCCTCTCCTTTTGTCCAGAAAGCTGCATCCCTCTGTCCCCACGACTGGGGTGACTCTGAGGAGCAGAAATCCAACCCTGGGGCTGCATCCTGTATAAACTGTACCTTGCTGGAGACAAGTACTGCAGATGGCTGCAGCTGCTCAAGCCAACTGGGATGGCAGCCGCCGACCCCCACGCACCAGCCCCGCGGCTCAGGTGTCCTCAGGAAGGAGAGAATTAGTGAGGACTTTAATGCTGGATTAGGCTGCCCCAAGTTTTCCCTTTTTCTCCTACCACCAGCTCAGCCCATGAAAGCAGGCGGTCTCCGGTGTGGGTTACATCCTGGGACTGCCCCTTGGAGTGGCCACGTCCTCTCCTTGACCCACAGCCCTCCTACCTCTCCAAGCGTCTTGAGGTGGTTGATGCCTGGGAGTGTGTCCCAGGGCATCCTAAGGGCACAGGGATGGGAGCTGCTTGAGGCTACAACTTTGAGTGGGGACAGAGTGGGGTTCCACTCTGTCCTCTGCTGTGTGAAGTCTGGAGCTGAAATGGAGCATTTTGCAAAGAGAAAAGGCTTTTGCCTCTTCTCTCTGTCTTTTTCAAAACCCCTCCACCTGAACATAGGTAGAGCCCCCTGCACTACACATTTAAAACATTCTCCCCTATGTTTATAGGCTTTCCCTTTTTTGATGAAACTTTTGGGATGTCCCACCAATCTTCAGAGAAATCTGCAGCCATCCTGGCAGACTTCAATGGCCCTTAAGCCCCAGAAGACTGAGCAGCCCAACTTTGTGGCTCTTGCTCCACGGAGGGAGACACACCATTCACCCTGTGGTCAGACCTGCAACCATTAATGCAGCTACTGGGAAACTGGAGCTGATGACTTGTTGAGTGGTAGCTGGTATAGGCTTCTTGGCTGGATTTAGACAGCCCAGCAGGCGGCCCTTCCACAGCATTCATGTGGAAAGCCACAGAGAAGATCAGGATATTGCAATAATGCCGTTTTTCTGAAAAGCCAGTTCAGTGGCTGAATGAGCTCATGTGGATTCAGGACAAAAATCCCATAATTATGCATCACAGAAATAAGAATTATGAAAGATTTCATATATGATTTATCCCTGGGATTTACAGATTTGCCAAAACCGCTGTGTGCCAAAAACCAGGAGAACATACAAGGATATCACTTTTACCCTGTTTCTCATCTTTTCTTGAACATCTGCTACTTGTTGTTGCTAGAGGGAGGTTTGGGACGAGGAGACACACCAGATCTGACCCACTGCCATAATTCTTTCACTTTCTGCTATTCAGTAGTCACTTTTTAACCCCAGTTGACTTTGAACAACTCAGTAAGGCTTATCTGCCACCCTCCTCAGGAGCTGCTTCTCACCTTCTGAGAATTGCCCATCTGAGTTTCCTCCTGATAATCCATAGATATTTCCCAAAGGGTAATTAAAAGGCTTTTGTTAACATCTGTCAGGTCTGCCTGCCGAATTGAACACACCTTGGAGGGTGCTGTCCTCTCACAGAAGAATTAGCAGCAGGACTGACAAGTCAGAAGGAATCTGACTGCTTTTTGTGGAGACACAACCTTGGAGAAACCTCTGGCCCTGGGGATTTGCTTTTCATTTTCTACTCTACAAGTGCAAACAGAACAGAGAAGCTGCACCCAGGCTAATGGCTCCTGACCCTCTCCTGCTCAAGATGTGAGGCAGCAGGAGCCTGAAAATCATGGTTGTGACACATTAAGTAACTGAATTCCCTCTGCCACAGCAAGAACCATGCTCTGTGCAGTACCACTTGGCTGCTGGCATATGAAGTTTCTCAAGGACAGCTGAAGCAAAATTCACACTTTGGGAAGCTGGTGGAGTTTTAGGAGTTAATGAAAAAATGTTATGAGGAATCAGTGTTTTTCACAAGAAATGTTTTAAAGTACGTCCAATTCTCCTTTAGTCAGCGTGATTATCCCTTAGTATTTTCAGTCTTGTCTAAACCAAGCTTCAGGAAGGTTTCACTGCCAACCACATTTTTGTTCATAGGACAAATCTATTGGTACAGACTGTGAGCTGAGCTACAGGGTACAGAGACAACTCATAACTCAGGTCACAGTCCCTATCTGCATGTAATTGTGCCACTCAGAACCCCAAAGGAGATAGGGCACAAGCATGCTTGGCTTCTGTTGAATGTGTCAAACGTCCTGGCAAAGATTTTGCATCAGAGCATGCTGTGGGCATGTGCTTTGTGTACCAAAGCCCATTTCATGCACACTGCCCATGTTCTTGTTCTCCTGCCATGCACTCTGCAATGCTGCTGCTGTGGGTAAATGGCCAACATCAGCCAAAGCTCTGGGAAAAACCTCAAGAAAAACATCCAGAACTCAGCTCACCAGCACAACTCTTGTCTGCTTGGAGCAGAAGGTTTGGGTGCAGCTTTATCTGCTCAGTTTGGTGACCCTGTTCAAGCTGTTGAAGATGCTCAGCTTGGGTGGATATAGGAGCAAGTTTGCCTTGCACCAGCAAATCAGTTTCTGGGGAAAGTTTTCATCAAATTTCAGGAGAAGTTGCAATCTGTGCTAATAAAAATTCACAGATTTTTTTTCAGCCTGACATGAGGTAATCCTGTGACTTCCAGGATAACACAGCTCCATGCATTTCAGCAGTCATGTGGCTGACCAGATACAGTTTGGTGGACAATTCCTCACAACTCCAGTGGGAAGAGTGAGTCTTGACAACTTCTACAGCTTGGTAAGAGCAAGGTTCCCCAAAACAGCATTCCTTACTCACCAGCAGCATGGGGCTGCTATGCCGGGGTGTTCTAAGCCAGGACGTGCAGTGCTCAAGTCCATAAAACCAGTTGTCAAAGCCTTTGGGGTGCTGCTGTCCCTAGAGGGTCCTGGGAGCCCACAGGCACCTTGGTGACGATGTTCCTGTCAGCTGAGGCACAGTCTGTGTGAACTCCTTGGGAACAGCACTTCCTGAGCTCCCACATCCTTCCCTGAGGCTGTGTGTGGTCTGGCACTGAGTGCTTTTAATTCTGATGCCCCAGAGCTGGATCTTGCCCCTGGAGCAAGGGGGAGGTGTGTTGGCATCTATAGTTGTAGCAAGAATTGATCAGTTTGAAAGGATTAAAAAAAATACCAATGGATCCCGTTTTACAAAATGCAGGTCAGAGGGGCACGAGTGCATTAAACCTGGGGTCTCACGACACTGCCTCACCTTTCCTCTAGTGGGTCACAAAGGATGTTTTGGAGATGGTGGCCCACACAAATCCTTTCGGACTGTGAGCAAGGACCCTTGCTGCCTGGGGCACCTTACAGGTTTGAAGATACCAATGGCCATGACCTTCCCTGTGCTCAACCAGGAGTGCCAAGGGCTCATGCAACACCTGATGTCTTCAAGTACCACTTGGCACCACTGGCCAGGCTGAGCCAGTCTCCTACAAAAACTTTTTCATCAGCTGACATGTGTTCCCATCTGGGTCAAGAAAACTTCCTACTGGAAAGGCTCGGTTTTAACTTTTTTTAAAAACAGCTCTTTGATTTATGTTCTGAGGTAAAGATTTAAGGATCCTAAGGCAAATCCTACCTCAGATGGCAGTTCCTGGTATTGCAGATGAAGCAAATAACCAGTAGTAAATAACATGACATGCACCAGGTTTTCCACACATCATTATGGAGGAAGCCATGTGCCCAGAAAAGATTTATGACATACAGAAGCAGAAAACTGCAGAAGTAATGAACATTTTAAAGCAGAGAATATGCCTGTTTAATAGATAAATCTTAATTAAAGAAAAGGGAATATTATCCTGAATATACCTTTTCAAAGTGATTTTCTAGTATCAATATTTTGGATTAAAAAAAAAAATCTGCTATAGATTCCCATGAATATGTCCAGGCAGGATGATGGCAGGACAGCTTGTGCAAAGTGTGTGCACACAGCTGCTGGTGGCTCCTGGAAAACACTTGTTTTCTGAGTGATGGCCACCACCTCTCTCATGGTTATTTTGGGCAAGGTTGGGTGGACTGGTATAGACAACCAGCTTTGAAATCCTCCCTTGTGCTTTATAAGGAAGGATGCCAGGGATGCAGGATGCAGGATGCAGGATGAGGGCTGAGGCACAGGCACAGGCAAACCAGAAGGAAGCACTGGGAACATGGAGGTGGGAGCTTTATAGGATAAAAGCAGGGGACAAGGACAACCTAAGGGGACAAGTAAAATGCTAAAGACAGAGTGCTACATTGTTGGATACTTCAGGCAGTTAGAATAACAATTCACACCTCAGAAATGCCATGGTTTATTTAACGTGTCATTTTTTACCCTTTTGCCCCCAGCCCTGAAGAGGAGGGAGCAGCTGCATGGCATCCCTAGAAACCCAAATCCTGCCCCCTCTGCCTCCTGCAGAATAAATGTGTTATGGGAGCTTTGCTTGCAGTATTTGTGCTTTGCCAACTCCTGCATCTGCAGGTCAGGACATGGTGCAGATTTTGTCTGCCCTTAGGAAGCTCTGAGCTGACAGCACCCATGGATTGTTTTTGCGGCACTGTTAAATTTTCCTGCTGCAATAAAAATTAAACCATTGAGTAAAATACTCCCAATAGGAAACACGAAAATCTGCAAGTGGAAAGCACAGGAAAAGGTTTTGTTGCCATGTCAGCCCCATATGCACTGATGAACAATGAGATATAGTGACTTCTGCTACATTTATAAATGCAAAGTGCCAGGGCAGACTTAGGGCTGGCAGAGGCAGAGAATAGTCTCTGTGGATCTTTGGTTGGATTCAGAGGGTGGACTGTGTGCTCTTCACTGCACCAAAAGGAAAGAGAAGGCAGAATGTGAGTCCTGACTCATACCTGCACTGAGCACATAGGCACAAAAAAACTACCAAAGTTTTTCAGATGTTTTTTGAGCAGGGAAAAAGCAAAGGAGGATGGAGGGATTTCTCACCACTTGGGAAAAAATGACACTATAATTGAAAAGGTGCAATATCCTCTGCCTTCCCTGCTCCAGGTCTGGAGTTCCCAGCATGAAACATGCTGCTTTATTCTGTTGTGATGGGGACAAAATCAAACAGAGCAGTGCAGACACGTGGGCCAGCCATGGAAAGCCAACACTTGTGGGCTCATGAAAGGAAAAACTCTAGGTGCCTCCCTGCACCCACCTGGTACAGAGTGGGGCTCAAGCACCCCAAAATTAGTGTGACTGGCAGGTGCCCCAGTGGAGGGGGCACCTGTGAGATGACTGCAGCAAGGAGACAGGGATGGAGCCCTGGGGGCCCACTGGTGCTTTTCCCCAGGCAAGGCAGGAGCTGGCTGCAGGCGGCAGGAAGGCGGATGGGGAGGGATAAAAGGAAGAACGCTCCAGCAGAGGCCACAGCTGATGGCCGTGCCCAGGGAGCGCGCCCCGGCTGCTTCTGGTCCGGAAACGCCATCGGGGGGCCCAGCGAGGGCGAGCTAGGCGAGGAGAAAAGCAGCCTCAGAGCATGTCTAAGGTCATGGCACTTGACCTTTCCATTTCTTTTCCTTTTGAAACCCGATTACATCTATTTTTAGGCCCGTAGTCGGGGAAGGAGGGGGAGCAGGGGTGAGCTGACTCCGCTCTGCTGTTCCCTCCCTGCGCCTGCCCCTGTTTGCACATGGCAGCGATGGCCCCATGTGCCCACGCACACCCCAAGCCACTGAGTGAGCCGGGAGTGGTAGCAGGGTGCTGTCACCACCCCAAAACCCCTGTAGACTGAGGTCTGCTTGGCATGTGTTACAGCTGATTTGGACAGGGAATAATGCTCCATAGTGAGCAGCTTCGAAGGGGATTTGCTCTGGGTGCTGGGGGAAGACATGGTTTGGTGCCAAGCAGTGAGGTTGCTGCAGACCTGTTCTGAATTGAGATAACCCTGTGGGTGCTGCTGGTGAGCGAGGGGCTGCTGGCAAGGTACTGGAGTGGAGGAGGGACGTGGGGATGTCAGAGTCAGAACACAGAAATCGCCAACTTTGAGACAGATTATTGCAAACCAAGTTAGGCTTTGGGTTTTTTAGCTTTAAGGCAGGCCAAATCACACTTGAAGCAACAAGGAAAAGGGTGTGAAATAATCATGGGCGGTGAGAGGGAAGCTGGTTCCCAAGACAACATTGTCTTCATCAAGTATAACGTTTATCTTATTTTACCATTTTAGCTTGTCTGACCAATAAGAAAAAAACAAAAACCCACCATAACCTTCTGGCAGACTGTTTTGCCAGGCAGACACAGTTTCTCTCCCACTTCAGCTGCCTGACTGCCAGGAGCACAAAGGGGGAAATCCAGGAGCTGGGATGCCAACAGCATAGTGGGTGTCCCCAGGTGGGGCTGGGCTTTCCCTTCTCTCTCCAGGACCTGGTGTTACTTCACCCAGTATGAGTTTTGCTACCTGCCTTTCCCACAGCTCTGGCCAAGCTGGGAACAGCAGTGGTGAGAAAAAAGGCTGGGGGCTCTCACTACTTCGTTCTGCTTTGTACATTGGCATTTGGAAAAAAAAATGCTAAAGTGGCTGGTGACAGTGGCTGGGAGAGGGGTGGACTTGGCTCCCCAGGAATCAGTTTCTGTGATCATTAGCCTCCAGCTTTTCAGGGGGATGTGAGATCACGCCCTAAAGGGACTCTTGCATGGGGAAGCACTAAGAAAGTGCTGCTAGGTCTTTCTGTATGGCAGAATCTCTCTCTCTCTCTCTTTTTATTTTAAAGCAAAAGTTACTCTGCCCACCCAAGGTCTGACTTGTTTCACATCACCCATGCAGTAGCATCTCACAAACATTCAACAGCAACAAAAAATTGTGTATCTGTTTTCCAATATGATATTTACATGTTATTTCATACACCAAACACACACACATACATGCACACACACAGAGCTTTCTGCTTTGTGTTTTTTCTTTAAAAGGCCCACGGTATGGTCAACCAATTCTCTTGGCTGCTTAGCAACAGGCAATTGAGCCTGCCTATCAATTCTCAGTTTATAATAACCTGAGGCAGACCTAGATTTTTGTTTTCCCTTGAGCTTTTGTCTTCCCTTCCCTCTGTAATAAATACCAGAAATGTAGGGGCAGCATGTGTCAGAAATCCCACAGTGGAATATCTTTCATCGTGCTGGCAGGGCTGCTCCTCTGGCAGAACAGAGCTCCAGGACCCACACACCCTACTCTCCTTTGTTAAAACATTTGAGAGATTCATTCTGCATTAGACCACACCCCATCGTAGATTTATCATTTAAACAGCTAAGTTAAAAATAGAAATTTTCTTTTTTGTCAAAAACGAGATTCAAAGAGTTCACCTGAACAGAGAGACTGAACACAATCTTCAACATATACAAGTAACCTGGATACCTCTGTCTTTGAAGGTGCTATAAAAAAAAGACAGAATTGAATTAATTCTCCTGGCCAGTGGAGCCCTAAACAGCATGTTCTGCACTGTGACTTTAAGGGACTGGAGCTGAGGGGCCTGGCTGTGCACCTGGGGGAAATGGCAATGGCAGAGCATGACTGGGTTGGGAACAGAGAGTTGTGCCTTAGTGAGTGCTGAGGAGCTGCTGCCTGGTGTTGGAGGAGGGCGGCACGTGGTGATGATAGAGAGGTGGGTATCCAGCCCACCTGACGGGCAGTGGGTGGGATGTGGCTGGGTCTCATGGCCAGCTTTGCTCTAACAGCACACTTCCTCTGGAATGCTCTTGTTCTCCACTGGCAGCGCCTTAGGGGTGATGCTTGCTGGCTATCACTGCCCATACTCAGGAAGGAAAAGCAACCTGTAGGGCCTGGAGATAAGGCAAACCTCTGGAGATAAAATGTGAGCAAATGGGATAAGCCTGTTCATCCACCTCTGCCCCATGAGCAGGCACGTTCATAGAGCTTGGAGTGGGGATTGTGCGGTTTTTTAAGATGTGACCCCTCCATACCAGGATGACTATGGCTCTCACAGTTATCCTGTACCAAACCTAAGCATTTCCATCATAAAGAAGCACTTCCAGGAGACTGACACGTTTTTTACCAGCAGGTGATCAGGAGTAGCCCAGCCAACCCACGTGTCCTGGATCACTCTAGAAAGAATCAACATCCCTGGTGCTGGTCCTCAGCCTCAGCACAGCCCTTGTGCTCACACAGTGTGGTGCAAAGCTGCTGCCCACAGCCCTGTCCCACAGCCATGTTCTCCCTGCCCATGGTGTTCCTTGCCCAGTCTCCAGGTAGCCTCCAGCTCTCCTGGCTGGGCTCCTCACAGAGGACAAGTGCTTCCCTCATGTGGGGAGTCCTGGCTCTTGGGCAGAGGCTTTGCACCATCCAACCCCTCACCTTACCAAGATATCACTGCCCAGTGTGGATCCCTGCACTCCCCAGGCACTGATAGCCTGTCACCCACAGCAGCAGTAGATGCAACATCAGATGATAACCAGTGTGACAAGATTACAGTGATGTCCCTCATATTCCTTGTGACATCCCAGCCGGTCTGAAGGGGACCTGAAAACAACCTGTTGCAGGGAGGACTGAAATGCTCTCCTTTCGCTCAGGTCTTTGCAAGTCCTGCAGGCAGCCTCTGATCTTTACCTGGCCTACACTGTAGGCACATCAGAGGACCAAGTGCTGTTTCTGTCCAGAGTTCATGACCTGAAGGATGGTCAGAAACTTCTGGCAGCACCTTTGCTTTCTTGGTCTTTCTGTGTGGACCAACAGGTTGTTCGAACTCAGGTTCATGCTGATTCCTGAGCTGGCAGAGATGATGTGGATGGAGAAATCCAGTAAAATGCATGGATCTCCTCTCACAGGCACCAGACACCAGAATGTTCCTCTTACAGCATGAGTGGAGGTCATGCCAGGGAAGGAGAACTGAGGTCCCCATGGTTCCAGCACAGCTCATGTGCTCACCACCCTCCCATCCAGGCTGGAGCCTGCTGAATTGTTCTGAGCTGCTGGATCATGTAATACCATCACTTACCTTTTGTTTACTGGCAATTTAGCAGAGGATCCAGCTTTTTATAAACCAGAATGTCTGGAAATTAAATTAGGCAGGCTACAGAAAAGGACTGGCTTAGGTGTTCCTTTAATTGTAACTTAATGAAAGCAGCATATCACTGGAAATGCACATAGGCAGGACCTTTCTCCGAGAGGCATCCTACAGGAAAGCCACATCCCTGCATGGTGAAAATGCAGTCAAGTGAATTTGTCAGTGTGAAGCTCATGGTATGGCTCTCTTCAGAACCTTCTTACAGCGAGATGGAAATGTCACATTGCTTTTGTTGAAAGTTCAGTTATAACTGTGCCAAAGAATGTGCCAATCTATCTTCTCCTTCATGTTGTGCCTTCCTGTTAGGACAGTAGAATTACAGGACAAAGCAAGTTCTTCCTTCAAAATCGGATATTAAGGGGAAAAAATAAACTTTTAACAAAGTGTGTGCATTTGCCCTGTCTGTAGCAGGAATTAAAAATCTACAAAGAAATCAGGGTGCACTATTGTTTCAGCAGCAATTTCAGGATGCAAAGCATCTTACAGCGATTATAGAAATGCTACACAATCCTTCAGGAAAGGGGAAATATTATAAAACACATTAACTGGCTGTCATGTAAATGAGAAAGAACTTCACTGAAGCCACACAAGGTCTTGTCATCACAAAATTGACAGCATTTTAAGTGTACCTTTAGCTTACAGTAACTCTGGTGCAATTCTCCTCTGGAAACCCACTTCTGCGACAGTTAATAAACTTTTAAAAGTTTAATTATGGCTAAGAGTTTATGTTTAAGAAAATAGAACAACCAGAAAGAAAACAAAACACGGGAACAAATACTCAGACGAGTATTTTAGCATCCTGAATTCAACTCTGTCTCTCAAAATGTTGACATTTTCCTGGATACACTCTTCCCACAGACCCTGGCACATTTATGCACCTGTATATCTGGTGTACATGTGGAATGAGACCCTTTCCCACAGCGAGGATGCAGCACTGGCAGTATTTGAGGGAAACAGCTTTGCTTTACCAAAAAAGCATCAGCAACAACTCCGAAGTCCAAACCAAAATAACACTGAGGATAGAATAAACACAACTGGAAGTGCAAACTGCTGAGAAAATGACTCCAGTGTACAAGAGAATAATTCGTACTGAAGCTTTGTGTGTCCTCAACTATTTATTATGCTTACATACTTGGTGATAAATTAAAATTCTTGTTGGCAAAATGTCCTTTCAAAATTAAATGATGCTGTAGGCTCACCACGAGGATTTTTGTTGTACCAAGTCACATCTGTAATAAACTTTATTAAATGTGATAAAATATTACACAGCTCAAACAGAGAAACCCAACAGGGAAATCATGTCCATTTTTGTTAAACTAAGTAGCAGAGCTTTGTTGTTGGCATTAGAACAACTCTGAGCTTCGCTAGAGATATGTTCTAGAAAATCTCCCCATAGCTCTTAATGAATAATTGAAGGCAATATATAACTGAGATGCTTGTTTGCTACCTCCAGAGCTGGATCCTAGAGGACCATTAAATTAATTTTTAATAACCTATGCTATGGTTAAAGTTATAGGACACAAATATTCATTCTAAACATACTCATCATATAAAGAATAATCCCGAGGTTATAACCTGGCTAGCAGGAGGTGCTCAATGAGTAAGAAAGCAGAATGGGGAACATTAGCACAGCTCACAGCTACTCCAAGTTATTTTTCAGATATTGTCTATGCCTCTTACCTACATGTCCCATGACTTTAACAGTGCACCATGGTGTGAATGCTCAAATTTTCCAGGGCAGTTCGTTTTGCTTTTGTGGTCACCTTTTCCCCGCAGAAGCTGGGATGTGATGAGGCCTTTTGAGTGTATGGGATCTGCACAAGATCTTACCCATCTAAATTATTTATCAGCGAGGAGGCAATTTCTGTTAGTGCCTCAGGGTGATGCTGTAAATGTTTCGCAAATTTATTGGCCAAGAAAAATTCAGTATAATACGTTGTCTGCAAAATAAATTTGTAGAGAACAATGTGATCATTAGGAAATCCAGCCCATTTTAAGTAATTTCTAACTGCACCTAGGCCTCCATTAATCACTGTATAATTGTTTCACCTAATATTAACTCTGTCCTCAAGAAAGGCTGGTTTATCTTTGGAATAAATGAACATAATAAAAGAAGGGAACAATGAGGGAATGACAAAATCAGCACAAAATTTACACCAAAAAAGAACAGAGGAGTTACCAAGTACCCCGTGCCATGAATGAGTCAGTATTTGTATAGAACTTCTACAGTTTACCACCGAGATGAGCAGCATGTAAGAACACATTTGAAGGCAGGTAGACTACATTTTGTGGGGCTATGATGGAGCATGAGGGTTTAGGATACTGTGCTTGTGCCCAGCAAAGCTTTTGTTTTGTCAGAAGCAGAAAACAGTTTTGGAAACCCTGGTTTGTAATTTCTTGTATGCAGATATACCATGCTCCCTCTACATACTCACATAGCTTTATTTGGATGAGAGAATATATATGTTCATTTTGGTTTTTGAGAGGGTATCTTCGAGAGATTTTTCAAATAAAGTCATGATTAAATTTCAAGGCTTCTAAGAGAGACCGATGAGCTGAGAAGGTCCTTTAAGATTCCTTGAAGACATCTGAAGATACCTGTAAATGCAGTAAGGTCTCTATGGCTTTCCTCTGCCACCCAATTAGGGATATGCTACTAAATTACAAGTAGAAATCTCAGCTGCATTAGGAAGGAGGTGGGTAAAAACATGTAAGTGCCAAGCTGAAGCAGTCCTAAACTCGGTTGTTCCTTTTCCTCATTTTTAGGCCAGAACTGTAGATCAAGTGTAGTTCCTGCCAGAAAGTTACAGTTATAGTTTCTACACTCAGTAAAGAGGGAAAGAACCGTAAAGTATATGTAATTTTTTTTTTACCTCCTGACTTTGGCCATGTGGGGTTTAGACCTGCAGGGCCCGTTGTCCCACTCACTTTTCACCATCTCAAAATGAAGCACAGATTTCTGGCTAAAATCAGAATGCACACAAATCCCTCAATTTACAGCACAGTTTATTTTCCCTCCAAAGTTTGTCATGCTAGGGCAACAAAGACCTGAGCAGTGAAGAAACATTTGCAGCCATATGGGCTTTTAAATTCTTATTAATTAATTTGATTTTTTTGTTGTTGTTGTTGTTTGTGGTAATACAGAGTGCAAGAGACAGAGCTATTCCAGCCATCATACAAATACGGACCAAGACAAGTTTCTCTGTAACTAAAACCTTTGTGAACTGGTTAGTCACATCTAGATTAACACTTTGTAACCTTTTAGAGAAAGGTCTCACAAGCTCAAAGATTAAACAGAGAGGAATGTGCATCTGATCGTGCAATACACTAGTGGCCCTGTGTTTAAATATCACCTGGCTGGAGGGATTGTGTATTTCGAAGACAGCAACATGGTTTTCCAGGAATCTTCCCTTATTTGAATTACGCAAAATTGAATAAAAGAATTGACTCAAAACACCATAAGCTGTTAATTCTGTCAGCACTGCTACAAGGTCAGGTAGTAATTTAAGAAAGGCCATTCCTCATTTTTGTTTCTGTGGTTATTTTTATTTTACTTATTTATTTATCTTTTGTAGACAAGCAGGGCTCCTCAGGTCACTCCACAGGGAGGTTGCTGTGATCAGATGTCCTCCCCTGGGGCTGCACAGGCAGTCCTGATGAAGACAACGTCAGCTCGCCCTTGGTAGCTTGGCTTTTCTAAGACATCACTTTCACAGCATCCTGCTAGCAGGGTGAGCCCCAAATCATACAGTTCATGTACAGCAGTGCCCTGGCTGCCAATTGGTGACAAAAATCAAAGTCACACCTAGTGCTCCTTGTTAAGTACTTTATAGCACTTTGAACTGCATTAAATTGAAGGATTTGCATTTATTCTACTTTTTTTTTTCAGCACTGCTGTAAAAGTTGCAGCTGTGTCTCAAAGGACTGTCTGAAATCAATGCGAGCTGAAAATGGAAGTTATCCATGCTCTTGGATGATAACACAAGCAGGATTCAAAAACTCAGTCTACAACCACAACCCACTGACTCAATGAACTTGAAACATCCCATTTAAAAAAAAAAACAACTCCGAATGAGAAGTTCCCAGGAGCATGACAAACCAATAGGTAAAATAATGTGTGGGCTGGACAAAGCACTATCAAGGAAACGCCTTGATCTTGAACTGTGGCCGCCAGATCACAGAGCAGTCTTGAGGGAGGACATCAGGTTCCCATCCGACTGCTGCTTTTATTAAATGGTCCCAGAATATCCCATTACAGAGAGAGGGTGCATACAGCTATCACAGGCATTAGCTGACTACTCAACTATGTCCCTGCAACATAAAAAAATCAAATTACAAAGGAGATGATGAAAGAGAAACAATCAAAAAGAAACTAAAACTGACTGGTATCTTAATCTACAGTAAATTGCCTTGCGTTGTCCTGAGTAGCTAGGTAGGGATGTTGGTACTAAATAAGATGAAAATGAACCCTGCTCTTTTTATTTAATCTCGATGTTAAGAACCATTCATGTTGCCATTGCAGCCGTTACATTTGGCACAAACTTGGGCTGCTCTCACTTTTCCGAAATCTTATTCCTGTTAAAATCCAAGAGAACTTTACAAAGAGGATAAGCAGCTCAATTTTAGGCATGTTGGGGGAGTCTCTAGTTAGCACAGCTCACAGCATAGACATCTAAACCTATGTTCTTTTGGTAAATACGTTAGGAAAAGTAAAAGGGTTAAAAATCATTTAAAGTCACTAAAATATGGAGCCACACAATAGCCAAAAGCTATGGAAATAGAAGATCACAGAAAGACAGTTTCAGAATATAAAAGCTGGCAAGAAAATATTAAATTTCGGCTCTACTAAATATCTTCTAAAGGTTTTTTGTCTTAAACACATTACTGAGCTCATAATCAATCAGTCTGGCTATTTAGACACAGCGCCCCATCGGAGGATTTAGCAAAAATGAAGTACTAAATTATTCAGCATTTAAGCAATTGTATAAGGAATATGTAGCTGAAAAGGACAAACTGCAAAACAAGATCATTTCCCCGTTACATCAGTATGTACTGTAGTTTTAACAGGGCTTTCCAGGGAGATATCCAGTCATTTTTTCCATGCACAGAATTGAGACCTCAGCTTTTAATCTTGTATTTTAAAGTCAAATTACTCTAGTATTTATATGCAGCTGAAAAGAATCACCTCTCTCTCAATTTCTAAAATTAAAATTTTTTCTGTATTTACAGCTGTTTTCTCTTTCTCTGTTAGGCTACCTTTTTATAAAAAATACCCAACAAATACTCCTGCCCTTCTCTATTACAAATTTGCATGACATTAAGCTTGTAGAGAAATATTAGGAAAGTTTCATCTTTTTATACATGTACTACACACATACTGTACATGAATCTGTCCAAGGAGTCACGGAGATAACACTTTTCAGACAAATGCCATATATTTTCAGAAAGACAACTGGAAATTACTAAGTGTAAAAATTTCCGTTTCCTCAGAAACTGTCATGTATACAAACCAGATGAAATTTACATTTTCCATGAAGAGTTTTGATGAATTTTGGATACGCTTTGATACATCAGCTGTAATCTTCTGGGAGAGTTTCCCTTTTTTTTGTCTTCCTCAAGATTCATTATCAACCTTTTGAATGCCTTACAAAACATGAATACAAGCCTACTAGTGCTGGAGACTGCATCCCAGCTGTTAACAGCCATAGGAACAATGACAAAACGGACACTATTGCATGTAATTTCATGCAATTTTCATACACAGCTGTTAAAACACAGGCAGGAGTTCTGTAACACTGGAATTCACAAGGAATTGATACTGTAAAATGTTACACCAACACCTGACAAAATGGAAAATGTTGTTTGCCAGTGCCTGCATCTCAAGGTCACCGTATTAAACAGCATCAAAATAACTTGTTAAGGTGATAAGTTTTGTCTCAAGCCCCCATCTCTTTTATTTTAGCATTGAATTTCCTTCTGGCAGCTGCACTAAAATACTAAACCACTCTCAGAGGCTGAATGACACGATCTGGGTATCACGGTTTATTGACTCATGACGGATAACCAACACACATTTCAATTCTTTGATCAGTGGTAGGGTTTCTTACTTACCTTTCAAATGTATGCTGCAAATTTCTGAACACTGGAAAAACTCAAATCTAAGCCAAACAATAATGATTAAAACAGCAAGACATCAACTCCACCTGATTTAATATTAGGATTTGTTTTTAAAGAGGATGCTTCTTGAAACTTCATACCAGACGTTTTTAGTTGTTGGTCACAGAGCAGGCAGGAGTCTGGTACTGGATAAAACTACAGTAGATGTCAGTACTCATTCAAATATATTTCCACAATGAAGTGACAGCACCGTCTGTTGAGGGGCTCTGCACTAATTAAAAACACAAGACTTTCAATTCATCATCTGTTTCCTGCCATAGTGACAAAGATTTTCAGAGTTCTAACCTCTTTTACTTTCCCTGCCATACATAAAATGCTAGAAATGAAAATGCAATTCTGGCAGATTTAACCCATATACATTTACCTAAATGGATAATTCTGTTTTGTTACTTTTGGTCTTGAAAATAAATCAAACATGACCAAATAAGCACCTACAACACGCAATGCACCTTTCTTCCCCACTGTTTTTCTAAGTATGTTAAAGAATGTAAAGAGGTCCATATGTCTGTAAAGGCAACTTGATCATTCAGCAGCAAAACCAACGTACAGAAAGCGCACTATAAAAAAATACTGTTAAGATCCAGACCTTACACTGCTGAATTACTGACCTATAGTCAACATTCATTTTTATACTGCTAAACTTCTGAGCAGTTTTAGAGATTTCATAATGCATCTCCTTCAGAATTTGGGGAAAAAAAATTAACAAATATAGGGAAGGCCCACCTCCATGGCATGTAAGACAACCACCTCCCTGGGGGAGAGTGGCAGGACTGGAACTCTGGTTTATTGCACAAACCCAAGAGCCTAGCCTATGTCAGGAAAGTAAGCTGTCATGCTACCCTTTGAAGGTTGACATGTTCTGCCAGAGGATTTTGGCTATTTTCCCTTAGAAGGAATGGTGAGAACTTTCAGATGCATCCCAGACTAGAAATGTTTTACAGCAACTGCTTCACTGCTTCTACACTTAAGATCAGTCCCATTCCCCCTTGTCAAGCTTTGCCTTCTTCAACCCTCATTCCACATCATGGTCTCCATTACTTGGGAAACATCCCATGCCCTATTTCATAAAGGTTCTTTACATCTTGTTCTCCAGCCAATTCCAGTTGTGTGTTCTGTGCTGCAAAGAGAAGGTGCAGTCACTGCTTTCAGTGACATTAAGTGTCAGTCTTCATAGGATCGCCTCAGGCTCTTGTTTGCATCCACTCACCTTCCTTTAGACCTTTTATCTTCCACTCTGCAGTCAAACTGGACAGCTGCTTCTTCCCTCAAGCTCTAGAAAGGGTCATTCAAAGGGTCAGCAAAAAAACCCAACACACTATTACAGTCTTTTTATTCCCAAAAACATCCTATTTTCAAAGAGCTGAATGAGGGAATATTGCTGGGCTACAGCTGATGGGACTGGCTCACTTGCTTTAGCACAGAGTATCAGCAGTGCTAACTGGACTGGGGGAGGGCATGTGCCATGGAAGTCTACTTAGAAGAAACTGTCAATTGATCTTCAGAACCTCTCCAGGCATTGCTGCTAAATCCCCTGGATTGAAGGCTTGAGGAAGTCACAGCTTCTGTCCTGATGTTTTAGAACAGACATTTTTGAGAACACAGTGGGGGCTTTTGCTTTGACATCTTAACAAACAACTTGAAAGTGAGCCTTCTAACAGGAGAAAACAGAAAACCACACCAATTTCCCCACTTAATACAAACAAAAATAAAAGGCAGGTAAGCATTCAACAATTCCTTTCTCTTTGCCAGTTATGGTAAATTCAAATCCAGAAATGTTACGCAGTTGGCCTTTCTCAAATGGTGTTTTCCAAAGTAGTAATCTAAATATGCATCTTGGCATATATTATGATGAAAAAGCGTTGACATGCATTCACACTTTATTTCATTTATTTTCAAGGAATAAAGTACCAGTAAGGATCCACGCATTTGTCATACTGCAAACTCCTTTTGTTCTTAATGAGAAGCACTTACTCTTGCAGACAATCCCACACAAATCAGTGCTTCCTTCCCTTAGATGTCACATTAAACTACTCAGGGTTTAACTGTTGTGTATGGGATTTGCAATCTGTTATAGTGTAAGTAAAGAGGATTGTTGGTATTTATGGAGCAAATGCCGGAAAACAAAAAGAGAATGACATCTGCTTTAAAGTAACCACAGACAGTATAACTGGCATATTCTGGAATTCTAAGGCAACAGTGTTGGACCAGCATGTGAAATTCTGCTGTAGACTCCAAGTAAAGGTACTGTTCTCTTCTGCAAAGGAGAAATATTCTGATGTTTTTGCCTTGTTTTTTTCTATTTAGGGATAGGCAGCGATACGAAATGCCAGCATTCCCCCTTCAATTCTTAACTTCTGCATTCAACCCCTTAAGACAGCATGTAATGTCGGGCTGGAGTAGTACACTCTTTATTTAAGATGATCTATCTGGTGATATTCATGTATATTAAAAATACACATACACATTTTTGCAGACTTGCAATTTAATGTATTTTCAGAATTCACTACAAAAATGTGGTTTCACAACTGTAACCATAAACTGTAACCATAATCATCCTACAGTAGTATGGATAATGTACAGATGTCTTTTCCAAGACTACCAATACTGTGCATTGTGTAAATTGTCTAGGACTGCAATCCTTCCTCAGCAGCAGTTGGAAGAAAATTTGTGAACTGAATACTGATATCAAAATACAGATTTCAATAATTTACTCTTAAAAACATTCATATTTATAACCTCTTACAGAAAATAAAACAATTAATCTGATTATCAGATACATCCCTCAGTTTTTCCAGTTCCAAGGTATACACAGGTCTCCATCCTGCAGCACAGAGTAGAAATGTGAAACACAAAGGTGCATGCCTTGTAGGTAGGGCAACGATTCCTCCAGCAGCCTCTTACAGCAATCTATCATCTGTGCACTGGAAACACTGGGTTCCTTATACAACCGATCCAAAGAAAACTTTTCTGTGGAAGTATTGATTAGCTCCTTCTCTGTAATCATCATCCTAGCAAATGGAGACAACACACAGTGACAAAGTTACAACTTCATCTTTTAAAACCCCCACTTTGAAATAAGTATTCCAATATATATTGAACATATATTAAACAAGAAATAGTGAAACAAGTAGATTATATGCCTGTAAACAAAAGTGTCAATTCATATACAGCTATGGTGGATCTGAGATTATTGTGCAGGTTGATACACGTGTCTCATCTCAGAAGTCAGAGTGAACATTCTCCCATGACTACGAGACCACACACCCACGTTTCAAACACACTCACATTTCAAAGCCTGTGCCATGACATCTTTTTGCTCACTAAGTAACTGGGAAAAACATAATAATAAAAATCCTCTGAGGCTTCATTTTTAATGTAAGGAATGAAAATACTTAAATAACATTGGAAGTTTAGGTTTTAAGTGTAAAATCATGTTCATAATTACTCTTAATTAAACCAGTACTCCGTATGTCATCAAAACCAACAACTGATAGATACAGTAAACTGATGCATATTAAGTGTGTTAGTAACTTCCCAATTGCAGAACTTTGTTGCTGTATTAGGACCGAATGATCTTAAAGGTCTTTTCCAACCTACATAATTCTATGAATTTTGAATCCAAAGCTTGCAGATGATTTCTTTCCTTCACCTCAGAGAAATAAGACACCACCTGACAAACTCAAACTACTCAGAAAGAAAGTTAATGTGTAGATTTAATTAAGTCACTGGAGCTGTGACTGATCAACTGATGAAGAGACAGCTCTGGTTCAGCCAGTCCCACTAGCCCTGGCACTGTGCCACACGAACACAGCTGCACTTCCAAGCCAGTCTGGCTGCAGACACAGCACCACTGCTGCCCTACAGCACGGACCCTGCGCTAGACAGGGGAGGAGCTACAAAGCAGCAGCACCACTGGGGTATGAATCAGCCCAAGCTAAGCACAGGCATCGCTACTGAGACCATTTGCCCGTTTGCTGTAGGGCCTCGCCACTACTCTCCAGAGCTCAGGATGGGACCTGTGTGCACTTGGACGGCACTGAGCTCTGCTGAGGCACTCAGATCGCTGCCCAAGAGCCCAGCCCACTCTGGCAGTCAGCGATAAGCTGAGCCAGTGAGTTAACCTAGAGCAAGCCTGTCCTCTCTACAGACTATTTTCATGCCACCTTCTTGAGTCATTCCCAAATACCTAGGTATCAAGCTTTCCAGTTCTATGAAGTCTTAGGCTCCCTTGAAGGAATTCCAGTTACTGGACAACTGCAGGTTTGTTTTCTGTCACTTCCACAGGGAGGCGTACACCTTTACCACCACACAAACCTGATACTTTAAAGCAGCATGGGAAGGAGAATCCTGCATAACTAGAAGACTGACATTATCCATAGAGATAACAAAACTTTGTGGAGCAGCAGTGTTTGGATCCCCTTGTGCATGGAGGTCAGAATTACAGCCACTCTATGCTGTTTACTGCATGTGAAACATTCAAGTCCACATGCAAAGTACAGCCAGTACATCTCAAAGTATTCTCCTTTATCTTAGGGCCTTCTTAACTACCACACGAGGCTAAGGAAAATCAGAAGGATGTGAATGAGTCCAAGAAAGCATTAAATGGAAAAGGAGGTTTCAGCTTCGATAAAAAACAAGTAAGAGGAAGTATGACACAGCTACAAAACAAAAGCAGCAGTGATACAGAATGACTTTTGCATTTCCTATCACACAAGAATAAAAGAATGACAAATTAAATCACCAGGCTGTGGGTCTACAAATCACAGAACACCTCCTCCCTCTTTCACATACAAATCCCATATGTGATTCAAATATGCTATTTGCTGCCACTGGCTATTTGGAGCCACAAAATGCAAATTGGCTCAAAAAGTAATAAGACAATTAAGGGGGGGAAAAATAAAAAGTCTATTGAATGCTATTAACATGAGATAATGTTTCCAGCTTTAAGTATTTTCTCAAGTGCAGTCAGATAGAAACTGGGAAGGCGTATGGAATAAAAACCCACCACATTTTTTGCTCCATCCATAAAGCCTCTCTGTAAGCTAATAGATAATGGGGACAGACATTGTGACCCAGTATAGTTGTTCTTTACTATTTCATACAAACCAGCAATCATCCAGCACACAAGATATGCATCTTGGCTCTTACATTCTTACAACACAGCTGCTTGTACTCTGAGGGCATAGTTTTCCTGGATGGTGTCTTTATGGGTAGCGTGAGGTTTTTTGGAGAGTGAGTTACCCAGATGCAAATGCATATATCTGCTACAACATCCCTCCCAAAATCTATAGATAATACTTTCCCAGCTGTCACATGTGGACAGTTACGTAGAGAACTATTCGGTAATTACAATTTATATGGCAAAAACATAATTTCCAAGATGGACTAGGATTGTAGAAAAATTCCAAAAAATCATGTTTACTGAAGTCCACCTGCAAAATCTATAAATGTATCCTTCCAAGTAAAGAGGTCTTAACTGAGCTAAAACAACAGTGCCTTCAGCAAGACTCGTGCCTAAATAACTTCACAGAAACATATCTGGGTCTATACACCATGTATACATTAATGACACTGTGAGAGTTCAATAACTCAGTAAAAGCTTTCCAAATAAGAAAAATGAAGTTGCGATAATGTCCTCTGAAAGGACAAGTACCACCCACTTACTTGTAACACTAGTTTATTAAAAAAACCCAGTATCTCTACTTCATCCTCAAGGACACATACAGGCTACAAGGTCAAGAACCAAATTCACAGCTCTGATGGATATTACAGAGCATGGCCTTAATATTTAGTGCTGTGACTGCCTATCATTAACCATTCTCTTCTCACTCACATCTGTGAGGAAGAGTACCCACAAAGTATTTCTCTCATCATTCTTCCCCATTTTTATTTTCTTCACCTTGTTAGGTACTAATCAATATTTTTCTCAACTAACTGACCAACAACCAGAAATAATGATTCTCTAGTTGGTCTCAGTTATCTTGAATTCAGATTGCACTGCTTTTTTGGTCACATTTTAATTAACGTTATTAAAAATTGCTGCTTTTCTTATTATTAAGAAGGTGTTTTCCACCTCTTCTTCAGGGACGTAATCGTAAAAAGAATTATGCGATTTTGTCTTGTAGGCAAAGATATTTTACTTCTGAATGATGTAGAATTGTCTCTACAAGGCGAAAGAGGGTATTTTCTAATAACAGTTTGCATTTGCTAATGCTGTAATTCTTTACTTAGTAAAGCTGACAGGTAAAGTTCTATTTTAGAAACAAAAGAGGTTTTTCCACCAAACGGTATGAATACATTCCTTAAAATTCTGCTCCCTCTCCAAATAAAAACCAGGACATGCAAAGATTTTAAAGAGCTAAATGTACAGAGTCACATGAACACTTACTCCTCCTTTCTTTTCAAATTCTCTCTTGCTTCCTGTGCTTTGGCAAAAATAAACCATTGAAGAGCTGCTGGATCACAGACTGTTGGGATCATAAAGTGTCCAAATTCATGCAAGCTTGGTGCATATCTGTCACTAATGAATGATGGAAGTAAAGAACAAGGTATAATTTTTTAATGCAACTATTTATATAAATTACTTTCAGAAAAAATTCTAAAGATAAAAGAATATAAATTAATCACAATCAGAATAATTGAAGTTATCGAGTCTGGTTCATGAGAACAGAGAAATACAGTAGGTTACGCTTTTTAAAAATTACATTTCAAAAGCAACTGGCAATAATACTCAAAAAATATAAACACCATCATGACAGCACAAAAGTTTTGATTTAATGCAGCAGAACACTCTAAAACAGATAGAACTCTGAGTCCAACTTGAATGAAATTAAGTAGGATTTTCTTCAGTCTGATTCCTTCTTAACCCAAAAAAATGCACTTAAAACCTTCAGAAACAAAAAGACTTTGACATAATGAAAATCCGAGATTATATCACTTTTCTTCTTAGTGAGAGCAATAAGCAGTGAACAAAAATAAAAGAGTAAAAGAAGAAATCAACCTTCCCTGCCAATACCTACCTTTCTAGGATCATTTGCAAGCCTCGCAGACTGCGAGGATGAAAAGGTAGTCTGCTGTCACGTAGTTTATTATAGAAAGAGTTCAGAAGCTCGAAGTACTCTTCTAGAGTCAACAGAGGCTGCAGTTCTTCAATATATATTACTTGGATGCCTCCCAGGAGTTGGCTTATCCGATCTTCCAAGAGCAGCAGCCTTTTTTGAAGCTTATAATAATTTGGCAGTCTCTCAAAAATCTGTGCATACACATGAACAAACATTTTCTATGTTACAGAGCTTAAAAGTTAATTCCAATAAGTTAAAAAATAACAAGAAACTATAAAAGAGACACTTTACAATGCAAACATGGAACCCAAGGGGAAAAAATAAAAATCGAGAAATACCATAGGTGAGAAATATCAAGTATATACATTTTGGGACAAGATATACTCCAAGAAGCTTTTAAGTATTTTCTGTATTTATAACATAAAGGTACCAAAAGGACATAAAAACATGGCTGGATGTCCTCTATATATTCAGAAATTAATAGTCTCAGATAAAAGATATATATATATAATCTGATGCCTATATAAAACATTTATCACCAAAGTTATAGTGGTTGAGTTACTCCTCATACAGTAGTCACTACCTACCATCTACTCTATTGAGATTATCTTAAAGTAGTTTTTCATACAAAAAAAAAGAGCTGCTGCAGCAACAAATCAAGTGATTTCCGAACTATTTCTTTAGAAACCCAGAAGAACAGTAGAATAGATAGTAGATAGTTCTGATAGTAGAATCAGAACAGCTTTTGTCACAATAAAATTTGGTTCAGCATTTGCACTTGTTACAGAGAAAGCCAGCAAAATTCCTTTAAATATTGTAGCTCTGACCAAGCATTCTACAGACTGACTTGGACAGTATTCTACTGCTTCCTTCTTCTAGTAATTAGTGATGAAAAGTAATAGCACTTAGGACTGCTTTCTAAAATGAGGTAGAATTGGACATATATATTCTCTAGAAACTGACTCACCAACCTCATCAAGATCTTTGCTGACTTTCTGTTTAACATTTCACATGATCTTCAGTGCATTTCAAAATAAAAAGCTTTTGATTTCAGGTTCATATAGATACCACTCTTAATGTCTTCCCAAGCAAATACCATCACTACCACTAACTGCACATATCGTTCCATCCCATGGCACTTTGTGTGGCTTTATGATGCCTTTGGAAAATCTCGCAGCAAAGGTTAGGAAGATGAAGCATTTATCTTTTCAAGGAAGTCAGTGTTTATTTTAGTATAATCAGAACACTTTCATTGCAATGACTATCAACATTCTCAAATCTCAGAAAGTTTTCTATTAAATTCTAGTTTCTTAGTTTAAGTTATTAGTAAATTGTTCACGCTAACAAGCCATGGTTTGTTTTCCCCCGAGTGAAACAAATAAAGGCAAAAATTCAAACCACCACCCAAAAAAGACTGAGTGTTAACTTTTCATATTATTCACTGATTGGAATGCAGAAAGAATATTCTGATATTCTAGCAGGGTGAAATTCCCAACTATTAAATTCCACCAGTAATCCCCTTTACGAATAAATATTTTTTCATAGAACTATCAGTAATGTTTCAGTAACCAGGATGAAAGAAAAATTCCTCAAGTGACATGTTGATATTGCTACATATTTAGTTTTCGGTCCTTTGCATACAACGCTATCATTTAGGATGTCAGAAGGCTTATCAACTCTGAACTTTACACAAGCAGCAGCAGAATTGACATAGTCACTAAAGATAAAATTCTGCAACATCCACATTAGCTGCCTAAAAGAACAAAAGGGAGTGACAGGGTTGGTTAGTAGTCATTGACTGAAATCATCAGTTCACAGCTCCCTTCAAATCTCATATTTAAAAAAGATTGGAATAAAATCCATTAGCTTTTCATGGGAATGAGCTCTTTATGGACCACAAAGTATTCTGCCAGGACTCACTGCACAGACTGGAACAGTGCATAACAACTTAGTTTTCTTTATATCTAATCGGAACTGGTTCTGACTTACTAATGAAAGCAAAGATCTAGCAAAGACTGTTGTCAGTAAAGCACACACAGGATTAAATTTCGAATGCAGTGTACATCACTATGCTAAACACATCAGCTAAGTGTTTGCTTTAAATCACTCAATGGTTATCTGCACCTATTAGCATTTTTGTTTATAGTTTAAAAAAGGATGCCACAAGAGCCGTTTTCATTTAATTGGAAATCTTCTTACTTTGGTCCAGTGATGGTGAACATCCATGGTCCCCAGCATTATGTGACCTGCTGCACTCATACCCGAGCGGTCTGTAAATACCACCGTGCGTCCTAGAGATTGAACAAAGCTCTTTACTAATTTGGGTTACTGCAATCATTCCTGCAATTACTGAAGACTTAACTAGGCTGCTAATTTGTCACAAGCAATGTATTTCTGCAGAACAAACGCATGTGAGCAGGTGGTTCTGTTATCCTCAAAATTTTGAAAGGTTCTTGAAAACTGCAGTTTAAGAATTTTTTTCATACAAACCTGACCCAGCATTTGCCTTCTCTCTGTTTGAACTTGATAGATTTTTATTTACTTGGACTTTTTTCTTATGACTGCTTTTAAAATATGAGAAAATCTCATCAGAGAGGATATTCAAAGAATCTGTACAAATCATGTATAAAGTAGGACACACATACTATATGCCTGAAGCATATATAAATTAAAAGTTGGTCAAATAACTATTAAAAAGGCCATTCAACTCTATTTCAGAACTCTCAGCAACATGCAAGCTGTAAGAAACACTTGGACATCATGTTTTCATTCTTTTTTTTAAAATAGAGACAACACAAAAGGCTAATTCTACGTGGATTTTTAGGGGGATAAATCAGTTTTGAGTGTACGTTTTTTTAGATTGAGTACAAATATCCTCAAAAATTCTTTAGGATAAAAGCACAGGCAACTATTTATCAAAATAAGCTTTCACAAAAGTCTTCAGTGTGATGCATTAATCTACAAAACAAGGCTTAAGTAGAAGTTATTGCTCTCAGAAATCAGTTTTCCAAAATCTCAAAGAAAGAGCAACACTGACTTCAACGCATCTAGTCCATCCTTGTACCCTAAGGCAACATCAACTGTACTTGTATGATTACTGAGAGGTATTATTCCAGTGCATTATTAAATATCTTCAAAGATGGAGACTACAACAGGTTCACAAGACAGACTTCTCGAACACTTTCAATCTTTAGCATGCTCAGGAAAAGAAACTAATTTGAAATCTGATACAATTTAAAACTCATTGTCCTTCCCATTCTGTCTTTTGGCAAAGGATTAGGTGAATCCTCAAATGAAAGCCACTCAAAACTGAGTATCTGCAGACAGGTATAAAATGTACAATTAGAGGAAACAGCTACTGCCACAGGTCAAACAGCTGTATGAGAAGAATGGCAGGTCAGGCTTACAGAATACTTTAGCTTTTCCTGAGAAAACACTGACATTAATATAGTTATTTTATGGAACACACATGAGAAAAGAAAGAAGTAGCATTTTAAAGGTATTCTAGTAAATCCTTGCTAGGGCTCGAGACCTACCCACATTTTTGTCTTGAATCTACCATGGGCAACAATCTATTGCTACCTCCACCCTTTTGAGAGGTTCAGTATACAATTTTTACTTTCATTCTAATATTAAGTCTAGTGCCTTCAACAGGCTCCACTAGCATTTATTAAGAAGTAAACTAGAAGCTGAGTGCAGTGAATAAACTCAAAGGAAAGATCACTTTAAAAAAATTCCCTGTAGCTTTACATATAAGTTCTCACCAGCTTTTCAGTAAGCCGGACAAGTCTGTTTTTGCAGTTATCAAAAGAATTTGTAATAAGAACTAGAGCTCCCTTGTCAGAGAAGATCCATGCCCATTTCTGAATCAATACTATATTAGGATATATGAAACAAGCAACAGAAATACCTTTAACGTTCTCTAATATTTCAGGTCGCTGCTGGACCAAGCGACCCAGACTGTGTAGCTGGCTACAGCGGTGAGCAATGCCCCAGCTTCTCTGCCACCTAAATAAAAATGTAATTGAAAGCATTTAATCCTCAATATTATTAGAAAAAAAAAAATCACAGAAGTTGAGATGAAGCTCAAGGACTTATAACACAGGCAAAATACCACCCTAACAGTAATAAAAGCAAAGGCTAATCAAAAGCTGTCCATGTCATATGCTATTTAAACATAAAAAGCCTAAATAAAATTCCAGTGTTTCTTAAAGTGAGTCCCAAAGAATAAACAAAGAAAACTAACACCAGGAAAAATAAACATAAAACCAGGTAGACAGAACTTGTAAATTTCTCCCCCAGTAAGAGGGAGTTAGTAAGAAAACAGCACCAGACAACACAGTATTTGGACTGGTCATGGAGCATGCAGTTTGTTTGGACACTGTGTAATGTTTGTCCAGAGGAGCAAATACAATACGTAAGGACATTGTCTTATTTTCCTTTTTTTTGGTTCCTAGCCCAAAACATTACTGATTCCAATGGAAAGTCACTATGTATTATTCATATTTTACAGTGGAGCAATTTTTGTTAAACCATTCAAGAGCCAGGTGTTACCTTGCTGGCTGTAATACACACAGTTTTGACATCTTTTCCATCACAGACAGATCAGACTAATTGCTAAGCAAATTTCAAAAAGCATCTAAATTGCCAAATTGTCCCAGTGTGTTGGAAAAATACACCTTTATACAGACTTTTAGTTGATATAAAACTGTCTCAAAGTGGAAAATTCCCATTCCTTTATTTCACTGTGTCTGTCTGGAATTGAGTTAGTTTTCTTCATAACATTCATATTTTATATCTTATTAACAGTGATCATAACACATCAGTATTTTGGCTATTGTGCAGTGCTGGCACAGTGTCCAGGTCTTCATTTTTTCTTCCCACTCTGGCCCCCACCATCAGCTAGTAGGCTGGGGTGGACAAGATGCTGGGAGGGGACACAGCCAGGCTGGGTGACTCCTACTAACCAGAGGGATATTGCAGACCACATGTCATGTTCAACAATAAATGCTGAGGAAAAGGAGAAGGAAGCAGGACCTCCACAGTTATGGTGTTTGCCTCCCCAAGCAAGCATTACACATGCTGAGGCCCAACTGCCCAGAAGTGGCTAAACACCTGTCCATCAACAGGGAACAGAATTAATTTCTCCTTTTGCTTTGCTTGAACTCAAGAGTTTTGCTTCACTTCAGCTATTAAACTTCGGCCTTAACCAACAAATTTTCTTGCTTGTGCTCTTCCTATTCTTTTCCTCCCATTCCACTGGGGGTGTATAAGCAAGTGGTTGTGTGGGTGCTCAGCTGCTGCCTGGGGTCACCCACATCATCTCATTTAGGGAAACCTAACTGGCAGAACCTTACTCTCTGGGATGCAGAGAATAGCACTATGCCACAGCACTTGTGAGGCAATTTAATCAAATACAAGTAATTCACATTATTTACTGTTACCTAGCAATATCACTTTGCTTTCAGCAACACCAGATGGGGAGCAGAAAAAGGTGGCCATTTCTTCATCTGTCCTAAACTTATATGTGGAATAAAGCCAGTGATCCAGTTATTTTTCAGATCTCTGTGAACACTACCACGAGGCCCCAGAATCACAAGTAATAGTGTCCTATTAAGATACTGGCTTGTCAGATTTCCAACACTCACATCCTTTTCTGAATTATAACAATGTAGCTCATGGAAGATTAATAACTCTTTATGGAACACAATAATTTTAATGTATTTTGGAAGCACAAACTATTTAAGAAAATTAATATAAGCCATGAATAAAATCAAACCTACGCTTTTAATACTGAAGACTGTTTCAGAATGTTAAAATCCCTCACCACAGCACAGTTAAAGAGAATTAGAAATCGTGTTCAAAAAAACCTGGCTTCAGCTTAAAGGAAACCAGGGTCTTTTGCACGGTGAAAGGACAAAAGCATGATTTTAGAAGCTCCAACTCTCTTTCCTGGTTAAAGAAATAGAACCTAACAGACCAGCCCTTGAAATAATCCCCCAAAGTTTATTTTTCCATTTGTGAATACCTTTGCTGCCACTTTTCCCACCCTGAATATCTCACTTCACAACATCCTCACTCAAAGGCACAAACCTTTACAAAAAAATCGCAAACTATTTTCTGGAAAATATTCTGAAGAATCAAGACCTCCAACTGCACTCAGATCTTTCAAACAAACAAATCTCCTCTGGAGAATGAGAAACTGAACACTAAAGAAGAAAGAACATTTCTATTAAGCATTCACAGGATGTCATTATGTACCATGTGCAAAGTTGCATTTCACTGCCCGTCTAGTTACCTTTGTAGATATTAACTTCAATTCAGGAAATGCAATTTTAACCAGCGGAACACCCAAACTAACACATACACACCAGTTCTATTTCTGTGCATGCTTTAACTGGAGCCTCTATTTTCACTTACAAACAGGAGGTCTCTCGGAGCAGATTGTAACAGGAAACTTTTGTCCCAATAGAATACCTCTAGAAAAATACTCAGTGAAGCAACACCTCTTCATATATGAAATACAGCTGTTTTGCCGAAATAAGCTTTTAAAGTTCACAGCATAGTATAAGACAACACTTCCTTGCTTTGATTGTCTTAATCCAAGTTCAACTGATTTAATTAATTACCTGATATCTGAGAGCTGGAGTTCATGAGAAAGTTCAATTTTTAAACGTTCTAATTCTTTTCTAAGCGGCAAACTCTTTTTCAGCTTTTTTACTGCACTTGCTTCATTATAATCTAGCCAGGACCTGAAAGAGGAAAAATACTCAACAGTAGAAGCATGCTGCTGTATGATCTATTATGTAAGCAGTACATGTAATGCAATTCTTACTGCTAACACGTTTCAAGTCAAATTATCAGGTAAAGGGATATTTTAAAAACAGAGGATAGAACTTGAAATTGCTAAACACTTCACCTGAAGACATCTACAGAGGAAACCCTGGCACTTAATGTCTTTGGAGGGGACTAAGAAATCAAACCAAAATCACTGACAGTGTTAAAACTGTACAATGTGTGTGTGTGTGTAAAATGCATAAAACAGATCAGTGTGAATTCAGGGGAGATCTTCAGAACTCTATGATTTAATTTAAGGAATTTCCACACATGTGCCTTTAAAAAAAACCCAAACAAACCCAAACACACCAAAACCTAACAAAAAAACCCCAAACAAAGTGATCATAGTAGACTATCAGATATGGGAGGTGGTACTGAAGGGCTAAGTTAGGTAACTTTTACAGAGCTGACATGAACATAGATCAAACAGGTCAAAGTTTTATAGTTTTTTTGCCAATAATCACAACCAGACAAACATGACTCTTTGAGTACATCTAGACTTTCAGTAGGTAATTCTGTTTCTAGGAAAAGGTTACTATTTAAGAAATTTAGTCTTTGTTCACAGTATAAACTAATTTTCATACTCAAACTTTTGCTAACAAGTAGTTCAATTCTCATTTGTATTTGAAGCAAAAAAATTCAAACTCAAGTAAAAAGGGAGGCCTGATGCCAGCTGTCTATGTAGTAAAACGAGACTGTTAATATGTAACTGTCCAAAGCATTCCTTGTAAATGTGTAAAAATAAGTAAAAATATTCTCTAGCATGCTAAATTTCAGTTAAATGTTTTATAATTGCGTATATTACAGTAGTTTTATATGTGAGGTGGTATGCAGGACAAGGGGCATACTTTGCTCTGAAGATCCTTCCAGCACAGGTCTGCATTCGTTTCAAATGGCACCTAAATCTCATTGTTACAAAGTTTTTCAAGGCCCCAAAATTCGTACGTGTCCCAAAATAAGCACATTTTTTAAGCCACCAACTTTACTACAAAACATACTACATGTAATGCAAGTTCAGCATTTGTAACTACACTGACTTAAATATTAAGGTTTTCTTGCTGAACAACAAATGAGAAGCACAATACTAAGATACCATGCATATTAAAACCTTTTAACCTTAGTTTTCATGTATTATCTCCCACCCTCAACAGAATGTGATAATGAAACAGGAACAATAAAGTTAACAGCCATGTAAGTTTGTGTCACAGAAGTCCTGTATGGAGCTATTTGGAGCAAGTCGAGCTCCTGCCTTCTTTTGAATTGCCACCAATATTCCACAAATCTGAAAAACTAGATCAACCAAAACTAGATTGACCAAACATGACTGCTGGGCAAAGAGACAAGAATGCTTCAGCTTTGCTGGCACTGTAGTTATCCCAGCAGTTCACTTGAATTCTAATTATAAAAAGCATGGTAAAATTACATGTTGGACAATAAAGCTTTGTATTGCTCAGAATGTTTATTGCCTACCTTTAAAAAACTCAGCATTAGAATAAGACCAATTTAGGTTTCAAAATTTCAGTTCAGTGAAAGCATTACATACAGTAAAGTTGTTTCCACTCTCTGGGCTTGCTCAAGTTCCTCCTCCGGATCCTTGAATCCAGTAAATGAATAGTAAGTCTTATCCCATTTGATAGGTCTGTTCACTGTGCTTTTTGCTTCCTTGTGGGGCTGAGAGTTCACATTCAAACTCTGAACATGCTCTGTAGATAAACTGCAGGAGTTGAGAATATCTAATACTGTGCTCAGGAGATCCCTAGTATGTAATGTAAAACTGACTGCTCGAAACCCTGTAAAAAGCAAGTATCATTTAATTAGAATTACTTAAAATGCATTCCCATTTCCTTCCTCTTACACAAGAAGCTAAACAAGGCCCAGATAGTATCATCATAATTTCCAACTATTATTTCAATACTTACTGCAAAATTCACATGCAGTTTAACTATATCCCGTCACTTAGCTACTGGGCCTAATTTCCCTAAGTAGAAAGTAAGCTTTTGACTCAAGAGCAGAGGACAGCTTCCAGTTCAAATGTTAAGTTAAGGAGACGAGACATACCCCTACCATTTTCTTGAAAATCCAGCATGATTTTAATTTCTAGCATGAGGGTCCCTCACAATTTGCTTAGCTGTTTTGACTGTCAGGATATAGAATGTAAAACTCTTTTATTAAGTAAGGCATATTGGTACTGGAGACAAATATGTAGAATAAAGTTGATCAAAAGCAATATCTCAAATTTGGCAACATTTTTTTGTAGTCTCAAAAATAAGAGACAATGAACTAAATTGAAACTTCAGATACTATACAGCTTCTGCTTAGAGAGCAAGCTCCTACTGATTCTACAAGTGCCCTGACATTGTGTAGTACACATGAACTGCCATGAGGACAAGGACTCAACTGTTGCTACACGTAAACACGGCAATGGTATTAACAGCAGAAATATTGTCATTTACATCCACCTTTCTTACTTCCTTATACTGTAACTTGACCTGAGGACTGTCATGCCTCATTCTTTCAAGGCTTAAAGCTTAAGATGTGTAATTACTTGGGATGGTCCCACCTGCCTGATCTAATACAGATTTTCATACTTTGACAGGATTTTACTCAGGTGAAAAGTTGTTATGACTGCACAAGGCTAAGCAATGCTCTGAAGGAATTAAAATACAGGAAGATACATTCTACCCAGTATAAAAGCACCTGAAGCACTGAAGGATTCCTGAACATTAGAAGAATTTGGTTCTCTTTCTCTTACATAAAAAGTAAGCTGAGTTGGCTTAAAGGAACGAAATCCTGGTTTCTGTAGGTTCTCCAAGTAGCCATTCAGCCTCTTCAGAGAGTTTTCATTTACTTCCTGTTTTAAAATAAAAACAAACAAACAAAAATTACAGATTATGAATTTGGTCATTTTTCTACTAAACTTTTTTAATCTTACATGCAGAATTAGGTTTTACAAAATGTCAGTTGCTTTTAACAAGCAATAATATGGTTCATAGTCTCAGCATTTTTAATTAACTTGCACTAATATATTTGTATGGTGTACATACTTGTACATTTGTGTAGATTCCAAAACCCACTGGCTTTCAGGTTTAAAGAAATTCATTGATTCAAATATAATGCACAGCACTTCAAAGTGATAAAGTAAAATGTATTATAAATTAGCATGGAAGATTTCAGTATTTTCTTTATAACAATTACAAAATATGATTAACGAATCAGGGACTTTTAGGGGATCTATCCTTACTAAAAATTTAGGAAGTGCATCTTTTTGTTCTCTGGTACTAACCATAATTTATTCTAACATTACTTTTGTCTTTCTGACAGCAGGGAAACTAGAAAATTTCCATCCTTGATGTATGAAATATTTACAAAGAAAGCATACTAAAATATTTTTACCCTCTCTTTGGGATGCTGGCCAAAGAAATCTGGATGCACAGCGAAATAGAAAGGTCTGAGAGCATTGATGGCATCAGCGCCTGACAAAGTTCTTGACTGAAGAACACATTGCAGCAGTATCCTTTCCAGACATGACCTAACAAAGTAGTAAAATGTTTATTTTGATGCTACCAATCAAGTGACAAACTGACATAATTACATTAAAATGTGACAGAATGGAGCAAACAGTCATAGTTGCAAGTACAATAATTTAAAACTGGAAAATTTAAATTAGGAGTCTGAATTCTGGACCTTTTCCCTTGGGATTAACAAAGCTGTGTTCTGACAGTGCCAATCCAACAGGTTTGAGGAATGGTGGATGCTAGTGGTGGAACATGGCATATAAGTAAGTATAGGAACTTCTCTCTACTTTCTTAAACATGCCTCAAATAAAAATTCCCCAGTCATGTAGTTCAAATTGCAAATACTGGCTTTAGTGGCATTTTTTGTAGACATTGCTGAAGCTGCTCCCTTCTATACCTCTGAACCTCCAAGATAAAAAGCCAAACCCACTATTTTTCAAGCAGTGCCAAAAGAATATTAGATTTTACCCAAGAATAATAATCACGATGCAGTGAAAAAAGTTCTACATTAGTTTCTGAGTTCTATACTTGTGTCCATAAAAAAAAAATACTTTCCTGAACATACTCTTTTATAGAAAACATCAAGTAAAAAGACAATACTTTTTGCCCTTTTACCTTCACCGAGTTACAAGAAACCAGGACTAAAAGAAATGTAATGGTAAGAGAAGAAGATTGTTTTACCTACGATCAGAAGGAAAAGTTAAGTTGAAGAAGTTCTAGGAAGTTCAGAAAGTTCAAATGATTGAATGCCTGCAATTACGTAGAAATTAAACAACGGTTCTGTAACAAGCATACTTGTGTAACAGAAGACTGAAATGGAAAGAAAAACCAAGTCCTGCATTCAAAACCACCAAAATATCCTGCCATAGCTCAAAGGCAACATTCAGGTTTAGCAAATTAAGAAGCAAGAAAGTATACAGAAAAGCATCAAGAAAATGTGAATTGGTAGATATAGAACAATAGGTTTTTTCTTCAGCTGATTTCACAAGCTAACAAATTCAACAGGCTAATTTCAGTGATTAAGATTCATTTTAGTTTGCAAATCAAAAGGGCAGAGACTCTGCTCTGTTAAGCAGTACAGTGAAGTTGCACTCCTCACAGTATCAATTCAAACTGCAACTCCCAAAAAGGAAAATATATGGCAGATTAGAGACAAAGCTGCTTCCAGCTCACATAAAACCAGTAACTTGATTAATGATAGTTAGCAGGACTGTTTTACAGAGAGCTATTTGTCCAGCATCCTAGAGCAGATAATCATCCTGGACACAGAAACGTGAGACTTTCCCAACTGCTACCATTAATTTTAAAAAAGCCAAAAAAATCTCCAAATTTGTGCTCAGGCAATAAGCAGAATGTTTGATTTCGGCAAATGATAAATGACAACATTTGAGCTGTCAAGCAGCAGCAGTGACCCTTATGTTACCTTTTTCTGTCAACCTTCCCAGCTCTTCAACTAGAAACATGAAAGCAGTGAAGACTAATTTTTTCTGCCTAAGAGGTGGGCAAATATTTAATTAGTAAATCTTAAAAGCCAGCTTGCTGAAAAGAGAAATTATTCTAGAAAAGTGGATAAAAACCTCATGATATAAGAAGGACAATGGAATTCCAAATCTGCTATAACTTAAAAATTTTCATGCACGTAGATGAAACGTAAGATCAAAAAAAAAAAAAAGCTAAAATATATTGGTGGTAAACACTTCTACCTCCTTGCTGGCTGCATCTCAGAGACTCTAAGACTAGTCATCACTACACCTTCATGATCCTCAAAACAGCAGGAGATGGTGAAGCAGTATAATTCTATTAGGGAGAGTGAAAGCTCTTAATGACAAAATCATGCCAGAGTTGCCCATTGATGCAGAAAAAACACCTCTACTAGACTAGGCAAGACAGGAAGCAAAGCACTCTGGAAAAAAGTCCACTTGGTCATATGCTTTATCATTTTTGGATCTGGAAGCATAAAATAATCGTCTTGCTGAGAAAAAAATAGCAAATTTTTCTCTTTCAGGTAGCAAGTGGACACAAACAGTAAAAGGAAAAAAAGTATTTCCAGCAAAGGAAAAAAGTAAACTAACTAGTTACCCTTCTGATTGCAGTTGACTGCCATGCAAGAAATTCACACCCTCCTAGACCAAGCTGCTAGAAGGAAGGGGAGCTCAGTTCTCTGTTCACCTATTTGCACACCATTTCCCATATCCACTCTCAAGCTACACTGCATGATGTTTCCAGTAGTTCAGAAAAAAGTTCAACATACCTGGAAACCATTAATCATACTTCTGAATTTATTAATCATAAAATTCCATGTTATTCTACATGAAAAATGGTCAAGTATGGCTAACTTTAGTTCCCTTGTTTTGTATCTAAACAACACTGTCATGCTAGAAGGAAGGCTCAGGATTCCAGCCAAAAGTCTATTTTGAATTTGCTTAAAAGAGAAATGCTCAAAGGCCAAAATTAGTCAGCGTGACAGAAGGAAGAATTCATTCACTGAAGGTGAAAGACAGAACTCTGAGGCATCTTTCAAATGAAGCGACAAAGTAAGCGAATTAAAATGGGTTTAGAGGGAGAAAATGCAAGGAAGATGTTTGTGGCTTCACTCACAAGGAGCAAAGATTGTTCCAAGAGCTTCATTTAGATCTGAAGAGCAGAGAAAGGCTTCGTATTAAAACCAAGGACACAACCACCTTGAGGACAGCGTCTCCACGAAAGACATGAAACACAATCTCTACTAGAACACATTATGCAATCATACTCCAAGACCGATTTAATATATTGGTTAAATAATTCCCTTCAGCTTCCTTTTTCTTCACATCTCTTCAAAGTTCAACTTTTTCACACATAGCTTTGGCACTGAACAGCTCTGTTAAGTTCATAGTTACAGACATATTCACACATTTTGAAGCACTAAGCTTCAATAACTCAATAATACAGTAATATACTGGACACCATATCAATAATTAAGCCATTTTAAAACTCCTGTTTTGTTGAGAGCCTTTGTAATGTCTGACTTGAGGACAGGCATGTGGCTTTGGAGGGTTTTCAACTGTGGATGTTCTACTGAAAGCTTCAAGCTGTAAAGATGAGAATGTCAAAGAAATAAGCATGAAACAAAAATATTAAACCAGTTTCACAAATATGCAAGTCATAAGCAAACATTAAAACATATGCTAAAGGTAAATTAGGTCAGTAACATGCCATACCTTCTCACGGTTCTCAAGCAGCAAAACATTTCAGCAACTTAATGGTTGAGCCAAATTTCAGCCATCCACTCACTCACTTTAAAAAAAAAAGGAAAAAAACAATCCCTTTTAGAAATGGACATGGATATTTTCCCCTGTTACTGACTAGTGCATTTTCTAAACCTTGGGTGATAACTTTTAAAGTCACAATAGTAATATAACATTGAGCAAACACACATAAAATCTAAAGCTTTGTGGAAGAATGCTTTCAGTTTACTAATAGTGCCAATATTAAGAGTTGTTTTACAGCATCTTGATTTGAGAATGAACATTTAAAGGTACTCCAGTTAGGGAAGAAGAACTCCTAAGAATTTAAAAAGCAAACAAACACAAGCTTTCTTTAAGCACTAACACATGGAATTCGATATAAACTTTTACTAATTCCTACACTCATATATTAATACTTCATAACACACGTGTCAACTACTTTATGGCAGGGTAACATAAAACCAGAGGGAAAATCACAGTTATAAAACAATGCCTGGGAATCCTTATCAAACGTTTGCTGACATTCATAAAAATGAATTAGCAATTCTTACCAGTAACTTCTGCACTAGGCAACTGTAGGCTAAGAGTTTGCCAACAGAAGACAAACAAACCACTCGGTATGTCAGAGTGCCTGTATACACCTAATTATCAGGGATTATGAGATAAGCTCCCTATTGGCAATGTTTTCAAGCATTTTTTTTAAATACATTTCACACTCATCAAAATAACATGCCTGCTACATATGCTGTTTTAAAGAACCCGAGATGAACAGCTATTAGAGAAACATCATCCGTGTTCCGATATAGCACGACACTTCCTATGTGTGCTTTGCAAAACACTGGAAGTTTCAGAAGTGCATATTATTAATACAAATATACTTAACCAAGAACCTAAATTTTTACTAGAGGCAGATAGCGGGAAGAAAAAAAACCATACTGGGCTAAAATATCTCCAAAACGTTTGATAATTTTTGTCTTCTGATTTTCAGATAGGTGGGCAAAACAGTAATCATGTCGTTTTCACTGTCTGTAACAACAGTCCTAATCATAAATTAAGTTAAATACATTAAAAAGCTCTCTGGTCATAGAACAGTTTTCCCTCACTGTAATTTTAGTTTCAGGCTTTGGGTAGAGAATGGAAAAAACTCAACAATCTCACTTAATCCGCGGTGACGCTTTATATAATCAGACAAAAGCATCATTGTTTCTTACTTTAAATGCTCTATTAACTGCTTGGAAATTGGTACAGCACTTAGCTGAAAAACAAAACCTCCTGCGTTTGACTGAGTTTCACCTGCTCCCAACCTCAAAGACAAGTACCCGCTGAAAAAAACCAAAATATGAATTATGTCGCAGAAGCCTTTGGCACCACGACGTCGCTCATCGCTGCCACCCCCCCGCTCTTGTCTGCTCCAGGTGTTTACCTACACTTGAGGCAGCATGGAGAAAACAGCGTAAAAATCAACAAGGTGACAGCGCTCAGAAAATAAGCTCGGGCGAACGTGACTCGCTCACTGCTTGAAATTAGCTGCAGTGATCCGACCACTAATTACTTTAACTACCGAAAAGAGAGCCCTGGTAGAATTCGCCTTAAGATCCACTAAAGGCAAGGTCTTCCCAGAGGGCGGCAGAGCTGACCGGCTCACGGGCCTTTCGCACCCTCGTCAGGAGCAAGGAGCGGGATGAGGAGCCGCCGATGCCGGGCCGGGCGGGCAGAGCCGAACCGAGCCGAGCTCGGCCGAGACCCACGGCCGCGCGTGCTCGCGCGCACGTACCGCCACGCGCGTGCCAGCGCGCGCGGGCAGCCCCCGGCCCCCACCCCGCCGGCGAGCACCGAGCGACGCGGCCTGGCCCGCTTTCAAAGCAGACCCCCCCCCCCCACACCACCCGGGCTCGGCCTCGCACCGGTCCTCCGGCCGCCGTCCGAGCGGACGCCCCGCGCAGGTGGGCGGTGAGCCGCGCTGCCTTCCCTCCCGCTCGCGGAGAGGCGCGCCGAGGGCCCGAGCCCGGCCCCGCTTACCGCCGCGGCCGGACAGCGCCCGCCGGGGCTCGGCCCCATCGCCCCCACCGACGGCCCCGGAGGGGGCGGGCCCGGGGGGGGGATTCCCGCCGGGGGCGGGGCCGGCGCGCGCCTGCGCTCCCGCCCCCTGGCGGCTCCTCCGCTGAGCGGCCGCTCGGGCGGGCGGGGCTCCCCCCGCCCCGGCCCCGCCCCCGGCGTCGGGGGCGCGCCCGCAGGCCCCGCCCCTCAGGGGCGCCTGAGGGAAGCGGCCCCTTCCTACTCCAGAGACCGCTGCGCCCGACAGTCCGGGTACACCTGCAGGGGCTCCTCGCGGATACAGAAGGGGAAAACCCCGACAGAAGGAATGCCTTTTCCTGAGGGCATGGGAGCAGTTTAGCCAAATGCTTGTGTGCGCTTCACGTCGCCTTTTGTTCTGCAGAAAAAAACACCAAGTAGGCAAAAAAAACGGGCGTGAGCTCTGCAGTCCCGAGGAGAGAGCAAGAGTTGCTTTCCTGCAGTTACACATAATCAATTAGGTTGGAAAAGATCTCTGAGATCATCGAGTCCAACCTGTGAGCGAGCACCACCCGGCCACGTCCAGTCTTTCCTTAAACATCTCCAGGGACAGTGACTCCACCACCATTCTAGTATCTAATCACCTTTCTGTGAAGAAACTCCTATTGTCCAACCTAAACCTCCCCTGGCACAGTTTAAGACGATGTCTTACGTTAGTAATGCTCGATGTACAACATACATTTTCACATCTATTGTTCTTCCAAGACAGTTGGTGTCAAAGTGCAGCTGATACAGGGACATGGAACCGCGGAGCAAAAACGTCTATTGCTGCCGGTGATCGAGAATAAAGGGAGATTAGAGACTGGAGTTATTTGCATGCAATTTATTGCATTTCCAGCCAGAAAAGGTTAAAAAGAGAACTGTCAAGGTTTAGGAACTATCTGTAGTTCAGTGAAGCTTTAAATCAAGTTAACAGTCTCATAGCCCTTGGGGGGTTTTCATCATTTCCATAATGTGCAGCGTGTTTTTCAAGCCCAACAGAAGCCAATCAGTTATGTAAGCAAATTGTCTGGACAATTATACAAATGGAAAAATAAATTTAATTGATTCAACAGAAAAGCATGCTGTTTGTTTCACCTGGAATTTATTTCAACTTCTTGAGGAATAAAATAAATTGGGAGAGGTCATCAGCAAATGCCAGTGCCAGATACCAGCTCCACTTCCTAGGGTATACATTTTCAAATAGGGCACCCCAATCCTGCCCCAGTGCAGGAATTAATTATTGTGCTGATGGGGGTACTACTGTGGCTTTATCTGGTCATGATATTCCCTGTCCATACCCAGGACACATCCCACTAGCTCAGCAACAGCTGCACCGATTTCCAAATGGAAAGTTTGTTTTATACCAGATAAAATTATCATCTGAAAAAGTTCGTATTTTGATGTCTTGAGCCCTAACAGAGAATTTTAAACATTTTTGCTTCTTAATTCTAAGTTGCTACAAGTGGCAATTGGAACTGTTTTCTCCTTACTCATTTATTTCTGTTTCGGTCCCTGGCCTATGGAAGGTCAAAAAAATGGCATCAGTTTCTCCAATCTATCACATGCAATGGTCCAGAACTCTGCGACAATCCTGTCAGTATCATTCTGACACTACACATCATTCTAGTAATTTAAACAAAAAAAAAAAGTTATGCAGAAATTAAGACTGAAAAATGTCGAGCTGGATTTGCAAAAAAACCCTCTCCAATAAAACCACAGATGCAAGACACATCTGGAGAATGTGAAAGGACAAGGAATGTGAATCATTGCTTTTACTGTGGCTAAATTTTACTAAGCTTAGGAATACGACATTGAGATTTTAGTAATTAAACTTTTACTACTATAGCAGAGACATTTAATTTTACTACTTCTCCTCAAGTGAAACTCTCACTAACATCTTTTTGAGTTTTTCACTGAACTGAGCACAGCCTGTAACCCTGGCAGTAGCCTCCACTTCCAGTTAAAGCTGGAAGCTGGCCATCTCCACAGCTGGGAGTTTCAGCCTATTTATTCATGAACATTTGCTACATTATGTGCTCTGGTGTGGTGAAGAACTGCATAGTCTGACTGATTTCACACTTTCTTAACCTCCTCATGCTGCCTATCATTCTCTAGACTCTTGTAGTGGTTACAAGATATTAAACTCTCCACGTCTACTTCCCTGCTTGCCTATCCTGCTGCATATCTAAGAGTGTTCATTACAGGAATCTGAACAGAATGAAATAATTTAACAACAATTACAGACTCAGATATTTTGAATGCTTTATATAAATATTAAAAAACGTTTATTAACAACTTAACAACTCCTCCAAAATGCATCCCCCTTTTTCCCCCATTGCTCTTTATAAAACATCACAAAACTATCAAGGTCCTTTTTCCAGCTTCTCACCTCTGTCCCACATTTTGAAATTCTCAAAATTATCAGTATTTTTGAAATAAAATTGTGGTAAGTCTTCCAAACCACATTATTCTGTTTTAGTTACAAGAAACTGTCCATACCCAACAAAAATAATCTTTCCAAGAGCATAGTGTGTAATCAGTGAAAACTGAAGAAAGATTTTCACACAGGGAATTTCTCATGCATCTAACAACATACTGAAGGAGCACAGCGTTGTCTACTCCAAGCTACTGAGCACAGCACAGGGAAGTTGTTATTTGCACATTTTCCTGTCTCTTTCTGCAAACAAGTAAACATACACTTTATTTCCTATACGAAAAATTATACCAAATAAGTTGTTTTATGTCAAACATAGAAATTCTTTTAGTTTAACTTATACTAAGAGAAAGCAAAAATATGGCTATTTTCTACTGTGTGGCTGGCTCTGCAAAACTGTGTTGCCTCTGTTGTGCCTAACTTTATTCTTCAGGATATTTTTTCCATCTTTCCAGGCTCATTTCCATTCCACAGTGGACAAACAACAGTTTTGTCCTGTTTGGCACATGGAATTTTTCCAACTGAAATACAGAGAACGTTACACAAGAAACCTTTCTGGCCTTCTGATACACATCAAAATGATGAGGACCCAGACAGAACAAAAATGTGAAATAAGGGACTTAACAGCAAAGTTGTTTCAATTGCCTACTGGTTTATCATGGTGAACAGGGAGAAATACTAAATTGACACAAACACCAGAAGCCTCAGTTGTAACAAAACTTCTGAGCAATGATGTGAGGAGCTTGCTTTGCTTGTTAATATAAAACGTGACTGAGATTACATCCTATCAGCTGAAGATGATACTGAGGAGATGGAGCCAAAACATTGCAAAAATTTTACACTGTTCCAAGTCAAGCTCGAAGGTCAATGATTAACCTCTGTCTGAAAAATAATGCAACATTTGGAGTTTTGCTCTGGGGATGATCTAAGTGAAAATTCAAGGTTGCTTACAGAGGAAAAAATTCTGCTGTCTCTAGAACATCCCAAGTTTTAAAGCCATACAAATTATGAAGAGAATTTTGTCCTTCTGTGTCTGTCAAACACACTATTAGCCACATCGGGTACCACTCATAGAAATGTGGGATTTAGCTGAGGATCAGATAGCCTCTGTCTAATTCCAAGGGAGATTAAGCCACAAAGGATCTTACAAGAAGTAATTAGCAAAAATGACTTTGTTTCTTACTACCAGTTTTAGTTTGTTGGAACCTTCCAAAACTGCTCTTTTCACTAATGCTGGAGTGCCTGCAAGAGCATCAGTTTAGAGCCCTCACCTGAAACCTGATTGCTTCTAACCCAGTCTTTCAGCTACTGGGAAGCAAAATCAGCAGAATCCAGTTGGATTTGATCAGGGGGATACCCTTACGAATGGCAGAACCATCTTCATGAATGTGAAGGGGCAGAACTCAAAGTCTGTTTGGACCAGTGCCAACTGTATTCTAAGACTGAGGTGAACAGCTCCTACAGAAATGCCATCTGGTACCATTGGTACTGGATTTACCATTTTTTACAAGGCAGGCAGATGATCCCTACAGAAGAATGATACCCTGTGAAAAGACAAGAGCCTCTATCCTAGCATTTTTCTGTACAGGTGGCACACGAGGAAAGTAGTGATCCTGGTGGTCATTAGATCCAATCCTCTCTTCCAGTAGCAACTCCCTAACAGACTGGATGAGAAGTGGTATTGAAAAAGGTCAGGATTTGGCCCTGAGGACGTCAGGAATCCAACAACTGACGATCAGATTCATGACATCAGATTAATGGCATAAACCCCAAGACTGGAATGGCAACCTCCTGCAAAGAGAAAAAACCCCGGATACCAAAACCCTCCACACAACCATCCAGTACTAAGGTCATGATGGCTTTCATGATTTAGAGCTGCAAAGGACACCTGCAGTAATGCTGCAGGAACTGGGAAGAGACTTATGCTACGCCAAAGGAGAGACGTTTTTCGAACACTGAGGTCCTGTGCCACCATCTTAATAATGGAACAGATGAAAAACCCATGAACTTCTGGATGTAAAAGAACTTAAGTGTTCAGAACAAAAGGCTTTAAAATGGATGGAGAGCAGGACCAAAAGAGCTGTATTATTAGCAAGTTTGTGAAGGTTGGTGCTGGAGATCTAAACTAACAACACTACAAAAGTGGTGAGCTCAGTAACTATCAACTTTGACAGAGGCTGTACTGTTTTGCTATGAGAGGTTTTCTGGTATTAAATGTTTGGTTCTTCTTATTCAGGCTGTAGAGTGTGACTTAAGCAACTCATGCTTTGAATGTGATTCAGGATTTTCATGTGGATAAAAAGCAGAAATCCTGAAGAACCAGGAATGGTGGAACAAGCTTGCTAGAAGTCTCCATTTCATTGTGCAGTTGGCAGAACCTAAAAGATGGGCAAAACCACCTCTCTCTAAGAGCGCAGTCAAGGGAGAAAGCAAGTTTTCCTTTTCAGTGCAAGTATCCATATATGCAAATGTGAAACCATACACAAGCTATTATCTACATCAAATAAATATCTAATTAAATGATCAACTAAACCTTCAGCTGTGAGCAGTGTCTAGGCTCTCAGTTCTGTGATGAAAGATATCCTCAATCAGGAATGTCTCAAGCGATTTTGAAGTTATTCTCAGTGCTTTTTATTGGGCTTTTGGAGCAAAGAAATTAAGATCTGAGGTGCAAGAGTTGGGACAGTGACCTCTTAAGTTACTGTGAGGCAGACAAAAGAAAACAGGCATTACTTCTACAGACTATAACTGAATGTGGAAAACGCCTCACTCAAGAACAGTAGATGCACTCAATCAATGCATTTATCTACACTTCTATCTGTGCTTATATGACTACCTGCTGGGAGAAACAAGCTAAGTACTAATTCTTTTTAAGAATGGAGAATGTAGCTTCTGAGGCTGCAGCTCCCTCATTATCTGGTAGTGCCATTGCAAAACATCTATATAAGTCAGTATGAAGTTTATATAGTTAGGGAAAATGACTCTTTCTGTGCTACTATCTGCATTATCATCAATGTAGTATTTAAAACCACAACTTGAATTTGAAACCTTGCTGTAGATCAGTAAGACATAGTCTGAACACTTAGGGAACAGTGGAAACTATTTAGTAACTACTGAAACAGCCAGACCTTCTCAGCCCATTCCATATTGTCCTGAAGCCACTTTAGAGCAGATGAATGCTCTAGGCTGTAAACTTCTTCCATATTAACATTCATTGTCATATGCTTAAGAAAAAGCTTTGGATCAGATAAATGAGCCGCCTGGATCAGCCTCTCCACTGCCTTGTGATAGGCACTGTTATTGTGAACTGCATCTTCAGATCTGTAAGGGAATTATAACAAATAAAAATAAGGTACCATACAGGCTCAGTGTCACTTGCCTAACACTTTATACTGGCAGGAAAAATAAAGAAACATTAAAATAATGCCTTGTATTTTTCACTGATAAATATTACGCTAATTTCTAGACAGATTATATTATTGTCCTGAAGAATTTAAAAGTTACAGAAAGTGTATTTTTAACATATTTAATGGTAATGAAAAGTAACAGGCTTTAATGCTACTACAAAGTAGCTCTGCAATATTCACAGCACATTTAAAGAAAAAATGTCTCTGGGCTGAAAAATTCAGTAGAATACAAACCATTTAATGAACTGGATATAGCAAGAATTCATGTACATGCTTGAATCCATAAGGTTTACTCAGTTTTGGAATGTAATCACTTTTGGAACAAGGCTGTGCCTAAGTGACATGCCTACGTTTTTTGCAAGAGCAGAACTTACTCTTTAAGAAAACAAGCAGATGTGCAGTAGCATACACATGGAAACAAGAGATAAAAAACTTCTCAGTTATCCCAGGAACAAAATGAAGAGATGTATTCTTAGGGAAGGATAAGGAAAACAAGATCTATTACTTACATGATCACATGAATAAATACAATCAAAAGGGTACATATTGGACAACAAACCTTTTCAGTATTATTTGAAGAGCCTGACTAGTCCTTGGACTTTGAATATCACTGGCGTTTGAAACAAGAAATATTTCAATGGTCAACAGCATCTCAACTTCAGATAGGTAAGAGGGAATCTTCAGAAGTTTGTGATACAAATTTCCCTGCAGCTCTGGGTAACAACCCAGTGATAAAGCATCTGTGAGTAAATGCAGAAACATAAGGAATTAGGATTACCAATACTAAACATAGATCTGTTTGCTTCTCTGTGACTAAATGTGGAAAAACCCCAACCCCAAACCCTTAATGGATTTTACTATTTCACCTATGAAATAGCCTGATTTGAGAACACATCACACAGCATTCACACACACACACAGTTGTAATATGTTTGGATTTTTTTTTTTTCAAAGAGTTTTATCAGCTATCATTAAAAAGCTCTGTCAGAAGTCTGGGGATACCAAGTGTGTCATAACACAAGTACAATTTAGGCAGGTTCAGACAGAAGCTGTTAATCATGGTCAAAGTGAGAGAACATTTGAACAGCATCTCCTGCTTTGCTACCCTCTCTTCTGTCAAGTGACCCCAGCAATCCAACATATACAGCATTTCAGGGGAAAAAGAAAAGATATGAGGAAAACCAGTAATTTCAATGTTAACAAAACCAAGTATCCATCCCAGGAAGGATGGACTCTTAAAGAAGTCTGCTAACCTCAACAATCCTAAGACAGAATCAAATAGTAAATAATGTGGCAATATGGAGAGACCCTATGCAGAGTGGCACACCCAGTATTATCTTAGCTCAGAAGTGAGGAGTTGAAAACAATTACAGACTATTACTGCTTAGTTGAAAGGAATTTTCTTAAAGTTAGAAAAAACTAATTAGCTAGACTTCTCAGATCTTAAATATTATACCACCACAGAGATGCTGGTACACTTCTAGAGAGAAGTATGAGGAAATCTAATTTGCCTAGATGAAAATGTGAAGATGATGCACTTTTCAAACATTTCAGGGCTCACATACTTGAAATTCTGAAACTGAATGTAAAAGAATAATTTAATCACAATTACATTTATTTGATGCCAGGTAGTATGCACTGATTCTTATTTTCAACTCACCATTTCCTAATAAATATTTGGTTACAAATAAATTCCTGAGAATGACACAGAAAATACAGTTTTTCTTTTTACTCATACTGAAATGCTATGAGCACATTATCTAAAGAATGTAAGGAGAGGATATTGTTTAAGAAGCAACTTACTTTTGTAATAGGTCCTAGCTTTGGACCATAAAGAACTTCTTCCCAAAGCTTTGATTAATCCTCTAAGTAAAACAAAATCAATAGCAATCTTCCTGGAAAGCATGAAGTCTACTGCAGAAGATGAGACCCCAAGGTTCTTGTTCTCATAACAGGCATTTAACAGTTTGTTAAAAAGGTGGCTGTATTGAGAAGAATCTATAATATCTGAAATGAAATTAGGAATATTAATGACTGAATTAACTCAAATGCAAATCTGGTTGAAGGATTGTTTCTCAATCAGTACCTAAATCAGAACTCTTGCCCCTATCAGCAAGATGGAACAAGGCTGGGAAAATATGAATGCTTTATTCATCAGAAGTCTTTTCATACAGTAGTTCATTCTTATTGTGAAGGACAAGTGTTAAGGTTCAAGTAAAAATTTGCTGCCAAAACCAATAGAATCAGATAAAAATACGTTCACTTGCTCAAGCCTATAAATACAATCTTCACCTGATCTCTTACAATTTAAGATTTCCACCAATAAAAATCCCCTTGGTTTTCTGCTTCTACTCTTATTCTGAACTGTCTCCTTTTTGGTAGGACTGAGCAGCCTTGTATTCACCTCATAACTCAAAGAACTAGATCTTTTCAGTATTCTCTAAAGTAGATGGTCTTCCAACCAATCTCTTCTAACATACCTAAAAGTGGCAGTACACAGTGAGACCTACACACAGGAATCAGCTGGGGTTTTCACAGTGGAGCCTAAGTAACTATATAGGGCATTTTGAAGAACTCATACAAAATCTGTCAGAAAAACAGAGCCTGAAAGAGCATTTGGTTCTTAACATGGTATATGAGAGATGCTTAGGTTAGCGACCTTAGTTAAAGAAAAAAATCACCACTTCATTCATCTGAAATTAAGATAAAATAAAATTAAAATATTCCATTTCATCTCACTGTATAGACTGTGTATGATCCTTAAAAAGTTAATGGTTTCCTGTTGCCCTGTGTAGTAACTGAGCAAAAGAGGACAGGTGTGTGTGCACATCCACACGTGTGTGCACAAGTGCAGCAAGAGCTGCAGAGCACAACACATACTTAACTGACACTATACTCTTTGGAAAACAGAAACAAGCTTCTATAAATCCATCTTACTTCTTCAATAAATTTTAGCTAGAAAACACTATAAGAACAGCACAGACTCATCTGTGAATTTTTAGTCTTTACACAGTATCTTTCTTTACTTACCAGAATGTTTCTGCAAACCTGGTAAGTTCTGCAGAACTTCAAATGCTTGCCTGTACAAACTCTTCCTCAAGTATTTGTGCACTATTGCACATAACAGATTATGCCGATTGAGGATGTCCATTTTATCACAGGGCCACAATGGTGCATCTGTAATCCACTCTGACTCTGTGGCAAACAACAGTACAGTGTTTATTTCTAGGAACTGGAACTTCCGCATGTTGAGACTTTGGGCCATTAAGAACGTACTGTAAACTGGATCATGACACAAACTTCAGAATTGCACAGCAAATGTAGCTTGACTTATTAATATCTCATTTCTCGTGACCAGTACTGCTTAGACTGATTCTCTGAACCTTTATATTATAAATCACCCTTTCTGTCAAATACCACTGCAGTAAATGGACTGTCAGTGGCATATATAGATATGTATATATCTATGCACAGCTATAAAACTGAACAGCAAATTTACATCCTCAATATCGCTTTACAGCATACATTCTGCTCTTCTTACATCTGAATTTCTTCTCTTTTCAGCAGACTGGAGTTCCAAAAAGCCATATGTAAAAATTGCAGAAATATGGTACTGTTCTAAAGCAATTATATTAAATGGTGATACTGTGAGTCACAAAGGAACATTGCATCGACCCAATCCAGAAATTTGATACTGAATGTCCTCTGGTTCAAAGGAAAACTACATGGGACAACATCATTTTCCAAGCTGCATTCCTCCCTCACTACGGCAGATTTTTGGGTAGAATGGTGTTGACATCTGAAAAAAATTAGCTGTAATATTTCTTATATATATCAAGAAGAATATTAAGCAGTGAGATGATCACCTTTCCTTTATTGCCTCAGTATTATTAACAGTATTTAGTAACACACACCAGGTTTTAACTTTTATCTGAAATCTGTCACAGAAGTGAACTGTTCAGATTTAAGTCAAAATTCTAAGATAGGCTTACCTCTCAATACCCTAATTGCTCCATCCAAATTTCCAGAATGAAGAAAGATTTCTGTGGCTCTATTAACAATCTGACATCTGGATGCTGACCTCCCTGGACCTATAAGTCCTTTAAAGAGTGTAAAATGTATCTGTAGCTCATGCAGTTTATCCAAAACCTTGCTTCCCTAGTGTAAGAGGGAGAGAGGAAGGGGGAAGGTCAGAGAAAGCAATGGTATCAGTGAACACAGAGTATATATACATAAAATAGAACATATTTAATTTGGTGACACAGATTTATAGGTATCAATGCAGTTATCCAAACTGAATCAGGGGTGTAGTAAAATTTCAAATGAAAAGTTTAGTTGTTTTTTTTTTTTTAACTATGTAGACAAAAAAATTCTACCAACCTATTGTTGAAGACCTGCCAACACACCATTACCATAACATTATTTCCACTATATAATGTCCAATACAGTACTTCTAATATACTTTGTAATTAATTTGTATGTGCTTACTTTGGTTTATTAATACTTTTAATCAATCTGCAAAATTGTAAAAGATCATACAGAGTTTTCATTTTGCAGCCGAGATGTAATTGTTAAACTGAAATAATTACTCCAGCATAAGTCAAAGGAAACACTGATGACTGTATGCAGCAGGACAATAAACTGGCCCACTGTAGCAACTGTAACAACCAACAACTTGATCATCAGATTCCAGACTGATATTTAGACTAGTTTTCTACAGAAACTTCATCTTAACAACTTTTTGGCTGTCCTTTTCTGTCAAAAACGGAAGAAAGGTAGCAGTCTCAAAGGTAATTAGGATCTGAATCTAAAAAAGAAGATGATCGAGTCATGGTGAGATCAAAATCATGTCCCCAGCAAGGTGGCCAGTCAGAATTCAATACTTGCTCCACCTGGCTGCACCTTGCCAGTCAAGCAATAAAGACAAAACTCCAAACCAGATGTGTTTCAGGTCTTGCTTAGAGGGTGCATCAATGATGAAGTGGCTCACTAATAACTATGGTGTGTGTGAGCGTGCATTGTGGTGGCAGAACAAGGCCTACGGTGGCAGAGGGAAAGAGAGGTTTAGGAGAACAGAGAAGTTGGCAGAAAATTACTTATTAAGAAGCTAATTAAAAAAAAAAAAGCTTTATGCATATGTACATATACACTATGGACCTCGTATGTGCTTAAAATTGGGCACTTTTAAAGGCCTACAGGTATCTGCAATCTTTTATTTCAAAATAACCCATAAAAAATACTAACATTAACTGCAGTTAACATTTAAGGTGTAAAGAACCCATGCAATTGTAGATGTATGTGGCTGAAGGGGAAAATACATATCAGAAAGACTCAGGTGAAATTTGAAATCTAAGTGCAAACCAGAAATGAAATATAAAATTAAGGAGGATCTGCATGTATTACATGCAAAAGAAGGGCTCACTAGGAAGTGGTCTTTATAGGAAGATGGAAAGTATGCAGCTATAAGCAGAAAAATGATCCTTAAAGGAAGGGCCCTCAATTAAAATGCAGCTGAGGAATGAGATCCTTAATTGGACTAGAACCTCTGACCAGTTCTCTGAAATATTAAAAATCTGAGTAAAAATACACCATAGTGATGAGTAAATATCCAGAAAGCAGTCTAATGTTGCTTGAAGAGCTGTCTCCATACAAGACATATTCATGTTGAATGTTTTTTTGAGGTACACCTGTTTTATGAACTCTCCTTACCTCTTACAAAGAAAATTCTCTTCAGAACCAAGCAGCATACATATTTTACCCCCAAGAGCCACCAAAGTTCTGCAATAAAGGGGTCTGGTGTTCTTGAAGGAAAAATGATATGAAAAGCACATTTAGAGTTTCAGGCAGTCCAACATATACATAAAAGAGCACCGGGCATGTCCTAAAGCCAAAATTAATTTGGGCAGAGCAGGAAGAGAAAATCCATTACTACCTTACTTTATGGATTACCTTTTGGGCAAAAAAGACATGGACCAAGTAGATACCAGCCCATAACCCCAGGATTAGGGATTTATCTGGTATATAAAACGGAGTGAAACTGGTAGAGAGAGGTAAGAATGACAGGTTCCTGAACCAGAGGTAAGTTTGGGATCTGCCAATTCTGATAAAATTCGTTCAGAGCAGAGCCTCATTCACACTCTAATATAGTCAACACAGGTTATCTACAAAGCTGTTTGAGGATCTTGTCAGTAATCTCTTGAGAAGCAGGTTTGATACCTAACACAACACTCTTAAAGAAACAAAGATCTTTTGCTCTAGACATGAAAGAAATCGTAGTATTTTAAGAAGCATCTACTTTCAGTAACTCTTGTTGTACAAGAACTCTACAAATGCTTTTCAACACCTTGCACCTGTGAAATTAGGACATGAAGATGAATCTACTTGAAATATCAGGGATTGTGCAATCCAAGATAAGGTTCTTCCTTCAGATGGATCTGGAAAGAGGCTAAAATGTCTGAAGGCACACAAACATTATATGCTGAAGAAGACAGCCAAAACCCAAGCCAAACTAAACTCTTCAGTGGGCATGTGAGCACTACCACTCCTCAATGCCAAGAATTTAGATTCTCTCTTTTGTGGTCAGGAGTATCTTAATTGTTCTAACTGCTAAGTTTTGTGGAACAAAAATGCCTAAGGAGTTCTAGTGCAGTATTACTCAAGTGCTAATGCAAAGACCCTCTCTCCTTTCCTTTACTCTTAAACAGTACCACACTGTGCTGCAGCTTGATAGGAACCTGCTGAAGGCCATTCAACTGTAGAAGCTGATGCTGCAAAATTAATGGTTCATCAGAACAGGTATCCTGCCTGTAGACTAAGCACATCTATCAAATATCTCCTGGGACTTGGCTTGACTCTGGAAACAGACTGAGCAGTGCACAGGTTTTTTACATAAGAGAATTCCTGAAGGTCATCCCCTAGAGACAATCACACAAAAGACAATTTAATTCCCTGACGTGAACCAGAAAGGATTCCCTGATGGTAATTAGCAAAAAAAAAAAACAACAAAAAAAACCCAACCAAAAAAACCCAACAACTCAAAACCTCAAGAGACAAAAGGGGATGGGAGCATTTACTTCTGTTCATAGAAGTGCATTCTAGAAATCATTTTGTACAGGATGAAGAACATCCCAGTACAGCATAATTATCAGCTGAAAGGATCAGACCCAAGTTCAGAATGGGATCACTGACCAAAACACAATCTAAAATCACTGGTGGTTTTTTATTACTTCTTATGCTATCACTTTTCATCTTGCTTTCTATAAGAGATTGAATTTGCTACGCACTGGTTCCTTCCAGAAAAATTTAACATTGAAATGGATCTTGCTGCAGTGAAATTATGACCAATACTGCCTGAGGCCTAAGAAATGTAAAACATGTAAAACAGCCAAAAGTCTAGTCTCTTAACCCTGGCCCTGTTTAATATTTGACAGCAAAGGTATGATTTGTGATATTGGAGTCTTGCAAGACTCACAGAAGTAAGAAACTTAGATTCAGTGGAAGAAGCAGCTCTGGAGAACAGGTAGTTCACCAAGTGCAGCCGTGCTATGCTGCCTTTCTATCTTCCTGGCCTTATCCATTCCATTTGAGGCCAGATGCAAAAGCACCAGTGCAGGAAATTGCCCAAACTTCTTTAAATATCACTTCAGTTGAGAGGTCTCAGAATGCAGCATGATTGCCAAGTGGAAGAAAGTGTTGTTTCTGGGAAACAATCCCATCAGCACCTCGCCCCAGAATCTCAGGAAGACCCATCTCTTAGTTCAGATTCAGCCTCGGCTCAGAAAAATCACAAGATGAACATGAGCAATCAGTTTCTAGGTTGCAAGACCAAGTTATGATCGGCTCCAAAAGACTACTGCTCAGAAAGGCACAATAAAATGCTTTGGTCCAGCTGGCCAGTTAGGAAGTACCAAGATGGCAGGGAGGTAGACTGGCATACCAAGTCATTCCACTAGAGAAACTAGAGTTTAATATCCAGAAGAGGAATTACTAATTATTTTTCTCTTTTTCTTCCAGTCAGGTTCGTGTAGCTCTGCCTACCTTTATCCACTGCAGCACTTTGTGATAGGAATACATTACACTTATCCCAGTCCTTCCAATGAAAAGTCTGTCTCCTTTATTATAGCGTGAATTTTTCATTACTGGAAAGAAAAAGGCTTATTTATTTATTTATTTTACATGTAAAGGCAGTTTTAAAGAAATTACACATTTCAAAACCACAGTAATCGTGAAAATACTAAATACATTATCTGAAATATTTGCCATTGAAAGCAGCAACTTCCTATGCCATCCATAAAATGCTTGGACATGTAACGGCCTAATTTAGTAACATCATTATTTGTAAAGTAAGCTTTACATTTTCTGGCACCACAAAGAAATTCTGGTAATTACAACCTCTTTGAAAGCACTGTTAGAATTTTAGAGCAGTGGTCTCAAAGTAGGATGTGAGCACAACAATCCATTCAGCTGTGGGAAGGAAATATTTTTCTGTACTATTAGAAAATAAAAATAAGTAAAATACTTTACAATATTGTGTTTATTTAGTATTTATCTCATATTTGTATTTCCTGTTTTTGTGTATGGTTTCTATTGAATTTAATATATTGGTGTAGTAGCATATGTATATAATATATAAATAAATAAATTGTGCATGACTGCTGAAGAATTTTTTACTGATGGAGGTGCCTATCAGTTAGAAGACCACTGCTTTAGGGAAGACAGACTAAGTTCCAAGCTCTGACAAAATCTTCTCCCTGTGTCACAACTGGAACTTCTGACAGCTTTTTATAATATTAAAGTCTGTGGTCAGAAAGGCTATGTCACATATGTGGAATAAATATTCACTATGCTTTAGTAGATAATACAAGTTGAAAAATATCTAAGTAATCCTTTGCAAAACGATTTAATATCCCACTGACACTTCACCAAGCCTCAGTAGTCGGCAAACTCATTAGGAAGAATGATACAGATATGCAAATGAAGGGGCATAGGGAGGAAAGTGGCAAGAAAACCTGCCAGAACGATTAAAACATTGGGTTTTTGAGCACCCAGCCCTTGCAGAAACCCTTGGTTCTTTAGAGAATAAAATAATTCTAAAAATCCAACTTATTAAAAAAAAAAAAAGTACAAATTATATACATGATGTATGTAATCTGCTCAATGTGTTTTAAAATACACAACTATATAAATGTTTACAGCACTAAAGCTTATTTATGCTATTAACAGTGACACTTCACATGAAAATACTTAAACACATTTGCCATTGTCCTGAGCACAGGCCATTTTTATTAAAAATGAATGAAATGAATTTTTATTAAAAATTAATTCCGAGCTCTCTTTTTTGATTTTACAAAACTCTACTGTTCCTCCTTCAGAATCTTCCTTGACTTTAAGTGTAAGTATTTTACTTCTACTGAAAAATAGCTTCTACTGAACATTACAGCTGGCAGTATTTGAACCTCAAAAAATTCAGAGTATTGTAACATAAAATTAACTAAGAATCAGAAAACTATATGAATTAATTTTTTATCTCTTTTAAAAACTCTACAAAAGCACTTCTTGCATTCTAATTTTACCTGCATCAGCAAAATCGCAAAAAGGGACTCCTGGTTTGTCTGTCTCAGAAGCTTGGGTTAGAATTTCAGCAATAGATAAACACAATTTCTGGACATCATCAAAATGTTCACATCCAGTTCTTGCATTAAGATACAAAGCTCCCAGCTTGGTCCAATCCCTTTTTTCCTTGCAGTGCTGTAAAGAAGGAAAAGAATAAATATAAGCAAACCTGCTTCCAGAAAACAAAAAAGAAAATATAGTGAAATTTGAGATATGTACCTGGGATAGACTTAAAGAGAAAAAAAAAAATGGTGATGAAACACTACTGCCAAGAACCTTCATGTTCATATGGCAGTTACATGTTGCCAAATTTACATGGACTGCTAATTACTTCTATCCCTCAAGAAATTAAATTCCTTTTTTCATGTCATGACCCCAATTGAGAAAGCTCATAACTTATTCATCCTATTTAGGAACTGACATTTATTCAGTACTTTTTTTCCCATGATGCATACTGAATTTATGGTTATTCTCTATATGAATTAGTCTTTTGCTTGCCAGATTACTTGATGACTTTGGTGTTAAATGATTAAAAAAAAAAAATCAATACTTTTTTTTCTTTTTATATTTCAATCTCTGGATCTACACAGGATGTGTGATAATATGTAAACTATGTTATAATTATGCATAATGAGTAACTTGACCCTGAATATGAAAGTCACAAGTGTCCAAATGAAGAATGTTTTACAGTATTTTCTTATTCTTTAAAATACTGCTTAATGTTGTCAATTGCAGCTTTTACAATTGTGTGTTTTTATACTAGATATGAATTCGATTTGCTAAATAATATATTAAATAAATTTTTGGTGAGGAATGATGTACCAATACCACTTACAAGCACAACAAATGTAAAGCAGAGGAAATAATGAACTGTTTAAAATGACAAAATTTTTCAATTTGATGCAGAATGAAGATAAAAACTACAAGTATGTAAATTAAAATATTGACATTACAGAAAGGCCAAAGACAGTTTTCTCCTGCATGTTAAGCCTTCCCAAACATGGCTTTACATAAGCTCACTACACTTAATAGTAAAGCTCACTAATTAAGAAAATGCCTAGAAATTGCTATTTCATGTAATTTAAAAGAAGTCATGAAGAATGCACATACTGTACCTGAATTTCAGCCACTGCCAAGTTGAAGTCAAAAATCCATGTCTTTGCAAAATATCTTTCCTTAAATCTTCCATATGAAAAAAAAAAAATAGCTAAATTCTAACACATCCTATTGAACTAGCAGAAGGTGAACAATAAATTATCACAAATGAACATTAAACTGATGTGATTTTTGATCCTATTTGCTTTGTATCACACAACTGCACACTGAAAACGCTCATTTAAAATCCTGCCAAGGGAAGTTAGCACATATATTAAACAAATAATTGAGCAGAGCTACTTTCACAGATGCTGCATATTTGGTTTCCACTAAGAATCAAGGGTATGTTTATGAATCACAAATTTAGTTTCTCAACTTATGTCTGTGTGTATATGATGCAGACGATACAAAAATGAAAAAGGATCACAACCTTGTTCAAGAGATGAGGAAGTATCAGCAATTTTTGAACAGATTTGACATTATGCCCATCATATCCAAGCAGTACTAAAAAAATGATCCTCCTCCCTAATAATGTTGGCACAAATGCTTATGTAGTCACCCTGTAAAGGAAACTAGAAAACTACTTCAGATTATAACTAATCCTAGAAGGGTTTTTTATTGCAGAAGTACCGTTTGCTTAAGTAGGCCTAAATGATACATTAAACGATGATGTTTCTAATTTGGCTAGCTATATAAACTTCTATCATAGCTGGCAGCAGATTGTATAATGATGATTGATATGGAAAAAAACTAATAATTGTGTTCAGAATCTAAGTTTTGATTTAACAATGCTTGATCTTTGAAACAGTATATTGACAGGACTTTAAAATACAATTAGGCATGATATGATAGGATTTTCAACCAACACATCTTTTAAAAATTCCACATAAATTTATAAAAATAGATGCTGAAGAAGGAACTAGGCAGTTGTAATTAGAAAATAGTTCCTTAAAGACATACCTGGATTTTATGTTCAAAACAGTACGCATTTCCCAACTGGAAACTTGCAATTGGTGAAGTAACTTAATAATGTAATCAAAATGTTCTAACTCAAGGAAGATCCCAGCATCAATGAGCTGTAGTATCAAACAAGAAAAGTAAGCATAAAAAACTTGCTAAGACTTAACGCATCTTCAGAGGTAAATGGCAAACAACACTGGGAAAAACACATCGCAGTGAATCTGAGTCAGAAACGAAGGAATAAATGAAAACCAATACCACGAATTCAGCTGCTCACAATAACACTTTAAGTATTATTTCAGTACTGTTCTTTAAATTGGTATGTTCAAGTTTTAAAATAGGCAACATATTTCAGAAATTCCAACAAACAACAGTAGTACAAACAAAACTCATACCTTACAGAAGGTACTGATTAATGGAGGCACAGCACTTCTTATATTCAAAGAAGCCACATGCTCAAAAACTTTCAGAAGAACATCTACAGCTGGCTAATATAGACAGAAAAAGCACAATCAGTTTTGCACCTCCATTCAATTAGAAAGCTTAGAGATTTTATAATAAGGTATTCTGAATTACTCCCCCCACTCAACAAACTAAAATTATGAAACTAAGATTTTAAAAAATATTACAAATTCACGTACCAGTGTCTTGATTTGTACAATTACATTCAATATCCGAAATACTCCCTGCAACATACAGTTGCTGAGCAATGAAACAAGAAGATCATTGAGCACTTCAGAAGCAAAATCCACACCAGGAATAACTTCTTTGTAATACTGCACAAATATTTGGACTGAAAAAGCAATTAAATTGAATGTCACTTTGGGGTTAACTGATGCTAACTATTCAAACAAGTTATTTCCTTAAATTTTAGACACAATGTAACAATGCTTAATTGTCCAAGATATTATGGGACAGGGATAGGTAGAAAAGATTCAGTCTGAATACAGTGTTAACCTTACCAGAACTACACTGATTATTTTGAAATATGTTCTATCATTGAGCTGAGCACTGTAAACTCTGTATGTCTCCACAAAGTTTAGCTGATTTGGTGCAGCACAAGAAGAATGCACAAACCCAGGTTAGATTTGGTACATGCATCAAGGTAGTAGGGCCTTTCCAGACAGGAAGCTCTAGGAAGTGAAGTGCTGTGTTACAGTGGATGGTCCTACAACCTGTTCCAGTGCCACCTTTCCTTGACAGACACGTACAGTGGCCTGCTGGTATCCAGTGCTACCCACATTAAAACACTCACATGTTCAGCATGGGAACACAGCAGCACATGGTGCAACTGAATTCCCCATTCTCATTCTGCTACACTCTAAGAAGCTTTCAAAAACTTAAAGACTGGTACAAAAGGAATCACTGTCCAGAGTAAAAACAAAATAAAAGCCCTTTCTGACTGAACTCAAAAGCTCAGATGGATGTGAATGAACTGCAGTCCATAAAATGTGTATATAGGTGTAAGGACTAAACTAAAGCTGTTGGGGGTGTGTGCAGTGGCAACACTTAATTTCAAGAGCTTTCACTCTCAAGTTTTTGGGTTTTTGATGTTTAGCCAGGATGTTCAAAAGCACGTTAATAAAATTTGGGTTCTGTTAAACCTCCTCCCTGCCTTATTTACATATTCCTACTCCCAAGTCTAGTTACAGTCAGGTTAAGTTTATTTTATGTGGAAGTAAGATTTCTAAGAACCTCCTGAGGTAAGTGCGTATCTAAATTGAATGTATTTGTATTTGAAGTAAGAACTTTTTATTCACTGCTGAAGTAGCAACCATTTCTCTCTCAACAGCCTATTCAATTTACTTCAAATATGCTAAGTAAGAAAGATACATCAACAGCTACTACTATACCATACCTGCACGTTTTAGGAGCCCTGGTTCGTTGATATTAATGTATGTCCTAAGAATTGCCATGCAAATCTGTGAAAAAAGAGAAAAATTATAGTAAAATGTAACTTCAGTTTATGCCAAACAAAAGAACTACTCACAAACATGAGTTCTATTATACAATGAGCTTTACACTACCTCCATGTAAGCCATACATATTGATAAATTATATAGGAAGGTAATGGGGTCTGTAGACAAAGGCTCTGTCAAAAGGCCAGCAAATCAAACAGAAAAAATAATGCAGAAAAAATGTTTGGGAAGGAAGCTGTTGGGACCACAAGCGTTTCCATGTGTGTATACTCATAGCAAACAAACAAACAAACAAAAAGTAAGAGAATTTGAAAATTCAGTTATTTCAGGATTAGTATAAATGTGGCAGACTGAAAAAAGAAAGGGAAGCAAAAATGTGAAAGTGAAACGTGGTAAGTAAAAATTCCATGAATGTATAAACTAAGAAGTCAAAAAATCATCCAAAAATGAAGCTGGTAATGCCAATTGTCAAAAATAACCATTCACAAGGACACAGAATAAAAAACTCAGAACCAATTTGATTTAATGAGCCATTTCACCACAGACTGAATTAGCTGAAAAAAAAAAAAGATAAATCCACACCTATATATTTTAATGCTATTTAGTATTGGAACATTCTTGTCTTAACATCTTAAGCTGTCAACTTTGTGATACTTAAACATTTTGCTCCATTTCTGCAGATGAAAAAGTAAAGATTACTGATATTATATCTTAGAATTCCAAGTTAGGGAAAATCCCCATCCCCTTTTAGAAATTCTCTCTCACTTCTGGTACATTTACAGTCTTTCTGCACAACAATGTAAATTGGTCATGTTAAATACTATTTTGTGAAATAATTAAGTATCAAGAGACAGAAAATGCCCTAAATTAGTAGTCACGGTACTACAGAACTGAATCAGGTTTATTTTTACATGCAACTTCAAAACAACACAGGATTCATTCATGAAGCTTACTATACAGCAAATGAATTATCATCAAAGCAGAAGATACTGGTTTATGGCCATGACATCTTTCTTACTTTAAAACTATTAGCCTGTTTAGACCATCAAGCCAAAGAATACAAAAATTGGACATCTAAGCATAAATGAAGCTTATTGGTTTTATTTGGAAGCAGTATGACAATGTTGAGCTACACTCCAAGACATACCTTTCAGAAAATCATGTCAAGTTTTTGATCAGTAATATATGTGGAGTGTCACTTGGGAACAGATTAACTCACTTAATCCAAATCTATACTCCTGGGTGCCTGAGGACATTTCCAGAATAAACTTTAGCACGTGCTTACAGTATGGAAATTAGTTTGCTTTCTTTTGGAATCTGTTTTTCTCCTTCTTTGGACTTCCCAAAAAAAGCCAAGAGTGCATCTGGAGCTCTGACTGTTCCAAGCATTAGTGAAATTGCTTGGACAACCACTTGTAGTAGTATTCAATCATGGGACATGCTTTATTACATTAATAAAAGAAACTAAATGTGTTCTTCATTTACACCTTCTAGAAGGCTTCAGTTGATTTAGTTGTTCCAATTTTAAAAGGTGTAACTTCACCCACAGACTATGTAAAAATGTGAGAATCTTTAAATTTTGAGTTAGCTGTAATAGACTGTGAACGAAGGTACATGAAAGAGATGATTCCTATTTTTAAAAGGCAGTATAAATCACACTATTTTGTCATCTATCAATTGATTCCATGACTCATTTAACACGACAATTTAATAAAAACCATAATAAAGGCCTCCGCATCTTATAAAACCAACCAACTCTCCAGTAAAAACATGGTCCTACTACAATAACACAGAGGTGCTTATTCAGAAGAACAAGCACAAGAAGTCACTAAATACTTCAGCATATCCCAGTCAGTGCCCACTCTGTTGTTTAATAAGGGAGAAACCCCCATAATGCAGCCTTTATCTCAGTGAGATCAAAACCAGCATCCTTCTTACAAGAAGTTTCTATACACTGTAGAAGCTCTTTGAGATCCACAATCTCTGTTCAGAGGTCATTTAGTGGTGGTTAGAGATAGTAATAGAAGGACAGTGTAGAATCTTTTCTTTAGGAAGCCACATTAAAAACACAAAACCAAAATCCACCACAACAGAAGCATATATCCAACGCCCTGAACTTGTAAAACAACACTAATGAAGGCAGAAATCTTCTTATTTTATATCCTTTTTGTTTCCAGTTAAGAGGTTCATAGGACCAAGGAAAAGGAGAGTATGAAGTCACAGAAAGTAAAAAATTAATCAGTAAGGTTCACAAAGCTAAGATAAAAATCACAAAGAGAAAAAAATCACAGCTTGCATAACAACATGCTTTGAAACCACTTATTTAACCATTAAATGATTGTCTGTGCTACACTGAAATGTCATTTGAACAAAATAATTTCCTGTATTAAGCTGTCTCTTGCCCTTTCACGGAGGACCATGAAGAAGAGTCTAGTGTCACCTCCTTTACTCTCTTCTCCATCACTGATACATATTTTTAAGATTCACTCTCCCTTTAAGTACTTTGGCAAGTGTTTGAAACAGTCTTTTGTTTACCTAATACAACACAGATTTCACTGTTTGAAAACGAAAGGCATCTTTTAAAAAAACCCAAAAAAATGGTAACTTGTACAACTTGCTGAGCTCAAGCATATGCCGATTTTCAAAATGTATGATATTTTTATGAATTCAAGAACTGCTGTGTTGTGTGATCAACTACAACTATAAAGTGTTAAATAATAGGAAGTTATGCCTTAAAGCATCAACCACTTACTGAAAAAGAAAAAACATCATTAAGGGGAAAGGTATTTCTCTTCAAAAACTCTGGTAACTATTACCACTGAGAATACAGCTCTAAGCAGACAGACTATCAGTCTGCATAACAGTTCTTCTCCTGAGGAGATTTATTCCTCCTGTGTAAGATTAGACTCCTTTATTGCTTCTTTACCTGTTTTTCATTTATGTACTTTGGTGCCACCATGAGGTGCTTGGCCTATTATCATTTTCAAATGGGCAGGTCTAAAAACAAATTCATACACAAATAAACAAAACTCAGGTATACTTTCAGGCTACCAAGAATGTGTGGCTAGGTTTGGTGGGTAGAGCAGTTAAATTGTGCTGGAGTGCTGCACCACAAGTAAAATCAAATGGAATGGATTTTTAAGAGTTTTAGGCAAATAATTCTTTAATGTGTCTGCAGCATAATGAAGCACTTCAAACCACAATAATTCAGATAAACTAGCTGAAAATTACAAATATTCACTACAGTCTGCCAAAGATATATCACACTTGAGAAAAGGAAAAGTGTTCCATACAAAACTACTCACGAATTATCTTACATATCATAAATAATGTAAGTTTTCAAAGAAGTTAGAAATCATTAACAAAAATATAAAGCAGCTTTTTTTAATATATAAAAAGGAAAAGAGAAAACATTAAGAAAAAGAAAACCAAATTACACTGATGTATTTTAAAAATTCACACGCAGTATATTTAAGATATCAGTAAGATGGACAAGCTCCTTCAGATGTTACTTTTTTTAGGAATTATGTCTAACAGGTTAACTACAAGTTATTTTTTACATTTTGATTCTGAAATTTTTACTTACTGACATCAATGATAAAATTGCTCTCATACCAGTAGGATGGTAGGTAAGAAATAAATCTTGTAAGATCTGATGAGGACAAGTTTAGGCATTTGTTATTGGTTACTTGCTTTGATGTTTTTGTTTCTTCCAGTTAACTTACAAAACTTTCCTACAGCCAATTTCAAAATATTATTACTTGTCAGTACAGTTAGCTTGCCTTGCACAGTTCTTGGAAGCATTAAACTCATAATGTCTCTGTTAAATGGTTTGAAAACACATTTACTTTGCTCGTCATTGGAAAACTATTCTTGCTTGCAAATATGATGAGAATTGTTGCTCTATTTAAGAAGATTACAGCATCTTAAAACAAACGTGCCTATTGTTGCACAAAACATGCAGAAGGTAATATACCATAGATGGCTTTTGGCTTTATAATACATACAAAGTCTTTGCATAGGTTTGCTTGAAGTCTCTGATGCTCAGGATAGAAATGTCTCAGAATCTGCCCATTCTACTATTCTGTATTTGTGCAGCCTAATTGTTGATGCATGTTCTCTTAAAACAGCTACTAGTTCAAAATTACACCATTAAAAAAACCCAAAACTTTAGAAGACCTTGAGAGGAAGAATTTCTGAACTATTTTTTCATCCATCAATCTCTGACTGATTACTCACTTCCCATATATAAATGAACAAAGGAGATGATGTTTTGGTTTTAAAAAGTGTTCACATTTACAATCTTTTCCTTACTTCAATGAATCTTTTTACCTTTTCATCCCCTTGTCCTGGAACATGACAGAACCAACATTTTGTTCTTTCACACCCACGTGAAGTCATGAAATAATATCTGCAGTATTTACGGGGCAAGTTAAGTGCATCAAGGATCTGCTGGACTGAATGACAAGCCTGGAATAAAATAAAATTACAACAAGCAGAAAAAGCCAACTAATATTTCTTGAAAGCAAGCATGGTCTTTGGGTTTTTTTAGAATTTCACAGTATCTACAAACTGTAAACAAAAGCTGAAAAAGTAATCTATAATTATGCCTCTGAAACAACCCTCGTCTCTATACTGTACTTGCAGCATTTCAAAGGACACAAAGATCAATCCCTTGTCATGCCACGTTAGTGTCTAACACAACAAAAGCCTGTCTTGAAGACCACAAACAGGGATAATGCAAGAAGTGCTAAATGAAATGGAAAATGCGTAGAGAGGAGGGAGAAAGGTGACAAATTCCTGCACAGCTCTGAGTAATCATCTGAGAATTCTGGGGCATCAATTTCCTTGACCCTTTTTCAGTGCCTGGCATCATGGAAAAAGCAGGCTGTCCTATACATGTGAAACCTTCTCTGCTTTTCAGTTCTACAAACACCAATAAAGCCAAAACCATTATTTGATTTTGCTTAAGCTGAAAACAGAAATCAAGAGAACTTCACTGTGAATAGCAGTACCTTCATCACTGATTTTGTTCTCAGAAATTATACTTACTCAGTGATAACACCTTTAAAGGTGTAAAAACAAACATATACAGATTCACAGTTTCTGACTTGCTACACAGGGAACTGTCTGAACATCTGTAAGAAATTTAGTGCCACACGATCAGAAATCAAAGATTTAACAACTTACAATTGCATTTTTCTCCATCGTCCATGGCTTAAAATCTCCACAACTCTTCACTGGCAGTAAAGTACTTCTTCCTGAAGATTTGTAACCTAAAAATTAGGATGAGGGCAGCAAATCATATAATAAAAACGAATCATACTGAAACCACTCTCATTTATCTTATTTTCCTTTATATTTATAGTTCCTTCAAGTCACAGCAATGATTAATGAAAATTTGATTAATGCAGTCTAAAGCCAGTAATTTAAATTACAGTTTTCTTAATTATCCTAAAAGTGAGACTTTACACAAACTTCAAGAGTAAGCACATTTAAATTAAAAACTTCACTACTTCATCCAAGGTTCCTGCTCTAACTTACAGAGATAAGGAATAAAGATATCCAGAAGCTTTTATTTCAAAGTCTATCCACTTTATCAGTAATCTTTGCATTCCAACATCACTAGCCCTAAATTTAAGCTATTTTTTTAGAACTGACATACTTTTATGTTTTAAGCAGTGGAAGTAGCAAGTTTAAGCCCAGTGTAAGTTATTGGTTTCTTAACCATGAAACTTGGTTTAAGAACTTCAATTATTATTGAATAACAGTTTTCTTTCTTTGAAAAATGAATAATGCTAATAGAAGATAAAAGTTCAAATTTTCAACTCCATATCTAAAGACAAAAGAGAGCTTTTGAATACTCTGCATTCTAGGATTCCCATCTGGCCCCTTCAAAGAACTGAGTGTTCAAAAGACAGGGTGCTTAGCCCTTTCTGGCAAACTACAATTACTAAAGAGCATCCAATAAAGAATGTTCTACTAGATACTGGCACTAGGTACATGGCTCTTAATCTCCATGTCTTCCTAACAGATAGGGCTATCACAGGATAGGAAGGAAGAGCACGATGTAGAACAATGAGTATTTAATGTTACGTATTGTCACATTGCAAAAACTTGTGAAGTGATGGTGGGCCACTTGGTAAATTCAGGATTGGATACATTTAGTGACAGGACTGAGAAAACAGCCAACCACTAGCTACAGAAAAATGCCACCGGGAATTTGATCTTTTCTCCAGATTTTTGCCATCCCCAAGCACAGAGTTTTTGACCAGGCCTTTTCAAGTTTGTACTCTCTCTTGCTGACTGTAGGTCAGACTTGTAGGGAAGCAGGCATTGAAGTGAAATAGCCAATCCTGCCTGCACAGTTCTGGGGACAAAAGGATGTTTTGCCCTGTCCTAGCAGAGAAACTCTTGCTTTGGCAACTTTCAAATGACTTTATGAGGGAAGACAGAAGAACTTTTCGGAAGGTCTATATGCTTTGAAGGCCAAAGACATGAACAGGTTCAAACAACTGGAGTCTGAAGACATATTCAAAATTAATTTTTATAATGTGTTTCTTGCACTACCTGAAAATACTGTTAAACAACGTGATGACAAAATTATTCTACAAGCTCAGACTGACAGTATAATTTGAAACTAAACAAGAACCCCTGCCACTGATCTTAAGAAATCCATGTTTATAAACATCTATATTTATCAATAATTCTAAAAACTCTAATTTCCAAAGCACTTGTTGCAAACAAACAGAATGCAGTATCTATCCACAAGTAATTGATTTCTGTTTTTTCTCTACCTTGTACTCCAAATAAACCATGCATACATGCAAGGCTAAATGTCAGATTTGTTATGTGCAGTGACTGCAGTTCCATTATGATTTCTCTGGTGGCACAGACAATGAAGAGGTATCTGTCCCATGTGTGAAATACACTGGGTCAACATGAAGCGGTACTTATTAATCGATATAATTTTTTGATCCAGTCTAGTGAATGCCTCAAGAACATTTGAATTAGCATAAATAACAAAGTTCTGACTTTCAGCAAGGTGGGCAAACCACTCTAGCAAGTTTTATTAAGAACAATCAACCAACCAAATCTGCAGTCACATTCTCTGACCACAAATAAAGGAAAACAAGTTACTTGCTAGTAACATGTCTCAAACACGGTGTGTCAGACTACTAAGAATGCAGGCACTGCTGTACCATTAAAGTATCTGAGAGGCATAAATATCAGATAGAATTATTGCTATTTGACCCTACCAAATAGAATTCTGCTAAAACCTTACCCCAAACCTCTCACTAACCTACTATATCAGATCTTGCAGTTTTGCTTTTATATATGCAAAGTAGAATTCCAGCTAACATCTTCAGGAACTGAAGATAGTCCTTAAGATTTCATAGGCAAATAAAGCACAAAACAAAAAAATCTGAAGGGTTCACCAACACAGTATACAATACCATTTGTCCAGGATTTCATCTCTGTACTTCCACTGAAGAGATTTACTTCTCGGTCATTCAGTGGTAATCCTGATAGCATTTCACAGTTCAATTTGCACTTAGAGTCACTGTTGAGTATTAAAAAACCAAAAAAATTGTGAAAATTGGTTTGTTTAACCAAATTAAATAGGCATTTATTTCAAGTACTGTATGCCTAAAAAGAGAGATTAAGTGCATAAAAGATGAGAATTTCTTCAACACTTTACACAACACTTCAAAACTTGCCATAAACTTAAATAGTCAGCAGTGCCAACAATTTCACTTTCATTACTCTCATTTGCCTGGTCCATTCTGATTATGGTTTAAGATGACATTATTCTGCCCTAATGCATAACCACACGAAATTCAATAAATAAGTAGAAAAGGCAGCTGAGAATCACTTCTTCCCCCCTCCCCCCCCATGCTGACAAGAAGACTGAGATGATTTCTGTCACCTCTGAAGAAGCATCAACTTTATATTAGTCAGTTATGTAATATCCACCAAAAGAGTAAACCTCAAGGCTTTTCAAATTACATTTGAAGAGTAACAGTAAAACTGTTTTCTTTCCTAAAATCTGACTACTGGACAGAAGATTCAGGTGATTCTAAAGGGAACTCCAATTAGAGACTGTTCTCCTTTTATTCCCAAATATGTATATTCCAGAGAATTAAACGACTAAAATGTGGTGTTTTCAAAAATAAGCTAAAAATATTGCTAGCAAAATACTTGGTAATCTCTTTTGTATTTGTAAACAAAACCACAAGAAAAATATAATCCCCTTCCCCCTTTCAATTAAGAATCCTGGTTCAGTACAAAGGACATTTTAACCTGCTTGCTCCTCTGCAGACAGAAACACAGTTGCTGCCTCCTATAAGGCATTAAAGATATTTAATATTTCTCATAGCCAGGATAATTCAAATAGTTCCTAAACTTCAGGAAAATTTGAAATAAAAATGCTACAGTAGAGAGGAAGAAATTCCATCTAACAAACTCGAATTTTTCAAGATCAGTCTTTATTCTCATCAATGCATTTGAGTTGGTTTCCAGAGGGAATAAAAAACTCTACAGTTTCAGTTACTCAGAAATTTCAAATTACCACATAAAATCTTCTTATGCTTCCTCATGATGCCAGTCTCAGTTCTGACACAACAGGATTTTCATAGCAGTTTCCCTTCAGATTTCCTTAGTCTAGACATGAAACTGCACACCATTCTGCCAGGAACTGTAAACTATATCGCTCTACAGGCATTTTTTTAGTAATAGCATCACTAGAAGTGGAGTTCGCTAAATAAGAACAGCAACTATGTTTTCTCCTAGACAAAACTTTGCAATGGTAACGTTTTTCAGTAAAACTAGAGAACATAGTTCAACTCCAAATGAAGGCCTCTTCTCTAACCACACAGACTACTGCATTGCACAAACATATTTTATTCAGCACAATCTACTTACTCTGTAATATAAAGAACTATTTGTACTACTCAGGCAAATTTAAATTAGTATTTTATAGCAGAAGGAGGAGCTCGGAGCTCTCTAGTGGATTAACAAAAAGATGCAGTATTCTCCACTAACAGACTTCTGGTGCACTCAAATCTGTCGCAGAAATGCGACTGGTGTTGGAAAAAAGGCAGTACTCTCTTCTATGTCAGCTAAAGTTTCTTGGTTATTTTGAAAATTACTGTGTCCTAGATCCAGCCATGACAGGGTTAATTCTTGCAGTAGCTAATTGGTGATTACTGCTCCTAAACCACAACATTCTAAAATATGTTATTTTTCTTCTAATTACTTAAGAATTCCATCTTAAGTATACCTTTCCTACAAAAACTAATTCTCCATCATTTGTGGACTGTTGATGAATGAAAATTTCTCAGTCTGACACTAATTCAGGCTCTGACAATCACCCACCATAACAACTGAAAGTGCTGGATTCTGCACTGGGATGGAACAACCCTGGAAGTAGAGGCAGACTGGGGAACAAGAGGCTGGAGAGCAGTGCTGTGGAAAGGGACCTGGGAGTTCTGGTTCATGGCAAGGTAAATGTGAGTCAGCAGTGCCCTGGCAGCCAACTGGGGCCCTGAGTCCTGGGGGACATCAGGGACAGTATCACCCACTGGCCAAGGGAGGGGACTGTTCTGCTCTGCTCTGCACTGGGGCAGCCTCACCTTGAATATTTTGTGCAGTTTTGGGTACTACAATGTACGAAAGGCACTGAACTATGAGAGAGTGTCCAGAAGAGGGCAATGAAAATGGTGAAGAGCCTTGAGGGGAAGCCTGGTGAGGGGTAGCTGATGTCACTTGGTCTGTTTAGCCTAGAGAAGACGAGACTGAGGGGAGACTTCACTGCAGTCTGCAACTTCTTTGTGAGGGGAAGAGAAGTGGCAGGCATTGATCTCTTCTTTCTGGTGACAGGAGCCGAGGGAATGGCCTGAAGACTTGTCAAGGGAGGCTTAGGTTAAATATTAGAAAAAAGGCTCCTCGTCCAGAGGGTGGTTGGGCACTGAACAGGTTCCCTAGGGAAGCAGCTACAGCACCAAACCTGACAAGAGTTCAAGAAGCATTTGGACTCAATGCTCTCAGGCACATGGTGTGACTCTTGGGAATAGTGCTGTGGTGGGCCAGCAGTAAGATTTGATGATCCTTATGGATCCCTTCCAACTCAGCTTAACTTGGTAATTCTGTGATTCTGTAAATCAGACTAAGAAATGACGTGTACAACAAACACCACGAACACAGCTTGAAGCTAGAAGAACGGTAAAGCATGTCCACATGCATGTGGCATGTTTTTAAGCACCTTTTTCTACTGCTGTACAAATATTTGTCAGCCTGAATTTGAATAAGATATTTCAATTCTTTCATAAGCAGAAAAGATAAATGAAAGCTTCACGATTTATTTATTACTATTTTTTGGTTTTGTTAAGTTCTGGCATGTGCTATTGTGGCAAGAAATGCATCTTATGCTACACTGACACTGAGATGCAAAAGTGAGACACTATCATGAAGTTAATATATATTGCCACCAGCTGAAAGACAAAATAAGCCCTATTGTCCTGTCAGGCTAAAACTATACTTGTTCTGTATTTTTTACAGTGAAATGATATTATTTCACATACTTATTTTCTTCATCACATAGTTACAATAAGCATGGAAAACTGAATTAAATACTGGTAATGTTCAGGTAACAACATCACGTTTTATTTGCATACTAACTGGGGAATACCACAGGTTATATGAAGGACACACTATATGTACCTTTTTTCAGCTTCACACTTGTTTTCTTCCTCAACACCAGGCACTCCATCTGCAAGCTTGAACTGTGAAGATACTTGAAAGTTATTTTCAGGTACAGCAAAGCACTGCTAAGCCCATTATGCCTTACTCTACGGACTTCAAACTTTTAGTGATCATTGCAAGATGTCATAAGACAGTCTTAGCGGTAGAAACTGTAATTCAGTGTGTAGGATTACTCTTACAACATCTTTATTCATGGACACACTGCCTGTATACTCTGTGTTCTTTAAAATAATGATTGTTAATTGGAAAGAAAGGCAATGTAACTGTCTTCACTTCTCTTTGCTGTCATGATAATCTCAGCAAATTTTAGGCCCACTGCCCAATTTTAACTGTGCTTGACAGATGTGCAGAACACCACAAAAGTTATTCCATGAAGTTTAATGAAATTTAAAACTGCACCCAGGAGGAATTTAAGCCTTTTGCTCAGCTCTACATCACCATGGATAGTTAGTAAGTCCCCAATGTTATGGAGAAAAAAGACAGCACGAAACATATTTGGAGGAGAATCTGAAATTACTAGTACAGAATGAAGTTATAGAATCCTAGCCTTGTTTCGTCCATTATTCATGAAGTAAGTTAGGACTTCATATTCTAGCACAAATTTATTATAGCCAAAGAATTAGAGCTGCATATGCTTTCATCGGATTTCCAAATTTTATTTTACCCGTTCCTGAACAGTTTTAGCATTTTTTCCATTGTTAGTTTTTGCCCTTCTCACAGGATTATTAATTGGAAAAACTATCAATAAAGCAAAACCTGAAAATCTCCCCAAATGGCAAAGTACCTGCAATAACTGTTCTGCCATTGCATTCCCTCTGCAGGTGTGCACTGCTATTTTTTATCCACATACAGAACAGGTTTAGCTAGGGCTTGGTATGAATTTTGCGGTTTGAGTTTGGGTTGGGTCAGATTATTTGTATGCATTTTCTACTGTCCAACACAGCACAGAAAAGCAAGCACTAGGACACTGATTTATAAACCACAAGGGTATGAAATGACCCATTTGGGACTGATCTGGTAATACTGCAACAAGTACCCCACCTTCAGCAAACCTTCCAATTTGACACACCCTTATTATACCTCCAGAAGATCAGGAAACAAAATGACACTGTTAATTTTGTGAGTAACATGTTAGCAGCCCCAATTCCATTTCCTGAAGGAAATGTTTCTCTTCTTTTAAACAATTTTGAAAGGGAAACTGATTCTCTGCTGTTTTGATTAACTTCTCAATTACTTGCCAACTTTTAACCATGTGAATTTTACAATTTAACTTAGCCAGTTAAAATCACTAGCCACTCCTGAAGTAGTGGAAAACAGTAAATGCTATCAGCAACTACATGAGTGGTAGAGAGATGTAAATTCCAATTAATTTATCAAAGAAGCAAATAGTATAAAACTTCAGCAAATCTTAAAAGACCTAGACTTATTATCTAGAGGAGAGAAGACAGAGAAAGGTCTGATAGTCAGTGAGCATGAAAATTATCTCCTCTGAACAGTGAGAAATTTGTACGTTAAAGGCCCTTTTGCTCAAGTAATGAAGCCCAGAATGATTCTTCTACAATGCATGATGGCTGTGCAGCTCCCCAGCTTTCCAACACTGCCCCATCCTTCTGATACTGAGAGGCATTTAACAGCAACATTTAAAATTAGACATGTTAAGTAAAAATGTCATCTATGCAAAGCAGTATTCATAGGTGTACACTGGAACTGTAATTTTCATACCATTGGGAACAAAGCATTACTGCAACAACTGATATAACAATATCTGTTTCACTTCAAATTTGAAGCTTAACTGTTGGTGACAATGAAAAAAAACCCAAGTTTTCTTAAGCAAAGATTACATTGCTAATACACAGTTATCTATGAAATGCTAATATTCCTTTTATTACAGGAAATTTAAAATTTTGTTGATAAAACAGCATTAGTAATTAAAATTATCCTATCATGTGGATTGTAATTTCTTAAAACTATTTAAGGAGAGAAAGCAGAATTTCTCAGTACCTTTTCATCCACGTCCAAACTCGTCAAAAGTTCATCTAGTTTGCTCTGTTGCTTATCTTTAAGAGAGTCCTCACTAACATCTCTTGAAGGACTGCTTCCTCTGGAGGAGTTGTGGGTTTTCACATCTTCAGCTGAAAATGTATAAATGCACTGCTTTATGTGTTTCCCATGCTACTAGACAACAAAGCTTTTACTTCCTAAATATTACAAAGGCTTAGAACTAATGACATTTAAGAACTCCTAGGACTTCCTAAATGTGAAATTTACATGGAAAAATATTTCATGCTTAAGGCAGAAACCATTTCAAATAAATACTGCTGAATCTGCAATTACAATTCTATCCAAGCTGTATGTTCTTTAATAGTCCCTGTAGAACAGTACAACAGGTTTATTTATAGAATATTGAGTTCAGTATTTTGGAAATAAATTCAGTTAAGCTTTGTTATTAAAACACAGCCAAAGATAAGTGTGGTAATTTACTAAGCAAAAAGGCTTAGTCCTTGTTAGAAAAGGGCCTAAGTTAATCATACTGACATGAGGCAACCCTGAACTAAATAAAGATAGCTCTGAGAAATTCCAAATTCCTGTAATATAGTAAACTCAGTAAGAATTCAGTGTCAGGAAATTTCATCACCTTTGCAGATGCCACAGGAAATTAACAACACACCTGGCTGCAACTTTCTGAAACAGCTGTTTATGTACAACAGATCTACATAGAAAAGAAATTCACTACCGGGTCCCACGAATGACTTCCAACTGCACTGTGTTGTCCAGACACAGGAAGAAAGAATCAGATTAGTATTGGAAGAGGATTGAGTAATCCAGAATATTTTAACTGTAGCACTTTTTCCCCTTCTTAAATGTGAAGCCACTAAGGCAAAGACCCATGACCTCACTAAGTAACATAGGACACCAAAGCAGTAACACGTATTTCTAAATAAATACATGAATAGTCAGCAATTAGCAAAACCAGACACCTTTCTTTTGTTCTGTGCTGGTCTTTTAAAAAAGTCATGTATTATACGTAAGTTACTGTGTGCATATTCATCCAAGATTATGATGTGATCCTGCTTCTCAGATCTGGGAAGGACTTTAGGCACCACAAAAAGAACCAAAGGCTTTCAGCCTCAAACTGTGCTAGAAAATGAAGTAAAACAACAAAGAAAATGCAGAAGTTACTGAACAGTACAAAACTTGTTGCCAGGTTTGGCTTCAATCATGTCAAACACTGCAGATTCCATGGCACAGGCTGCATCTCTTTACAAGACCAGAGGCCTAACTGTGCACTTCCTCTTGATTCCTCCTCAGGAAACTTGTGTCTATTTCTTGGTATCTGAGCTCTTAAAACTTCATTACCTTTTATTTTGCCGCCTGAGGCCTGAAATCTTCTCTCTTCCCCAAACAGCCTCTAGTCACTCCTTTCCAAGAGGCACTACCTGCCACTTTCTACACCACTACATGAATGTAACACATTAGTGTCGACAACCAGCACAAGAGCTTCTGCCACAGACACCTTTCAAGCCTGAAGCAAAATCAACATGTAGTCAGAATGTCAGATTAACAACAAGCTGACAAACTGATAGCACAAGGAAACACCATGAACCTCCAAAACCAATCTCAGCACTCTGTGGGTTCACCACTGTCAGTAACAGGCTTCTATTCAAAGTTAAAATCCTGTTCCTCCAACTTATCTAGCAGAAACTTCTACATTAGGTGCACCTTGCACAGTAGGTCTGGTATGCAAGCTATAGAAAACAAAGCAAACCACATTTATGTGCTGCTTAGCTGGACTGTTGTGCTTTAAATAGGAATAAACCCCCCACTAAATCATAAGTAACCTTATTTCATTAAGAAAGGGCATCCTTTAAAAACAAAACAGGGTCGCAGTGGAATAGGCATAATATCCACAAAAAGCCCCAAAAAGGACAACCTGGAAATAAACTTAATTACAAAATTCTGTGTGCTGATGAACACAAGAGAAACTCCAAAGCAGTATTACAGGACTCAAAGTCTTACTATGATCTCAACAACTAACAGAATTCTTGGCCTAAAACTATCAGAGAAATGTCAAAAAAACCCCAGAACTTAAACCAAACAAAAAAAAACCACTTCAAGCCACCAGTACTACCAACAGACAAGTACTGCAGAGAAGTTCATGTTCTCTGTATGATGCAGGCTTGTGTCATTTTGAAAGATGTTGACTCAATATGCATTAAGAAATAAACTGCTGTTCCAATAAAAAGATAATGTAAAACCATACAAGCAAAACCATACAAGTTCTCCGGCTTTTTTTTTTGTTGTTGTTGGTTTGGGTTTTTTTTGGGGGGGGGGGGGAAGCAGAAAGCCTTAATTTTACCACAAAACATCTTTTTGGTATCTTTCTTCTTTTGATTAGATACCAAAAATTTCCAGTGACCCTTACCTTTCAACATCAAATTACAAGAATTTTTAGTATCACTTGACATTCCAGATTCTCGCATGCATCTGTTTTGAACAAAAAGTGTATTTAAGATTTCCATATTGCAAAAAAGCAAAAATAATCTATCAGTTACATAAAATCAAAAGTTTTCAGTAATACCTTTAGCCATGGACAGAATCCTTACATCTAATACACCTTTTAACTTTTTAACTTTCTCTTTTTAGCTTTCTCTTTTGGCTTTCTTATGTTTATCCCTTCAAGTATATATCTAAACGTGTTAAGTAAAACCAAGACTTTTCAAAACCCAAAATTTTTAGTAAAAGCTCATGATGTCATTTAATTTTTGCCTAAGGGAAATTTTCTCTGTATAACAAATCAAGAAAATACTGTGCTAATGAGCCAATTCATCAGTTTCTAAAAAATGTGATTTACAGTAATTTTATATTCAAGATCATTTGCATAACAATGAATCTCAAAGAGAGTAACAAAAACAACAGTTCATAGGAAGATACTTACTTCACCTACCTCAAGAATAAGTTGGGAAAATATTAATACCTTTCCTTAGAAAAGCTCAGGAGGGGCAAATATGTATTTTTAATATTACATACAGAATATATGATCACCACAGATTTTAGAAGCTTGTACCTGGTGAATGACACCAAGTGTAATGACAGCAAGCTGTCCAGTCAAGGCAACAGAAAATGGCTAACAAAAGCATATGTGAAAAATCAGTTTTACTGCTCCATTCAGGCTTCAGGCCAGAATGCTTTTCTGATGCCTGGAAGTGACCAGCACTCTTCTCTATGTAAAATGCAAGCACCAGAAAAAAAAACCTGTTGAAGTCCCAGATGTATTTGGTAAAACTCAACAACAAAAAAATAGTATGAACTGGTCATGATCTGGTTATTATTTAGTGATTATCATAAGTTACCTGAAAAAACTGTGGTAAAGTCTATTGCCTTATTTCAATATTCTCATATGCAGTTCATTAACAGGTTCCTGACTGCTATGAACTATGGTTAATCACCATCTAACAATCTTTGCATAAAATTATGGAAGGTAAAAAGCAAAGTAAGAAATTTTACCTGTTGCTTTAGCAAATCAAGGGGAAATTCTAAGAAAGAAAAACCATACATTCTTGTTTTTCTTGGCTAATGGCAAACAAATTTAACAGGTGCCAGAAAGAAATAAATACTCCTTCTAATAAATTTACTATGCTACAGCCTAGCTGCTTCTCAAGAAGTTGGACACTCCTACTGCAGACCTGCCCTGTTATTTTTGTTTCTATTTTCATGTTCCACTTCATTTAAAGAAGCCCTTTAGGACTACCTTGTCCTACAATTCAGAGTTTATCCCAGCTCTCATGAAGAACAAATTAATTTATCTGCATTCAGAATACTGTCATAGCTCAATCAAACTTAAGATACTCAAAATAAAATAAAGAAATAATTTCAACAGAAATTAGTGAAGTTCTCTACAGAAGCCTGACCACTACAACCAAAGTACATGGATATGAGATAAAAGTACTTAGGAATACTGTGATAGAAAAATAATTACATGCATACCTAAAACTACGCTCTACTGAATATATCTTTTCTGAGGTAACGGGAGACTCAGGCTTAATATACACCTTTGTGTCTTCAATGCAATTTGCAGAGGATGCTTTCACTGGAGTATTTTCACAGTGTGCAGGTACAAGCTCCTCTTCATTACTAGCTCCAAAAAGGTCAGGGTCATCCTGAATCACATCAATGACAAGAACATCTTGATTGTAAGCTTCAAGGATATCTGGTAAATTTTGACTTTTGTGCTGTGAAAAATTCCCTCTTGATTTTCTATCACCATTTATTTCTAATCCAACAAAGTGGTCGACTGCATTCCAAGAATGATCAGGAAAACTAGATTTCAGCACACATTCAGTACCGTAGAAATCAGGCACAGATGGCTCTGGTTGTCCATCAAGAAGAGGATGTGGATACGCAGAAAAACTTTCAGAGAGCACAGAGATCTCATCAGAGAGGTTTACAGAGCCACTGTGCTGGAAGTCCTTACTGTCAATCTCATCTGCTTTTTTCTGTATGGAAGCTGGAGACGTAGCAACACCCATGACAGGAAGAGGATGCTGCTCAGATTTTAGCAAGAAAGTCTCTTCACCTGTCTTCTGCCTTCCTGGACTAGTGCTTTCAAGAAGCTCTAGTGGACTACAAGTTTTGCTTTCAAATGAATAGACAGATTCCCGTTTCTTGGATTCAGGTTTGTTTCTGCATAAAGGAATTTTGAATTTTGTCAGGCTTCCAGAGGTTAATGGTTTAATTAGATTCAAATCAGAAAATGTCTGGTTCACTACTGATACTTTATGGCTTAAGTTTATACTGTTTGTGTTACTTGCAGAAGTACCATTCTGGACTGTCGCAGGCAGGTTTCTATTTGTCACACCTCCTTCATTTTTATCCTTTCGTTCTGTTGTACCATTCTGGACTGTCATAGGCAGGTTTCTATTTGTCACACCTCCTTCATTTTTATCCTTTCGTTCTGTTGTACCATTCTGGACTGTCATAGGCAGGTTTCTATTTGTCACACCTCCTTCATTTTTATCCTTTCGTTCTGTTGTACCATTCTGGACTGTCATAGGCAGGTTTCTATTTGTCACACCTCCTTCATTTTTATCCTTTCGTTCTGTTGTACCATTCTGGACTGTCATAGGCAGGTTTCTATTTGTCACACCTCCTTCATTTTTATCCTTTCGTTCTGTTGTACCATTCTGGACTGTCGCAGGCAGGTTTCTTTTTGTCACACCTCCTTCATTTTTATCCTTTCGTTCTGTTGTACCATTCTGGACTGTTGCAGGCAGGTTTCTTTTTGTTACATCTCCTTCATTTTCATCTTTTTGTTTTGCTGTAAAATTCAAGGTTGCTTTAACTTCTTGCACATCACCATGGTTAAAAGTCATGGCACTTCTATCTGTATTAACTGGTGATTTCTCATTTTCACTGTTCATTGTCAAAGTCTCATAAATGCCCACAGAAGAGGATTCCATTGTTTCAAGTGAAGCCTGACAGCCAACATTTGGATCAATCTTTTTATGTGTAATTTCTTTTGTAATTTCTGCCAATGATGTATGCAAATCCAGCTGTCTCAGATTCCCAGTCACTGTACTATGTCCTACTACTTTATTGGTTTTATCAGAGGAATCCTCAAAAGCAGCCTTTAAAAGTCTTCCTCCTTCTGAGACGGACCTATGATTTTTAAGACACCATTCAGAAGTCCTGGCACAAGATTCAATGGGCCAAACTTTTTTACCAGTCATAGGTATTGTTCTTTGACAGGTAAACTGCTGTAATTTCTTATTAACTTTGTTCAAATTTCCTCCTGTCTTGCTTTTGGGAAAATCAGAAACATCATGGATCTGCGCTAACACTCTCAGGCTATCTGAGGCAGCTGCACAATGTGCCACACTGCTTGAATTTTCTCCTTTTACTACAGAGAGCTCAGATGTCTTCTTGAAGCCAGTTTCTAGTGCCAGTAATTTGGTATTATTGTTCCTCCAGGCCGAAAGAGTTTGTACTTCATGAGTATTTTTTTCTGCATAAAAATCTGATGTATGTGAAGCTGAGAGAATATGATTTAGTCCTGAAACTGCAAATGAACTTGACATGGCAACTGCTGCTTCTGTTTGTAACTCATCCTTCTTGTATTTACTAGCCACGTCTGCAGATTCCTCTGTGGTTTTCATCCTTTTTCTAGGCTTTCTATCAATATTCCACTTTTTTCCCCTTAAACACTTACTGCTTTCACTCAGGCAGTGTGAAACACAGCCATCTTCATTCTTCTCTTTATTGGATGATAAACCACCTTTTATGAGTGAGGTCTCATTTTGCCTTCTACTAGCGCTGCAAATCCTGTCATTCAGGTCTCCTGTACCATGGGCTACACGGAAGAATCCATTTAATTTATAACTGTTGGTAGTTCCACTAGCTGAAGGCTTCGCTAATGTACTGATGTAACTACAGTCCTCTAATACCACAAATGGATTCTTAACGGTTGCACAGAGCAAGCCACTACAACGGTTTAGGGCATTACTGCAATGTTCAGCATCACATTTTGCAGACGTATTCATCACTTTTTCAGCTGCAGTCACACTTAAACTTTGCAAGTGCTTGATTTGACCAGATCTGCGTTGCCTTTTTCTACATTGCACAGCAGGCTCTTTTGTTACGGCGTGGCATAAAAAGCTCTTGCTGTCACTGTCACCTGCTGTAGAAACTGCAAAAGATCTACAATAGTGAGATTCCTTTTCCTTAGAATCTTCTGCCCTGTTTTGCTTTGTCGTAACCTTCTTCCCAGTCTGTGAAGTACCAGAGTCTTGCTCAATTGCTTTCAATTGTTCCTCTGCTGATTAAAAACACAAGAAGTGTCATTAAGGAAAACTCCAAGAGAAAAAGACTACCCTATTTTATAAAGGGAACAAAAAACCCCAATCATGTAAGGCTGCTAAAGAACATGACACTGTTTAAGGCTAAAATATTTCCGTGAAGTGTGATGATTTTTCGAAAAAATAAACACTATTGGGACACTTAGAGTAAAAAGGACATATCATCAGAAACAAATGCAAAGAAACCTTACAGCATCATTAGGACATCGGAAGTTGTGTACTTCTTGTGTATTCCACATAGGTGGAAAAGAAATTAGAGCAAATCTAGCAAGAAAACACAGATGCTGTCTGCACGCTCAGGCTTAAAAGATCTTTTGTTCTGTGTAGTAGGAACACTTATTCAATCTTTCAGAGACACAGTCCAACCAAATGCATCACACCAAGAAGATCCAGAAAAATTGAAGGACTTGATTGTTAGAGACTACTACTTTTTACTTGAAAGCAAATAGAGATTATGTTAAAAACTGTTGATCTGAAAATTTAGACTAGAGAAAGGACTCAAGAGCATACTAGTATAACGTTTTTTTTAGACCTTCGTTTTCAAGGTAAAACAATGTTAATACCGCAGTTTTTCAGAATACGTTTTTTACATAAAATATTAATAAACTACAATAAGCATTTACCAATTGAATGTATTAACTTCAAAAGTAAAAATAATGTTTTTAGACAATCATCCCGAAGAAAATACTTTTAAGACTCCTCTTTCAGAATTGTTCCAGTTTGTCTCAGTATTCTCTTAAAATATCAAAATACAATCACTCTTTCTACGTCTTTTGGGATTTTGCAGAAAATAGCAACTAAAAAGTTCTGAAAGCAAACCCCAGCATCCTATAAAGGCAGAGACACTGAAATAAGACAGCATCATAAATAATCAAAAATAAACAGATAATAGACATATGAATGAAGAATTGACTGTCTTTTATTCTCGCACTGCTGAAACTACTGCCCTCTTTCTTGCTTGTGACTGACCACCTCGGCAGAAATGGGGAATGTTTTTGAGGGAAACAAACTCTCAGCACTTCCTACCGAAGGCTGCCTGTTTCTATCCATACCTCTCCCTCCCTCTTCTCTACCCCAAAAGGCTAACTGCCCTCCTCTCCTTGGTGTTAAATAGGCTGCTCTTCTCCTTCAAGAAAAGCATTTCCTCTGAGAATCTGTCTCCTTCTAAGACTGGTGGTATTCACAGTACTGGGAAGCACACCCCAGCTTTTCTCAAACTCAGTCAGCAGCCAGATTTTAAAGGGGTCTTGCTGCCCGACCAATTTGGGAGCCCAAATTCTGTACCTGCACTTCTACAATGGAACTCTAACAGTGCTTACCACTTTCCCCATGGCTGTCTGGTCCTTTATGAGAGCTTGAGCTCTGCTGCTCTACTTTCATGCAACGCTTCTTTCTTCTGGTTGTTGGTTGTTCTTGTCCACTCAGATCCTGCAGCTGCTGTGACAGCAATGCACTTCTGTTCCTCATATTCAAAGCTCCTTTCCTGGACTCTAGACACTGTGTATGCTGTTCTAGCAAGGCAGAACCATCCCTCTCTTTGGGACCATGTACTTTTGGTTTCACCACTGATCTCCTGCCTTCCTTGCCCAAGCATCTCCATTCTCTTTTTTGTGTCTCTAGTGTTCTTGATCCAACTAATTCACATCCATTCAACCTCTCTGGGGTATCATCTTTTTGCTGAGGTTTTGGTTCAGGCATGGCTTCCCGAGTGCCCAAAACCTTCTTCCTAAAATCTGTGATTTGCATATTCTGAGTCATTATGGAGCCAGTGCATTTCATTTCAGTATTCCATGTGATCTTTTTGGGTTGAAGACCTCCTGGTTCTGGAAAACAGGATATTCCATGTCTCTCTGTGCTCTCAATTTCCCCCTCCAAGGATGGGACTTCAAATTTTATTTCCATACAGGAATGTCTGCCTTCTTTTTCTGAGTTTCTTGAACCCTTGTGGAAACCTAAGAAGTTCAGGTCTTCTGAGCAACATTCATTCCTTTCAATCCCTGCTGAGAACTTACTAGGCAAAGTAGTTCCTGAGAAAAACAGCTGTTGACTTTGAACTGTCTCTCTTAGAGTCTCTTCCCAGCACACTGCTGCAGCCATGGATGCTGCTTGCCAATCTTCACACTCAGCTGTGTCTGAAACTGCTGAAGCTACATCCTTGCTTCTGCTGGGAGACTTCCTGCGCTGGATTCCCTTGTTTTTTTTACCTGGGAATTTCTGTCTGTTCTCACCTTGCTCCTTCTGCACAGGCATAGGAAGAACAAAACACTTGAAAGAAGCGCCAGAAAGCCTGGCACGTTGCGGAAAGGAGGGTAAGGGCTGCCCACGCTTTCTCTTTAGTGCCAGCCGAGGACTCCGTTTGACTATCAGCTTTTCCCCTGGCTCACACCCTGTCCCCGAAGAGCTGGGGCTGCTGAGCTCCGAGTCAACCAGCTTCACCTCACTGGCTCTCAGCACTTTTCCTGACCTCAACTGCGGCATGTCGGTGGTGCAGAGACAGCAGCAGAGCCCACAGCACCCACTCGCCAGTGCACCTTTCGCTGCAACCTCGCTAGCCCGGCACCCACGATGGCTGCAGGCCCGACCGGGAGCGGAGGACAACCCCACCCAGGCCGCCGCCTCAGAGGACACCCAGGAGAGCCCAGACCGACAGAAAGGAGGCCCAGGCCGCCCAGAGACAAACCACAGCCACCGACAAGCCCTTCCTGACACCCTCACCCTCACCCCCCACCACCCCCCCCCGCCCCCAAACACACACCCGGAGCAGCCTCTCACAGACCAGGGCGGTGACGGAAGCGGCCCTACACCTCTCCAGACTCAAGAAAGCCGCTGCCTGCAGCCTCCCGCGCCGCTTCCCCACCCTCTCTCTCCTTCGCTCTCTGCCCTCGTCTACCGATTCCTTCCCCGACGCCTCGTCTAAGCGCCGCCTGCGCGCCCAAGGAGCGGAACTGCGGCCGCGCCGGCGGGCAGAGCTGGGGCGGTGCCGTGAGGGCGGCTCCGCGGCGCAGCGGGGCGAGGCGAGGCGAGGCGAGGCGGGGCGGGAAGCGGCGGGAACACCCGCCTGTCTGCGCTCGCCCTCCCTCTCACCGGGTTAGCGGTGCCGCCTGCGCGGTTAAACCCCAGGGCTGGGGGTGGTGAGCGCGGCTCCTCCCTGCGGCTGTGTCCCGGTGTCGGCAGCCCGCAGCCAGGCGGCCGTGCCGCCATGCCTTGGTTTGGGCTGCGCGGCCGTCGTGCGGAGCTGCCGGGCCCGGCCACGGGCACAGCCACGGCCGCGGGCTCATCGGGCGCCCAAGGTATCGGGTGTGGAGCTGCCAGAGGCTGTGATCAAATGCCCAGCTTGCCCCGAGCTCGGAGTCGCGTGGGTAAACACGAAGGCTCGCCCGTTTCGTTAGGTGTTCCATCCTCCTCGGTGACTGCAGAATTCCCTCCGTCGAGCACAGCGCTTCAGAAGCTCGCCAACACTGGGAGGCCATGCGGTTATTTCGCAGAATCACGAAATGGGTCATGTTGGAAGGGACCACAGTGGGGTCACCTGGTCCAGCCTCCCTGCTGGGCCAGAGCAGGGCCATCCCAGAGCACATGGCACAGGATTGTTGTGTCCAGAGAGTTCTTGATGTGATAATTGATAAAAGATTCGTGTTAATCACAAAAGCATTGGGGTTTGTATAAACCAGAATACTAAGCTCTGAAGTGAAGCATGGACACTAGATAATGGAAATTATATGATAAAATAATTCTGTTTAAAATCACCTTGTTATATTATGTTGTATTATGTTACATTATAATAGGTTATGTTATGTTTTCCAAATAAGTTGTATCAGTTACCAGCTTGCAAAATCAGACTTCCCAAAAAGCCCTTCCTGTCTTTGTCTAATCAATACTGCCTATCTCAAGAACCAAACTCCCAGAACTTCTCTGATGGTTATCTACAAGGACCAGATGGCTATCTGTGACTGATTATCACCCAAAGGCTTTGTGTAAGGATGTTTATTCAACCACCACTGCTTATGACAACAAAAATCCAAAAAATTGTTGACTACAATGAGAAACCACAGTATAAGAAGAGGCTGCAAACCAAGGTTCAGTGGAGCGTGGAGTGGGCGGTGACCCCTCACGTTCCCCAGCGCGCTGCTTGCTCTTTCTATATCAAATAAAGCAATCTAAATTTTGCTGAATATCGAGACTTTTGTCTCTCATTTATAACATTGAGTATCTCCAGTGAGGGGCACTCCACAGCCTCTCTGGGCAACCTGTTCCAGTGCATGGTTATCCACACAGTAAAGAAGTTCTTCCTCGCATTCCAGTGGAGCTTCCTGTGCATCAGTTTCTGGCTGTTGCCTCTTGCCCTATTGCTGGGCACCCCCAAGAAGAGCCCGGCTCCATTGGCACCTCTGCTTTAGCTACTGGCAGACATTGATGAGGTCCCTCTCAGTCATCTCTTCTGGGGGCTGAACAGGCCCAGCTCCCTCAGCCTTTCCTTGTGAGAAGCATGCTCCAGTTCTGTAATCAATTTTAAAGCTCTCCACTGGACCTGCTTTAAGAGCTACATGTCTCCCTTGTGCTGAAGACACCAACTTTGTATTTCAAATAAAATAGATTCTTAGGACTTGAGATAGGGGGAGAAAATCACTCAAAATGATTATATAGTCAGAAAACAATAGAAGTTGGTGTTTGGGCTCTGAATGGGGTGATAACTTCAATACAGATGGAGAACACCAAAGCTTCAAGACCATCCACTGTGTGATAACTTGATAATGTAGAAGTTAGATTAAAAAAAAAGTTGTACAAAGAGTGAATCTAAGTGGCAGGTGTTACGAAAATCCAGAATTATTAAACTTAATAAGGTGGCACTCTAATGCCAATAATGCCGTCAGCAAAATTGCGTGTGGTTGGTGAAAGACCGTGTCCTACGAGCAGTCTCTTTGTGTTTGCCTCAGGTGGCCTCTGAGGGATGAAATACCTTACTCAAATTCATTACACAGTGGCTTAGTGCTTTCTGGTGTTCACACTTCATACATCCTAGTTTTAAATCCTTGCAAAGAAATAAGGTGTTTTATGTCACCACTTGCTAGAAGTGCAGTACTGTGAATGTAAAAGAGTAGTTGGAAAGGTGTATTTTACTAATTGGCATTAGTTCACTGTATGACTTCAGACCATATAACTCTATCTCTGTTTCTCCATCCAGAGGTAGAGATAATACATTTCAGTCCAAATAAAGACAGAGAACATTGGATTTTTGCTAAAATATCTCCATAGACGAAGAAAGAACAGGGAGGCTGGGAAACTGTTAACTTTCATTTGCTTGTCATCTTTTTAGATTGCACATACATGCTTAAGTACAGAAAGTCAAATGGCTAACTAAAGCTAATCAAAGAAGAAAATACAGATTTCTTAGGCAGTTTCTTCCATGGCTCAGTATTGTGCTTCTGGTCCTTGGGACAGAAAGGACCCAATAAAAGAGAGTTAACTGCACAATATTTATCATTGTCAGTGTTCTGCAAGGCTGGTATTACATAAAACATTCAGCTCTGGTGAAAATTAACCATTTAACCTTTCAGTTCAAACCTTCTTCTGCTAGTGTGTAGCAGAGTCTTAAGTTTTATAACAAGATGAAGAAGAAGATATGCTGAAAAGCAGTATTAAAGGAAATTTGGGGAAATGGCATATGAATAATTTTATTGCTAACTCTAATTTTTAGGATTTTAGTTTTAGTCAGTTATTTGTAACGATGAGAACTCTCCTCGGACCAGATTTTTATGAAATGAATAAAAATCTACTTGAAATGAATACTGATTAAAGGCATTCTTCATTAAAGTACTTTGAAAAAAGCACTAGAGCTTCAGAAAGGACATTTTGAAGCAGCTGTGGATTATGTTAAAAAACAGATTGCAGTTTACAATACTGCTAAAAAGAGGTAGTATAAACATTGTCTTGCAAAATGGATCAATTTAGCTGTCTTTTAAAAATACTTGAAAGATAAGAGAATTTTAATATATAGGCACATTAAAAGAAATCCTGTGTCAAGTATTTATTAAAATTGTAGGTTATTAAAGTGGAAAAAACTTTTAAAAATCATATAAACAGCTTAAGAATGAAAAATTAGTTATTTTCACATTCCAACAACATTTGAATTAGTAATACTGCAAGGAAATGTTTAAACTTTATTTTAAAATTATATCTTGTGTAGAAATAAAGATAAATGCTTGTTCTTCTTGAGCTTTATAGTTATCTATCTCAATGCCATATCTAAATTTTAGAATTAATTAAACTTTTTCTGATTCGTTGCTTTGTTTCACTGATTTCTTGTTCATTTTAGACACTTCAAGACAGTAATAGAGAGATGAGGTACCAGGTGTCAGAAAGTAAAAAGGAGATTGTGGTGCCCAAAATATTTTTTCCCCAGAATCACCAGTATACTTAGAGATACCTGGCAATTTTCAAGCAGGAAAAAGGAACTTGTGTGACTATATTTATGTAAAGTCCATAATTTTTTTTTCCTCAGAGAAGGAATCTCTCTCTCTTATGTCCCCAGCTGATGTAATTTATATTGCTACTGTGGAGAAATTGTGGCTGCAGATCTAACAATGATACATTTGAGCAATCTTCCAAAAGTTTTTGAAAGATTGAAATTTAAAAACACATAATCCAGCTACATAAGTGAGCAAATCATATAATTTTTTTATTGGGCTGTATTTTAGACTTTGCTAATATACTCACCTAGCAACAGGAATTAAGCTGTCTTTTTTTTTAGCTAGGGAACTGGAAAGAATTAACTTGAAAATGAACCTTTTTTTTTAGTGAAGCAATGTGAAAAATGTCCCCTTGGACTACTTCTTTTTACACTGCTTGCATCTTTATGCTTGGCTGAGGGATAGATTTGTTATCTCTAGCAAACCATGGTGAAAAGATTTTGCCTATGCTGTAGTAACTGAGACTGAGCTCCAAAGAGTATATTTAGTCTGTTGCATTCTTAAAACACACTGAATGAAGCCCTTAAGTGATACAAATAAAAAGAAACAGAAAAGAGTTTCAGTCCAGTATGTCTAAGAAACTATCCTTTTATAACCCCAAAAATTTATTAACAGCTTTGAGCTATTGGTTTTGCAAAGATAGTAAATATTGAAATGATTTTTAAGTAACTTCTTTATCCCCTGATTTCTTCAAATTCTTGGGTGCTTTGGAAATAGGTGTATTGCTAATCTGTTGAAGTAAGAAGTTGTTTTTTCTCTCAAGCCATTCATGTATATCCCTCTAAAATTGCTTTTGCTTTTCACTTCCAGGCTCTTGAGTCAGGAGCCACCTTTGACATGGCATTTAATGAGAATGCTGCTAACTGCCCTTGTGTTGGGCTTGAGGTACAATGTTCGTGGTGAGCTCATGTCCTTGGTAGCTCCCCTGTGTAGGTGTTGACCCAGTTCATACTGACAGCTGTTTCCTTGTTTGCCCTGACACCGTGAACTCCGGTAGACAAGGGCCAGTAGGGTGGCGAGAGCAAAGATACCTCGGTGAAAATACATAATCTGTTTTGTGAAACTGCTGAGTGATTACACTACATGGCAGACTAGGTGAATCCAGTGAGTAGCTGGATTCTGTTTTTATTATAGAGCTGTACAGGGCAGATTAAAGTAACTTCATTTTCCACCAGTTTAAAATGAGTCATTAGAGGATAAAGGACAGCTGCTATATTTTGTAATGAACCATCTGGCATTTCTTGGTAGATCCTCTGATTCCTAATTTACTACTGAATTGTGGCAGCATGAAAATCAAAATTATTGATTATATGGAATCAGTGTTTCCCTCTGGCAATTCTGTTTCTGTCAAAGGATAGTCATAGGAGGGATAAGGACCTCTCACATTGGGTTTTGCAAGCCTTGAAAATCATCTGTATAATTTGCCTTTTTTTTGTAATTATGCTGCTTGACATTTATTCTGGAAGACTGACTTTCCAGATGATCACATCTGATCTGAACCTTACAGAAAGAGGCACTAATCGGTTTTAAGGTTCGACAAGGAAACTCCTATGTAAAGTTTGTATTCTGTTTTACTCCCTTTCATTCATGTATCTTTTGAAGTTTAAGAATAAACTAGCTAGTTAGCTCTGGAATAAGGAATTTTAAAAATACACAAGCAATAGAGGATTAACTAATCAAGTAGAGGATTACACATTCAGTCTCAATTTTTTTTTTAATTCTCTAAATAAAACATTTCTTTGTTTTCACACAGATAATACATACCATGTACCTACCACTAAGTCTGCCTTTAGAATCAACACCTCCTAGTGGGTGGATGAAAAAGATGGAGTTAGGAGGAAAGCGTCTGCACACCAGCAAGTGCATGATACCTCCATTTTGCTGCCAAAAAAAGATCATAAAATGTGAATTCTAGATGAGAAAGTTAAAAAAGAAAGGAAAAGAGGAAATTAAAGTTGAGTAAATCAGAGCTAGAAAAGACATAGGATTAGAAATGGTAGGGTATGCAGTAAGGTATGGATAGAATGCAGTAAACCAGTAGATAATCAGGGGAAACAGTGCTAGACAGAACACAAAAAAATCCAAAACCAAATGGCTTCAGAAAATCACTCTTAAAAGACAGAAAGGGGTGGTGAAGACTAAACACAGTAATAGAAAACTTTCCTGTGGTTTAGACTGACTGAAGAAACAGTGGGGGATTGTCTTTAGCAGTGCTCCTAGGAAAAGTAAGGAAATCCTGAACTTTGAATAGTGACAGTGATCAGTCGCAAACTGGGACCCCAATCTGAGACCTAATTAATCTTGCTGTTAGACATTGAAAGTGACTGGCTCCTACATTCAATTTCTGGCTTCAATTTCTTGTGCCATGGTCATCCAATAAGGCCTTACATCTTTGTCTGCTTGGTGGTGTCAAAGTGGCTGACGTTCTGAGTGTGAAGCCTCAGAACAACCTGCTGTGTCTTTTCTTCTTTGGGTGACTCATCCATAAGCATCAGGTCACTCCACATCCTCCAGTGTGTTACATAGTTTGTATATCTAGTTTTGAACCTGAGGAGTGTATTTGCAGTTACTCTATGTTTTTAGAGCTGTAGATCTAGGAAATGTCTGCTACTTACATATTTATAATTTTTTTGAGGCAGTATTACTCTCTAGCAATGGAAGTACCTTCTACAGCTGATGAAGCCATGCTGTTGTGCAGTGCACTAATTATATATCTTGTCCTAACCAAAGCAGCATGCGACCATTTTGGAATGTATACTGACTTTACCACTGAACATTTCCCCGCTGACATATCCAGGGTAATCTCTAGGAGTTGCATGAAAGCTGACATTATTGGTTCACATATACAAGAATGCAACAGCTTGCTGTTTAGAAAAGTCAGAGATTTACCTGCATTTGCATTCATCTGCTTACTTCTTCACATGTTATTAATTATGCTGTTTGAAAACAACAGAAAATGATCTTCAAATAAACCAGGCACATACTAGGTGCTGTAGTGAGGGTTGGAGGTAAAATTCATTGATGCTAAGTCAAACCAAGGCACCCATTCAGCATGGAGTTGCATCCAGCATAAGTTATTTGCTTAATATTGACAGCACTTGTATATCTTCATACTTTGGTGGGCTGAGTGACTGGGTCATAACCTCTGAGTGGTATCTCAGCTATTCGCATTCTGTGTATGAGAAGACAGTTTCATTTAAAATCTAAATATTCCTTGCCCGTGTCTCCTACTGCTTAGCCAGCATCTGGGGACAGGCAATTTCTTTTTCACCTCTTCACCTAGATAAATACTTTTCTAATCAGCATGAGGAATGCTGATGTGTTTGTGATGGCCCAGGTTCCATGCTGTGTTAACTGCAAGAGTATCCACTCTTTTGGGTCAGACTGAGCACATAAATAATTGTGGAATGTGTGATTTCTGGAGTCATTGCCCTGCAAGCAACTACTCTGTTACTGTGTAGATCTGATCAGAATATCTCTGTGCTTGCTGGTGTAGACAAATATGTAATTACTGAAGAAATTAGATGTTTCATTGTTATAGGAGGAGTTATTTACTGGACTGCACTTCAGCCTTGCCACTTTCAAATGCAATTCCTTTGACACAACATAGAGAAAACATTCTTTAATAATATGACACAAGAGCTCTGAAACCCCATTGCAAGTCATTACTCCACTATAGGTTTTCTGCATAATATTACTATTACTATTACTATTACTATTACTATTACTATTACTATTACTATTACTATTACTATTACTATTACTATTACTATTACTATTACTATTACTATTACGTTGGTAGAATTCTTAAGTGAGTAGTTATATTCCTGGTCCCCAGGCCAGTCAGCTGAGGACAACTGAATAACCATCTCAAGTGGTAATTTCATGAAGATGGGAAGACTTTCTGAGCAGAGACTGTACATGGATGGCTTAAAGACTTCAATTCGTGATCGTAATTAAAACTGTAGTTTCACATTCACAACATTTGGCATGTTGCTCAAGATGAAAACTGGGGTACTTTGCATTAATCATGGTGTGATGATCAGGTAGGAAATGAGGTTATGTATTCACACAGCACAGGGTACAGAAACAAAGAGGAGTGGGTCTTCTCTGATGTTACAGAATCTATGCAGTAGTATCCTCCTTGCACCTCAGAAGCCTTTCTTTCAAATGCTGTAATTTCTTTCACCTGTAAGAAGGCTGGTAATAAGTGATAATTCTCAATGAATAGCAATGTTGTCACCATCCAACACAGCAGTCAGAACAGCAAGGCAGTCAATTTCCTTCTTGGCTGCAGCAATTGTGTTGCATTCACTATTTGTGTGCCTGCTTAGGCCAGTCATTCCTTCCTGGTCTCTGAGTAAGTATTGGGGAATTTTGTCTAAATTTGACTGCCATGGGATAGAGGCCAGGGCTGTTAAGCCTGCATATTTCAGGAAGATGGACATACATGTAGATGAGAAATTATCTATGTAAAGAAAGACTCACCCTTTATTAAGCGCAAGTGAATCCACATAAAAGAGAGATGCCAGATACCAGGTGTTGTCCCACTGCTTACAGAGCTAGGGATTATAATATCTTGAATGGGGTTTCAGACAAGACTGGGTGTCAGGGGGCATCTTGCTTGTGAGGGGAGAGAGCTTCCATGTGAGTTAAAATTACTGGCAGAGCTTTATGACCAGAAGGTTCTAAACGTTGTTCCTGAGGGAACAACTTCCTAAAGCTGGGGCATATGAGCTGTAAAGCAGTATTAATCCCTCTGTGGAATAATATGTTTCCATACATGACACATCTGAATGTTTTTCAGGACTGTACCTTCGTCTATCAGAATTTAAAGGAAAATAATTTATTTATGTAGTTTATGTTGTGTAGTGAAATGTCAAATAAACGTAAACAATATATTTATTTACATTAGAATTATATAAGTTGCTTTTGTAAACATGCAAATAGGTATTTATCTTTGCAGCTTATGTTTGACTTTTGTACTCTGTTTTGAACTGTGAAAAAAGCCAGGTATTTGTATTCATTTCACATGTTCAACAGTCTGAAAAGAGACAACTGAAATCAGTCAGTTGCCTTATGTGGGCTAAGAATGATGCTGGCAGGAATTCAGGTGATCAGGGCTGGGCGAATGCTGAAATGAAACCTCTTCCTGTGCCGCAGGATATACTCAGTACTTTGTCTTTTCCCCACCCAGCCATAGCATTTACACTTCAGGTAGTTGTTTGTCACACAAATCTGTATTGTGGTCTTCCTGGGAGCTGTTAGCTTGGTTTTCCTGTCTGCTGAGGAAATTAGTATTAGGAAATAGCCAAAGACAAAGGGTTATTTCCAATCAGGAATCTGTTTGGATGTTTTTAGCTAACATATTTTCTTTGGAGTACTTCTGTGAATACAATGTGTTTCCTTACTTTATCGGCTGTATTTATTAAAACAGAAAGGTGAATTAACAAATTGCTGCCTCATTTAAAAAGTGAGGCACTATATGCAGCATTTGCTTTTTCAGAGACTTGTTTTCTGACACCCTCATCTTCCTCTTCTCTTTCTCTAAATAAATGTTTTCTGTGGAGTGAGATGGGAAAGTTTGTGTAAACAATTCAGGGGCTGCACTGAGTTCTTACATTCACTTTGGAATTTGTCGGTGCAGCTGGTCCGACTGCACTGCCAAGAGGCTACACATGGTGTTGCATAGAGCTCTGTGATGGAGTTTGCCCTTTTGGTCTTGCCCTTTTATGTATGAATAGATGCTAAGGGCACACCCCAATGTGAATGAGAACTGGTATTCAAACAACAAATCTCTCCATGCTATAGCCTCACCTTCTCCATGCTAGAGTGCTCAGCTTGGGTTTTGTGTCTGTTTTTCACTTTCAGGGTGACCCTGCTTGACCAGGGTGTGCTGACCCCATGAGCTGGAGTGTGTGCTCTGCCACTGCAGCCAGGCTTCACACATGTACAAACCTCTGCGTTTTGGGGGAAGAAAAAGAAACAGGAGAAGCAGGAGACTGCAGAAAAAGAAATCCTGGCATGCTCTGTGAGGACACTACCATTTCTTTTCCCTTATCTACTTGCTGCTCCACCATGCATGAAGGCTTCAAGCCATATTATATGAATTAGTACATAGCCTACAAAAAGGCTATAGTATATAGCCTGTTTTTGCTATAAAAACCATACTAAACCAGCACACCTCATTAGTCAAATAGTGATGCAGAAGTACTGTTCTGAAAAGGAATTGTGTCCACTGCAATAGTATTCACTAAGACACACAACCTAATTATTTTTATTATCCCATTCCAGATAATGCTTCATGTCATCCTTTTGGGGAGGCTTGCCATTTAAACTGTAGGCCTTTGGGTCAGGGACAATTATTTTGGGTGTCGTTGATTCTCAGAGTGAGCCATCAGCTGATGGAGCCTGCAAGTTGCTGGTATGCCCTGTACATGGGAGATAACAGTGGTGACATTTGCAGGGCCAACTGAACAAAGAATTTTATCATATATGGCCTTTAAATATTGACTAATTGATTTAACACTTGAGAAATATTTGGGGCTTGTGGATTTGTCTACTGAAACTGTAAATAGCTGCTGTGAGTAGTCTCCAGCTGGATTCAGAGAACACTGCTGGTCACAGTGACCTTCCCTTCTGTTCATTTTTTTTTACTAAAAATAGTTGGAAAAAAGAATTAATCAGGACTGTCAGGATGGTAAATTTGGATAATTCACATTATCCAAACTCTATTAATTCCTATGTTAAAACATACCTTTTGTGAAATGAAACCATTTTTATAAGAAGGAAACTAAACTATGTTGAATTAAAATGCCAGAGGTTGTGACAGTTAGGTATTTATATAGATTTATACACTCCATTTTCCCTGCTATTTTATGAAATCCTTATGATAGAAATTGTTTTCCAGAATCATAAAATGTTTTAGGAGAAATATAAGCTGTGGGTAGTAGACCGGATTTTTCAGGAATGAATGGCGGCTGCCCTTCTTGCAAATTCAATCGTGGACCAAATAACATGATGGTGTAGTGAATTTGCAAAGCTGTGGCCAGGTAGTGATGAAAACCTAGTAATGTTTTGATTCATTGATAAACAGGGAGCATTTATTTGAAAAACATGATGGATGACCCTTTCTTGACTGTTAATCCATGATGACATTCTCAGTGAATAAAAAGGTAATTCTCACTGAAAGTCTGAACGCACAAGCAGACTTGTCTGTGCTAACTCAGTCCACGGGTTTACCAAAAGAAGTGGAAGAGTTTTTTAAACAAACTAGATGAACTGGCTCTCCTAAGTGCCTCTGGTCTTTAAATCTCTGATATATTTTGCCACTTTACAGCATTCATAACTGGTTAGCTGATACTGAATAATGCCTACCATTCCACTGAGAATTACTGGACGTCTTTCCTCTCTTTTACTCAATGTAAAGTTTATACCTTAAGATAATACCATTTAGTTCAACTCACTCTAAGCTACATCATACTAAGGGATTCTTAGCTTTCAGAGGTTTTGGGTTGCTTTTGAAGGAGATCCAAGAATTAAGGTTTTGCCAAAAATGTCCCACCCCAAAACTGTGGAACCTCCAGGAATATCACTCTCTACTTCCTTCTGTAAGCAAAAAGTTTGGACATTTTTCATTAATGTCTTTCTGGCCATGCCTGTGCCACTCAACAGGATTGGATGAGGAGATCCCTGAGGATGGACAAATCGAGGTATTTCCCACAACAGCAGCAGTATGGTTGTCTCAGTGCATTGCCTATACCCTTAACCAGCCCTTCTGAGGTTGCAGAAATTCTGTCCTGTCACGGTAAAAGTTTTCTAATTTCTATCAAAGGTTCAGACTCCTTCTGAGGTTGCAGAAATTCTGTCCTGTCACGGTAAAAGTTTTCTAATTTCTATCAAAGGTTCAGACTCCTCCAATGGATGCTCTTCTGAAAGAAAAAATAAAAGCCTGCCAAAATTTTCCAGCTGGCTCTTGTTGTTAATGTAGGGAGGATGCATGGTGATTTTCATAGCTAATAAAGATGTTGATGTCCTACTTTATAATGAAGCTTAGTTTTGACTGTGGAAATGTGACTGATTCTTCCACAGATTTAACACTGACATAATAACTCAGCAAGTGCTATGCTCACTAGCTTAGATCTCTCACTTAGCAGCACCTTTAGCTGGATTAACCCTTGCCTTTTCTGTCTCAATTTTGAATGTCTGAAACCAGTCCCCTTGCAGGGGTTGAATACCCAAAAACTGCTTAGTTCACGGGTCCCTGCCTCCTGTTCCTGGCTTCATTTTGGCAACACTGACCTCTAATTGTATTGAAATGACTTCTTGAATAGGTCCTTAAAATGCTGACTTTCTGTGTATCCTATTGCTTTCTGCAAAGTCCTCTGAGCTGACAGTTGCTCGAGTAATAGTCTGATTAGCCTGTGGAGGTTAATCACTTCATACTTGCTGAAAAGAGGGGCAAAAAAATAGGGAGGTTGAAATTTTCTCTGCGTGTTGTGTTTAGGACAGGTGGTGACAAGTGCTGGTGCTGGAAGGATTTGTCCAAAGTGTCTGTGTTCCCAGCAGATGGTGCTGCACCGGTGGCCACGAGCGAGGGATGTGTCCAGGACTGACAGTTCCTCGTTCCAGTCCCATCCCTTCCCCAGCCCTTTTGAGATGCAACTTGAGATGCAAAGTTTATTGAGGGAAAGGGATCCAGAGGACGCTGGAAGCTGCCACTGTACAGTGTGGAAGTGGCCTGTTTACACATGTGCTTAGGTGCTGTGCAATCTGAATTTCCCCTTGTGGTGTTATGTTATGTTTGTGTTAATATTTAGTTCATTTACACTGTTGGCTTTGTATTGTATTCCCCCAAGGTTTGCATAATTTGTATAAATACACAACTTACTTTTGGGGCTAGAAATTGTGTGCACCTTCATTTTGTCAGTCCTCTTAGATGGGTCAGGGCAGTGCTCCTCTTCCATTCTTGATAAAGGAAAAAAAAAATCTTTGTCTCACTTCCTTTTCTCTGTTTTGGAGTAATTTGTAAATGTGAAAAGCACTTAGCAGGTAGGTAAGTAAAACTGCAATTTTTAGAGTTTGCATTAAAAAAATCACATTTTTGCCACAAGCACTGTAACCAGGAGTTAACACTAAAAAAGGTGAGTTGACATTAAGCTCTGGCTTGTGCTTCTCGAACAGGAAGAGATTGGCAACAGTCAGAAATGATTTTGGAGATATCTTCCTGCCATGTGGAGGACCATTTGTCTTTGACCTGTGTAGTGACTAATAGGGGGTCAAAGGTCCTGAGCAGTGGGGAAGGGACCTCATAAGTGACCTCATGGCTGATGAGACCAGCCCTAGCAAAAGTAGCTTTTTGTTATTAATGTCTTCTCACAGGTGTTGTCTAATAGTCTGAACAGACAAACTTTTCAGGGCAGCCTTCATATCATTGGCATCTTTTGTGCCTCATCTAAATACGTTTCACAGTGCTTAAATGCTGTGTTTTAAGTGTGTGGGAGGAAGAAAAAGTATGTGCAAGGTGCTGTGAATTACCCTGTGCTTTAGAAGACGACTTGATTTCTAAAGACATTACTACAAAGGTCACAGTAACAATATGTTAGAACCCCTAACATTATTTAGTAGTAATTTTTAATCGATTCTGGAGTAAAAAAAACTGATTGTCAGTGTTGAATGTAATCAGGTAGAATAAGCATATAAGAAATCTTCACAAGCAACAAAACAAACCAGCTCAATGTTTTCTCCCTTTCAAGGCCATGGCGTTTTCATCACATTGACCATGTAGCTATAGCAGGACTTGCAGTATTTTCTTCTTTGCCTTTGTGATTATCACTAAGCAATTGCCCCCTCACTGTTTCTGTGCTCAGATATGGTTTAGAGAGATTTGCCTAATTTTGAACTTTTTCTTTTTTAGAAACTACATCAGGAATTAATGGACTAAAAGGAAAGTGCCTGGGATGAGTGACATTTCTTTGTTGAAGAATTAGAAATTACATTATCTTCTCCAGCCGTCTATGAAGAGAACATGAAAAGTGCCTCTGCCACCCCCACAGCATCCCACTACTGTTGAAATTTTGCAGGTGTGGAGGAGGTGAATTTTGGAGGTGCCTGCAAACAATACAGCAAAGGTATGTGCTTGCACATAAATGTCCTAGTTCAGCAGTTGAGTAAATCATATGCTGTCAGTGCAGTTCAGATGGTTTGCTACACTGCAACACAAGACACAAGATACTTCTATGCAGAAATCCAATTTATATAACCTGTTTCCCTCTGAGGATGAAATCTACTGGAAAAAAAAAAGTTTTTGTCCTGCTTCTTTTAGGTCATTTCCTAGGAGGGGGGAGCACTGTATAATCTCAGAGTTTGAACTGCATTGGTGCATAGAATCATAGAATCTTAGAATGTTAAGGGCTTGGAATGGACCTTAAAGGCCATCTAGTCCCAGTGCCCCTGCCATAGCCAATAAACCTTGCTGTCCATTCCAACATGTGTGTTGGAGACAGTGGGACATCACACGTTAGCTATGGGAGAAATAATTTTTAGATGTATGTCTAGATTTCCTTTCTAAACACTGGACATAAAAATGAGTGCAACAAGAAGTGAGTCCTACACTAGCTCTATTCCATGCTCACTGAATCTGCTTAAAAAGAGTGGTAGCTTTTTCCAGCGATGCTAACAAAAAATTTTCAGGGTATCAGCTGAGTAAAGCCTTTTGTTAGCCTCTATTTAGTATCAACAAGGAGAGATAAAAGAAAAGGATGTCCTGGAGATTTTCCTAGGGCAGACTTCATCCCTTTTTATTCCATCATGAAATGAAGAGGCATCCCTGAAGGTACCACACATTTATGATACAGGAAGCACAGAGATGCTCTGTAGTAAAGCAGCAAAATGCAAAAAATGATGTGCAACCCCATCATTATGAAATGACATACATGTCATGTTTGTAAAATGGCTGTTGCTGACATGAGTTACCTGCTTAGTTCCTGGGTGAAGCTGACCACCTTCAGTGTCAAACATCTTCAGGGAATAAAGGAAAAATCAAGTGACTCTCAGCACCTCTTCTTTTTTGTGCTTTAATCCACTTCTGAATGTCATGGAAATATGGGCTGCTGTGTAGCAAAACTCTGTATATTTAATTCAGGTTTTAATTCCATAAATGATCGTGTTCTTCAGTTCATTCTTATACCAGACTTTCATTAATAAGTAGTAGGAAATTATGTAAGGAACTTCATTGCTTGATACAGATGATTGTGGCAAGTTAATTGCACATTCAAAATTCCCCCCTTATGATTAAAGTTTCAGAGAACCTCATGACACAGTTATGGGACATTGCTTTTCTTTAAGATTAGTTGTCTTTCATTAAAGACTAGTTTTACAGCTTCTGGTATCGGGTATATAATTTGAAGGAACCTCATTTTTTTCCCAAGCAGGTAAGAACCATTCTTCTCTCTCTGGTGAGACTGAATTGAAGAGGGGCATACTGTCCTGTGAAGATGGTATGAAAAATCCCATTTCTGGACGACAGGCATAATAGGAAGTGCCGTTCCCAGATTCCACAGGCACGCAAGAGAAAGCATGCTTTGGCCTCAGACAATCAAACCTTTAATTGTAAAGTTAATGCTGATTTATTGCAGACTACAGTGTGATTTTTTTTTTCCCTTGGCACTTACTCAGAACAGCCAGATCTCTCCCCTTTCCCTTGTGCCATTCCCCGTGAATGGCATACGCCATGGACTAAGGTAGCTGCGCTCATGCCTGGAGTCGCAAAACTTCCCCTTACAGCAGCACAGCAAGCTACCATTTATTTTTAATTGCTCCCCACCGTGTAGGCCAATTAAGGATGAAGCCAGCAGGGCAAGGATCACTGGCAAAGCCTTTGAAGGGAGCAGACCCAGCATTTGCTTCGCCGGAAGGCTGCCATTCACACATTTGTGCAAGAATGCAAACAATTGGGCTCACTCAGTGGGATCAAGTGCTATCTAGTTCAGTCTGAGCCACTTTCTAGTGCAGATGGCAATGAGAGTGGCAGCACCACTGAATATTATCCTCGGGGTTAGAAACTTTCCAAATGAGATTTCCATTCGTGACCCTCCCCATTTCAGCAGGAAACACCTGCTAAAGCAGCTTTAGGAAATGCCTCTCATTAGCAGCTGCTGTTTGAGCTCAGGTTTTCCTAGCCATCCGAGTTCAGCAGGCTTAAGAACTTGATCTTTTGATAATATGAAAGGGAAAATATTAGAGGATAGTGGGTACAGCCAACATTTTGAGCTCGTGTTTTCTACCATCTTAGTTATTCCTTTAAAATTCTTGTTTGACATATTTATTTTCCCTACCTTTTGAACCTCCTTGAAAAGGCAATTGCTGGGCATCCTAAACTGCTTGGCCATTCCCAGCACATCCTGGATGAAGGGTTTGCGGGTTAGATTGGAATTAGCAACCCAGTATTTTCAATGGTTTGCAGAAAGAATGAGTCTGCAAATTTGGTCGTGAGTGTTGTGAGTAGTCTGTGCTTTCCCACTTCTGCCGAAGAAACCCAGGATTCATGTCCAGTTTCACACAGAGCTGGGAAATACCAGCCAGCATGCACAAACCCAAAAATCACTGCAGAAAAGTAGGAAACTCTGTTTTATCCTGGGAAAAATTTCAGGAGGGCTTGCCATTCCTTGCAGTGGGCTTTGACAAGCTGTCAGTTGTGGCTCACACATCATCAAGGTTTTGTGCTTGGTGTTAGGGACACACAAATGCTGGGCACAGGAGGGGTTTGGTGTCTCCATGTCTGAATGCTCAACATGCAGGTAAATGTTAGTCAAAAAAAGCCCAAATTCTGTCTTTGTTCTTCTGTTCATTGCATGAGGAGCCTGCTGGTGTCTCCATGAACTGGTTTCCCAGGGAAGCTTTCCAGCTACTCACTGGTCAGGATGGTGAAAGCAGTGGGTGCAGTCAGTGCTTCTGGCTAATAACAATGACCTGCCCTGCTGGTTGTCTGCACATCTCAGTCATGCCAACTCCACAATTTTCAACCTTTACAAAGAATATTTAATTTATGAATGCCTCCATGTTTTACAGTGGAGGAGAAGACTCTGAGAAATCTTAGATTATTAACAACCAGCCTTTAAGAATCATTTAGAATTCTGACCAAAGCTTATGTATATGCATAGGGGTCTTTTCTAGATGAAGATAGCCTTCAAAATGTTCATTAAACCTTTTACCTGGGTGATTATTTAGTCATCTGTTTGGGGAAGCCCTATATGACTGAAAGGGCTGGTGTCAGGTTTTAAATGCTATTCTTTATACAACAGCAATGGAAAATGATGCAGCTGAACTGAGACTGCAGTTCCATCATGAGTAGGCAGGTTTCATTTCACATATATGCCATGCAGCCTGGTTTTGCATGTTGTAGAAAACAGCCACTCCCTAGTTTGTTTGTATATTGGATTTCCCCACAGAAACTCCTGCTAACATCTATAAGGCAGAAGGCCAGTGTGGCTTGTGTTATTCCCAGCTGCTTCCCACATCCCCAGGCCCCTGCAGCACATCTCCCTCCTCCCTTCCCTGAGCTGCTCCTACAGCCACTGCAGCTCAGCCAGCAAAAAAGAGGAGGAATTTCCTGACACATGCCGAGCCCCGGGAGCATCGTCTCCCCGGGCTGCCGGGCTCTCACTGACATGGCATTGATGCTGAAGATGAGAGGACTGACATATCTCTAGGGCTGGAAAAGAAATGGAGCTTTTGCGATTACTTCTGTTCTGATCTTAGTTTCTCTCTCCCTGTGTGAATGCTTTTTAATATTTCCCTGCATGTAGACTTCTGGGGATACTGCAGCTTTTCGTACCACATGAAGTCATTGTGAGGATCATGTACTGATGGCTGGTAAAGCAAGCCAGCTATTAACATTGGTATTTTCCTTTTTGTTGTTACATTAAATGCATTTCAGCAGTAATGTAAGATTTAAATTAAATTTCGTCTTTCATGACACCAAGAAAGTGCTGTGGTTTTATGAATTGTTCACATATCTGATGGGTGTAACTTCGTCCTAAATTTTAAAAAAGCTAATAATTATATACAGAAAATATATAAAATGAATTGCCGCATTTGTTTTTTTTTCTTTTCTTTAGATACCCGTAACATTGCTATGCTGTAAGGATGGAAATTCTCGAACATTCTTTTCTGGAAAGAAATTCAGCTTCCTAAAACTGTATAAATAATAATTGAAAGAAGATGTATTTGTGCTTTGCTGATAATGGAGTAATATGGTGCCTCTGTACACTTTAATCTGGCATTCGGTGATTGTACAGCACGGTGATCTAACAGTCTTCAGATTCCAGAGCTTGGAATCAGCAGTACATGCAAAATTGTTTTCAGCATGGTAGAGAATTGTAGCGAGGGAAGAGACAAAGCTATTCAGTGTTAGACGAGGATTTATCACATCTGTAGTGTATGTTTTGTAAGTTAGGATATGACTGAATATCTGTTTATATGGCTATTATAGAAATATATATGTGTGTCTTTGTGTGTGTGTGTGTGTTTGGAATGTGATTTTTTCAAAAGCAAGCTGGATGTGCACTCCTGTATGTAGTTAATAATTTCGCTATTATGCTTATACCATGAAAGCTCAATAATTGTGTTACAGTCCCCCCAATATTACAATGGTTTGTCTTTTTTTCATCACAGTTGATAAGTTCTATGTTTCATCAATACATCAAAACTCAATTTATATACTAAAATAGGAACCTGTTATTTCAGAGGGAAAAAAAACAACCCTGCTTATATTCATGAGCACCTATCAGCTTATAATAAAATAGCATCCAATTCACACCAAATGCCATGTCCTGCCTTGTGTTGACAATACTATCTCAGCCTGGGGATTTGACTTTTTGTATTTACTTCCCATGTTTTTGTAGTGAGAAAGTCTTTGAAAGAAAACTTTTGTTCTGATTTCTTACTGAGATGAGAATCACATTTCTGTCGACAGGGAGTGGCTGGGTCTGCAGGTGCTGCTGTAGTTTAGAGATTTTTTTTGTGCCTGTGGTCTGGAAAGTGCTCTCTTGCATCTCCAGAGCCTTAATATGTGTTAAGGCAGCTGAGATGAGAAGACAGAGAGGCAGCCTACCATGACTGTCCATGCTGCCAAAATGGAGTGCAGGAAACGTAGCAGGTGTTGGAGGCTTTAGGTATCACACCCATTGCGACTGAGTCCTGGCGTGCTGCGGAGGGAAGATGGCCATGGCTGTACAGGCAGGGATGGTCGGGGAGAGAGGATGGCCAAGCCACAGGAAAGCAAGTACAGACGGAATGAATGAACAATCACACTTTGGAAACAAGAGATGGGAAGAAAAGCTGGCTTTGGCTGTAATTGTGAGCAGGACCCCCAGAACCTGGGTTCACTATTTACATTGGCTTGGGCTCCCTGTATCATAGTGGGTAAAACAAGTGCAGTGTTTCTGTCTTTCAGTAGTCCATATGCACCCAAGTTCCTTGAGTTCCTCAAGGCTTAGATGATCATAATGTAGAAGAACTTCTGGTCAGCGAACTCCAAACACCTTAGTAGTGTTCTTTGTTCGAAGGAATTTCCTTGCTGAGGTTCTGTACAGTTCAAGCCTCTACCGCTTTTCCCAGGAGCTGTCTGTTGCTTTCAAAAGACAGGTTTGTCCTATCTGGGTACAAATATTTGCCTTTCAGTTTTCATCTGATTTCAGTAGATGGGCAACACCCACTATTCAAGAAATGTATGTTTTCTTTTGCTAGAGGAATTGCTTTTCTTTCCCCTGTTGACACCAATCACAGGATCAAACATGTTCTCGAGCCCTTGCTTGGGTCACGGAGCTGTAAAACCAGCACCGCAAAGGTGCTAGCAAGAACCTAAGCCTGTGCTGGCTCAAAAAAACCAGAGACACTCTCCAACCTCCCTTTTACATGCACAGTGAGGGGAGAGAGCACGAAACTGGAATTACTGCATGTCAGCAGTATCTGAAATAGAACAAATGAGGATGCGTGTTTCAAAGAGGAACTGGACATCTAAATCTCCAGTTTGTTTGAGATTTATTGATCTTTCATGGTCATACTGAGAAGCAACTGTACAGGGGATGCCACAAGAATAGTCCAATAAGACCCTTTTTATCTGTGTATTTCAAATCCCCACTTTTATCACATAAACACTAAAATTAGAAACGTCTTCTAAAAAATCATTATGCCCAAAACATTAGCAAAGATTGCTTTTGCTAACAGTGGTGCATTTAATTCTCCTTGTGCAGCCCAGCATCTATCTTACTAGCCCAAATTTGCATTTGATGTAACTGCATGCCATGGATTTTGTCACCAATTATCATTCTTTTCAAGGGAGAATGTTTGTGATTTGGGCTGAAATATGCTAATTACTGAAAACCAGCGACACGTGAAGAACTCAGTATTTCAGCTTACTCCCGATACCAGCGAGAGCGGTGAATGTGAAATACCACCTGTCAAGCGCTTGCAGCCGATACAGCACACATTCTGCAGTGTCCTGCGGAGTAAGAGATGTGGGAAATAAAGATGCTGGAGGGGGCGATGCTGTTGCTTGCCTGCCTCTACGATGTGTGCACGGAGCAGCCCGGCAGCGTGGCATGTCAGGAATTCCTCCGCTGAGTGCGAAAGGCAGCATCGCAGCAAGCTGCTGAGCTCGGCAATGCTTCCCGTTCCACAGGGGGAAAAGTTTGCATGGGGTTTTTTTGTTTGTTTCTTTAAAAATCCATACTTGCAAACCAGCGACTTACACACAAGAATAACACTGAGGATTATTTTGAAAGTGCTTTAAAAAGATTGCAAGGGAAGGAGACTGCTGATTGTTCAGAGCCACGCAAAGCTGTTGCTGCCTATTCATTTCATTCATCCTAAATACCCAGTCGCAGTTTAATTCCTAGATGTACTGTATGCCCTTTCGTGTATAATCAGCCTAATTTGTCTTCAGCTGTAAGCAAGTGAACCAAGATTCATTTAGTTAAGCAAGCTAAGCAAAAACATTCTTTGCTTGCAGATGGGTAAGCCAGCCGATATCTTAAGATAAATGAAGGGAATTTTGTTTTCTTTTCTTAGCTACTGTAAGGACTCCTACGGACGGAAGAATGACAAAACAAATTTTGTCCCTCCATGTTTTTAATTAGTTAAACAGGGAAAGACTAATAGATCTCATCCTGGAATCTGGAATCCTAATTTGCAATATTGGATGTTGTTTTGACTTCAACTGGCACTTTTAACAAATAGACTTTTCACTGGAGGTTTTCAGAAAGACCGCATGTAATATTAGATGAGAGGTACTTAATTAATGTAGGAAAGCGCCAACAAACTATCAGCCAGCACTGACTTGTCTTGGATTTGAAATAAAAGGTATTTGCTCTGTGCTGCCTGCCTAGCAATTACCATTAAATGTGTGTGGATTTAGGCCAATTCTTAATGAAAAAGGGGCCAGCTCACAATAAATGTCACCCGTGTTGTCTTGGGTTACCCTGATAGCATGGTGAATGAATCAAACAAAATGCAAACATTAATCTGCTGACCCCAAGGCGACAAGTGTGAGGCAGAGATCAGCTATGACCCCCCCCTTTATCCTTGTGCCATGTCTGAGGGCATAAAGCAAGAGCCAAATCTGCCCATCACACCTTCCACATGAAGAGCAAAAAGATTTGGAGAATAGCTTCAATAGGACATCATGTCAAAAGAAAGTGTATACAGAGCAAAGTGCTGGGAATTGAAACACTTTTAATCCCAACAATCAATTTGCATATTAGCAGAACTTCCTACCAAGAGAACTGTGCAACCATTTTTCAGCCATATCCTTCCTCCTGACTGCATGCAGTGCAAAGCAGGTGGGGAGGGGAGAAAAGTGCACCTTTCTAGGCACTGGCATTTTTTTTGGTCGAGGGGCAAAGTCCAGGACAATGGAACTGTCTCAGCCCTTCATCTCAGCGTCGCATCCTCACAAGGTCAGAGAATAAGTGAGCATGAACTGCTCTTTTTGCTCATCTCTGTATTCCTGGGAAAAATTCTAGAAGTTGCTGGAGCAAAGGAGGACATATCCCGTTATGCCCCCTGGAACCAAGGAGCCCTGCTAACTAGGGATGCAGGGGAAAGAGGAATGGAATGCTCTAGAGCTGATGGAGAAGGAGGCTTTGCAGTGAAGAGGTTGGTTTAGGAAAAAGGAGACTGTATCTCCCTAAGTCTATAGAGGGAACCCAAAGATTGTGAAAACTGCAGAAATCCTGAGAGCCCTTGTTGAAAAGATTTTGCTTGTTACAGAGCAGAGTGACTGCCTTGGGACCAGTAAGAAGCTAGGGAGCTGGATACTCTTTTCTGTCTTCCACTCCCTGTCATCATGAATGGCCACCATGAAGGTCCACTCCCTGATTTCTCACCCGTGTTCACCTAATGGGCAGCAGGGAGCAGGTTGGCAGCTCCCTTGAGCTTCAACAAGCAACACAGGTAAAAAATTTGCTAACTCAACAGCCTAAGGTGTCATGTCATCATTACCTTCCTTCTCTTCTTTTTGAACAGTTTGCAAATGGCAGCTTAAGGTAGAGATTTCCTTTGCCACTGTCCTCTCCCTGTCTTCACCTGCTCCTGGCCAATCTCTACCATAGGCACTACAAGAGACACTTTTTGCACGGGAATATTTTTCTAATTCCAGCACTGTGCAAAAGGGAGTTCAGCCCTGCCTGGGATCAGCGTGCCCTGCTGCTAGATGAAGTCTCTTCTCCATTTCAAGCTCCTTCAGGTCTTTCAGCTTCTCCTGGAGCACCCGAAAGCCAAAGTTTGCCCTGTGTATTGCTTCTGCTGGCAAACGTGAGCTCATCCTGAAGTAGGTCAAGGTAATTACCTGGAAAATAAATTCTGTTTAGAGAACTTGTTATTTCTTCAGGTTAGTCAGGCAGTCAAATGGGAATTTTCTTCATATCTTCAGATCAGAAGTATGGGATACACTGCAGTTATCTGGGAAAGTACAGTTATATTTTGCACTGGCTACTCACTGGTGTAATTGCCTTCAGTCTCACAGCCTCAGCTTTTCTGTGGTAGTGGTACTCAGTAAACCTTTCTCTTCTGAGCAAACTTCATGCTCCAAAGGAGCAACCTTTGGTAGCCACCTGCAGCCCTGGTTGCCTCCCATTAATTCCCTTTGGCCCCCTGCTATTTGGATGAGTTCTTTCTGTTATTTCCTTTTTTTTTTCATCTCAAAAAGCAATCAAATTTGTAATAAATTGAATTACTTTTTCAGTTACCTGGTTGTTTGTGTAATTGAATGAAGTGGTTAATTTTTGAGCACAGTAGGTTTTTCACAGCACTAAAATTAGTTTTTCTTTTGTTAGACCAGAGATACATGTGCCGCTAACACAGTTGAGGCACAGACCAGTATTTAGATGAGAGGTGAGAAATGAAAAATGCATTGATTGACCAAAACCTTCTGTGCCACTGAACACTGTGCAGTGATCTAACTAGTGGTGAAACAAATAACTTATCACAGCATTGGAATTACATTCACGTATTGGGAAATTCTCCTTTTTTTTTGTTCACAAAAGGACTTGATCACATGCCATTATTCAGAGACTAGCTGAAATCTCTGCAGGCCTTTGCTCTGTAATCTAAAAAGCCCTTTGCTTTTACTATGGTAGGCTTTGGCAGCTACAAGAAAATGCAAAATGATGGCCGTGCTTGTATTGATTATCATCCTAGTTCTGCCCTCAGTGAAGTCCATCACAAACCTGCCACAGCCTCCTGTGGGAGTGAGTGCAGGCTGTGTATAATTGCAGTTACTTTAATACAAATTTACTTACTTGACACTTGAAATTCTGCATTCTTGCTGCAGTAATGCTGTGAGCAGCATTAAATGAACTGTCTCCCAGAAATAGGCTGAGACTGCTCATACTCACCTATGGCCCTGTTTTCCTCACCTATAGTCCTATTTTCTGCTGGAGGAGTGACAACCTCTTGCCTGGAGCAGGTCCCGTAGCAGTGCAGGGCTTTCTTCTGCTTCCCCATGTCACCTGTGAGATCCCTGTGACGTACTATGTCTTTGTGATGGATGTGCTGCCCACTGGCAATTGCTCATTTTGATGCTCTGTGTGATGTCTCTGCTTCACGTCTGGTCCTTATCTCCTTATTTATTTTATGACCTCTCTATCCATTCTGATCTTCAGTTGCTCCAAATTCTCTTTGTTGCCTACTTCTCCTGTTTGGTTTGCTCAGTTAGTAGCCTGCATCTGGTTTTTGGGTCACAGGGAATGAACAGGCTCTGGTTGAATGCCTCCTTCTTCAGGTGGCATGTATCTATAGTTTTAAAGCCATTCAGTGCCTTTTATGAGTTCTTTGCATTGTCCAAACACAGTATGTATAGACATTTAGCTTTGCCAATAGGGCGCCTTCAATTATATCTTTAATTCAGTCTGCATGAGAGGGGGTTATGAGGCTGTGGCTTTTTACAGAGTCTATTTTAGGTTTGTGGGTTGAGCAGAGTAACAGAAATTGAGCAGTTTCTACCATCTCTTTATGAGGTACAGTGTAAACCTGAAAACCCCTGATGCTGTGTGGCACTGGGGAGGATTAGCCTGCTCACAGCTGCTCTCTAAGTGTGTCACTGGAGCAAATAACCCATGAATTACCTGCTTCTGCTGTGTGCCAGCACAAGGTCAGGACCTGGTATTAGATCTTAGGTGCCTCCGTGTACCCACTTTTTGCATACAAGAATCAGCAACTTAAAAACTGGCTATTCTTTCTACCTGCAGTTCACCAGCTGCCTGCCAGTGCAATATCCAGGTTCTATAGAGAGCTGCTGAGGGAGGAGGCAGAGCAGTCTACCTTTCAGAGAAATTTCTCTGCCCTAAAAGATCTGAAATACCTCAAAGCATCATTTGCAAATGTTAATATGGAGAGTGCTGGGTACCCAGGGGGTACAGGCACCCAGCTAAGCCTTTAGAAAATGTCTGTCCCAAAGCTGAAGTCTTAGATTTGTGTTCCCTATTGAATTTATGACCTGTTGCAAAGAAATAAATACTTTAAAGATCTCCAGCTTGTCCTGGTTTCAGCAGAGACAGAGTTAATTTTCTTCTTAGTAGCTGGTACAGTGCTGTGTTTTGAACTCAATATAAGAATAAAGTTGGTAACATGTTGATGTTTTGGTTGTTGCTGAGCAGTGCTTACACTAAGACAAGGACTTTGCAGTTTTCCATTCTCTGCCAGTAAGGAGGTGCACAAGAAGCTGGGAAGAAGCATAGCCTGGCTCAGAACTGGCCAGAGGGATATTCCATACCACAAAATATCATTCCTAGTATATAAACTGGGGGAAGCTGGCCAGGAGGTATCAATCTCTGCTTGGTGAGGAGCTAGACATCAATCAGTGGGTGGTGAATAACTGCAATGTATCAAACATCTTTACTTGGGATTTCTTTTTCTTGGGGTTGTTTCTCTGTTTTCATTACATAGTAACAATAATAATAACAACAAACAACAATCACCACTATGATAATGATTATTATTGTTGTTGTTGTTATATTTTACTTTGTTTCAATTCTTATTAATTTCAATTGTTACTATGTCAACGCACAAGTTTTTACTTTTTTCCAATTCTCCCCATCCCACCGGCACTGAGGACATGAGTGAGGGGCTGGGTGGTGCTTGGTTGCCATCTGAGGCTAAACTATGACACAACTACGTATCAGAAAGTTATGTCTATCCCTGCAAAATCTTAGGGACCCCGTGGCTACTTTGGGGGAGGACTGTGCAAGCACAGCTGGTAAATGTTCAAAACTGTGACCTTGTGATAGGCCTCTGGTTTTCTGGGTGAAGTCCATACTCCACAGACTTGGCAGATGTAACCAAAGATGAGAGTGTTTCATGCAGCTGATCTTTTCATGGCACACATATGAGTGGACCTGATCCCCTATATCCAAGCTCCAATGGTCCTCTTTGTGGAGATCCTGTGTACTCTCAAAGCAATGGGATGTGGCTGTACCCTGTATAATAATGTTTAAAATTTGCTGAAGAAGTGAATTGGAGCCAAGGTGATCACATTGCCTGCTGAGAGTTTCCTGGTGACTGGAGGAAAGAGAAAGGCTAAGGAGGATTTTAGGAATTATGCTTGCACAGAGAGTTTGCTTTACCACATCTCCTCCAGCCTGGGAGCAACGACCACTGGATAGGCTGGAGATAGCTATGTAGTAGGGGTTGTGATAAAATTCAGTTTAAACAGGGAGAATACAGTGCATAATTTGCACCAAACTGTTTTTATATCACAATGTCACAGAATGGGTAAGGTTTGAAGGAATCACTGGAGGTCACCTAGTCCAGCTTCCCCGCTCAAGCATGTCAGGCTCATCAAGGTCAACTTATCCTATGATCTAGGCTCAATTATCTTGTAAAACAGAGCTTCCAGCTTTGCAGTTTTAGAGGCAGAACCCCATGAAGACCCTGAACACAGCTGGTTTGCACCCTGTACTGGTGCTGCTGTGACTTACACCAGTGCACACTGACAAGCACTTCATGGTAGTCAATCAAAACTAACTTAGAAGTGTCTTTTCCTTCCTATCCCCATATTTTCCCCTTGAGGTGATCAAATACACAAATATTAATTTGACAAGACACTTCTTAAATCTGACAGGAGAGGAGAGAGTTTGAGTGGGTACTAGCCTTACTGGGGCAAGTTACAGGGAGCTTCTGGCCCGTATCTGAGCTCTGGAGATGCAAGAGGGTAATGGCAACATGTTATAGGGCTCTGTCCCTGCAGACAACCAGAAAAAGAAGAGAGATGTGCACATGTATGTATGAAACTCAGTGCCTCCAGAATCAGACTGGGGAGATTTTCATGTATGGCTGAGAAGCTGTGCTGAATCCATCCGTGCTCACATCTGTTGCAAATTTTACTCAAATTTGTTGAATGATTTTTCGAAGCCCTTGGTGAAATATAAGCCATGACAGATTTTTTTTCCCCCCCACTCATCATGAAATAAGACTAAGGGAGTAGCAGAAGACATCAGATGAAATGGGGAAGGGATTCTGTCAGGGATTCCCCATCAGGGAAGGGCCTGTCCACTGGCTGCCTGCACTAAGGAAGGAGGTGAGGGCCCAGGGTCCCATGGGCTTGTATGAGCCCTGGTCTCTGGTTCCCATTCAGCTGAGATGTCTGCAAGCTCACTGAACACTGTAGAAACTATGGGTGCTACTTTGGTGGTTCAAAAGGCAGCATGTTTTATTCCACTTCAAAGTGGCCTACAGAACTCATTTTACCTGGCAGTTGCACATAGACAAGAAATTCAATTTGAGAGAAAAAACTTCCCGTTTCACGTTTTCCACCCTTCCCAAAGCAGCATGCTTGAGGACCAGTGTCCCAGCCCTCTCTTTCCCAAAGCTCAGGGACTGACTCACCTGCAGAGGCTGAGGCTGAAGTCACAGCTGATCATCTGTTGAGGCTGAAGAAACTTTTCCTGGTCGAGACTTTTGGTTTTTGTTCAGCTGACAAACAGGAATTATTGGAAACTCATTTGCATTGCAAGTGTGCATTAAAATGCATGAGGCGTGTAAGGCTGGGGCTGGTAGAAGAAAAATGTGTGCAATTTGTGGAAACTGTGGATTGTTATGACTCCTGAATTGGCATATTTATATGCTTCATTGTTCTTAGATTGGGATTTTTGGTTTGTCAAAGCTAGTGTGTGTGTGTGACATACATACCACGACAGACTTTTTGTTGTTTTTCTTTCATGGAAGACCTTTCAGTACAACCAAGGCCATAGCCATCACTACTGGGCAGCAGGCTAGATGACCCAGGAGAGATTCTATCCAGCTCAAATCATTCTTTTTCAGGAATACAGTTGCCAAGCTATGATATTTCTTGAGAATTCATCATACTACAAATCACAGTTGGGGAATGAATACAAATCTTGTGTGATGTCTCCAACTGAGACAGTATTTTTAATCTTCCTTTCTTGGTTGTCTAAAGGCAGTAAAATTGAAGGCAGAATTAAGACCTGTTATGCACAGGATCAAAAAATGGTTTTTGAGGCATAACATTAAGAGGTGTTTTTTGATTTGGGGATCCCAAAAGCAGGGGTGTTTTGGAAAAGTAATATATGCAGACATGTACTGATAAATGACAAGCTCATTTATCTTAGCCCTCTTTTTCAGAACACTTGGAGGAGCTTTATAGATCCTGAAAAACTACAGATTCTTGTAGGTAGAAAAATCACTGAATCAGAGAGAACAGATTTTAAATTCTTAACCACTTTTCACATGCTGCTCTGTAGGACTAAGAAGTCATATAATGCCATAGCATGTAAAACATTATGTCACTAATTATATAAATTGTGTTTCTTCTGGTCTCCAAAATACACAAGTAAAATTTATGAGACTGTATCACAAGTTGGATATTGCCACATAAACATGACAGATACTGTTTTTCATTAGATGAATTCAGCATTCCTCTCAGAGAACAGATTTATTGGATAAGAACGATGCAGGACAGCCTCACCATTACCTCCAGGAGCTTTGCAGACCTCCACTGTACCTGCTGCAAGCTCCTGGTCCCTGCCATGCCTCAAACCAGGGGGCTGTGAGATGGGTTACAGCACACATCTCTAGTGCCCGACAGAGAATGAGCTTATTGGCAACTTGAGCAAAGCGTCAGCAGAAAAGGAAAAAGAAATTTAATATCTTGTAGGTTTTTTATCATATAGGCAGCAGGACAAGCTGCCAAAGAAAAGAATGATTGACTGCTGCTGGTGCTTCCAATGCTGGACTTGGATTTCAGGAGCTGGGAATATGGCAGGTGTGAATGGATGAGGAGAAAAAGGAGCCAGGGAAGTTCCTTTTGTTCAGAGCTGCTGTGAGGGAGGGGCCATAAAATGAGCATTCTCTTGTATGACAGAAGTGGTGACAGAAACACCCCACTTCTTGTGAGGGATAATAAAAAGGAAAGTTGTATAGCTTCAGGCAAGAACGTGTTATCCCTTAAAAACACAGGGAAAAATACAGTATATTTTAATATTTGCGTGGCACTTTTAAGCTAGAAATTGTTATGAACGCTAAATATTATGTTCTCTAATGTGTAAAACGGTGACTAATACTATTACATTCTGTCATACAAGAGCCCTTGGGATGCAAATTCAAAGAGACACAATAAATAACCGTAAAAGAAAAAAAGATAAAGGAGAACAGAACGCCATTTCTCATTTCAGTGAGAATGTGCTGATTGACACCAGACTCATGGAGACATTTCTCCTCCCTGCTTGGGCTGCAGAGCCCACACACTGTTTAGGGAGAAAGGGGTAGCAAGAAAATGGGTCTGGCTGGCCACTGCCTGCCAGAGCAGCTGTGATGGGCACTGCATGACTGCAGGTTCCCCCTGTGTGTGTAGAACCCGTGGTTATGGACCAGACTCTTCCCCTCATCTATTTCAAACCAGTGAAAATAAGCAGCAATGCTGCCCAAGCCTTACACTTCTGAGCTGTTAAAGTAAAGCTCTTGGTGGGTTTTTTGAGAGCCCAGCAGCAGCTTTTCCTACAATAGCTCTGTTTGAAAACTGCTGCTTGGGGAAAGCAGCATCTCACTGCCACCCACTCTCCTGACTCCTGCTGGACACTGGCAGAGCTCTGGAGTGAGGGATACAGCCTTCCTTCCTCCTACACTGTGTCTGCATTCTTTTTTTTTTATTCTTTTTTTGCAGAGTTTTTACATCATTTGTATGTGCTGTTGTCAAATGAAATTGCTACAGGCTGGGGAAAGAGTGGCTGGAAAGTAGCCCAGTGGAAAAGTACCTGGGGGTGCTGGCTGACAGGCAGCTGAACACAAGCCAGTGTGTGCTCAGGTGGCCAAGAAGGCCAATGGCATCCTGGCCTGTATCAGGAGTAGTGTGGCCAGCAGGACCAGGCCAGTGATTGTCCTTCTGTACTTGGCACTGGTGAGGCTACACCTCAGATCCTGTATCCAGTTCTGAGCCCCTCACTACAAGAAGGACATTGAGGTGCTGGAGTGAGTCCAGAGAAGGGCAAAGAAGCTGGAAGGGTCTGGAGCACGAGTCTTATGAGGAGTGGCTAAGAGAGCTGGGGTTCTTTAGCCTGGAGAAAAGGAGGCTCAGGGGTGACCTTATCACTTTCTACAACCACCTGAAAGAAGGGTGTAGCAAGGTGCAGGTTGGCCTCTTACTCCCAGGTAACAAGCAACAGGACAAGGAAAAATGTCCTCAAGATGTGCGAGGGGAGGTTTAGGTTAGACAACAGAAAAAATTCTTTTCTGAAAAAGTGATTAAACATTGGAATGGGCCTCTCAGGGAAGTGGTGGAGTCACCATTCCTGGAAGTGTCCAAGAAACAGCTGGGTGTGGCACTTAGTGCTATGGTTTAGTGGACATGGTGGTGTTCCACCAAAAGTTGGACTCAGTCTTGTAGTTATTTTCCAACCTTAATGACTCTATGATTCTGGTTTATAATCAGTTTTGGGGGGAAGCAGGATTGTGCCTGACCAGATTGATGCTGTGTTGAGATGACCACCTTGGTCACTAGGCAGGGGGAATGGTGATGAATGCCATTTGTCCCTGCTGTAGCAGGTTTTTTTGCCACAATAGCCCACACCATCCTTGTAGCCAAACTGGTGAGACGTGGTTAGGGAGTCATTTCTGGGGCTGCTACAGTTTAATCTTACTACAGGTGAGCTGGGTGAGGGGACAGAGCACACCCATGACAAGTTCCTGATGGCACTCTGGCAGGTGTCAATTCTTACAGGCAGGGATGGTCCTGACTCAATGGCCATGCCATTGGTGACAGCCTGTGGATGTCTTGCAGGTCCTGCTGGTTGCTGCTGGCTCTGCAGAGGGGCAGGGTGCTGGAGGCAAGTGCAGTGCTGCAGTGGGAAAACCCAACCCAGAAAGAGAGTAAAAAAGTAATGGGATTGTTTCCCTAAACCCAGATATAATAAGCAGAGCTTGATGAAATGTGCTGGGTGAGTGCATTTTGCATGCGGCTGTTTCTACGGGAGTAATTTTTTTCATTTTGCTTTTAATTAGCCAGGCTTAAATTAGCAGCATCTACTGTTGATATTCCTCCTTGAACAGCCAGAACACTTTCAATCAGGAGACTTATTAATATGCAAAAAAGTGATTTGTTTTGATTTGAGTCTGGGAGGGTTTTCCCCCCCACCCAAGTTTTCATTTCAGTATCTTCTGTTCTGAAATGAAGGTGAAATTGCTGTGGCTATGTAGGAGAACTTGGGTTATCTGGGGAAAGAGGAAAGTCTTGATGGAGAGTTTCAGAAATTCCCATGTGGGTTGGCATTTGTTCTGCTGTATTTCACTATGCTGAAACAACACCCTGCCGTGGGATAGCAGGAGACTCACCCAGGCTACTGTGCTCCCTCACAGGGTAATTAAAATGAACACCATACAAATATTTTTTGCTTCCCAAAGCTACTCAGCTGTGTCCTGCTCTCCCAGTCTATAGTTTTGGAAGGGAGGGAGGTGTAAGTTTTTTTACTCCATAGTTCCTGAATCACTTCACCAGTATGTTTACAGATGACTGATGCTGACCTGCACATAAAAAGACAACCCATCAAGCCTCACACATGGTGGATGGCTTCACTGGGTCTTGCTAATAATGTCAGGTCCAAGCATCATTTCCTTGCTCTGAGTTTTTTGGGCTGATGTGGCAGCAAACTTAATTTATTTCTCTAATCTGGAAGTCTTTGGAGAGGTGTAGGCACCAAGAATTAAGCTGGGCCAAAACACTGAAGCAGGTGGCTGAGAGGCAGTTTTGGGCTGTAGAGCATCATAGGTCTCCTCCCCACCTTGCAGTGGTAGGACTTAGTCAGCCTCTCTGTAGGCACTGTCCTGTCACAATAACACAATATTTAAAGACCACAGGTCTTTAAATCAATTTCTGTGAGACACCCAGATGGGGATGGTCTGGGCTTTTTAGCATTACTTGTCTGAGTGTTTAAAAAGCCCTGCTGTGGGTCATAACCCTGCTATGTTGTGTGCAATGCATATACAGAGAAAGCTGGGAAGTGCTGAAAGGAAATCTGAAAGGGGACAAATTTCTTGGCCTTTTAAGCTCCCTTGGCACAGCAGGAGTGGCAGAAGGAGAGACTCATGCCTGCCCACCCTGCTCCCTCGTGGAGGTGACTTGGGGCACCCAGACCCTTGCCACTGCACTGCAGAGCAAGGTAAGTGTGGGCAAACGTTTTGCTCTTCGCCTTAATGCTTATATTTGTCAGAAAAATGACATTTAGAAATGGTTTGGATTTTTATTTTCCTCTAAGAAAATCCCAGAGTCTGTCACATTTAATCTGGGTTACAATGAGTAACAGAGTGTCCAACTTTTTCTATCAAGCTGTTTCCAAATATGGATTTTTCCTTCTATAAACATATGGGGAAAAGTATTATTTTTTTCTTGATGAAATGTAGCTATGAGACTTGGTGGACACCAGTCATGTGCTTAAATTCAAAGACTTGATTCTTCAGATGCAGAGTCAGATTTGCCTTGGGTTTGAACCAAACAGATTGTGAAAAACAGTGCAAATCATCCAGCCTGGCACTACTTGCCTTGGGCTGGTTGTGTAATGACGAGTGTTGAGTAACAGAATGTTACCCTGATGTTCATACCACCTCCCCAACCAGGTACACCTCCCAGCTGGAGATGTGGGGACACGGACTCAAGAAAAGAAGCTACCCCATAATAGAGTTAGAAGAGAAACCCTCAGTGCAGGGTAAAGTCCCCGTGCTCCCCTTCAGCTGGGGACCTGCCTGCCAGGCCACAAGCAAGCAGAGAAGCAGCCACTGAAATGAGGCTTTGAGTAACCTGGTGACAGAAATGATGGGACAGACTGATGGACTGATGGACAGAAGGACAGACACTGTGGGTCCAGCGAGTAGAAAGTGTGCCAGGGTGCTACAGCCCTGGCTCCTGTGGGTGCCCAGGGATCATTTAATATTCAAAAAGCCTGTGAAGAAAGGAACTTGGGACTGCCAAACTGTTGCCTTTAAAAGAAGAGCAAAAAAACAGCAATGCCTCTAGGTGACATTGGCTTTGGAGGATTGGAAGGACACACTTTCAATGTGTTTTCAGTGTGCCTTTCTTCAACTGCAATTCTTCCTGACTCCAGGGAATTGGAGCCCTGTGTGTCCCTGGAAATTAAAACAAAAACTGGCTTCAGTGGCATTTCCTGAAATGCGTTTTCATCTCATTGAATCTGTCCTAAGAGCAGCCCCAAAGCATCCAAGATTTCATTTTCATCTAGTAGTGATCAAAAACAACATCAGCAAGGAATAAACAGACAAAGCCATGCTGCAAGGATATTAATTCACATGACAAGGCAGAGCAGTTTTCTTTATTAAAAAAGAAAGCTCATGTGAGGGTTTTCTTGGTCACTGAGTATTTCAGTCACTATAAACCTTTGTATTTTGCAATCTGGTATTTTTGGGGGTCTTGTCTTGGAGAGAATAAATCTTCAGCTTCTTGTGAATGAAGTTGCAGCCCTGCTGAATTTGTGATGTGCCTGGGACACAGGCGAGCAAGGACAGGGACTGAGGGGGAAGCTCAGCTTCAGCATCAGTGTTAATGGTATTTGGCCATTGGGAATGTGCTTGCTCATCCTGGCAGGAACGGGGGGAAGGCTTTTTGGTGAATGTCTCCCTTTTCACCAGCACAAATTTAACTCCTTTGTTTATAAAGGAAAAAACCAACCCAAACCATGTGGATTGTCTTTCACATGGGTTAAAACAAGCCAACTCCACCCAAAGCTGCCCAGGACTGAGCTGCCCTGGCCCTGGGGCACGCACCACCTCCCACGCAGGCAGCTGTCTGCATGCTCGCTGATGCACTGCTCTGGGCAGAGAGGATTCCTGCGTTTCTTTTTCCTGACAGCAGACACATCTCCCCCATGACAGGATGAGTGATGCTGTTCCCTCTGCATGTGCTGTTGGGAGCAGTCACCAGCTCTGCTTCCCTTACCTTGTCATTAAGCAGCAGAGACATTGCCATTTTGAATTCAAGGCTCGAAGCCAGTATGATTTTAATTTGAGTGATAAAACTAGAAGAGCTCTTACAGCAACACAGCTTCCAGAATGTGATTCAATACTTTTGGGTTTAGACTAACAGAAAGTGGGAAGAGATCAAAACCCATTCCTGGAGGAAAAGAGCTGCTGCTTCTCACCAGAGACTTATCACACACTGTAACTGATATGGGAGATGCTGTCACTGTGTGACAGATCTCTCTGGAGATCCCCATAGTTGAACAAGAAGTTTATTTGGAACAATAAAATAGTAAACTAGATGTGTTGAAATCTAGCAAAAGGAGAAATTATGAAGTGCAGGGGTACTTTCCCTAGTAACACCCTGTGGATGTGCAGCTGCTCCCCAGGCATTTGGGGATTTTTAATCTCCAAGAGTCTTCAGCAACTTATCTTCAGAGTTGGGGTGTGTGCTGACCCACACGGCTGCTACTATGGGAACCATTATTCTGACATAGTAAAAAATAGTCATGCCAACCCCCTAAAAAAGGCTTAAGCCTTTTGCCATTTTTCAAGGAATAGGACTGTCAGGTGTATGGGAATAGCAGCACCTTTTCTAGAAGCCTGTCCTGCTCCGAATCAGCTGAGGGTGGTGGGCACCTACAAAAACCAGCACAAAGCTCTGCCTCCTCAGACCTCCACCAGATCTCGCATCAGCAGTGGTGAGATTCAGCTGGAGCTTTGGAAATGAAGCACCATTTGCAGAGTTTGCAGCTGTTTCTGTCCACGGCTGCTATTCACATGGAGAAGCTGGTGGCTTTCTTGAAGAGCCCAGGGACACATGCTGCCACAGCTACACATCCCCAGTGGCAGAGAGACCAGGGTAGAAAGAGTTCAGGGCATGACACCCCTATGCAAAGGAGGGAATTAAGGTTTAGTCACCTTAATAACCACTTCACTAAAGGCATACGGCAAGAAATGTACTGGGATGTTGAGTTTTTGACACATGCCAGAATTCTCTAAAATGGAGCTTTTCTTCCCAAGCTTCCAAAATTTTTAGCTGAATCATGGAGATGCCATACACCCAAAGTACCGATATAAACCTCAGACATCTTCCAAGCTCTGCTATTTTCTGTGCTATTTCAGACCTGGAATGAGCCAGACCATCCCAAGCCCTTGCTCCAGACTTTGTAGACAGAGCAGCAGAAGGGACAAAGCTGCAGTGGTACAAGGGTGGCCACCTGGTGCCAGCCTCCCTCCTGACACCCAGGCCGTGTCCCTGTGAGGAGTTTTCCTGGCATGAAGTGGGTATCAGAGTGCAGCTGGCTGGTTTGCTTTGCACATCATCTTTTTCAAAATGGTCTTTGACAGCAAGAGCTGCATGCATTAGGCTTGCATGAGTGGGCAGCGCCTTCCTGCTAATGCATGGTTGGAGAACTAGGTCTAATTAAATACAACGTTAAAAACTCATTTATTGAGGCACAGGTAGTTAGTTTCGTTAAGGAAGGAGGCGGCTGTTTGTCAAAGAATCATAATAATTTTTGGAATTTCACACATTCATGAAGACAAAGAATATGACACAGCAAAGTCTCTGCTACTTTGGCTTTTAAGTAGAGAGACTCTCCTTAGAGGATAGGTTATAAAACTTCTCTGAGTAGTTTCTGTGATCTTCAGAGACTGCTTGCTCCCTTCTGTTGTTTACAAATCAACCTTTGAGTGAAAGCTATTTAGCCTTGGTTATTTAGCCTAGTGATTTTTATGCTCTTTGTGGTGCCACTTGACTGCACAATGGGGATGTTTCTGGCCCTTTTATATGCATATTTGAGGCCTGACTATATACTGTGAAAACTCTTGGTTTTTCTAAAAATACTTAATATGCTGTGTTTAAAACAGTAGCTGTGAAGAAGCCTCTCTTCCTCCTCCTTAATGTCACCTCTTGCTCACCGTGTTAAGATGCCTGAAGACTGTTTCTGTATTTTCTCCCTCCCGTTGTGAAGATTTTATAGCACTGAAATAAAACCTGACTCAGGTTTGTGGGTACCAAAATTCAGCCCCACCTACTGTTTGCTTTGCAATGCTGCCTGAAATATCATTTTAATTTCACATTAGTTGCTTGCAAAAGAAGAAGCCCAATTAAAGAGACGAAGAGGAAATCTGTTAATGGCACTTTTCAGGAGGAACACCACAGTAAGAAAGCAGCATGCATGCAAACACAGAAAGTGAGAGATGCTGAGCCCTACTGTGCCTGTCAGCTTGGCTGTTGTGTGCAGGGAAAAAAAGAACAAAATTTACAAGGCTGCTACTCTCTGAAGTGGTATGTGACCTGCTGGTGAGCCCAGGAAGGAAACAAAAAACCCATTCAAAACAATTGAAGAACAGCGTGGATGTGCTGAGGAAATAAACCCATCACATTCAAATTTCAAAGGGTTCAAGGGTGAAATTAAATACTATTTGCTTAGATATAAGAACCACTTTTGGAATAACAACCCCATAAAAAAACCCTCACAAGAGACTACAGCCCAGCATTTCAGGTTTGATAGATTTTACTCTTTTCCTACCCCCCATTGCTGAGCACAGTGTTTTATTAAGGTTATAAAATCAGGCCTTTCAACAATTCTAATGGGGTATTTTTGCAGCGTAAACTTCCACTTTTTTATGTTAATGCACAAGTAGGAGAAAGGATTTGTAAAGCACTAGAAAACTCTCTTGAGTGTACCCACACTGCAGTGACCTCTCTTTTGAGGGGCTGTTCAGAAACCTGGTGAGGACCTATTTTCCAATGTCAGCAGCCAGGACTGGGGTTGACATGAAGATGAACTGTAGGTCCTAATTAAGAATAACACTCCACAAATATAAAACCTATACTGAACTATTTATTTTGTGCATTCACCTTTCACTGCAGCACCTGCCAACTGCTGAAGGGAGCAAACAGAAATTGGTTCCATCACCTGAAGCTGACAGTCAGCTTTTCAACCAGCAATCCTCCTCATGAGATGACATGATTAGGCTGCTTGATGATACCAGGAGTGCTTGATTTTCAGTAGCAGAGCTGCATTATGGCCTGCATTAATTTGCTAGGAAAATGCTTTAGAAGAGCATAAAAGGTGATGTATTCAAGTTAGAGTTGTAGTACCATAAATGCCCCAAAGGTACCGTTGAAGTGGGCTGTTCCCATGAAATTCTTTAACAAAAGGAGCTGAAAATGACCTGTCTCTACGTATCATACTTGGAGAAGTATGGAGATAATTTATCAGGTCACCTGGCAGCAGATATTAAGTATTAACATATTTCACATGTTATGTGTATTTACTGACAGAAACTGAATAGGTCAAACAGGTTTCTGGCCTCACAATAAAAGATGAAATGGTGTTTAGTTCCATGTATGAATAGCTGCTGATGTAAATCAGTGTGTGTGCATGCAAGGATTGTTGGGACTATTTCCTTCATGTCTTTGTTTCTGAAGAATTTTGTGCATGAAACAAACTCTGTTGAGAAAACTTTCAAGCTTTAAAACAAGGTTATAATAAATGAGATTACCACACAGAGCACACAGTTTGTGTTAGCCAAGAACAAGTTTAATAAACTAGTGTTCTTGCATGTTAGATTCACAAATCCATAGTGCATGAACAAGAAACATGATCTAGTTTTTTCCTCTCATCAATGACAAAACCCCAGTGCTAGCCTGCATCCATCCACAGCTTGCCCTCCTAAGGTACGAATGACCTTCCCATACACCTCTTAACATTGTTCAAGGTATTTGACTTTTTGCTATAATAGGAATTCAGGGCTACTTGTGCAGGGAATACACCTGAACAGAAAGATTAGGATAGGTCCAATGAAACTACCATTGTCACCTTTCATTTGCATTTCCAGGCTGTCTCCTACTATTTCAGATCTTGTGCATATCCTGACTCTCCCCTACATCTATTTCCCTGCCAGCAGTAATACATCCAGGATGGAATTTAAATAATTTTTACTGACATACTCAGTCAGATAAGTTAGGATAATGCAGAACTTTCAAAAAAACCTTCATTGGTTCTATGTTACCTGAATTGTTTCTCTCTGCACTTCTCCATCCTTTGCTTTAGACATACCTAGTCTTTTATATCATACAAGGGAACAGCCAGACACACCTGGGAACATAGAGCCATGCTAAGGAGCGGGAGGAAGGAAAAACCCACCAAAGAAAACCTCACCCTGAGACCAAGAGCACGTGCTTGCTTTCTGTTATCAAAACTGAGCAGTGTTTCAGTTTGACTAAAGGGACTGTACACCCCGGCCATCAGGTGTGCACTGACATCCATGTACAGGACCCAGATTTGGATGGAAAGCACTGCCCTGTAACCCACTCCTCTCAAACTAACATCACATTGGTGGTGTGGTACAAAGGAGGAGGGAGAGAAGAGTCTGTTTTTAAAATCTGTAATGCACCACACATGTTACAGGGTCACTTGGCTTGAGTGTGCCTCACCGTCCCTCTACACCTAGGAATTCATGAGGCACTGCTTTAGCAATGTTTTCTCTATTTTAAGGACTGTAGTTGTTGGTACCACTTCTGGATGATGCCACTGTCTATTTTTCTGTTCATTACAACACACCTAGGGCCAGTTTAGATAGAGGCACGTTGGCAGAGGCTGACCAGGTTTAGTATCAATAGCAAGGAGTCCAACTTTTTCCTGGTACGTACAGAACCTTTTACACAGACTATGCGGTTGGGTGTCAAGATAGGGAAGGGATCAGAACAAGTCAGAGGCAAGGACCACAGATGCTACTGTCAAAACCATACATGGAGCATGCAGAGTGTTTTTTTCTTTTAGTTATCCACAGCTTAATAAAAGCTACCTGTTCCTTAAGGCATGTGAGCAGGCAGTGCCCATACTGCTGACAGTGCTGCACTGTGCCTGCTGAAGCTCTGCACTGCACAGTGACGCAGGGTTTCGGGGCCAGACCCACAGAGATATTTAGGGGCCTAACTTCTATTTCAGACTTCAGTGGGAGGCTGGTGCCTAAATAGGAGTTGAGCACCTGATTACCTTTGCAGGTCTGGGCTCGCGTGGAAGCAGCCAGGAGGTGCTCCACGTCCCTTGCCTGCCTGCAGGAAACGCTGCTCCTCTCCAGCTGGCGGTCGAAGCGTGGTGCGGTGCGACCCTGGTGTTGTGAAGTAGCCGTTCTCCGACTGGTGACGGCCTGATTCACAACACCAGCTGCTGCACAGCACCTGGGGGGGCCCTGGCCAGGCTCTCTGCTCATAGGCTCCTCTGTGCTCTGTCCTTCTCCTCCACAGTCTGTCTTCTACACCATCGAGTGCTGGAAAGCAAAGTGACAGGGTTAGATCCATAGATCCCACCAGTTATATACCCATGTCTGTTTGAAATACAAACCTGTGAAGGGTGGATGCCTCCATGGAAAAAAACAAAAAGAAATAGAAGTGGCAAACTGGCTTGACACTCAAGATCTAAGGCTTCGCAGAGATGGCCATCGCAGCGCAATGCTGCAAACGTGTACAGCTGCACTCCTGCAATTCATTCCCTGCGCTCATCTCATGAGAGCTGGAGGCTGGAAGGCGGAGGAAGCAACCTAGAAACTCAGCCAAGTCCTCAGAGACATGGGAGAAGCAGGCTGCTTTTTCAGAGATCCCAGGACGTTGTTGAAAGGAGAGCAGTGCCCAAGGGCACTTTGCTTCCTGAGTGCACGGTGGCCATGAACCTTTATGCCTGCACCCTGTCTGCTCCTCAGAGCTGGGGAGACACCAGTACATGTGGTGTCCATTCTCAGAAGCTTCCCAGCACACTGGCATTCAGGAAGATGCTCCCCACCCCACAAACGTCCCAGCCTGCAGGCCCTTCATTCCCCTCCAAGGCACCCATCCCTCAGGAGCTCTCAGGAGCTGAGGGACACAACCCACTGCTGACCAGGAAAAATCACAAGGGGAGTGATGGATTCTGGGACTCAAGGGAGAAAGAAATCTCCCTTGGCTGTGCAGGACTGACACTGGTGAGCACACCAACCATCACAGCATGCACACAGCGTGTCTCTCGAGCAGCACAAGGGCTCAGGGTTGCAGTGCTGCACCACTACAGAATTGGTCTTGGGGAGGGCACAGCTCCAGGTGGTCCTGCAGCCTTTCAAGCAGGCAAAAATAGCTCAGAAACAGACATGTGATTCTTCCTGATTCCCCTTAAAATGCTGCACCGGTGGTACAATGACTCACTTGTCAGGGTAGGCTCATTCTTAAGGGGTTACCAGCAACTCCTTATTGGGCAAACTAATCTAAGCACTTGTGAAAAATACGCAAATAATGAACTTGATCTTGTGCATTAGAGACCTTCCTCAGCAACCAACATCCGGAAGAAGGCAGAGTTTCTGTGAGTTAGTTCAGGACTGTCCCTGGGTTGAGGACTCATTGAGGAAATCCTTTAGCACGTTGGATAGAAAGTAATATGCAGCCTAGCACACCTCCAGGGAGAACTGCTGGTTTGTAATAGTTCTCCTGAGATGGGCTGGATTTGGAGGCATAGGAATCATCCCCCCCTCCATGCCCACTGCCCAATTTAATCCAAGGGAAGCTTCATGCCTTGTCTTTCCCCTGCAGAGAAAGGAGAATGTGCATAGTCCCTGAGCAGAGAAGTGAGCAACATAGGCACTAGCAGAAAATATTCCAGAGAGATAGGTTATGCAATCTAGTTGCTGTAGGAAATTGAACTAAATTTCTTGACACCTGTGCACGTGAGCACACTTGTAACGTCCCAGTCATGTTGTACTAACAAAGCTTTTATTTAAAGAGCATATTTATTCAAAATTTTAACATGTTGAAACAAACAAAAAAAGAGTATTTACATTTTATGTGTATCTAATATTCCCATCAGCCTTCAACTCTGAAAGGAAGAATCAGAAAGCTGAACTTGTGTTGTGGCTGGTGCGGATCAATGGTGACATGCTAATAGTGCTGGATAAAGGGGAATCATCTCACCAGAGCAGATCTTTCACTGTCTGTGGTGGCACTGAGCACACTCAGTGAACCACATTGTGTCACACACAGAGCAATGCCAAATACTTTTCGTACATTCTATGTTCCCTGGGAACACTAAAGTCTGCCACTAGTACCGTGGGTGGGAAAAGGGAAAGCAAATGATATGAGCATTTTTCAAGGTTGTTGAAATCCTTCTGAATCCTTTAATACAATCTGTGCTGAAGCATATCAGATTACTTTTAAAAAGCACACTACCATATATGCATTGCTTGTAGTCTGGAAGGAGTAAATTTAAAGGCCTTTTCAAGTTAAAAACCATAATTATATGTTGTACAAATGAGAAATTAACGCTTAATCTACTTTCTCTCCCCTTAACACAGCAGAGATGGAGGTTGGTTTTCTGCTTCTTTACCCTCTTGGTCACACAGTCCAATGTAGTCTTAATGCACATCTAATATTTTTTCATTTTAATATTCTCCCATTTTTACTTAATACGATTTTATTTAGTCATCTACTGGCAACAGCATTCGGGTTCCTTGGCACTACATGGTCTGAAAGCTTTTTCACGATTTCAGCTCGATTGCACAGAGGGAAGTGTAGAATCTCCTGAAAAGCTGAGTAACACACAGTGAGGGAATGGCATTCCCCCATGGCTGACTGGGTCCAGAAGCCCAGAGGAAAACCACCAAGCCCAAATATTTACTTTAGGATAACACTAGTGCATTAGGAGAAGAAAGTCATCTGCTATTAATAGGAAAACAAACTTCTCAGTTTGGGGGGAAAAAATCCACCAACACAAATCCACCCGGTAACACAGATAATCCTGCCTAGGAATTAGCTTTTTTTTTTTGTCTGTGTGTGTGTGTATACATTTATATATATATATATATATATATATATATCTAGAAACAGGAAGGGTAATAAGAAGCTGTGCCAATGAGCTGTTTTTTGTACAATGAGTTGCAGGCGGTGAGCAGGGCTTGGGCATGGGGTCAGCACTAGACTCGGGGCATTAACTGCAACCCCACCCTGAAAGGTTATTATCGCCCTTAATATCCCATGCAAATAGATTTTCTTGCTTTGGTCACAGCAGTCTATTAATTCAGCCCTCTTGTCTGGTACATCTTTATCCTCTGCAGGTTAATCCTGCCAAATTCCCTTGCTGTAGTACATGTCACACAGCATATAATATCCAACAATGCAATTTTGCTAATCCTGTTTTATCAGCTTTGTTGCCTTGTCTGGTCAATCCAATAGCGAAAAACCGCACATAAGGTTTTTGCCAAGATCTCCCTCTCTTTTGCCCCTCCACCCCCTCCCTTTTGTATGGTTTCAATTAAATAGTTTGAGAGCAGCACATAGCATTTGGATATCTGCCAATGTCCTTCAGAAGCAGAATGTCAAGGCACTTAATTATATAGGTCTCCCAATTCTTTCAGGCGCCCCACCTACCCAGTCAGCTGAATTTACTAAATGCAAGTGTAAAAAATCAGCTCAAATCTCCTTTTAAAACACTCCCCATGCATTAAGGACTTGAAGATGGCTGAATAGCGACATATTTATCGCCCATTATCTTACTAAAAGATTAAACAAATGAGTAAAGACTGTCTCATTAACAGTTCTTTGTTGTCTTGTTTACTGTTTAGTGGACTCATTAACATTAATTATTAGAAGAGGAACATCAATTATTGCAATAACCTTTGTCAAGCCAAGCAAACTGACTGCTAAACAGCAAACAGATCCTCATTTACCAGGCAGGATTTGCATGGACAGAAAGAAGTAAAAGAAAAGAACCCCATAAAATCCTCAACATCACTTTAAAGCAGGAGAGATCCAGTGTCGCTTATTAAGTCTGGCATCAGCGGCACGTCCTGCTCAAGACCTCTAGACAGAGAATAAAAGGGTGAGTAAATTCTGAGGTTAACTCCACAAGACTTGCTTACCCAGCTCTAAGTGGCGAGATGTGAACAAAGGGATCCCTACTTCCTCTGGCGCTTGCCAGGCTGTATTTATTACACTAATTATTTTAACGCAGGGAACAGCCCTTTCTCTCGTCATCAGCGCAGTGCATATGCTTGTATAAATATAACGCAGACTGCAGCATCGATTTCAGGATTCTCCATCAACTCGCTGCTAGAGCTGACTGCTTCACTGCCTCAGGTGAAGGGCATTCTCACAGTTACAAGATATTATGGCTCAGGCTTTTTCTTCCTCCCTTCCCCTCTTCCTCTGATTTCTTTTTCCTTTTGAGAAAACCAATCCCAGGGGGAGATCTCCCCCCGCCCTGCCCGAGCAGAGATTCGATGTTCTAGCAGTATTTTAAAGACACCATATACTTCAGCAGCTCTGGCAGGAGTTAAATACCAGCAGTAGCACATCCATTATTTAAAATACTCTGAGGAAGAAAGCTGAGTCACACTAAGCTGGATCTGTCACCTCTGACACTGCTTCTCTGCCTAAATACAAGTGCTAGCCTGTGCCCAAGAACAGAACAAACCTTTGCAGAAGGACCCTGAGCCAAATCCAAACATTTAAGATTATATTTATATACAAATAGAAACAAGGGCAGCAAAGTGCTGCACTTTCTTGCAGACGCTTCCACAGCTACACGCAGTGAGTGCATACACAGATCTCTCCTTACACCCGGCAGGTTTTAGAGAACAAACCCTTGCAATTTCTGAGCAGCTGCTCTCGGCATCACTGGGAGCCTTCCTCCTCACCCCCGGCCCCGGCAGCCAGGTCCCCCCAACACCTTCCCCTTGCTGCCCCTCCTAGTACATCGACTGTGTCTGGATCTCCCTGCTAATTAAAATGTGAAACAATTAAGCTGTTTGCTAAATGAACGATTCTGGCCCTACAGCCTCCTGGCCAGAGAGAGAGGTCCACAGAGACAGCGTAGCCTGTTACCTCGGCATGAATTTGTGCTGACAGGACAGTCCATCCGTCTTCACATCTTTGGACAGCTGTGCTTACCTAGCAGAATGTAAACATCTCTGAACTTTGCTTACTGGATAAAAGGAAGCATTAGTTTCCTATTGCATTTCCTCCTACAAGATCAATCATACACATGCGGGCCAGACACAGCATCCCTGTGTTTGTAATTAATCTCGTAAAGGAAGAACATCTCTTCTCAATCGATTGCTATATTTGTATGCAGCCTTCCTGCAAGGGAGGGAGTAGAAGAAAATAAAAGCCAGTAGCAGAATAATAATCAGCTGGTTTCTCAATAAAGGCTGGTACGTGCTATATATGCCCAGCAAGATGCTTTTTCAGGTGAGCTGACTCTCTGTTAGAAAAATCACCTTGTAATCAATGTTGATCATTAACATTGAGGATTGCAGGATTGCCTTTGGATGTCCTGATAGTGGGAGTCTGTTTGATCACAACAAAATCTAAAAAGATTTTCTGGCTTTTTTTCTGATGTTTCCACTGACACAATACACGTGCAATACTTCAAAATAATCTTCCAGATGCTTTATTGTCTCTTGCTAAGTGTTACTGATTGCAGCCAACCAAACTGAACATTACAGAGTCTCTGTGTTCACTGCCTGGTTTTGTTCAGGAGACTCCTTTCCCTCAACACATCTAGTCACGAAGGACGTCTCGTTCACGTTTTCCTTACTGTGTATAGGGAAGTTTAAAATCCAGATTAAGGAAGTATTTATTAAGAAACCAACAAACACCTCCCAGCACAACCTGCTAGATCATTTCCTGCCCTCTCAGAGAAAGAGGTATGTGTAAAGTTACTGCCCTTCTGACCAAGACTCAAATTCGTGGGCAGTGGGAATCAAATGCACAGTGTTTAAAAAACAAACAAGGGTAAGAGCGTGCTTTTCAGCAGTTCCAAGGACCCAGGCCTGCCTTTCTACTGTTTTAGATCCATCTGTTTCATTGCACAAAGTGCACTGAGCTCACTGACATTTACACTGGGCCAGAATATTCTTTATAATGAGAAAATAAATAGTCTCCGAGACATGTTCAGATGAAATGTACACTTATGATAGGCACTATACTAGTCTAGGGTGCTGCTGCCCATTTTGATTTAAAGAAATAATATGAAGATTTGCTTGCTGAATGCAACATTGAGAGAAGTCAGCACCCTCTTCCCCATTAGGCAAATAACAGCAAGACAGAACTGCTACCATTCATGACAGAGCTCACTCTGTGGTCCTTCACACAAGCTGCTTTACAGGGTCTAATGCTTACATGATCAAATACTCAGAAATATTGAATTTTACAGGTCTGAGAAGAGAAAAAAGCATCCATATATTTTTGGAAACTGATTTACAGCAATAGAGAACAGCATCAGTTATAATCACACTTTAAAATAAAATGCAGGTGTGGTATTAGCTCCCTGAATGCCAACACTGCAGCCTCATCTTCTTCCCATCAGCATCCCACCATTGCACCAAGTACCATTGCAGTCCTTTCTAAATGCTCTGCTGCAATACAGCCTCTTTCAGGACAGAGGCTGATAATTTTTATTTTGTACTGCTCCTTTCTAATTTAAACATCTTTCATCTCCACAAAAATGGAAATTTTGCCTCAAGGGAAAAAAGACCTCAAATATCCACAAAATACCTAAGTAAGTGTACCATTTTCTTTCAGTGGACTCAAATTATGCATTCTTCACTTGGATATATATGTATATATATATATATATATATATATATGTGATTTTCATAAAGAATTGGATGCCAACACATCCATTTTTGAATTTCTTTATGGGAAAATACATCTATGTGTTAACGAGTAGGCAATCATCTGGGAAATCTACAGCCCATTATCAGATTGCCCGGTCACTGTTTATAGAAAAAGCCAGCAAAACCAAGTTACAAATCATTGTTCTGAATCCTCTCACCCCTATTTATCTGTTCCCTGCACGACAGAGGGACAGGACCAGGGGTGCTGGCATCTAACCCAAAATGATGGACGCCTCAGGAAGAGCATTTGAGTGCAGCATCTTGACTCTGCCTCCCTCCCAGCCGCAGCAAAGGGCATCTTCCCTCACCACCAGCAAGGAGATTTCCACAGCTATGAGGTGAGCAGAGGCTCAGACACGTGCATCACTCTTAGGATGCCTCCTCTCTGCCCCTCCTTTACCAAGAAACAAGTCCGGATGAAAAGTGTAAAGATGCTGTTTGCAAACACTGATCACTATAATTAAGGCACTGTTCAAACATGCAGTGTTTGATAAGGTGCAAAGAAGATACGGTCTGGTCACAACTCACTGGCAATGTAAAATACAAAAGTGGTACATACTTGACTAAAGAACAAATGCTAAGCCCAGGGCTGGGTACTGAGTGTTAACCTCTGCCTTCTCTGTGTGCCTCTTTAACAGGAGACTTCAGACACTTGGCTGACTTGGAAGTTTCCATGTGTCACCAGTTGCCTTGAGGCTGCAAATCTTAGAAGATGAGATTTTCCTGTGGCGTTTGACTTTTCTGCCTGAAGCCCAGAGAGCTGAAGAGAGTAGAGCTGAAAGTAACCCACTACAAATGATAATTCACTGCATGTTCTAAGTAAAACTTTATATAGAGAGCAAAAGGAAAGGAATTTTCCTATTCCCATTTCCTCCGTATCCATGTTGCCATCACTGTCCTTTGCCCCTACATGTACTGCTCTCAGGTCTGGAAGACCAGTAAATGCAAATCATTCTTCAGGAAAAGAAGATCCCAAACTCCTTTAAATTCTATCTGCTGTTTGTTATGCTTTTTTTCACAACTAGCTACCCTTCTATTGCCAGAGAGGTTGCTAGAGAGGTTGGAGACACACATTTCTCAAGCCGGCAGGAAGACAATTACAATTAACAGAATTATTCAGTTCTGTTGAAGCTAGATAAAAACCACGATCTGCATAAGAATTCAAAATTATATCCCTAATGAAATGTAGGTTCTGGTCCCAGATATTTTTTCCAAAAAAACCCCATTCTCCAAACAATCAAACAAAACCAACCAACCAAACCCCAACTCCCCCAAAAACCCTCGAAAAAACAAACAAACAAACGGAACAGCTCAAAGCAACTCCTAAGGGTAAGTATGCAAAAGCTTGCCTTTCCTTTGCAGAGTCACACTACAACCTATGTTAGTGCAAGCCAGCTGCACAAAGCCACCCCCTTTTGTTATCAAACCAGTGAGAAAACATGAATCAAAGTCAAAATACTTCAGAGATTTCCCATAAAAGCTGCAAACTTGACGGAGAATCACATATGGTCAGTTGTACCACGTACACAAAGTCACAGTCCTAAATCCAGCTGGTCTCCTTCATCAGAACAGGATGCGTCTGTCTAGCAGTAGTCACTGAAAGAATGAAGCAATTTAGGATCTGGAAGATAGCAAGCTGGAAGGAGGCATGTTTGAGGATTTCCGTTTAATTAATAGCAATAGATTTTATTATCCTCTGCCTCCAGTTTTGCTCTTAGTTCTTTTCCTATTTGCTCTCTATTAATGAACGAAATATAATCAGGAAAATTAAGCATAAAAGAGTTTAATTAAGCTTTTTTTTGGGTTTTTTTTGGCGGGGGGGGGAATGTCCAAATAAACCAGAACAACAAACCTGCAACAAAAAAAGCAAGACCACCATGTATTTTGGATTCTTACTATACAATATTCATGTCTCTATGGGAGTGTGTGTTATTATGGCACTAATTTGTTTAACACAAACAAGCATAAGCAGCTGAAGATGAAAACCTGTACCTAAAGACGTGGCTGACAAAACAGATGTGTAAATAGGATGCTTGGGAATAAAGCTAAGCTGGGGTTATTTGCACAAATAAGAGGGTTTTTTTTCCCTTCCCCAGCAGAGCTGACAATGAAAGTACCCCTGTCATCACCACAGCCTCCTGCAATGTTAACATTAAATTTTTCTCTGTGTGCACGTGTGCAGGCAGCTTTTGTTAGCATTTGTCTACAAAATCATAATAGGTGTCTTTCCTTGTGCACTGGCTTGTGTGATAGCGGTTTAAGAGACAAAACCAAGCCCTGTCTTTAATATAGTGTTATCAGAGGCATCTCCCTTGGGGGGGGTGTTATGGCCATCTAGCAGACACCTAGATGAGATATGTGCTTCTTTGGAGAGATATTGCTACAAAGCATTTGAGAGAAAGAATGGATGCTTAGTTAATAGATGCGCATAATTACTAATCTGCGATGCTCCTTAATGGGAGATTTTGACAGGCAGTTTTGAGAGGTATCATAAAGACGTGCAATAGTGCTGCTGAGTTTGTAACTCATTCCCCTGGAATCCTCCAAGGTTAACTTTTATTAGCTGTAATTTATTTTTTTTTTCACCTTCGATGATTATTTGGAGAACCCAGCCCACTGCTGCCCTTCCCTCCCAAGTAAGTGTGTTAAAGCAGAAATTGTACATCCAGATTTCCCTCATCTGCATATGCTGGGCACAGGCACTATATCACAACTGAGCAGAATTGGTTCCAGTGGAGGAGAACACTGCTCCTGTTATGAGAGAGATTAATGTGAAGAAGCTACTACAGAAATGAAAAGGAGTTAAGGTGAAAAATTTAGGGTGAGATGGGGTGTTAACACAGCAACACATCTTGGGAGGCCAGTCACCCTAACTCAGGCTGAAAGGGGGGACCATGTTTTGCTCTCACTAGTGGGAGCTGCAAAACCATGTATACCAGTTGGGTGTAATGGAAAAGACCTGAAACTCAGAGGCAAGTGCCTGGCTGTATTTCCCTGCGCCTTCCCCCTTCATCACCGCATGCCAGCACAGCTGAGGGCAAGATTTCTGATTCTTGCTATTCCTGTCCTGGAGAGGCAGGGTGGCCTGATTCACCACTCAGCTGGTTTTGCTCCTGTGATTTCAGGGGATGGCCTAGATGTGCTGCAAGGAATTAACCCCTTGCCCTCCTTCCTGCACATGCCATTTTGTTGTGAAGTGTAATATCGAAAGAAACCGCTACGACAACATGTCTTGCTGTGTGTGAGAATGAGCAACACAAAGCACAGAAAGCCCAAGCTCTGCTTTCAGACTGTTTTGAGTACTTTAAAGCAGCCTACATTTGGCCTTTTGTCCCTGTCCTTCCTTTGGATTTGTATTGTACCTGGGCACCCTGGCAGGAGGTGATCATTCCTGCTATAATCCCCTCATTTGCCTCACTGTCCATCCAACATCAAAGCACGCCAATGCTTTGAGCAAGCAATCCAGAAGCTCCCATATTAACAGAGCAAAATGTGACTGAAAATGCTAATGAGATCACACGTGTGACAGGTTAATGTGGACTATTTTTGAAGGTGAAATGGAGGCGCTGAGGTCCAAGGGCAGCAAGTGGCACGCTCCCAACCGTGGTTCATGATGAAACAGGCCACCGGGTGTCTGCGGCTTTTCAGAAGCCCTGTCATGCATGGCAAACATATTTTGAAAGGTTTTATAAACAAATCCAAAGGAGGTTATTAAATTCATCATTCTGTGTGCAGAAGGCATGAAAAAATTGTTGTGAATCGGGTAAGTAAATACAAGTCTAACAGCAAATAATAAAATGACATAAATAATACAAGAATGATGACTAGATTGCTGTATTTTTAGTGGATTTCAGACAGATGTGAAACAGGTGGTAATTATTTGCTACAGAGTAACTGCAATTTATTTGAATTAACTCCGTAATACATTTTGGCCAGATATCCTGGTATTAACGCAATGTTTTCTGAACTTCTTTAGGGAAAAACATCAGTTGTGTATCAAGTTGCATTTCACCACAGCACTCGTATTTTTTTATCATCAATAAAATACAAACATTAAAGCAGATCTCTAAGGTCATACAAGCAGCCAGGGCAGCAACGAGCAGGAGCTCTCAGCAGAAAATGGACACTGGCTTCATGCAAGAGCTCCCATCCTGTGGATTTCACCCCAAATTCCAATAGAGGAGGACACCACGTCTCCTGCTGCCATGCTCAGAAATTTCCTCCTGGGCAGCTCTGTGGACCAAACAACGGGTTTGCAGGGTTCTGCTTCTGCCACGGATGTACCTATTGCATCTCTCCTGGTTTCAGGCACGTAAACTAATTAGAATGATGTTCCAGAGGAAACTTCCTCTTGGATTTGGCACACAATTCTTTCAGCACACAATGATGAACAATCTTAATTTCCTTCAGATGATCCTGTCAGCTGTATTAATAAATTAAAACGCCAAAAATAAGAATAGCAATATCTGAAACTCCACTGGCACAAAAAAAAAAAAAAAAAGCAGAGAAAAAAAGCATTAAGCAAAAAGTACCACACAAGGCATGTATTTGCTATATTTAGCTTTTTTACCCTACAGGATAATAATCCTAAAGTGGAAGGAAAAATGTGCTGAATCACTACATCTAAAAAAAAAATATTCTTCTTCAAGCAAAACGTACCAGCCATGTAACACTGAATCTGAGTGCTTTTCACCCTACATTAAAATACTTACTGAAATAAGGGAGATTTAAAAAAACCTGAGACCTTCCCAAATGCACGCTTCAGAGGAGCAGGGAATTAAATCAGAATTCATGTAGTGGGAAGCTGGTATTCAAATTGTTCAGTGAAAGGAGTGCTCTATCTGTTTTGATAGCCCAGAGCACCATGGCCACTGCAGGACACAGGCACTACACGAACATCAGATCCCAAACTGCCTACCTTGCTCAAGAATAAGGGCAAGAAACCCAACCTAGGCAATGCTTTGCACACACTTTATAAAATAATTTAGTCCTGCAAATCCTTCATCCAGTGGCGAGGCTGATAAAAATGTGGGGGGAAAAAAATGCAGATCCTCGCTGTGATTTGCAAAAGTCTCATGTATGAAACTTCTCAAACACACGGGCAATATGCATGAACAGAGCAAGCCTCTAAAAATGTAGGCAAAGGCTGAATTTTTGAAGATGTATTTTAAAACAGGAGTCATATTTTGTCAGCTAAAACATGATTTTACAGAAACTGTTCCTACCTTGCTTGAATAAGCTATGGTACCATATGGCAATTTCCACCAATGGTGACAATAATATCTTTTTATAAAAATAATATCCTTTTTCCCCCTCAACAAGCTTTATAGATGAGTATAGGAAAAAAACCACACTTGAGTTAAACAGATGCTTATGACATTCCTCCTGGCCATATAATGTGATTTATTGAGTTATACTGCCGTCTTTGGCTTTTTAACCAGATTAAGGCTGAAAAAGAAGCCAGCAACTAAAACATTTTTCCTTTTTTATTTGTATTATATTTCGTTATGTTGTATTTTTAGTTAAATAAAGTTGTGGAAGAATACAGAAGCTACAAGACCTAATGGCCCGGATATGTAATTAATCAGATTTGGAGCTAGGACCATTTATCTACATAAAACAAATAGAATCTATCCCATTCAAATCACAAACCTGACTGCTGCTGGTGAGAATATTTTGCTTGGCAAAGGTCCTAAAGGTTCTAAAATTATGTATGCTATTTTTATTTCCTCCTTGGATTGGATTAGTTACTAAGCAACTGAAGTGTTCAGTTCTCTTGGTTAACAGACATACTGTATTTCATAAAATTGGTTACTGTATAAGACCTAAATGCCTATGAAGAAAAGACAGAATTGTGTCTTTTGGGGACTATTTGCTTGTGAATGGTTTTGTGTGATGGACTGTCCTGGCTTACATTTTAAATGTACATAATTACTATCTGGATTGCAAGTTTTTTGGAAGTTTTATGTCTAGGTCAGATTTTTAAGAAAAGAGGAATCTCCAAGTCAGCGTCCTACTTGACAAGAGAATTTGATCACTTTTCATTTCCTAAAGATGCCACTAAGGAATTGGAGGTATATCATCAGTGTAATGCTCTTTGGTGCATTAAAGAGAAATAGGACACAGCTTAATAAAAAGGAAAAAAAAAAGTAAAAACCGGCAGGGAATATAAAGATGATGCCCTGAAATAGCTCTCCTTTGGAGCAGGAATGAACAAGAATTCTGGCATAGAATACTGGCAACATTCTTTAAAGCACATCCAAAGGTCCTACCTTTAGCTAATTTGTTGGTATCACTTGTGAGTACATATGTTCCTTGCATGGTTATACTAGGGTGGAAAAAGTACTTCAGGCCTCCCAGTGCTGCTTACTGATGCTGAAGCCCTATAAAAGCTCCATGGTGCACCAAACTTTGCAAACCATCTTCCTAGTGCCCCTTGAACAACATAAAATGTGGAGCAGATAGTGGTTTAATGGTTGATCCCGGTGTTCTTACTAGTTTGTTTAACCCCAGATGAAACCTCTGGCACCCAGAAGGAATGATATGATAGCTTTTACATAAAGTTACTCTAAAACAGTCCTTGGGAAAATGTGTACCACCAGACACACCCTGGAATCTTTTCTGAAATTAAAGATCTTGCTAGACGAGTCAGCCCCCTCTCTTTCTGAGCCAGCTTATTGCCATGTTTCCACATGGATGGTGTGGTGTGGCTGTGGATCCCAAAGGTGCTCAGACACTCCTCAGATAAGCAGAACCCACAGATGCTTCTGGGTCACACACGAAGGACACACACTCGTGTGCCAAGCTGCCACGATCAAAGATCCCTGCTCCTCTGCAGCCTGGCCAGGTGAACTGCCTTTCTTTATAGCCTCCAAGAAAAAAAACCCTGCTAAAGTTGGCAAAACATTTCTGAGCTCAGGGTGCACCAAGTACTTAACTTGGCTTGCTTAGTTGTGGTGCAGTGAGGAAAAGCCAAGCTCACGTGAAGGAATTGCAAAGCAGGGCATCTCTTCCCTCTGCAAATCCCTAGGAAATACCTGGTGAGCAGAAGGACAAAGCGATGTGCTGGAATGTGTATCAGTCTCACAGCTGCCTATGCCATCCGTTTGTTCTGGGCAATGTGTTTAAGCTCATACACATACACAGACCCTACTGGTTGATGACAGAAGTAATTCAAAATGCTTAAAGCAGCTACTCCATAAATCATTTGCATTCACTGGGTTCTGCCTGGGCCCTCACTGTACTCTCCTTCCTCTGCTTGGCTTGACAGGCAGAGCACAAAATGGGTCACTTTCTGTTCCCTTGAATATTTTATCACTAAAAAGGGAAAAGCAAAAGGTCAGTGTTCAAAGGGATTCCTTGTCCACATCTCTGTGCAACTTCAGCAATCTGGGTAATCTCAGGACCAGACCCTTCAAGATGCACACAAGACCTCTGACAAAATCACTGCCCTCATATCACAGTGCTTTCTCCTGTGTGGCTCCTTGCTGTCTCAAGGTTAATATGCACGCACACAAAAAGGTCTGCTTGTAGGTACTAAGGCTGACCCGCAGCATGTACTGCACCATTCTGGAAAGTAGTTCAGGCAATTCAGCACCTTCTTTCAACTGCAGTCTATTCTTTAAGCATCACTCTTCTTCAAGTTTTAAAACAACACTGAAAAAGAACTGTTAGTGATGCCTGTGCAGGTACCACTGGACTGCAAGACAAAAAGTGAACGTACCTTCAGCAGCACATCTGCACTCAAACCTGCCTGCTTAAGGACCCACAGCCTTTGCACAAACCAAGATCCTTGCCCGAAATCTGACAAATGAGCTATTTCAAAATCAAAGGGAAGGGAAGAAAAATCCATAGCTGTGACGACTCCCACCTCTGTTCTCTGGCCAGCTGCTGGGAGAGTGGAATTTCGATCACTTCTGTGGTCCTATTTAAACCCAAAGCAGGCAGAGCTTTACCAATGAGAGCCAACAGTACAAATGCCATCAGGAACAGTGATGCTTTTTTTCAACCAGATACTGCACCACAAGACAGGCTGCTGCATGACTCAAAATAAATGTACTGTGCGTGCATTTGGGTGCAAAGCACATTTAATTTAAATTCTAGGAATGTGTCAGCTTTTCCGTCAGGAATTCCTGGGGTATCATCCTGAGTCAGCTGTGAGAAGGACAGCAGATGCAGAGGATCCTACAGGGTTGATGAGGAGGAAGATGGAGAAGGAGGGCGAGCAATGTCTCAGCACCTACCAAACCAGTGTGGTCGTGTTAAATGATGTTTAAATACTGGTGTTGAATAGTGACATGAACGAAATGTACTGGAAAACACGAAACATTTAAGAATCAGTGGGGAGGTGTGAGATGCTGATCTGCAGTTCCAGTAAAGGACAGTCAGCAGTGCTGGTATGCACGCTACACTGTGGAAGCACACCAGGAGCTTAACACAAAGCAAAGCACAAAGCCAGTCCTTTAGTTCCTTTAGTTAGCTTTTTAAGGGTCAGCTTCTCTTGCTTCACCAACCCTTTGCCTTAACGTGCAGTGACACAGCAGTTCCACTCAGAGCATAATAGCTAAGCAAAGCTAACACGATTTCAGGTATAGGCACTGTTATGCCCAAGAAATAATATCAGAACCAATGTTTCAACACCAGAATTGCCATTCTGCAAACTACCTGTCATACCACTTCTTATAATGCCACAAGTACACAACAAGAAAATTCTTCAGAGATTTCTTTTATTGGATGCAATCCTGCAAAATCTTGGAGCAAAGCTGCTAGGAGGTCTTAATTTTTGCATGTGCATGGTCCTCGTGACTTCAGCAGGACTGCTCGCTTCCAGGTCTACTTGATCTACAGCTGAGCTTTCAAAACACCTTATTTTGAAGCAAAGAAATTAAACAAGGAGGTTCAACCTTACAAAGGAAGGAATTCTAATAGAAATGCCTCACCAAATATGAACTCTTAGACCTTAAATTTATTTTCCAATACAAGCCTATACTCCTGCAGCTTGCTCCTCTGGGGTGCAATGCACTAGTGACTTCTAGGACTTCCCTGCAGCAGGGGATTGTCATCATCTGCTTCACATTTGCAGCTTGAGCTCCGACTGCCCACCAGCAGTAATACTGAAACTACACTACACAGGAACTCAAACCACACTCTTTCAATTTCCCAAACCACAACCATACAAACCAGGCTGCTGATTTAAATGGGAATACTCGCAGGTTTGCAAAACCAGGTCACAGGGAGGGGGAAAAAAAATCCTGTTTTGTAATGCCTGGAGAAGGTACATGTAGGAGAGATGGGATTTCTTATCTAGGAAAAGAAATACACAGAGAAACTCAAGTAAAGGAAAAGCCTCGCTTCTGAATCTAGACAAATGGCTGTCTTCCTGGCACAAGTAAATTAAAGGTGAAAGCTTTGTCAGGAACTGTGCTCTGTGGAAGACAGCTAGAGAAGAAGAATTTAAGATTTCTGGGACAGGAAGAGTCACAAGAGATGAACATTGTATGATTTAATTATCCAACTGGAGGGATAAATTAAGCTTTTGACTTGGAGTTGCATATAAAGAGAGCAATTAGACTTCTCTTTAAGAAAATTAGCATACGGTTTAAGAAGGGAGTAATAATTTAAAATGCTAGTATGAAATTGTTACTTATATGCAATGGTAATAGATCTGTGTGCTAGACAGACTGAACTAGATGCTCCAATGTTTTATATCAGTATTCCTTTTCCAAAGCCAGCAGACCTGCAGCTGGTTTTTACTGTTAGAAATGTGCCCCAGTAAATCCATTTTCAGTGTGGACACAGCCTCCACCAAAACTCACAGAAGTTTTTTCCATGTCCAAACCCACACTGCTGCTGTGTATCTTGGATATGCATTATTCATAGATTATTAATCCCCTTAAAATAGGTCTGTGCTGTGAATCTGTTCTGGAAATGGGCTTTACATATATGCACATATGCTTAACTTGGGTTCAAGTTTTCACGACAGACTTCTGTACAACAGTAGTCTGTATGACTATTAATCCATTTTCCTTATAAGGATTCCTGTGTGTTTCCATATATCTCTACATATGCACCTTTACTCTCCAGGCTCTGCTGGCACTGCATTAAACAATTCCAGTGAGATGAAGTTGTTTCAAACAACCAAAACATCTCCATCAAGATTCAGATTTCCCAAGTGGGTAAATCAGTATGAGTCCTCTGACCAAAATCAAACCCTACCAATCTATTCTAGCTAGGGAACAAGCCCTAAATAATTATAAAAATACTTAGTAATTTATTCAAAGTTTAAATTAAATTATTTTCCACATCAGAAGGATATATAAACCCTTTTTCCCACACTGTGCGCCAACTTGCAATAAACTATGTTCTCTGTTTGGAAACCTACCAAAAATTGTTGAGAGAGATTTCATCAGCACAGAGATGAACACTTTTGACCCCGTGTAAGATTCTGCTATGGTATTCCTATTTGAACAAGTAACAATTCTGAGGAAGTCAATGTTTGCTCTGCTATCGTATTTCTATCTAGTAGCACTTTCCGGAGTGAAGAAATTGCTCTATCATGCGTGCACAAGCACTTGGCTTGCACATAAAAAGTCCCCGGAGGGTTAAAGAAACAACAACCCACCACTTTTTGAAACCCTATCAACATGCACACAAATTGCACACCAAAGAACTAGCTAGTATAAATTTGAATGCATTTAATACCAAAGTGAGAAGACAGTAACTCTGAAACAACAATCCATCCTTTTTGAGTACTTTACTGTCAAATAAAATGTTTAAAAGAGGAATAATTTTCTATTTATGATCTTTTACCAAGCACTTTTATGCTCAGATAATTAACTTCTCTAAAGAAAAAAAAAAAGGAAGAAAAAAGAAAACGCATCAATGCAGGTTCTAGTGCATTTAAATAAGCATCCATTAGTTTAAATTTCATGTTTGAAGCCCTGGGATCGCAATAGTGAAAACCTAATGTGATTTGACCTCTTTTATACAGAAAATAGGTCAAGGAAAAGAAGATATAACATCTGCAGCTCTACATATTTCCTACATTCACCAAGTTTTTATTGCTAGTAATACTGGAGGGGAAAACATCAAGAGTGAACATACATGTGAAAGGTATCACTCTGTTAGTCACCAGTTAGGAACTCCATCCTGTACATAACTTCTCACTATAACACACCACCAGAAATGACTGGGATGTACATTTACAGTGAAAAATAGCAGCTCTGCCTTTTATAAATCAGATAGCGTGACTTACTCTGAGCTGAATTTCAGCTGTGATCATTTTGGAGAGTGTAAGAGCAGGATGCATCGTGATGACTGAGGCTGCTGTGGGAAAGCTTCCTTGGTTGGATAACTGCTGGGGTGGCACTGGCATTCATCAATGCTGATGTGGTCCTCACCTGCTCCCAGGGGACTGTTCAGTCCGGAGCAAATGTGTATTCAGGCTGCAGCTCTCAGGAACACACCCCAAAAGCCTTGTGCCAGCAGGAACAGACCTGTTCACACATACATTACACTGGTGTCCCCCACGATGGGCAGGAGCAAGTCTTTAGGAAAAGGAATATTTGTGCTTTTCTGTTCCTATGCTGACACTTGCTGCTTGGATAAACATTCGGGTGTTTGTTTATTTCTTCCTTTATCTGTGCAAATCCTTAAAAACACTGCCCTTTGGGAACTGGTTTTTGGAACAGCTGCCCAAGATGACAGGTGAGTATTTATCTCTCTGTGTGGTTTTGTATGTAACCACCTTTGTCTCCCACCCTACAGATCAAGTTCACATAGTCCAAGCAGCACATTTGAGGAAGCTGCAGAGAAATGTAGGGAGCAGGCTGGGGCTGCCAGATGGCCACATTATCTATCTATCTATCTATCTATCTATCTATCTATCTATCTATCTATCTATCTATCTATCTATCTATCTATCCACCTATCTATCTATCTATCTATCTATCATCTCCCAGTCCCTGGTGCCACCCCTTCATGCAGCATCAACCATGATCTCCAGTGGGAAATTAATTCTCTCCCCTGCTTCTTCTTACTCAGGGAAGATGCCACTCCCCATTTTAAGTTTACAGCTATGCATCACCAAACAAGCCCCAAGAAAGGGGAAGACAGCCAGACTGATGTTAAATGTCTTGCTCAATGTCAAATGGCAGCCAGCAGCAGAACTGGAAACATAAGCCTGGGTTCTACATGGTGCAGACTGTAGCTAGGTTTGCTAGTTTAAAGTTTGGCATACACTTTTGAAATTGAGTGCATGGTGAGGACTACACTGGTGTATTCAATGCTTTGTGTTTTCTTCTAACAACACCAGTAGCCTATACAGAAGTCTACTCAGACTTAACTGTTTTGAAAAGGCGAAAGATCACCTTATTCCCAGGTGAAACCAAAATTACTCCCCAGCCCCTTTCGACATTCAGGAAAACTGACTTGAGTACGAACTATCACTGGTATAATTTAGCAAATGTAGGTTGTGCATACTTATTTAATACAGAATTTTTATAATACACTGGCCCAAGCCTTTCTTTTGTATAACATTGTGGGATGCCATGGTCTTACAGGGAGACATGTCTCCCTGTCAATCCTCTACCTTGCTGTACATAGGAAGAGTATGCCTGGATTACTGCTAGCGTGGGTGTGAAATATATTAATGCAGATCTTACAAAGGCTAGTTTTGGAGGTTTATAAAAACCTGTATATTCTGTTGAACAATTAGTTCTGGCAGCAAGGCCTTTAATCCAATAAAACCTCATTATGTCAATAACAGACCCCATGCAACATGCAAATTAGACAGCTTTAGTGTCAACTCCCTGCCTGGTCAATGTTAATGAGAAGGGCTAAGGAGGGATTTCTAGGGGTTCACACGCTGCTTTGCTTCAAATGCAATTTTGTTTGATTTGCCTTTTTTGGGCAGTAGCCCTTAAAAGCCAAAGGGCCCCATGGCATCCCCAAAGCACATTGGGACCATTTGTGTGTGATGTGTGCTCCAAAGAGGTCAGAGCCAAGACCATTGCAGTGGCCACTGCTTCTGGTTGTTCCCTTGAATTTTAACACATCCAAAGCAGGACAAATCCTCTTCCCTTTTGTTTTACAGTAGGTTCCCTCTCACCTCCAGATCACTAGACTCTCCCTCCCCTCATTGCATCAGTCTCAGCCACAGAGAGATAAAGACTCTGATTTGTTTCTCAGGAGCTAGGGAGAGAGGGAAAAAAAAAACAAACCAAAACAAAAAGGGGGGGAAAAGGTGCAAAAGCACCAGTTATGGAGGAATTCAGTGTTTTCACCACCTCTCCCCCCATCCCCAGCTTTAAGCATCAGCTCCAGTCAATTCCACCCAGACAATAAAGTCGTTTATCACTCAAGGACCCACACAGGTTCAATACCTGATGTAAAGCAGATGATTGCTTCCATTGATTCAGATGAAATATCCAAGCAGAACTGCAGCCGGCCGTGGCTAGAGCGCATGCACCATTTGTGATGGTTTAATAAATAAACCATTGATTATAAAATGGAGCCTGATAAATCCTGACGGGGCAGATCTGCAGCTGTACCTCTCCTCTGACTCCTATAATTAATGGCTTAGTACTGTGCTACTGTTGAGTGAGGACCGGCTCATCTAGAAGCAATAGCACATGTTAGCAGCATTTATGCAAATGTGTGTAATTACTGCACCCATCACTGACAAGGTCACTCCTTGCCTTGGCGAGATTTTCTTGGTGGAGACCATCATTGTTGGCTGGGGATGTCTTGCCACAAGACATCCCATTCCTTCAGCTGCCTGAGAACACAATAGGATGTCAGGCAGGCAGGAGATGAATCCCACAGCAAATGGGGATATGAGCTCTCAAATCAAGCAAGCATCAGAAGATGCTGAGTGAGAGATGTGGGAACTGCCTGGGCTTTGGATGGTCTGCAGGCTGGTAAAGGAACCATCCCACTCCTGGTCACAGGTTGAAAAAGAGCTTGACATAAGATAGCCCTTGACAAATAGCATCTCACAAGCCTGGAAGAGAGATCTGGGCAACCGTAGACAGATCCTTCTCGTAAGGAACAAAACTACTGCCTTGTTGTGAACAGATGTTTAAATTACTTCTTTCTTTTTTGAACAAGTGCTGGATTTAGAAGGACACAGCCAGGAAATACTCTTCCCAGCGCTGTGGTGCCCAAGCCCAAAGCTCAGCCCTGACTCAGAGGTCTTCAGCCACAGTCCCCAGCGCTGCCAGCTTCTGCCTCAATCTGCATGGATTACATCAGGAAAAAAGTACTACGTCTTTCTGTAACTGATATATATGCTTCTCCAAGAATGTATTTCAGTATCAAGCCAGGCTAAAACATGTGCAATTAGCAGTGGAATTGCTTCACTATTTACCAACCTATTAGACTCTCCAGTCAAAGGAAGGTTCCAACTATCAGACAAATCTCATACAACAGCTAACCATTTATATGAAACTCATTTAATTTCATAGTATTTTAACAAGGTTGCAGCTTCCTCATGACATTCTTCTACAATTTCAAGGCAAACCCCCAGATCCTTAAAAAGTAAATATATTGCAGAGGAGACCAACAGAAAGAGGCAAGGAAGAAGGGATTTGTCTTAAATTTTTGTTTGACTCCTTCTTCCATGACTGGAGACAGGAATAGACACACGATTTAAAAAAAACAAAACAAACCCAAACCACATACACTAGATTTTAACATGGTAAATTCTTGTAATGCAAAGGGGCGACTTTGCCCGTTTCAATTTGAAAGGGAAATGAGCTTTCTTTGCAAACATTTATGTGTACATCTACAAAACCCATTAAATAACATGGGGGGATTATTGAGTAGTGTCCATCAGAAGGTATTCATCTGAGTTAATTCTGTTTCTAAAATGAAATAAAGTACAACAATAAATAATGGCTAATGTGTAATTCAATGTAAAGTCAGGATCAATCCTTTCTTTCATTAGACTTGGTACAGTATATGTGCTATGCATTTTTAATACCTTTAAATAATTTAGGAGAAATAGTGCAGAATAAGACTGACAGGAAATAGTCTCGGCTCCTAATTTTAGGAAGCAGTCTATAAATTAAATTTCAGGAGGACATAAGTTCTTGATTAAAGGTAAATTGTTGTCACACGCAGAAAAAAAAAAAATGCAGCACTGTATCTTATTAGTCTAATCTATTACATTTGCTACTTTAATTTAGGAGAGTACCACAAAGCTGACAACCAAAGAATCACAGCCTGGGACCTCAGAGTGCTACATTCTGCCCACCCACTGCAGAATGAACAGCAACAATCTAGAATTCGAAATCTTAAAGCAAAAAAAATGGCTTCTTTTATAAGCACGCATCAGCTCCTGATTTTTGACAGGCAGCCACAGCAAATGCATTTCTGACTCTTTCCATTTTCTTGCTGGCTGGTTCTTAAGCGTCTCTCTCCCTCCTCCCCACCTGTCACTCCTGACCCTTATTTCCTGCACGCGGTTTTCTGTCCTTCCCTGGGATCTGATGTGCCTGATAAACCGGGCATGCAGGATGCTGATTAGCGCTGTCGGCTTTAAAGTTTCCCTACCCCATTTCTCAGGTAATCTCGCACAAACGCCTATCTCCAGCCAGCACATGTGGCAGGGATGCAGTGGCTCACCTCTTATTTCAGAAACACCTGCAATAAATCCGAGAAAAGCTCTTAGCCCAGGTGTTGAAAGGCAAGAGCATAACAGCCTGGCTGAAGCTGGAACTTGAACCAAATCCCACTGTGTGCTTCTATCTTCCCTGCAAGCTCATTGTAGTGAAGGGTGGTAGTGGATCCATGGAGGGAAAATAAAAGGCAAAGCGTAATGCATGAGCTTAGTCAGGCAAACAGCATTGCAAATGAATAAATCTACTCACACAAGCAGTCTCCATAAACCCCAAATCATGTTTGTGTTCAAATACTTCCTCCCACGGCTGCAAAATGTGTGAAGAGGCTGAGAAAGTCACCCATAACTACAAGGATTCACACCTCTTAAAGCCGCCCTTATTAAAAACAAACTGTATTTACCAACATAGTACACAAGCAAACTCAGCTGTCTCCTTGCCTTCAGTCATTGCAGGGAGCGCTCCAGTTCCTCCAGAGCAGACCAAAAAGGATATTCTTGGCTTTTCCAGCCAAGGGTGTTGAAACAGCTTCCACTTCCACTTGGGGGATTCACTGCAGAAACTACCTAGTTTAAATCACATTTTATAGCCTGTGTCACACAGACTAAATAATTTAACAGCCCCTCCTGGCTTTAAAATCTACCTACCTATTGTATCACAGGTGGTAAATCTTATTACCAAGAGAAGAGTAAGCTTGGCCTCAATAAACAGGGCTTTCTAAAACCAATCAACCACAGATCCACGTAAGCCAGCATGTGAGAAATTTGTCATTGTGAAAAATATGAGTTTTGGTAAAATCTCGGAGCCTGCAACTTTTGATTGGTTTGTACTAAGCTCTAAAAGACTATTTAAAATAATGCTTCTTGCCATAAAACACTATTATATTTGAAGAGGAAATTGTATATAACGAGGAATAGAGTATCAACTCAATTAACTCTACTATAAGCTAAAAATACCTAATTTAGCACAATGTTTCAAAAACTGAACCCTAAACATGACAAATCCAGCCATTACAGAGCATCCTGCCTGCAGAGACCGTCAGGTTCAGCCCAAAAAAAACCCAAAGAAAATGCTGCATGCTGTTCCACTCAGTCTAAAGGGAACTAGAATATTAAAAAAACCCCAACTGCACTTAAACTCCACTTAGAGGACTTACACAGCAGCCAGTTATAAAAGAAGTAATGGATTTCATGATTTCCACTTGACAATGTGCTTAAGCAGGATGACTTGTGTGCACAAAGCTAGAAATTTAGCTATCTGTCCTTTACATTTAGAATCAGTGCCCGATATGTTTTATCCCCCCCCAAGCTGGTGTTTGCACGACACCTCTCCTGAGAAACCGGTGTCTCTGAAGGGGAAGTGCTGAGCCACAGCCTTGCATTTCACAGCCAAAACAGCAGCTCTGAAGCCTCCTGGACTTCTTTCTCAAAGACAAGCAGCACAAGGCAGGTTTCCCACACAGAAATGGACACAAGACTTGGAAATATCACTGAGGAAAACACCTTCTGATCTCTAAGGAGCTGTGCACTGCTTGGTTAGGTCCTAAGCACCGCACTTTCAGCATATACAGCATTTGTAGCTTGGAAAAGTTTTCTCTGCCTGATAGCTGCTGTTCTTATAAAGGAAAACAAAACAGTGACCAGGGGAAATTTTTTATGTCCTCAGGGGAAGAAGCCCAGTGTATTCCCTTTAAAAGCAAAATGAGGATATTAAATTCAGTATAGCATAGAACAAATGTCCTCCTCAGTTTTCAAACAGGCAACACACTTCTGGTTTTCTTCCGCACATGCAACACCTCTCCACCAACATTGATCTAATATTTTGAATTTCTCAGCAGTTTCAAACCTAATTAAAAGAAAAAATCTACTTAGCAGAAAGACGTTTTCCCCTTTTTTACTGCCGAATCTTTTCACCTCGTTACTGGTTCCAGATGTAAAGTGTGCAATGCCCAGGGAACCAGTGACAGATTTAAGAGCTAGCCCCTGATGCCCATGCAGCGTTTCAGACTAGCACTTTGGGACCAATGTGACTAACTGGGAGGTTTACTGTTTTCCAAATGAACACAGAATAACAGCTTCTCCTTTCTCATCTAGACCCAGCAGCAGAAGGCATCCAAGTTCTGGGGAGCAGTAATATAAGTGCTCCCAAACAGCAGTAGTGGATATTTCTAAACAGCTTTTCCATGAACTCATACACTGCATAGAGCCAAATAAATTGAGGTTTTTTAGTACTCACGTAAAGTGACCTGCATAACTTAAAAAAGCAGGTTTATTATTTAATAAAACCTTCGATCACACTGAATCATCCTATGTGCTCACACACAGAAAAATAAAATGTGTGTGCACACACAGCCCTATCACATATCCTCGCGTTTCGCCATCTGGCATCCTTCTAGGGATTAATAAAAAAAAAAATTAGGTTTAAAACACCACAAATGCACCCAGGGAATGAGAACTCTTACAGAAGGCTTCAACAACCTGTGTGGAGGCGCCACGGGACAGACAAGGCAAGCCAGCTAAGGCTGCGAGCACACATCAGGAGCAGAAAATGCACATTTATCAAATCAGCGGGCACAAAAAGTTACAACTATTTGTGTTTTATGTAGCATAAGTACTCTGCAGACCAGTACGACTGATCAAAGCTTGCTCGAGTCCGGAGGAATTGAAATATGACAAATGGTAATGTGACAGAGAAATGTCAAAATAGATGAGGAATTACACATGCCAGTGACTGAAAAAAACTAGCTGAGATTAAGTCGGAGACAAAGATGAAATGCCAGATTGCCTAAAGCTAATTATCTGGACAATTAATGGAATGCCTGCAACTCGTTTTGATTATTAAGAGCACAGTCAGTCAGAGAAAGGACAAAGCTATTTGCAAGAGTCCACGCTGATTTCCTCGGAAGAGGATGCTGGCAATGAAGTGGAAAAAATTTGTACCCTGGAGATCACTAGGCCAGCTGCTAAACTATGGCACAGCCATGTCACCTGGTACCAACATGATACCAGTCCTTTCCTTGGAACTCTCCCTGGTGTCAAAATGCAATGCACATCTCACTCCCAAGCTGATAATTTGACTGGCATACTAGATAAGGAAAAATATTTGTGTGTCTTTGATGCTACCAAACAAGACACATACAAGTGAGTAATTCTATGTCCTGACCTGCCTGAAATTAAAACTGAACTTCCTCCTGTTCTGTCTGAATTTTTTCATGCACCAGTTTCAAGGAAATTCATACGTTCTTTTATATTTATCAACTCAAGAGCTAAATGTGGTTCCCAGATAAATTCTTTATGTGATGACACTTCTTAAACTGGCCACAGACCAGCCAGATGCAAATACCTACTCACTCATCTAATATAAGGGAATAGCAAGATGTTTAATAAAAATACTCACTTACTTTAAAAAAAAAAAAAAAGGGAAGAAAAGGGTCTAATCCCAAATACAGAGAGACTCTCTGTGAAGAGTCATCTGAGCCTTTTTCTGTTACTGGTACAGGACTACCTTAGTATCTGTGATGAGAAATACCTGGCAGGTTTCCCTTCTAAGCCCACATTTGTGTCAGTAAAAACCACACAGGCCACATTCTTTTGAAGACACAGTACTACATTTTAGCTTTTTTCCTCCTCTTCTAGTGAGATCCTGGGAAATATGTATGCCTTCACCACTGCCATTAAGCATCACATCCATCAGTCGAAAGCCACTTTACCCTAGATAGCAGAGAGTGGAAATAGATGTGACCCAGCCCTGGTGTTTCTCTGAAGGGGGTCCCCTGCAGACAGTCCCTTCAAATACCAGATGTAAATTAGAGCCCACGTCTCAGCTGTAGTGCAGACTCCCAAGCCCCAGCTCTGCCAGAGCTGTGAGGGTGAGCAGCATGGCCACAGCAAGACCTGCTCATCAGCCAGCTCAGATCAGCCAGGAAGAATCCAGGACCTGGATTTACTCACTTGGGCTCTGGCATTGACTGACACGGTTATGCTGCTTTCAGCACTTTGGTAATTTCTTTTGCACACATGTATATTCATTTTGGAGATTTTTACATCTCCTAACAGTTGAAGATGGAGGAATTTCCAGAGCTGCCTTGATCCTGAAATGAGGATGTCTTTCAGCAGAGGGATCAAAAAGCCAAGCTGTTCCTGCTTCGTGTTTAAGTCCAGCTTTGTTGCCTTAAAAAGCGAGAGCCTAGGAGACAGCACGTGCTAGAGAATGGACTACAATCTGCTGTGCTTCTCGGGACAGACCTTTCGTGAGGTTAACAGCAGTTTAACACCCCATGCAGAGATTAAAACTGGTTTTGCAAACTCAGTTCCTGTATAGGCACCGTATTTTAGCTGAGGGGAAGGCAGCCAGATTTGCAGCAGGGAAACCCAACTTCAAACAGGCGTACTAGAAGGGAGCCCATGCCTTCATAAACACTTCATCCATCCTTGGATGGCAGAGATAAGATGTTGCATTGGGGAACTGCACTTCCCATTTTATTCTCTGCACAAGAAGGGCCGAGAAAGAGGACCAACATCTAGGGTTTTAGAACTGATGTCTACCTCGGTAAAAACCTGTCTGGTGAATAAACACAGCTCTTCTGACTGGGGGGTGAAATGATACTGGCCAGCCACCTCAATACCAGAATAAAACAATTTTAGTAAAACCCCAATGAGTTCTGCAAACACAAAGAACACTTTGCACATTACCCAAGTAATGCCTTTGTCCCTGCTCCCTGTGAAACTATAGCAGCCTGAAGAGAAACCCCAAGCAGGACAGATGTCGACCTCCTTTCATCTCAAACTGCTGCTAGAACTCTGCCCACATTCAATTACTGTCTAGAGGTAGTTACAAGTAGAAAATATTTCAAATCCACAAGCTTAAAAGGAATTTTTTTCCCACCAAAAGTGAAAAAGCACCCTAAATGCTTCTGGTCATTTGCTAAACGTTAGGAAGTTTTTCAAACTATTTTATCTTGCTAAGAGGGGTATTCCAGACCTTTAAAAATTAAATAAAAAAAAAAAAATTAAAAAAAATCATCATTTCATCCTTCAGATAGGCCAAATCTCTAAATCTCTTTTGCCATTTTAACTGATTTACACTTCTGAGATGGTGATTAACATCTTGGTCAGATATCAGAATAAACAAAAGCTCTTAGCATATCGGGTCCAACCACTGTTTGAAGAAAGGGCTTATACTGTTCTCAGTTTTTATTTTGGTTTGCCAAAACAAAGAAATCAGCTGTTTCCCAGGGGAGACATGACAGACACACTGATTGCAAAACACAAATGTGATGGAGGCTGGTGCAAAATGAGACATACTCAAGGAATTCACAGCGCCCTGGCCTGCAGACTGAAGTCAAGGCAATGCAGTAGGGAACAGAGCACACTGCAATGTTTTGAGGGGCTCAAAAACCTGATACGTCTGTGTCTGCCACTGGAGTAATTTTTTCTGATCTTTGCTCACAAAAAATGATTTAAGGATCTGAATGATTTTTTTTTCCTCTCAAAATAGCATGTCAGAATAATACACGCTTCTGCTGGCCCCATGGGAGACACAGGAATTGTGCCAATCCATCACACTGATACCACAGTCCACCCAGTATCTACCATGTCTGTGCTTTTAAAAGGTTAAAAAAAAACCTATAGGTTTTGTGATAGGATATTTTTTCCTTTACCTCGGTCTTAAAAATAGTGGGAAAATTATACAATCTGCATTCTTGGAGAGGAGATGCTAGGGGAAGCATGATTGCTGTACCCCAGATTTCTTCACAGGTTTGACAAACCCTGAGCCATTGTGAAACAGGAGTGATCAGGAGCTGAGTGCTGCCCTATGCTTTGATTCACCTCGTACCAAACAGAGCTAGAGACTGCAGATATCAGTATTGTAGGCTCCTGTACTACAATACATCCATCTCAAACACAGACGTGAAAGATCTTGCAAGAGTGAGGCTTTGGTAAAGTGACAACTCTGTATTTAAATGATGATTTGTTTGGACAAGGTTTTCAGGAGGAATCCTGCACGGCAGCTGTTCCCAAGGAGCTCAGCACGAGCCAGAGTGCTCATTTTATCCTACCTTTTCACAGCCTTAAAAAACATGGTAGCATTCTCTAATTGACTACTCTTTTCATATCTCAGGAGAGGATTTTTTTCCATTACAAAATATAACTTGTATTCTGAATCTCACAGATCTTACCCAGAGGAAGAGATAATACACAAGCAGAGGCGTCTCCTTTTCCAAAATTCTGCCAGGGTGGACTTAAGAAATCATGAACATTTTTAGACAATTAAAATCTCCAAATGACGGAAAACCAAGAAAGCGTAAAAATAATATGCACACGCACATATTTGATTTAAATGATGAAATCCTACTCATGAAAATTAATATGGTATCTACATAAGAGGTGGCCCATATGATAGCCCTGTTGTCCTGTTAATTGTATTTATTCCAAAAGTGTAATAACGTTATCTTTGGCCCCAGCTTCAGCAGTCTGTAATTTAACACAAACACCTTTTTTGGGCATGCGAATCAGGTAGTAACACTGCCTCTATCAACCCCTTTTGTGCTTCTAAATTAGAAAGCCCAAATGTCGTTTTTCCTTCAGATATGAAATACAGTCAGTGTTGCTGTAAAATAAAAGAGCAATTAACTTCGCAAGATAACTGTTGTGCAGGAGTGAAATACAGTACGTGAAAAAGTGGCTAAAACCTAAAACTCTTCCTACAAATTATATCCCTTAATCAGGCTAAAATGACAGAACACAGCTTCAGATACTCCTGAAAATTAAAGCAAAATTAAAAAAAAAATAAACTAGTGGAAGATATTCCTCCCACACACTAATTTGCTTCCTGGGCTTTCACTGCTGCACTGTAAGAAGTCTTGCTGCTTTGGTAGTTGGAAAACTGGCTCTGACTCCCTGCCATTTTCCCCCTCCCCAAATGAGCCCTAAACAGCTAATAAATATTAGCACAGAATTTCTCATGGTTTCCTTTATCAGTCAAATGACAAAAGAAGTTTTATGAATTCTCTGAATGAAATTCAAGCTGGAGCTGCCCTAGCTGAAAAGACAAAAAGAAAGCGAACATTAAGGTCTTGAAGTTGATAAGTATTTTAAAATACAAAATTATCTTGGCTCTGACCCTTCTCTAAAATCAGCCAAGATTTTATAACTTGGTGAAATTAAATGCCTTATCAACACACAACTGACTGCTACCCAGCAAAGATAAATTATCTCATTAGTGCCATAGAAATCAGATGAGGCGTGCATAGTAAGTGACATATTAAATGCAATTATAAAACCCTACTGAAGTGATGTTAGTGACCTGACACATGACAAAAAACCCCAATGAGGCAATGCAGAATCCAGGCTGGAAGATGTGCTGATACTATTTCTACACAGCAGACATCAGATACAAAACCAGTACTTAGCCACCAGTAAAAATCCCATAATCAAAAGTGTTGGAAAGGTTTAAGAAATTATTTATAGGCAAAGAAGGGGGTAACTCAGAGAGGAGCAGAGCTACTCACTAACGCAGCAATCTGCAATGACTGTGACGGGGTGAGCAGGTTGGGAGAGCTGCCTTCCCACATCGCCCACCTCCATCCTCACGTGTGCACATAGTGCCCGTCAGCTGCCAGACATAAGGCAGGTTTCCCACTTTTCACATCTGCAGTGGTAATTTTCCAATGCTAACTATCATAAAATGAGAATGGGGGAAACACACGGCTCAAAGAGACCATAGGGAGCCTCCTCCCATCTCCTGCTGGCAGTACCAGTGAACCAAACCCTTCCTGACCAGCTCTCCTCAAACTCCCCTGGTGCAGGACTGCTGCAAGCCAACTCTCTGGGCTTCTCTCCCTTCTCTGCTGCAAAGTCTTTTACTAAAATCTGACCTACATTTTCCTTGCTGCAACTTACTGCTCTTTATCTGACTCACAGCAGACAGATCACAGGCTATTCCTTCTCTCCAGCAGGCATTTACACCTTCCAGGGTCACACAGCCTAGCCAAGAGACCTGATGACATCTTCCTTTATTTCAGCTTGCTGTCCCACATCCGATTTCCTAAATATGTTGTCATTCTTGTTTAACCTTTGCCCTTCCTTATATTTTCCTTGAAAGGTTGTGCCTCAAAGTGGACATACAAATGTCCCAGCCAAGTCCTTCTCAGGACCAGCTACCTTAAAAGATTAATCCATGTGTTGTACATGCAACACTGTTCACATCCAGCAAGCTGTCATCTTGCTAAAGTGTCACTGTCAACTACCACCTAGTTTTCAGAAAACAGAAAGACAGGAGTCATCCCCTGCTTGGACAGTGAATTGGGCAGCCTAAACACTACCCTCTCCACTTGCCTCATGGAACTTCTCCCTCCACAAAAGCACGGCCTGCCAGTGAAGCACAGAAAGAACACCACAGAAAGTACAGCCACCTCACCCACAGGGACTGCTCTGAAGAAGTGCTGAGCTCCACCTTTTACCATCAGCCTCTCACACCACCCTTGGTGCCCACTGCCAAGCACAGCTGGAAGGCAAACCACAACACCTGACCCCAGCCACTGATATGGAACAATGTCCACAACAAAGCAACTGCTTCCCATTCAACAGCTCAGCATCTCTCCAGGAACCTGAAAATGAGACCTCTGCGATTTGGTCTCTGCTTGAGGCAGAAGCTCTCCAGAGGGTTTAGGGATGGCTCTTCCCAAAACACCATCTTGATGGCTGGCAAAAAGGATTTTTCTTTTTTCTGGGTTGTGGGTTTTTTCTTCCCTCCCCCCTTCTGACTCATATTAGACTTTTACAGTGAATTTGAAATGCAAACTCCTCTTCAGGCCACGGAGCCGAGGGAGTCTCCTCAGCCTGGAGCCTGTAGCAACACAGTTCTCTGCTGTGCCTCCTATCTGAAACAGCTCTGCTGAACTGCACTTGAGTAACATGACATGCTAGAAAAAGTAATCAAAAACTCTGTTAAGTTTCATGAAATCAGTCGAAGCAACATACACCTGTACCTGATACAAACACGTATTTTACAGAGGCAGGCTGCAGCCTCTTTTCTTCTTGCAGTCTGAATGACATGGTGCCTCGCTACGGAGCTCCCTGCTCTATTCCATCACTCACCATTGCATAAAAGAGGAGGGGAAAGGTTTGAAAAAAATCCTGGTACCTCTACTTCTACTGCTAGCAAAGGAAAAACACAAACACATACTTTTTACATGCCATTGTCAGATGATCCAGTGGTTTTGTCCACCTATTGAAATGAGTCACCTTGAAATGCTTTCCTTAATGCAACTTTTAGCTGCCATTAGCACTTTAGTGAGAGGCATTGCTGGTGTCACATGTGGAACAACCTCTCTGTGGTGTCAGAGAGGGAGCAACCATTTTCCAAGTATGTTGTTTCATTCCGCAATAAAACAAGTTATGCTGTTCACAGAATTACTTTTTATCCATCACTTTACTCAGCAAGACAGGCCAATACAGTTTCTGTCCTTTTTCTTTCTCTGTACAGTTCATTTTTGTTCCTCCTGGAGGTTAGGAAACAAATTACAAATTGACTGGTTTGAATCCTCAGCACACAGAGGTGTAATACTGTTTAGTTGCTGGAATGCAGTTCTCTATTTTAATACATTTCTTTTAACCATAAAATTAATTATTGGTGACAGTAGTAAACAGAATTAACCCATAGAGATCACTGCATTTTAGTTTAAATGTATGATAACATGGAAAAATTACATACAGCAAAAAGATTTGAGGATGTTTAGTTCTGTTTGTGGGCAGTGTTCAAATTTGTGGGTTTTAAATTTGAAAGGTTAGAAAGTTTAATAGGACTAATTTGGTGGTCTACTTACATTATCCAGTAGGGATATTTTGAGGCATTACAGAATATCTCTTGTGTTGCCCGAGATACAAGCCAATGAAATCGAGGTGAGGGTTTGTTATTGGCCGGAACAAATTATTTCTGCTGGGAGAAAAGATCAATTTGTGATAAGAATTACAATGAAATGACATGGATAAGAATTTGAGACATTTTGACTTTAGAGTAAGTTAATATTTTCCTTGGAAAAGTTTAAGTACAGGATTTATTTTATAGCCTTTTATATGGGAAGCTAATAATAATTTTTAAAAAGGCAATTTTCATTGTCTTGATGAACAGAAAGCACTACTAAATTAATATTCTCTATTCTGGATGCCTTAAAACAGAGCAGGGTTTGAACTCATCTGCCTGTGTGTACGTAAGAATGCCAAATACCCTTTCCTCAGTTTACACAGAGTCTTTCATGCCACAAACCCTGCTGGAAGAGGGCTCCAGCAGAAGTGCTGGTGCTTCTGCCCATCTTCTCACAGGCTCACCTTTAATTGTCCTAGGAAAGAGATGAGTCAAGAGACTCGCACTCAAACTCCATTAACTCTTCTGCCTCAAAGAGTGTTCCTTACTGGTTTCTACTTTTCCCTAATTTTGTTCCACATGGCAAAAACTATCATCTTTTCTTAAAGAACAACATCTAGATGCTGGTTCAGTGATGCTTAGAGCTGTTTTTAGCAAAGACTGCTGATTTCTCAGGTTCACAGCCCTCCTGCACCATGTGATGATTCCTGCACGACAAGGCAACAAACCATGTTTGGATTCACACGTAGCACGGATCCAGCCCACAAAGACAGCTTGATTACTTTCTGTGAGACCCCACTGGACTCAGAATATGCAGCATTTCCTCAGCTCAATCACCCACAAATTTCAATGAGATTTTAGCTTTTTATTTCCCTTCAGTCAGTGTGAAGTTAGTCTGATCTTCAGTCTCTCATTCTCTTTGCAGTGGTTCTGCCCTGTTTTCCAGGCTATTCAGCTTCATTGCCTCCTTGCTTGCTTCCTTTTATCTTCCCTGTTCTCTTGAGAAAGTCTCCACTGCAGAGCCTCCTCCAACAAGGGCTGGGACAAACCCTGCCCTTCTAAACAGGGGGACAGACAACAGAGTTTAGGGGTGGTCACAGGGTTGGGTCAAGCCCTCACTGCTGCAACTATAAAAATTTTAATACTAATATATGCCTTCTGACTGTGTGCTAAGATAACAGAAGATGAGAACAGGATGCAAAGGGGCATTTCATCTCCAGCTGCATTTCAGCTTTGGAGAGTGATGGCAGTGGGATACCATTTGCAATATCCCTGGTGGATTTAAGATAGTGAGTTTATTATAATTTTAAACATGTTTTAATTAACAAATTCTTTTGTAAGCCACCGTCAGCAGCGGTTTCCATGGTTGCTGCTATCGGATATTGCAGAGCACAAAGTGGGGCTGCAGCAGCAGGGGGAGGCCACACACTGTGCTGGTGGGGAAAGGGATCACTGCTGCCCACCAGGAGCCTGGCTGAAGGGGCAGAGTACAGTAAAAACACTGGCTTTGTGGTCCTCTCCCCTTGGCAGGGATCACCTCCCAGGAAGGCATCAGGAAAATGGTGCCTCCTCCATCAACCCACTGCGAGTCCCACTGGGTCCTTCTGTAGCCCCACTGGTGTGAGAGCAGACCTACACTTCCTGGGGGAGAACAGCCACATTCAGTCCTGTCCCACACCCTAGGAATGTCCCCATGGTTCTTTCACACCAGAACGGGTATGGGCTTTAATTCGTTCATCTCCAGCGTTCAATTGAACAATCTACAGTAGGTCGACTTTCTGATGGGAACTAAAGGCGATTCTTTAATTAGATTTAAGAACTGCAACACTTGAAGTTAAATCACGCTTAGAAAGATGAAAATTGAAAAATGATAACTAATGGGATTTACAGATGATTTCCTTTAAAAGTAAAAAATTATTATTACACACATGTACCCCAAGGACCTTTCAATAGCTGTTAAAAATATTCCTCTTAACAGCAGACAATGAGAATATATCCACTTATATGGAAAGATGAACAACAAAGCTTCTGCTAAGACATTTTTTAATAAAAGATTCCCAATTATAGACTACAGTCTGCAGTCCCTTCCACATCCTCCTCCTCCACTTCAGATTCTGTATTTCTTTAGCTGAAAATGATGTCACACCTAGGTAACACTGGGGCCACATGTCTGGGCTCTGACCTAAGTGACATTGATGTGGCCAGCTGTAAAAAGGGACATTGAATCCTAGCTCAGTTACACGTAAGTAAAGTGAAAACAAGATTTGAAATGTTTGTGCAAAGTAGTATTTCAACCCAAATTTAAAGCCATCTAAAGAATTTAGGACCTCAACATGTGCTACAAAGAAGGCAGGTATCATACTTTTAGGTAACCTCTGCATCACTGGGATTTCTTCAACAGTGCCAATAATGGACGGAAATTACTGCTTATGGTTTAACTGTAGGGATAATGCTCATGTCAAGGTTTTTCCCCTGTATAGCCAGGCAACCTCTTTAGCATCACATTCATCTCTTCTGACACAGCCCCCAAGGCCAACCAACTTCAACAGGAGCAGACACAGACTCGGAACCTGCTTCATGGGAAAGATCCGTTTGCTTAATTTAGTGTATAAAAACTGAACTTGCAAAGATATTGTAGTTTCAATCAAACACTGACCAGTGCACAAGGCTTTTTGTGTCATTTGTTTCCCACCTCTGGCTTGTGGAAGTCCACTGCCACTGCAAGTGCTAAGCCAGACAGTCAAACAAAGGTATCGAGCGCCAGCATCTGCACTGGTGACAGAACTTGCAAACATAGCTACTTGAGAACACTTTGCTGACCTTCAGGCCCTGTCCTTTTGCAGGTGACATGTTTCCACATGCAGGGGATGTGATGAATCAGGTCGGAATTCTTCACTAATGCACTTTATCAGCAATTTGAATAACATCATTGTATATCTGTACAATATACTGTGTCTCTTCGGGGTCCCGAAGGTGTTCTGAAAGTATTTTGTTTTCCTTCAAGTGTTCATAGAGAACAACATTTATTATGAATTTTGTGATCTTACTTGCTCATTAAAGGAATTCGCAGCAAATCCAAAAAGACACAGAAATCTGTTCTGAATCCACAGACCAAAAAGAAAATAAGGAGCATCTTTGATGACATAAATAATGATATGATGAATATACTTGCACAAGACAGAAGAACAGAACTATTGTGTTTCACACAAATTATGTTAAAAAGTGTCATGCAGAACTGGTAAAGAAAAAAAACAAACGTGATGACAACATCTTATACCTAGCAAGGGACAATTCTTGCACAATCCGAAGTCACTAGTACACACCAGCTCTTTGGTGGTTCATTATATGCTGTTAGGTGGGTTAAGTGCCCTCCCCTTAGAACCAGTGGCAACCTTGACAGAGAAGCCAAAACCTGCTTGTTTGAATCCTTGTCCCTTCAGTCTCTTTAGAGCATGACATGGCTTCCCTGTCTCCTCTGTAGGGGAAGATACCCAAATTCTGCTACTGCTCTCTGGCAGACACCTTTTTCCAGTGCCTATTTCCAAGGAGAAGCTATAAATTTGATGTTGCAACACTAGAACAAACAGTTTGTTCTAGTCAAGGTTTGCCAGGCAGAAGAAGCTGGGTATTTCAGCAGCTTGGTGTTCCTGGGTCAGCTGGTAGAGGGAAAAACACTGGTTCAGGAGCCACAGAACACTGTCACAGCTTTCCTCTCACAGAGTGCATAATTAAAAAGAAGTTTTGCTTGACTAGGTAAGGCCATATTTGAACACTCTGGAGAAGAGATTATTTGGAAGTTAAAATACATACAATCATTAGAGGTGATACACAATGTGCTTTACAAACTGATTTGATGCCACTGCCACTTCAGGCCCAGGAAGAATGTCTTAGTAGTTATTTGGCTCTGAGAAAAGCTTATCCATTTACTCTCCTGAAAACCCAACAATCTGCCATGTAGCAGGGACTCTCTTGGGGTGCATCCTCTTCATTCACAGACTCTGACAGGGATGCTCTATCAGTACTTCTAACTTCATCCCAAATTATGAATGCTTTCAAATCTGAACAGCATTAAGGAGCTTTCTTGCTTTTCCTGGCAGCCTGCAGTGCAAAAGTGTTAACTCAGGAGTTTATTCTACAATGGATAATAAATGACATTTAGTGACATGATGGATACATCCTGGCTTTGCAGTATATAGATGATCTCAGAATACAAGCCTTATTCCTCGTTTCCCTAATATGCACACGGATCAGTGTTGTCAGCAGCCTGTCTTCAGTATTTTGATTAATAATGTTAACCTGGTGTTCTAAATTGAGTTATTCTTCAAATTTCTGATCATATTTATGCTAATGGTGGGGGTTTTCTTCTTTTTAATTTAAACTTTTATGAAAGCATTATATTGTGACAAGCAGGTTTACTTTCATAGGCCATGTTTTTTCAAAATTAAGGTAAGATTATCAGGATCAAAAATGACTTTATTTCCTCTTTAACTGAGAAAATATCTTTTAGAGATTGTTTTAAATCTAATCCTGTTCTCCAGTCCACATGTCTGTAGTGAGGTTTTTCTTAGAACATACAAGTAAGAAGCCACTGAACTCTCCTGTTGACATGAGGTCAGAGGACACACAGATTTCCCAACCAAGAACTTGTCTGGCTTTGGAGGGATTATTTTGTGCAGTATGCTTCAACTGAAACACTTTCAGACTCATGACACCTAATGACCCATCAGCATGCCTTGTAGCCAACCATGTTCTCACTCAATGCCAAAGATGTGGGATTAAAAGAAAGTAACTCTCAGCCTTCATAAACAAACAGGGTTAAAGGCACAAGTCAAGACAGGCTTCACAGGAGTCTAATATGGAGACTAAAATAAGAAAACACCAAAAATGTGTTTGAGACGGATCTATCTCACGTTAAGCATCAAAGAAGCCCTAACAAGACCATGCTGGTAGTATCCACAGTCCCTGTTTAGCAAAGATCTGATTTCTTTCCAGTCCAAGAACTGGCTCATGACATCAGACTGCAGCCCTTGTATGGCCATGGCGAGGGCAGGATTACTTTCTATGCCCACTAATTGCAGAAATTTGCTGTCTTCAGGCCTCTGAAGGGCATGATTCACAGTGTCAGCAGGAAATGACGGGGCTGTCACGCTCCTGCTGGCAGCAGGAGGAAAGATGATGCAAAAGTGAGTGAGAAGACTGAGGGCCACGGGGATGACTCGACCACGAGGCTTTGGCACATCACAGACAAGCCATATTTTTATACATACAGACACGAACAGGAAGTTCCACACCTCACCAGCCAACACCTAAAACTGCCAAGTGTCTTAGCTGCCTCACTGAGAAAGGAAGAGAAAAATGAATTTTGGATTTTGATTTTAATAATAGTTTTGCAAATCTACGGGTTTTTTTGTTTCTTCAGTCCTTAGGAACAGAACTTTTCTGGAGGGCTGCAGACCCAGGATGAACCACATGTGGAAATCCTGACGTTTTTCCTCAAACACACAAAAAGGAAAGAATGTAGAAATTGTATGAAAACCAGTCCCACTTTCTTCTCCCACTGAGAGCAACCAGCCACTCAAATCACTAAAAAAAAAAACAATCTGCAATTTTCCTCCAGATGAAGAGCACAGTGGCTTTTGATACATATGCACCTAACTGTGGCTTTCTGTGAGCACAATTAATATCTCTAATGCAGCTAACAAAAGCAAAGCTTTTTAAAGACACAAAGCTGAAAAAAGGGATCTAAGGCTGAGCGAGCAGAGAAAGGAACAAAACGCAAAAGCAGCTCCAATGCTTAAGGCAACCTACACGCACACCATCTATAGATGAGTCTCTTGCTATGAAATGCATTTATATGGATCATTATCTTCACATGAGACCCAGGCATTCCAGCAGCATTCAAGTGACCACATTATGCACGGCTCAGCACACCGCTTACGTACGCACGTGGGTGGCTTTAAAGAATCCTGAAATTATGTCAACACGATGGGGAAACAGGGGGCTTCCCATCGAAGGAGAGAAAAAGAACAGCAGAGAGAGCATGCAGAGGGCTGGGCCCGTCCTATCCATTGTGCTGGACATAAAAAGCAAGACTCGTAGATGAAGTTGAAAACATAATTTTAACTCAGTGGAGGACAGATGTCGAAAACATCAATCCTGCCCATATACAAAGGATTTCATAAGCACTTTTGCTGTGCAGCTCAGTTCGTACAGGGAGAAGCTGGGAGAAGGCAGCAAGAAGAAAACAATTTAAAAAACTTTTGTGTAGGTGTGGGAAGGGGGAGACGGCTTTACAAGCAAATTGCTTTGAAAAACCGGCTGGTGATAGGTTAGGGCTGAAACATGAATTTCCATAATCTCTGCAGTGCAGCAAAATCTGAGAACCCGAGCAGAAAAAAAAAAAACAGGTGGACTTTACTAGAAGTTGCCCAGTCATGTCCCTGTGCAGCTTCCTCATGGAGCTCCCACCTGGCCCAAGAGCCAGCTGGACTTCCTTGCCACTGCCAGGCGGCATATGATAGTCAGACAGGAGGCATTTTGCTACTCTAGCTGATTAAGAAATCCTAGAACTAAAATCAAAAAGCACTCTCAGCTCCCATCTTACAACCTCCCCAGTGTTTTTAAGCTCTATTTAATAGAACCCCTTTAGACAGCCTGCATGGTACACGTCTGGGGACAGGGACTGGCTCCATGCTGTCACAGAGAACTGGTTCCTGCTTCCCGCTGATAAGGAAACACACTATACATTAATCTCCTTTTACAATATCGTATAAAACCCTAATTACAACCTCATGCCTCCACAACAAATGCATCACATATTTAATTCATGCACAAATGTCAGCCCTCAACAAATTTTTTAGTGTGGTTGAGTTTGTAATTAAGGGTTTGCTTTGTTCAGCAAGTGAGGTATAAGGATGTGACCATGGAGTCCAGCTCTACCACTATTTCCTACAGGCTTTTCTCAGATATAAGCAAACCAAGACAACTGACCAGATACATTAAGGAGATCATCTGCATGGTCAGAGGTCTTACAAACCTACCTCTGGAACAGAAAACCCTTTGTGAGCCTTGATCAATAGAAATAACCAGGCAAGCACGTCATTTGAACAGCTAGCAGATGTTCCAGTCCAGGTAACCATTAATCCACGTGCTTCTCCCTCTCTTTCTTTGTGTCATTTCAAAGAGAAATAGACCTATCCTTCTTCTTTTTATATGTAGTTTAAAAACCCCAAAGAAACAATTAAGAAGGATATTTGGTGATAGTGCTTAAAAGAGGTTTTTAAATTGGGTAAAAGGGACACACAGTACAGAGCTTACACCTGTTGGTCACTCAGCCAGCAGCAGCCTTTCATTATCCTAACACCGATCAGTCCTGAGAACAGGAACTCTAATCTTATTCAGAATTCACAAGAGTCTTCTTCTGGGTTGGTAGTCACCTCTAGGTGCTTGGACAATCTTTCCAACAATCCAATACATGAACTTTGCTATTACCTAATGATGTTTGCTGGGAACTAAAACAGAGCCGCATGCAAAGTCCCTCCAGATCTCAAATGTCTACCTAACAAAACTCAACTAAACTAAAGACTCGTGACCCACTGCAGTGCTAAACCCCAGGAAAATCTTCCTATTCTTGGTTCTTCTTGCATGAACTGTGTTCCCTTGACTTCAGGATAACAGAGAGATTTCCAGGAAGTAGCAAATAAAAACAACTCTTCCAGTTGCAGTGATGTTCCAAGCTTCACAGTTCTGTGGTGGAAACTGGAGAGAAGAGTCTTACATTAGCATATGGAATAAATTCATTGATTAGGCCAGAAAACATTTCAAATCAAGCAGGACACACAACACAGGTGATTTTTCACCTGTACACAGCCATGGAACAATTTTTAAATTACAAAGTTATCACACTAAGTGGTCTTCTGGAATATCACCCAGCAGAAATGAACAGACTTCACATCACACTCAAGCAGACTGACCATGACTGTGACTCTTGGGTAATCAGCCTTTGAGCTGTAACACGTGAGATGAATGAAGAGAATGTCACTGGAGAGGCATACAACAACACATACTGCCCTTGTTAATCACATGAGATTCCACCCTGTCATATCCAAAGCACTGAGGATAAGGAGCCTTTGGAATGCTTACATGGAAAATATTAAATTATGAATAAAACACTTTGCCATCAGCAATGGCTCTGAAGGAGGCAGTGTTTTATGTCAGAATTTAAGACCACAAAACCCAAGAAATTTTTAAAAGCCTCATTTTTATAAACCCAGTAATTAGGTGAAACCAAATATGTAGTAAATATATCTCTAATAGATTGTATCTCATGTAATCATGAGAATGAAAGACAAGAATCTGCAATTTTTTGAAGTGACAGACTTATCACAGGCTTAATTTCAATGAGCCCACTGGAAAATAAATACAGCAGGAACATATAGAAAAAAATATTAGTTTGTAAATGTTCTTTATGCAAAATATATCAGGCAAGAAAGTGTATTTAAGATCTGGATTTGAAGGGAAGTTATTGCATGCACAGCTGGGTACACTGAGAAAAGTTGGATCTGTGCTGTATTGCAGCACAGGCTCTGCACAGACAGCTGCACTCCTTCAAGCTGTATGGGAGATATTGGATAAAAGTCCAATCAATGACTGTAAGAAGGGAAGAAGCAAAAGGGAAGCACAGGCAAATTTAATTAGGTTCCTACCCAGGCTTATGACATATATTACAGCAGAATTTATCGGCCAAACTGACCAAGGCTCCATTGTGCAGGAAACGGACTGAAAAAGTGCAAACCTGTATCTTAAAGGCCTGTTAAGTTAAGAGTTATTAGATGAAAAGAATAGAGTAATAAAACAGTGGATGTGGTTATTTCTAGTCAATCAGAAGACACAATGACAGTCCTCAATCTGCTTATCTACAATCCGTGTTGCACTTCCTCCTGGACAAACCAACTGGAAATTATGCATTGAATCTTTTGGGAAATGGTCACCAAAATCACAGAAACCTACCAAGACTGAAAGTTAGTTATACCATCTTTTCCGTTATTAGAAGTATTCTGCATCTCTCATCTTCTACATGATTATAAATGTAGGTGAAAAAAATCATTACAAAAAAAATCAAATTTCACTGGAACTGTTGTGATTTTCCCACAATAAAGACATTAGCAGTCACTGGGTCTTGATTAGGGGACTGACACTTTTGGAGATTGCTTTCTTAGACTACTGGGATTTAAGCTTGCCAGGACATAAGCTTGAAGAATAGCATTGGCCTATATGATTGAGGCTAACACAACCTTCAAGATCTAAAGCAGGGCTTAGCAAAGGCAGAGAAGGTCACTCGCTATATCTGGTATCAGCCTGGGAGCCAGAGCATCGGAAGCAAGGATACAGACAGTGGTGAAAACTGCCCCTCTCTAGATGCCAAGTACTTGAACTGTTACCCTTGGAAAGCTACAACAGAATCAACAACATGGAGCCTACTGACCAGGAGGAAAAAGAAAGGATGCTGCAGTCTTGATGCTCTTTTATCACACACTCAGATTGCTGAAGTCACTGCCTCATAGGCTTTGCCATTAACAAAGGTGGTCTTTTCCTTCTCCCTTGCCTCAGTAAACATTACTGGTAAGTAATCAAAAAATATTTCTCGAGAAACCTGTACATTCTGAATAGGTTAGCAGAAATCCATGGTTTTCTGTTAACACAAATGCATACTGTCAGTGCAGGCACCCTACTGAGCAGCAGCAAGGCTCACTGTCCACACCCCTGACACCAGAGAAAAGGGACACGTCACGCTTGCCAGAAATATGTTAGTCTGTGAGCATTATGCCACAGTGACAATTAAAAAAGCCATGATCAACATTCTCCCTAAAAATAAGGCAATTCAAAAATGTCACTTCTGTTGTCACAGTTGATGTCACTTAAGTGTCACTTGGAGTTAATATTAGACTAATCAAGCCAATTATAGAGTACTTATAGTATTTAATAGCCTCTTGGATCCAACTTTTGATACAAAAATCTGCATATTCCTTGATGTTTTATGAATTTAAACCAGTTCAAAGCTCAGCTCTAACAGAGCAAGGAGCATGCAAGGTGTTGAGAAAAACCCCTCCACTGTTCTAGCAGAAAATGATGTATCCCTTTATCAGCCACAGTGGACTTTTAGCAGTGACTCAACATGAACAGCTCTCTCACCATACACTGAGCCCTTCAGCCCCTCTGCTGAGGGCCAGAGTCTCATGAAGAATTGGCTTCTGCTGCTTCATTTCAGAGGCAGCAAAGGCTCATGGACAAAGCGATGCGGATGGATGGAAATGCTCCGGCACAGACACCTCCCTCACTCCGTAGCTACCCCAGCCACTTGTCCAGCCACACAGCCAGGACCACCTGGCAGCAGGCTGCAATGCCTCTCTACATTCCCACGCTGCAGTTCATCTATCCCTGCGGATGAGGTTTGCCTGGAAACCTGCGTGCTGCTGCTCCAGAGTCAGGAGAGGTACTTCAACACTCCCACTCAGCTGCTGAGGAAGCAGAACTGGGCAGAAATTTTTCTGTGACATCTATTTTCTGCTTTCTTTAGTACGGAGGCTAATGAAGAGTTTCATGTACACATAATTGTCATGCACGGCAGTTTAATCTCCCCACGCAGTGTTCGTGGTCTAAACACACAAAGAAGATACATTGATTCTCACGAAAATTAATTGTTGGGGCATAGAACAGGCAGGAGGGAGGGACAGCGATGTTATTTCCTCAGGGAAGGAAACCAGACCTTTGGGATAACAGGTGCCCTTGGGGGAAGGTCAGAGCAAAAGGAGCTAGTGTCAGAAAAGTGACTTTGACTTTTAATAAAATGCAATTTAGTAAATGCAGACATGAAAGGCAAGTTGGTACGAAGTCACATTTTCTTAATTCCTTCAACCACAATAGGCAGTGCTCCTCTTCCTGTTAGAGCAGCAAGAGCAGAGGCCTCGGAAGGAATGGACACCAGAGGCTCTGCCCAAAGCATTGTCTCCAACCCTTTCTCACACACAGCCCGCTGCTCCTTTCTGCTGCAGAGCCAAAGGCTGTGCCCCACGGCCAGCCTGGAGGTCCCTGTTCCCACTCCTTCAGGTCAGGCTGCTTACAACATGCCCATCGTTCCCAAACGAGCAACAAACAGGGGTGAATTCACTATTTCACTGAGGAGGAAGACAAAACTCACTGCATTGTCTGCTTTTATTTTCAAAGGGATGGGTGTTTTGAAGCCATCCTCAGGGAGACAAATGGGTTGTCCGTGGATAAAGTGGACAAGGGTGTACGATACAGACATTTATCATGCGCACATTTATAAGCTGTGTGTGCTTTATAGCATAATTAATCAGCAGTTGTCTCCTATTCTGTACACAAATGCAGCCTCCCATCTTCCCAGGCACATTCGATAACTGATTTATCTCCTTGTGCAATTCAAATAATCTTGTCCCTATGGAACAACCTGGATGAAGTAATTCAAATTCCCCTGTGTGGAAACTCAAGAGGGACACTGGAAGCGCTGCCCTTGCACATCCTTGGCACCTGCATGTTGAATCCCTGCAGACTCCGAGGTGCATCCACTGCCGCTCTGCCACGTGTACATACAGAAATACATGTAAGAAATACATGTCTATATCTGACTTGAGAAAAAGAGAAAGAACGGGAAAATTGTATCCTCAGGGAATCATTGCTGCTCTTCAGCTCTCACCACCAATGCTGCCTTTTTTTATATCTAATCCTGACTCTTAGGAGTAGGAAGCCAGTCACAATCCAGAAAACAAGCAGCCTTCCTTCTGAGGTCACTCAATTAGAAGTTAGGAGACACAAAACATAAAATTACAAAAAAAACAACAGACAAATTTGGGGATTTTCCCCGTGCAAAAAATCTCACTTGTATCATACACAGAAAAAAAAAGTATTCAGCGTGATGTAAGTGCCCTCTTTGTAATTATAACTTGCCACATTTTCACGATTTCTTACTCTGTATTTACTATTCTGTTTTGCTGCTGCAGGGTTTCCTCTATTGCAATCAGTGTGGGTGTTTGGAGTGTGAGCTGTTAAGATTTCTGCTCCTCCCCTCACATCAATATGCTGGCAGTTATCATAAGCAGCTACAGTACAGATCCTGGTTAGAGATTTGCAAGATCTCACACAAAAATGTAAGAGTTGCTAGATGGAAGAATTATTTTTCCCTTTAACAGAAAGTTTAAGGAACATATACAGATGGTTTAATGGGGATTTAATTTACATGCGATTTATTTAAATTTTAAAAAGTGCAAATTCTTTGTGGGTTTATAAGCCTTATGTAAGCAAGACAATGTAGCAAAGCATCCACTGAAACACCATTCTTTAAAATTAATTTAGAGGAGAACTCAAAGGACTTGGAAAAAGCAAAGAATATGTGTTACGCAGAAGTGCTACACCCACGTAAAGGAAAAAATACCCTTCACATTTATATCAAAGGATATATTCTTTCCCTTAACATAAAAAGGAAATAAAAGGAAAACCAAGATAATTTTAAAAGAAAGAGATCTGTATATTTTATATATTTGTATATACTGCTCTGTATCAACCCATAACTAACCTTGCTTTGTAGACCATCATTTACAAAAGGTTAACATCTCATGAAATTACGAGGTCTCAGACAAAAATAAAATGAAATTTTTTCAGCAGAGGCCAAATCACAGCTTGTCATATAAAGCAGCCCCATATTTCCTTCTACTTTGTTCTCTTCTTGTGGATGCCTCACAAAGCACTTCCATTTTACACAAGGGCGCACCCAAAGTTCAGATAAAGAGGAATCCTGTAATTGTTCTTCTTTATTTAGAAGGCATGAAACACGCATCAACACAAGATAAAAATTCAATGTTCTTTAAGGAGCATTAAAGAGGAGCAGTGCCGGCAGCTTATGTACTTTTGTGTGTATTTTAACTGCAAAATACCAGCACACAGGCATTCCTCAAAGAACTTGTGTCAATTTTATCAATGGATCATTTCCAGTCCCTCCAACATTTCATCTCTGCCTTCAGCAACTAATGAGTTAAAGATGATAAATACCATTAACAAAGGAAAGAGGATCTTTCCTTTGTTTCCCAAAGAATGCGGAAGCCTGAATTCTGGCAATGTATTTTTATATTCAGAGAAGTTCCCTAAGCGGACAATTTTGCTTCTAGCTTTGTTTATTATTTCGACCTTAAAAAAAAATTATGCTTTGATTATCCAGACGGCAATTGTAATATACAAGTAATTAAAAATTTTATGTCCTATTACTGATTGTATCTGTGTGTGTATTTTCCCCTTGTAGAAAAATAAGACGAAAATGTACACCAACACCTCAAAATCCATGTAGTCTGACTTCATTTCATGGAGGAAGTATTACCAGGGCAAAGGAGAATTATATATAAACTCAATCATGACCAGTGATTAAATGTTAAGCCACCACATATGCATCTGAACAGCATTTCAGACGTTAAATTTGCCACTGATAATCCAAAAGGGGCCCAAATAAACCACCCGTGCCACAAACAAAAAAAAAAGGTTTTAGGTTTGTTGGCTTTGTGTATAAATTATAAAACACAAAGCTTGGTCCTATCACCTCTCCTTATGCTGGTTAATGTTCAGGTCTTCAATTAATTCTGAAGGGATTGTTTCACAGTCAGGAGAAAAGGATTCATTGAGCACTAACAGCAGTCATAGCTTCACACACCAATTTCACAAAGAAATGTCTCAATGACACAAATATTGCATACATTCATAACAGAATTTACTGAACAGACTATAAGTTAGTAAAACATCAATAAAAGCCATTGACTCAAGCATCTGATTAAAAACACAGAGCATTTTATTGTTCTTTTGAACCTGTCAGTTGTCAGCCTTATTGACCTTTTCTGTAAAGAGGGGGCAAATGCTCTGTGTTATTCAGCAAACAAAATTACCAGAAGTAATAGACAGCAAATTTCCCTAAGAAAAATGGCTGTGTTTTCAAAAGTTATTTTTAAATGTGCTCACATTTTAAAATTAAGCCCACTTAACTAGTAAAATCATTTATATTTATATTTGAAGTCTAAATGATACTAGCATTACACTGCAATTCTATCAGAAAGATGAGAAGAACAATCAATATATTAAAAAAGGACAACTATCTGCAAGTATAGCCTGGATTAATAAAAGGGAAAAAACCTAAAGTTTTATATAAAGTACAGTTTTGTTTGTAAATCTTTTCTCCCCCCTTCAAGTTTCACATATGTTTAAAAAATAATTAGATTTCTACCTCTTAGCTTTGGACACTATTAAAGAAAACATTCAAGGAACAAACGTTTTAAGTATTTATGCTTTTAAATTCTGCCGTAGTCAAGGTCTGTTCAGAGCCCAGTTTAACCCAGGTCTGGTGGAAACCACGAGGTACCATTCTAAGTGAGGCTCCCGCTCTGTCAGTGCACATACTCAAGGGCAGAGTCTTGGTGTGCAGAAGAGAAAAAAGCAATACAGCAAAGGGGTTTTAAGCGTGGGGTAAGTCAGAGGCAAATGGCATTTTAAGTTTTCAGTGAATGTGAGGGAAGAGTAAGGTCCATCCATTCTACTCAGAAGGCTGCCTGCCGAAATCCCATAAACTGGCTTATGCAGCACTTCCAAAAACAATCTGCTCACACCTCTGCTGTTCCCTTCTACCTGATGTACCCTTATCTTGCTGAAAAAACAGATGCAACCTGATTCTCAGCTGAGGGCTTGACTGTAGTGTACACAGCAGACATCATGCTTGCCTATATAATATGGTGTTCCTCGCCATTTACATATATACAGTAATGGAAGAATAACACTCAGAATAAAGAATAAAAAAGGCAGGGAAGTAACTGCTCAGTCTCTTTCTTTCCAAGTTACACTACCTTTCTGTACATTTCTAAACTTTTAACTGGAAAAACGCAGAGGATGGAAGGAGCTGAAAAGGATCTGGACCCGATACCAGGATTTTTCCCCTGGCATGTCTGTGACAAGCTAGCAAAAGCGCATACCTCTACATTTAAATACAAATGGGAAGACTACGTTGCAAGGGAAGTGCACACAAGGACAGATGTTCACAACTCCTACTGGACTGGAGGCAAACCTAAACCTTTATGATAGGAATACATCTGATGCAGAACCAATTATAAAGACTTTTTGTCATACACTGTGACCACCAATATTTTATCACTACTTTTGCAGAGTAATCTGCAATTAAAGATATAGCATAAAGAATGAAATATTTTTAAGTCCTTCTGATATAACCCACCCCCTCAGTTAAATGCTGACAGCTAGAGAAAGAACACGCAGAGCTGTCTATTCATTCAGAGGCAGCACCGTGAATATATTCAATTAAAAATGCGAAGCATCATCTCGAAAAAGAGGATACAGCAACTACATTTCCCACCAGGAGCCAGACCTCACCTCAGGTGATATACCACAAGCTCTTGCAAGGTGGAATACTTCTTCCTTCCCATGACCAAAAAAAAAAAAAGATCGTCTGCAGAGGAGGAAACACTTACCTTAATTTCTTTTTTTGAAGGGGAAAAAAAAAAAAAATCCCCAAAAGAGCCCTTCTGCAGCACCTTGAACAGCACAAGCGCATGTGGGCAGAGAGCGAGCGGAGCCGCGAGGCAGCGGCGGCTGCGGCCGTGCCCCCTTTCCCGGCGGCAGGAATGACAATGCGCCAACACCCCCTCCACGGCACAGCAGGCAACTGTAGCCAGGAGACAGAGGTGCTCAAATTAGAAAACCGCTGCCAGAGGAAATAAACGGGAACCACAGCGACCCCCTCGACCCCAGCAGCTATCAAATCCGGGAAGATATAGTGCACATCTGTTTTACGAGGCCCCCAGGGAGCTCCAACTCCAGCTACTTACCCTGTCTGCATTATTAATAGATGTTAATGGCGCCATTATATCGAAAAGAAGCCTCCGCCTCTTTATATTATGGAAATTCCAAAATTCCAAGTTAGGTTTGTTTGTGTTTTTTTAATTAAAAAAAAAAAAAAAAAAAAAAGAAGAAGACGAAGAAGAAGCAAAAAACCCTGCACACCATGAGGCAGCAAAGAAGCTTCTTGGTCCTGCAAACTGCAGAGCTGCATCTTCTCCCTTCACCCTGCCTTCCCCAGTCATCCTCAATATACTGATTTGGTAGACAAAATCGATTCAAAGCAGTAAACAACTGCAATAAAGCAAGCATACAGACAAAGACTTCCTGCCATAAGGCAACTCCTGAATACACAATTTTCTTTTTAATAAGGTTCTGAAATTTTTCAGCTACTGCGCATATTTATTCCCATGCAAATGATGCAGTATAAAGAAGAATGGCATAATCCCACACCATTCAGATTTTTCTTACCTAAATACATAGCTTGTATCTTCAGCAGAAGTTATCTGTCACCTCAAAAAGTATTATTTAGACTGACTCGACGATAAAGTATCTTCTGTCAAGTCTTTGATTTAGTTAATGAATAAAGGAATGTGATCCTAAAGTATCCCTAGGCTGCGTTTTGTTAATGCCTGGATTTCCTCCGGGTCCATTCATCCTCAAGGTAGGTGTACTGCAGTCATGCACCAAAGTGTCAAAAGACCTTCCACAAAAGATATTGACCTATTTTAATCTGATCCATGTATAAATGCAATGGAGCTACCACTGGGAATAAAGTGAACCAAAGATGTATTTTTAACCCCTTTATAGCACTGTTCGCAGGAGGAACAAATGCACATCAGTAACAAATATACCCTCAAAGACTGTACGAGAATGCAGTTTGCTTTAACTGGATCTCTTCCACTGGTGTTAAGTGTCATGTGAAACGCTACTACTTCTCAGAGAGCCAGGCACATCTCTGCACTTTAGCATTGCTATATTGCTATCAGATAATTCTGACAAGCCTCAAAAAAAATTAATATTGAAATAAACAACAAAAACCAAACAAACAAAAAAACCCCCACAGAAATGGCAAAACAGTAGGCTTCCCCAAGTCAGCTTTTACTCCTCTACACAAGATACCAATTTTAACTCGAATAAAATAACACCTCAACGTCTCAAACTCCAGAGGCAAAAAAAAAAAAAAAAAAAAGCCATCCTTAAGGATGAAAATACCCCAGCATTAATTGCACGATGAAATTTTTGCATATGTGGGGGTAGGCTGGGGAAAGCGAACGTGTCAAGAATCACCTTCTTGTGCTGCAGATGCATGCTGCAGCTGTTTGCTGGCTTTCCACAAATGAATGAAAAGTGCCGCTAATTCTTCCAAGACAAATGTAACCGATTGGCTTTGTTGCCTGCTTGCCTCTGTGGCTTTTGAGACCACGCAAGTACGCTGCAGACGCAAAATCACAGGGTCTGGCTGTATTAACTGAATTACAGACAGCGCTGATGTGATCATCTTCATCTCTCTCTCGCGCTCTCTAATTATTTATCCAGATCAAGCCTGACTGCTGGAAAATTAGCTCTCTACAGGAGGTAACCGAGCTGAAAGGTTCTTTTTACCAAGAAATGATGGGCTGGCCTCTAGCAGTACATATGCCAGTGTGCAGTTGTAAGGAAATGTCACAAGATGTAAATTTGCAAGTAGATTTCTCATCCTCCCAGAAAAAGAAATAAGACATTTTTAGAGGCAATAAATATAAATATATATATTTATACAAACACACAAAGTAAGTAAACGTCCAAATTCCTGACCTCGAACTTAGCAGAATTTATTTAAAATGGAAAGAGAGAAGATGTATATTGGTCACATCTTCTTTTCATTGCCTTACACAGTCAGTCCCGCTTGCCTGTCTATGGCAAGTTCATAGTTATTTCACTTGCGCAAGGTTTTCACTTCTTGCCAACAAATGCAATGAGACTAAGTTTTAGTTCCGATACTTAGGGGGAGAAAAAACAGCAGCATTTTAGTCACTGAATCAAAGCCACCCACAGCAGAATGAACAAAACATAAAAAACCAGGATAGTAGGGGGTTTTTTAGCTCAAGATACTGTTTTAGCCTGCAGCAATCTAAAAGCAACTGTGAATGTAATTTTTTTTTTCAGTTAAATAAATGGAAAATAAAAAGTGTTAAACCTACGAGACAAACAAGGGTAGTTTAAAAGGAATAGCTTTGAAATTATTTTCCAATTAGCGAGACTGTCATTACAAGTCAATTTGCTGTACTGCACACATATATGGATGTACACGCTTTTAATACACTTTAATGCACGCTTTGGTCCAATTCTAGTCACATGTAGGCCAGTATAAATTTTAGTGCTAGAGAGCTTTAACTTACCATTTGAAGCATTAAACATAAAAAACACGGACAGCAGTATGAAACAAACATACTGATTTTGATAGCTACAACCTTTGGAACTTAATTGTTCGGGAAGCAGATTGCAGGCTGAATCTCTCTGCTTGCTGCACTTGCAGCAGTTTCAGCATGTCAAGCCTTCCTCAATCTTTTAATTGCATTGGGTGTTATGCATGCCAGGGATGGGTGAGAATAGTTGTCAACCCACCTGACTGCAGAACAAAGAGCATTTTTTCTTCCAGCATTTGTTACTGATGCTTGAGCCACACCCTGCGTCCTTACAGAACACGCTCTCACATTTTCCTTTTTCCTATCCACACAGAGAGACGATTTCTTCCCAATAATAAAATAATAGCCATTCTCCAGAATTACTACCCTGAGTTTCACCATTTTTTAAATCTCCTGTTTACTTTTAAGGGACCAAGGAGGACTTGGAAACGCTGCTGCATTTTCCACAGTGTGGGGAGTCCCTGAACTGGGATGCGTCAGCATTCCACAACCTGGCTCCCCTTGCCCTGCTTGGGATGATGCTGGCAGATGAGGGGCCTCACCCGGCTCACCCAGTAATAGGAGAGGGAGGGCACAGCCTCCAGAGCATTTGAGGGCAGAAAGATTAAAAAAACCCTAACCAACCAACCAAAAAACCCCAAAACCCAATGCTACAAAAGAGGAAAACCCCTTGCCTGGCCCCTCTACCCACCAGCCCCAGGGACCTGCCCGTGGGGTTGAAATGCCCTGGGTGGCATTAACCCATATTTGCCAAACCATGTGCTCCCTATCACACCTCCTCAAATCCTCTAACAGCTGGTAGTTTGCAAGGTTGAACTCCTCCTGGTCTGGCTGGTCTGCTGCTCTGCACAAAGACCCTTCTGCCTTTCATTTTTTGCCTACATCCCTGTCAGCACTTAAAATCACACACACTGGTCTCTCCAAAATCAGACACAAGCACAAGACTCCTTGTAAGCTGGCTACACAACACACAGAAACCTACCATGTTTTTTGCAGATTTGTATAAACAGGCATATTCCTGACTGGATCTATTTATAAAATGACCAAGCTGGATGCAGACAATGCAAAACTGGTACCCGCAGAGCAACTCGCATCCCTTTTTCTGCCTGTCTGAAAAAACCTCCATCACCTCAATTATCTCTTCTAAAAAATCTGGAGCCAATAAAACACCACAGCTTCTAACATTGCCCCCACCAACCATTCTATGAGGTGTAGCAACAGCTTTGCTGTGGTTTTGGTGGCTCCATACCACCGGGTAGGTCCTAAGCATCTTTAGAGTCAACAAGGCAGCCCTGTCCCTCTGCATTTCCTGACGCATCGAGGTTACACTTTCTGACCCAATAAAAGCAGCAGGAATGGTGGCTTTCACCAAGTTTCAAGGCAGGTAAAGTTAAGGAATGGTATGATTTAGCCTGGATTATCTTTGCTAGCAGGAGTAGAGGGATTAGTTATTTTTTTGTTTCCCTGACACAGCACATGCATCCAATGTGCTCCCCAATCCTAGCCCAGTTGGACAAAACAGCTTAACGAGCAATGCTATGGCCTCTGTGAGGTTTAGTGTAGGGCTTTCGTGTTTGCTTTAAAAAGAGCTTTTGTTCAGCTGTTCCTTGGTATTTGATATGTTATCATCCACCAGCTACACACCACGAAGAGAAGCTGCAGTGCTCTTGGGCTGTGGTTAAATTCTGCGTCAAACTGAAAACTGTGTGACGCAGAATCAAAGAAACTGTTGCCACTTGAACCTTCGAGATGCAGAAAAATAAAACCCTTTTAACTTTTGATCACATGATTCTTGAATAACCAGCAAAGCCAGATTAAAAAAAAAAATTAAAAAAATCTGTATATCCCTCGACACATTAGACTGCCAACTGCTGAATGTTCTCGTTACTATTTTGAAATAGAGTGTGGGTGGAGGTACCTACTAAAGCTTTCTACTGCTATTGCCACCACTGCTGCTAATGGAGTAGGTGTTTCCAGAAATCCCTGCTCCTAAGGAGAAGCCTGAACTTGCATCTGTGTCTCTGCTGGGACACACTGAAGACAGGAGTTTCTTGCACCATCTGTTATTTGCATCACTGCTGCATGGGGATGCCAGCCTGTGACAGCACCCAAACCTGCTGCAGGCACAGCGGCAGCCAGGGAAGAACAAGGTGAACCATGAAAGGAAGTCACCAAGACTGGGATGGCCACTGAGTAAAAGGCAGGCAGCAAAGCATGTGACACTGATATGACTGGGCAGGATCTGGCAGTCGCCATGAAAAGCCCCACACTTTCCACAAGAGAGCAGATTAGTGGCTTGTAAGGCACCTTGCTGGTGAAGGCATCCCAGTATGGGAGTACTGGAGGAAGGACTCTCACCCCAGCTCCACAGGCTTGTTCCACTGTGAGCTGCCACACTGTTCAGTCACTGTTCACCCGGATTTAACGAGCAGTGGACACACACGGCACAAAATCAGCAGCTCCTCTCTCCTCACCTGGTGGCAGTGACCAGAGGTCCTGCCTGTATCTCTGGGGCACTACAGCTACCAAACAGCAGCAGAACTTTCCCAGTGCCACTTGTCTGTGCAGCACACTGCACCCTGCTAAGTGCCCATTTGCACTCAGATAGAAGTGACTGCTGAATTTTCGTGGAACCTTCAACTTGTTTTCCTAACACTGCTGAATTATCTTTTAAACTGATCAACTCTGCTCAAGACTTAGGCAAACAGGTTTTACACAGTCACTTTTATGTTGCTGAGAACATGTCTGAAGGAAAACCAGGAGGTCTGCAGAGTACTGACACTGCATGAATAGATAACAAGCCCTAAAATAAAAAAAGTAGTACAGAGCACCACAGCTTTCAATTTAAACAGGTATTTGAATACTCAGCACCTTTCTTAGAGATGCTCATGTTGAACCTGGGCAGATTATCCACTTTTTGTCAGAGTAACTGTACCTGCTGAGACCAAAACAAGAAAACCAGCAGATTTTAACGGGAGTAGAATTGAACTAGCAAGTACCAGGACTTGTTAGTTTTAAGATTACAAGTGTGCTGATAACCCTATTACCATTCAACCTCTGCACCCCTCAAACAGGCTATTTGTTGCCCAGCTGGACACCAGCCTCCTGGTACAGAGACAGCAGGAATATGCTCCCAGGTTCCCTGTACCTGGTGCACCCACAAGCCCTGATGAGTCCTCTGCAGCACCAGTTTCCTCTTCTGACATACACTGCATCTTCCCTCCTAGAGAACTCACCTCCCACAGCCTTCCCTGCAAGGAATCTTAATCCTTCTGACCTTTCTGAATACAAGTCCTTCCACTCTTTATTTTCTTAAATAATCCCTATCTCCAGTTGTGGCCAGGCACGCTTGTTTTTTTTCCACTTTCCATTTTTCGCACAAATTTCAACCCTCTGTGCAAGGTTGTAAAGTTGTTGCTGTAGGTCTTTGGGAGTCTTTACTCTCTTCCAACCTCCTTTACTTCTTCTGAAGTCACTTTCCTAGTTAAAAAAGCCTGCAAGCTGTTTCTCGACCATACCCAATCCTCCCATCACTTTGTCAGGAGCACTGGACTGTCTTTTACAGTCTGAGACAGTGATGATAAATGACAGTCTCCATAATCCAGCAAGTGCTGCTGTCCAGGGGCGAAAGTCACAGGCAGATGTGGAGCCTTCCCACTGAGAACAGCACAGAGGGAAGAGGGCACATCACTCACTGCAGTAAATCCCATCCTCGCTCCGGCTGCTCGGCTCCAAGCAGTGCCAAAGCCCCCTTAGCAGGCAACAGAGCACACTGTGCTTCCGAGTCTTCTCTTGCCAGCAGACTTTATTTTCTCTTAAAACACAAAACAAGGAAAAAGGCATCTTCCATTATCCAAAAGAAGGCTGCATGCAAGCCTGTACACTCCTCATTTCAGAAGCTCTGATATCGACAGCCAGCTGGATAATGCATTCAAGCACTCTGGGGATCAAACCCTTTATCCAGGAAATCTGTCCCTGTTTGCTAAAGGAGCCCCTGGTGAGTAGGTTTTGAGGACTGGAGATTCAAACTATGCTACCCCACTCCTAACCAAAGTGGGCTAGGAAGCAGGAGTGCTAGACAGAAGCAGACTGCCCTTCTTCCCAAAGAATCACAAACATCTTTACAAATATTAGACCTCCCAGCACGCTTGGAAGACATTGATAAACATAATTTCTACCACCTCACCCAAGAGTCTGCTGAAAAAGCAATGTTAGAGGTAAGCTTATCCGTGTGTCCAAGGTCAGGCTTGGCATCTGTGACAGATTGAGCCGTCTTAAGTCCCTGCACATCCAGCCTTCAATCCTAGAATCAGACACCAGGCAGTGGCTCTAACTTTTAAAGAAGAAGCACTGAAGGAAGAGAAAAAAATTTACAGTCTAGCTGGAGACCCACTGGCAGACCTGAAGAACTTGTACTTCTGAAATCAGCTGCAAGACCATCCTCCCCTTTGGGAGCAAGCTTTTCCCTGCCAGTACCAGCTCCAAGCTCCTCAGGCTGTGCTCACCTACAACGGCTCCCAGAACCAGTAACAAACTGGGCCATAACTCACACTAGGAGTGTGGGTTTTTGTCCAGTCTTCTGTCTTTCCTTGGCTCCCTTGGACCTGCACATCAGCCAAGAGCAGAGATGTAAAGGTACAGCCACCAGCATCTTCACAATACCATATCTACCACAGCATGCCAAAAGTGTTTCTGCTGGCCTCCAATGAACCTGCAAGCCCTGAATGGTGACTTGCAAGCAGAGCTAGTGCCAAAACACTGGTACCTGCTCTGGCACAGCAGGGCTGAAGATCGCCTTTGAGCAACTGTGTGACATGTGTGGCATCAGTCACTCAGTGCTAGATTTTTCTTTCTTTAGGCTAGACTAACCCTGTTCTGGTGAGCTGGTTAACTCTGAATTGGAAAGCAGGTGAAAAAAGACTCTTTTCTGGTGCCTTTTGCAGTCCCTCCTCTCTTGGGAGGACACTGTGTCAGGGGAAGGGGACGCACAGCCACGGTGTGGCCGCCAGCGGGGAACGCCTCGGCTCGACTGCAGTCAACAGCACCATTCCCCCGGCACTGCTTTTGGTCTCTGCCTTGTTAATATTTGTTTTAAGAGGTCTTGATGAGTCAAGCTGCTCAGGATGAAAGTCCACAGCCTGCTGGCAATGTGAGTGAGACACGGAGCCTGTGCTATCAGATGATGCCAAGAGTGCAAGGTGCACCTCAGCTGAGCTAGCAGCGATGACTTGGGGCAGAGCTCACTGCTCTAAGCCCAGCCAAGAAAAACTAAGGCAGCCATTTTCCTGCAGCATGCTCCAAAACTGTCTGCGGTATCACTGCCTTGACAGTTAAGCAGAATGATACTTTAAAGCCTTTTTTTTCCCCAGTTGTAGTCTAAATCTAGACTAGATCTGTTTTCAGAAGCATTCTAATTTAAACTCACACTTTAGTAAATCCTTAAAATTAACAATTTCTTATCTGTCAGCCTCTGAGACAAACAGGTTTTCAGCAGAATGAAGAACAGCCAAAAACTCAGCCAAAGCTATCCATCCCCAGGCGAGGTCCACAGGGGGAAGTTTGACCCATCAGGACACCAAGGAACTTAAGTTCAGCTTTGCAGCTTCCTGCACATAACCTGCATCTCTCTTCAGGAGTTACATCCTTCACGTAAGTAAGACAGAGAAATGAAATCTATTCAGCAGGGAAAGCAGTCTTTCACAAAAGAAAAACCACTTTTTTTTTTCCTCCTCTCTACCTTCTTTGCTCAGATTTGTCCCTTTCATGCGTCAAAAAAAAAAAAATTCCAATTTTGCAAAAATTAACAGCATATTGCTGCATTACGGAGGACCACAATCACTTCAGAGGATGAACAGTACAAGTCCACAAGAACAGCTGTGGCTTTATATCAGCTATAGCGGTCACCATTTATTTTTCTTTATCTTGAAACTGATGGGTTTGCTTTTAAAGTTCAAAAGTATTAAAATGGGATCAGACCCTTCAGTGGAAATAAAACAACAAAATCCAAGTCTCTTGGTTTGTTTAGAAAGGCCAAACTTCTTCCAAAACATTCCTAATTTTAATTGATTTATATGCTAGACAAACAGTTAAAAAGAAAAAGGAACAGGCTCCCAGCTATTTTTCCACCCAGTAAGACCCACTAGGCAAACAAACTCATATCCATTATTTACCTTGGGGCAGGACCCCGACTCCTTAACCAGGTTAAGGGCCCCATTGTGTTAATCTTTACATTAGTCCAGTGCAACGTGCCTCATAATTAAACAAAGTAATGTCAATCCCTCTTTAGCAAGGGGGCTGGGACGAACGACACCGACCCTCTCCTCCCTACGCACTGTGCTATCATCTGCCACCTCCTATAAATGCTGCCATTCGTCTTTTCTTTAGATGCATTGCAGGAGTATTTCCATATAAGCCTTATTATAATAAAAACGACAGTGTGACAAACAGCTTTGCAAATAGGCCTGCTGCTCCAACAAAGCACAGACACAACACACTGATTTGCAGCAATACCCTGCAAAACTCAGAAGTGCTACTAGTTGATTTGAAATCCAGTAAATTTAGGTGGTTGCTTTATCTTCTTCATCACGATACCTATTTCCTCAGACAAAGCTGAAGAAGTAGAACATGTGCTCAATGCCTGCAACTGTTCCCCCAATCCCTTCCTTCTCCTCCCCTCCAATTTACATTGATTACAGGTTTCAAAGTCTTAGAGATTCATTTTTAAGTTCTGTTTAAAATGCTGATTTTTACTTGTTTTCTTTTCATCTAGATCAGTAATGCTCAGATGATAAATATGTACCATTTACCATTTATACTTCTTCATCTTATTGAAATATGCCACAGTAAGCCTAAGAAAAATCAGTTCCTGGATAGCACTTACATTTCCCTTCTCTAGCCTATTCCCTGTTTTATCTATAACACAATACATGAGCCTGTGTTCTATTAAGGCAGACACCCGTTATAACGTTCAGACATTAAGTGCAGCAGAAAGGAACTGCATCTGAAAATGTTCACTGCTCATTAAAAAGTTTGTCTAATTTTATGATGACAGTTCAGCGCATACATTATTCTCTGCCAAACAGTGCCCCGGTGTTAAGACATCACCACATCAGTTTTCTATTCAGTCTTCACCGAGAGATGAGAAGCCACCATTTTCTTTTTGATACATGCAAATTAAATTGTTTGTCTCTACAGAAAGTGTAAACCACGGAGAATTCCGCATTTCAGTGGCGATACTGTCACCTAGCATTAAAAACAAGTATTAATTTGTAAATCAACCTCCTCAATCGTGTTCAAAGGAAGTAATTAAGCATTTAATGTACCAACAAACCAGCACAAATATTAGTTCTGTTTCCAAGGTATCTCACAACCATATAAAATTCTCCTCACGCTGATGATCTGCATCAGAACAGATTCTTGTACACCATTTTCAATAGATGCAGGCTTACCAGAGTCTTGCACAAGCTATACAATTTATACCGTTTCAAATTTAGCAACACATAAATAGCTGCTTACACATATCTGGGACTATTAGTCTTGATTTTACATTCTAGAGCATTAAAAAACAACAGTGTCTTGCCAGTATCCTGCTTATGAAATGCTACAAATTCTTTAATAGTCATGCAGTATTTTCAGCATTTAAAAAAAAAAGGCTCAAAATAATTTTTCTAGCAAGAGTATTTAGGAATGCCTTACCTCATTAAAATAAAGTTTTAAACAATGTCTACATTTAACTTACATAATGCACTGGGTTTGCTGTAATTATCTAGTAATTCCAACTATTCAGTAATACGGGAGACTTAAAGCACAGCTTAGGAACAGGAAGATTTGTATTTTCCAGCAACCCTGTGAAACTCTGGTGAAGTTAATTCATTGCACTGACAAGAAAAGAAACCTCAAAACCAGTCAGGCAAAGTAGTTTAGCAGCTGTATACAGGGCTTTTCTTTCGCTCGAGGCTTTAATAATTTCTACAGGCACAATTTCACAAATCATCTTTCAAACTCTGAATAGCCACGCTGCGATAAGAACCAAAGCTGCAAGAATCGTGGCTCTCCAGTAATGCACAAAAATCCCGATATACAGGGTGGCGACTGAAAGATACTTTAATTAACTTTGTTTTCCTGGCTTTAAAAAGGTCAAGTGGGATGCTGATTGCCAGTCAACCACTTTGTTTCAGGCATTTTTATTAGACAAAAGGCTTACAGTTAGCACTGCATTGTGCCCCACCCAGCTGGCTGAGAATTGTCATCTTCTCACTCCATTAGGCTGTAGGGCTGTATCACAATTTCCTAATTAAGCATTCCCTCCGATACATGTGTCTACCTTATAAACACACTCTGTTCTTTCCCTCCCCTCCTAAATAATCTTTTGGCAGGTCAGACACGAGGAGAAAAAAAACAAACCCATGAACGAAACAATGAAGGAACAGGATAGTACTGACCTTTTCTTGTAATAATGTCTTGCATCTCTCCCTCTCTTGCTGGTTTCTTAAACTAGGAAACCACTTCTTTAAAAATTAATTACCGGAACGAAAAAACCCAACCCTTCTTCAAAGCACCCACTCCTCCCCAAAACCAGGCGAGCCTATATTTGTCAATTTTTTATTCTAAATATATTTCGAGAATGAGGATTTTTCCATGCACACATCCTGCATCAACCTCACTCTATCTGCATATGACATATCAAATGTAATGGGTAAAATAAGATGAAGTAAATAGTACTCTTTTCTCTCCTTGCACCATGCATATATACTGACGCCACACAAATGGACAGTATGTGAAAAAAATGTTAAAAACTTCATACTTATGAAATCCAGGTTATGAGATTTTCAATAAACACATGAATTTAACCATTCATAAGAACAGTAAATGACAAGTTTATCATGAAAGAAAGAATGTCACATTTACCTAACTCATATTTATGTGATCTGAGGCAGCCATACCTTATCATGAAATACCAAGTTCACAGTGTGAGAGAATATTGAAGACACTGCTAGAGTATAGAAAACATTTTCTGTTTTCAAAACAATTTAAAGTAATAGAACATTTTCCCAGGTCTCTCTACGTACACTCAGTTTAACTAAACCCCGATCTATCTTTTAAAACACAATATTATGCTAATACAAGTCAAAATGGAGCATCTCTTAGCTTGATGGATTAAAGGGAAAATAGTCAGGTAGGACACAGTTTTCATGAGAAGGCCCAATTCTTCCCTTCCTTCTATTTTTAAAACTTCTCATGAGCACCCATTATTTCTCCCCTCCACAGCATCTTTTAAAAAATCTCTCTTACTTCTCCAGACAACCATCACGCAGTATAAAGTTTTCAGAAATGTGAACTTCTTTTCAAGGTAAAATGTAGGCATATTGCAAAGAAACCTTACTTCTGGAACTAGTATTTCCCAGAACGTCTTTGACAGAGTCCTATTAACCCACAATTACTTAGCCTGTGGTGAAATGCGGCCAACTCTTCCCTTCTGAACACGCATTTAATACGCCCATGTTTCATGCTAGTAAGACAGTTTAAATTCTTATTACATTAAAAACACTATTTCCACCTTAAATAAGTTGAATTTGTTACCATACCTTACTTTTGCTTTGCAGTTTTCATCTGTTCCTTGACTGTTGAGTGGTATTAACGGAATCCTTGGGGTACCTACCTTCCAACATTTTAATGGCTCAAGCAAGGCCATAACATTGTCACAAATTATTTGAAATACATCTCATTCTTTAACAGGGGATAGGTGCTGATAATGCGAGCACTGGAAACACAGGTAAATTCTTTCCTAGTGACTATTTTTTTTTTTTTTTGGTATGAAAAGCAGAGCCTTTCAGATATTACCCATGATGCCCCAGAACCAAAAACATCTGCAATATGCTACATTCCCCGTTTGTCGCAATCGACCCACCTATTTAAAGCGGGGGAAAGGAACCATTAATCTACCAAAATACACACACACACACACACAATTCATAGAAAGATCTCTCGTACTTACACGTTGCACTGAGCCGCATGCAGGAAGGTAGCTGTGTCGGTGCCAGCCATGTTGAAGACCTGCAAGACCCAGGTATTCGTGAAGATGTTATTTGATGGCTTTGTGACTTTCATCCGTAAAATATCCCCTGCTTCCCCAGAGCCACCTACAATTTTGCTAATGATGTTCTAATTTTAAACGTGGTGTGTGAGAGACAGGGTAAGGAGAAACGTTCTAGATATTTTAACCTCTTGATGCTACAGCTGTAATGTAAGAATGTGTAAGAAACACCTGAAATGCCCCTTCATGAGTAATCACTTCTTTCCTGCTGAAGCAGAAAGGGGGGGTGGGGGGGCAGCAAGCTCTTGAGCCATGCAGTTCACACCTTCAGAGGTAAGGACCCTGCTTGGTTAGGACAAATGGTAGGACATGCAAGGTGATGTTTGAAATCAAGGTCTCCTTCTCAAACACTTTCTCCCCTCTTCTCCCTCCAAGTAGGTCACCCGTCTCAGCTGATTTTGTGTAATTGGTCTAGTTTGTTAAAAAGCAAAAAGAACCCATCCTGCAGCATATGCTGCCAGGAGAGCTAGTGCCCTACTGCAGAGGGAGAGGGCTTGCTAAAAGCCATTATTGCCAAAAGGGAGCATCACCCACTATGGCCATTTTAGACATTTTTCAGGTCCTGAATTTCTCAAAACCACTTCAGTAGAAGCAGCACAGCAAGGGCGTTTCCAGGTGGCTCCCTGCTAATGACTGCACCGAGCTACAGCCTGGCCACCAAACCACGACTGCACGAGGGCAGCCGAGCTCTGCTCGTCCCAAACACGCAGTGCTCGAGCTTTGCCTTGGCATTCCCCCCTCCCGGGTGACAGCGAACTGCGCTGTGTCGGGGCGGAAGCCTGATTGCTCATTCCCCTCGCGTAGTCCCTAGGAAGAGGTGGGTGCTCTGGGGCGGTCCCTTGCCCGGGGAACAGGCGGCACCGCTGTTCTGGAACCTTCCTGCGCATGCCAGCCCAGTGCCTGCGTCCCAAAATCTGCCTGGCAAAAGCGCGCTCCTCTCTTCCCGACACACCGGCCATCGGAAGAGGGCTTTTTCATATATTGTATTTCCCAACAAAACCTTAAGGTAATTGATTGCGCTTTTGCTTGCTCCTTGTGGGGTACGTAGTGGCTAGAATGTGATGCCCGCTAAGTTTGGAGGGGTTTTAACTAAAAAACCCCAGAAAACCCAAAACCCGAGTGAGACCAGAAACACACACCCCGACAACCGAGGTACAGCAGTACCCTTTTCCCCGCAGCTGCTCTCGGGGACGCGTGTCCTGCATCCCCTAGTCGCACAGCCCCGACTGCGCCGTGCCCGCAGCAGGCTCCGCATCGCCCCGCACCGCAGCTGCCCGAGGCAGGGCCACGCCGGCTCCTCCGCGCCAGCCCGCGCAGCGGTGCGGGAAGGGCAGGCGGCCAGGGCGAGCCCCCCACGCGAGCATCCTCACCGGGCGGGCGGCAGGGTTTTGTTAATGCCACTTCCCATCTTAAGGAGTTCTAGAAACTTTCCGGGAAGCGCCCGGGGCGAGCCGGGGCTGCGCCCCCGGGCTGCCGTAGTGCAGGTGCCCGGCCCCGGCCAAGCATCCGCCCGCCCCGGGGTCGCGGTGCCGATGCGGGCAGGAAGAGATGTTCCGCTCCGCGTCCCGGCCGGCCGGACCGCTGGGGGTCCGCGGGGCTGCACCCACGGGGCTCTACTGCCGCCCCCCCTAAGTCCGCACCCCCGCCGCCGCCCACGCCCCCGGTCCCCGAGCCCCGCAACAGGTACGACCCGGGCGAGCCCCCCGCGGCCGCCGCCCCCGGCACCTTCCCACGGCGGCGGCGGCGCCGCTCCCCCGCCCCCCGCGGGGAGGGGAGAGGATGGGATGGGGGGGCCGGAGCCCCGCGCCCGCCGCCCGCGCACTCACCCCGCAGCAGCCCCGGCTCGGCACGGCTCGCCCACCTGCCGGGGCCCGGCCCGGCCCGGCCCGGCGCGGCGGCGGCGGCGGCGGCTCGCAGCCTCCCGTACTGCAGGAGGCAGGCAGGGGCGGGGGCGGCGGGGCCGTATATACCAGGCACCCCCGCCCCCGTTCGCGGGGAGGGGGGGACGGTCGGTGCGGGGGGGGGGCGGTGCGGTGAGCGCGCGCGCGCGGCGACGGCGACGATCAGGTGACGGGGCAGCCCCCGACACTGCGGAGCCGGGCGGGACCCGCCGGGCGGCGGCCGCGGGGGGCGGCGGGGGGAGCACCGCGCCACGCCACGCCACGCCACGCCACACCGCGGGGCGGGCGGGACGTGCGCGGCTCCGGAATGCCGCGGGAAGGGGCCGGATCGGGAGCGGCTCCGTTCTGGAGCGCCGGGACCCCGACACTCCTCCCCGCCCCCGTCCATCCCGACGCGTGCCCGCTCCGTCGGAGGTGCCGCTGCCGCGGGGGCCCTGCCCGGCCCTGCCTCCCCCGGCGGTCCGTACCGATCGCTGGGGAGCGCCGCCGCAGTGAGTTCCCCGGTGGCGAAGGTACCCGCGGCTCGGGCGAGCGGGGGGAGCAGAAAGCGGGGTGCCCAGGCCGTTCTGAAGTGGGCAGAGGGTTGTGCGGGGGGGCACGGCGGGAGGAGCCTCCTGTGTCCCCGCACCGCGCGCTCTGCTGGCCTGGGGACAGTGCCTGCGGTCCACGCCTATGGAGGGATGAGTTTCATTAAACACACTGACCCCGGGGTTTTCTCTGCTGAAAAAGCACGATCAAGAGGGCTGCACGTTCTCATTGAAAGAGACTGTCAGCCTGCAGTAAGGATGAGCTGACAGCTCGCTTTTACAGCGTGATGCTGGTGAACCTCCGCTTCTGAAGATGAGTGTTTGGTGCAGCCTCCTGCGGGGGAACACCCGCCCTGCCAGGGTCCTTGTCTCCTGTCTGCTGCCCACGCGGAGTGCTGGAAAAGCAGCAGGCTTGGCTGACACGTGATACCCACTGCTCCCCACCTCTGAAATCTGGTGCCTGAGAGCGCTGAGTTACCTAATCCAGGCTTCCGACCCCTCTTCTGGGCAACGGGGCTGCTGCCCTTTTATGCTCACCACCCCCAAACCCCTGGAGAACACAGCCCCACATTCCACCTTACTGTGTCTGTGCCTGCATCCCGATTTTGTGTCGAACGAGAGTTTTGGACACACGAGAACTGAGACGAACTTCAGGAAGCACCTACCTGCATCAGCGGGGCACTGGAGCGCATACCAGGGCTCAGCAAGCAGCTGCGGGCTCAGTGACACATTCACAACCCTCTGCTCTCAAGGGAAATCTTCTATTTAAAACAGGAAAAAACCCAATGATTCCCAAACTGCACTCCCCCTTAAAAAAAAAAAAAATCCCGAACACCAAACCCATCCAAACACCCTGTTTGCTCCTGTTTGCCAGATCATCTACTGATGCCTCTACTCTACTGACATTTTGTCCTGGGGATTTTTTGGGGTCCACTGGTGCTGGGGGCAGGGGACAACTCCAGAGTGAAGCCCCAGCTCTGCATTTTCCTGTTCCATTTCCGGTGTCCCAGACCCGTAGCCGCCCCACTCCCCTGGTTCCACTTGCCTGTCTGCACTGTACAGCAGTGAGTGAGCAGCTCACAGTGGTGAGCAGCCCCTCACCCTGGGCAGGCACGCCCCAGCCCCTCTGCTGTCATTTCCATGTCTCTGCAATTACTATTAGCTTTATGTGCTCCCCGTCTTTGCAGGGTTTGATTGTCATGTGGCTCCTCCCTGCAAATGGCACGTTTTTAGGTAGTTCTCATGGAGGGAAGTGTGCTGGTGCAGAGCTGCCACTCCTGTGTGGGTTTATATCCTCCTTGGGATCAGGGCCCTTTTGGTGGCATAAAATGTGTCTCGACTGATGTGTATTCTTCAGATCAAATCCTTAGATCAAAATGTGTCTATTTCCATGGATGTTTAAATTTTTTTCTGGAAATACTTTCCTAATGTTTATATTTTATTATTATCATCCATTTCATTGCTGCAACCTTTACTCATTTGTGTAGTCTCTGACAGAGAAGAAGCAGCAGTGTGTGCTGGGTTGCACCTTTTTTTTCCTCTGATGGAATAGGTACCCTTCACATTAGTGCATTAGCATCTTTTTCTCCCAGAAAACTCTTGAAGATTTAACCTTGCAGCTTACTGCCATGTAATCATAAAGCTGTGTTTTTCCTGCTAGAAATTTCTCATAGGAACTTGTGTCTCTGACATGATCCACTTACTGTTTTTTCCTTGTCAAGTGCAGGCTTGTTTTTCAATAAAAATAAAAGCAAAGAGCTAATTCTGAAATCCTTAGTCAGACAAAGCTTGCACTGAAATCAAGGGGAGTCTTGTCTTGGTGTAAAGATTGCAGGTTGAGGATCAAAATCATTATAATAAAACATTGTCGCAGGAGCAACATCTCCCACTTCAAAAATAAACATCTTTGCTCCAGTTAGCTATTTATGTAGCTGCAGGAGACTATTGATTTAGGAAAGCTTTCTGGTGCACAGATGCTCTAAACCCTTAGCACTACTAAGAAGCAGCAAAGCTTTGGAGGAGCAGGTTACAAAAGAAGTATAATATAAAACTCTGCTCTGTTCTGCTCCCAGCAGTACTCAGGTAAACCTCTGGCTCACCTTCACCTGAAACACCTCTTTGCCACATCTTTGCCCCATCCTATGCTCAGGTGTTCCCAGCCAGGCTGCACAGCAGTAGAGTTAAACATTTGCCCATGGTGGGGACACGGAGCTTCAGAGCCCAGCAAAGGCACTGAAGAACAAGGGCTGTGTCCCTGCTTTAGTGTGATACACCTGTAGCTTCTCCCTCCTGGCCAAAGAGACTCTTACAAGAGGTACTACAGAAATTCTGATAATTGTTCCAAAATAAGAACCAATCTACTAATCCATCACTAGCACAGATCAAGAGGCAGGGCGGGCAGAGGGAGGGGGGGAAATATGCACAAGCAGCCTGAGTCAAACAGAGAATTTGTCATCATTTTTGTACAAATTTCCCAAATTTCCGTAGTAATGTAATCATCCCATTATACTTACAGTAGAAGAATACTTTCAGAGTTACTTTTGAATACATTAGGTTACATTACATAAAACAGAAAATTGAAAGTCTTTAAACAGTGCTATGAAGTGTTTCCACAGAGTCTGCCTCTAATGCCAATGAATAGCAAAGCTGCAAATAGCAGAAGGAGCCGATTACTTTCGAGTCTTGCAACTTACAGTACCTAAAATTGTTTTTAAGGTACATTTCTAGGAATTAGGCTGGTGACTTAAGTGGGAAAAGAGTAGGGCTTAAAGCCTGTTAAAATTATTTTTGTGGGAGAAGATGGAGTATTTCTCACTGATTCTGCCGTAGACTTTTCCTCACCAGGTGTGTAAAGAATTAAATGCTTTGTTGAGTAATAGCCACCAGGAGCCAGCTTGTTTGGCCCCACCCCAGAAGACATGCTACTCTAACAAGATATAGATAAACTTGGGTCCACAAGCAAATTTTTATCTCAAGGAAAGGCAAGTATGGTATTTCCGCACTAATGCAAACAGATGTTAACATAAAAGAAGCTGAAACAACAAATCACTCAGAGAAAATCTAAGTTGCTCAGCCTTTAATCTATTTAACATAAATAACTTCCATAACTATGGTGAATAGGGCAGTTGATCAGAAGTCCTGGTATGGAGGCTTGGAAGTCATGGTATGAAATCTATTCATCTTACATCCCACGTCTCAAAAGATGGCAATATCCGTGTCTGATGTTCTGAGAAATGCCAATACCACATAACTCCATTTAGTGGCCTATTTACTGAGATCCCCGCTCTCTGCTGAAGTGAAAGTACTGTTTTGGCATAGTTGGAGGATACAAAATTAAGTTGCATGCACTGGATCTGTATGTCAGCATTTAACATTCTTTTAGGGACAGGCAGATGTGGTAGTTCAGCCATCAGGCAACCCTCATGACATGTTCAGGGCTTACCCAGATGCTTCAAGCTTCTCTCCAAAAAGCAGCAATAAGCCTTGATTTATTTGCAGTACATGAGAACAGGGTGGATGCTGTATTACCCTGGTCAGAAGCTGGCAAAACCCATATACCCATTATAGTCCTCTGGACTCTTTTCTCTGAGGAGCAGAGCCTGACTTGAAAAGCCTTATGAAGACAAAGGGTGAGCTTGTGGTTGTGTTGGGGGCACACTTTGTAGATTTGATTTTATTCTTGCCCCTGTGGGTACCATTGCCTTGCTCTCCTCTCAGCTGCTAGCCTTTTTCTCTGCAACAGAGAGATAATATTGCCTTGCTCTGCCATGTCTATTTAGGACCTAAACACCAGTGACCGCAGATAATCATACACAAAATGGGGCCCACAGCTGAGAGATCAAGGCATAGCAAAAATTATTTGGCCATCTAGTACCCACGTGGAGCCACATGCTTGGAGTAATTGCAGTGCTAAAAGCAGCAGACTGCAGCTCAGACCTTCAGAGGTTTGCCAGTTTCCCACGAGGCTCAGGGAAGAGACAGCGCTCTGCTTCCCTCCCTTTACTCCTGGAAGGAATTTCTTTGGACCCTATTGCTGCACATGTGGGTCTGGCAACTCTCTATGGAACGGGACCTAGGAAACCCTGGGAGATATTTCCACTTATGGCTACAAAGCTGCAGCGTGGCTCAGGGGACATCCCTTGTCATGTTCTTAGTCTTCCGTCAGGGAATGATGGAGCTGGGCCATAGCAGACGGCCTACAAAAAATTAATTTATTATTACTGTAGGATGTATGAGCTGAATTGACTGAATTGAAGGGATCGATCCTCATCATTTCCAACGGGTCTGCCCATTCATTTAACAGTAGAAAATTACCAGGGAGGGATCACAGTGGCCACCATCGCCTTGTAACCTTTCAACCTTGTTAAGCTTTGGTTTTACACACAGACTGCTTCTTGTGCTTTCCCATACAGTTTCACATACAATGCTTGTAAGAAGGAGTCCTCTGTATGCCACCTGTCCTCCAAAATGCAAATCCTCCACTTAAAATGAGAGCAATGGGCAGCCTGCAGACTACAGGTGACATAAACCGAGCTCATGATATCATAAAATGGAGCACAAGCACAATGTTTGCATTTAAATTGAGCTCTCTGAACAAATGCTTTGGAATTGTTCATAAACAAGGGATTCCAGTAAAAATGTGACTAATGCCATTAGTCATCAGAAGTGGACCTTCTGCTTGCCACAGTCACCAGTGGCAGAGTTCCTGTTACCTTCAGCAAGAGTAGGTAATGTTACTAGGAAATTTACTGCCCTTACCTAGTATGTCAAAACTGTCAAGGTCCACAGTATGTGAAATGTAATGCTTAATAGCAGAAGAAAAGACTGTTTGGAATACGAGGAAGCTGATGTGAAAGGGGCAATAAAAGAGTACATTAAATGATGATGCCTCTTTTGAAAGGAAATTCACAGGCATCTGGGACCATTACCTTTCATATCCCAGCAATCAGGAAATTAACCTTTAACCCTTCTCTGTTGACCTCCTCTCCTTTCTCTTTTTCTGTTATTCATTCTTTTTTCCTAATGACTGGTGAAGATAGATACAGTCTATGATTTATGCTTCTGAAGGCTACAGTCTGCCTTCTTCCTATACCTTCCCAAGTGCTTCGATGCCTGTGTTCACTCAGCTCTAGAAAGAGTCAAAGCTTCACTCAGATTTACTTCCATGTCATGCTTACCAACACCTGAACTGTTTATGCTTCATTTATTCTGAACCCCGTGTTACCTAATTACCCCTGACCTAGGAATAAATCTTACTCCCATCTTTGCTGTCAGCTGGAGGCAGGCAAAGCACTGGGGGTGTTGGGAGCCCTCTGCTTCAAGGAGAGGTTGGACCCTTTGGACTTGCACAGGGTCCAACAGCACAGGGAGTACATAGAAATACACCACGACCATATTACAAAACTAAAATCAGGATTAGGAGTAGCCTCTAACATCTCATCTCGAGGGAGAGGAATGATGGAATGAATGACTGTTACACCTTCTGATCCCAGGGAGATCTGGCAGATATAGCATCGGATAATAGGCTTCAGAAAAAGTGTGACAACATCACTTCTAAGAACAGAAACGGTGACTATAAAGCCAGCAAACAATGGTCACAACTCTTCAGGGCTATGATGACTGCATACAAAATATCTGAAATGCTGTGAGTTAGCAATATGAGCTTTATCGGGAAAAGAACTAGGAGAACAAGACATGGCCTCTTGTCATGGAAAACGGAAATTCTGTCTGAGTAAGTTCTGAGCAGCCTTGCCTGCAGAGCAACCGAAAATCCTGAGTCATCACACTGAATTGTAAACTGCAATTTGCCGGCTGCAAATCCAGCACTGAATTCCCACCTATGTTCACTACATGTATTGGAAAAGAAATTTTGCTGACATAGCTGCACTCCACTGCATGCAAAAATCTGAGTTTCTCCTATGTTTTTGTTTTCCTTGGAGGTTTCCCCTTCCTGCGTTGGGACTGTCTCTTACCGAGAGCTCAGACTGGCATAAGTAGTCCTCAGACCCTCATGCTCAGACACGTGGTGATTTGGTTCTTGCCTACACACCTGGTTTTTCAACTTTTTTACCTGAAGAAACCAAAGGTCCTTCCCTTTAAGCCTTGCTAAGGTCACACTGGTACTGTTCAGCAGCTCTGGAGTCACTCTGAAGCTGTGTGCTGGTCTGGCCTTGAGGGATGGCTTTTCCTCTAGAACAAATGACCGTGTGGGCACCACCTGCAGTTCCTGATGGCTGGCCCAGCTTTGCAGGGAAGATATATTGTGAATAGGTGATTTTTTTAGGTTACTGGATAGGGATGTGCTCAGCATGATGGAGGGTAGGAGTCTGCTTCCCCACCAGAGCTGCACCATCACTGCTTGTCCCCTGCTCTTATGCAGACCTTGCCAGCTCACGAGGCACCGTTCAATTTATTTCCTCTGGGCCCTGTCAGAGGATTTGCTGCTATTTGCAGAGAGCTTCTGGGGAGGTGTAGTTTTAGCTGGTGTATTTGCCAGCCACACGAGGCAACTGTCTCCTCCTCTGGCTGTGGCAGCCCCAGCATGCTTTGCTTTTTGGTGGGTGCTCCCATCCTTGCAGGAACTGCAGCAGTGCCACATATGCCTGGGATAAAAGGGTGCCTCCTGCTCCTGCTCTGTCTGGGACCAGGAGTGCTCGAGGGATGGCCTGTCAAGAAGCTGGTAATAGAAATAAATGAAGGCGAACTCCCCTCCTATTGTCCACAGAGGCTATTTTTGGTGCAACTATTTTAAGGGTTGTTCTCCTGGCATTCCACATCCTGACATTTCAGCACATTTGCCTCACCTACTGTCTGCATTACTGGGTTTTCAGCTACAGATCATCCCTATCAAGCCACTGCAGTGATTTTTTTATGCCCTATCTATGTTGTACACACAGTGTCATCAGCACCTTTTATTTGTAAAACAATAACTCCAGGAATAAAAGGGCCGTATCCGCTCTCCCTCTGCCCCCAGCACTTAAAAGCCTCAGTATCATTTTAATATTCAATGTATGATGCCTTAGTTGAGCAAAACATACTTTGTGTAGGAGCTGTTTAATAAAATAAAAACATGCTCCAAAGTGACCCACATGGCAGGGGTAATTTAGTATGCTGCTCTTTGTGCTTCCTGTCTTACTTTTGCTGTTTACAGATACTTTTCTCATCTGTTTGCACAGGGAATAGATGCTGACGTTGTCCTTTTCATGAATAAATCTGTTTTTAGCATGTTGGCCAGCACAAAAAAAATTATCAAACAAATTAGAGCCTGAACCTGCAACCCTTTCTGCTGAAAAGAAAACCTGTTTGTGGGCCAGCTCCCTGGCTTACAAGGGGCTTTTTCTGGAGGAAGAGCTGCTCACGTGAGCTACACGTACAAGGTCTCAGAATTTTTGTGCTGCAGAGCTTGACTGCCAGCCAAAGCTGGAGGCGGCTCAGCAAAGGGAATAAAGGTGGTTGTCAGAGACGAGTCTCAATTCCCTCTCCCTCTGCCACCTGCTGTGCTGGAAGGACCAAAGGTTGCTGTAATTTATGCCACAAGTTAAAGTCTTGGTGGAATGGTTTGCCTCCAAAGCAAGAATTATGTCTGTAGTAGCTTTTGCAGCAGGACGAACGTTTAATGGTGCCTCCAAAATGACATGGATTGCAAAGATTGATGGAGAATTCTCCACAAAGGCTGTTAAATAGGACAGCAGCAGCTGTGCCTCAGGTACCCTCTGAGCTGTTGGTGTCTGGAGGCTGGGTCTGAAGGAGAGGCACTTTCCTATACTGTTCTTCTGCCATTAGCCATGGAGACCTTCCTCTGACCTGCTGTGTCTGTCCTTGTGTTCAGAGCTAACACCAAGGGCTCCCAGCTCCTAGTTCCATTGTTTTCCTTTGGCTACATCCCAGAGAGCAAATGGCTAGAAATGGTCAGGACATGGCATATATTCCCCTAAGTGCCATACTTTAAGCTTCCCTCTTCCCTCCTGCCTTCAGTGGGAGAGGACTTGTACCCATCCTTGTGCAGGCGTTGAGGGACCAGCACAATGCAAATGCTTATGACCTGCATCCTCACCAGCTCAGCTGGAAGTGGGTACCCTGGCCAGAGTAGTTTGCCTGGCTCAGAAACGCCACCCAGCTTCAGCCAGGGGATTTTGTGTATAGATCAGGAGGATGTACAGGACAACATCTGAGAGGCAGCAGAGTGCTGCACTTGAGGTTGTCTCCAGCACATGCCAGCTGCCCAAGCAGTGCAAGGATCCCCAAGTGAGCTTGCAGGATGAGCAAAGCATCTTCTCCTATGCAAGAGAGATGCCTTCTCAGGGGTTTTAGCCCAGAGGGCATCCATGGGTTGTCTGCTGCCTTGTGCCCCACACTCTGGCACACCTCTTGCCAGGCTCCTCCTCTGCATAGTGAGGAACAGTTTCAGCTTTCTCAGCCTTTCAAAAAAGAAAAATTGTGTTTCCAGAGACGGCTCCCAGTTCACAGGGTTGTGGACACTGCCTGCCCACAGGTGGAAATAACAGGATACAAAATGTGTGTACAAAGAACTACTTTTATCAATGGATGAATTGTAGTGGTGCAATAATAAAAAATTAAAAACTGGCATGCCTAACCCAGGCCCTCAGCAGCCTTGGCTCCCACTGTGCTGAAAATGGTATCAACCTAAGTCTTTTATGAGCTGAAGCCTACCAGGTAAGCAAAACTCTGCTTGGTATCTTCCCTTGACTCCAGCAAGAATAGTCAATAACGCCTTTGTGTTGTGCCTGGCAAGGAAATGACAAAAACAGCTGCATCTTCAGCCAAGAAAAGCCCTGCAAGGGTAAAGATGATAGGATTTCAACTAAGCAGCAGAAATGCACTTTGGTATGAATAACTTTCTAGGCTAATATGCCAATGCATGCAGGAAACTTGGTTCTGCCAGCTAGTGTTGGTTGAGTATACCCAACAGTAGTCAGCAGCCTGGTGGACACCAGTTTTGACACATGTTGGTAGTTAGGAGAGTTTTAAAGGGTAACCAAGAAAATGCCAGCAAAATCCCATGAAACAGTGCTAGTTTTACAGAACCAGATATGCAAGATGGATTATTTAGTAGATAAAAAAAGGAAATAAAATCCAGAAAGCAATAATTCAATCAGTGACAGATGACTGGACGTATGTCAGAAGGGAGGGCTAATTGAAGAGACGTTTCTGCAAATACCCAAGATGCAAACAAAAACAAGAGTCTCCTGCCTTCTGCAGTGCTGCCAAAGGTCTTCAGGCACAGAAGTCTGGGAGCATAGTCATCAGAACTTCCCTGTATAGGAAATAAACAAGCCCCCAGATCTGACTGCCACACAGAAAAATCTGTCTTTCTCCTCTGAAGGGGCAGTCAGGGCCCCTAAGAGCATGAAGGAGGTTAGTCATGGTGGTTGTGTCCAAGGCCAGAAGGCTACTCCCATTTCTTCTTGCTTCCTCTGCCCCTTGGTGTAACACATTTAATCTCTGTATGAAGCACAGGATGTTCATGTTTGCCTGAAGCACATATTTCAGAAAGACTTTAATAATTGGTTGAAATACTTAAGGGTGAGGAAATCCATAACTTTCTGTGGCAGTTTTCTCCCACTACCCATCAACCCGAGTGCTAAAAACGTGTGCCATATTGTTACTCACAATCCAGTCACCATCCAGTCTTTGATATTTGCTGTCTTTTTCCTCCGTGAGGTCCATATTCTTCCTCCCTTGAGTGGAAAAAGCTGCTGTCTATCAAATAATTCTTCAGTCATCTTTCTGATGAGCTAGACAGATTGAACTCCCAGCCTTCCACCAGAGTAACACCCTGGTTGTCCAGTTGGTTTGGAGCTCTCTTCTTTACATCTTTGCTGACTTTTTCCAAGTACTTCTGTTAACATGGATGTCAGAAATACACACACTATTCCCAGTCTAGTTCCATCATTGCTGCATACAGATGTGCTTAGTTGTTTTTTGTTTGTTTGTTTGCTTTTTGTTTGTTTGGTTGTGGCTTTTTGTCTAATAGATAGCTGTTTCATCCTTGACCACTGGGGTCTCTGGATTTCTGTGAAGGACTGTAGACATTTTTTCTAGCAGCACTGAGCATTTGCACCTCAGCTTGCATTGCTTTTTCCCACAGCCACCACTTGTTTTTCAGGATACAAATCCCTCCTCCTCCAATTTTGGAGCTGGCTCACCCATTCTTTGCAGACAGTCCCTTTCAGTCAGTTGTCCTGCCACTTACTTAATCTTGGCCCTTTATTTTTTAATGTCTGTTACATTGTGAGAGCAAAGGGATTCTAGGGGCGTAGATTAACAGCTTTTATTGATTCCCTTTCTCATACACACAACACCAACCAGCAAACATGAAGTGCAGGAATAGCCAGAGAAAAATGCTCTCTGAGCACAGAGAGCATTGCACTCTGTCCACATCACCCAGGAAAGGATCTTTTTTGACAAACAAGGTTTCCCAGAAATCCAGAGGGACTTTGCAGGACTTGTGAAATCAGAGACAGTTTAGGTCTTTGGTCTCGGGGAAAAATTGGGAGTGTGGTTTGGGATCAGAGCTGGGAAGCACAGCTCTTTTCAAGAGAAAAAAAGTAGTTTGCTTTGTGGATAACCACAAGAGATAATGAGGCAACATGTTTTGAGAAATTTTGTGCTGAAAGTTTTTTGAATTTCAGCAATTTACACCAAGACATTTCTTCCAACATCAAGGAGACAATTTGTGTGAATATATTTGTGATTACATGATCAGTGAAGGCTGTACATGAAGCAAAATCTTTGCCAGTGTTGCTAGAGATAATGGCATTAGGGAGAAATCCCAAGCAGAGATAATTACTCAGTATTTAGTAGGCCTGGTTATGCAAGCTGCCAAAAGAGCAGTGAATGTGAATACCTCCAAGGAAGGACTTTTCTTAATGATGATTTTGTTGTATCACCGTCATGCATTTGTTTGCTTGCAAAGGTGGGGTGTGTGGTGTTTATTTCCCTCAACTGATGTACAAAAGGAATAAATAAAGCTTGGCGAGCTAAGTGAGGAAAGATGGGCAAGTCAATAAATCACGAAGTCATTAAGAGCAGGGAGCAGGTTTTTTATTGCATTGTGAAATGCACAGGAAGCACACAGGCATGAGTCCAGTTACATGCATATTAAGACATGAGCCATTGCATTTTGAAGATTAATATTTAGTGAGCGGGCATCATAAAAGAAGACATTACAGGAGTCAAAATTAGAGGCTGTGAAAAGGTAATTGCTTGCTTTGACCACAGACTTCACAATGGAGCTGGTTTCTACATGCAGTGCAGTTTTGTTGTCTCATTCATTGCTGGGCCATGGTGTTGTGGAGCTGGGGAGGAGCAGGACAGCACTGCAGGGCAGCCTTGGTCACTTTGCTTGCTTTGGCAGAGCGAGACAAGGTGATGGAGAATGGGGAAAGAGAAGTATTCATCCCCACCTCCAGAAAAAGAGAGTCCTTCACTCCCTGGAGTCCATACCAGATGGATTAAAGTAGAGTAGGTAAACAAGAAACAGAGTCTTCTCCCTTCTTCCCCAGCCCCCCTGCAAGGACAGCAGGTACAGCAAAGCGAAGGAGGAAGGCCAGTGGGAAGTTGTGGTGCCCATCCTCAGACTGTTTAGCAGATAGGTGGGTTACCATGTCTGGTTGGGGTGTCCACCAGGTGCAGCAGCAATGCAGCCTGTAGAACATCTGGGTGCTCCAAAGAAACTGGTGATGTGCAGCTTGTTGGAAGGGAACTCGGAGCACCAGCCAAGAGGGTAAAATGCTTACAGGTTATCTCAAAAGGGACTGTACTACCTGGTTACAGTAAAGGTATTTAGGTATTTACAGTTATCAGAAAATGTTTTAAAAGGAAATTAAAACAGGCAGAAGGTAAGCAGCTGGATAAACTGTCAAAAATGTCCTTAAGAAGCCTAAGTTGTGTCCACACCAGGGAAAGCAGAAGAGCAAACAGGTGGAAATCCATAGTAAAAGCCGCCAAAATCGATTTTTGTGGAATAATTTCATTGTTGGTCATAAAACCCAACAACAAAACCATTTTCAACTTCACCAGGCAGAGGCTGCTTGCCAGCCAACACATAGGGCATAGAGATGACTGAGGGGTAATGGGAGCACTTAAAGATGACAGGACCATAAGAGCAAAGGCAGACAAGATCTCTGTGCTGGTGTTTGCTGGAGAGGAGCCTCGGGAGACCTCCCATGCCACAGCTTTTTCCAGCTGAAGATGAGCAAGAAACAGCCTCAGACTGAACTGTCAGAAGAGAAGGTTTTAGAACAAGTTGATGAAATGAATAGCAACAAATCTCCGGGTCCAGCTGGGATTCAGCCTAGGCTCCCAAGGAGACTCAATTACAAGACTGCCAAACTACTGACTACAATGTGTAACCCCTGCCTTCCATCAGTCATGTGCCAGGAAATGGAGGTGGTAAATAGGATACTCTCTTAAAAAAGAAAAAAAAAAAGCTTTGGGAAACCACAATCTTGTCTGTCTGCCTTCCCTTCCAAGCAAATTGTCATGCAATGTGACGGAAAAAAGATCAGACAGACAGGTTGAATTGATACCCAAGAACTGTTACAGCCCTTCAGAAGAGCTGGTATGCCTGTAGATGAGGATGGCCCTCTGGACACAGTTTATTTGGCTTCCCCAAAAGGTGATGACAGGTCTGTCACCCAAGTGTCTGCTTATCGTTTAGGAAAGCACACAGATGTGTCTCTATAGTGGCAGTGTTGATGATTTGCACTGAGTTTTGTTCTCAGTCTTGTGTGTGAGCTGGATCGAGCTCTGCAGGGGCTGAGGAAGAGGAAAGTCACCTGTCCTGTGGCTCATGCCCCACTTGGGCAAACCTCACTATGTCTTGGAGCTCCTGCTGGGGATGTGGAGTCAGTAAATACCATCATCATCTTCATCACTGACAGAGTGTCTTAGCTTAACACAAACCCCACAGTGCTATGTGATGTACAGAGGCAATAATGATGAAAAAACTGGGTTCTTGCCCATAAATATTGTAGCTACAATACATACAGCAAATGCTTAGAAACCGTATCCTAGACTGGATTTGATTCTTCTGTGAGGGATGGTTTTACTTCTCAGCTGAGCACACCACCAGGGCTAATGTTTGGGTCAAAAAACCCTTTGAATCCCACATCCTTCCCTGCAGCACTGCTGCCTGACCACCATTTTGCTTGTACAGTGCATTTTTCCAATCTTGTTCTTGTGTTTATTGGATTGTGTCTGCTGCTGGAGAAAAGATCCTGAGTTTTCCAAATTGGTTTTGAACACTAATCTCAACTTGCAGCCTACTTGTAAGCCTATTTAGTTTGGTGTTATCTGCAAGTAAAATAAATATCTACGCTATTCAAGGAAATATGAAAAATTCCCATTTTTGAGCTGACAGGCTTGTTTCTGTGCCCTAATTGGGGTATACTGGGAAGGAAACTTGGAATGGTTCTTTTTTGGGATTCGTTTGGTCCTGTTTTGCTACTTAGAGTGAAAGACCATTGCTCCAGGTTATAGAATCAGGTGATAAACTTGTTTACAGGGTTTAAAAGATTAAATCAAATAAGGAAGCTGCTGGATGCGCATTTAAAAATAAATTTCTGGTTTTGCCTTTAAACTTGAATAGTGGTATATAATGGGATGATTAAAATGGAGAATGAGGAACTCTGTTGCTTCAAACGATTTAATCAGTTATTTCCGTAGGAGCATGTCAGGGAACCAAGGACACTTGATTTCTCTTCATTGTTCTGCATAACTGATTATATTTAGGTCATTATATCTGAATAAACAAAATAACATTCTTAAAAACAAAAACAAAAAGAAGAATTGTGATAGAAGCAGCAGGTTAAGCGTGGAAAATCAGATTTAACAATTTCCAGAGTCTTCTTTTCCTATTGATGAACTGGGGATTTACATGACTAATGTCTATTAAAACACTTAAATACCCTTTGCCTCAATGGGAACTGACAATGGGAAAATAAATCCTGCCTGCAGCCCATTCTGTCATATGAATCGAGCCTAAGAGTGAGTGGTACGGTTTCTTGGTGGGGTATTGGCTGGGGTGGAAAGCACAGCCAATGTTCATATAAGAGGCTTTCATCTCTGAAGGCAAATGTCAACATCAATTTACCTCTGGGATAAGTGAGACCTCCTGAGGGATCTCAGCCCTGTGTGGAGGGGTCAGAACATGAATCCAATGCCCACATTTTAACAGATGTGAGATCAGGCTGGCAGCCATGCAGGGAAAGGCTGAGGAATGTTGTGAGAGTGGGATATTGTCCAAATTAGGATACTTTTTGAATGTGGAAGAAGGAGGACCAGTGATCAGAAATAATTTTTTCTGTCCTGAGCACCAGGGAACAGTTGTAAATAAGTTTCAGTAGCTGTTTTCTCTGTTAATAAAACAAAACATGTAAACACATCCTAGACGGCCATCCATCACAGACATTTTGCATCACATACGTTTTATGAATATTAGATAATGGAGGAATGTAACAAATAGCCATTTTTGTCTCCCTCTTGAATACCAAATAACGGTTATTAGTATCTGTCAAATAAATAATGTGAATAATTTAACAAGACATCGCTATTGTGCAAGAAATGATATCCCATTCTATTAAGCTTTGGAGTCAGTTATTGTGCAAAGATAATAAATACATGCAGTAGCTACAGCAATTACGCCCTAGAAATCTACTTCAAGTGTTGCACTGCTTTAAGAAAAGGAAACCATTTGGGCTCTCTGCACACCACGCAAATTATGTGCCAAATCTTCTGCTCATGTCAACTGGCGTGGCTCCAGCTGTTCCAGCTGTGCTCTGTATACAGTGCCCTTCTGTGACACACCTTCCTAGCTCCAGCTCCTTAATAAAAGTGTTTGTGACCTTATCATGTCTACTTGCCCTCTCTGCTTAATTTTCCCAGATTTTCCCAGCAAAATCTGCCAGAGGTTTTGCAGGTAAATTCTCCAAACCTGCATGAAAGTAGGGGACCAGGAAGGGAAGACAGATCATGTCAATGAAGCCAGTATCTGTCTAAGTGATGCATCTACAGGAAATCTATCCTAATGCTGTTGGTCAGAGAGCCTCAGGCATAAAGAAAGGTGTAACATGAAATAATAGATTAAAAGGATTTCAGTGATCACTCGGAGGTGATGATCCTGGAAGGTGCTGGCCTCCCTGTTGGAACCAAACAGGGCCACACTCGCCTGCTCACAGGCTCAAGATTGCATATCAAATAGCTTACAACTATTTCAATGATCCTTCTAGATTCCTGCTTGTTTCTCATTATTTAATGGATCAGAATAACTTGGTAAATATTATTTAAAATTACTATTTAGGACTGTAGAAGCTATTCTTACAGAAAACATTGGGGCCATTACCTTTTGCTGGTATTTTATGTGATAAAATGTTTCTTTCTGTACATAGAAAAGTGTTTGCATTATTTTATTATTGCATATTTGCATATTGTTTTCTCTGCTGGATGCTTACTGCTCATTATTTTTTTCTCAGAAAGAAGCTAAGGAAAAACATATATCTCTCAGCTGAATTTTGAAAGCTTTGAGATGAGAGCTGAAAATTTTTTTGTGGCCAAGAACCTCATGTCAGGACATGCTTTTTACCATCCCCATCCCAGACTTGTTTAGAATATATGAATAAGAATATAAGAATATTTTTAAAACCCTCCATTGTGGAATGCATCTGCTTATTAACTGCTGACCACATGGATGTTATCTGACTTTAAATGACGGGATCAATTTTTTAATATCTTTCTCAGAAAAAGGATGCAGAAAGCTACATGAAAAAGGAACTATCTTAAAGCTAATAAAGGAAATGCCTCAGACATTGGAAGGTGCCAAAACTAAGACAGACTGGTCACGTGTCATTTGATTGTGGTGAATCTACAGTATCTTAGGGCCCAATGAGTTCTCTAAAGGACAACTGAGCTGTGGAGTGCAAGAGATTGGCACTGTGTACACCAGGGGTTTGCCTCTGGAATTGATCAGAGCTGCAAAACCAGCTGAGTGGTTCTCTGCATCTCATTTCTCCCACCAGCAGAACATGGGTTGCACATGGCAATGTGCTGTGGGCAGACAAAGGTCTGTTCCGTGGCACAGCCAAGCCCTCACCTGGAATCTCAGCCTAGCCTTGTTTTCTGCCACAGAATCCCTTTGTGAGGGTAGAAAGACACATGAACCAAGCTATTCAGAGATGGCAATTTGCATGTTGTGGTACCTAGCTTGAAATCCCAGGATTGGTCTTGCAGGAGTACTTGGCATGCACAGTTGCATCTGAAATCAATAGAGGCTGTTTTCTGAGCCTATGAAGTGCTGTAGAAAATATGATGTACTATGAAATGATAAGCCTTAGGCATTTCAAACCCTCCATCCTGACTTAGTGGGTAGTTTGGAGAGCTTATTCAGTGTGTCTTGGCTCTGTATGCATAACCATCTCCACTGATAATTCATCTCACCAGAAGCACCGTGAGAGTCAGTTAAATGTTTGTGAAATGCTGCTTTCAGAGCAGGATGTGAAAAGTCTGCAATAAATAAGACAGTCATGCATTGATGATGAGGACAGGCAAGATATTGAGGAGTAATTAGTGAGGGAGGGGTCAAGTGGAAAAAAACCTCAGTTGTATAGTGAAATAATTAAAGATGTTTTGTAACCCATGTGCCTATAGGAAGTGGTAACAATTGCTCAGACAACCATGCAAAATTAAACATTCATTTAGGAGGTCTTGTGTAATACATTCACCAGTTGCTTTGGTATTTGCAGAAGTGAGGTCTGAGCACATCCCCTTGGTCTAAGAAAATATGATTGCATCCATATTGATATTTTTATATCAGATGAAAAACCGACACTTGTGTTTCAAAGAGCACGAGGCACAAATACCACCTCTGCTGGCAATGTTTGATGGACTCCTGCAACTACTATTTCATATGAATTTTAATGATGAGGAAATGGGGAAAACCCAAAAACACACCATAAAAAAACTCCTCATCAAAACTCTGTGGAGGGGTGTTGCTGTGCTATAGAGATGCTGCCTGCCTACAGATGTTTTCATTGTTCAGCTCCTTCTTCTCGAGCAACCTGGACTTTTCATTCAGTGTAAATGACAAAAAGGAAAATAAAAGGAAAAAATAAAGAGAAAAAGGAGCACTGTATGGATGTCTTTACTGAGATATGGTGGGGCTGAGAAGCTTTCTGGTGGATTTGCCCACTCTTTTGGAAACATGGAAAAATAAGGCACATTTACAAGCCCCATCTAAATTAACATTTTCAGCTCAGTTTTCAGGGGATTAAAGTGGTTGTTGGATAAACTTCCGCTTGAAGTAAGATACTTATTCCATCAAGCAAAGGAGGCTACAAGCTTGGTAAGGCTGCTGATTTCCATTGTTGTATCAGCTCTTGCCCCAAGTAGTGGCACGTTGCAAAAATGTTATTTGAGAAAATTACAATAATGTTTTCTGATATCTGCTCCAAATACACAAAATGCAAATTGTTTTGAAAGAGATGAATAGTGTGTTGCAAAGCACCATGCAATTAAATAATTGGTTGTGAACATCTTTTCTCATTAAAATGAAGCAATTGTAAATAACAGAATGGTATTTAAATGAAATAGTATGTAAGGCCAGTAAGAAAGATTTGCAAGAAACATTTGTAATTGCATTATCTCTAAGTACAAAATTTATAAATTATAATGAATTATACAAATGTATCCTGACATGAAAGGGAAATGTTCGATCAAGAGGCTGAATATGTAAGGATTAAGTTCTTTTTATTGAGGAAGTTTCTCCTGCCTGTGTGCAATATTCATAAAATGCGTTACAAGTTTATAAACAGAATATTTGTTAAAATAAGAATTTAGCATGGAAGGTGTATTTTAAATATTTAATGAAACAATTATGCTGTATTAACACTATGTTCTTTATTTCTTGGATTAAAAATTCACAGGGATTTTTATCCCTCTCATTTTTATCTGTCATAGACTTTATAAGTTATTCCCCATATGTTTTCTGAATCAGCTGAGTACTAATAATTTTCATATACATTTTAGAATACCTGTACCTTGTTCGTCAAATGTATTATAAAAATAAGAAAGTGGACTCCAAGCCTGTCTCACTGCAGATCTCCTGTGTGCCTTTGGGGCAGTTAACTGAGCTTTGCTTTTGCAAAGAGGGCCTGGGATGAAGACTCGATCCCAAATATCTTCCCTGGCTGAACTTCCAGGTGCTGCCCAAGCTGAATCAGTGGTGAGGTGATCCTGAAGTCAAGTTTCTCACCCAGAAGCCACCAGGAAGCCACTGCACCTTTCTGTAGGGCAGACACTGCTTGAAGCAAAGGGTTCTAACACCAAGTCCTGCACCATCTCAACCAGCTAACTGGATTTCAGGTGAACCAGCAAGTGAGGAATAGCAATCCATGGACAGACATGGAGGTACAATCATGAAACAGAAAAGGAATGGTCACAAACTCCTGGCTGGTTACAGCTTGGAGAATGAAATGCTGCTCTGGCTGCTAATGGCTGCTGTCAGAGCTGAAGCACCTCTTCTACAGAGACAGGTTGAGAGTTGCTGTTATTCAGCCTGGAGAAGAGAAGGCTCCAGGGAGGCCTTAGAGCATTTTCCAGTACCTAAAAGGGCTACAGGAGGAATTTCTTACAATGGAATGTAGCAACAGGACAAGGGGAAATAGTTTCAAACTAAGAGATGGTAGAATTAGATTGTTAGGAAGAAATTCTTCTCTACAGTCTTGGTGAGGCACTGGCAGAGGTAGCCCAGAAAAGCTGTGGATGCCCCCTCCCTGGAAGTGTTCAAGGCCAGGTTGGATGGGGCTCTGAGCAACCTGGTCCACTGGGAGATGTCACTGACCATGGCAAGGGAGCTGGAACAAGACGGTCTTTAAGATCCCTTCCAACCCAAATAATTCTATGATTTTATGACCTCTTTTAACTTGTGGAAAGTTAGGTTGGAAACCTAATGAAGGGCAAGGTTTGATACTAACAGGCCTAGCATCTTTGTGGCTTTCCCACAAAGCTGTGGCTTTCTCAGCAATGCTATCGAAGAAGTTAGAAATTCGGAACTGCAGTGATGTCTTGCAAGCAAGCTTTTAGAGAAGGATTTAACACAACATCAGCCAGGACAAGCATTAATGGCAAACTTCATGGAGGATTTGTCCAAAGGTGGTGAAAACATCCTGTGAAACGGAGACAGAACTCAGTGTTCCAAGGTCAAATTTACTGTTAGCTGCATAAAGACGTTTCTACATTTTGCTTTGCCCGAGATATCTGTGTAATACTTGCAAGGAAACTGTTTCGGAAAATGGCTCTCTGGAGTGCTACTATGCTGCTCTGTGCTCTGGAGTGTAACAAGGCAGAACTCACATCTCATTTCAGGCACTGTTTTTCTCATAAGAGAACTGATCCCAGATTAGCTCTGAAGACAACAAAACACTACCTGTAGCCATTTTATTTTTATTTGCTGTGGGATAAAAAGAAGATAAACTAAATGGTTTAATTGATGCAAGACCCGCTGCTCAAGCAGCAAGTTTTATTACATGATCAATTTAAATACAAAGAAAGAAAACCCTGCTGTAGCAGACCCTAGCCTGGGTACTGATAGAGCACTGTCAGCACTTGCAGTAAAGGACCCTGCTTCTGACAACTGAATTTATTAGAAAGAAGGATCTGGGCTCCAATGGATTCAGTCTTGATGAAAAATTCATGGATTTATAAGTCTCCTTTGAGCTTTTTGAAACATTAAAACCTATTTTTATTTGTATTACGTTGATTTTAATGATTATTCTCTTATTTGTGAACTGTGCATAAATATTGACCTTGTCAGATGTTCGCTCCCTCCACCAGTGGAAGGACTCTGGCAGCTCCCTGTGCTCTGCATCTTCTGCTGGGCTCAGAAGGAGTGTCTGGCTGATGTGGATGTATTTTTGCTCCATTCATACGATTAGTTTAAGAATATATTTATAGAATAATTATCTGAAGGTAGTGTAACTTGATGGAGTAGTGATTTCTAAAATCAGATGAGTTGAGCAAGAAATGTCATTTGTGCTAATCTGTCTGAAACTGGGTAAGTGTGAAATGTGCTGTAGGGAGGAATTATCTCTTCTGCAACATTATGGGCCAGGAAAAAAAAACCCTGTTTATTACAAAAAATATATTTATAACAAAATCTTAACTTATTCTCAGTCATTTCTGTCCAAGTTAATGCGTTATTAATTGTGCATTTTCAGATATAATTTGGGGGGGTGGGACAAACTATCTCTAGCACTGCAGCCACTTAACGGTAACAATCACATTTTCTTTTTAATAGAGTAAGTTAATTTTTAAAGTGATCTACAGAGGAACAGATGGGGGAACGAATTCTCTGTGGGCATCTCCTGCTACACCAGCACTCGGAGCGCAGAGCAGTGCTTAGTGCCAGGCACATCTACCTTGCAGTTCTTCCTTCCCTTGTTCTCCTGTTATCTTATGTCAGATGACCAGAAATGCAAAAGCAGCCTCTGAAGGTAAAAATCCCTCTGGTGTTTGAGCAATCTGCTTCACAAACAAATTCCTTGCTGGGCTGCAGCATCCAGCAGCAGAGTCCCATCTTCGGAGTTTGTCTGTGTTGGTAAGCACATCCAGCAGCAAGGGAGGAACGTGGCTGCAAAAGGAGAGATGGGAGGGGAGTCCCTGGCCCAGTGATCGCAGTGAAAAACACAAGAATAATTAACTGCTTCCTCGTCTTCTATTTTGTCTCTCTGCTGACATGTGGACTCCTGCTAAGCAGGAAGCAAAAACCCCACTGGCTTCAGTTAAACTGGGATTTCACTCCAGATTTCATCATGCTATTTTCTCATAAATTATTGCTCCACTAATTTATCTGTAGAAAAAGAGAGCAGCAACACATCAGCCAGAAAGCAGAATTGAAATGTGGGTTTTCCATGTCCTGTGATTTTGGAAGGAAGCCTTGGACAAGGGGGACTTGGAGGCTGCTCTAGTGGGTGGTCTAAGCAGCTCCTCATGCTCCTGCAGTGTGCCCTGTTCTCTCTTCCCCATGCACACACACAACCTGATGCCAGCAAAGGGGCTGGATAATAACACCTCATAGTTTTAATCCAAATTTTTAAAGAGAAAATGTGCCTCAGGTTACCAGCAAGAGCGTGGTATCAGTTCAGGCACCCAGTTCAGAGATGCTGCAGGGAATAACAATCCCACTACTGCAGGAGGAACAGCCATGGGTGGCTCAGGCTCCTTCAGGGTGCCAGACCTGCTCTAGACAAGCAAGAAGAATCCTACAACATGCAGTTGTTAATAATAGCAATTACAGCAGAGCAAGTAGGACAGAAACTGATAAAACCTCTACCCTTCTTACCGACTTATATTTTTCTTCAAAAATGTTGCCTTCATTTACTACCGCACTCTGAACCTCAGAGAGTGCAAGAGCTGAACATTGGTGCATGAGAGAAATGCACCCTAGCCCATGAAGCATGATGGTGTGAAGCATTTTTAACCCTTCTATTAAAGTGATTTATGAAACAAGTAGAACTGATCTTGAGAGGACTGTATTTAGACATGTAAGAAATTTAGAAGGGGAAAAAATCACTTTAGTAAAAGCTGGTGCCTTTTCATTTCAAAGAATGAAATTATTGCCTATTGTATTCATTACTAATGACAATAATGTTGTGTTTATCTGACAAATTTAGTTCCAGGCCTTCAAAACAAGCAATGAGTTGCCCCAGAACTGTGCTGTAATAGCACTGCATCTGCCTGAGCTCAGACAAGGAAAGGGAGTGCTGGGAGCTGGTAGGAAACAGCACACCCAAGGAGGAGGCATCTGCTGCCTGGGGAAGTGCCTCCTGTGATACCTGGAGAGCATGTGGACACACATCATCCCTCTGCTACTGGACAGGGGTTTGCAAGATGTAAATCTCAGATGAGAGATGACAGGAGGCTGTGGGGCATCAGTGATGTTTCTGGGAAGATGTCTCAGGAGACAAGTATTGGTGTGACAGCTACTGATGTGCCCAGCCCCTGCTGCTAGTGATGCCCAGTAACACAGGCACCATGCAGGGCATCTCCTGGCCAGGATGCCAGCCATGCTGCTGGTTCCCTGAGTCTCCCTCCCACTGGAGCTTTGCCACAAGCAGCAGCATTTCTCCAATGTGATCAGGCCCATCCCAGGCTGCTGAGAGCCACTGCTGATGCTCCACAATGAAATGTGCAAGCTTAGTAGGGCATATTTACACATCTTGTCATTTAGGACTGAAATTTGGGGATGAGTTAAAGCCTCAGCTTTAAATTAGATGCTCCAGAGATACCTGTTTCTGTAGGCTTTGATTGAAATGAGCTTTTTCCCCCCTAGTGAAAAAAGTTCCATAATGTCTGCTTAGACTCTGAAACCACAAAGTCTAAGCAAAAATGAAACACCCTCTCTGGAAAAAAATGCAGTTATCTGAGCATTTTAGAGTTATGATAAGAATTTTAGACTCGTGCTGGGAGTCTTTCAATTTCAATTGGACCTATTCCCTGCTGATTATCGCCCTCCATCCTAAACAGACACCTGTGCGCTCATGCAAGTTTGATGTCACATAATCACAGAATATCCTGAGCAGGAGGGAACCCTCAAGGATCATCTTTTCCAACTTCCTGCCCTGTACAGGATATCCTGAGAATTACAAGATACACTGAGAATCATGTGTCTGACAGTGTTGTTCAAACTCTTCTTGAACTCTCTCAGGCTGATGCTGTGACCACTTTCCTGGGGAGCCTGTTCCAGTGCCCAGCCACTCTCTGGGTGAAGAGCTTTTCCCTAATATCCAGTCTAAACCTCCTCTGACCCAGCTTCATGCCATTCCCACAGGCTGAACAAACCGAGAGACTCCAGCCACTGCTCATGTGGCACCCCCACCTCAGTTGTTCCTGGTATGGCTTCCCCAGCATGTTATCTCATAGCATGTTATCCATCTGGATGGCCCAGAAATGGTTGGGCCAGACTTCCAAGTACTTGAGATGAGTTCACATCAAAAAATAGCATTATATTTGAGGAGATGAAGGTTTTAAAGCCCAGGTTTACTCCTAGCTGTTTCTGGACTCCTAGGACCTCCAGCAGAGCTGTTTTGCCTTTTGGCCAAGCTGAGGAGCACTCTCAAAGGTAAAATACACTAAATGGCTTGTGCCTATGTGGATTAGAAATGAATCACTCTGTCATAAAAGGATCCTTTAAAACAATTGCAAATTGCTTAGGTGGGCATTACATTAGATTGTGCTTTATATGTGACCAATCAATATAAGTATATATATTGTAGCTTGTGTACATAAGTATGTAAAGATGCATCAGTTCCTAGCTAATGAAATATTCATGTAGGTGTGGTGTCATGGGCATCTCTCCTCACTTCACCACAGCCAGAGAAAAGTCTGCAGTAAGTGGAGGACTGGCAATCTCATATCTTGGCTGCTCAGCAGTGAGAATCCAAGAACAGAACAGGAAAAGACTGATACATTCAAATTATGATGGCTTTGCAGAAAAAGAAAAAAAAGGCATCTATTCCAGCTACAGTGGTGGTGTTAATCTTATATGAGAGCTTTCTCCAGGTTTGCCAGTGGTGGCTTTTAGCAACATCAAAAGGAGTCTTCTTAAGGAAGGGTTCAGCTCTTAGAATGAATCCTGGATAACTGTGGACAAGTTTACCTCCCTTTTGACCCAAAACTATTGGTGGTTCTAGCATGAGTTAAGGAATGTCAATTTACACACCAAGATTGATGTCCACAGAGGCAAATAGGAAATAATATGCACCCCATCAAGATTTTCCTCTCCATAAATCAAATTTCTGATTCTGTTATGTCATGAATCTCATGACATGAAAGAAGGTCTAGGCTTTTTTTCACCACCTTGGACCACTCCTCCAATGTATCACGAAACCATTTTAAAAATGCAATTTAGTTGGCCTGGTTCCCAACAGAAAAATAACCTATTTCTAGCCCCTACCAGTTGCATCTTGTATATCCTTCAGGGACCAGCCAAGGGGCTTAAAGAGTCAACCCATGTTATGGGTGCCAAATCTCTTAGTTTATCATTAAGTCGATAATACACTTCAATCTCATTACTATTCTATCATTAGGATCTGAGTGGTTTGAGTGTTTGACTAAGTGGAATTTTTTTTCTCCTCAGAGGTATGTGAGATGCTGCCTCTCAGCAAGGTGTCCTGAAAACCTTTTCTTAATGAACAAGTGATTAAAAGCCTTAAGTGCAAGCAAGCATCCAAACCACAAGCTGCATTATCACAGAATGAGCCAGAACCAGGCTAACGCTCAGCACTGAGCTCCTGCACTCAGATGCTCTCGACACTCTTGTTCTCTCTCAGTGGCAGCTGCTGGGCAGTGTCCCACGAGCAGGCTGTGCTGTGGCCCAGGATCCACCATGGATGTCTGGCTTTGCCTCTGCCATGCATACCAAAGCCACCCCAGGCAGAGCTGGCTTTTCCCTTGTTGCTGTGCATGTCCCTGTTTCTGGTCCCAGGCAGCTCAGGAACGTGCTGTGAGCATCCTGCTCCTACCCAGGCTGTGCCTCCTTTGAGTTGGCTGCCAGGACTAGCACAGACAGGGAGTGAGAGTGAGACTAAGTCCTCAGTAGTTTTCACTTCTGTGCTATCTTTCACAACATCAGATTTTAGTATTCTGTTTATTTAGTGTTTCCTGTGGAGGTACATGAGATAACACCTGGACTTCAGCATCCCTTCTCAAGGCGTGGAGATGACTATCAAAGGAACACATATGCAAGGAGTGTCAGCCAAGGAAATGCAGCTTTCCCAGAGTGGAATCTAGTCCTTTAGAAATCAGGGGAAGTTAGCCAATGGTCTAGAGATCAAATGTCACCTGATTTTCTTCACTAGATGTGAGCGTTGTGCAGGCATACCAAGGGTGCTGCTTCTCTGAGGGATCCCTGCGTGCTGCCGAGGCAGCCTGTGCTTGGTATCTGCTTGTTCCCCAGTTAGGTGTGAGAGGAAGAGGAAGGCTCTGGGAAAGCAATGGTGGGTGTTTAACACATCATGCCAGGACCTCCAGGACCTCAGCATAGAACCAGACCAATGATGTGTATCTGGACGGGGTCCTTCTAGTGGCATAGGCTGCTTATTATCTGAATGAGAAAGGTGGAGAGATAAAAATAAAACCTTCTGCCTGACCTTTGTTAGAAATTTTTCTTCCATTTGTTTCTATTTCTGCCCTCTTCTCATTTTTTTTTCCAGTAACTGAAACAGCAGGACGAGCTGACACTATCTGTCATTACCCACATCATTTTCTGTGACATTGGTTCAATTAACTGCCCTCACAGATGTCTTCATGTTCCCGAGGAAAAAAGTTTCATTTCCCCAGCCTGGGAGAACCTATCTGTAGGGATGTGGACAACTTTGTTGCTTTGCTGCCCCATGGAGTTGTCTGGCTGATATGTTCTGTGCTGGCTTCATCATTTTCTATTTCTTGCTGACCCCAGAAGATGTGGGTACCAGGTGTCTGCACCATCCCGACCATCATGTCTGAATTTCACCACCGCTGAGCAAATTAAACCTCTGACCTGGCCTTCCCAGCAGCTGCTACCCTGTGGCTGTTTCACTCGTGTTAAGCAGTTGTGTAAGCTCAGAAGTGGCTGCCTGAGCAGGGATCCTCACCGATGGCTGGATCTGCCCAAGGCAGGTGCTGTGGATGAGACCTGAGGAAGAGCCATTCTGTATCACAACTGCAGAAGAGCAGCTCAGTTTGCCTATCTCTCTGCTGGCTGGTCTATTCTGGATCATCTTTCTATTGCAATTCTTTCTAGTAACCTGAAAGTAACACCGTGGGCTCTGATTTAGCTTGTAGTTTCTATATAGATAGCATCTAGGCACTTATGGCTTCCTCGTAGTTTGTCATTAAGGTCTGTGTATTAATTTCCAGAACTGCCTTTTTTCTTCCAGAGGCACCTCTTCTCCTTCCAGTCATTTGAGATACTGGCAGAAAAGGAACATTTTGCATTTGTAGACACAGGGCTATGACCTTGCTTCAACTGAAGAAGACTTTTGACAGAGGAGAAGTTAGTACAATCCAGGTTGTAATAGACTTATCTGGTTCCAGACCTTGGTTAACATCTCATTCCTCTTCTCTTGAAGAGGATCTAATATACCTCGCCCAGGGCTGTGAGCAGAGTGCTGATTCACTGGAGACCAGGGAATCCAGGAGAAATACTTTATTAACTTCTCACCCTGCTGGTAGTCTAGGTGGAGGGGGGAGTGAAATGGAGGCTTAGAATTAAAAGTCTGATAATTTGCCAGGGAGATGATGACAAAAATCAAAAGGGAAAGCACATTTTATTTGCAAAGTTCAAGAAGGGTATTACAATCAAGAAGAGGAAAGCAAATTGAAGCATTAAAAATAAAGCACTTGATAGGAGCTCATTGAAAGGGTGGCTAAAAAGTATTTCACTCAAACTCTCTCATGACACCATCACATTCCCCTGTTGTCTCCATTTCCCCCCCAAGTCACATCCATTAATTGAGTTACAGCTGTTTGTGACACCAGCCTGGCTGCAGCCATGGTGTGGCTAAGCACAGGCAGTTTCAGGCTGTGCAGGAAGGAGCTGCTCTGGGTAACTCTGACCTCTGATCCCCAAAACCAGCTTCGCAGCCCCTGACCCTGTGCTGGGCTGGGTGTTGCAATAAGGTTTATATCACAAGACAAGATGGTCAAGTCACTAGAGAAGTCCCGTTGAATATTGAATTTTAATGCCTTGATCCGTAAGGAGTTGAGAATTTTGTCTCTTTCCTTTCCTTACAGGATGGGCTGACCCAAAACAACAGTGATGGGCAGTGGCTAGTTAGAGTCTCTGCTTAGTCTGGCATGATGATGGGGAGTTGGCAGAGAAAAGTACAACTTTAGCTAGAGCCTGGCTTTCGTGCTCACTGCTGTTCACTTGTGCACACAGGAAGCCCAGAGATGCTTTGCAGGGCCTGGAGCAGAGCGGCTGCCACTGCTGCCACCACCATGCCACAATTCCCCTCTCCTCCTTCCCTGCCCGAAGTCCTCTCTGAAAGCTTTAGCTGGTGGCATTTCAGGGATTTCTGCTTAAAACCTGAAAACTATTTTATCAGCTTCAAAGGAAAGGGGAAATGTCCTGTGTGAAAGGTGGCCTCTCTACCATAAATGCTTCTACAATCATCCACTAGCCTTTGAAGAATGTGTGTGATACACACATTTTATATATATACATATATATGTTTCTTTCCAATCCATCAGGCTGCTTCTTAGGTACCACTACTGTGTACAGCTCCCAAGACAGTATCAACACAAGGCAGAAGTGAACTGCCTGGTACAGTTTTACTTAAATAGTACTACAGCCTCATCTGTGATTTAGTTGCTAAGCCTGAAAGATCTGAGGACACAGATACCAGGTCAGGCCAGCCTCTGTTTAGCTTGGTCTTGGAGTGGAGAACTGGAGAAGCTGTAGGAAAGAGGTGGGAACAGGGTGCACACCAGTGCTGCTCTCCCATGGCCACAAACCCACCCACACACTTCACCATCAGAGACTTTCCAGGAGATTGCAATCTCCGTGAAACTCATCCTTTCCCACAGCAGGAAGTCAAAGAAAAGCCAGGACATGAAACAGTGAGAAAAAGCCTCAGCCAGACCAGTTCTTAAATGTAAGCTGCTTTTCTTCAAAAGCATAGCATAAATATTTCAGCAATTCTTCTGATATTAGAATTACCCAGATGGACTGAGATAAAAAAGCAGTCTCAAACAAACATAGTGCATCAAATTTCATTGTATCAAATCGCCTCCACTTGCAGGGTACACACCAGAGCTGCGGGAATGGCAGGTTAGATTGCATGGGCGGGGCAAGTTCTCGTGTTATACTAAACATTTGCATTGATTTCAAAGGCCTAATAATTGTTTTAATGATGCAAACAGAGCTGTTGTCTTAATTCTGACCAGTAGTGTGGGGAATGCAAAAGCTGGGAGCAGGGCAGATGGAGATGGCAGAGGAGGTCAAAGTGCTTCCCTTTGGGGTCTTCAGCCTCATGGGGTGAGCAGTCTGGGACATATCTGATAGGGGAACAGGGAAAGGGGAATGACACTTCTCTCAGCCTACCACCAAAACAAACACCTAAAAAATAATTTAAAAAAAAGTCATTCCTGAACTTCTCACACAACAGAAGAAAATGTGTGAGGAAAGCAAAGTCCCTGTGCCCATCAGACACTTCTCACTTCTGTGGAAGCATGGGCACACGATCCTTGTATGCTAGGGCTTTGCTGAAGTGAAGGTAAATACAATGCATGGGATTTGGGAGAGACCTGGCACAGGAAACTAACAGCAAAGCAAGGGGATGCTGGTACAGTGTGAGATAAAATGAAGAATGGAAGGGCTGTGGGGTGGCAGCAGCCTTATCGTGTTTTTAAGCCTCAATCTAATTAAAAGAGATACATAATTAAAATGAAGTAATTAACCGTTTTGTAATTAAATACAAAAAATAATTAAGCTGAAATTGAGCACGATAACATCCAATTGTCAGGACAGGATTTGTTAGTACTTTAATCTGATGAATTATTTTCATTGTTCTGCTGATTGTGTTCCTGTGGAAAGAAATTGGTCGTTTCTGTAAGGGACACAAGTTGTTATTCCATGTCCTTTGGGCTTCTTGAAACCTGAACAATGATACAATGAGTATATGAACCATGATTCCACATTTCCACGGAAAGGGCTGCATTTTTGTCAGTGCCCAAGAATTTCGTATTATAATCTACATTTTCCATCATACTTGTTTGCAGCTATTTGGCCCGTGTGAAATGTAAAGCACTTGGTCTAAAAACTGACTTTATTGCTACATTAATGGTCATGTTTTGTATGGAATTTCAGAGCAGAAGAAATACATACATAGACATGAAGTACATTACAGTGTAGCAAGTGAAGAAAAAAAATTACAACTGTATTTTGAGAAGCAGACCCTGAGCTATCAATGTTTATCAACATGCTTCTCTTTCTATGCTCATGCATAAGGTGCTTACGTACTTTGCTAGATAAGGGCAACAAAAAATGGGGTTACAAATGCCCAGAGTAAATATAGGCCACTTATTCTGAAGCCTTTGAACAGGTTTTAGTACATGGCTTTAGACTTCCCACCTTGAGCAGAGGATCAAAAAAATCTTTTCCTCTTCCTCTGTGCCAAGTGACGACTCAGTATCGCTCGTCTCAGAACAAGGGCATGTCTTGGTGCCTTGCTTGTCTTCCATGGAGCTGCAGTGATTTATGAAATAACTGAAGTCATCTGGGCAAAACACAACGAAGAACAGTTAGAAATACTGCAAGGATGGAGATCCATCTTTCATTTGGACATTTTCAGCTGACAAATTTCTTGCTGGTGTGGAGATTTGGGACATTGGTAGTGTCCTTCATTGCTCTTCACTTGAAGCATATTGCTATTTGTGTAGCTTTTGGTCTTCTGTGCTGCAAGTCCTGTGCTTGCAACAATGATGGAGTGAGCCTTGTCCTTTGTGAGTATATATTAGAAGCTTGCTGGACTCTTCCAGACTAAGCATCTATTTCAAGCAGCTGCCTGTAAGTGAGGGGAATGGTGACCTGTGGACCTTTTTGCAGTCTCAGTTCTGCACTTGGAAATAAAAAAATAATAGAAGCGTGTATATATCTGTGAAAAGAGTCATCTCAGTTAAGATCACAGGAACTGCCAAATTTTTCAGCCTTGTTGGAGACGGGATACTAGGCAAGCCTGGCTTTAGATGCCTGAAAGAAAGGCATGAGAAAACCAAGACAAGAAGATGTCTAATCTTCTGCTCACATAGTTCTCTAATATTCAGACCAGTGTAATGCACAAAAACACAACTTAGGACCTATTCCAGAACCTGTTGTCCAATTTAAGGAGAGAAGTCGGTAGTGGTGGGTAATTAATGGGAAATCTGTACTGCAAAGAGAAACCCAGCTGTGATAAGTGATATAAAAAGTATGGTAGTGGTGAGTTGTATAGACTAGAAAATACCTAGCATATAGTAAATGTCATCTGATTGTTCAAGAAAATGATGGTCCTCCCACACAAGTCTGAAAATATGATGCTAAATTCCCTTATAGATGCCTCAGTAATACTGGAAAGATGGCAGAAAGGGAAAAACTCATAAATGAGAAATAGAGAGAAAGTTGAACAAGCTGATTTATGGGGAGAGATTAAAGTAACTAAACGCACATCACTCAGATGAATGACGTCTCAGGGGAACATAATTGCCAACTCCAAGGACTTGAAGGATTGGGCACCCAGGAATGAGAAGATTCCCCAGGGCCATGCCAGGCTGGGAACTATATAATGGGGAGAAATGGGTGAAACTGCACAAATGAAAATTCAGGTGGAGGCATGAGAAATGGTTCCTTATGGAGACATTTCATGAACTATGAAATCCTCTCCTAAGGGGACCAGTAAAATCTTGGGTTATTTAGCACTAGGCTAGAAAAGCACTTGGAAATGTACTAAAAGGCACAAATCTGCATCTGCAGTGGTTTCACTGGGTAAGTTACAACCCTTTTCCATCTCTCTGTACTGTTTTTTGTTTATTTGTTTGTTTGTAACAAAGCTGGGCTATTTGTCCCTCTCCTGTAGCATCTGCCTGCAACCCTTTGGTCCTCTGCACTCAGCATCTTTGGCGGCCCGAGCCCTGCTGAGCCCCGTGTTCTGATGCAGCAGATCCTCTGAGCTGAGTCATGCCTCCAGGGCAGCCGGCGCCACACCGAGACGAGACAACTTCTCTGCTTCGTAGCCTGCCAGAAGGATTGTCACTTGCTAATTGTGTAGCATCTCTTGACTTCTGCGTAGTTCTGCTGGCAGCAGCAGCAGAAGCATGGGTATTGGTCTGTTGACACGTGCCTGCCAAGCCAGCCCAGGGTGACAGCCAGTTACACATATGCAGCAGCAGGAACAAAACTCCTGACCTTCACTTCCAAACACATGGACCTCTGTGGAAGGACCCACCCAATGAGCTGGTCCACAGTATTTCCAGGAGTTAATGCATGCAATTCAGTAATGGGTAGTAGAGTGAACAAATAAGTTTTTTTACCTGTGACACCAGATTGCAGTCATTTTAGGTACGTGGTAATACCCAGAACACAAATTGATCCAGGGCATGAAGTTTTCCAAAAGGCAATGGATTAAAAATATTTCAAAATAAAAACAGAACAAGGATATCAAGACTGTCTTTTGCACAAGAGAGCAAATGCAGGGACCCAGACTTTACCCCGTTATTCATCTGCTTCTTTGATGGCAGCTAAGCAGAGCTCAACTGGACGTCCTTCTCCCAAGCAAGTTGAGACAGCACAGAGACAGCTTCATGGCTGATACCTGAGGAGCAGCCAGTTCCCAAGTTCACCACACGTTCCACTAACTGGGGACAGGAGCTGGGACAGGGGTTATTCTGACAAGTTAGGCTGTGCCCACACTGAGATCCATCCCAGCTCTCCTGCTGGGGCTGTGCTTTTTGGTACAGGTCAGGCCAGCCCCTACCTTGCACTGGTGACAAGGGTAGGGACAAGATGTGCCATCAGACTAAGACAGGCAGAGGCAGCTCACTGCTCTGCTGTTCTGTGTGTAGGAACTGTTCATTGCCTTAATCTGTGCTAGGCAATGAAGAACAGCCAGACAGAGATTTTTACCTCTTTGCCCTTTCTGTCTGGTTTTCCTGCTTCGAAGTTTTTTACACGAAAAAGAGGAGATGGGGCAGAATGAGAACGATGTCAGCATCAAAAGGATGATAGTGTCTGCATGGATGTCTACATTTTTCGTTCTTGCAGGATGATGCTTGCATCAGTCAGTGTTTGCCATGTCCAAAAAGCGCCTGTTACCAGCAGCCAGGATCCTCTTGACTGGCTGGGAAGAAAGCAGCAGCATAAACGTGTCAATAGAGCACCAGCAATTTGTCAAGCAGTTATAATGCACTAATCAGGGGGGTGGAGGAGAGAAAACTCTGCCAAGACTCAGTCAGCTCAAAGGGAGCTGCTGCTTGTGCACAGTGCTGGGGCTTTTTCATTTGTAGGCAAGCCAAATAATTTCCCAGGAGCTGATCAGTCCTGGGACTGAGGAGGTAGCCTTGGGTGCCATGGCTTCACTGGGTGGCTCATGGCTTCTCTGCCTCCCTCGTCCCCACACAGCTACCCTGTGCTGACAAGCAATGCCATGACCCCTGGGTGCCCCAACAGCAGGAGATGGTGGCACTGAGCATCAGGACAGCCCTCAAAGCTTGCCCACAGTTGTCCTCTGCCTGTCTGGGATCAGCTCAGAGACCCAACACTGTCACCTACTTGAAGGTCAAGAGTTTGGCCCATTTAGACACAAGTTATTTGCCGTGAAGTACCACTTAACACCTGATTTACTGATCTTGCCAGACATAAGAAAAAACAATCCAGTCCTTACGTGGTACTCTCCTGGTTTTTTTTGTTAATGCAGCAGATTTCAATAAAAAAAGCATTTGAACAGAATTGACAGGCACAAATAATATAACCATGCAGATAGGTAGTAAGGCAATAAGTGCTGCAGTCTTGTGGAAAACTGGGGGATATTTCTTCAAACCAGCCCCCACAATCCTTAAAGGTGCTTAACCCTCCCCTGGGACCGCAAAGAAACCTTTGGAAAAAGAGATCTGCCCTGCATCCAGCACTGTCTGCGTTCCTCTCCTCCGTGGTCAGAGCAGATAGGCGCAGTATTGATTCATTGCTCCAGGATTTTTGTGGGTGGAGAGGAGGCTGTACTGCGTATTCCCCGTGCTATCTTATCATTAATGCATTAAGGAGCTGAACAAGCAATAAGGGCAAATGGACTTCAAAACACAGGGAACTGTCTCCACAAGGCTCAGGCTGATTTACGGCAATTGCATCTTGGCAGCATCGCCAGAGCCCATTAAGCCCCGCACCTGCCTGTAACTTGAACATCCCCCGGTTTGCAGGGGGCACTCGCCATTAGTCACCCTGGCACGGCCACGAACCTTCCTTGTCCGTGATGGAAGGCAAGATGTAAAACAATGTGGAGAGGATTAGCAAAAAGTTAATAGGCTGCAGAGCGCAAATTGATCTGAACTTCAGAGTCGGATCCTGTTTCAGATACCGGGATGCTCTGCTGGCCTCCTTCCAAGGTCTGAGGGGAAGGGATTGGAGACAGAGCGTGGAGCCATTGCATTTGACTCAAGTTTTCCTTGTCTCTCTGCTTTGTGTTTCATTACCAGAGGTGGACTAGCTGCTCAACTATTAATTTTCTTTCCCTATTTTTGAATTTTTATTGCTTTTAAAAGGCTGTCTCTTTATGACACCGTTACTTTGCAGGGCAGCTGTGTACAAACCATCAAGTGAAAGTGTAGCACTGCTGGAACCAAGGGGATGACTTGTGCAAACACCACTGAGGGATGATGCTTGCTCTGAGGGCTGGGATGCAGGAAAGCTGGGTTTGCCATGTGCCTGCTGTTTGCACCATAGAGGGAAACCAATAGCAGGGAATATCACACCAAAAATACAAAAAGGGGGGATACTTCCAAGCATTGGTACACCGAGGATGCATAAGAAGTGTCATGGCAGATCCCAGTGCTTGAAGAGATGAGGATGGATGAAGTCTGGGGGGAAAAGGCAGAGAAATATTTCATTCCAGATACCACCAGCACAAAAGACCTTCAGAGGAGTTAAAATTTACTCAGTGATCCAGAAGTGTTTATGGCCCACGTAAAATTTACCAGAAAAATGTCAGATGTCAGTGGATTGTATTAAATGTAAATATTACACAACTCGCAGCCTCCGTTTCTTATTGCAGCTCGGCACGTAGCTCCCGTGGATCTCCTGTTTGAAGGGGAGTCTCTGGAGGTGCTGCTCTTGGCAGCAGGTCTGGAAAGGTTTCAGTGTGAGCCATGCTAGCCCACAGCTCCCCTCGCCCCCACAGGCACTGCCAGGCTGACTGGCTGGCAGCTCTTATGGTGGCAAACATGCCTGGTTCATGAGAAGCCCACCCTGATGTGTCTGTGACAGACACTGCAGCCGTGCTGATGTCCACCACCCCCAAAATGGGTGTGTCATCTGGCAGCACTCAGGCAGAGGGAGGAGAGGGCAGCAGGGGATGCTCTCCTGGGTACACTGCTGCTGCCTCCAGTCCCAGGAGGGACTGAGGTGGGCACTGGCTCTAGGCAGTGTTTCCTACAGGTGATTCAGGAAGAGAGGAGAGAGCATAAGGGCATTGCTCCTTGCTCGGAAGACGCTCAAGAGCAGGGTGGTAGTGGGATCATGCAATTGTTAAATGCACATTTGATAAGGGGGAAGACACTTTGTTAAAGCTGTCCTTGGACTTGGGCAAGTCCCACCAAGGCTGAGTGTGGGCACTATGCAGCTTCCTCCAACAAGCCTGAGTGAGAGACATCTGGCTTGCTCATGGTACTGCTGGACCTCTATTCTGTTTTACTGGCTATTTCATTAATTTAACAAATCACTTCTTCTTTGGCCTGACCTGTGGATCTCAGATGCTGTGTGCAGGATGTGACTCAGGGCTGGATGCATCCTTTCTGTGTTGAGACCCCTTGAGGAGTTGTGATGCTAAGTCACATCAAGGTGTTTCTGCAGCCAGGCCAAGCTGGGGCAAATGAGTCAGTGTAGGGCATTGCAGCTCATAGCCACAGATGCTGGGAAAGGACTCCATGCCCTGGAAATGCTGTTTTATGTTGCTCTGTTGTTCACTGTGTCATGTTACTGTCGTGGTACCAGCTCTTACAAAAAAACCACCAAAAAAAACCCCCACGCAGGTTATTTTTTTATGCTTTCTCCTCAGAATCTGCAAAGAAAAAGAATAAACAGACCTAAACACTAGTGTTACAACTTATGCCATTTAAAGCTGCAGTGGATTTCAGTGTACTTTCCCCCTAAAGGATTAACTTTGACAATATTGTTCCTGAAAATCCCTCTCCTGCAGTCTCTGGGAAGCTCACTGACACAGCATACACACACACACAAAACACAGGAGCCTGGCCCATTCCTGCTGCAAGATAAAGGAGGTTCAGAGTCATATTTGTACTATAAAAAACATAAATACAACAGGCTTTAGAAGGATCTCATGACAACTTAAGAAAAGTTTCTATTTTACAGATAGAAAGATTTTTACCCTGTGCTTTAAGCAGTGAGTTGGCTGTTTTTAAGAATGTACACTAGTATTATCTGGAAATAATTTCTGGAAAGCAATTTCAGTTCCTGCAGGCATGTAAACATGATGATCCCCAAATACAATTTAAATAATGTTTTTCTAGCACAAGAGCCAAGACCTCTTAACAGTTCATTCATGTGTTTTTCAGGAAGCTGAGGAATCCTGTTGATATTTCGAGGAGGGAAAAATTTCCTGAATGAGCAAAATCTTTCTCTCCAGTCGTTACTGCAGAGCCACATTGCAGATTTGGCTTTGAGAACAGATACTTCTTGTGCAGACCAAAGAAACAAACTTGCTAAAACTGTAAAATGAGATAAGCACGTGCAATTTCTGCTGATATTCATAACAAGCCAAGTCGCCATGTGCTTATCTGAGACCTTGGCCTTCATGAGAACAGCAAAATGTTTAGTCATCTCCTCACTGCTGAGGAGCTGAAAGATGCCCCAGCAGCTCACTGCTCCTCCTGGAAGGCTTAGGCTCAAACACGTGCTGCAGTTCTGCATTTTGACTTCCAGAAGAGTATTTGGAAAAAAAACCAAAACCAGATGTTTCCTGCTCAAGGATCCTAAAATATCATTAAAATAATTTGAGGCATTATTCAGGTATTTTGACCTGGCTGTATATAAGTGTGGTTGCTTCTCCCTCAGAAAAAAAATCTCTGGGCAGGCACAGGAAGATTTCATACCGGGTTTAGGGCTTTCAGTCTTAGAGGTATGAGAAACATACTGGGAGCCCCCATGGACCCTTTCACATTCCTGGTAGAGAAAGAGCATGTTTTTTCCTGTCTTATTTGACATATGCAATAAGAACACGTTGCTTTCAATCTGTTAAAGCAAGCAATTGCAGCAGTGGTGAGAAGATCTCCTTGGATGGACACAGTTAAAAGGTTAGCAGTGTTTATTGATTTAATAATTCTCATACTTTCTCAACAGATTATCTTTCCAAAGACATGAGCAGAGGCAGAGCCCAGAAGTGCAGAAGAGCATCTCTGATGTGTTAGTAAGGCAAAGGACAGAGGGGAAAGGTGATGAATTGCTCTGGTCCTGACCTATTAAGCCCCAGGCACAGACTGGAAGTTAGAATAGGAAACCCATGCACCTGTTTTCTAAAGGGAACATTTACAAGTATGGTGTTTATGTTGACCTTTCACACCGAGGGTGTCCACCCCTCCTTGTTACATGCTGGGCAGTCAATCACTGGTGCAGAGGGCAGGTAGGGAGAGATCTTGGCCCAGGACTTCCTTCCCCTGTGAGCTGATGAGCTCATGCTGACCAGGGAGGAATCTGAGCCATGGTAAAATGCTCTTCTAGAGGCAGAAGTGTGGTATTGAAGCCCCAGAGTGTGTTGGTCGTGAGCAGTAGCAACAATCAGATGCCTGCAAAGGTACTGTGGACTTTGCCAAACCAGGCTCACTCAGCCCACTGAAGGGATAAACAGTCCGGCCCTACTACCCTGCTTTCCATTGCCATCTGGTTACCGTGGTTTTTTTGTTTCCAGAGCATCAGAGGAAATAAATGACAGCCCTTCATGTTTCCTTTGGCTCCTTCCAGCAAAAGAAGGGGTGGAAGTACCATAGAGCTGGGAGCTGAGCAACCTTGTTTGGAGCAGGCTGAATGCCCAGGGAAGAACTATATCCCACCTCTCAGGCAGTGCCTGGGACCTTGTGCTCTCACCACTGAGATCAGTCCAAATCGATGTGCTGATTCCTGTGATCTCACTGTGTGTAGTGAAAACTCCTTTTCTGAGCATCCGACCCCTCCTCTTGATGTAGGTTTGTTGTTTTGCACAACAGACTGTAGTCTGTGGGTCTTCTGCACGATTTTTGGGGTCAAAGTAGGCCAGCTCCTGAGTTGCACTCTGTGCCCCCACAGACATGGGCGCACTGAGACCTTTAATGGGTTGCTAATTGCTCTGATTACAAGTCAAGACCGAAGAGGAATTGTTGGATGATGAGCTCCCTGGCAGAAAAGAAGATACCAGTGGAACATTTTTGATGAATAATTCAGTAAGCAGGAATGGGAAATGAACAAGTTTTCTGTCTGCTAAAGGAAAGAAAAAAAGACCAAAGGAGAAAAGAAGAAAAGACATGTCCTGCCTGAGCAAGGCAGACCCCTCTGAGCCTGGGTTTCAGCTCAGGAAGGGCAGCTCAGCCTGGTTTTGTAGGTGACTGAGCCTTTGCATGATTGCACCATATCCAGTTACAAAACACTTTGTATAGTGGAATCCAGCCCACCTCCCTGCAGTGATCGCTGCAACCAAGGGTGAGCTCACAGGGTCAGGTTCTCATGTGGTGTAAATCCCCCAGAGTCTATTCAGCTGAAGGAACATACACTAGTCTCAAGCTGGCAAACCAAGGAAGCTAGGATAGAGTTTTTACTTTGAGGGAGGGCATAACAGGCTTTCTTGCAGGTATTTTAGCTTTGGTTAGTAACACTGGGAGGTCTGAGCACAAATTTATTTCTCCGATATGGAGAGGATCTTTCTTCAAGCGTGGGTCTTGTTTCCAGACCAGGGGACAATGTGTGCATACAAGCCTTAGTGCAGAACAAGAGCATTCACAGTGAGGGCTGCTTTTATTTCATGGATCTACTTCAATGTGATAACAGCATGTGACAATAGCAGTGCAGAACTTTCCTCCCCATTCATGATGCTGGAGTTGTGATCTCTTTTTTTCTCTCTTTATAGTTTCCAATTGCTCCTCTCACTTGCATTCTGCAGATACAAACTCACTTAATCTCTTTGCTATCGAAGATCTGCTCTCTTAATCCAATGGTGGCAACAGCAGCAAACATTTCCATTAGAACTGTGTTCCACAAAATAGATGTATTCATTATATTGTCTCCCTTCCTTTGCAAGAGGAGAACTAATTGGGAGCAGACATGTGAAGGACTTGCATCCAGAAGTCTGCAGATAGAAATACACTAGTTACTCTTCCAGTGAGGAGGGAGAATGGCTTGAGCTATCAAAGCAAACAGTCAGGGTGGAAAGCAGAGGAAGGGAAACTGGTCTGCCAGGAGTGAAAAGCTTCTGCCCAGTTTTCTCTAGCATCCCTGGATCCATCTCAGATAGTTTCTCCACCCTTCTGGGAGGTTACAGTGCCCCAGAATGTGGAAGAGAGTATTCACTGGGTTGGTACAAAGTTGTCCTGGGTAGGTGGGTCTGTAAGGACCATCCTGGATCCTTGCTTTGCCACCCAAGCCTCAGGTCACTTCCTACCATCTGCTGCTAGAGGATGCCACAAGTGGGAGCAAGAGAGAAACTTCTCCCTTGGGTTAAGCTCCATTTTCTTTACCTGTACATGTGCATAACTTAGACACCTTCTGCAGTTTGCTTCCTCCCTTGGAGTCAAATTCAGGTGCTGGTTCAGTTGTACAAAACCAATATGTTCTCATTTGAGACTTGAGCTGTTAAACCCAGGACACAGGACTTTGCATCTAGCTATCTTTCTTTTCTTGGGGAAAGTAGCTCATGTGAGGAGATTATACTCAACTCCATGCAGTTCTTCTCACAAGCAAGTGCAAAAATAATTCCTCAGCTTTATCCACAGCTATATGTAGAGAAGTCAAAAGCTTGCCAAGATGAAGATCAGACACCCCTCTCCCCAGCAAAGAAAGACTCATTTTATTTGGGAGCCTATTGAATTGGTGTATCTTTGTACTGAAAATGAAAATCAGCCGTGTTTGCCATGGACTACTTTCTTTCCAGGAAACAAACAAATGGCTGCAGCAAGGTGTGTTGCAGTCATTCTTCTTGAGCAGAGCAGGTGACACAGGTCCCCACCCAGGTGCCTTGCAGCAGTGTAAAGCATGAACACAGGCATAGCTTGCAATGTGCAGTTGTGGGATTTTCTTTCTCTGCTCCCCTTATCTGGAGTCAGATGGGCATCACAAACACCCTTAAAGGCTGTGGCTCAATCTACCCTCTCTTTCCAGTTAGTTTTAAGCAGGCTTTTTAAGATGGTGGTGGACTTGCTGGTAAATGTGTGCAGCTCTTGGTAGAGCTCACTTCTGATTTTGTCTGGTGGGATCTAAGAAGCAATAATAAGGAGAGGATTGAAGTCTAAAGTTTCAGTGTCCCCCTGCAGTAACCCAGAGTTATTAGGTGATGAAGGACTCTCACATCTGCCTTTCACCACACCAAGCATTTTCACCGTCGCCCACTCTCCTTCTTGCACACTTCTTTCCTCAATTATTTGTCATTTGAGCTGCTGTTCTGTACTCAAATGCTCTCCTGTGACTAGTCCCCACAGCTTGACCCCTGTGTGCTTAGCAATTTGTCCATCATGGAAGAATATGGCACTTATGAGGGCAAATTTGCAGCATGGATGTCTTGGATGCACATCCTTGCCCACTCCAGTATTATTCAGGAGCTTCCTTCTGCTGATGCAACCTGAGAAGACGAGAAGAATGGAACCAGCAAAATGTTGCAGTGTGGACTTGAAATCTTTCAGATACTTCTTCATGGTTTTTATCTCCACAATGGTCTTTATCTCCACAATCATAGACTCAACACTTTTTTGCTAAATCTAATTTCAATATCTTAAACAGGAAATATTGGGGTTTTTTTGAGTGGAAACAATAGAGACCCTCCCCCTCTTCAAATGAGGTGGGACTGAAGCTTCAGGCCCTAGTTTTGCTGAAGGCTTAACAAAGTTTCAGATAAAAGTTTCCTTATTAATAGACCCTAGAGGATATGGCTCTAGGGCTATATGTGACAGCCACAGACCCTGACTTCAGACCCTTAAACATACAATCCTTCCCTACTGTAGTTGCATCATGTCTCACTCGTTCTGAATTCAGTCTCTTTGAAAAGTGTGTCTGTGAGTAAGGGAGCACAAAGGTGATTGTAAAGTAACAAAATATTAAGGAGGAGGCAAATCTAGGTGATGCCAAAGTATTCATTATGCAAATGAGCTTGCAAACACAACCCATCTGCTCCACTTCAATACTTTTCTGACAATTCAGTGCATTATTTACTTTGTTAAATAATTTTCTGACCTTCCTCTTGCCCTCCTTCCCCAAGGAAATAACCCTAATCTTTTAGCTTTGCTGGGAAATCCTTAAGAGTAGCTTCTAAATGAAAACACATTGGAATAAGAGCAAACACCAAACATGCAATAAATGAAAGCAATTCCGTATCAAGAGGTGCCAAAGTCGTGCTAAGTATGACAATGAGCACTTCTGCTCCTTAGAGAAAAGGGAGACTTTGTTCTTGCAGGTGACACAAAAAGTAGTAGGAAGGAGTCAGTAACAGGCTGTGCTGGTTTTGGCTGGGGTAGAGCTAATTTTCTCCACAATATGAGGTTCTGTTTTGGATTTCTGCTGAACACAGAGTAGATAGACAATTCAGGGGAATTTTTGGTTTTTTTTTGTTATTGCTGAGCAGTGCTTGCACAGAGTTGAGGCCTCTTCTGCTTCTCACACCAGCTGGAAGTGGAGTGGCTGGAAGTGCATAAGAAGCTGGGACAGCTGACCCCCACTCACAGAAAGGATATTCCATACCATATGGAGTCATGCTCAGCATATAAAGTGGGGGAAGAAGAAGGAAGGGGACCATGTGTCTTGGTTTAATTTTGATTTTCCCGGCCAATGCACCAAATTAATGTCTTAGGTTTGAGTTGCCAATTTAAATAAACTTATTTCTTTCTGTTGTGAGACAGAACCAGGAGCAAAAGAGCAAGGCAGGCTTAAACTTGAAAGAGTATAGAAGAAAATTTATTAACTACACAAACAAAAAAAAAAGGGAAAAAGGGAGAAAAAAAAAAATTCAGAATAAGATTTTCCAGATCACTCCGTCCCTCCCTCTCCCAATCTTCATAACAACAAAACAAACATATAACAAATACTTCAGTCAGTGCCCAATTTAGTCTTTCTCTGTTCACTTCTGGAGAGAGAAGCCTCTTCTTGTTGAAGTTGTAGGGATTTTTTCCCACAAGAAGGAAAAATAAGTTCTCTTGTGGTTTTATCTTAAACGATTTGCATCCGCCCGGGAGTCTGCAACCGTGACGCTCCTCCCAATTCTACAGCCGTCCCAAAGCTGTAGATGTGGGTCATGTCTGTTCCATGGGGTATTACTTTTAAGAATGAAATGTTCGACAGCAACGATTCTCTCTGTCTCCTTTCTCTCTGCTCAGGCTTCATCTTCAGAAAACTGAAATCCCCTTCTTTTCTCAGGGCAGAAATTCTCAACACAGGTGTTTTTTAGTCAAATCATCTCCTAAAAAGGAACATTTCCATCCCCCCATGTCTCTTTCCATGGTTTATAGGAATATTCAGTACATCAGTTCATTCCTACAATTTCCCAAAAAGATTTTCAGCCATTTCAGCATCTTCTCATTCTCCTTCCATCTTAAAAAACTTAGCTCTTACATCACTGACTTCAGAAATCTTCTTATTCCCTTTCATATTCAAAGGAAAGGTTGGAGGCTTTGCAAATCTTATCTGAACACTAAAGAGTTAAAGTTTAACACAACTACAAAAGTTGGGCCAGGCTCAGGCCGCGCTGGGGGGGCAGCTGAGGTGTTAATCGGCCTTTGTGGGGCTGGGCTGCAGCCCCACACTGCTCATGGCCACCCGGGCAGGCCCGGCCCGGCCGGCAGCATAAAGAGTCAGCCTTCCCCCACGCCAGAGCAGCGGCCGGTGGAGGAAGAAGCCGTGAAGGTTTTATCACACAACTTTTCCTCCCCCCGGCCATCGGGTCCCCCTCGTTGGCAAACGGGGCCCAAGCGGCCTCCGAGCCTCTCCCCCGCATGGGGGAGAGGGAAGCTCGGGTTGGTGTTACCTGCTCAGCCGCCGGAAAGACAAAGAGGCCCAGTTCCGGATTACCTCCTTCAAAATGTGTGTGCACGGAGCGAACTGACTTTCTCCGATTGGCTGTTGCAGGTATCCCAAACCCCCCACAGAGGAAACTCCCCCAGGAAGAACCTCTTCTGAGTTTCTTCCTCCCAAGTCAACCTATCACACCATGTTTGGAGAGATGGCATTTTTCTCCCCAACTAACTCTCAGATGTGATGGAAACCTATTTTCCTGGAGGTGGCTGAACACCCACCTGCCCATGGGAAGCAGTGAACTAGTTGTTTGTTTTGTTTTACTTGTGTGCATGGCTTTTCCTTTACCTATTAAACTGGCTTTATCTCAAGTCATGAGGTTTTCCTTTTCATTCCAATTCCTTCCCCAACCCTGCTGGTAGGGAGTGAATGCCTGTGTGGTGCTTAGCTGCTGGCTGGGGGTAAACCATGACACTGTGGTAAATAATATGTGGTTTCAGGCAATTTCCCCCAAATTTCTGACGGGCTTTTTGTGCTAAATCAACCCAGCCACAGCAGAAATGATTCCTGAGTTGTGCTAGGTAGTGAAGTGTGTGCTCTGTGACCCCATTTAGGGACACACCCCGGGCTCTTCCAGGCACCCCCATGGCTGGAAGCACCAAGCAGTGCAAGCAGCAGGGCCACATGTGCCCTCTGAGCAAGGCCAGGGACAGCCATGGCAATGCTTAGCTTTCACAAATGAGGTGAGGGAAGACTTCACCACTCAAGCAGAAACATTTTCAGAATCAAGAGTATAAAAATAAAAGAGAAAAAAACCCCAACCAAACTTTTAGAAGTCTCACAGCTGCTATTGCCGATCATGCGTGTGACTCAGAGGGTAGACTGTATGCTATAAATGGAAATGGGTTACTTATAATTTGACTGATAATGTCTTAGTTTTTGTAAGAAAAATGTCTTTTGAAGAAATACTATAGTGGGGTGGCAAGCTGTACCATATGTTCTTTGCTGCAGCTGACTTTATAATACATCTCAGCTACACTTTAAACTGTATAGCACTGATTGCATTGTAACTCCTATGTCCTCTGCAGATAAAGTTATGGAAATATAATGATTGTGCTTCAGATACATGCCAGTGCTGTCTATACTATTTCAAATCATCAGACAAGAGAAGAACAGAACACCTGCTTGCCTAGGCTTTCCCCACTTGTTTACCGCCTTCCGCACCACAGTAAGGGAGGCTTGCAGGTCCCCCAGGGAGAGTAAGCACCAAAAATAAAAATTCATGCTTGCTGGAGCCATGCTCTGACTGTGTAGTACTTCATGGCAAAGCATGGATGCCTTGTGCCCTCACACAAGGCAAAATTAGTAACTACAGATGCCTGAGCCTTCAGAGGGCTAATTGGGGAGTGGATAGCCAGGAGAAAACCTTCACCCTGAAAGAAAATAGGCCTGGAAATTATGGTCATTGCATCCCAAATTCATCTCAAAATGTCTTGTCTGTTGGGAAATTCCTTGGACAATCTTCTGCTGTACCTCTGGGAAACGCTGATGCCATTTGCCAGAGCAGTGGTCTAGCCAGCACCCTGTGATTACTGGCCTGCTAAATTTTGATACTGCAAGAAGGCTGAAGCCACCCAAGATGCTGTGGTGTGGCTGAACCAGACCTAGCAGAGCCCTGCCTTTCTCTTTCAAGATTTCTGTCTGCATTTGCAGCCTGGCTGTGTGTAGACATTTGCAGGGAAAAAAAATTGTCGCTGTAAAGTGTCTGTGTGAGGGGAGCTATAGAAAACAGTTGAAAAGCAACTTACTCTCTGACAAGTTTGTTGCAACGTCTTTAGTTGTGATTTTGCCAGCAGGCCACCTTCACCACTGCTTTACTTAAGATATTTTAATGAAAGGCTGGGCCAAATAGTTGTCACCCCAGAAAATCTGTCTTCATCACACAATTGGTCTCAGTCCTGGGCTCTCAGTTGCTTCAAGGGCTTTACCGTGCCTTGTGGATTGGAAAGGGGATGAAGTCACGGGGGAGCAGCAGGCATCACCCCTAAGTCCCCGTGCCTTACACTTTGCACACTCCTACTGCTCCCATTGATGCTGTTCTGCCACGTTTTGGAGGTCCTGCCCATTGTGCCAGATCTTGGCAGCCCTTTCCCTGGCTGCCTCCACCCCATCTCCCTGCAATACATTTTTTTTCATAACTGCAGCTTAGGGACTGGGCTAACCTGCACCGGTCAGGAGTAACCAAAGTCTCAGGCAAGGCAAGTGCTAGGCTATGCTTTTCCAGCAGTGGACAAGGCAGGTTTTCCTAATTCCTCATGTGCCTCCATCCAGGTACCAGAGCAATGTCTTCTGCATGGTTGGGTATAGTGGCATTAGGCACAAATTACCTCAGGAATTCAAAAAGGGACCATTACAGGGCAGAGAGCTTGATCTTTCTGCACCCTTCTCAGCAAGATTGCCTTGAAAGGTTATCATTTAACCCATATGCTGCTTGCAAATCATTTTATGTAAGGCCACTGGTGAAAAAAAGCAGGAAAAAATGCAGTGAGAGATGGCAAGAGGTGATGGTTTATGCATTGCAACATTGCACCCCTCCTTCATATACATACGTATGTATATCTGCCTAAATGTACTGTATCTACTGAATGCTTTATGGGATAAGGAATGCACTGGCTAAAGGTTGAAAGGAAAATTTAACATCAGATTTAAACGGTGGCTCAGTGACTTGCAGAGAAATTCTTGATGTGCTGGATGGGTCAGCACCAGAGTGGGAGTGAGTGTGACTCAGAGGTGTGGGGAAGGAGGGTGAGGTGCAGGGAAGGGGCCAAGGCTGGGAGAGAGGTGCTTTGAGGGCAGCAGTGTGGGAGGAGCAAGCCCTTGGAAAGCTCTGTGGGCTGGAAGGATACTGTGGGAAGGAGCTGAAGGGTAGGTGAATGCCAGCAGCCATAGCAGTGGGTGATGAGCAGATACCTCCTGTCCTCAGCTGGTAGAAGTTTCATGAGCTCCTTGTAGTCATTTCAGGAGAATGACTTTAGGAGCAAAGCAAAAATGAAGTGCGTGTGGGAAGAGCTGGCCTGCGGAAGGAGACTTGAAAAAAAATTCCCCGACAAAAGGTATTGTAGCTTGGTTGCATCAATGTAATGCATGGGTGGAAATGCCACATGGTGGGAGAAGCAGGACAGAAACAAGAGCACCAGTAGAATGGCATCACTGCAGCTTACTGCCTTGCCAGCAGTTTACAGCATCAGTGATTTAGGGAGGGGAAGGTGCTGCCTTTCCAGGGTTGGACCTCTGTGAACCACAGTGAGCACTGTCTGGATGCTGTCATAAAATGTAACAACAAGAATAAGAAAAAAGGAAGGCAAGAGAGAGTCCAGACCTTGAAATGCCCTTACATATCCTGTGGGGTCAGTGCCTGAGCTTGAAATAAAAATTTCAGTAAAGTTGACCTAGAGATGGGAGTCTGTCAGCAGGCTAGAAGTAGGAGGCTGGTTGGTCCCAAATACTGCTGGAAGATGATGTCTTACCCAGCTCAGCCACTCAAGGCTTCCTGAGGAGGCAGATGGGAGACAGCCAGGAGTGTGACCACCCAGGGGGATATCTACACTGCTATCAACCCTGGGGACATACAGACTCGGGGGGACCAATGAAGGAAAATGCCCCTATAGAATGGAAAGAGATCTGGAAGGAAACTGGGCAACCATCCCTCTAATGCTCACATGGACTTTGCATGGCATGGAAAGGAGTGAGGGGGTGGAAATGATATCGAGGCAGAGCCTTCTGCTGCCAGGAACACTGGAAACACAAGTGCCAAGAGGAGCTAGACCACTCAGCAGTGGCCAGGAGTGAGCTGTGAGGCTGCTTTTTGAGGACAGAGCTTCAGTCTGCAATGCAGATTGGTGAATATTTAACAACTGCTCTGCCTCCCAGCAAGAAGGCAGGACATGGGATCTGAAGGAATGAGCTGCTGTTGGCCGCTGAAGAGAAGACAAGTCAGGGATCTGTTTACTGAAGATGTCTCTCCTTTCTGTCTCTTGTGAGGTTATTAGCTCTGCTCCACTCCTGACTTAGAGTAGGCACAGTTTATTGCCATTTGCAAGAAATTAATGTCCATTGCTCACTGTTTTACGCAATTACGTGAACACATTTGCTTTAATAAACCTCAGATGAAGCATGGTAGGAGAGAATAGTCCTTACATCAGTATTCACTAAATTTCATCAGCATACTTGTACTCCTATCCCAATTTCTTTGGCAGGCACAGAGGAAACAGACCGGGAAAAGAAATCCCACATGGCATTGGTACCAGCACTGGTCCTGATGGAGCAGCCTTTGGAAAGGACTGGTTCAGGTCAGCAGAGAGATTTTGCAAAATTGCTGGCAATTGCTCCTCCTCATGCACAAAACCACAGCTGAGTCTCGAACTGACTCTTTCTGTTGTGAGCATCATCTTATAGCTACCCAAGAAACCTGGGTAGAAGCCTCCCATTCTTACCCTGGCTTATGGGCTGATCTCTAACAAGTCCTGCTGTCCTATCCCGTCAGAGCAACAGGCAGAGGCATGTTGGTTCCCTTTTCTCCCATCATTGATATATCATTTACCATTAAGACACAGAGGACCAGAGACCTCAAAGGCAGCAAGGGAAGATTTATGGCAGAGTGGCTGTCAGTTGCTTTGGTCTAATTAAACTGCTCCTGCCTCCTTGACTCCGTTCCAGTGCAGCAGAGCTTGACTTGTTAAGCATTAGGGAAGTGTCCTGCTGCTCACTGTTACTAGTGCCTCAGCTCCCAAGTGTGACTGTTTGGCTGAAATAAGCTGTAAAACCCTGTTGCTGCCTTCCCACCCCTCTTCATGGGAAGCTGGATGTCCCTGCTGCTGGGTGCCTGCTCCTGGGACAGCAGCAACAGAGCACATCGAGTGTAGGGCACCACACCAGGGCAGAAGGGCAAGGGGCCCATGGAACCACTGCCACCCTTTAACCCTCTTTGGAGGTGTAGGCACTTTTCAGCTCCTCTGCTTGCTTTTCAGAGGGGCAGTGGGAGCCTGGCAGTAGAAGAGCACCCTGGAGGTGAGGACCAACCTCAGTGGGGTTCTGTGAGATCCTCTCCATATGATCCCAAGAGTCCCAGGCAGGTGCTCTTCCCCTCCTTGCCCAGAGTCACCTTGCCTCTCCTGGGGCACTTCCTAGCCTGCCCTGCTATTCTCCAAATTTCTAAATATCTGGGAACTGAGAAGACTGAGTCCAAGTAACTCACCCAATACCCTCAGCCAATTTTTCTTATGCCAATGAAGTAAGGAACAGGTCATGGTTAAAGTAAGTGTGTCTCTTCGCCTCAGCCACTTGAATTATTTTTGATTACGGATTATTATTTGTGTCTCGTTAGCAAATTGACTGGTGTTAATCATCAGAGCACATGCTACCCAATTGGCTCTTCACATCATACGTTATTCCCTCCCTTCCCTGATTGGATGAATCAAATTTTATTAAACAGCAGCCTTCTTTCTCCCTTGCTTGCAGATGATGCATGAGCATTTGTAGCTACTTGGCAATTCTGTTGTGAGACAATAAAAGAGCTTTTCAAAATGCCAGGAGAGGAAATACAGTGTGAATACTCTTGCAAATATTTACTTGTGCTCTTATTTGCAATATTTTATTGTGTAATGGATTTAATGATGCTATTTATCAAATAATGATGATTGCTGTCTTTAATGAATTCAAATTTAGCTAAGCAATTTCCAGAAATATCTGACAAAATTAAGAGAAAATTCCAGTGCACTAAATGCAAGAGACAGGGGAAACCATTAGAAATAATTACGGCTGTATGGTGCTTAGATATTGCACAAATGTGTGTTTCACAAGCACCTTAGAGGGAAAACAAGCAGAGTCATCTCAGATGCAATCCCAAATTAGCAAATGCTATATCTCCACCTCTTCAATTTGGCTGCACTCAGTCAGGACACAGTGGACTGGCCTTTCCACTGCAAGCAGGGCTGAGCAAAGACATCCAAAGGTCTGTCTCTTCAAGACAGAGCTCTGATAGAAGCTGTAGTTTAGAAACCTGGGATGCTTTCAGGCTTTGGAGTGGTTTAACAAGCAGGGCTGCCTCATTCCAGCAGCCTTCCCAGTTCTGCCCTGGCCCCAGTGCCACCCCTTTCAGCCTCATGGGGAAAGAGGAATGGGATTCCAGCAGCAACAGGGATGTCTAAGAGCCCCTCAGGCTTAATGCATTGGCCAGCCAGTGGTCATGGAGCCGTGGCTGATGTTTATTCTGCCCAGACCAAGGAATTAAATGTGGAGACATTATCTTTCCCTACTTCTTTTCTGCTGTGCATTTTATCTCTGAAGCTTCCAGCACGCACACAGATAATTTCTTGCCATCTGACATATCTTTATTGGAAAACAAGAGCTACAGAAAATGTTGAGCTTCAGAATTATTAAGGAAAACACAGAAGAATGTAGTGAAACCTTCCTGAGGTAGGCATCAGCTGTGCTTTTCATGCTTTTCTTTGAAGGATCTTCAAGGATGTGTTCCTAAAATACTGAAGACAAGGTCAGTCTCCAAGTCCAGTCCCTTTCCCTGGAAGCTGAGGGCTGGACATCTTCCTGTGGCAAAGACTTGAAAGGCTCTATCCATATGTCTGTTGAGTCATCAAGCTGAAAGTGGTGAGGTGCAAAAGTCCCTCAAAATCTATGAGATCTGGGCTAGGTGTATGAAAAAGAAGCAACGAGGATACATTCTTAGCCTAGTTTGAAGGAACTCCTAGTGAGTGTCAGAGAATGGGACCATCTCCAAAACACCAAAGTTTCACTGAAATCAAGCACACTCTTCCTTCATCTGATTAAAATGGAGGCACTGCCTTTTTTCACATCGCTATTTTGACTTGTTTGAATATGCAACAGCAGCTTCTATTTCCAAGAAACACAGTAAATATGGATTCTTGGAGAGCCAAGATCCTCTTTACTAGTTCTGAAGCACCCACATCTTCAAAACAAGAAATATTTCCTCCAGCTGTCCATGCATGAAGTTGATTTATGACTAGTTTTCTGTTCAAACCACTGTAATTTTGTGAAATGATAGCAGTATTGATTCCAGCAAGAGTTTCACTTTGCTGAAACTACCAGGCCAGAGGGACTAAATGGAGCCTTGGAGTGAATAATATAGCTTTCCACTTTATCAATTTCATCTGTTTTGCTCTCCACCTTCACTTAACAACCTACATCTCTTCTTTCCTTCCTTCTCTTCCCTTTAAGGCACTGGTCTTTTGCTCTGGCTCACAGCTGTAAATGATTGAACGTATTTTCTTACCTGGGAACTCTGAGCAGCATCAAAATACAATCTGAGCAATGAATAGACTGCTTGACGTCTCCAGGTGGTTCACGTTGCTGTGTTGGAAGCTGAATTCTGACTCCAAAATACATGAATTCTGGAGGTGAAAGAAGAAAATTATTTTTCAATATTTTTCTGTGGAAGAAAATATTTCTAGTTTTTATTAAAATAACAAGCAATAAAATATTTAGGAGAAAAATGTAATTCTTCAGTGTGGGCTAGATTCTGCTGTCAGTTACACTGAGATAAATGAAGATAAACTTTACTGAAGAAAATGAAAATATCTTGGTGTGAAACTGGTTTGAAAACCAGTTCCACAGAAAGACAAATCCTCACCTATGTAGGAGAGAAACAAAGGGGAGTTGGATGATATTTCTGGACCTGTAACCTCAGCAATGATCTAATTTAGAGAGTAAGTAAGAATGGCAGATGAATTCCATGTACATTCCATCCACACTCCCTGTGTGCAGGTGTGGCTGTGCTTCCATTTCTGATGTCAGAGTGAAAAACCCCAGAAAATACAAATGCTTCAGCGGCACTATTAATTCAGCCATAGGCACAGCGTATATGTCAGCATAAATCTTCAGTAGCCTCGCCAGCTACTGAAACTGCTGCTTCTGCATTTGCTTTCTCTGTACTCACTGATTTAAAGAAAGAAATTTCAGAAAACCAGAGGGCTTTAAAGGTGTTAGGAACAAACTCCACTTAGAAAAATTAAGGAAGAGATAAATATTCTATTTTTCTTGGCATGCACACAACATAGATTTATTTTTGCAAATGGACCATCCAAGGCTCTGTAAGTTTGAAGATTTTGAGGCAAGCATTCAGGAAAAAAAACCCCAGAAAATAACATAAACAGATTCCAGCACGATCAAATAACACTTTGGATTCAATCACAGAAAACATGTTTTAAAGCAAAGCTGAGACATGCTGCATTTCTCCCAGACATTGTAAGCAGTGGTGTGGCTCCAGCACGGGGATGTCACCAGTCAGCACAGGGGGTCAGGTTTGGAGGTGGGTTGCTGCTTCCATGCTGGTGCTAAACAATCCCATGGCAGCCGTAAAAGCCTACCGTGTGCAGCCCATCCCCATGGCCCCAGGGAGAGGAAATGGCTCAGCAGCTCCTGATGTGGAGAAAAAAGTGCACATCGTGATGCAGAAGGGAGAATGCTCCTGCTCGAGAACTAAGCCAAGCATGAAATTAATATTTCCTTTATAGTAAAAAAAAAAAAAAAAAAGCAAGCATGTAACATAGGAATAAATGCAAACTTGAAAGCCTGGGGACAGGCTTTGAATCTCCTTGTGGGAGAGAGAATGTTTTGGCTGTTTCACTTCTCTCCCTGTTGGGCAGCACGGGGTTGAAGAGATCTAGGATGTGGCACAGAGTTAGACTGTGACACCCAACCAGCTGACCCGGTTTAATCCCTGTAGGTCTTGTATTCTCACTCCCCTTGGGAAAACTTCATCCATGAGACATAGGTAGGGCCTGTGCAAGTCCTCAAACCCCCAGGAATGGATTAGGACGGGACCCTTGCTGGACCAACCTTGGCCAAAAAACACTGCAGAAAGGTGGTGGGGCTTCAGAGGGGCTTTCCCATGGAGAAAATGGAAAATAGTCTTGTGCAGGGTGGTGCATCAATGGTTATTTTTGCTTCCATGGTGGGATTTCATTAAATGCATTGCATTTCTTCATCTCTCCACTTCCTTTAAGGAACTGCTCCTAAAGGTCTCATATTTGGAACCATTGGCACCGGGACTGACCAAACTAGGGTGTGAAACTAAAGCCTGGACAGCCCAAGAGGTGTGGGATTTAACCAAAACTGCATCTTAATCTTCCCAGAAGAAAGTTGCTCAGGTTTCTTTTTTTTAAATTTGTGGTTTTGCTCACCTGCTTTATTTTTTTTTTGACAACCACGTCTCAGCACTGCCTTACCCTTCCCTCCTGTCTGGGGTTTTTTGGGGAGGAGCTTTGCATGCCCTGAGCCCAGCACAGCATGGCTGGTGCATTTCTCCTAGCTGGCTTGGCACAGAACCCTGAAACTTCCCTGGCACTCCTCAGGGCAAGCAAACTCTCAGTGTTGCTGTCACCACCAGGTGCTTGAAGCAAAGCAAATGAGCAGTGGGGACTGGCAAATACCCTGGCTGGCAATCAGAAGCACAGCCTCCCTCAGTGAGGAAGAGCCACATCCACCTGGAATGAGCACATTTTGGAGGGTGCTGGGGTGGGTGGTTGGCAGGTGAGCACCCAGTATGTCATGCCTTTACTCCGTGGAAGGTGTGAGATGAAGAAGGACAGATGGCTGTTATGCATTGCAAACAAATGACCCAATCTTGCCCATTTTGGGCACAACACACAACTACCTAAAAGGAGGTTGTGATGAGGTGGGTGTCAGTCTTTTCTCTCAGGTAACAAGGGATAGGACAAGAGGAAATGGTCTCAAGTTGCACCATAGGAGGTTTACACTGGATATGAGGAAAATTTTCACCAAAAAGGTTGTCAAGGCTTCGAACAGGCTGCCCAGGGAAGTGGCTGAGTCTCCATCCCTCGAGGTATTTAGTGATGGACTTGGCAACGTCTGGTTAAGAGTTGGACCCAATGGTCTTAAACGCCTCTTCCAACCTAAAGAGTTCTATGAAAAAGAGCAAAATTACAGAAAAGGTAGCAAACTTTGCAGCACAAAGTAATAAGCTAAATAAATTCCTGCGGCTTTTTCTGGTTTCAAAAAGCCTGTCTTTGGGAAATTGTCTTGAAACTAGGCTTTACCTGCTCTCTTCTCCTGCCTTGTCTGGGTTGAGCTGTCACTGTTTCACAAGGTCTGACATGCAGCGATGCTACTGCTCAGTGCATTGTGTTTTTACTGCCATATGTCCAAGTTTTTGGTCACTTCAACATACCGAAGCACAGCTCTGCTTTAAAAAGCCACAATCTCCTCCCAAGTCATTATGTTGCTCTTCCTCTCAGCTAGAAACCCAACATGCCTTTTAAAAAAGCAAAAGAATTCCTTTTTCCCCCCTGCAACTGCTGTTTCAGAGACAGCTTGGCCAGTGCAGCAGGAGATGGACTCTGGTGGCTCTGCACTATCTACTTTTCCAAAGGAAAAGGGTCTGACAGGAGGAAGCAGCTGTGGTAAGGAGCCACTTGGTGTGCTTGAGATCCCACCACGCTCTGGTCCTTTTCCCTGGCAGGCTACCGCCCTCCTCCTGCCCTTGGTGCACCCACAGGCCTTTCAATTCTACGAAAGCTCTTTGGTTCTGGACAAAACAATAATTAGGAAGAAAAAAAAAAAAGAAAAAGCAGAGAGGAAAAAAAAGAAAAAGGTCCTCCTTGATTGCTGAGGCGCTGATGGCAGGACCCCTCCTTCCCTTCCCTGCTGAACCACTTAATCAGGCTGCAGCAGGTGCCCACCGGGGCGACCTCGGGAAATCGCCTCATCACCGGCAAATGGCCCTGATGATGGCTCAGCAGGGGCCCTGCGAGCCCGGCTCTTACTTAGCGAGCTCAGAGCAGCTTCTCCGGCAGCGCTGGAGCTTCCCGTCTTTCCCCAATGCCGGGAGCAGGGAGCCAGCCCCGCCCCTTCCCTGCGCAGCATCCCTCGGGATGCTGGATGCTCAGCCTGGAGTCCTGGAGGCGCTGGCAGTGATAGCACAGCCCAGTGCTCTCCGTTTTGAGACAGAGGACTTAGAGCTCCTTGGGGGAAAAATGGGATTTCTCAGGAAAGGCGGCGTCAGGGGCCACCTGTAACACAAACTGGCTTGACTGACCATTTTCCCGGCGTTGCACCTTTTTGCTTACAGACACATGTTCTGTAAACCAGACAGACCCTCTCTGCTCATCCTCTGGGAAGTTGTGCCTTCATGTATGGTGCCCATGTGGGTCCTTATTCTGTCTTCCATATCAGAGAAGAAAGCACAGTTTTGGCATAACCTTAGTGCTTGGCTTCTGTACTAATCAGGAATACCAATGTCTTCCCATGAGCCCAGCTCTCTGCCCTGGGCATTATCAGTGTTATGTGGCTGCCCTACCAACTTTACTCGAGGTGACGTGATTACAGCCCCTGTCTCCTCTGGATAAATGTCTTCAGTTGCTCAGCAACCTCCACACCAGGATTAAATTAACTTTGATTACAATTACAGAAAGCACAAATCAGCCTGCACCATCAGAAGAAAGCAGAGCATGGTTTGTTTTTTTTTTTCTGGAGGATTTTCTTCTTAAATGCTGCTGCTCGGGGGGAGGGTGGAATTGCATCTCACCTCCTTCCCTCCCTTGCTTTGTGTTGAGCACAGATGCATCCCAACCCTGATGTTTTAAATGTGCAGTGGGATTGAGAACAAATGAGTTCATTTATATGCCTGAAAATATTTGCCTGCTTGAGGAAGAGGAGAGGAAGCTCAGGTGCTGAAGGCAGCTTTGCTCTTATGTCAAGGCCCCAAAACTTCCTCTGCTGAAACTGATAGGCTTAAGTACAGCTACTCATCACCTCTATAAGGCCTTTACTGTCACCTCCTCCAGGTGCTCAAGTTAATAATAGCAATGTGCAGTTATTATATATGGCTTCACGGCTCCCTGGAACAGACTTCCCATCTGGGAGGTGCAGCTCCATAAAACCCCCAGGTGATGAGGATTGCAGGCAACCAGCCCCGCAGGGATCAGACCTATGGCACACAGTGGGAAGATTAATCACCTCTATCTGCTGCTCGTGGTCTCGTGTGCAGACCTGGAGGAGACTTGCCAGGCTGGCTGGATGCTTTCATGGTGCCCAGCATCTTGCTGTGTGGGCTGCAGTGGGGTGACCTGGACTGGCGGGAAAGTCTTTGCCTGGGGTCTAGGAAACTGAATATTGCTTGAGCACTGCCCATATAGTCCTGGCCTTGGGAAGGTCAGACTGTTCTGCTCCCTGTTCTTCTACCTCTTCTCTTCACCACCTCCTTTCAGCCAAAACAGAGCCTCTCTTTCCGTGGCTTCCCCACTTTCCCAGCCTGTGGGTCTGGAGGGCTGAGTGCAGCTTGCCACCACCAGCCTGCAGGAGACCTGCTGGCATTGCTCTGAAAGAACTACTGAACTGTGTTTCTTTGGGGAAGAAACCCCCTCAGGTAGATGGAGAGGAAAATGGTGCAGAGTCGTGAATCAGTGTGGGAACCAGGACTGGAAGCACCACTGAGAGTCACAGAGAGCTTGGGTGTACATAAAATTAATGTTTGCTTTTTAGATGCCTTAATAGAGGGGCAGTGTTTCTTTTCTCCCTGGGCAAAGAGGAAGAGGAGAAGGAGAAGGCAGGGCAAGGCAGCAGCTTTTGCTCCTCTCTGTGGTTCTCTGGCCAGGAGACTTCTGCCAATGCAGTAGGTAAGGACATTGGCTGCTGCGGGAATTAGCCAGTTACAAATGACTGTTCCCAAGCGAGAGTGAGGAAGGAAGTGTGGAGACTCATTACATTTAATGTAATTACTCTGGACTTAGAGCAGGGTATGTGACAAAGGAATTTGGCGTTCTCTTTTTTCTTCCCTCCCTGCCTCAATATTCAACGATCTAAGAGTCTGGTCATGCCAATTTGTGATCCAAAGAGGCTCTTCGCAGTTCTCCTTAAACAGGGAACCCCCTGGCCTTGCACAGGTAAAAGTAACATGGCAGAACAATTTCTAAATAGGCCTAGAATTTGGCCAAGTGTGCTGATGTGCAGAGGTCTGATGCAGGTGTTCCGCCCTGGCATCCTTTCCCTGCTGCCCTCCCTGCTCCACCAGAGAAGAGTCAAAGCTGCTCCTTGGCCTTCTGCCCATTTCCTGCACAGGAGACACTGGCCAAGAGTGAGTTCCCTTTGCCTGGGACCCACCACTGCACCTGCACCACCTGCAAAACAGATAGCTGGAGAATTGGCCAGGATGGCCCAGAGGTGGGTGCGATATGAGGCTTTGATCCATCCACTCCACCCTCCTCACCTCTCGGGTTTTGCCTTCCTGGTTTAATGCTGCAGAAGACGGAGATGGGCCAAAAGCTGTGGCAGTGCTGTCCTGCTCCCTCAGGAATGCACGTCTCGTCACCTCACTGGGATTGCACTCCTGTCCTGGTATGGACCCCCTGGGTCCCAGGTGCTGACCTTCCCCCTGGGGCTCCCAAGGCTTGCCCATGCAAGCCAAGCTGGGGCCATCTCCTGCTGGATCCTTCATGAATTCCTCAGGCAGGTATCCAGGCTGTGGTAATGGGTGGCTACCTGCACTCTGGGAAAGCACCTAATCATGGTCTGTCACTGCTCACAGCTGTCTTTCAGTGTCTGCTTTCTCTCTCTCCTGGTGTGTCCTGATGTTTCCTGACACTTTCACCTTCCAGTTCCTTGTGTGAACCCAGGGCAAAGTGTCTTTGACTTGCACTCCTGTTTCCCCGTGACACATTTCAGCCCTGCTCTGACCACTCACAGAGCACAGCACATCAGACATGCCAGAGGTTGCCAGGTTTTGTCTTTCCAAATCACATTTCTGATGAGGAGCCTTTGCACTGACCGAGTCCACCTTTCACAGACTTGGTCAAAAAGATCACTTTGATCTTGAGATCACCTAGGAGTGGCAGGTCCATGCTCAGTTTTTCCTAGTCAGGCTGGACTTTCAAATGACCTAAACGTGGCTCACATCTATTCCTTGCTGTGAAAAGAAAATTTGAACTATTTCTTGGTATCTTCATCTCGACGGCTCCTGTGAAACTCTCAAGTAGTTGCTTCAGCAGTGGTGTTGGAGGCATCCAAAACTAGATGCCCAAGTGTTCTCACTGCCCCCACCACTCATCTCAACACTGTTCCTGGCCATGGAACCTGCACATGGCAGCCTACAGCCTCTGGCAAAAGTGCTGTCTGTCCTCCGTTTCCATGTCAGGAACAAGTATCCACAGCATCCATTTCTCCTATGCAGATAAACCCAAGTTTCAGAATATGAAGAATTTTAGGTCCATTTAAATACTTATTCGCTAACACAAAAGCAAGTGCCCTCATAATTTAATATGCTTCTGGAAGTAATTGGATAGAAGTCCTTTGTTTCTTTTCCTCCTGTCATCTTGCATTTGTTTAATTTGGCTGTCGTGACATGAAGTGACAGATCCCATGCTCCGTTTTTACAGATAGCAAAACTCCGGGATTCTTCTTTCTGCACTGTTAGAAATTTATGTATTCTCCCCATTCACTCGTACATCACTATTGTGTCAGATTACTGACCCCCTTAAGAATAAATGCATTTTAATACAGCTGACCCAGAAACCTCCCAGAGGGGAGATAAAGCGTAGCTCTGAGAACCAGCTGCATTCACTGTAACTTAGAGAGGAATCAGAGAAGGGTCCAAAGTGGGCAATGGCTCAGTGCCATGGTTATTTCCCATTAACATGTCCACATTTCCTGCTGCTCACAGCATTCTGGTCCCAGGGCTGCATCCGTTCCTCCAGTAGGGAAGGAGTTGCTCACACAGTTTTCAGCAATGTTATCCCAGAGACTCAGATTCAAGGGAAGATCAGGTTTGTTCCTCCGCAGAGAAGGCAACAGGGTTATCCCAGAGATGGGACAGGGAACCTGATGTCAGGCACAGCAGGCACCAAGAGCAGCAACATCCAAGGACAGGTATTCCTTAGGCACAAGCCCTGCAAGGCAGGGGACACAGCTGTCGGCAGGGGTTGTGGAGGAGCATTACAAATAACGCCTCGCAGTACCTCTGACTGGCTGGCAATGTTCCTGGCACTTCTCTTTAAAAATATTTATCAGAAGAAAGGAGAAACAGCAGGAAATTGCGGATTCAACCTTGTATGTAAATGCAAAGCTGTAGAGCGCAGGAGAGGAAAATATCATCTTCCTCTTCCTATATGTTTTTAGACATTTTCTCAGATTTCATACCATGACTCTTGCTCCCAGTCCATTTTAGCAAGTTAGGTTAAATAATTTCTGTAAAATGCATTTAAAGCCCAAAGGACATGCTCAGTTCTGAAGAGTATAGGCCAATTCCCCTCCTCTTGCTCTGGGGTTTCTGAATCGAGTGTTTGGGTCCTTGTGGTGGTCTTCAGTTCAAAGGAAATGTCTTCAGATTATAGCCATGGCAAATTGTCGGGTGGGAATTTGCGTTACCTTGGATGACTCCAGTTACCCACCTTATTATTCTACCACCTTCTCCAAGCACCACAAGCCTCAGGTGCTTAATGTCTGTGCCAGAACCTACCAGTGGCCAAATACAGACCTTTATGGAAAAATTTATTTTTATTGATGAGCTGCATGTTATCCTCAAGCAGCTTATAAAGACCATGCTGTTACTAGCCCTCAAAGGTGGAATCTGCAGTGGCTCTAGCTAGGACCTTGTCCCATGGGAAGAGCAGGTGTGGGTGGATGCTCCACACAGGAGTCTGCCCATGCATTCCTGTGCCACCACAGCGAGCCAGGCTGTGTGGAGCCTGGGTCTGTGTCCCCAGAAGGGATGGAACCTCCTGTTGATGAAATTCCCACCCAGCACAAGGCCACAAGGAAGATATTTCAAGCCAGCAATGTGTTTTGTACCCTCCCTCGAAGGGAGAACACCCTCCCATTTCCCACACACACAGAAGGAATGAGCCTTTCTGCTGTTTTGTTACTGATGTTCAGGAGTGCAGGATGAATCATAAAGCGGCTAAGTTAATTTGCTTAATCTTTCAGGGTAGCAAAGATTGGGTAGACTCTTCTAATCCTTCTTTCCCTTCACTGAGAGGAGTATAAAAGCCAGAAGGAGAAAACAGCTGAGGTTTCATATCTCAGGTTGATTTTGCAGCACAGACAAAAAAAGAAAGCAAGCTACTCCTCTTGTTTGGAGCTGAAGAACATTTGCTCTGGAAGCCCTTAAAAGATAATAAACACCGTGCAATATGGTGTTGTTTGTATAGTCGGTTTTCTGTGAAAAAGTTCGCTTTAAATAGTTACAAAGATCTGGATAGTGGTGGTCACATATGTGAATTCAGGGACTTTGCAGTAGCCAGGGTAATATTTCTACAAATGCCCAATTAGAGAACAAAGCAGGTGACACAGAAAGGTGCATTTCTGAGCCCTGCTTTCCTTCTCTCCAATACAGAGTCACACACATGCACATATATACATATATATATATTTATACATAAACACAAAAGAGTTTATTTAGATCTCAGGCCCATTTAACAACCTTGCTTTAAGACTCAAGATTAATTGGGTGTGGTAATTGTATGTGCTTGAAAAATGCTTAGCAATTATACTTGAAGTTAGCAAGAAATTCTGTGATGAATTACCTTAGGACTTTAATTCTGAGAGAGGTAAGGACAAGGTTAACAGAGGTCTAGTTTGAAGAGAGTTGAGCACCAGATAATTATCCTTCAGTGCTGTATATTTACAGCACGTACTGTTGCCACAAATCTTCATACCTGTTTCAACATAATTATATCTGTTTTCCATAATATGATATTAATTCTGCATCATGGCTTGGGATTCCCTTCTCAAATTCATGGGTATTTTTTGTCTGTGGTCCAGAGAGGGAACCTGGCTGTGCCTTAGGTCACTGCAGGTGACTTACCACACTCTCCTTTCCTTACACATCAAGACACCGATTAAGGTGCCAGATATCAGGCACCTATTTTGGAAACTTTCATGGAAAAGGATTTTAAAAGTCTGTTTTCAGAAACCAAAGTATTTCAATTCTTAAAAAAATATGGTGTAAGGGGCTGTTGCCCTTCTCTGTGTCAGCTGAACTGAGGGGAAGATGGAGGATTGGCACACAGAAGCACACTTCTTTCATCTATAAACATCTCCTCTGTGCATTAAAACCAAAGAAGCCATAAATTTCCTTTACTCAGCCACCTCAGGGCGTACGAGGCTGTGGTCCTGATAGGAGCAGGATGGAGCAGGGGTCTCAGCCCTATAGGGAGCTGGGGGATGGTTTCAGCAGCCAGGCTTGGCAGCTGCAGTGGCTGGGTGAGTGTCCCCAGGCAGTGTCAGTCCCCTGGTGAGCAGGCAGGGCTGGCACCCTCCTCACAGCAAATGACAAGCAGTGCTTGGCTTGTCCTCTGCTGCATCACTGGGTCTTCAACCCAGCTGCCTGAGTTGCACAGGCAAGGGCTTTCATCTCCAGTGCCCTGGCAGTGGGAGTGAGTGGAGGAGAGCTGAGGTCGAATGAAATCTCTGCAGCACTTAAGTTCACAAGTAAATATCTAATTAGAGAAACGTTTGACTTCAATAATAAATGAGCAGAATATCAAGAGACACGAGTACTGGCAAAGCACACCTACAGCAAAATCTTTACAATGGGGGCATTTTTTGGCCTGCCCTCCTAAGGTCCTCACGTAAGTGGAAAAACCATGTGTGCAGCTGCTAAGGGTAGGGCATGACTTTCCTTGCTCTTGCTCTAACAATTTGGAGGCACCCATCGGCAAACCCACCCTCATCAATTCTGCATCTTCCTGAAAATGTACTTTTAAGCACCTTAATTGCATTTCAGAGATAACCCTGCAGGCAAAGTGACAGGAAGAGAAACCATATGGAGCAGTTTGGCGGTCAGGCTCTTTGTTTTAAATCAATCAAACATCTGCGGCTAATGTAGCTTTGGGCTGCTCCTCAGGAAACATTAGCCCTATTAGTCTGGGCTGGCAGGAACACAAAATAATATATTTATGGACAAAGCACATGTGCATTACTGTTGGAAAGCGAGTGGAGGAGGAGGAGAAGATCTGTGGTCAGCACTTTACCTTCTCAGGAGGTCAGCTCCAACAAGAAAAGAGAGGGAGCAGGGGGTCCTGTCTCCTTGCTCCAGCCCCATGCCACCCACCTCCCAGCCTGGGAGCAGCCTTGAGACCTGCTGCCACAATCCCAGATGGGAAAGGCCACCAAAAAAAGGCTGCGTGGCTTCTACATTAAAGGAATGTGAGGTGGGATGGTGGAGTGGGATATGTTACAGTCTGCAGGGACAGCGGTGGGAGGGAAGCACGGGGTGGTGGGGCTGGCCATGGGGCTGTGCCTGGCTCCCCACAGCACTGCATCCCCACAGAGCTGGTGGAAAACAGCAGGGACAGGATGGGTATCCGCTCTCAGTCCTCACAAGCAGAGACAAGGACTGAGTGCAAGGGAGCTGGGGGTTACCAGGCTGAAACTATCATTCCACACCAAGGGCTACAACACACAGAGGAGGGCTGCTTCCCTGCCTAGCGCTCCTTTCTCAGTCTAGACAGACAGTTCATCCCATTTTCATCTCATGTGGTGTCCGTGTGCGCTTAGGTACCCGAAGCAGTCCCAAGGAGGAGGTGGGAGATGGAAAAGGTAACAAGGCTTTTTCATTTACATTGTCATGCAGACAAATGCAGATGCATTTGCAGGTGCATCAATAAGTGAGAGGCTCTAGGACACACATCCACCTGACATCACCTCTCTACTCTGTCCATCCATACCTCAGTTGCCTGGGAAATGGTGAACCATGACTGAGAACGTGAAGAGCAAGAATTTTGGGACTGCTTCATAGCCAGTCACTGCCCCTGTATGTGAAGGAATTTACACTGGAGAAACCTTAAAATATGTGAAAATATTGTATATACCCTTAATGAACTCCCTAAATCCACTTTTAGACTTCTTTGTTTCTATGAGCTGTAGGGAAAACCAAAAGCCTGTGGCATTGATAGGGGTAAGTTAGAGCAGCCATTTTTAGGGAAAAGTGCATCACTGACATATTTTGATTCTGCCAAAACAAAACACTGTGAATCCTGAAAGCACAAGCAATTGTTAAATTCAAGAGAAAACCCAAAGTTATTCAGAATGAGGAGTTGTATATTTGTTAGGCTGAGACAAAACTTAATGACTGAGACCTGCCCCTTAGTGACACTGTGAAATAATTGCACAACTATGACAGTTCAATTAAATTTTCATTCCAGCACTAGACAAACCTGTCTTCTAAAATACAGTCTAATTAATCCTCTTCTATTTTTTCTGATGATAACAACACTGGGCAGAGTCAGGGATTTGGGGATGCCTCAACTGTGACTTACCAGATTTTTAGATGTTTTATTCCAAATTTGCACTTCTATAGACTACAATAGCAGGGGCTGTGGACAGGAGGATAGCAGGATGTACGATTTGGATTTTTTTCATCATGCATCCATGTATGTACTTATTGCTAGTGTGTATGTATCTGTTTGAGGAGCTTCCACTGGTAAAGTGACTGTGAATTGCAAAGAGAACACTTTTACATTCAGGGAATGTAAGGACTTAAATCTGGAGAATACCAGCTCTATTTCCATATCTGGGTTTTCATGAGCATGCTCATTTGTAAGCTCTGGTTTTCCTGCAGGAACAAAGCTGGTTTTGTGAAGCAGAGCTGCTGAAGCAGGTAACTGCACAGCCTGCAGACCTCCCTACTGCCTCTGCAGCTCATGCCCCTCACATGCCCCTCATTGCCCTTCTGTCCACATCCTCTTCATACATCCCACAGCCCTTGTGCTTTTCCAAAATATGTCAGCTCCCAGTGTTTTCAGCTGCACTAAGACCATTCCTGCCCCAGCAAACATCCCCATTTATGAGCAGATACCTACTTCCACCTTCCTCTTCTCTAAAGGGATGTATGAATTCTGCTGACTCATCAGCCCCATTCTCACAGAAGGGAGCTTCATCTCCTGTGAAATGGGACAACCCCTGGGACAGCCGCTATTGCCTTTTCCTTTCCCAAAGAGTGACAAAGTTTTGGTGCTGAAAGGCGGGAGAAGGACTTTCTTTGGGAGCCCATGAAAGCACCACATGTGAAACACTTTGTCCCTAAAGAAAGGCTGAAGAAACATTACACATTTCCTCTGGTGCATGCATGAGAAGGCACAAGTCTGAAGACTGCTGCTAAATTTGTCAAAGCATGTATTTTCCAACTTATTTGTAACTTAGGCAGATTTTCCAATTTATTTGCAAATTATTTGCAAATCCACCTCTACTCAAAAGAGTAAGTGCTGTAACTGTGCCAGGGACCTGCTGCATCAGCACCAGTCACTTACCACCTTCTCCAAGTGCCAAAAAACATCATAATTCTCAGTAGCATCCCCATCATGCACAACACACCAGGTTGGTTTGAATTTTCCCAGCATCACAAGCAAAATATTTCCTTGAGTCGTCCAGAGCTGAGAGGCTTCAGGAGGAAACCAAGGGGTAACTCACAGAAACTGCTCCTGGTGGAGCTTCTCAGTGTGGCCAAGGTTCTTCTGGGAGGGTGGGAAGAATAAGTAGCAGGTGTTTCCGGGAGTGAAAAATGGTAGAGGAGAGTTTGCTTTGAAAATATTGTGTACCTCCACCCAAAAGCAACATATCATGTCTGGGGAAATACAGGAGGTAGCTGAGGTCTTTAAGCAGACTTTTGAGCATTGGCTGCCCCATGGTCCCCTCGGGGGCTCAGCAGAGCAGGGACCTGTGTTTTGTAGGTCACAGAGCAGGATGGGGCCACAGGCAGCACATGGGGTTCAAATGGACTGAATTTCCACAGCTTCCACAAAGGATATTACAATTAGGGGTTATCCACGCAGTCCAAGACAATCATTGTAATAATGTATTTGTAATTATCAGCTGCAAGGGGAAAGTTTTCCTTTCTTGAGCCATACCTCATGGAAACTCCTTATCCAAGGAAAGGGCAGGGCAGTTTCTCATCAGAAATGACAGGAATTCAAGGAAAGGGTGACAGTCCTTCACTGTGCAACTGTAGGTCTCTTGTGACCCCAAAGAGGTGATATTGCAACAAAGAATTCAGAGAAGAGTCAGTGTGGTTCCAAGTTTAGTTTGTGCTGTCACACAAACTTGCTTGAAAGACTTCAGTGCTGGACCAGTGTTGGAAGTGAAGGACATGGAAAGATAATGCTGCAGGGGAAAATGAAGTTCTTTGCCATCAATGTTGCTGTGGGGACACGGAGGCCGTGGCCACCCTTGTGATGAGTGTGCCTCAAAATTAAGAGAGGTGAGAAACAATGTGGTGACCACATGTGAATTTGGAGATGGTCTGATAAAATACTGATTCATGTCCAGGAACAAGGGAGGGATGTGACCTCATGGGAGTTGTCCCACTGCCTTCATATCCCTTTGGATGAGATCTATGGTATCCTCACTCCCAAGTAAAAAGGATGTGCAGGGCTGTAATAGAACCACAGCAATCATAGAATGGTTTGGGTTGGAAGGGAGTTTTAGAGATCATGTAGTCCAAGGCCCCTGAAATGAGCCAGGACATCTTCAACTAGATCATGTTGCTCAGAGCCCCTTCCAGCCTGATCTTCAATCTTTGCAGGGATGGGGCATCCACAACCTCTCTGGGTAATCTGTTCCAGCATTTTACCACCCTCACTGTAAAAAATTCTTTCTTACATCTTATGTAAACCAACCTTCTTCTAAATAAAAGCCATTCCACCTTGCCCTATCACTACAGACCCTTGTAGCAAGTGCCTATCCAGCTCTCATGTAAGCTTCTTTTAGGCACTGAAAGGTCTCCCCACAGCCTTCTCTTCTTCAGCCTGAACAATCCCAGCTCTTTCCATAGGAGAGGTGCTCCAGACCATCACCTTCATGGCCTCCTCTGTGCTCATTCCAGCACGTTCATGTCCTTTCTGAGCTGAGGACCCCAGAGTTGGATTCAGCACTCCAGGTGAGGTCTCACCAGAGTGGAGTAAAGGGACAGAATCACCTCCTCAACCTGCTGATCATGCTGCTTTTGATGCAGCCCAAGATGCAGTTGGTTTTCTGGGCTTTGGAGCACATGTCAGGTCATGTCCAGCCTTTTATCCACCAGCACTATCAAGTTCTCCTCAGCATCATATTTGTTCATGCCCAAGCCTGTATTGGCAGCGAGATTTGCCCCAACCCAGGTGCAGGGTACCAAGTGATCTTTGGCCTGTGTCCTCCAGGCTGGGCCCCTTTTGCCTTTTTGCCCATACTTGTTTTTTGAGGAGGCTGTACTCAGGTGGGCTGCAGCAGCCCTTTACAAACAGGCAGTGAGGAGCCTTGCCCAGCCCATGTAGGGATTACCAGATAAGGTGGGCTGATAATGAATCTTTGCATCTTCACCCTGAGCCGCACCGCCTCTGTGAGCTTTGCAAGACCCATTGTCCAAGAATCACAACCTGCCCCTAATCTTCCCCCTAGGTACCATATTAATCAATGTTTGTTTTCTTTTGCTTTCACCAGATTCTCTAATTATTAACTGTGCAGAGGACTTGTGGTTTAGTGTATGGGTTACTTCCTCTCACTGGGGGAAGGTGCTCTGCACAAGCCAGGGGTTTGTTTGCTCCTTGGTGCTCCTGAAAGATAAGAAAGACATTCGACAATGGGAACCCAATCATCTTCCTTTTTCCCCCATGACCATTAGTTTGATTCATAGTACCTTTTGTTTGTCACTGATGAGTAACGAGCTATTCCATGTTCACTCTAGATCTATGCAGAAATGATAGGCGCACATCACACAATGTAAGAAACATCAGGATTTAACCCCTCGGTCAACAGTGTGCTGCTAACAACTTGTGCCTTGGAAATAGTGTTGTGGTAGCAGAAGAGAAAAGTATTTTTTTTTTACATCTACCTTTGATTAGGGACATACATTTTTGGAGTGACAACCTGCCAGAAATACAGTGTTACACAAGATCTCATCATCTGAACCAGCATCCTGGAGCAGCGCGTTTTTCTCTCTCAAGGTCATACTGTTATTATGCAATTGCACAAGCAAGGCAGGGACTAAAGGTGTAAATAGACAAAGAAGGTTTTGACTCACTCCCATGAGCACAGGGCCCTTAGGACTGCCCATTTAGGCACATATATCTGAAATATTTCCCATTGGTTCTCTCAATTTGGCCCTTTTTTGGTGCAGCCCCTATGCAGTCTGGGGCTGAGAAGTGCCACCCATCCCTCTATGCTGGGTGTCTTGGGGTTCCACTCTCCGTGTGCCAGGCAGGAGCTGTGCAATGAGGGTGCTGTGCCAACATCCCAACCACCTTCCCACTCAGCTGGAGCACGAGGCATATGCTTCATTCCCACCGTGAGCAGCCATAGCCAGAAACCCCCGCGCCAGGTCAGCCTGGTGGTCCCTCAAGACCAATCCCCTCCCTCCAGCAATGCCCAGTGCAGCAGAGGCTCAGGGCCTTTTCCTCTCTAGGTTAGGGGCAGTGGCACCCCAGCTGGCAGGCAGCCTTTGCTCATGCCCCCCTGACTCACCCCAAGTGCCATCAGGAGAATCCATGTGTGGGTTAATAGCAGCGCTGAAACGGAGATGGTTTTCCAGAGCCCGCCGGAGCTGACTCATAGAACAGAGCTTTGCCAGTGATGACAGGGGGATAGAAATCAGGGCCCTGATGAGCTTCTCGCTCAATTATTTATTTATTTTGTGCACCATATTCTCCTTCTGCCTGTTGGCAATGAGAAGAATTCATAAATGATGGTAATAAATGCGGAATGACAGCTAATCTTAATTGACCAAAGCTTCCCTCAAAAGACTGGGTTGTGCTGGATGTAATATGTTCTAAACGTAAAAATATAAGCCAGGAAATTACACTGGTGGTTTTACATGCCTTTAATCGAATGGGTTTTATGCTGCCAAGCAACAAAATCAAGGTGGGATCCATCTGTGAGGGGGATTTTTTTCCCTGAACGAGGAATTCTGCAGTTCAATGGCCTTGCATTGCTGCTCCATCCTGCCGCCTCTGCTTCCCAAACCTGCTAATTTGAGCTCTGAAGTGGCACCACTCAGTAGATGTTTATTTTCTTCTGCTTAATCTGTCTTCACCCTTTTGGGCATTCACCACATGCTCAGTGCAGCCACTGTGCTGAGACACCACTGAGATGTGCCTGAGGGGACCCCCCGTATTTTGCTGATGACATTTTACCTTGGTGGGTTACTTATTTTCTCTCCACTGTGGACTGTTAAGAAAACATTTTTTCCTCCCAGGAAGTAGGTATTGACAACAAGATGTCCCCTTATGTTCTATCAACTCCAGCACGTTTCTCTAGGGAACTAGTGCAGTAATGCCTGGGGGATCTTTAGGGTTAGGGGAATCTTTAGGGCTAGGGGGAAAGAGGAAGACACCAGGCACAGCTATTCCCTTCAGGACAGGGAAGCAGTGCTTGGCAAACCCCTGTCAGACCTCTCCTCCACTCAGAGGGTATCCACTATTTTCCAGTGATCCAGGGAACCAGGGTTGTGGTGGCTGCTCCCACTCCTGCCTTGGGCTTGCAGCACCCTCTCACTCCCCAAATTACTTCTCTGCATGGAGCTGTCTGGAACACTGAGGCTGGGACACGTGAAGGATGAAGGCCAAAGGAGAAGGGAAGGTTAGGAAGGAAACCTGAAGACAGCAGCATTTTTGCATCCTGCCAGGATGCACCTGCTTGGGGTTTCTTTCCGCACTTCCCGTCTCGGGTAGGTCCCCTCCCCGCCTGTCATGCCAGCTCAGCTGGGCTCGTACTGCGGCACTTTCCTGAGAACATCCCAGAGACTTCAAAACCTCCTCCTCGTCCTGGCAGAATGACTTGCAGCTTTTCCAAAAACTGGCAAGCAGCCTCAGTGCTTTACCATGGGAAGAAGGTTAACTCCTTCCCTCCTTTTCTCCTTCCCTCCCCTTCCCCCCAGCCCAGCGCATCATCCTGCTGCTCGTTTGCCTAGGAACTGACTGTCGGGAACGACGGAGGAGGAAATAGTTTATTTTTAAGAGCATTTAGCCCTCACAGCTTCTTGGCTGGGGGTGTCGGGAACGCAGCCTTGCACGGGCAGCCAGAGGATTCATCCGTCTGAGGCCGTGAGATAAAATCATTTGCACGTGGTTTGTGCAAAGGGCGATTATTGAGGGTTTGGGGGTCAGCTGTTTGCAGGGTGTGGAACATTTAGAAGTGAGGACAAAAGCTTTATCCTTCAGGCACTGCAGGGAGGAGCTGGCAGCGGCTCAAAGGGTGCCCAGCCCCGAAGGAATATTTTAAAGTTTTCCTATTTTGTAGCTCTGCATAAGAACAACCCGCAGCAATCAAGCAGCAGGATTCCTGCCTATTCTTCCTAGCTGTGCCTTGAGCTTGCAGCGTCACCTTCTTCAAGAATACCTGTTTTCCTGGTTAATTTTCAAAACATTAACACAACCCCCCCTCGGAAGCTCTGCAGGTACAAAAACCACGGGAGTTCAATGCACTGCAGCTGCAAACTGGCTAAGCACCTGGTTCTCTGCTTTGCACCCAGGTAAAGCACCACCCTGGGGTGCTGCCTCCATTGCCCTGTGTCCATGGGCTCCTTTGAGCCCGCACCTCTCCAGGGCATCCCTCGTCCTGGACGCTGCTCAGGCGGGAATCACCGCCCTTTGCCCCTGGCTGTCAGGATGACAGGATGGTCAGGATACACACTGTGGGAGAGGTGAGGGATGAGAAGAAAGAAGACCAAGAGACTGCCACAGCAAGAGGGTCCAGCCCAGTAAGACAGACCTTAAACTTCTTCCCCTTTTTCAGACTTGATTCTCACTCCTGTGATGTCAAGATTTCAGATTATTGGGAGATAAATTTAGAATAGATCTGAAAAGTAATTTAGAAACCTAAAAATACCCTATGAGCCTGTCTATCCAGTGACTGTAAAACCAGAAGTGAGGAAGAAGGAGGAAAATGACTGGGCAAAAAGGGGCAAAAAGGAATAAACAATTATGAGACCAGGCAGCCATGACAGAGAGAAATCCTTCTTGCATATGCTGCTGATCACTGGGATCTGGAGTTGGAAAGGGAGCTACTTTAACTTTTCTCTGCACACATTGAGAAAATGTGGCCAGCTATTTTGATATTAACACTGAGAAATGCAATTTCATGTCACAGTGGATAGCCCTGTGTGACTGCTCACTGCTTCACCATCTGGTGCCAGCTGGGCACCACCAGTACCCATGGCCCAGCAGGATGTGATCCCTGATAATGTTGTGGGAAACACCATTTTTCCTGAATGATTAGCCAGACGTGGAACTGGTGGGAATCAAACAGCAAAAGGGAATTTTCTTCAGGAGTTTTGGGAAACTGAGTAAACACAACTTGGCCAGTGATGGGGATTTGCTGTAGCAGGGTCAGACCTGGAGATCACTGACAGCCCCTGGCATGGTGAGCTGGGTCCAGGGTACCACCAGGAAACCCAGCCAAGAGCAAAAGCAGATGAGGTTGAAGATAAGCAGCAATGTTTAAGCAAGGTGTCTGTGCTGAGGAGAAGCCACCCACATCATGGGACTACAGTCCGTCCTGCAGGAAAGACCAGAGGCAGGCAACATAATATGCAGGCAGGGCTGGCTGCCCCAGCCAGAGCTGGAACAGGCTTCCTCGTCCCCCATGACAAAGCAACCCAGTGGGACCAGTGCACTCGACTGCTATCACAGCACCAGAGACCCCAGGGGGAGTGTGACAGCCCAGGAGGGCATGAGGAGGGGGCAGTGAGGGCTGCAGATGTTTCCTGCTTGCTGAACATGAGCTGCAGAGAGGATATAAATGTTGGTGCTGCGAGCTAAGCCTCGCCTCGTATCACGCCTTGCTTTTATAACCTCTTCTTTTTAATATCCTGTTGAGACAAACAGCCTGTGCAAGTGTGCTGGGGGGGTCTGCCAAGCAGCTGAGCGTTTTAGAGGATTTCAATCAGAAAGGTGCTCTAAGAAATTCAGTATTGCAGGAAGTGCTGGGCTGCTAAACTGCTCCTGTTCCAACATTGAGTACCTCAGGAGCAACAGAGAGATGTGACATGGCCACAGGGTCTGGGTCAGGCATTTGGGTTCAGTGGTAATAGACCACGGAGAGCAGATGGCAGCAGGACAGGGAGATGATAAGACAAGTGCTGAGACGGTTGATCTAAGGAGTTAAAGGGTGCCATGGACATCTTCCATGTGATCTCCTCGAATACCACTGGGACACTATAATGCTCTTGTCTAGCTGCAGCTGGCACACATGGAGATGAATATAGGCATTGGGTAGATCAAACATGGCTTTGCATATGATGACACTGCTGGCCATCATGGGCCTCTGTCATAGGTGCACTCCTGGCTGCAGCAATGTACTCCTTCTGTACCTCCCATCAAACAAAGTGGTGACATTGCTGCAGATATTTTTCCTTCCCCACTCACTTCCAGAGGGTGTTGTTAGATGTCCAGAAGCACATAGGGCTGAGGCCCACAAGGGGCAAAGCCTCTGCTTTACTTACAGCCATGTCCCCTGATGACTGATGCTGGGCACACTTTTCCACTTGAATTGTGAATCATGCCCTGTTTCTGTAGCAGGTGCTTTTGAGGCAGACACATGACCATCCTTCATGCAGTCTGTCACCTTAATCCCACCTCCAGCTGGAGATAGGAATGCAGGCAAGGGGGATGGCATTGGCCAAGGTGTCACCTCTTCTTGCACCAACTTGCACCACCCAGACTGGGAAGGTGGGTGCCCAGTAGCACAATGCCCATATGGGCTTCACCATGGCCACAGATCCTCTAAACCATGGGGTGAATTTTCAGCCTCACAGGTTTGCCCCAGCACCTCTTGGCATCTCAGCCAGTCCCATGATCCTCTTGTAGTAGGGCCAAATGCTGTTGCCTGCTATGTGCTGATCACCATCCTGAGTGGGGGAGCTGATGGAAGGAATCTCACCTTGTCCCAGCTCCCAGAGTCACCAACCCTACCATTAAGGTCTGGTGAATCATCCTTTCTCCTCAGCAGGAGCTGGTGTGCCTCAGTTGTCCCAGTGAGGAACTGGGCTGACTGGGAATGACCAGTAGGAAGGGCACTTCCTACTCCCCTGTCCCCAGTTATCCACACCAGGTTCTACTTTTGTGCCTGTCTCAGAAAAAGCTCCACTCTTTTAATGAACATGTAATTCAGACTACTCATTTCTGTCTCTTTGGGGACAACCTGGTTTTGCAGGGCACACTCAGCTTTTTGACTGTTTTCACCACGAGGCAACAGGTGCTGGGTGTTGGATTCCCACAGGGTGGGAATCTCCATCTCATCTCCATCATCTCCATCTCCATCTCCACAGGGTGGTGCCATCCGGGGGATAGCGGAGTTTGTCCCCACCAGAGCTGCACAGAGCTCAGCCTGGGTCGCTCTGTCCTAACAGTGACATGCAGTGGCAGCAGGCTGCAATGGAGGCTGGAAGTACCCTTGTGCCCCTAACAGGCTTCTGTAGTCGTACCTTTATTTTTTTTTACTGAAGGGTTAATGCTTTATCTGGACAGTGAATTCTGCCCTTGTTTTCTACAGCATCGTTTCCTCCCAGCTGCATTCTGTTACAGCAGTGAGCGCACACCCACAGGCCTGCCACAGCCCTGTCAGTGCAGACCTGGCTAAGCAGCAGCAAAGCTGCCACTGCTTTTCCTGGGGCACATCCAGCCAGGTGCTGCTGCTGCTGCTGGATCTCCCGGAGCGAGAGGCGAGGCTGGCACAGACGGGGGGATCCCTGCGGGTACCTGCCCCGTGTCCCACTCGGGCCATGTCCGGGGCTCTCAGCACGGGTCTGCCCGTGATGGGATCGCTGGGAGGGAGGGAGCTTCTCCCCCGCCCTCCGTCCCTCTCCGCAGGCGGGCAGGGAGCAGCGCTCGCCCAGCCCTGGCACATTCTCCTGCGCTGCTTACCTGCTGCTGCTTGCAGATCAAGTAGCTAATGTCTAAGCAGTCCCATTTAAACCCACAATCAAATTACAGGAACAAAATTAGAAGCCAGACTGGAGCCACTTTAAAAGTTGGCCCTTATTTAATAATTCTGTCGCAGTTATTTTTTCCTCTTATCGCCATTTATTCTCATTCTGGGGCTGGTCTGTAATAATAGAGGAGGTTCATTTGTGCTCTCCCTCCTCTTTCCGATGTCTAGTCTTTCTTTGCGGATTTCATTTCTGCCTTGTGAAAAGGCATTAGGATAAATAAAACAAAGATGCAGTACTAGAGGGATCTGCGTTAATGGGATGGCACCACACTCACCCCTTCCACAACCTGCCCTTTCCCATATGACGGGGTGAATCAAAGGGCTGGAATACCTATTTCAGCCCTGCCCCGTGCCTTTAGGTATTAATCTATCAAGTGTGGAGGAAGAAATTGCAGTGCAGCTTCTTTCTTTAAAGGCAGCGCCGTGCAGAAGCAGGAGCCCGGAGGAAGTGCCGGGGCGGTTTGGGAGCGCCATGTCCCCTCTAGTGGGGTCTGCGGAGAATTGATGGAGCAAAGGACAGAGCCTCAGCTTCCCAGCCGAGGGGGGAAAGGAGGGGACAGTCTCCACCTCCCTCCCTACTCCTGCCATCCCTGCTCCACGGGGCCAACAGTGCAGGCATGGAGATACTGGGGTGGTAGGGATGCACAGCCCCAGCTGGGAGCTGGCTTGCACTGAAGGAGCTGGGGGAAATAGGGAAATACTGTTGTAATAATTTGCCTATTAATTAAAGATGTGACTTGATGAGAGGTTGGATTCATTCACCTGGCTGGATTTTCATCTGCTTCCAGACATTGCTGTGATAAAAATAAATGCATTCATTCTATCACTTAACCTCCAGCATTTTAGCAAAAACTATTTTTAGAACCCTCATAAAACAAATCTATAGTCATTCTACAGCAGGCAAACACTACTGTTTGCTTAGCAGCTGCTGTCCCCCAAACTGCTGCTGAAATCTGCCTGTATTCAAAATACCTCCAAAAAAATTTATGCATCATTTTGATGACAACCACCCCTGTGACACACTTGCATTCTTGTCTTCTGTGAACAAAGCATGACCCTAACTAATGTACTCAGGCAGGAACTATGGCAGGCATCACACAGCCTAGAAACTGCTTCGGGGTAATGCACGAAGTCCCAGCACAGCCCAATCCTGCCTTGTGTAGAAGAATTACCCATGAGGCATGGGAGATCTCCATGAAGGTAATAAAGGCTGGATGCAGCTTTCAGGGTTTGAACTAGATAATCTTAGAAGTTTATTATGACCCAACCCATTCTGTGATAACTTTTGGCCAGGAAGACATGTTCCTAACTGAGGAACCTCCTGCATGGCCAGGCCTCTTGCTGAGCACAGGGAGGGGCTGAAAGCTAGGAAGGAGTCAGTGCCAGGGGATGAAACTTTTCTCTGTGCTTTACCTGCATCCACTATTGCTCTGCCAATTTCCTTTGAGGAAACAGCCACAGTGGCTTCAGCTGTGAGCAGGCTCACTGCTGGTGGAATGCTTGAACAGAGGTGTTTAAGATGCCCAAGAGGCTCAAAGGCTTCATCCTGCAGCTCAGGGAGCTGGACATGGGGAAATAAATTGTGAGCTGGGGGCATGCAGCAAGCAAATCTGACAGCAGCGTGGTGCTCAGGCCCTGCAAGTGGGGAAACAAACCAGGGTCAGGTGCTGGATGGGGCTCACCATCCCACCACTCTGAGGAATCATCATGTGCTGGTCTTTCTTCCCTCATGCATGACCCCACTACCAGAGTCTGACTTCCACTGTGTTTGCAGGTTATTTTCCTTAACTTTGTACTTATCAAAGCATCTACTAGGGGTACTCATGAGGCAGAACTGGCCATTGAACACGGGCTCAGTGTCCAGCAGGACAAGCAGTCTCACTCCTGGCAGGCACCAAGAAGAAAGCAAACCTTGGGTAGACATGAGTAATAATCTCCTTTCCAGAGGGGGCCTCTAGATGGGGGATTTGCATGGACTGAGCTTTTAGCCTCCATTTTAGATTTGAGCTCTGAGTGCGTGTAAGAATCCTTAAATAAAGTCAAAGCAGAAAGGCAGGTGGGTATCAGGCAAGCATTTAAATATCACAACGCTACAAAAGTGATAGCCACACCTTGCTCCATTCACAGCTCCAGTCATTCACACATCAAATAGGTGAATTTGAGAGTGCAGAAATAGACCTGTAAATATATCGAGATCCTGCTTTTGCAGTAGTTCATTTTCAAAGCACATCTACTCCTCAGCATGCATTTGGGGTCACACTCTATTTTACAGCTCTGCCTCGCTTCCCAAAACTAACAGTTTCAGTTTGCTAGCTTTCCTCTGCAAGTGAAGCATAATATGCAAGTAAGCACCTAACTCGTAGTGTTGTCACCACTTTCATCTTGCTGCTAATTACTAATGCAAATTATGTGCATACCTAAAAATGTCTTCAGTACATTCCTGCTACTTGTGTTTCCTAAAGTATACGTGGCAAATATTTCCATATTTTACACTTTTATATTCTACTACCCACATCCAAACCTTAAGGTAGGATATCCCTGGGATCAAAGGCAAGAAGGCAAACTGGAAGAGAGCCTTCTCTTGAAAAAGATGATCTTTAGTGACAAGTCTTGTTGTTCATCTTGATTTTTCATCTTACCTCAGGCAGTCCAGTGACCCCCTATCATGTGCTTTGGCATCAGCTCACTTCTGATTTGTGAAATACAGTTTCTAATGATTTCTTGAGTGCTACATGAGAGCTAATTCTTTAAGGTTCCTGTCCAAGTACCAGTCTGAGGAAATGGTGTCCAGCTTGGGAAAAAGCACTTGCATTCCAAGGACAAGCTTTAGTCAAAGGAAGGATACAAAAACATTTTAAGTGCCCCATATAGTGTAGATCCAAGCTCTCCAACCAGACTTCCCTCCAGCTGGCGCTGCAGGTGTCTTCCTTACCTGGGCAAGCTCTTACTTGCACACAAGACACCCCAAACCTTTCCCTCACCATTTCCCTTGTCCTTCTCCAAAGCTGACTAGCTCTTGAATGTTCCCACCTCAAAGCTCTTCAGCTGAATTCTTGTTTCCAGCTGCCTCATTCTTTTCTAGCTCTTACTGCTCCTTGTGCTGTAGGCTGTCATTCCAGCCACGTGCCTCTGCTCTCCACAGTGGTCTGTCCATCACCTGCCTCACCTGAAAACCTGAAGGCTCCATCCATTTCCATCTGCTGCCACTGATACCAGAAGACAGTTGCTGCATGCACCTGTGTCCTGTTCTCATCCTGCCAGCCCCACTAAAATGTGTCTCTCTTCAGCTCCTGTAGTGCCTCATCCTTTCACAAGTTTCACCTGCGTTTCCTACAAATCATAAATTCCTCGATGAAGGCTTCAAGTCAACAAGGCTGTGCTGCTCAAAGATTGCAGGATGGGTTGAGTGTCAACTGGCCAAAAGAACCCAACAAAATGACAGATATGCTGTAAAGCCTCATTTAAAAGCAGTTGACTGTGAGCCTTAGGATTCTGCAAGCTCACATTTTAATGAACGCTAACAAAACAGGCATTCCTGAAAATGTCTGCCCACACATTAATTCCAGATGTTTTTATTGAATTTAATCTTGTTTTCATCCCACCGAAAAAGCTGAATAACTCTGATCTGGAAGGGCTGGGAATTTGAGGAACCACAATGACCAAAGAAAGCGTTTCAGACAGAGACTGGCACATCAATTCAGCACAAACTCTTGCAGCAATCTTAAAAAGATAACTTTTAAAAAGAAATGCCAGCATTGGTTTAATCCAAGTGAAACCAGATGATGACGTTTCTCTTGTTTTGAATCCATTTTTCTAAGACCAACACATATGAGTTCACATTTTCCATTTCACAATCAGATACAAACAGGGACTTCCTTGTGATGGTTGCAAATATTTTATTATTGAGTCTTATCAACAAGTTCTCTGAAAATCAGTTTTTCAGAACTAAAATCTAATCTGGCAGGGTTCAATAAGTTACAAGATGAACTCAGCCATGGCAAACAAAATATTACTAAGTTACTTTAAATAAATTTTATCACAACAACCTCAGGAAGAGTGTGCCCTGGAGATCTGGGCAGTTTATCTTGGATTCTTATTAATATTTTGGCTTCTTTTTGTTACGCTCTAGACACAGCTGTCTTCATTTTGATGTTAGGATAGATCTTTGGGTGCCTTTATGCCTGTGATTCTTGTCTTATTTTATAGTGCTGTTATAAAAATGGCATCATCAGCATTCAGTGCTCACCCCAGTACATTTAAGCAACTGGTCATTCACTGAAACAGAACTTCTGGTGAAACTGAGATTATTTCCAGGCAGTAATTTCTCACAAAAGGTCTAGCTCCCAAGTCTTTTCAGCCATTCATTTTCTGTTCAGCACCTCCTATGACATTTATTAAAGTAATTTGATCAGGTTATGTTGCACACAGTAGGACATTCAGAATTCCATCTTGACCTTCACAGCAGCATCTAATACTGCCTGGAAGATACTACAGAATCTTTTTCCTTATACATACAATCAACATTCTCAGCTTGCAGCTACTTGTTGACAAACACTCACCAGTTTCACTTAAATACAAGGAAACCTAAGAACACTGAGACATTTGAAAATAAGCATTCCTGTATTTTTAACGTATTTTGGATTGTTTACCTCAACTTACTAATAACTCTTGATTTCCAGAGCTTAATTGCACATAATTTAAAAAAAAAGTAATATAACGTCTTAACATTAATCAAATATAACATTTCAGAATTTTTTTATTGTGCAAAACATAAGCAGTAAGTCTTATTAGTACAATAAGCTGAATAAGCAAGGGATATTTAAAACAATATTCACATCCAGTGTGCAATTTTTATCCCTACTTCCAACTTTTGATATGGAATCTACAATTCCCATCAGTAAGTGCTATCTGAAAATAACAATAATTTGTTTCACCTTTTATTATTTGGAGGAGACTCAAAATTTATCTTTGCATTAGGTTTTTAAGCACAACTAAACCAGCTGTTTAAGTTGATAAATAGAAAATAAGACACTGAAAGGGTGAAAAATAACCAATATGCAGAAGACATCCACCTAAATGGTTGCATGACTGATTTATAGCTTATATTAAAACATGGAATTGATAATTCTGATTTTCCATTTTCAACTCAAGATTTTAGCAAATAGCCCAAAATTTTGTTTAACAGTTCTGGCATCTGCTAATTGGAAAAGTAATTTCATTCAATACTTATTTTTAATTAAAATATTTATTTTGCTAGATATGAAGTGCTACCAGTCAAGGCAGTCACAAAAATTGTTTGATGTTTACATAGCACCATATAAATAAATATCTCCTTCAGTAAGAGAGATTATGTTCTGCTGGGGAACACGATCACGTTATCTTCTGAATATTTTAGGTATCTTTGCCTTCCACATCATAAATATGTGCAACAATTCCTTAATTTGAGAAAAAAATGCACATAATTCAAGCTTTAAGACGGTGCTACCATTAATTCAAATTCTCCTTGTATAAAAGTATCAAGAACTCTTCAGTAGTCAATTGAATATTCAAAAACAGATCAATAGTTGTATGTAAACTTGTTAAAAAACAAACCACCACGTTATTTGGCTTTAAAGTGACCAAGTATTTTTCTTAACATAATTTACTAGGCATGTGAAATACAAACATCAAACTATAATTCAAAAAGTAGCAGAGACTGGACTATCTCTGATATTGAAATACTCAATTAAAATATATAAAGAATCTCCAAAACATGTAATTGCAATTCATTAGAGTGGTTTTGCTCATTCCCATAATAATCCTTCCTATAAGGAGGCTGAATGTTAAATAAAATACATTAAGCTGTTGTAGTTCCCAATTAGAGAACATCAATATTCTGCCTCTGCCTTTCCTTCAGCTCGAATTCACTAAAATACTAAAATATGGACTAGGCTTCCTATTGAAAGGAAATGGGAAATATGCTCACTATCCAGGTGGATATCTCCCAGCCCTAATCAAAAATCTTATCAGCTTATCCACAATTGTTAGATTTGGACTAGTAACAAATCTTGCAGTAAAGTGTTAAAAATAGGTGGAGTAACTAACAAGCCATCTTCTGTATTTCAAATCACAGAAATCTACACATAAAAATATTTATGGAAGCATGAGTGCTGGTGACATCATCGACTCTTACAAACTGAGTCTTCCGTAAAAGTTGCACAGATGGAAAAGGATGTCTTGAGATAAATGGATATAAAATCCAATAGAAGATAGATTTCCTAATATTGAGCCTCAATTTCTTATAAATTAACAAACATATTTCAGTGACAGACACTGCTTATTATTTTGGCCCCGTCCCTTTCCCAAAATCAGTTTCATAGGCTGTTACCATTCCAATTAAAAAACAAACCCTCTTAAAATATTGTATATGGAGTTCTGGGTTGCAAAAATAAAATACATATGCAGTTTCATATTCTTGCTATGAAACATCAGCTAAAAAGTACGAAAGTTCACAAAGAAACCAAATTGCATTTTGTACATTGTATCTCTATTGATACAGCTCTCCACGTTGGAGAATTCAGCATTTTTAGAGTTCAACATGTGCAAAGTTCAATTAAATTTTGAAGAAAATTCCAGTTTCAAAAGTTACATGTAATTTTGTATCTGACAGGACAATTAAAAAAAAAAAAAGCTGTACAAAGTTAAATTCAAACCTCTTCATTCCCCCCAAAAATAGGCACTCAGTGGTTTAAATGTGCAAATGGCTTCTTAGAAGAAACAGTGTGCAAACAGAGCCTGTTCCATTAGCTCTGCATTCTTTAGTGATTTCCTAGAGAGTATTGCCATTAAATGCTATCTACAGTATGACTTTCTAAAGAACAGAGGACATTCAGTCCACGGAGTCACAGATGTCTTTCACTTTCTGGTTGAAGTCTTCGGGTTGATCAGCGTACACGTAATGACCTGCACCGAGGATAGCCTGGAGGATAAAGGTGAAGAAGCACGTCAATATCACAAAAACATAATAAACAAATACTGGGACAGGTGAAGAACCTGGCTTTTATATATTACCTAAAAGTTGGCATCATACAACCTAAAAAACACTCTAAACATAAGGGATACCAAAATATTCTTCTCCTTGTAAAGAAACTTTCCTACACAGGAAAAGAAAGTGAAACTATTATTCAACTACTTTGTTGAAAAAAATCCACCACTTAAGTGAGCATAAGTCACTGCACAACAAATTTAGCAGACACATGCACCTTGCATATCAAATTTCGGATTAATCTTGATTCCCTTCACTCTCCACTCAAATAGCTTATTTCTATAATTTGTTATTCTCTGCTAAAATGCTACGAAGTAAATCGTCACCAAAGTGTACAGCAAAGATACTTGACCTGTTTTCTTTCTATTTTACAGTCAGTCCAAGACTAATCTTTATATAAAACTATCTTCCCCTCCCCTCCTTAAAACACCATCTCTTAAGTCTCTAACCGAATCTCCTGCAAGTATAACTATGTCATTGTGTTAAAAATTCCCAGCAACTCAAAGTAAAAATTACTTAGGAATAAATGCATGTAACAAAACCACAGAACCTCTCTGCATTTCACCACGCATGGCACTGCCAGTCCACATCTAGGTCTCATTAGAGCCCTTGCCCTCCTATGGCTTTTTGAGCTTGCCTGCAATTTTACCACTCCAATTTACCTTTTAGCATCTGTATTTGGCTTGGCAAAATTTTAAACTGGAATACAATACATTTTCTTAAAGTCCCTAACCAGAGTGGAAAACATCTCCCTGAATGGTATAAGTTTATCCCAGCAATATACTGTACACTTTTAAACAGTGATTTTGATTTTCTGTTACAACTCCCTCTCTCTGGTTAAGCAGTTAAGTGACACTTCCAGTCGGCATGTCAGCATTTATGAAATTTATCTGTGCTCTTTAAGACACTTAAAACAGCTGGATAACAATGTCTTTTCTCTGAGTACCAGCTTTAAATTCAGCTGTATCAAGTTATAAAATTTTATTTGGATGACATGTTATAGCATACTATCAACATTACACATTGTACACTTCTGTCCAGATAGTTCCAGACATCAGTAACATCACAGCTGGTGTGTTCAAACATTTTATCACCTCACAGCATTTTAACATGTATGCATATTCAATTATCACAGCTGACTGATGTGAAAATGTGCAAAGAATACTTTTAAATTAGTTTGTTTTTATAGAAATCAACAACAGAAAATGCAGTGTGCACATTTATATCAAGTTGTAAGTACACACATTTTAAATTACAGTATCATACCTCTAAACAAAAATCTTAGGTAGTAAGACAATACTAACTATTTTTTAAGTTACTTTAAGAAAGATGCTCACAAGAACCTAAGCACTAAGTGAAAACTACTCTCTTATCAGAGGAACAAATGCATTATGTAGACAGATGAAGAGTTTATGAGAACGTCCCCACTATCTCACATATATATGGCAACAGTAGGACTGGTGTGGTTTGAAACACAGTGACCACAACACCTACTTCTATTAGCATACTGTAGAACAAAATACAGAATCATGCTTTCATATCTAGCTTGGCTTCTAGTGCTACAGTAAGTTTTGTTCTTAGCCTGCGGACTCAACACTTTTGTCTAGGTTTTCTTGGATGAAACATTTGTTTTCTCTCTCTCTGTTACAGAAAACAGAACTTATTACCCCAGGCTCTAAATCAAAAGTGACACCATTTCCACAGCTGGTATGAAAAAACAGAGTCATAGAATAGTTTGGGTTGGAAAGGACCTTAAAGCCCACCTAGTTCCAATCCCCCTGCCATGGGCAGGGACACCTCCTCATCTTAGGGTCCCATCCAACCTAGCCACATAGATGAGGCTTAAATAAATCCCCACAAAAAACAAACAATTGCTTTAGAAGTCAAACTTACTATTGTCTTCACATAGGAATTTGGTCTCAGAGACTGGATAGTGCTGCCAGAATTGCCATCTATACACGAACGTGCTCCATAGACCACTGTGACAGGAATGTCTCGATCCATTTGTGAAATCCGTTGCAGCATTGGCCTTTTTGCCCATCCATAAGGAATCGTCATGTTTTTAAAAGCTGTTTCACCACTTCAAGACATTCAAAAGGGTAAAAACAATTTTAGTCGCCATTGAACCTGCTTTTTATCTAAAATGGAGTATCTGTGCCTTTTGATAGTACAGAGCACATAAGGTTGGCATATTTTACAATTAAGAAAAGTAAGTTTCCAAGGTGTACACATTATTTTCAACAGAAAGAGTCCATGATTTTGCATGACTGATTGGTAGTACTTAAAATAATGGAATGCCTTATTTTTAAAGTTTTTAAAGAAATTCCTTACACGTTAAAATTCTCCAACAATTATTTAATTAAATGCAATGCTCAAACTCTCATAGAATTAACAAAAATTGAGAATGAATATAGAATTAGGATACTTTTTTACATTTATCAATATCAGAAATTCAGAAAAAGTGCAATGGTACCTTTTTCTTCAATATAATAAATGCCACAATTAAACAAAAAATAGCATGCACACTGCTGCCATGGCCATTGGAGGGAGTAGCAGGCACTCAGTAACTGAACAACAGACTTCAAAACATATACTGGGAAATTCATATTCACCTGGGTGATTGTACATTGCAGTGATAGATATATTCAGCCACAGTGTTATCATCAAACATTGATGAGTATTTTCGTTTGAAATCTGGTCTTAAACGTTGAACAAGGCTTAATCCTGTTAAAATAGAAAACACTATTAGAGGGGGAATGTGTATAAATTACTTGGTCAGACTGCTTAATGCTTTTCATTAGAGCCCTCAGAACACATACCCTTGAAACCTGTGGTTTCTAAACCTGTATTTGGTTTTACCACTTGCATGTCTTAGGGAAACAAGAGAGAATTATACTTATCAGGAATGAAATATAAATACTTTAAAAAATTTTATGCTGTTCTCCCTACCGAATGTTTGAGTAGAGTCACTACAGCAACAAAAGAAACCGACAATGGGGACCAGCAAAAGGGCTAAGCAGTGTCTTTTTGTTACCAGTTTAGTCTCACATTATACCAGTATGTTCTCCTTGCTCTGGCAGCACTGGGTAGGTTAAATGCACTACACCTTTCAGGACCAGAAGGCACTGTTGAAAAAGCTGGGGTGTTTTTCTTTCTTAACTCTGTCTTCTCCTCTTACAGAACAGTCTGCTTCTGAAGCTAGTTCATCTAACTAGTGTGTGGTTGAAAGAACAGAAATCTATGATGAAAAACACATGTGGAAATCTTAACATAATTTATACCAGTACCTGTGCCTTAAGAGATTTAATGTTGCAAACCATTGTCCTCATGCTCTCCTAACAAGCCAGTAGAGAAGTGGGTCTTTTCAGGGACCAGCTCAGGCCTTCTAAACTTAAGCGTCTTTTTCTGAATCATTTCTCTAAGGAAGAAATCTCTTCTACACTGACCAGATGGATCTTTGGGACAAGAGCCTTGCCATAAGGCTAATCTTAGTTTAAGAGTATTAGTCATCCCTAATATCTGATCTAAACTTTCCAGTTTGAAGCCATTAGCCCCTGTCCTATCACTACAGACCCTTATAAAAAGTTGCTCTCCAGCTCTCTTCTAGGCCCCCTTTAGGTACTGGAAGGCTCCTACAAGGTGTCCCCAGAGCCTTCTTTCCTGAATCCCAACCAACTCTTTCAGCTGGTCTTCATAGGAGAGGTGCTGCAGCCCTCTGATGACCTTCATGTCACTCCTCTCAACTACCTCCAATGGGAATGTCTCCAATATTCTTATACCGGGGCTCCAGAGCTGGATGCAGTGCACCACATGGGGGTCTTACGAGAGCAGAGCAGAAGGAGAGAATCACCTCCATCAATCTGCTGGCCACGCTGCTTTTGATGGGGTTGATGTTGTGTAATTGCAGCCCAGGATGTGGCTGGCTTTCTGGGCTGCAAGTACACATTGCTGGGTCATTTTGGGCTTCTCATCAAACAACACCCCAGGTCTTTCTCCTCAGGGCTGTTCTCAATCTATTCTCTGTTCAGAGGTGGTCAGGACTGCCCTGACTCAGGTTCAGGACCTTGCACATGGCCTTGCTAAACTTCATGAGGTTGGTATAGCCCACCTCTCAAGCCTGTCCACGTCCCTCTGGCTGGCATCCCTCCCCTACAGCTTGTTGACCACACAGCTTGGTGCCACCAGCAGGCTCCATCCCAGTGTCAGTGCTGCTGACAAAGATGCGTAACAGCTGATCCCAATACTGATCTGTGAGGGACGATACCCATCACATGGACAATGAACTGACTGAGTGTGGCTATTCACGGTTATGTTTCCCTTTTTCCAGACGGTAGGAACTTCATACTGTTATTAATCTGAGCAATTACGATGATGTCACTTCTATCCACCCAGTCCTGGGCAAAGGCCTGGCATTATTTATGTAGACCTTGTCACAGTGATCTATGTTTTCGTAACCCTGAGATTATTGCAACATGCCCTTACGCATGCTTTAAACAGATTTAGAAAACTAATACAGTGCAAGAGAAAATAATTCCCTTATGAAACAGTGATTTAACTCCCAAAGCAATAAAGATTTTGTATAAAAAGTCTGGCAATTGGCTGTGCTCTATTTTCCCTACATAAAGTACAGTTGCTGGACTTCTTTTTTGTGCGTTTGGGGTTTCTGAACACAAGTGAACACAGCTGGCTTGGAATAAGAGTACTTGGAAGAAAGAGACTAATTCTGTGCCTTACCCTGCTATCAGCATAAAGGCCATGGCATGAAGTGTTACCAAATTTTAGAGTTCACTTTGTTTTGATAAGACGTGCTTTGTCTGTGGGTCCAATTCCAGAACATTTTTCCCCTAAGAATTTATGGGGGAGAATGAAACAAGAATCCAAGGCACCTTGGAACAAATTTTGGAATGAAATCAGACTGCAAATCATTGTTGTAATATTTACTGAAGAAATTCTGAATTGTCTGGCTGATGTTTTCCACAGTGTCTATGAAAACATGGTAAGAAATTCTAACACTGAAGACATCAAGCTCCACAAAAAGGGTGTGGTCACAGTGACATTCCTGTTGTGAGGAATTTTCAGGCATCCAGCTCTAGCACTGGAATTCAGAAATTCAACCTAAGCACCAAACTTTCACCAAACTGTGAGAGTCCTGAGTGACTCTTCCAGTTAAGTGAAGGCAAACATGCAAATCAACTACCTGGAAACCACTAAAGGAAAAAAATATCTTTGGATTCTGTCTCTCTCACAGTTTTAAGTATTTGCCTGTGGGTCTAATTAAATATCCATGTGATACTATTGTGATATCCCAATGAACTTGGCTCGTGTTTGAACTCATACCTTTGAACAAGAGCAACTGTCTTTAGAGTGAGGTTCAAACAACTATGTCTGCCCATCAGCTTAAGCACATTTGCACACGGAACAAAATCTGTGCTCAGTTCAGTGCCTTCATCAGGTTATGCCTGACACCTACTTGCAGCACAAAGTTTAGACCTACCCTCCTCCAAGAACTAAGTTTCACCTGTCAAGAACTTAAGCTGGTGACAGAAAACTTTTTTACCAGTAAAATGAGAAACAGATGAAAAAATTTTTAAAGGCACTGCCCTCCACAACAACCTGCAAGCAAGGCTAGGTTTGGGGACACCTTGCCAAGACAGAGTCTGCTCGTGCTGCATGGTTCGACTCCATTTATTGCTAAGGGAGACAATTTCAGCTTTGAATTTTCCCACGTAGATTGATTTATGTATGCTCTTGTTATTGGATAGAACACATTAAATCAGTGCATATCACTCAATATTTTCCAGGTTGTTTTGTTAACCAAATTAGCATTTTACTTTAAAAAAAAAATCTGTACAAAACATGTTGTTCTGTACAAAACATGTTGCTTGTCTGAAAAACTAAATTTGTCACACTATTGAAGACAAACAAACAAATCAGCATATGCAGCATATTAAAATATATATTCTATAGAAATAGATACAGGAAACAGATGTGGTTTAAATGTAAACAAAGCCTAGAAATCCCACGAGTTTATCTTCAAACTGAATACCAAAAGTGATGAAGAGGTGAGTTAATTATAACTTGCGAGGGGCCTGAAGGATATGTTTTTCCAAGCCTCTCCAGAAGAATCTTCTGTAGCACAGAGAGTAACAGAGAGATAACCTCTTTGTCCTCTAGAAGGAATACATATAGTGACTTCTGTATTTTATTACACTCTTCTCCCCACTCCCACATGAACTGAAACCATAGTATTTTTGGTCAGCTCTACCTAGCCCTAGTATTAGGGTATAGCATCTACCATTCCATCAGTGCTGTTAAAGAAATGGAAATATCAGCTGCCACCATAATGCAGGACACCAATGAGGCCCACAAGATTTGCCAGAGTAGTAAGAAAATGGCTAGTGGAAAGAACCCAGTTTCAATTTCTCTAAACTCAGGCCAAAAATTTTGCATTTACGAGCGACTGCCTTCTAATGTTAAGGGAATTTGGACATCCTATTTGCTCATCAAACTGGAATTAGAAGGGAAGCTAAATGGATTGTGACCAGAGGCAACCAGAAAAAAACCTTTCACATTCATGCCTCTTTGTCAGGGTTCCCCCAACAGATGTCTGCATAATCCAACTCACTATAACTGGAGCCTGTACAGATCATACAGTGTAGCTTGCTGGAAACTATTGTACTAGTATTTCTAATAGCAAGAGTTTGCCTTCTTTCCTAAAGAGTTCAAACTTTCTTCAACCTCTCCCACTTTTTCCTCCAACTTTACCCCCCCTCTCCATGGGTGATACAGACTAGCAAAAAAAGCTTATCAAAATGTGCTGTCTGCTCCATGTTTATGTTTAACCAAAATAGAAATGGCATTTAAGAGTAGTTAAAACTCACCAAAGGGTCCTGCTATTCTTAGCCCAGCTAATGGATTAAATGGACTCAATATAGCTCCTAGTGCTTTGATCCAGATTGGAATTGGTCTTTCGTGTTCAGCACTGTCAGGCCTCTCTGGAAAACCCCATGGCTCCACTAAGATAAGATGCTTGACCCTGTTGGCAAAAAAGGTTCAGCAGTTTAAAGTACAGTAGCTTTTCTTCAACTGAGCATAATGACAGCATGCTGTTTTACAGACACATACATACAGTCTACTTTAGACACTTCTATCACGGAGGCTTACTACCTAGTTTCTGATTCATCAACTATTTTGGTTTCAATTACTAATTAGAGAGTGAATTGCACCTAATCATATGTATGAACCAGAAACATGGAAGCATGTGTCATAAGGAGAAACTCAGTATTTTACAGATACTCACCATCACAAACATTTGAGACAAACGATAGTCTTGTTTCTGCTTTTAAAAATAACCTAATCTAAATGCTTAGTCAATATTATTTGCAGGAGCAGTTTAATTTGACAGAAAAGAGGATAATTGCATCTGTTTCAATTAAGTGAAGTTTCTGGAAGTCTAAGATCTCTGTTCAAAGGAGAGACACAATTTAACTGAAAAATTATCTTATCAAAGTAAAATCTGAACTGAAAACGGCAGCGTAAAACTAGCAGCAGTCTTCTAAATTTTTTATTTTAGTTCATGAAAGAAAACATCAGAGAGGCAATTTGTAAAATTATTACTCAAAGAAAGTATCAGTACACTGAGCAACATAGGAGTCTCCAACAAATGCAACTATTGATCAATTAATGCTGTGGGCCCCTCTTAAGCAATATTCTAATTCATCCTGTTAGATTAGAATCGTCCCTTTCCCTTTAATTGTCCCTTTTCCATTTGATCCCATAATAACACCTACTCTTAATTGTCCCAGACAGCCGTGATTTAAAAAGAGTGACTCTTAACTATAGTTTTCCATTTTAAGATGATTTTCCATGTCAGCTTCCTCACTATCGTTCTCTAGAACTACCTGTCAGCAGGTTGTAGCAAGGTGGGGCGTGGTCTCTTGTTCCAAGTAGCAAGCAATAGGACATGAGGAAACGGCCTTAAGGAGGTTTAGATAGGACATTAGGAAAAATTTCTTCGCTGAAAGGGTTGTCAAGCATTGGAACAGACTATCTTGTTCAATTTGGTCTAGTGGGAGGTGTCCCTGCCCGTGGCAGGGGGGTTGAACTAGATGATCCTTTAGGTCCCTTCCAACCTACACCATTTTATGATACTATGCCCAAGCAAGTGATTGAGTACCCATCTTTGGAGGTACTTAGATGTGTGAATGCAGCGCTTAAGGACAAGGGTTAGTGGTGGACTTAGACGTGCTGGGTTAACAGTTGGACTAAAAGTCTTATCTAATCTAAATCTATGATTTTTATATTTTTATCTTAAACTTTTTGTCTTTTTATCTTTACTTTTTGCTTCATTACTTCCTTCTCTGTTAAAGTCGTAAGATTATATATTAACACAGAATCTGAGTTCATAGTTCCTAAAACTATGCCAGAAGTGATCCCAAAAGTTATTTCTGGGTTATGATCAGTTGGGAAACCAAAAACCTGTACTTGGAATGAAGGGCTGGAAAGGATTAACATCACAAAGATGTTTCCTGGTTGTTGGCTCAGCTATGAGTGTACTCGCACCCTGCAGCAAACAGCAAGGGTAAGATAGGACAGGGTAGAATCTCACTGCTCAAACCAAGCAGGAGAGATCACAGGCACAGCAGTGTCTGCAATGAGGAGCCATTCAGGACAGCCACACACTCTGTGCACAAACTATGGCATTAAGTATAATACAGTAAACAAATGAATAAAAACAGAGTAACCTTTGTTTCATGTTTCCTTTCTTAATACTCTCCTTCCTGTTTGGCATTTCTCCTTTTGGTAATCAAGCCTAAAACCTAACTCAGGATAATGAGAAGCTGACCATGAGAATCACTCCAAAGATAAATGTCCAGAAATTGCAGTATTTGAAAATCATGGCCCACTTCAACTTGGCAGTACGCTAAATGGGAATCTTTTTGGATTAGTAGTCTTGGATTTTCCATGAACGACTCTGATACAGTGTAGCAAATTAACGGATCATCTATGCTTGGCGAAACAGATCTACTTTCCTAACAAAATGTATCCAGAATCCCTTAAGCCTCTAATGCATTGTTAGATAACCTGGCTGAAAGCTGTGCTATATTTATCACTCGATTCATTGCTCTTTTAGGACCCTAACAGTCAATTTTAACAAATTTTAACAGTCAATAGTTATTTTGGTGGTCTTAGCTTAATTTCAGAGAAGCTTTAGTAATGTGAGAGCACAAACTGAAACATCCCTAAGTTAATTAACCCCAACTTAAGCATGGTGAGGCATGAAAATGAAGCATCACTTTTAATCTAAGTCAGCAGTGGGTAAAACCAATATCCCATCCCATAAGGACAGGACAGTGCCATCTATAGATATTTTGGAAAAAGGCATAAGGAAATTAGAAGCGATCCCAACAAAAAGCTAACTACAGTTCGTTTATAACTAAAAGGATAATAGTTTTATATCTTTATTGAAATTCTGGATTTAGAAACACACCTACTTTCACACATCATTTCCAGCCACTTGTGCTAACTGTTGTCCATTTAGAAAGAAAAAGGCAAAGTGTTTTAGGGGAAAATGATGCATGAAATTACTTCAAATATATTCAAGTAAAAAGAAACACAGAAACAGAAAAACTTGACATGAATAGAAAAGAGAAAAGAGTAAGATATGTTTAGTAAAATATAGAATTTTCTATATGAAGTGAAGAATTAAGCTTATATTCAGTTTTTCATAGGAGACCACTATGTATATCCCAACAAAAGCATTACCCTTTTTTGATACAGAATTACCTCAGCTGGTGAGATCCTAGCTCAGCAGGGGATGTACAACCAGATTTATAACCAGATATATAAAAGAAACAAATTACTACCTTAAGTGGAAAAAAAATGTATTAACTGTTGGACACAACATGGTGCAGAAAATGCTGATGAAATACAATTAGACAACTGCTGCAGATGGGTTGTCTTGCAAAGAAATATGAAGTGGCATATACACAATTTAAATCAAAGAGTCAATGAAATTATTTTTTTATCATTCTGCTGGCACCAGGCTGACTGCTGGCATATAGGCATAAATTACATAGGGGAATTATATTCATAAGTTTCAATGTTATCCATAAGAGTGGGAAGTTAGGCAGAAACAGGCCTATTTTCTCTTCAAAAAACAATCTTTATAATCACCCATAAATATATTCACTGCTATTTCACCTTATAACATGGCAAGGGGGTACTGAACTGAAGAGATACGGAAAAGCATACAGAAAATCACATTTACAATATCTACCTATTTCATTCACCTGGGAAAAAACCATACAATTAATACTTTGGTCTTAGAATTCAGTATCACTTCTTTAAAACATAACAGTCATCTACATAAAGATCATTTATAAAGAGCTTGATGAAATAAAATCTATATTAAAATCAATAGTCAAATACAGAAAAGAAATCCCCTTTATTTCACATACCTTGATGGATATTTTAAGGAGTAAGCAGCAGCCAGGAATCCACCTAGGTTGTGTCCTAGGAAAATCATCTTTTCTAGCCCTACCTCCTTTCTCCATTCTTCTATGGATTCCACAAACTGATTTTCTGCTTCTCGAGCATCAGTGTCAAAGTGTGGTCTACTACTACGCCCAAATCCTAAGAGGTCAAAAGCATGAACGGTCCTGTTCTCACAGAGATCTTCAAAGTTGAGAGCCCACAGTCCAACACCTCCTCCAAACCCATGCAGGAGAACAAGGGGAGTTTTATTTGAAACGTCTGGAGAGAACGTCAGTGTCCATATTTTGTTTCCATTAGATACATACACATATCGTTTATTGTACATGCTTGCAATACCTGGAGAAAGAACGGGAAAAAATCATGTTGATAGACATGTCTGACAAATTCATTGTACTCCCGACTGAAAGTACTGCTTTAAATAGGAGTCCCTTTCAAAGGAGAGAGCTTCTAATCACATATGTACGTAAGTGAAAAAGGAAAATGCAATTTTAAACCTGTTTAAAAGATGAAAGTCTTTCACATACAAAGTATGTAAAAGACATACTGAGAAATTCCCCTCATTATATTTAAAGTAAAATGATAGAAAATCTAATTATGTCTGTGAAGCTTATTAAAAACCAAAGACTTACATTTTAGCATTTTGTCCTCAGCCTCTTTAAGGTGCAGCAGTGATGTGGGACACCAGGCAGGAAGCCAGCTGAATAACCATCCAAACCTACAACAGCAATACAGAACAAAAATGTCTTGAGTGGCATGGTAATTTTTGGCACTGATGCTTTAAAGACATTTCTTTTGCTGGTCTTCATAAGAGAGCCCATATTAAGCACACAGCTTGAAGAATACAATTTTTGCAGCGGGAAAGAATTAATTTTTTCCTGATTTTTTTATAAAGTGGCATGGCAAACACGGGCATTCTTCAAAGGGTGAGCAGTTTTTCCACCATGTCCTCCTATCACAGCATACTGATCTGGAGACATGAGCCCTCATGTCAACCCAACAAGCTTGGCAGGATATGTAACAATCACTGGAGTCCAGCCTCCTCTCAAGTTCCTTTGGAAGTCTGCCTGCACACGCATAACCTTGCATGAACTTATTATTTCCAAAAAAGCAATAAGCTCTGCACTCACCAGCCTAACCTGAACAGATTATTACTCTAAATTTAAAAAGTGAAAAATAAGCAGGTTTGTCCTCGCAAAGCAAAAACCTAGGACCTTAATTATAACTTAGAAACAAAGTCCTAGAGGAAAACAAACCAGCAATTCCCACAAGAGAAGCTGCTTTTCCAGCTGTCAGTTACTATCTTGGTACTGCCACCTTGACCGTGAGAGCAAGGGGAATGACTCAGCTGGCAGCATTGCCTCGCCCAGTGCTGCAAAGGATACAGCAATTTGGTACAGCTCTTCCTGGGCGCTAATTTACCCCTTGTTTTTAAGATAGAATATTATTTTTCCATCTCTTACTGGGTTTTGAAGTGGCATAGACAGCCAGTGCAAAGCTGCCACTGTAGGACCATTCCTCACAGGGAAGCAGATGTCAGTCAGCAAATCAACTTTCTCTAGCACTCTTTTTCTACATTGAACTGCTTTCCAATTCGTTACAGAATTTTCAGGACTGAACACAGAGTGTATAACAACTGATGCTGAAAGACGATTAGTTTACTAATGTCCAGTTTTTCAGTGTGCACAACAAATTAAAAATCGGGTCCTGTAAGTTCTTTATCCAAAGGATCTTCTCCACACATTCTGAGGGTCTGACCTACTACGGCTGCATAGCTCCCTAAGTTAATGATATGATATGATATGATATGATATGATATGATATGGAAGGTTTTCTGGGAATGCACAATGCAACTGCAAGCAGAATTTTTCAGATTCATAGAAACCTGTGAGGGGACATTAAGAAAAAAGCCCCAAATCATATCTGACCAGAAAGGATTCATCATTCAATCACTCAAGGCCCACTGCTACTCAGTATTATTTACTCCTCTGCTCTGGTATCTGGCTGTTCTGTAAATAACCCTCCTGACCCACCAGACCACTGGAATTGTTATAAGGAGGGATCATGGGAATTGTTATTGTCATTTTAATTAAGGGGCTGGGAACAGATGGTTGTACATCCTTCCATAATTGCATATGCTCATGCAATCTAAGAAATGAAGGAAGTTAGCACCTTATAGAAAAATGGGCATCTAAGTATTCTGCTTCCACATTAAACTATGCATTTATTTTAAAATTAAGATTTTTAAGAGGTTAATGCTGAGACAAGCCAAAAGTAATTTCACCCACAAGTAACTGTGAAATCCGAGTTTAACAATAACACTAATGGTTTGCTATGACTTACTCTGGTAAATTATTAAACAACAACTAGGTCACCACTCTTCTGAGTCAAGCTTTCTGCTAGTTATATGCTCAACTAGGCATTTTTATTCTTAACTCTTAGGTCAGAAACCAAACCTGCCACTATTTCCCTGAGCTCTATGTAATGTTTCTTCTCAGAATCAGCAAAGAAAATACATCAAAGGTTTTATTTATTTATTTACAAAAATGTAAACCTGCAACAAGTCAATAAGAAAATAGTGCAGGGATATGGCCACAATGAAATAGAAGTGACATCTACAGATCACAGTCCCAGATTTGTATTTCCTAGTCCTAGGGAGGCACCTGGATACTTAGGAAAATTAATTAGGATAATGTATCAGAATGGTAAAGTTGCCCACTCCTTCTTTTGTTAGTTATAAGAACCGTTTACAAATAATTAGATTTTAATTCAGAAGAGACATTACATACATGTATAGTTTGACAAATACAGCCAGCAAGCTGAAGCTTTTAAAATTAAAATTATCTTTGCAATTCTGTCCTGTTGTACTTGCTGAACTAAAAGAGTAAGCAGTGAAGGCTTTCAGGCAAAAAAACCCCGAGCATTTTCTAGAAACATTATTTCAGAAAGAAAATATTTAGTTACCTATATTCAAGACTTAATCCTTTGTTTGCCTCCTTCCAAAAATCATTTACCACATTGCTAGATGTTTCCCATACATGGAGAATAAACATCTATTTACTCTATTTGAATAATTTTTCTGATAATTTTGGAAGGCTATAGTTGCACCATTTCTTTTGAACGTCTGTGCTACATGTGTCTTCTAAATGCATACAGGAACATCCATTGCTTACATGGTCTATCATTTTTATTTCTGTGATATAAAGCTGTAAGTGCTACATAATGTCAAAAATGAAGCAATGGGCCTTTCAAAACAGTGTGCACACCAGCAATGGAGATGAGTTATGACAGAAAACGAAAGATTCCAGTAGTAGTTTCATATTGTAAGTGAGCTACCCACTGCCAGAAGAGGCAGACCCCAAACTGCTCTCATCACCCACCACTTTCCTGACACTCTGTTCCCACCTGTCTTTTTAGAAAAAGTTAAAAGCAGAAACTTTTATTTTGAGGAGTTAAGAGGTCCACTGGCCACAGCTGCTTGCTATTTCAGAAAGTACGAAATAAATCTGGCAACTGACAGCCCAACTTTTTGTAGTTTTTTTACCAGATATACTTACAGGTGTTACACATCAAATTACCAAGGCACATAACCTGTGGAATTTAACCTGTGTATTTGTTCGTGGCCATATAGTAACATAAATCAGCATGCACATCCCTGATAAAATAACCAATAACCAGCAGTAGGGCAAAGCATTGCATAGGTTGATTCCTCGCATCTTCAATTTGGGGTTAGTTACATTTTTCACATCCATCTGAAAATGTCTGGAGTACCAGAGACTGGAAAAATCAGAGGCTAGCAGGTGGGGTGGGGGGGCTGCTGGCCTGCCAGGCATTCAAAGAAGTCACTCTCTTTGGTGACAGACCTCCAGACAGACAGTCTTCTAACACATCTAGGGAAGCCCTGGAGACATTCACTGAATGACCTTAGTGAAAGTCAAAGTGATTAGTGTGAGACTAGAAGATTAGTGGGGAGCATCAGTAGCCTATGTTGATGATCAAATACAGCAATAAATAATGCAAACAAAGGGGACACATGCACAAACATCTGACAAAGTGGAGCTGCAACCACCACGTGCAGGGGCCAAGCCACCAGGCAGGATCTAACACATTGGCTGGCTGGAGCAAGTGTTCTGTCTGAGACCCTGGTTGCAAGCATAAGAAAGGATAAAAATAAACAATTATTACTATATTTTGACACTTAATGAATGAATGAACATTGTGTTAGCTGTAGCTCAGTATAATACTGCTCGTCATTAGCTGCCTGAATGTTAATTTGAATCAAGAACTTGCTGTCACAGCACTGCTTCAATTGCCTGGGAGTAACTCAAAAGAACTGAGAATCAAGTAGATGCAGAGGTACAGTGAGCCTGACCCACCCATTCACCTCCACGATTCAGATCAAACCAAATGAAGAATGTGACAAATTTGTTGTACCACAGTTACCTTTCTGTCAGCTCCACTGACCCTATTCAGCTTGGTGAAAATTGATTCCATGCAAGACAATTAATGGATCTGCAGCCAGTTACAAATCTGACATACTCACAAAAACTTTGTGAAAGCTTAGATACCACTGAAGAATTGAAAACATATATTTTAACAATGAGGTATGTACTGAAACAGCTGAACAGTCTATTTGATTTCTCACTTGTAATGTGGATTTAAAAAAATGGAAGCTCTACCACATTAAAATATTCAGCAGAAGTTGCTTATAACTCTACACAGGAGATATAAATGTACAGAAATGGAAATCATTCTCTCACTTTTCAAGCTTACAATTTACCTACATTCAAGTTATACGAATACATGGCTTACAAGATGTAGTAAGCTTAAAATCATTCACTTGAGGCATCTCCTCACATACACCAGCATTGCAGACCTAGCTGTCATGACCTGTGGAAAGTCTGTGTGGCAGAAAAACAAACTCAAAAACCTGGAGTTTGCAAGCAGGTTTGCAAAAAGGTAACAGAACTCCATCAAACCAGAGTAAATGAATACAATACCATTTGCTACATGATCACTTGTCAAAAATTTCTAACACACCAAGACAGGACAAGCATAAACCTTTCTCAAGTGTTGAATATAAAATTAGCTTTTCACTAAGGATTTTGAAGTTAGCATGGTAATCAAAACTCCCAGTACAAACCAAAAACCATGCAGCAGTGACAGGAGTGTGCAGAACAGATTTTCCTGTCACAAAGAATTATTTAAAAATTAGATCAGTAATTTTACATTAAAAATTACATCAGTACAGAAGCCAGAGCTCAGATTATGCAACAAACACAATAGTAACTTGCAAAGGAAGGATTATGGGAAACTAACTGAAGGCACAATCAACAGAGCTGCACATCTGTTTGTCATGCTCTCAGGAAACAGATGTATTTAATATTTCTAATCTAATTTTTGTAGACAATATTGCAAACTACCAATATTTTAGCTAGGGAACAAGCTCAAAAACTTAAAAAGCTGAAACGCTGAGTGAACTCACTGGTAAACTACTTCAAGCTTTACCCTTTACCCTTAAATCTCATTAGAATGAAGCTGCTCTCTCAAAAACCCTAACCCTCTCCTCTCCTGACTCTCAGAATTAATTTCAGCCATTTAGAAGTAAGTAAGGAAAGAAAATCAGATTAATGCCAAGAATTTGGCTACTGTCAGCACCAAGAGGAATAGAATTGGGATTTTCAGGGTTGTTCAGCTGACAATGCAGTTATAAGCACCCAGCAATTCGAGCTAGCTCCAAATTAAGAGACTCTTACACTGTAACAGATAAGCTGTTGGGAAGGCAGCTCAGATTCTACCCTCTTGTTTATGCATAAACTATTTTTGCAGTACTGTGTGCTAGCTAAGAAATTCAAAATTGCCAATATGTTGGAATCTAAACATAAGCAACATAAGGTTCACTCTTCTAAGGTCTTACATAAACCTCAACCCATAAAAACACCATGTTACTTCTCACAATTCATTCAACCCTTTCAGTTGTTATAGAAATACTAAGAATGGGCAAAAAAAAAGAGAAAAGAAACATTAGGTATTCATAACTGGGAAAGAGGTCAGCATATCAAATTTATGGTTAAATGTCCATTTAAAAAAGAAAACTGTTTTACGGTAATGCTCTATAAACACTTTGCAGTTAACATAGAATGGATGCTTAAGTGAAGTAACTACAGATACTCTTTTACCATTTTCATTATTTCCTTTTTACTGGATGCTTTCTGCTTTTTCCTCAGCATTAGCAGTAGTCTACACAAAGCTTAAGAGGTACATAGGATGGTTTCTTCCATCATCAACATCACTAAGTTTTCAGAGCAAATTCTGTATTTGGTTACTAAATTTCAAGTCTATGGGTAAAAACCTGAAACAATAAAAACCAAAAGAAACAGTCAAGGATGACACAGTCAAACAGAACTGTCTGTGTCAAAATGTCAGAGAAAAGTAGCAGGTTTACAACCAGCTCATTTCTATCCATGACAGAATTGAGTTATAATAAACTTTTCCTTTCCCATTTCATTAATTTATAGCCTGCAATGTGAGAATATTGGGTAGTGTTTACATGACTGATTATGGCAAGAATCGATCCTTCTTTGTTAAGTAACCAGCAACACCACCGTGGCATAAACCCCTGGTACGTGAAGAAAAATATTTTAGTAATCACTATATCCAAGGTCCATCTTGGTGTCTGTTCTCTGTGTGAAATTTGTGAAATTTAGGTTTAAAAAACACTAGATTTTAAAGCAGATAATTATGGTTTAACCAGCTATAGAAAAGCCAGAAAGTTAACCAGCAGATCTATGAACCAACAAGGTGGAAAGAAAGACTGTGAGTCAAAGTGGAGGACATCAAGCTTTTAAGTCAGAGCTGTCACTGACAGACAGTAACATAATCATGACATCCAGTCCTCATTTAACTAGGCAGGGATGTTTCTGCAACAAGGCTCAGGATATGATTTCATGAGAGCCTTAAGAGCATAAGCAATTTTAGGAGTCCTTGAAGTCCTTCATTCCTCTCCCTGAAGTGCAGCATGTTCTTTAATGTTTCTGTCTTCTGAGAACAGTGAATATAGTCAGAATCATTCAGGCATAAATACACAGTAGCTGTTGTTGTGAAGGCTGTATATCCAGGGACAAAGTTTCTGCATGTACAATAGAAATGAGATGTAGCAACCTCAACAATTTGAATGAGATGTTCTAAAGACAAAACACTCTAGCAGTTGCAGACAAAAATCAGGAGAAGAAAAGCACTCCATGTTTCACTTTCATTGCATGAACAGACTAAAAATCCTCAGGGAAAGACCTTGAAGTGCACATTAAAGAGGCAAGACCCAGAAGTAAGTATAAGTAATATGGTATGGGAACAAAAATACTCCTTGCTTTAAGAAATGCCCGTTTACTCTTTCATGAGGAGACAAAAAATGGATGAAATAATTGCCAGCAGGTTAAAAAGGATCATATTTTTTCCCAGATGACATTATAACCCTGTCCATAAAGTTCAGTTTAGATGAGTTTTGAGCCAAGACGTTCCATGCAATTAGATGTTGTGAAACTCTTGGATGCTTCAGTAACATTAAAACAGAATGTTTTGAAAACCTCTGCATAATATTTCTAGGAAGTGTAACATACATCAGCCCCATTCCAACACAAAACCCATGATAGGGTATTGCAGAATATTGCTCTACATTAGGACAGAGGTGAAAAAATGCATTCCTCATGTATTTACTTCATCTTGAACTCTGTGTTCAGAACATTCACCATCAGAATTAACATAAAAATTCAGAAGCAAGTTTTATTACTGGTTTTATCAAAATTAACTATCTTTTTTTAACTTGAAAATGTACCTCATGACCATGAATCCATAACCAATGGGATTTTCTAGCTATTTTGGAGATATTAACGTTTACCACTGTGCTTATTTTAAGTCATTTGAGCAACCTGAGCATTCATAAAGTGGAGAGGACCTACAATTCTGCTCCCTCCCATGTTGGGCCTCAGACATAGGTACACCTTGCAGTATAACTTGCATCATCACAGCCCCTCATGTCTCCCAGTACTTTTTTTTTTTTTTCCCCAACCATATGTACATATGTATACTTTTTTCTATTTTTTTCTATTTTTATAATTTCTTCTATCCTCTTTCTAGCTATACCCAAAGGTGTCCATTTCAGGGCAAGTGCTTTTTCAGTATGTACCACAAGAATGAAGTTTACCCATGGTGTGTAACCCAAGCCTGCAACCTGCAATGCTCATACTGCTTACAAAGAAGCTGCAATAGCTTATTTAAAAGCTAAAAAAAAAAAAAAAAATCCAAAGAAAAAATATATTAGCAACTACATACCAAATATGGAATTATACAGAATACAGAGATAAAGATGGAGAAGAGAAGCAAGGGGGAAGCTGCACAGCTAAAACTCTTCAACCTCATGACAGAGACCACAGGTTAGGTACCACAGAGGTCCTACCTCTGTCCCCACCCCAGTAAACTCATGTCTGATAGAACTTGGCAATGCCACACATTTCATGTGTTTTTACAAACACACTGCACATTGCAGTAAGAATTTGTGAAGAAAAGCATAATTAAAATTAAGGAAATGAAAATGTTATTGATGTTCATTCAGATGTTATTCAACTTTCCACTGCTTTTATTTTATTCATACATCAACTGATGTACTCCTGCTGCCCTTCAGATATTGCATGACTTCAACCGTGCTTAATCCTTGCCAGCCTTCTCATACCTACCATGCCAGCAGCCCACATTTCAGCCTGCTCCCAAATTCCATCAAAGTGGACAAGAGCAAAACGTACACAGAACAGGCACTTCTCACTAACCTACACCATTGCCTACCCACACTCTACCCTGCTTCTCTTTTGGTAAAATTCTATTGTACGTCATGCACAATTTAGATCACAACATTACAAGGTGAATGTTTTCACTTTTCCATAAGGGCCCACATAAGAACACAGATATAAGACTATCTAAAGCATATGATCACTTCCCTCAGCTCCAAACATGCTATACACAAACCCCATTTTTATGAATACACACTGAGGATTGTTTCACTGCAATTCATTAGAGCAGCTTCTATGATGTATTTCTTTATCATAGTCTCCTAAGGTGACAAAGAGTTACCTATGTCAAAATGCAAAAACTGGTATTTAGCATTTTGAACTACCTATCCCCATTTCCATTTTCTGGAAAACCTAAGAGGTGCACAACCCTTTTGATAACAGACCGTTTTCTCTACATGCTTACACCACAAATGGTTTACACGTCAAGGAAGTGCAAGTAGTCTGAAAAATAGTTAAGAAGTTAAATGGGTCTAAAAAGCCATCACATAAAAAATCCTCTTATAGAAAGGTAAAGATGTAATTAAGAAGCTTTTGGTGTCAGTATGACACCAAATTACTGTATGCAACCAAGAAAAAAACTCTACAACGGTCTGTTGGAGGACTAACCCACACCACTTCTCCATTTTGCCCTTTACCACACCCTTCTCTCCCTCACTTCAGTATATGAGCAGACTTTCTCAACGGCAGCAGGCAATCTTGCATCTTTTAGAGAATGCAAATTTTGTGCCTGCATCTTCCCCTCCTTCCTGTAGTCTCCTATCATCTTGAGTTTTCTAGTACAACACACTCAGAGCATCCTCCTCTGCCATTCCTCACCATGTCACCATGTGCTCTTGCTGTCACTTAAAGTCCTCCTTTTACCCTCTTAACCTTATTCCAGATCAACCTCATTCCCTTACACAGCTTTACTGACTCACAAATCTCTCTTCTCCACTGACCTCTCTCCTGCTGCTCAGCTTCTCATCCGGATCTTTCTGAGCCAATATAAATGCAGACACTCACCTTTCCTCCCATGCCCTCTTCTCCCTGGCTGTCAATGCAAATCATGTAAAAAAAACGATGCCAAAAGAATGTCAGAATTGCAAGTAAATATTCAGAAGTTATGAAACACAAGAATCAAAATTTCCTCAGCAAGAAATCTTATATAACCCACCATATAAAAGGAGAGAGATTTCAACAGTTTATCAGTTGGGAGAGTTGTCCAGAGTCTCCCATAGAAGTTCAGAACAGTCAGACAACCCCTGGCACATAGACACCGTCTCTTTCAAAGAGGCAAGCCTCTAACTGGGACTGTAGCCCCCAGCAGGCTCTGAAACAACTTTTCATACACCCAAATAAATGCAATACTGGCTAAAATTTGTGTTCTTCAGGGACCCATAGTCACCAGCACTATAGCAGTCCCACAGCTAGTTGCCCCTCTGGATTTATCTCCCTCTAATTCTACTTTGGCAGCTTCTGAAGAAGTGTCTTTGCTTGACACTTGGAAAGTGGGGTTATGAGCACCTTTCTTCTGCTACCAGAATGAGAAGATAGCCCCTGTTACATTTTACCATCTTTCCCTCTCTCCCTTTAGTCTGCATTAGGAGAAATGAGAGATCTTGATGAACACAGACCTTCCCTCCCCAAATTCATTCAAGTGCCAGAAATCATTAGAAATAATCCCATAAATGCTTGAAAACCTGCTCGTACAAATACCTTCTGATGAGCTCATGCATATAACACAAAAGACATTAAGTACTGAAGCTGTAACTGACACAACCCAAAAAGACAAAATCAGGAAAGAGGAAGGAAATGACCTTTAACCTTTTCCCGCATCTGGTTTCCACACTGCACTTACATCTCACTCAGCTTTTAAAAATGCAAGTTGTAGCTACCAAACCTGTGTTCAGTCACCTGCACTATAGGAAAGAAGAAAAGTATGCAGGACCCTGATTTCAGCAGCAGCCTACCCACTCAGTTTGCTTTAAAACGTGGATCATGTAACCAGCAAAAAATTCAGGCAAAAATTCTGAGTTGAGAGTGTCCCTTCATGCTGTAACACTGTGAAACATCCTACTAAGGAGAAGACACAGGCTCTAGGATATACAAGGTATATTCCTCTTTTATTAATCAAACAGCTCATTTCAAAACTGATTTCTGTAATACAAACAAGCTTGAAGGATAACACAAAAATAATTGTGAACACTGGTGTTAGAGTGTATATCTTCATTCCAAGCCACTATTTTGTGAGACTAAAGGCCAGTTACAAGCAATTTGATGTGGGCTTGTAATGCAGATGCCTTACCATTTCGTTTTAAAGAAAACTATTCCACTTATCTCAGAGGTGGGAAAAAAACTCAATATTACAGTTTGGGGATTTTTTTCTGTATGTATACACACATTTAGTAGCTGTTCTTCCTAGTTATATTATAAGCCATAAGCAGTCCTGCTGCATCCAGAGTGAATACGTGAATTCAATACTGGCAAAAGGCTCACACTAGGATGTCTGCCTCACAGGCAGAAGCCTCCATCTAAAACTTACACAAAGGAGGTCCAAGGCTGTAAACAGATTTGGAAATCACTAGGAAGTGGCATGCTAGTCAAGCAATCACTGTCATTGTGACTAGTAAAACACTTGTTTAGTTAATCTTCTAATTCAAAGTTAGGACAGCATCATGAATACTTTTCAGCTGAGATCTTCCAGAAAGTATCTGAACCGCTGTTATTCTGTTTTCACCATGCTTTGCACAGTACCCAAACAGAAAAAAATCAAGCGTATTGCATAACAAGTTGAGTCACACTATTGTTTTCAAAGCAGATAAACTTTGTGTTTATTCTTTGTGTATACCTATCTCTAGTAATTTAATCTAGGGGTTTGATGGTATATTGTAATTTCCTATCACTGCTATGGCATTCTAAATGAAAAATTATTTAACCTATTTCTCTTGTTTATAAACTTCCCCACAGTACTGAGCTTTGCTCGACTTCAAAAGATGAACAAATGCTAATTTTAATTATTGCTAGAAACTGACCAATACAAGCATTTCAACACAAATACACTTTCTGAATTAATGGAAAAGGATGGTGAGATTTTGTTCTTAGAAGTCTTTAGTGACTTGGGAGGCTTACTCTGAAAAACACACATCAACATCTAATCGTTCAGAAGTTCTGAAAATCAACACCCCTTAAAAGCCATCCAGCTGTGTAAACCACATGAGAAACTTGCAATAATCCTCTTAAAAATTCAGCTTAACCCTATCCAGATCAACGAGTGTTACAATCCTGCAATCCTGAAAGGCAACTCGAGTTGAGGGTACTTGGCACCGTCTCAGCAGCACTCAGCACTCTGTGTGATCAAACCAGACAGCTAATGCAGTTCAGGCTAATGTGCTGAATGAACACACAAACAAAACAGGCTGAGGCAGAGCTATTTTAAGACTTGTACTTAGAACACAGAACCAAGAAGGGTTTCACTTGTAGTTTCAAGCAGGTAGTGTTGCAGAACGCAGAGGTTGTATGGAGGGGAAGATTATGGAAAGCTATTTTAAGTTTGAGGAAAAGAGGAGAGTGCAGAGTTACAGAGTAAACAAAACTGCACAGTGCTTTGAAAGGGAAGCTTTTGGAGTTTTCATTTGAAATGAGAATGCTGTGTACATATGGTGATAACGGCATAACAGGGAATTTGGCATAGATGGATAGTCCAGATCTGGTCAGACTGAGCTGGCAGGGCAGGAAAATATGCAAGATGAAATACCAAAATGCCAAGATGGAAAAAGGACTAAAAAGAGAACAAGATTGAGGATGCAGGTAGTTTAGAAAGATAACAAAACAGTCATGTAACATGACAACATGCAAATAGCAATATCCCTAATTAGGAAGTCATGAATGCATGGTGTGATTTTCATACAAATAGCTGAAGAAATTTAAGTCTGATTTCTCAAAATAACACAAGACTTAGTCATGAAAGAAAGGAGATGTAGAAGAAAAGGCAAGAAATGAGTTTTTGAGAACTAGGCAATTAGCAATGGGATATACCACCTAACATTTAAAGCACAGAGAAAGAGGAAACGTTCATGTAAACAATGCATACAGAGCATGTTTACACATCTGACAGACGGAATAAAGCACATGTATGACTAAAGCAAAGCTAGATATATTCCGACAGAGCACTGTTTGGACTAGAACCATAAAATACGATGGAACAAACTTTGAGATAAGTAACCAGCAGATATGTTAAGTATGTTTGGTAAACAAACTCAGAGATAGGATGACTGTATTATTCTACACAGGCAGACGACATACCTGGGGGCAATGGTAGGGTATAAAAATGGGTCTGCAGTGGAAGCTCAAGTGTAACAAGAAATAAAGCATACACTAAGAAGGCATACTTGAGTAAAGAACGTGTGAATTGAAGAACAGACCACTGATTAGTAACTTGTATACAACCATTTGAATGTACACGCATAAAAGATACAGTGTGGAACTATGTAATTTCAGGCAGAAGAATTATTATTAGCTATAATGAAGTCATATATCAAGGGTGTAAGTGGTTACAAACAAGTACTAGAAATATATGGTAAGAACAGGGGCAGGGTAACTTATGCCATAGGGGTTATTTCAGTAGATGTGAATGCCTCGGGACAGTGAAAGCTAAGAAAGAGTTAGCAGGGATAGCATACGGTACTAGAAAAGTTAGAGCAACAGCGTATGCTTGTAATTTATAGATGTCCTCTCATCTCCTACTTGTATAGAATGATGACACAGAGAGGCTGACAAGTGCACTCTCTGCTCCAAATCCAAGTGAACGTATTGAATGGATGTAAGGAGAAGATGGGGTATCTGTAGGCACAGACAGAGCCGCAGAGGCACACCGGAGCATGCGCTAGGACTGTACACAGCCGTGTGACCTCTGGGGCGCAAAGGGAACGGGGGATGACAGTCGGAGAGCCTACATACGCCAAAGCAAAGCGGCAGAAAACGCGCAGGGACACGCCTGCAGGAAGGTGTGCAATGACAACAGCTGGCCAGCCACGGCCGAGCTCCAGGGCAGAAGGCGAAGCAGCGGGGACATGGGGCTCGCAGGGAGCCGGTGGCAAACCCTGCCGGGAGCCTGCCGTGCCAGGAGGCGGGAAGCCATGGCAGGAAGGCGGGCTGTGCGGCAGGAAAACATGGCAGGCAGCGTGCCCTCACGCCGGGGAGCGCCCCGGCGGCGATGCCGGAGCGCGGCAGGGCCGGAGCGGAGCGCGGAGCCCGGAGGGCGCTCGGGAGGCGGGAGCCCACCCAGCCCCCGGCACTGGGGCCGGCCGCCGCCGCCCCGCAGCCCGTAGGAGCCGCGGGCAGACGGGCCGGCGGCAAGAGGACACGGGCGAGCAGCACCCGTGGAGGCACGGCCCGGGCGCCCCGAAAAGCTTTCTGTCGCCGCCCAGGACACCCGCGGGGAGGACGAGGATCACCCCGCGGCCGCTCCACTCACCCTTCGCTGGAAGCCTCCTCCTCGGCCATGGCGGCGGTGCAGTGGTCGGGAGCTGACAGCGGCGGAGGGGCGGCGGCGGTGGCCGGCAGCGCAGCGAGGGACAGCGCGACGGCGGCAGCACCGGCCATCACGGGCTCCTCCCTCCCGTACTCATTCCCTCCTCCTGCCCGCCCGCCGCCTGCGTCATCCCCGCGGGGCCGCCCACAGCCCCGAGCGCCGCCGTGCGCGGCCCGGCAGTGCCCGCAGGGCCCTGTGGGGGTGGCGGGCACGGTCACCTGCAAATGGAGCGGGTCCCGGGCGCTCCCCAGCCGCCCGCCAGAGGCATGGCTGGAGCAAGGCTCCCGTTGGTAGGCGGGATGGCGACACAGATGACGCCCGTGCAGAAGGGCCGCGGCTTCCCGGGCGGGCAAAGGGGCGGCTCTGGCCCGAGTGTGTGGGTTGCGCAGTGCATGTGTGTGTACCCTGTGGTGTGCACACTGTACGCTGTGCAGACATGCTGTGTACACTCCGGGCGTACTGTGCATATCTACCGAGGGGCTGCGTTCCTCACTGTTTTCCCACCGAGGGGCGCACAGGGGGGACACAGCACCGGGCAGTGGCATTGGAGAGGTGGCGAAGGCCCCGTGCCAGCACACAGCTCACAAGAAGCGCAGCAGACGGAGCAGAACCCAAGCTAAAGCGTCAGCTCCCCCACAGACACATCTTTGGCCAACTAGCTCAGCAAGACCTGCAATGACGGCAGCAGGGCTAGCCAGCATTAGGTGTTCCAGGTAGCAATGTTTGTTTTTACGTATAAGAAGCAAATTAGGAGTTCTGGATACAAATTAAGTATTATCTGCCCCTAAGACGATTCCAAGTAGAATACCTATTGTGATTGTCATTTTCAGGCGTTTTGAAAGACTTAAGTGCAGCCGTGCCTATGTGGAGGAGAATGCTGGGATGTGCTTATTTTAGACAGCATTTGGCCTCATAAAATTGTTTGTATTACTATTAACTGGATGAGAACTGCATTTGTATTAGGCAATCAACAAACCGTAATTGAAACAAAACAGCAAAGTGTAGCAAATGGAAGGAGTGGCTAGAAGATTTTAAGTCTTGCGTTTCTTCTGGATTTTGTCACTGAGCTCTAAAGCTGTTTTTAGAAAAACAAGTGGAATGATGATTACTGTTTCTTTTGGTTTCTGAAATCCTTTGATAAAAGGTATAAGGTGAATTTGGTAATAGCTGAAATAATTCTCAGCTAAAACCATTCTGCAATTTAACAACAGCGATTGTTGAGATTACACAATCTCAGCTAAAGTTTGTTTAGCTGTGTCACAATGGTTTGGCAATCTGATATTTTTCTCACGAGAGTGTATTTATTTTTATTATTGCTCTGAGAGATTTTATTTATGAGAAAAGTGACTATCAGTGTGTGTAGAAGTATATGATCACCGGCAAAGGTTTGCAACAATGGCTGCTGGAATTTGCAAACAGCCTGAAACAAGAGCTCTGAACACTATGATTTTATTTCTTCTTAATTTCAATGGAATGTTAAGTTTAAAACTTCATAAGCGAGATTTACATCATACTCATGGAATGTGCAAGTGTTCAGACACAATTATCTCTCTGATTTTAATTCAGTGGTGCTCACTCAAACAGTAATTGGTTACACTTGTTTAAGGGTATAATTGTAAAAGCAGCTCGCTCCCACTTAGCAGTCCTTCTTTTTCTTACTGAGGAATGACTCAGTTTCTTCAGAGCTGATTTGATTATGTGGATAAATCAGCTGTATTTCTGTGCATGAAGAAATTACTGCAATAATGCTGGTAGAAGAAATTTGTGCATGAGTTGGCTAATGTTGCAGTGGAATATCAATGAATGAAGGATAGCTGTATTATAATGAGAAGCAAATATGTCAGATTAATTTTTCCATTTTGTATTTCAGAAAAATCTCTAGATACTGAAAATGTCTCAAAGGGAATGGTCCCTACTACTGTTTAATCTCACTTTTCTGCATTGATGTTTAGTAAGGCTTGTATCTGGCCCTCATTATTGAATTAGTTTAGTACCATTCTGTTTAATAAGTGGTATATTACCTGTGAGTAAGCTACTTCTTCAAACTGCATCAGTTGCTGTTCTCAGCTTGCTAAAATCAGTCTGAGCAACAAACTACAGAAGGGGTTGACATGACCAAGTATTACAGACTAAGACTGTTTAAACATGTTTATATGAAAGTAAGGTCATTTATTATACCTGCTCTTATTTTGACGTTTTGTGGGGCCTCAGAATAGCAGGGAGAAAGCAGAATAAAACTGATTGGTTTCTGCAAATGAAGCTGTTTGTGATGGCAAGAGGACCTTGGAGCTGTTGTAGAATGCCCCTGGGATCTCCTGTCCATGCATTGCTGTGACTGGAGGTCTGACTTCCTCTGCTGTGCTGCTTCAGGAGAGAAGGCTGTTTGTCAGTTGCCTAAGGGACTGGAGATGCAGGAATTGGAGTTAGCTGTGGCTAAGCCTAAGCAGAAGCCCAAACGGCACCAGAAGACTGAAGATGTAAATGAGGAACGCTGCCCAGAGCCCTGTTGTCTGTGTTTCCCTGGGGAGGGCTCTTTGTGTTACTGAGGTGTGGGAGGAATCCTGACATTAACTGAGCTTCTTCTGCCTGGTTCTGGACCTCAGTACTGTGGCAGTAAGATGCTTCAGCCCTGGTTAAGTCATTGAACAAATAAAAAGTCCTAACAGTGTCAGTTTTCAGTGGAGTCTGGAGACCCATACTGTTGGGCCCTCTCAGACCCCAGTTGTCTGCAGGGCCATGGCAGCCTTGAGCAATTTGTTCAACTTCTGATCTCTCCTACTGCTTTGTGGAGTCTGGAGACCCATACTGTTGGGCCCTCTCAGACCCCAGTTGTCTGCAGGGCCATGGCAGCCTTGAGCAATTTGTTCAACTTCTGATCTCTCCTACTGCTTTGTGGACTCTGTCTCAGTGCTCCCCTCCAAACTGGGAGTTTGAGACCAGTGGCAGCATGCTTGCTGTGTTCCTAATGTGTCTGCTATGTGTTATCCTATTTCCTAGACATATGTGGGCATAGGTAGAGTTTTAAATGAGTATAGGTTGACTTCACCATGATCATGTGATGGGAGTAAAGAACAGAGCAGTCCCGACTGAGCTGCTCTGCACACTGTCTCAGAGTGGGTTTACTTTCATAGTCTCTATCTGCCCTATAAGCAACATTTTGAAAATGTGCCCATGGCAGTTGCAGTAGAAAGTTGAGTAACTGTGTGCAAGAGTCAGCTATGAGAAGGCCAGGAGAAGTTACGTGTTCAAGGAGCGAGTGAACTGCAAAGAGGGGTGCCTAGATACTTACTTATTAATATATCAGTATATTCAGCATCTGAGGTTGTGACAGGCTGTATTTCTAGGTAGAACTTCTATCTTGTCATGCTTGGCTATTCCAGAGTTCATGACTCACACGTGACTAACCTAAAATTCCCTCCTAGACACAGGAGTGGCTGGGGAGAGACAAGATCTCATGCTTTCAGGTGGGTGAGAGGTGCTCCCACCGAGGATGCTGTAACTGTGTCTGTCTGGGTCATACATGGTCCCTGTGAAGAACTCATGACGATGAGACATCTGCTGCATGAGACAGGGTGTGTAATTTAAGCAGTGTCCCCGTGCCACAACCTTCTTTTTTCCTCTTCCTCACCTATGAATGTAAATACCTACATGAACACAAGGCTGGAGACAACTGAGCCTTCCAGATTTTCTGGAGAAGTCGTCTGCACAGAGCAATAAGGCTATTCTAGTTACAGCCAGAAAGAAGCAAGTAGCTTCTTCTAGAAAAGGTCAGGGAAAGCATTAGTTGAGACTGTACATGACATGGCAGAGTGATGAGAGATTAATGATCTGCAGGACTAGAACATAAAGTATAATCGACATGAACCCTACAGAATTCTCTTTTTAACTATGTATTTAAAAGTATTTAAAGCTCTCGCTAACAGAATCCCAGTGTCAGTAATCAGGATATTTGAGAAGTTATGGACGCTTGGTAGAATAGAGGGAGGCTGTAAAGTGACAAGCCTGATGGAGAGAGGAAGGAGAAAATAAGCTATGACATTATTAAGCAAATTAATTTTTCTAGAAAAATAGTGAAATATATATTTGTACATTCCTGAAAAATAACATAGGGATGAGTAACAACTTGTAATTGCCCTTACAACTACATGACATACCTTATGTATAGAGAAGAGCTCTAGATTCAATATGTCTTGATTTTCAGTGAACTTTTTATGTGCTTCCCATATGGAATGTGTGTTCCATTTTGGTTAATAATGTGTGTTCCATGTTGGTCTGCAGCTAGGTGTGTGCAACACTTGTTGGAAAACCAGAGTTACAGAGTGGTTTTCTATCAAAATGGAATTGTGTATCAAGCTGGATTGCACAGATTCAGAATCTGGTGACATGGATGCATGCTCATAAAAGAGAAAATGCTTATCGAATTCACATATGTATCAGGCTAGGAGGGAGTAGGTATGCTGGAGGGCAGGGACAAAATAAAAAAATATCTTCAGTTAGAAATATGAAAAAAATTGAAAGTTATTCAGCCAAAACAGATGCAGCCCTAGGCAGGAATAATCAGGTAGGGCAAACTGATTAGGCAGAAATTCTGTACAATAGCAACTCAGGCTTTGAGTGGTCACAGACTGGGTGTGAGTCAACCATGGCTTGTTATGGCAAAAAAAAAAAAAGTGTTCTGGTAGGATGTATTTTGAGGATTAGAGTTTGCAAGACCTGGCAAGGAATTCTGCTTTGCTTAACAGTTGTAAAGCTAGTTTGGAGTGCTGCACGTGAAAAATTATGTGGACCACCTAAAGAGCAACCAGAATCTCAAGGGACCTAGAGGAAATAGCAAATTATTTCAGATTAGTTAATTAGGGAAGAGTAAGAGTAGGAGAATGACAAGAGTCCTCAAGTATATGAGAAGTTACTGATAAGACGTCCACCAGGACACAGAAATTACAACCAGGATATTTTAACTTAAACGTTAGGAAAAATGTTTTTGAAGGATAGAGTACTGGAAAAACGTTGTCAGTGGTATGGTCATAATCTGTCATTGTCACTTTAAGAACAGGCTGTGTGCACCTCCTTCATAATCAGAAATTTAGTAGGTATAAGTGAGGCTGTTAGTATGACTTTCTGAGAATCCTTCAGCCCTCTGTTTTAATCGTTTTTAATCATAGTCATAGAATCATAGAGTCACAGAAAGGTTTGGGTTGGAAGGGAGCTTTAAAGGTTGTCTAGTCCAATGCCACTGCAGTGAGCAGGGACGCCCTCCACTAGACCAGGTTACTCAAAGCCCTATCAACCTGAATCTGAGCACCCCTAGAGATGGGGCATCCTCAGTTTCTCTCAGCAACCTATTCAGTATCTCACTACTCTCATCACAAGCGAGTTCATGCTTATATCAAATATAAATCTTGCGTTTTAAAGTTTGAAAATGTTGCCCCTTTTCCTATCACTACAGGGTTTGGTAAAAAGTGGATCCTGTCCACCAGTACACCCATTGTCCCATCTCATGGCCTGGAGCCCATTCCACTCCATTTGTGGAGATTTCAAACCAAAAAATCATCCTCACAATCCTGCTCCTAGTTAAATTAATTTACCTATGAAACACAGTGTGACTTCTCTGGTGTAATCTTGATCTCATCTTCACCCTGTTGGTTGCAAATAAAAACTTGTGCAATGTTTTGAAGTTTTCTTTGTATGCAAAACCACATCTCTCTCTCTTTTTTAAAATATTTTTTTTTATCCCTAAAGCGTATGTTGCAATACTCAACTGGTCAACAATCTCTAAGCATCTGCTATGAGTAAATACAGGAAGCCTCCTATGGGTATTGTACTTGGCATCTGGTAAACTCTGAACTTGAGAATGTCCAGTCATTTCTCTTGTGAAACAAGTTCTTATTCAGGATTTCTTGTTAAAAATATTATTCTGATACCTCTGTACTTGAAATACAATAAGTGTTTTCAACCAGATTAATGAAAATAGCTGAGTTTTTCATCCCTGTTAGATCCCAGTTATTCATGTATACAACATGAGTAAAGAATAATTACCTTTACTAGTAAAATCTTCTGCTTCTGTGTGTGTGAAGAGAACACTCAAAGCAATAGTTAGTCAACATCTTTTGTTATAATTGTTGTTTCTTCTTTTGAGAGAAAATGTCTATTTTTTATTGTTCTCTTTTGATAATAAAGTATTAGAGCTCAATAAGGCAAAAAAAAAATAGTTTTTATTTGTACTCATTCTAGCTCATAGAAAATGGCAATAGTAAGTAGTAGTAGAGTGGAAAATACTTTTATCCTTGGAGTTTGGCCTTTTCAACATAAAGATCACTTTTGTAAGGCAATATCAAAATGGGTAACTGCTTAAGATCAGTTTAAACTACCTTTCCCCCCTATTTTGTAGCCTCTGTTGCTGGCCAGATTCAGCCTTATGAGTTTTTTGGTTTTTGGTTTTTTTTTTTTTTAATTAGGGAATGCCATGACAGAGCAGCCAGTTATGTCTATGGTGCACTGATTTAATTTACAAAAAATGTTCACAAAGTCCTGTTTCCCTGGAAAGAGAAAGAATCAAACTACACGAAGCATAATGTCTGCTTACAGTTTCTTCTTTCAGCTTTCTCTTGGAGGCTGTCCATAGCTTTTTTTCCTGTTTGTTTAACTGGGTACTGATGACAGACAGGTATGCACTGTCCTTCCTAAATATACTCAACCTTTGCATTCACATTCAAACCACAGTGCTACCCTTTATACTGCATATCTTAGTTCCCACCCCAGACTTGCCATGTTTGTCTGGGTTTCAGCCAGTATTTTTTTCTATGTCAGTTATGGATAAATAAAGGCAAATTTAGCATCAGTGGATAATCCTGTTCTGCCCACTGTTTGAAGCAGTGCCCACAGAGCAAAATCAATGGCTACTCCCAGAGACAGCAAATCTACAGGATGAATTTATATTAAATGTGAAATTGTATTTCTGTAACCATAATGTTCATATTGCTGCAGTGTATAGCAGCATATATACTGCATTTGTTTGTCGGTTTTTTAACCCTCTGAATGAAAATATGCTATCATTTCTGAGAGAAGTATACTTTCTCCACTGGTATTTCCCACAGGACCTCAGGAGAGGGCTGGCTTTGAAACTGCTGCTTCCCACAGAATGGTGCTGAGGTATTGCTGTGGGAAGCAAGCACCCCCAGAACACATCTTCTGCTGAGTCTTGAGCTAAGTAGGGGGAAAGGACAAGTGGTTCTGCTGCTCACGAGTCAGCCCTTTCCTGGATGCTGTGAGTTTCTGCATTCTTCCTAATTTAGCTGTCCTACAGCTACTATCAAAGCTGCATGATCTACCTCTGTGTTGGGCAGGGAGTGCCCATGGAGTTCAGACCTTATCCAAAGGTGAGAAAACCTACAATTTAACAGTGGTAGAAAAGCTCTTGTGAGTGGCAAAGCTTGTGCATCTGAAGTGGCAGAAACTCCCTTATTACAAAAAATGCCATCCATGAGTGTTCAAGGATTTAACAAGACAGTCTCTGAAATGGAGTAAAAATCCTTCAGGGAGGAAGAGAGTACAATTTTTTTTGGTAACCAGTTGTGGAATAGGGTGATTCTCTCAGTGTTACCACATCAGTGGCTCAAGACAACTAGCTGTCACACCTCCAGGTAAGCTCCTTGGTGAGCAAGTTGTTCAGCTGAACTGACTAGGCTCAGATGGGATGCCAACAGCAGCTTTAGTCACACCTTTTCATTAAGTCATGTGTGAGATTCTGTGTAATGGAGGAGAACTCTGTCGCCGACCTAATTACACGAGAAAGCAAATTGTAATGGCTGCCTGCAAGACCCTGTGATGTCAGTAAAAGTTTTACCACTGTACTTTTGTACCAGCTTAACATATCACGACTTCAGTCTGCTTGTGCAGAGACCCAATGAACTAGAGCTGTTATCAAGCTTTTGGGGTAAAACTGACCAAAAATAAAATACTGTACCAAAATCTACTCTGAGTTATCTCATGCTTCATACAAATTTAACTCAGCTAACTATGATGGAATTCCTTTTCAGTTGCACCAAGTGCACATCTTTTGTCTCATGTGTCTCCCAGCTTCAGAAATCTCTTAATTTCCTTTTTCTTTACATTATTTCACTAAAGATTCTTTATCTTTTCTGCTGAATGTACATTCAGTTACTAAATTTAGTGCTTCTTTTCACATGACCTATTTCTTTTGAGTCTTAGAGTTGTTGCTTGGATACGCTTTTCTACATGAGACACTCGGTTTCATCTTGCCTTTTTTTTTTTCCTTTGGGCAATACATATAATTGTTATTGAATGTTTTTTGGGTTTTTAAATGTAGTAGTTGGCTTGCTGGCACCTTGGTTTCAGCAGAACTTTTGTCTTTGATTGCAGATCTGTGGGTTTAGCTTTAGTATACCCTTGTATAACATTAAACAGCTTACTATTGCATTTCTTTACAGTCGTTAGAAAAATGGCACAATTATGCCAAGTAAAGGCCAATCACTGGGTAACTTATGAGAATACGAATATTTAGAGATAGAGATTCAATTTCATTTTCATAGTGCTGTGGCTGCAAGTTATTTCCTGGAACACCTTACATGAATTCTTCTGTTTTAGTCATGGGATAGGGAAAGTAAGAATACAGAAGGAATAAATCAAGCATTTTAATTGGGACTGAAGTATTCTTACTCCTGTATGGAGTTTTGCTTATGCCATTTTGAAAAGGATATAGTAGCCTAGAACAAGAAGAAGTTGAAGGAAGGGTGGCAGAGACTTCCAGAGTTAAAGAATAACTACTATGTTATTCTCTCATGTGTAGAGAAGTTAAATAGTTTAGAATTCTTGGCCTAGAAGAGTGATGATGGAAAGCAGTACAAGAAAAATCTTTAAAGCAATGGATGGTGTAGAAAGGTAAATAAGAAGCAAGCATTCACAAAACCTCACAATACAATAATTAGGAGCATCCTGTATGGTATAGATGAAAAAAAATAATCAGGAAGTACTTTTTCATGTGACAGAAATAGTGGAATGTGGTGCTGTTGAAGACTGAGGAGACAGAACTGTAGATAGGGGAGTAGGCAATGGGAGGTGTCTCTTATCAGGCACTGAAGACAGCGGCCAGAAACAAATTGCATCTCAATCCTTTGGTCACTGATTGCTGGAAGCCTAAGAAAACAATAAGAAGGTTCATAGCATGTTGCTAGATTTTTGTATGGCTTGTATTCTGATCTATATAATGTATAAATGTATATAATGTCTGGCCTATGCTGCTGCATCTATACCGCTAGTTGTAACTGTGCTAATTGGATAAAACATAGCACACATTTACCTCCATTTGCTACAAGGGAGCATTTATTGTGTAGGGTGCTTGATCATGTAGAGCAATTTTGAGGAGAAAGGGGAAACTTTTAAAGTTTACTCTTGTCAAAGCATTCCGTGTGCTTACTGGTGTGTGGCTAAGTAATCATACTGACGTGAGTGTTTATTTAATACTGTGTATTTTCTTTGTGGGCACACCCAAAGTTTCATTATGGTTTGAACTGCTGGAGAAATAACAGAAAGATATATGTATGAAGGTGTTACTGTAGGCTTTGTGAAAGAAAAGAATAATGATTATGCTTGCTAATCAAAATGAGAAAAATTTATGTTCTCATGTCCTTGATGTGTAACTTCTTGTGTAGAGAACTGTTGGCTTTTGAGGCTGATGGAGAACACTCATCTCTTGAGAAGACAGACAAAATGCCCACCTAGCTAGAGAAGCAAAAACCTAAATAAGCTGCTTAACCATATCTGTCTAGTACTATTTTCACTGCTGTGTGGTGAATCTCTGCTGTACTCCCGCTGGTGCTTCAGAGCAGTGCAGGTCTGTCTTCAGTCCTGTGGTGTCTCTGCCAGCCCTCTGCAGATATCGTTGATACCCACGGGTGTGTCAAGTGGCACTAGATCACGCTGATAATCGCTGTGAGTGGCAGCTGAAAGGTGGCCTGGGGAGCTTCGGCTGACACTCCTTCAGGTAACAGCAGTGTGGAGGAACCCATCTGGGGAACCAATTTCTCACCTAGATGTGTCAGAGCACTGATGTGCAGCCCTGAAAATATAAACATTTATACTTCAGTTACATAGGTCGGACTTAGTGGTGTCAAGACAAATAAATCACATTAAAAAATTATGTGTGTGTGAGTTATGTAAGAAAGTACAGTACTGGATACATTACTTGGATTCAATTTTTATTTGATTTTGGTATCTTGTATGGAAGAAGCTTTAGTAAAGGTCAATTAAAGGCCTCTGGTCTTTTAAGGAACTATAATTTTTAAAAAATTTTCCTCCTTATTCAAATATGTTCAAATAATGTTGAATTTGTCCTATACCAAACATGTACATTTAAAATAACAGATATATGGCTTTTGAAATTAAAAACCCCCAATTTGGTGAAGTTCCTTTATTACCCTCTCTATCCCTCAGAAAATGTAATGATGTCACAGTGAATAAACCAATAATTAAATGTAATCATCCCATGACAAACAAAAAAAATAATAAATAACAATTGCAGATCTATATAACATAATCAAGGAAGATAGTTATGTATAAAGCTGCAAAATGTCCACAAAAATAATTTAAATTACATTGTGCAAATAATATTACATCTTACCATAAGAGCTCTGTATTTTTTAAATCAATGTTAACATTTCTGAGAAACTTAAGCATACTGTTTTTCTTCATATTTATCATACTTTGATAAATATTACTTTATATATATATACATTATATATAGTGTATATATAGTATATAATATATATACACCTATATTATATATACACATATACATATAGGCATAAACATATATATGTGTGTATATATACATATATACATGTGTGTATATATACATCTATATATATACACACTTTTTAGTATATATATATATGTATATATACACACACACTTTATATATATACACTTTATTTTGGTCATACAACAACATCCCAAGAGTAGATTGAGGTCTCCTGAAAGACCATTTAACTAAATGGGGCACAAATACTATCCATTGAAGGGAAAACACCTTTCACCTTTGAATTTAAGGTCCTCCTTTAAAAAGTCAGAGAAGGATGTTTATTTAATTTCTTTGCTAATGATCGAGGAAAAAATCCAATGTATCTGGTGACTCAGTATTGCTTATTAACAGGTGCCTATGCAAAGGATATGCAAAATCCAACTATATTCCCAACATGTCTTTCTTCTGGCTAGTTGATGCTGATATCTATAGTATTCCAGCATGCTAGTTCAGTGCTGCCAAGTGGATCATCACCTTCAGCATGGAATATTGTTACTGACACCATCTTGATATTCCCAGTACCCATCTTAATTCTGACATCTACCAATCTCCCCACTTCCAAGAACGTTAAATGCCCAGAATGTTTTAGATCACATGTTTTAGACGTTACAAACCTAGGTTGGTGTGAGTTTCCAGCTTCTCTGAATTGGTAAAGCTCTGCAGATGCACACATTCTCAGCCATTTCAGAGTACACAACCATATTAAGCTGGAACTGGCTCAGAACAGCCTGTTCTACCAGTTGTTGCACAGATCCATATTTCCAGACATACAAGATCCTCATTTCTGCAGGTCCTGCCTATCTGGCATGTGGAAAACCATTTTTCTGAACATATTGTTAAATACCACCAGGGGCAGCTTTTCAACCCTTTACCACCAGTCCTTTACAAGTGGATGGGGGGTACCTAAGGGATTGCATATGTTACCTGTGCACTTACCCTGGCATGGTGACTGCTGGAGGACACCTGAAACCACTTCACTTAGTCTGGAGGTGGGATTTCAGTTCAAACAAGCTGGTTCAGCTGGGGGACAGAACCAGCCCTGCTTCTTAGTCTTACTTCTATTAGCAAGATGTCAGCTTCAGAGTGACATAAATGGGTACTGACAGTCACTCAGTATTTCCCAGCATTTCCAGAGCGTCCGGAGGAGCAGTCAAGTTCTCTCACAGTTAAGTGTGAAAGAATCATGCTGTTGCAGGTGTGGATTTCATAAAGCAATGGATGAATCCTCCCACACCTCCACACTGGCCTTCACCACGTCGTTCCCTGCTATAGTCCAGGGAACTGGTGCTATTAGTGTAGCACTGCAGCTTCTTTCAGAGCCACCAGTCCCAGGCACCTGGGAAGAAGCTGTGGCTGTCTCTAAGCAAGGTACATCTCTGCCTGCACTGCTGGTCCATTCTGTTTTGTGTGCCTGCCCCCGGGGACCTGCCTACCTTATGTGCCTCCAGGGCAGTGTGTTCTTGCCACACAGCTCAGTATGGCCAGGATGTGACCTGCAATGCATGGCCCTGCACAGAAGAAAGAAGCCTTCGTCTGCTGACTGTGTTGGAACCTCCATGCACCCCAGTAGTGCAGTAACATACAAAGCTCTATGTTCTCATGAGTTCTAGGGCCTTACATGCAGTACAAGTGAGACTCGCTGTGACTCACATACAGCTTTAAATACACCCACACACACCTAGGCTGGACTGACTGAGATTGTCTGCACCCAGACACCTGACACCCTCATTAAATCTGAAGTGAACACAGACTCCTGGTTACATAACGTAATGCCAAATAAAACATTATTTTTCCTGAAAAGGGAAGAAACCCCAAATGGAACTTGCATTCCATTCTCTGTTTTTAGTACATGACTTCAGATACCCCAGGGAAAAAATTTTTAAGGGCAACATTAATTGTTAATCTCTTTTTGACTTGTACTTGACATTTGACATTATGAAGGGAGAATTCTTTAATTTAATGTTTTGCTTAGATTGTTTCACTGTAGTACCAGCGCAAGGGTGCACTCCCTTCTACAGCTTAAAACAGGGCAAATACTACACTCTTCTGCCATTCCCTCTTGACAAACACTAGACATCTGCTTCAGAAGGAACTGAGAACAGAAATAGAATTTCTGTTTTCTACCACATAGCATTTCTAATTGCTGATTGGAGATGATTTTTCACTAAATTAAATTCTTCCCAAAATAAGGTTTGCTATATCTGAGTGTGCTTCAAATCAGATTATAGAATTATAGACTACAGAAATAAAAGAGAAATTCAAAGACCTTGATAAAATCAAGGTTTTTCTGTACAGACTCATAGTACTAGGTTCTTGATACTAAGAAAGATAATATACTAATCTCCAATTAGTTGGAATTTTTATAAAATATATTTAACATTAAAAATATTTTGTATCTGGTGTTTTTGAATATATGACTATAACAGACAAGTCAGGTTAAACATTTTTTCAGATTCACTTTGAGTGCCTTGTGTTCCCCTGAACTGCCAGAAGATATCATATCTCTTTATTACCCTGTGCTCTGAACATTTGATGACAGCACTGGGACCCACGTGAACGCAGATGTGGAAAAACCTGACTTTGCATTCAAGGAACTAGCTGGATACCAAAAGTACACGCTGAACTAGATCAGCACATGCAGTCTTTTAACAATAGCATATGCTCACCTCCTAGTTCTGTCAGTACTTTTCTTGTCAGTACGCTGTAGAAGTGATCACAGCAAAAGGCTTTCTCTTTTGACTCATCCCATTTTTCTTTAATAGCTAGTCTTACTTCAGTGATTGCTAAAATGTTTCACTGAATATTTCAAATGGTGCTATTTTCATGAGTTCAATATTTTTTCTTTGTGTTGTTGGTTTCTAAGAGGGCAAGGGCCATAATTTCATGAAGTCCAATGATCACGTTTATATTTTGATCACGAAATTAAGAGTGATTTCTTCAAGGCCTGCAACTTTTATTTCTGTTTTGAAGTCTTTGATGAGTAAACACCTGTTTGCATGAAACTGGGGTAATCTGAAAATGAAGGTAAAGATATGAATCTGAATATGGAGATGTAGTATGTAAAACTAGACTGACATAAGTAATAATGACAAGTTTGAGCCCTTAGAAATAGCAATTAATAGCAGTAGGATATCTGTAGTTTTGTACTTTTATAGTTTTGTCATTTTCCAAGCAATGGTGAGAACAGTCAAAGAAACAGGTGTACAATTCATACTCGGGGATAGCAGTTAAATTATATGCAGACTTGGAAATGTATCTTACAGTGCAACATGTATACTGCATGAAAGGAAAACAAGTCTCAGTGACTTTAGATTTAAAATTGTTGGACAGCTGTCAAATCTATGACTGCTTTGCCAGCAGTATGCCAGTGCTACAGCCCTTGCCTAACCGTGTAAGTGAACGTATTTCCCTAGAGAAACTAGTTTATGACACTGTGAAGAATCAGCTAGAAAACCTACAGAACTCAACTTTTCATAATCAAGAGGTCCATAAGAGACCTGTTCCCAAGTTATGCTTCAAGTTACTTAAAAATTAGAGTAAAATGGTTTGTATAGAGATGTGGCATTAATATAGATAACTTCATTACGTTGTCTGTAAGAACACATTAAACAGTTCACAAATTATGATAAAAACCACCATGTACATATCTGATGTCATTTGGAATGGCTGATGGTGTTCCTTCTCTCTGATTTTGGTTTGCCTTAAAGCCTTACACTGTGGTTGTCCAACAGCTGAATTCAGGCTCAAAGACAACTGGAATCATTAACTTCTTCAGCCCTCCTACAGCAATTCCCATTCATAACTCAGAGCCCTCAGCATAGGACTGTAAGGGGATTTATCATGTCGTTATCTTCAGTGAGTGTTACTTTGAAGGTAGTGGCTGGAAGGACTTTTACTGAATAACAAATCCCTGAACTTGACATGACCAGACCTTGTTCAAGAGCTTTCAACCTTTTAGAATAATCTCCATTCAGTTCCTAAATCCAGGCAGAGATATTATTAAAACAGGTATTTGAAAAACACAAGAGGCAGAAAGGCTGCATCAGATAGTACAGTCATGGACTGCCTCTGTGAGGCACAGCCCCAGGCATGGTATCATGGCTACTGATGAATCCAGACTGCACATTTTGTTAGAATGTGTTAAATATGCTATTCAGAAAATCATAGTAATTAATCAATTGACTGTGCAGTACTTTTTCTTCCTTGCACTAACAGATAAACCGTACGTTCTGCCCAGGTGGAATTACAGGCACTGTTTTCTATAGTACAAAATATGCAAAAAAGAAAATTGAAATATAAAAATTATTGAAAAAATTGAAATATACAAAATGTAGATTTTTGATTTTGTTTGTTTACTTGCTTGTTGCTGTTTTTGCAGGACATGCTAAGTGGAGCCTTTACAACTGATGAAGTCTCCAGATGAGAAAATAAAAAGGTGGTATATGCCAGTCACTGAATGGAGGCAGTCCAACTGAATGTATTGAAAATTCCAGTGATGAGTTACTTCTGAATAGACCAGTGATCATAGGATATAGGATGCTATTCCATAGCAGATGAATGGTGAAATTCAGTAAACTACATTCTTCTAGCAATGAAGGGATAGCTAATAGAAACAGAAGGCCATATAGATTACTCAGAAGCACTGTAACCTCAGTAACCTTTGCCTCCCTTTGTCTAAATGCAGTAAAATTCAGCCTTTTTGCTCCTGACTCTATCACAATGATATTAACTGGATCCCAGTGGCTATCTGTGAAGTTTTTACATGAATTCATATATTATTTTCACAAAATCAGGTAGGCTCTGTAAGCCAAGATTCTAGATCACCATTTGGGACATCCTAAACATTGACACATGCATCTCAAAAGAAAATCAGAAAAGATGTAATGTTTTCAAAATTTTGTGATGAAATTTTGAAACACTTCTTCATGTACAGTAAAATTTCTGACTTTATTCACTTTCCCAAAACATAAAGATCACTTGTCTTGATGGATCTCCCTCATTATTGCCCAGCTGTGCCAGCTACTCTAATACTGAGGAAATAAATATAGAATCATTTAGGTTGGAAAGGACCTCTAAGATCATTGAGTCCAGCTGTTACCCAGCAATGCAAAGTGCATCACTAAACCATGTCCCCAAGTGCCACATCTACACAGCTTTTAAATACCTCCGGAGATGGTGACTCAACTACTTCCCTGGGCTTTCTGTTCCAAGCCTTGACAACCCTTTCAATGAAGAAATTTTTCCTGATATCCAATCTAAATCTTCCCTGATGCGACTTGAGGCCATTTCCTCTTGTCCTACTGGTTGCCTGGGAGAAAAGGCCAACTCCCCCCTTGGCTATACACTCCTTTCAGATGATTGCAGAGACTGATAAGGTCTTCTCTGAGTATCCTTTTCTCCAGGCTGATCCCTCAGCTGCTCCTCATAGGACTTGTGATCTCTTCCTTGTACCAGCTTCATTGCCATTCTCTGGACTTGCTCCAGCATCCAGCAATGTCTTCCTTGGAGTGAGGGCCTTAGAACTGGACACAGGACTTGAGGTGCAGCCTGACCAGTGCAAAGTCCAGGGGGAGATCACTGCCCTATTCCTGCTAGTCACAGTATTTCTGATACAGGCTAGGATGCTCTTTGCCTTGATAACATTAAAATTATTTTTCTTCACATATAAATGATGAATAACATCTTACACATGTTTTATCTTTTACTTGCTCCTCCTGGGTAATAATTTAAGAATGGTTTCTCTCACTTCTTCCTGGCTTTGGCAGGCTGATCCTCTTCTTTTTATGTTGTTTCCATTTTGTTTGACAGGACAGGGCTTTTTGTTCCCTGATGATTTTATTTGGAATAGGTACCCAAGTTAAAACTAAATGTTTCTAATCAGATGGACACAATTTGAAATGGAAGAGATGTGTCTTCCTTGTACCTTACAGATTACAATCAATCAGCTTTGTTGCTCAGTGCTTATGAATCAAAGCATTCATACTTAGACACAAACAGTACTTATACTACCTGAACACACTTATATGAACATTCCTGCCAGAATGTAAAAATTGTGCCAAGTGTGACTCAAAAGTAATTTACCCTCCATTTGCAGGAATGCAATTTAATAATGTTTATTACACTTTTGGAAAGATCTTGTATAATCTGACAGAAAATGTCATTGAAAATTGGTAAAAATGTCACTGTATCTTACTCTGACAAACACATTGAAATTTAATTACTAAAATTTTAATGTAATTGTTATTAGTAACATAATAAGGTAATTTAATGTTAGCCTTAAATTTTAGGTATCTCATCATCCATTTTGCACTCAAACGTATACGTCATTAGCTTGTGAAGTAAAAGGATATTTTGCTGTTAGTTACTCCTTACTTTTATGATAACACAGTGTTCCAGCATGACTCAAAACCTAGGTAAAGGTAAATCTTATGAGAATGATTGCTTTTATATACGACTTCAGATAAGAGGCAATATTAATCTCATTATGTGACTATGTGAAATATGGTTGTCAAACTGTACATACATCTACATGCATTTGAATTAATGAGGATTGCTGTATGGAAAGGTGCTTTCCTTGTGCCAGTCTTTAACCTTTATCTGAGTTTATTTAAATCACTGAAAGAGAACAAAGCAAAACAAACCAAAAGTGGGTGGTTTTCTACAGAGCTTGTAAATTGAATGGGCTCAGAGATGGATCTGATGAATGCCAGATTTGGCTTAAGTGTGGGGCAGAGCTTTAGATCTGACAATGTGGGTACAGGGAGAAGGAAATTATAATGGTGGACTGGGAGTGAGATCTCACCCTTTTAGTGGCAGGGAGATGCCGGATGGGCTCAGCCAGCAATTGAACTATACTCAAAATATGTTCGAAGTTTCAACCAAGTGTAAAAGCCAGTTTCACTTCACAATAAGTTAATGGGTTCTTAATTTAGTAAAATACTGTGGTAGTCATTAGTCCAGGGAGAAGAGAGTTAACCACAGAATAAATCCTCTGCTCTCGAAATTTTCATGGATTCTTCTTTTGTCTCTCTTTCCCCCCTCCCCCTTTTTCTTCCTGACTTAACACAGCTCATCCATTCTACTATGTCTGCAGTCTGCATGGTGCCTGACAGAGACAGATCATGAAAATGCTATAATCAGCTAGCAGAATCACAAGGCTGGACTACAGTCACTAACAGATACAAGCTTGGGATTTATATTTAGCTGTAGTGCTAGTGCAGTTTGAAATTTAGGACGGGCATACCTGATTAATCTTTAAATTAGCTAATCCTCTTAGAGCAAATTTCTAGACTCTACAACACTGTGATTGGCTCAAAGAATTTACTTTTTGCCGTCATGGTGAGACTGTTTCCACTGCGCCAGAAATGTATGTCTGTGTAGATTGCTTTGTAGACACATCTACCATCTACTTATGAATCCTATTTTTCTTCTGTGAAAACAGCTTTATGTGCAAACTGTTATGCATGGCTAGCAAAATGTGAACTTTCTAGAGAGAAACTGAGAGTCTAACAGTAAAGAATTCATTGCATAGCAAGAATGTGACACCTAGTGGATACACGACATCAAGGAAATGTGACAGTCTCATCAAGCAATATTGCCATAAGATGACCCTGACCAATAGAAAAATTAATTTGATAGCAAAAAGGAGATTGACTTTGAATGACTATTTGCATGGGCCAAAGTAATTGGATAATGTCAAGTCCCCACTGAAAACTCATAAATGTAGGAGGTGTCAGAGATAGTTTTAAAAGAGTTGTTTGTAATCTACTAGAAGACTGAAAATGTCAGGCCAAGAAGGCCAGAGGCCCAAAGCCCATGGAGAACATTGTGGATATTCAAAAGATGCATCGTAACTGGAGACATCTAACATGCAAAACATAAGAATAAGGTCTAAATACCCCTTTTTGCTAAATCCCCCTCTCTGTTACTGCCATGCTACTTCTTCAGGAAGTGAGAGTTTTCACAGTAGGTGATGCTCAGAGATGAATAACTATATAGTGAGGCCACTGAAGCTGGACAAGATTGAAACACAGTTTAAGAAGTCGGACATTCTGCCCAAACTATCTGATACAGATGGTGTCTGCCTTCTACTCTCCACTGCAGTCTCTAGTACCTAAATCTCAAGTACTTGCATATCCCCATTTTCCATGGTGCCCTAGACCCTCATTGCTTCACTGGCTATAAATATTAGAAAAATTCATCACCAAAAGCTAGTATTTTATAATCGCTACCAAACACAAATCAAAATTTTATCACAAAATTTACATACAAATACCTCTTTTTATTTCAAAAGATGCTGAAAAGTCTTCCCCAAGCCCTGCACGGAAGCATGCTTTGCTGGCCACGTCCTTTGCCTGCCACCACTGCTTTACAGTCACACTTCTCACTTCCTAGCTACAAATGGATGCTTGGAACTATATTCTCTAAAAAAGTCTTAGTATCAAAATGCAAAAATATTCTCTTTTGTTGTACAAAACAATGTTTGGAAAAGTAACTGACCCAGCTGAAATGTAGGATTTTTATAACTCCAGCTCCAGAAGGAGGTTTGGGCCATGTCCAGAGAAGGACATGAGCCAGCAGTGTGCACAGGTGGCAAGGAAGGCCAATGTCATCCTGACATCTATCAGGAATAGTGTGGCCAGCAGGACTGGGGAAGTGATTGTACCCTGGTACTTAACACAGGTGAGACTACACCTCGAGTGCTGTGCCCAGTTTTGGACCTCTCGGTTCAGGAAGGACATCGGGGTGCTGGAGCGAGTCCAGAGAAGAACAGTGGAGTTGGCAAAGGATCTGAATCAGCATAAGTGGAGGAGCAGCTGAGGGAGCTGGGGGTGTCTGGCCTGGACAAAAGGAGGTTCAGGGGTGACCTTACTGCTCTCTACAACGACCTGAAAGGCGGGTGCAGCCAGGTGAAGGTTGGTTTCTTGTCCCAAGAAACCAGCACAGGACAAGAAGACGTAGTCTCAAGCTACGCCAGGGGAGGTTTAGGTTGGCCATCAGGAGGAATTTTTTCATAGAAAGAGTGAATAAATATTGGAATGGACTGTCGAAGGAGGTGGTGAGGTCCCGTCCCTGGAGGTGTTTTAAGGACAGACTGGATGTGGCACTCAGTGCCATGGTCTGGTTGACACAGTGCTGTTTAATCATAGTCGACGGTCTTTTCCAACCTAACTGATTCTGTGATTCTGTGACAGGAGGCAGCACAGACAGCAAGAGGTGGAAATAAACAAGAGGATGAAGTGAGAGCTGGCAGTCCATACGAGCGTTGCTGAAACAGTGACACTGAAGCATTTTTAAAACACCAGAGCATTTTGAAAGGCCGCAGAAGGGGCGGGCGGGCAGGCCGACACGGGCCGGGCCGGGGCCCGGCGAGGGGCGTGGCCAGCGGCAGCGGCGGGCGGTGTCACGCTGGGCCGGCCCGGCGCCCGTCCTGGCAGCGCCCGGTGCCTGCGGCCGCCGCCCGCCTCCGCCCCGCCCTGCCCTGCGGATGTGGAGCCGGCACCGGCGGTGAGTGGGGAGTGGGCGGCCGGCACTCAGCGGGAAGGGGCTCTCGCTGCCTGCGACGCCGCCAGGGGAGGAGCCTCCGCCCATCCCGCCCACCCCGCCGCGGCGCGGAGCCAGTGCCAAGGCTGGGCGGCCGTGACAGCCGCAGCGTTTTCCCCGCCGCTCCGGTAGCGCTCGGAGTGGTGCTCACGGCGTGCGGCCGCGGCAGGCGGAGCGGCGCAGGGCGGGGGCCCCGGCGAGCGCGGCCGGGCCGGGGGCAGGGAGTGAGTCACCGGCCGTGCTGGCGGCGGGACCGGCCGGGTTGTTCTCCTCCCCCGTATTTGGGTTCCTAAAAAAGGAGAGCGAGGCGCAGCGTGGCAGAGGGAAGGAGCCGTGATGGGCCGGCTCAGAGCGGGCACGGCCCGGACGTGGCGGCTCCCGGGGCTGCCGAGGGGGGGAGGCTGGGCGGTGAGTCAGGCTCTGAGTCGCTCTGCACCGGCATGCCTGGAAAAGGGCTGCAGCCCCCTCTGTCCTGAGTTGGCACGGTGGTCCTTGGTCATGGGCTGGAGTCGATGGTCCCAGAGCTCTTTTCCAACCTAATTAATTGTGACCGCCACCAAGCCACTCGTGAGAGCGGGAGCTCGGGCATTTGAGGGCCTTTTTGGGTTGTTACCGTGCTCCTGGGTCTGTCACTAGTTACGCAGTGTGTAGGATGAAAGAAGAGGCCAAATAACCTCCCAAATTACCTCCCACAGACCCCATAGAGTCTGTGCTGGGCGTTGGACAACCTGTTAGGAATGTACATGTGGAAACCACGCGGGCACGATTTGGAAGAGTGCCTCAACTCTTGTAGTTTTCAGTAGTAATAAGGCTGAAAATAACAAACTGAGAGTAGTTTTAGATTAGATATTAGGAAGAAATTCTTTACGGCGAGGGTGGTGAGGCACTGGAACAGGTTGCCCAGAGAAGCTGTGGATCCCTGAACGTCTCTAGTAGTGTTCAAGGCCAGGTTGGATGTGGCTCTGAGCAACCTGGTGTAGTGGAAGGTGTTCCCACCCATGGCAGGGGAATTGGAACTAGGTGATTCTTTAAAGTGTGTCCAGACTAAACTGTTCTTTGATTCTGTGATGATTCTGCGATTCTTACACAGTCACCATGCCAAGGACAATGATTCTGAATAAGGGATACGAGCCAAGTTCACTGAAGTAGCGCACTGTTTATTAAAAAGTCTGTTTTCAAGAGATAACTGTTCTGTAAAGTGATATTCTTAACCAGTAGGTAATATTTAATAATTAACTAGTGCTTTTCATTCTTTGAGTTATTTAGAAATGGCAACATACACAACGTGCCAGGCGTCATTTTAGCAAAACCCTGCAAACCCCTGATTATGGATAGTCACGCATTAAGGTGCAGTGACTTGTGATAGTGTAGTTAGTCAATGGCAAGTCAGTTACAGTATCTCGTCCCTGATAATGGTTTTCTCTGGTTCATTTTGTTTGTGCAGATACACATCTGAAATGTTATACTTTATTAATGTGCATTTTTTAAAAGACGTGAATACTTGGGTTCAGAGCTGTAAACCTGTATGTTGCAGAATTGTGTGCATGTGAAAAGGCAAGTGAAACTAACAAAAAACCCCATTGAAATTTCGCTTGAAAGCTTTTTTCTGTAAATTGAAATGGACAAGTAGAATACACTTGTTTATTATGATATGCATATGTTTACAGTATCACTATATTTTGTAGGATAATTTATATGAAATACTGGAGACTGAATTGTCATTGAATCACAGAAGTATAATGGTCATAAAAGCTGAACTGCATCCTTAGAGAAACTTCCTTAGAAATAAAGTATTTTAACAAGAGTGGGGAAACTGCATAAGGGCAGTGGTTAAATTCTCTTCTTCAGTCAAGTTAATAGCAAAAAAAACAACCCAAAACCACCAAACCAAAATCACCAAACCTTCCCCAAACTTATAAATTTAGTAAATTAAATCTGTCATAGGTTTTTTTGTTGGGGTTTCTTTACATTTTTTTTTAATGGACTAGGTTAGTTACTAGATTTATTGTTTTATATCAACATTTCTAAGTCGCTTTATGAAGCATGATACAATGATCTCTGTAGAATAATTTATATAAAATTTAGTAACAAGATAAAAGAGAAGTGCCTGGGATTGTTCAGCCTGAAGAAAACAAGGCTCAGAGGAGACCTTATCACTCCCTACAGCTGTCTGAAAAGAGGTGGTTGCAAGGTGGGGATCTGCCAAGTAACAAAGAGAAAATGGCTTCAAGTTGTGCCATTAAAATTCTGTGAAAATTTTCGTCATGGAACGTTGCCAGGCATTGAAACAGGGGTCCAGGGTTGAGTCACCATCCCTGAAGGTATTTAGAAACTCTGTAGATGTGACTTGTATGGGGACATTGTTTAGTGGTGGACTGGGAAGTTCTGCATTAATGGTTGGACGCAATCTTGAAGGCATTTTCCAGCCTAAATGGGTCTGCAAGTCTATAAAGGCCTGCTTAGATCATTTGGATTATTTACACATCAAGTTGTGCTGTCAGTGCTTTAGAGCTGGACTTTGTCACAGGACATTTGGTTTATAGGTTCCAAAAAGTCATTTAAGTGCTTTGAGTTTAATTTGCCTATCAGTATGATAGGTGCCTTACTCACCTACCCAAGATGGTGTAAGTTTCCTTGGTATGGTTAAAGCTTCACAAGATTAACTGAGAAGGTTCTTCCTTATAATGTGTTTGCATACTCATACTATGAGAAGCTTATTGGTTTTTAAATACCTGTTTGACTAAGTTTCTGTTAATGTTTTCATTTGCTGACAAATACACTGGAGGAAGCTGTAGGCTGTTGTTTTTGAGGATAGTTTCACCTTACTTATTTTTAATTTTTTTTAATTTGCTTTCCTCTCCTCTCATTATTGCTTTGTTATACATAGCAACAACAGTTTTCCTACCTAGAGAGTAGGACTTAAATGCCATGGGAGATCAGTAGCATCTTGACAACTGCAGAGGTTGCTTCAACCTGGTAGTAGTAAGTGCATAAAAGTGCACACCTATGCCTTTAATAAGCACAGACTTGTGTAACTCACCACAGTAAAGTTTTGTGTTTTTTAGATTTCTACCAGATATTTTTTAGCAATTGCATTTTATTTTGGTTCTGTCCTTAGCAAGCTCTCAAGAGATGGCGGAAAAAAAGAAAGAGATGGTGGAAAGCTGGTCTTTCTTGGATACTGCTGAGTCTAACTTCAGGCCCCTGGTAGTAATTGAACTTGCAAAAGGCACCAAAGAAGAAACCATAGAATGGTTCACTAAACGAATTGTGGACAAAAAGGCAGATGGAGGTGAGTACAGTATGATCTTCTGTAGCACTTCGAAATCAAATTGGCTGTCACCATAATATGAAGGCATACAGAAAATTAGTTTTCAGGGAATTTGTGGTATAATCATTGTTTGCCAGTCTCATTTAATTTTGCATTTTTTTGAACCCACTTAACTCTATTATTAATGAAAACATTGGCTTAAGGTCAAATGCCAGTTGAACTCTAGAATTCTTCCATTCTTTGCACTGAAGCTCTGCTATGTTTCAGTGTAGTTTTGATGTCAGTTTTTATAGTGATTGTCTAGACATGTTTCTCCTGTTGCTTACAGAAGCATGGTAAGCCTTGCCTAACTCATGGTACTTTAGATCCTGTCTATAAGCCTTCGTACCATGTTGTAGAACAAAATTAAGCTAGCAGAAAGTAAATTAATCTTGATAACTTCGTGTTGGATTTTATTTATATTTTTTGTTAGCATGTGCGGTCTTACAAAGACAGTATTTCATTACTCATTTTGGTATGCTTCTGGGAATTGAAGTTAGGCTAATTGATTTGTAATTCCTTGGACTTTTTAAAACTCTTTTAAAAAAAGTCATTATTTGTAGCTGCTGTAGCTTATAGCTTATGGTCAGTAATATTTCTGTGGCTGATGGATTTGTGACTACAAACTTGCTTTCAGGCCTCTGTTAGGTAAGTTAGGGGTGTTTCTTCTTCAAAAATCTAGTCTCTTTAAGACCAGTGGGACTGTTTGCAGAAGCACTTCTTGCTTTTATGGTGTGAACTGTAGGGGTATAGATCCAAACAGTCCCCATTGTTCCATTTCATTGTTGAGAATGCTTCAATAGAAACAAGGCTAAATCAGGAGGTGACCCTGCAAGATGCTGAACACCCTATGTCAAGTGCTGTTGAAACCTTAACTCTTTGTGCTCTTGCAAAGAGATATTTTTAGCACTCATATTAGCAAGGGCCAGTATATTGGATGCTAAAATGCTAGAGCTTTTAGATGTAATTTTAATGTATTTTCTTGCTTATTTTACCCCTCTTTACTTTAAAGGCGCACAACTGCTGATTCAACCGCTGGTTACGGAAAATGGAGTTGAAAATATTTATCTAGTTGGAGCTTCCCACTTAAGGCTGTTGCTGGGAGCTGAAACTGTAGGTTTGGTGAAGGAATGCAATGATAACTCAATGAGAACTTTTACATACAGCAGTAGAAAAACTTTCAAACATTTTGCAGGTAAGCAGTTGTAGAAATCTATGTCATTGCAAACTGGTGACCAAAGATTATAAGCAATTAAACTGCTAAATTTTTTACGGTCTTTCTATTCCTTGGAATGGTAGCTGTGAACAACAAGTAGAAGATCAAGCCATGAAAAAAATACTTGTTTTTACTATGGAAATTCAGGTCATATAATAAATCTTGTTTTCTTTCACATGGCTTTAGTTGTTTGCTTGTCTTTTCCGTCATGTTTTTCTATGCTCCAAATAGTCTCTTACTTGTATGGAAGATTTCCTTGGAAAATAAGACAAGAAAAATAGTTGATAAACATGATTTTATGATTAACTATCCATGTTATGAATTAATGTAGCAATTTAATTTCTGTGAGCCAGTTTTGAGGCTTACTATCTTTAAATTAGCTGGAAAAAATAGAAACATTTTTTCTGTTACATGTATGCCTCAAACAAACAATAATTAACACTACAGATTCATTCAGTGGGATTTGGGCATGATTAGTGGAATCGTTCCTTTTCCTCTTTTATTTTGTGGGGGTGCCAACATAGGAACATTTCATTTTAAATGTGCTGCTTGTAAGGTATTTAATGCCCCTACAGTGGCAGAACTCATTTTTTGCTCTGCAGGTAAATATTGGAGTTCCAGCTTAGTCTTGCTAATACTTCTAATGTGCCTGTTTGAGTGATGCCTTTCACCACATTTTCAGTGTAAAAGTTCTTGGGTCTGTCTGAAACAATTTTTAAGTTTTGTTGTTCAGTGGCAGTTTTGCTCAACACCACTGCTGTGCAATAACTGTTGCAGTGTCTTTACTTTTGTGACCTTGCTTTCCTGAAAGCCTTCCTTTGTTAGGAAGCCTTCCAAAGAACTGTCAGTTGCAAAAGTGCCACTTCCGTTTCTTTCATGCCTTTGCATTATTAATGCAAATCTGACACAAATTCCAGTGTTCACAGAATCTCTAGGATTAGCTGGATTTTCAGCTGCTGGAAATACATTTTTGGCTGTATCTCCTGGTATTTTTTCTTTTTACAAACACAAATGTAATTTTAGTTTTATTCAGGTGCAATCAGAGAAATTGTCACCTAGAAAAGAAACCCTGCAGTCTATGTTGTCTTGACAGTATTTCTGGTTGTCCAATTAAACTAATACTATACTGTTATTCTTTGTATTAGAGTCTTATTGATATTTAACTTCATAGATAGTGTATTTAGGGCAATCCCTATAGTTTCTTATTCATAAAGAGGGGAAAAAAATTGTTTTTATCTCAAGGAAATCTGACTCTTGTTTCCATGATGATAAATTGATGGGGTTGACACAGGTTTGTTGCTGTAATTCTTTCCCCCCCCCGATTCTGGTAATCTTTTGTAGTTGTTTGCTTCCAGGGTTGTATTCCTGTGCTGCATCATTTCAAACAACCTTCCTTTTTATTTAGATGACAATCACAATTTCCTTACAATGGCAGAATGTCAGTACATCATCAAACATGAACTTGAAAATTTGAGAGCCAAAAATGAGAAAATGATCCCTGGATATCCTCAGGCAAAGCTGTACCCAGGAAAATCAATTGGTAAGTAATGTAGTTTGTTGCTCTAACTCACTGTGTTGATGTAGGATAGTGTTCATGGTGAAAAAAATTAATCTTCCTGTAACGAAGAGAAATCCTTCGGATGTTCAAGTCCCATCATTTTTAACCAACTTTGTTTTTTCACTGCTTCAGTAATAGGACAAAAGGCAATGGAAGCATAATACAACAAGAGAAATTCTGAATAGGTATCAGGAAAGTATTTTTCTCAACAGGGCAATCAAACATTTGATCAGGGATTTAAAGCGATTTTTGGTAAATGTGCTGGGAGACTTCTAAATCCTCACTAGACAAGGCCCTAAGCAGCACAATTTAAGCCACACCTTGAGCAGGAAGGTGGGCCAGATTACTGCCAGAGGGCCTTCCATCCTGAGTCATTCTGTGAGGCTGAGGGTCTGGACTTATGTTCTCTTTAGCTGGGTAGTTTTTGCACATGTTGGTGCTATACATTATTTTTAATTAGCACCAAAAGTATTTATTGTTTAAGTTACATAATTATATATTTGGATTCTTTCTGTATAAAAATACTGGAATGAGTACCAGTGTTCCAGAGTTACAAATTTCATAATAGGAAGGAAGTTTTATTTAATTTATTTAGTTTCACTGATCTTCCTCTTTGCTTCAATAGCCTTTCCTTTTCATGGGAGAAAGGAGCAATGAATGCTGGTGCTATTTTTATGGTACCTGAAAGTAGTTTGTTGGCAGAGATGCTACAGATTCTTAGGAGAATGTATCTTAATAATTGCATATCCTTTTATTAACACTATATTTATTAATTAGTGTTGTTCATTAGAGAAGGAGATCTGTGCGTATTAGTGGTTAAAAGAAGTGTAAATGAATGTAGATATCATTTATATTGGTAATTATTTTATATAGCCAAGGTATTTTTTTAGTTACATCAAGCAGATGATGATGGGAAATAGTAAAATACTGTCAAGTGTCCAGTGCCTCCCTGTTTTTAAATTTATTTTCTTTTATCTATGGCTGTAACTTCAGAGCAGTTTGTTAATTGTTTGTCCACACATGTACTATTGCTTTCCATAACAAAGCTAAATACAAATTGTGGAATATGTAGTTTGTTTGCAATGAAGATGTGATGTAATTAATGAATTAAACTGATAATTTAAAGGTTTTTTTGTATCTTTCCTATAATTAATACAATGATGGCTTTGTTGCTATCCCCACAAAGCTACGTGTGGTATTTCAGTCCTGACTTGTAGCACTTCTTGCTATTGAAGCTGCATCTGATTATATTGCAAAGCTGTGGAGTAGTTATTGTATGTAAAAAGGTTGCTCTTTGTCTTCCAGTGGACAGCACAGTATTTGCAGGCATGGGTATAACTGCTCTCTATAATTTTTTAATTATCATGAAACTTTAATTTTAGGATTGGAGTGCTAGATCTATTTCAAAGGAACTTTAGGCTTGCTAAGTACACAACATAACCTATTCACTTATGTCAACTTCACTGTCCTTTGATGGAGTGCTAGGTGTCTTATTTTTTCTTTTCTCTTCTAGTGAGAAGATTATTGACCAGTGGTATTCTTGTTCAAATCTTCCCTCTGCATGATAAAGAAGAGTTGAAAAAACTTAGTCACAGCTGGTATGGCCGAGTGAAAGTTGGTTATCAACCTTTAGGTATGTGAGCAGCCTTTGCATTGTGGTCATGCAGTGGAGTCAAGAAAATAGACCACTGCTCTTTTTGAACAAGTTTTTTGTCTTTTAGTGTTTCCTGTGTGACCTGCTGAAATGGTTCTAGACTTGTAAAATTGGTGGTTCCAGAGTCTGCACGGTCAGTGTCTGTGAATTTCCATGTAACAGCAGTCTGCACATCACAAATTCTCCCCACCCATCAGTAAAGCAGGAATGGTCCAATCCAAGAATGTTTTTTCAGACCAACTTGACAAGCTCCCACGTGTCTGGAGCTCCCAAGCTTTTTTGTGTTATAGGTGTGTCAAAAGTGTTTGTTTTAAATTCATTGTCTGAATGAAGACTGTATGTTGTTGCATGCCAGCATCACTTGAGTATATTTTAGACACTGAATAATCTTAAAATGAATGTAATTTTTAGTCTGGCAATGTAGAAAGCTAAATTCTAATCTTTAAACCTGTAAACTTAATCTAAAAGTAAGAAAATAAGCATTGGGATCTTTCCTGATTATAAATCTCTGGGTCTTGCAATTGCTTGAGGTTTTTTCCTGAGCTGCAGGAAGTTAAAGATCTGGCTCGATAATGCCTGACTCCAGAGTATTGTGTTAGGAGCCTTATTGTGTGCTGGTCTTTTGTTTATGTGAGAAAGGGGTTTTTTTTGGACTGACACTGAATCCATACAAAATTTTGAAGTAAATCCCAGGAGCCAGTTAAGTATGTACTAATTTAGGGATGTCTTTCATGTTGGAGTGTGAAATTATGTTAATGACCTACATTTGAATGTATTTGTTAATGAATTTTTGATTGACAGGGATGTTGGAATGCTGATCCTTCTGTCTGTTTACCTTTCCTTCTTGTTTTCAGAGACTTTTATCTGCTTGACAATTGTGAACTTCTGCTGAAGTGTTTTGTAAGCCATAAGAATATTCTGGTATTACATGTGAGGTTTTTTTTGTGGGAGTGTATTACCGAGGTAATACACTGTGGTAGTGTATTTCTAGTGTCAATTCAGAGGTCATGCTTCTATGGCTGTTTCTTTAAGCTGGTAAATGCAAAAGAGTGGCATACAAACAATCTTGTTGTTCAAGCAGGCAAAGAAAAGAGATTTCAGCATTCTAAACTATTTGATAGGCATTTCTGTATCAAATCACTTCTAGATTACATGAATAATAATCCAATTTTTTAAAATTAGTAATATAAGTGATATGTCTTGGAGGTAATACATCTGTCATGAAATATACCCATTACTAGTACTAGTGCACTTTTTAAGTCTCTGTAGCATGGGAGTAGAAAAACTCAGTGAGTACAGCAAGCATGTATTTAGTGTATCAGTTGTCTGATGAAGAGAGTATCTCAACCAGACTATTCTATCTGATGTATTTAAGATTTTGATGCACCTGTCCATCTATTCCTTCAGTTCCTAGAGGGTTGTCAAAGCATAACTAGCCCTTTTCTTCTCTGAGCAAGCTGAAACAAATTTATTTCTCAGGGATACATATGCCAGTGGGAGTTTTCAGAAGCTGGGTGTCACTTGTTATTAAAGTTTGGTTTTTATTACCTCAGATGTCTTCCATGCCATTCATTGATCAATTCTGTTTTCAAGGATGATAGTGTTTTCTCTTTGGTTGGGTTTTTTTCCCCCCCCCCTTTCGCTGGTTATCCGTTTGACTTCCTTGCTATTTGAATAGTGTATTTATGTGGGTATATATGTAACATTAAAAAAACAAATTCAGATGACCATCCGACTTTTTGTAATAGTGATGAAGAAAGGAAGAAAAAGCAATGATATTCATAGTGTTATTTAGAAGAAAAAAACTCTGACCAACAGAAAGTTGTAAATTGATGTAAGGTCAAGTACTGACATCTCTGTTAAGTGTAGTCTTAATTGATTAATTTCTTTCTGCAGATGACATACGCTGCTACTTTGGTGAAACCATTGCTCTCTACTTCGGCTTCTTAGAATACTTCACATTTGCTTTGATTCCGATGGCTGTCATTGGGATTCCTTATTACGTGTTTGCATGGGAAGACTATGACAAATATGTGATGTTTGCCACATTCAATCTGCTGTGGTCCACTGTGATACTGGAGGTTTGGAAGCGGATGTGCGCCATCCTGACCTACCGCTGGGGCACGCTGCTGATGAAACGACAGTTTGAAGAGCCAAGACCAGGATTCCATGGCGTGCTGGGGATCAATCCTGTCACAGGGAGGGAGGAGCCAGTGTACTCAAGTATTAAGAGACAGTTACGGATTTACCTGGTGTCCTTGCCATTTGTGTGCCTTTGCCTCTACTTCTCACTGTACGTGATGATGATTTACTTTGACTTGGAGCAGTGGGCTCTGGATTATCACAAAGAGAATGAGTCTAACTTCAGCAGCTTGATGCTGTACGTGCCCAGTATCATCTATGCCGTTGTGATTGAAATTATGAACCGTATCTATCGATATGCTGCTGAATTCTTAACATCATGGGGTAAGAAAGTTGTTCATTCTTCTTCTTTCAAGTTCGAATCCCACATACTTAGAATTTGTTTCTTTGCAGAATACATTGCAGTGAGCTCTTTTTCAACAGAATGCTAAAGAGATTTCCCAAAGTAGGTTTTTGCTGAGGGTTAAAAGAAATGGCCATTTTAACTTTCTGTATTTTGAGTGTTCTGAGATTGCAGTTTCATATTTGGTTTACTTTGGTCTAAGTCTGACATGCTGTCAGAAGGGTTGATCCTGCCTTCCTCCTCAGCCTGTCTCTGCCTTTGGTGCAGATTTAGCTCTTGGTCCCTGATTTAGTTCTTTGTCTGGCTGTCTCAGCCGTAGTGCTGACAAAACGGGCGGGGACAGAACGTGAGGAGAAGAGCTCAGAGGTGCATGGATGGCAGGAAGGATTGTCCTGGCAAGTTGCACTCATAACCTGGGTTTGCTTACTATGCTTTAGTCTCCTGTACATCAGTGCAGAGGGCAGAGGCACTGAGATAATGGAACCAAATCTAAGCCCACTCACATGAGAGTGTTTATGTATGCTACATACATAATAAAGACTGGGATTCCACATCCCAATTAAAATCTGTTTCTCTGGGCACTCTCAGAAGAGAAGAAATGTTATAATAGATTACCTTTTTTCCCCCCCTTGTGTATATGATTTATTTAACAGATGGGGCCTTGTGTTTTGTAACCTAACATAAGGACAGTGTTTATTTGGAATTTTAGCACTTCTACAGACATGTGAAGTCACTTTCAGACAAAGTTAATAGATTAAGCTAATGGAGAATAAACTGCTTTGTGTAGCTCCATATGGCATTGATTTGCAGGACAGAATCCAGATTATTAAAGCTGGAGACCCAGAAAATTAAGAAAGATAAAGCAAAAGGGAGGTTGATGCAGAAGACAGAATAAAAAGAGGTGTTGAAGTGGGGGTTGGTTACATTTGCTGAAAATGATTTGCTCAGAAATTCAACTTGACATCCATGATAGTAAAAGCAAGCAATTTCTTTGTTTGTTGAAGATTTTTATTTAAATAATGATCTTTAAAATTGGATCTAGGGCTCAGCTGGCTGTTTTGTTTCAGTGTTTTTAGTATACTCAAGAAAGGGCATTTCTGTGAAATACCCAGTTATGTTGATCTGATAGACTAAAATGTCTTTAACAGGCAACTCAAGCATTTTTTATCCAGACTTAAGCTGATGTTTCATATTCAGCAGAGGCAGTATTTATATAACCTGGTACACTCACAGCTTGTGCCTTTTCTGTGGAATCCAGTTTGTTTCTGCTGTCGTGCTCTGAATAGGCTGAAAAGCTCATCTGGTTGTCCTATTTTCTCTCCCACCTGACATATTTTCAGATAGTATCTGACTTCAGAAGCTAAAGTGACAAAGCATGGGGAAACAACCTGGGGTATTTTAAGCACCCCTCTTGCACCCATTTATCATGATAGTTGATGGTGTAGCAAAAGTGAAAAGTAAAAATTGCAGTCACTTAAGTGCATTTTCACATGTCATGCCTAACTTGATGCTCCTGCTAGAGCTCTGCTGTTTTGTCCTGAGCAAGGTCCGTAGGTGATGGTGTCTCCTTTCAGCCTTGTTGACACAAGTCATGATAGTGTGCTGCCTTCCCAGTTACTGCTTACCCAGGGCTTTAAAGGTACAGTCTAACAAAACAGCAGAAAGAAATTGAAAATCTCCCATCCACTTCCCTTTTCTCCCCTCTAATAAATCAGCCTTCCTGAAATACTAGGTTCTGACAGTTTATGTTGAATGAACTGAAAATCTCAGTTTAGAATGAGTAATGCATGTGTTGAACTTCACATACTCTAGTCTTGCTTTAGAGTATAGGGTCTTATCAAAATTCCTTGGAGAGAAAATATTTCTGTGAGCATTTACTCATTTTGAATCAAATTTGGTATTGTTACTTTTCATTATATATTCCCATTAGTCTTGGCATTAGCTTTCAACCAAAGAGCAATCAATAACTAGACACATTTTGTAAAGTCTTAAGAGCAGTGGATGTTTTTTCTTTTATAAAAGAAATAAGAAATATATAAAAGAAGAAACTTTTGCAGTAGGAAAAATATGGGAGTTGTAGTCAAAAATATGTATGATAATACTGTTGATCAGATTAGCTTCATAAATTAAGTAAGGTATTGGTCCAGTATAAATTCTTTCTACCATGAGGTGTTGGAATAATATAAACCATTAGATAAGTAATTTTCATGTGGAGTGAAAGTGTCTGTTCACTCTTTGGATAGCAATGTGTAGTACATGGTAGGAGCTTCTGCTGTTTACTAATTAATAATTTTGTTGGTATTTTAGAAAATCATAGGCTGGAATCTTCATATCAGAATCATTTAATTCTGAAGGTTTTAGTGGTAAGTATGTCACATAAGCAGCTTTAAAAATTATTTTAAAAGCTTGTGCTATGTTTTATTAGTGCTTTCCTGGCATTACCCCAGCGACCTACAGTTTTGCTCAAGGCCAAATAGCACAAATATCAGAGTAAACAAAATTTCTGTTATGGTTGCAGTAACTGCTAGACTTATTTTAGATACCTCTTTTACAGTGGAGAGTTGGCTTTTTATTTGTGTCAAATTGTTCTTTCATTAGGATGCTGTATATATGTTTCTGTTACTTGGTGTGGTCCTGTCTTCAGCTGAGAACTAGTCCGTTCAATTTTTGCACGATTTTATGGTAAACAATATTTTGAAAAGTTCATGTGTTAACTTCCACCTGTACTAACATTCAGACGACTAGTCAGAGGAACTTGAAAATACCTGTCCATCAGTCTGCTCCTGTGTAGTTCATAGCATATGGGGATCTATTTCTTTTATCTAATCTTCTTGTTTCCTTTTTGAAAAGGTCATTTAAGTTTATTCCTTTTTTATTTCCTCAATTTCCTTAGAGTTCCTTCTTTATTTCCTTCACCATGTTTTTGTATGTGTGTGTGTGTTTATTTGGGCTTTGTTTTGTTTGTTTGTTTTGTTTCGGTTTTTTTTTTTGGTGTTAAATCTCTGTGTTACCCATCTGTTACTGGTAACCTCTAGAGCTAAAACTCCTGTAGATATCACTTATAGCTTTGTCTCATCCTGTAGACTTTCTCATAAAACTTAGAACCATTTCTTTTTCCCCATAGGGTATACAAAATTATTTTAAAAATTACGAAATGTCAAGTGTAAGTTTCCCTCAGTTTTCATTCTCGGTCTGTGAATGGCTCTCTGCCCTCTCAATATTGGCCAAGAGCTCCAAAACAGGAGCTGCAGCATTTACAGCAAGTAGGAAACATCAGAGTTTGATTAAATACTGTGATTATGTCCCATTGTAGAAGCAGGGAATATTTCTCTTGGCCATAAAACCTTTTGAAGTGATTAAACATAAACTGCGACTGACAGATACAAAGGAACAATTTTAGAGATTGAGAGACGTATCACCCAACGCGTATATTTTGACAAAATATTTCTCTAAAAAAAAAGTCAATACTCTAAATAAAGATCAATGTATCCATTTTCTAATGTTTTCTGTAGAAGTTGCCAAAAAAATGAAAGTAGAAGGTGATGGATTTTTAATGTCCACATTTCATAATTCATTTGTAGCTCTCTTTATACACTTTGCTTTAGGAAAGCCTTAAGTTTGTTAAGTGAAAAACTGAGTAAGACCAATATTATAAAAGTGTTTTTTCTGACCTAAGGTTTAAAAATTATAAAGAAAATGATGATGGACAGTTTGCATTTTCATGGAAGCCTTTTAGTCAAGGCAGCTGTTAAGTTAGATGGTAATCTGCATCTGAACTTTTGCTCAAGTACTAAAACCAAATATTTTTATTTGCAGTTCAACTTCTTAAATTGTTTTGCATCTCTCTTCTACATTGCCTTTGTGTTGTTTGATATGAAGCTTTTGAGGCAGGTGAGTTCCAAGAACATCTAAAGAATGCTGATGAATCTAGGGAAATAAAGGATTCATTGAAACAGACTTCAATGGTTATTCTAAAACACAAACTTGGCAATTAATATAGTTCACCTATATTTTCTTAGAAATCCAGCTTCTATGTTTCAGTTCCCTTAACATTATTGCAAATCATAAGAGTAGAGTAATTTTTTCTGTGTAAATGAGGAACTGTTTTCAAATAAATTTGATTATTCCCTCACACAGATGAGACTGGGAAATTTTCATTTCCTCTTTGTTTCCTTTTATGTTAGAAGATGTTCTTCTCTGTAGTCTTAATGAGAGGCTCTTGAGGATTGGATTGTGATTAAGTTCGACTACAGTGAAGATTTGAGAATAAATAAAAGAAAAAATAATTTGTAGTTGGTATTTTAAATCAACTTCACACTAAAATGCATGAAAATTTGGTATAAGGAAAATATTTTTGCTCTAAACATAATGAGCAGTACAACAAGAACTTCAGCTCAAGACCTCTGTTACTCTGAAGTGATCTCTAGCAAAACACTTGACATACCTATACTAGACATAACATTTGTGACATTTCCTCTACTTTCAGGTAAAATTAAGAAATGAAAAACATGGAAAAAAATTTAGTCTTTAGCTCTGTGATTGTTATTGCCATGTATTAAATATGCCTTACCCTTCACTGTATGTGGTTTACTGTTTTCAAGATACAACCAGATACACAAAATACTTAGACTACTAACTCCTAATTAGTCCTTTTCAGTGCACAGCAAAGGATGGGAACTAGATAATCTGCACTTTTCATGTGCTATTGCTAGGTTTGTTAGACTGGCCTTATTTTCACAGTATAGTTACAGTGTTACTCGAGCTCACAGAATTGCAAATGATTGTAGCTTCATCACAGTTGATTTTTTTTTGATTTCTTTTTTTTTTATCTTAAGAGCTTGGCCACTTTGCTGATAACTTCACAGATCCTCAACCAGTTTGCAGAATCCTTGCTTCCTTACTGGCTCCAAAAGAGATACAACAGGAGGATGAAGAAACGCATGTGTTCCAAGAAAACTGATACAGACCTGTCATTAGCTGAACAGGTCAACATGGAGAAAGAAATGGGAACCTATTTGGTATGTTGAAGTACTTTAAAAGAGTTAAAGCTTTTCTGGGCTGTAATTGACAGAGGCATTAGCCAAGGCAAACAGGAATATTTTTAGCTTTCTGGCGTGGCAGCTTATTTCCATCTTCCTCAGCTTTGCTGGTAGCTGTGCAGCTGTATGTTATCCTGGATCTGGAAGTGGATACAGTGCAGGATCCTAGTAACACCAGAAAAAAGGGGAAGGAATGACCAGCTCTATGTAGAGCTGCCTAACCCCATATCACTGGAAAGAATTATTTGTGTAATATGCTTGAGTAGGCTGGCACAGGGAAGAGGGAAAGTGTTTCTGTTTTGGTTTGATTTTGCAGTGGTACTAATTTAAATGGTCAGTTAAACTAGAGCCTGAGAGACCACTTAGGTCTGGATGGGGCCAGAAATGGAGGACAGAAGAAACCAACTCTTCAAAACAGTACTTCTGCTGGATGCTCTTGCCTCTTGAAACCACAGCTTTGGTATTCATTGTCTTCCTGGTTCTGTTCTTGACCACCTCCTACCCAGTATAATTTAAATTGTATTTAGCAGATTTCATGCAATTCATTACTTAAAATTCTAAAGGAATTTATACAGTGGACATCATTGTGTATATTAAGGCCTCACAGGCAGGCTGACAACTTGATCAGATGCTGCAAACACAGTCACAGGAGTCTTAATACTGTATGATTTTTGCTTTTACAGAATAAGAAGTACATGTAGATAGTGTACCTTTCATGTAAAAAGTACACATTAGCAGTTTGAAATTTGATAATAACACCATATCAGATTCCTCTCTTCCTGCATGAAGTGCCATGAAATGGGAAAAGGAGAAAGAGCTATCACCTTTACAATTTAAAAACTGTACAAATGTGTTCTTGTGTGAAGGTTGGAGGGAGAGAGAATTAGACAGCCTGTCTTGCAGTGCAGAGCACAGCAGAAGTCTGTGTTAGTGTCTGAGCTGGTAAATCAGCACAGTCTAGCACTACACCTGCACATGGGCCAGCACAGCTCCCAGAGTTGTGTGTCAGCATCAGGCCTGACCAAGTAAGCTCTACCTCTTAGACCTGAGCTGACTCCTGATTCTCAGCTGTCACACACAAAGCCAGTGTGATGTCTCTGAGTCACATTGCCAGTGCTTCTTGTGCAGAGCTGGATCGAATGAATCTGCACCTGTTGTACTGTTGTGCCCTGAATGCTTTTTCACGGGGACCCAAGGGGTCAGTTGGAGAGAGTTAGGACTTTGCCTTGGTTGTGTCCACTGTTAGCCTCGGTTTTAGTTCTAAATACTGTGTAGTCAAAGCCTTAATTTTATATTCAATCTAAAGATTATTGTTTTGCTGTGCTTGTGAATAAACCATATTAGACTGCTGATTTGTTTGCAAGCAGTGAGCTGTCAGCAGGAAAGAATATTTCTAAAATTAAAACTGTCACAAGGGGGAAGCATTTGACTGCTTAGTAACTGAGGAGTCTTGACAGAATTCTGTGTTTCAGGTTCTTTTGTTTTGATTCGTTCTTTCACATACTCTTCAGCATTTAATTCTCTGTTCTTTTTGTCCTCATTCTCGCTTACTTTTCAAATATCCAGCCCTTAACCCTGTTTAGATGTAAAAACATTCCGCAATAATTTTTAAATTATTTTTCTAATTTCTGCTTTGCTCCTCTAGTTAATTTCCCTCCTTAGTTTGTTCCTTGCTTTTGTTTCCTTGATGCTGTAGCTGATCTCGTGACTGCTGATGGCACAGTTAGAAATTTCTTTGACATCGTCTCAGACTCCTGTTTTCCTACACAAAGTTTCATAAATTGAGTAGGAGAAGAATGAATACTTGTTTACTTTATACTCTGCTATTCTAAAAGCCAGTACGTATTGGGCAAGGAAATGAGAAGTGTGAGGAATCAGTGGGAATACTGTGCAGTAACCAGAAGGAGAAGCACAGAGGAAAGCTCTTTCTCAGCCTGCAGTGATTGTCTGAGAAAATGATAGCAGTAGCAGATGTGTGGCTGCAATTCCAGTGAGTGTTCCTGTAAATATCCGTAAAGAAGACCTTAGTAAAATTTAGTTTGTACAAAGTGTTTCTGAGGAAAAAAACTTAATGGCTTTAGAAGTTAGGTAGCTGTTCATGCTGTGGCCTGCAGATTGGTTTGTAGACTGAACTATACTGTGGAAATTCAAAATGAGCTCAAGTGAGAAATGCAATTAGTGAGTACACCATGCTTATTTGTGAGCTTGCAGACTTCTATTGCCTCTCTCTCTGTTTCCTAGGAGAAAAAAGCACTAGGTGTTGGAGAGGGCAGTCAGTTTAACAGCTGTGATAGGCAAAAAAGAGTAGATAACTGTGTGTCTGATGTGTGGAGCCAAAACCACTTTCATGTGGTTCTTGCAATAATTTCAATTACTGTCAAGTCTTCATGTTTTCAGTTTTGAGAGAGAAGACAATACATGTGTCTCTGTAAATACCATATACCTAGATCCCACTTCAACTTCTTTCTGGTATTTCACCATCCTTTGTTTATGAACACTTTTTCTTTAAAAGTGGTTGGTTTGGTTCTTTCATAACAAAATTGCTGTACTCATAGTAAACTATTACTAATACTCCAAAACTAATATGCAAATAAATATCACCTGCATGTGAATACTGAATCAGCATTTAAGTACCCACATTCTTGGTTTAAAGATCAGATACTGGAATTTGTTAAAGGGTTTTTTGCACTAATTATTCCTTTCAGATGTCAGTGCTGCCTTGCAGATTTCAATCTTCCAGTGGGCCGCTAACTCTGTCCTACCCATTTTGAAATAAACAAGCGAAAACACCAGACAAGAGTTGCATATCTACAGCCTACTATTCTGGTTAGGTCTTTCATGGACAGTCTGAAATGCTAGGACTTCTATTGCTGCAGTGCTCTCAGGAGAATGTTCTGCCAGTTTAAATGCATAGTGCTGTTTTTCTATTCCTCACTGTAACTTCTGTTACTGTTTAACTGGGATGCTCAGGAGCCTGCATAGGTTGAATGTGTTTATGTAGTTACTTCATGTAATAAGGATAGGAAGTGTGACTTGCAGAAAATGCATTAGGCGAAAGGAAAAACCTGGCCCTCCTCTTATAAGAAGTTTTTAGTGACTGAATAATTCCAAATTAATTAGATTTTTAAAAAATTCTTCTTGTCTGCTATCCGCAGTCCTTTCCAAACAACTGATTTGGTTGAGGAAACATGTTTACAACTGTAGTATTATTTCTGTGTTTCTTCATAGTTTTTTTGTAGGTTAAAGTTGTTCTTATATTTCCTCTGTTTTTCAGGGTACTTTTGATGATTACCTGGAGCTGTTCCTACAGTTTGGCTATGTGAGTCTTTTCTCATGTGTTTATCCTCTGGCAGCTGTTTTTGCAGTGTTAAACAACATCACAGAGATATACTCTGATGCCTTAAAGATGTGCAGAGTTTACAAGCGTCCATTTGCAGAGCCCACAGCGAGTATTGGTGTTTGGCAGGTAATTTCTGTGTCTTTTTTTTTTTTTCTATTCATTTGTTTAAAAGAAGTTTCACCAACGGTATGAAAGCTTTGTGTTTGTCCCACGAGTCACTTTAAAGTTCAGTAGGTACTTTATTCTTTTCAATGCCCTGGAATATCATCTATCCAACTATATATCCCAGTGATATTTTTGGTGGGGTTTTTGACCACATGCCTTTCAGCTGCCTTGGAAAAGAAGCAGGTTTTTTCTTTAGTTCTTGTGTATGTACTCTTATTGCAACTTCAACAAAGCAAGACTTCCAGATACTACCCATTATTCTATATAGCCAGTGTATTTTAGAAATGGTAACTTCTGTTGCAGTCTCAGAAATGTGGAGCTCAGCAGGGGTTTCAGAAGACATGGAAGAATATGTAAGTAGTTGGATTCCTAAGCCAGGCTTGTGACCTATGCACCCATGGTTACTGGTACTGAAGCTGACTAATTTGAAAATAACCTGGATCTGTGAGCAGGAGCTGGAACTTTCTGCACAGCCTGAGCACTGTAGTCTATCTAAACAATTTCGTGGTAATAGTACTGGGTTAAGCATTTTCTGTCCTCAGTTTGTCCGTGCAATCATGCTGCCACCAGCTATTTTGGGGCCTGTTGAGTGTGCTACATCAGTGAACTGATCCTGACCAGAGTTTTCTGGAGTGACTAAGTTGCACCCAGAAACTTCCATAATAGCTGTGCTTCCTAAGGATGTATGATAAGGTTGGGGAACCTTTCTAGTTTTATTTAACAGATTTTCTAATGTTATGTAAGGGAGATTAAGAGCACAGTGAGCTAATGGATTATTGAATTTGGAGGGGTTGTAAATGTTATCAAATGAAGCAAGTGAGAGGTGAGAAATGAAATTTTGAAACCTCAAGTAAAACATACAGTAAAACATGCAAACCAAGGATCCTGAGCAATGTTCATTAAACACATACATTGATATTAGTGAAGTGGACTTAGAGGTGAAGTCTTTTAATAATATGTCGTAGAAATGTGTGAATTATAGTCTGATTGCATTTTAACATGGATATACTTTCTCAGTCCAGACCTATGCTGCCAACATCTTAATGGTATAGTTGCACTGACCAATTGTGTAACCACCAGAATAATCAGACTGTGGTCATAAGTCACAAGTATAGCTGCAAGTGTGTTAATAGCATTTCTTTTTGCTAGAATAGTTTGTTTCAATCAAGGGAGTAGGCTGAAAAATTATAACATTATTACAGTACAGTAATTTTGGTTTATGGTGTTATTTTTTATTTAATAGCAGAAATTAATTAGCTTTAGTGAATTAAAAATAATAACTAAATTTTCAAGTCATCCATTTCATATGGGAAACGAGTATTTGCTGAAAGGTTTCTTTTAAAGGAATACTGGAATTATTTTATCAGGTGAGCTGAGTCATTAGCTTCTTGTCAAGGAGAAAGTTATTTCTGCTAATTCATTTTGACAGTCATTATAATTCTGTGTCAGTCTTTCTCATTCCAGACAGGACCTTGGAATAAATAACCATTATATTGCAAATGTAATTGTTAAGCTGTATTCATATTTTCAGACATTTTGTTGGAGCTCTGTAGGCAAGAGTTTCTTAGAGTTGTGTTGCTATTGCATGTGTTTAAATGTAAATCTTTCAACAAATCTCAAGTGGTTGTGATTTAAAAAAGGCGTTCTGAACCATTCTTACCTTTTCATCTTAACACTCAGACAGAACCTCCAAAAATAGTTTTAGGACTACTAGTTCCTCTTGGAATTTTGTAATTTTTCCTTTATCCTGACATAAGTTTGTTTAGGAGTACAACTATAGATGAGTGTTTACTCTTTCATATGCTCAGGTTACAACCTTGTTGTGGTCTTGTCAAGCTAATGAGATCTGGACTGCTTGCCAAACAAGTCCTATGCTATGGAATTCAAAAGATGACGGAAAATAAGTTAAACTAATGGGTTTTCTGATGCTTTAATGAAGGGAGAGGTCTCATGCAGAGCAATCTGGGGATTAGTAAGTTAGAGGTAATGATCATAACTGTAAATATATTTGTGTTTTATTTCAGTTGGCCTTTGAAACTATGAGTGTAATATCAGTTGTTACTAATTGTATACTGATTGGAATGTCTCCAGAAGTGGATGCCCTTTTCCCAGACTCAAAAATGGACCTTGTTCTGACTGTGGCATTGATAGAGGTAAGTCTGCCTTCGAACAATGCATGTTGTAGCAAATAACACAAACACCATGAAAATGATAGCAGGAGGTAGACTTTGCCTCACATCTTATACTAGGAGGAAATTAAGATTTCCCTATCAAAGAAGTGTTTCAAAGTCTTCCCTTTAGATTTCTATCTCTTCTGTGTTTTCATTTGCTGTAAATGCTGTTGCCATACTTTCCCAAGCATTCCCAGGATGCCGTGCATTTGTTGCTTCATGTACTTCAAGTATTTAGTAGTGCTATTTCAAGAAGCAAAATAATCACATTTTTGTGAACTGTTTATTTCTCTGCTTGGGTTGTGACCCCAGGATATCTTAAAAAGACTTCCTACATAATCTTTATGGACGCATTCTGTAGGGCTTATCTGAGACAACTATGTGTCATGACTGTAAATATTTGTGGTTGTAAAAGCATTGGGGTTTAATCTTCTCCTAATTCCATATAGTAAGTACATCAGTGTCATTCCTTTTCAGACATGGAGGGAAGACTGTGGGTATTTTACAGAACAGATATTGCAGGACTTTGCCCTTATAAGTCTTTCCTTCAGGGCTTTCTTGTATTGCATTGCCTTGATTTTTACCATTATTCTATTTTAGCTTTTAGAAACTGCATTACTTTTCTCATGGTAAAAGGTCTGGATTATGTATGTGTAGTTACAAAAGTGCATCACATTTCAGAGGTGTGTCAGGAGCCTATATTTCTTTTTTGTTCATTTTACAGGTATTAAGTGTTATGCAATGAATTATGAGCTTGCTTTGAGTTTTATTTTCCAAGCCTTAAGCTTTGCCGAGTTAGCTGTACATATTAATCGTGCCGACTGGTTTGCTGAAGTTTGTGTCTACAGGCAGCCTGATACACCCTTCTATTATGCATGTGTGGACATTTACATTAACCTCAGTGAAGTGTTTTAATATAAAACTAATTTAGCAAATCAAATGTAATGATATAACTCATTACTGGACAACATATCTAGAGAGGTGATGTAATGAAAATTGGATGAGTAAATGTAAGCAGTATGGATTTCTGACAGCTTAGAGATGGGACTGTTTTTGCCTTTGCTTGCTGTGTGTTACCATTTTATCTGTTTAAATGTGGAGCTGGTTATTTGATCTCTTGGCAGACCTCTGTTTCTTGATAGACCAAAGGAGAATACCAGCATTTTTCTCTAAATTTAAATTCTGTTTATATGTAACCCTTTAGGGAACGGGAATTGCAGCATAACAATTTGGATTATCTATAAATGCGGTGGAAAGGGAGATTCAGAAAACAAAGGGAAGAAAGTTTGGAGGGAAAAGGTAAATTAGTACAAGGGGAGGAGAGGGGAAAAATGTTGTCTTATATAGAGAAGCAGCTTTGGTGAAGACCATTGATCTATAAATAACATAGTACAAAAGGGCTGTTGGAAGCTAATGCTGGATGAGCCAGAGGAAATGAAAGGTAATTATTTGGTTGAAGAAAAGTCAAGTATTCTCTAATTATTCTGCTTAATTAAAAAAACCCTGAACAACCAGTCAATAAAACACCAAGTCATAATGCACTGGTCAGAAAAGGTCTATTTAAAAAAGTTTTAATCAAAAGTATCCAGTATGCTTGATGATTTTAAATATGTTAGTCTGATCTTTTTTGTGATTGTTTTTCTGTTATTTCCAGCTATTTATTGTCTGAAAAAACAGAGCTACAAAACCAACATATGAGTCTTAGAGTATGTTTCTGGAGCATAACAAGTCATGTGTTTTTTTTTTTTTGGAATGTTGTTGGTTGGTTATAAACAGTTCCAAAACTACTCAATGTGAAATGTAAGACTTTTGCAGTCTCCATAAGGACACTCTTTCAGTATATTTTAAACAGTGTTTAACAACTTCACTGGTGTGGGGCTGGAGGGTTTTTTGGTTTGTTTTAGTTTTTTAGAGAGATGGATAATAGGTCATACAATGTTGCAAAAAGTTTTGTAACACAAATTTTGAACTTTCTAGAGTCCAAAAGAGTTCTCCTAAATAAAACACATTTTATACAGAAATTTAATTGACAAAAACAATATGAAAATGAACACAGCAAACACCAGTTTTATTTCTGTTGGAAATGGTTTTAATTGTGTTGATAGTTAAACATGTTCTTAGTTACAGATTTTTTTTTTTTAATCAGAGGTTCTTTTGTACATATTTCAGGTTAAAACACTGATTACAAAAGTTCAAAGAGGAGGATTGCTGGATGCTGTGGGGCTATGCACAGCAGCAGTATAGATTTATGTCACCTTCAGGAGATGGGGATGTGTTTGCTTTTGCTTCCTGTTTATTTACTCCCATCTTCCCTGTTACACTGGGACTTGCTTTTATCTGGTGTGTGATGAAACAGGTCAGGGAATTGATGTGGGAGAAGCTGTCTGACCCAGTTCACTAGGGAGCAGGGCAGAAGCAGCAGTGTGTGGGAGACACAGTTGTGCTGTGGTCGGTTTGTGCTGGATTAAATTTGTAGGACTTCTGCATCGCTGAGCTTTTCTACTTTACGTATCACTTAATCTACAGAAATATTTCTGAACTATGAAAGGACCACAAATCTCATGTATTGGCACTATTCCCATGCACCTTTATTTATTAGTGATTAAACTCTGCATTTCAGTTGTAAAGAAATACTCAGAAACAGAATATATTACATTAAACTTGTAGAACAAACCTGATGCATCTAAAGGACATCAATGTCAAGCTAGAAAAAAATTCAGATGTGTCAGGGTGCTGATAGAAAAGTGTTTTAGATAACCTAGTAAAGATTCAGAAAAATATGATACAGGTGAGTTATTTTATTTCCTGATGTTTGCTGCAGGTGAAGATGAGCATTTTACTTTGTATTTACACTATTTTGACAGCATCTTGGCAGGCAGTTTGGAAATGTTAAGAGAGAAATTTCTTTGAGTTGGCTATATGTATTTTCACATGTTCTATTGATGGGGTAACCTACTTAAATCTTGGCTGTCTTTAAGTATTTTGATCAGTTTATAGTAACTGAGACTCCAGTTGAATATTTATATATCTGTTTGATGCAAAACTAAACAAAAAAGCACTGTTGCTGTCAAAGTCAAGCATAGGTATTAGCAATGTCCTGATTTTTTTCCAAAAAATGCTAGTACTTTTCAATAATAATATTAATACTCTTCAAATGGAAACAGTTTATGTGGCAACATTTAACACCACCCACTACTGAAGTAACAAAGAACTGTGTGTGATATTCTTGTAAGCATTCTGTACCCAGCCCCTACCAATTTATGCAAAGTATTTTTTCCCCGTTAACAACTCTTAACTCTGAATCTGTCTACAGTTTTGGTGGGAGTATGTATTGTGTGAGCAAAGTAAGTGTTAATTAGAATACCACAGAATAAAATATTACCAATTTCAAAACAATGGCAAGCATTAACATAATAAAATATAATAATATTTTTTTAAGTATTAAACCAGTGGTTTTTTTTTTGAACAGTTGACCTATTTTCATCAATTCAACATCTGCTTCCATGGCAACATGATTTGAACCAGGAGCAGAATGATAAAACTCCCCCCTTTTACTTATGGATGGATGCTAACTGAGTGCAACCAGTGCAGTTTTCAAACAAAAAGAAGTAGCTGAATGCCCTTGTAGCAGGAAACAATAAATCCTTATTAACATAATTTAAAAATAGTTGTATCACATTGTGTGTTTAGTTACCAGACTTCACCATAGACACATAATTCTGGTGTGGATTCAGGTGCAAAGTAGGACATTCCAAGCACACGTCTGTGCTTGTGTGAAACTGTTCCAAATTTCTTCTGACTGCCTACGCTGATTTGAACCACAAAAGAAGGAAATAACTCTGAAGAAACTTGGTGCATAGTTAGGGAAGTAGGTTAAAACAAGTATGACCTTAATTCTGCAGTGCTTTTTAAAATATTTCCTGCAAAAGTTGTTGACAAAGAGTTTTGTTCCTGGTGACTGTTTCTTTTTAATGTGCACTCTGATAAATTTAAGGAATGCTAATTAAATCAGTGTCAGGACTACTCTAAGAGTTGAGTTCAAGAAATCAGCTCTATGTACAACTCTTAAGCAGTGATTTTTGCTTTTAACAGTATGTTAGTAGTGGTATTTTGAGGCAGTAGCTGTGAAGTACAGCCCCTCATTAATGTGTTCTAGCCTCCAAAAGCAACTTGTGTATCCAGCCCTGAAGTGTAGTAAACTAATGGAAAGCTTTTTTGCAGAAGTGCACTTAGTCTGGATGTTCTACATCACATGAGAGATTTGGGAATTAGATTGGAAATAGCCTGGAAATACTAAGCAGTAATGTAGGTCCTTCTTGATAATGGTAATGTAAAACCAAAGACATTACAGTCTAGAAATGTGATTTTGGGAACAATGTAATTAGCTCTGCTATAGATGAAAATGAGGACCTTTGCATAGGGACACAGCTGATATATTTGTAGTAAACATGGCTTAAACAGTTGGTCTGTGTTGATTTAATTTCATGGTGTCCTTATAAGGCCATAGATCTTGATCAGCATCATAGAAAAACCTGTATTGAAAAGTCAGTTCCGTTATAGAAGTATTGAATGGAATAAAATAAGTAATCCTTTCTTAAGCTTTGGTTTTTCTAAGTGAGAAGTAGTTGATGGTCTATTTACGAAAGGGTGGAAAGCAGGAATTGTAGCATGTCAATAAGGTTGATGGAAAATCAAAATGATTGAGAGTTGCCTGGTTTACAACTTTTCTTTAGAATTCCATTTTATTAGTATATTTTTTCATCAAAGACCTCCTCATATACATTAGAAGCTCTTCGAGCTTCTTCTGAACAATCTTAATGTAATAGTCCCAAGACTCAGTCAGCTCAATAGTAAGCTTGAAAGTTGTTTTTGAAATGGTGTGTCACAGAAACTGGGAAAACCTACCAGAGTCAAACAGTTTGAGTTCTAGTAGATAACAAGGTATAGTTATCATCTAGTTCTAGGCATCATCGTACTTAGCATTCTCCACAAATTTGAAAATTAGTAAACATTGCATCCTGAGCACAGTTGAAGATCTTTTCAATCCACTTTCTGTGCAAAAGCAATTTTATGTGGATTGTTATGTCAAAATTATTTTCCCCTTTTTTTCCCTTTAAAATTTCTTAAATGTTTTGCAACGGATTCAGTGCAATCTGTTTTCTCCTGATAAAGCTGGGTAATTTTGTTTTTTACAAAACAGTTCAAGCTGAATTATTTCCTGGCAATAATATACATGACTCCATTCTGGCCAGGTGAAAGTGAGGCATGGTCTTGCATGCTATAGCATGCTGCATGTATGGAGCAAATAGCTTTATTCATGTAGAACTCATGAGTTTGAAATTTAGAAGATATGCTAAATACATATTTATTTGAGGCCCAGCTTTACTAGAAAAGGAACTGGGAAAAAATGCAGAAAAACAGGCTGCATCTGCATACACACATAGAAATCTATAGGGAATAAAACAGAGAGTAGAATGGAACAGATAAAGGGTCCTGATATCTTAGGCCTGATCGAGCAGAAACCATGGGAGAGACAGACACAGATAAATGCTCCCTGGGCAAGAAGTGACCAAGAAACATGTTGTAAAACTTTGTGATAAGGTTGGCAGGTGATGTGATGTCATGAAGAATGTGTAACCAATGGGAAATTGTAACCAAAAATAGAACCCTATATTAGTGCCATACAAATAAAACCCTATATAAAAGCCTTGTATGCTCAATAAAATTGGCTTCTGATCCAAACTCGGATGTCCCCATCTCTCCATTGCCGATATAAATCCTTTGATACTAATGAAGTTACAGAAGCGCAAAGGTTGAAGCATAACAGCTATGCATAAAGTGGTTTTGCTGAATTATTTGTGTGTTATTGCCAGATACTAATGTAGGATGTAGGAGCTGCAGAGTTTCACATATGGAATTAAAGAGTAGTGTAGGTGGAAGGGACCTCTGGGGATTATTTGCCCAAACCTTCTGCTGAAAGCAGGACCCTGGATTAAGTTCTCAATGTCCTTATCAAGATAAGCTAAGACTTGAAGACTACCAGTGAGGGAAAGTCAACCAATTCTCTGGGCAGCCTGGTCCACTGTTCAATTGTTCTTGTGGCAAATAATAGAGTGTTTTTCTTATGGGAAGAAAAAAATTGCTCTGATGCAACTTGGTGGCTCATGACCTCTTTTTCTTCTGCTGTGCATTTTTGTGAAGAGGGTACCTCTCTCTTCTTGAAAACTACCTGCTAGGCACTGGAAGAATGTGATTACATCTTACCCACTGTCCCAAACATTCTCTTATCTGAGTGTAATAAATTGCGTTTCTTCAACCTGTGTTCATATGTCAGGATTTTCAACCCTTTACATGGCTCCTCCAGATTTTCATTCTCTGCTTTCCACGTTGTCAGTGCCACTTTAAAAACCCCCCAAAAAACGCTTTTAATTCATGCTTATCCCCTTATGTCTTTCTGCTAATTGCAGTGTGTATTCTTTCTTTGTCTTCAGTGTATTTGCCCTTTAATCAGAGAAAATAATTTCTGGGAGTGTTAGGCAACTCTTAACTTTGTTAACTGCTGAATTTTTTATGGTAGCAGTCTTGAGGTATCTCTTTCCATGTGTTATTTCTTAATTCTTTTTTGTGGTAATGTGTTTTTTCCATACTGACATAAATGCATATATACTACATTTATAACCTGAATAGTTTGTCAGTTTTCACATACAACTGTAAGGTAAAGTACTTAGAGGCAAATATTGAATGTGTGGTTTCAATTTCTTCCTAATAGTTAAATGTATATAAAAAAGACTTGATTATTTACTTATAATGAGCAAATATTAATGAGGGAGTTAAATATAAATGTGTTTTTCAAAAATATTTCGTGGTAAGGTGCAAACCTTACTGACAGCTTTATGGTTTATTTTTTGGAAAATACTTGGCAATTTTATTTATCAAGTATTTTATTTCAGTGAAACAGATATCCTAGCCAAGACCTATCTATGCTTGCATGTGGTGAAAATGGGAAAACATAGGAAAACGGAAAAACGCACTTTATGCAAATTGTATGATTATTTGGTTCATATTTTGTACATACATAAAGTAATTCTGCAGCATTACTAATAATGAGTATTTAAAAAGGTTAATACAAAGCACTAGAGATTTTACTTAACATATTGTTCTGTTCTGGAATACCTCTACTTTCAGCTGTTAACATTTACTTAATGTATAATATATACGGAAGAAATCATATCTAAAAGCCCTCCATTAAAAATCGAATACGTACATTTTTATTTTTAATTCAATACAAAATAGTAATTTGATTTTTTTTTTTTTTATTCTCTGCTAGACAGGTAAGCCACTGCAGTTTGGTTTATTCCTAGAATTGAAATTGTGAGACATAAAAATAGTTTGATATTTTAACTTCAAGCTGAAACCCTGGCAAAAATTTCCAGTAGTTGCTGAATAGCCACTGTGTGAGACTTAATGGAAACTTCTAAAGCTATAAAAACTTACATAAAGACTATGTCTAAAGACTTAAGAAATTCTACTAGTTCTTTATTTTACTGTTTGACAACCTTTTAAGAGTAAAAATGAACTCAAATATCAGTGCATTTTATATTCATATTACTTTGCAAAGGACTCTTGAAATCATGGGTTTAGTTTTAATACAAAATGAAGAAATATTTTAGATAAGTTACAGGAACAGATTGTTCGCAGGGTTTTTTTTTCTCACCTTTCAGATGTGGGGAAAGATTCATGGATTTGTCTGTATAAAATTTTATAAACGTTAGCTGCTTCAAGAAGCCTCCTGGAACCATATCAATGAGGTTAAAAAAAAAAAGCCAGTTTTGCTGGTTGTACATTACTACAGATTATATTTATTTGCAAAATGCAAATTTATCACAGATCTTTTTATTGCCATCTACTGGTTCTTTTGAGATATTCATTGTGATTTAGTGTTGATTTTTTGGTCACTTTGAATAATAAAGCTTAATGCCAAAAGTGTGTCAGAATGAAAACAAACACTAAAAAATTCAAAGATGTAAGTCGTGTAAGTAGCTTTCTGCTATTATAGAAATGAAAATGCATGTTAACATCTATGCTTAAATAGTCCAATGGATTTTTGAAAGTCTCAGCTTAAAACAGTATTTTCTCATTCTCGTATTTGTAATTTTCACTTGTTCCTTCTTATTTTCTGTTCTTTACTCAAATCCTTCAGTTTTCAGGTTCTTAATTTCTATGCTCAGAATTGAAAAATGATCACACAGATGAATGAATTGTGCTCTTCAAATATAGCAGCACATATAGTAATGTGTAGGACATCAAGCAACCAAGGTACTGCATCAGGTTTTTCAACCCTGATGTCTGGAATGTGTTGATGTATTTTACTACTGTGTCTGCCCCAACTGGAGCATTTTGACAGTAATGTTCATTCCTTGCTGACACAATTCAGAATCTGATTTTTATCTTAAAAGAAGACAGTGGATGGATGAGCTAGATCAGATCAGGAGTCTTTATAGACCAGGATCCTTTCTGCACCAGAGGCCAAGAGAAGAGTAAATTAATACAGCCAGCTATGTAGTCATGCTCTTCCAATATTAATTCCCAGAATCTGGTGATTTGCAGTGTAACCTGTCTAATAACTGAAAATGATCTGGCCAGAGCTGCCTGAGAAAGTGTGCAATGCATTTATACAATGATGTACCTACTTTTTCAAAAGAATTTGAATTATACTCTAGTAAAATGCTACTTAAGCAACTAATGTTGATATACTCTTTTAATTACCATATGTGTTGGTTATACCCTGGATTTTCATAGGTACTCTCCGTTCTTTTTTTTTTTTCAATTGTCTTTTCTGTCTGAGAAGTAATTTTTAATTCCTAAGGCGGATTCTGCCAGTGTGGTTGTGACGTTATAGTGAAGGTTAAGAGCACAGGAAGCCTTCTCACTGTGAGAAAACCTTGGAGGTGTCTTAGTAGAAACAATGGCAGCAAAAAGGGAATGCTCTCTTAGTGGTGGTAGAAACAGGGAGCCACAAAGGTATCAGGTGCTAGTTAGCTAAAAGATCAGAATTTTCCAGAAGGGTTGTGTTCCTTCAGTAGGAATCAGAAATGGATGTGTCTGAGACAGTGCCATTCCTCATGAATTGCAATCATCTGGTAGATACTGCCGTATTCTTATTAGGAAAGTTGGATGGAGGAGATACTTTAGGAATAGAGCATGTTTCTTAACTATGCTAATAAGTGCTTCAGAAGTGTCAGCCTGGAAGAACAGCAGGAGAAGACAGAGTAAGGAAATTTTTTCCTGTTTCTTCTGCAAAGATGGCAGAATGACCAATTTTTCAAAGGGAGGATGAATAGAGAGCACATCTTTATGGACAATTACAGGACATTTTAAAGAACTCTGTAAGAATCAGACTTTCAGATCTCTTTAAAACCCACTTAGTTTAATATTTCCCACAAAGAAGTTTCCTTTAATGTGTAAATATTTCCAGCTCAAGCCTGAATATGCTGAGTACACTTCCTTGCTGACAGTTGGAACTTGAACATCCAGACAAAAGCCAAGTTAATACCTATTAATATTAATTGTTTACTTTCCACTTGATTGGGATTAGTAATTGTTTAATGACAAGACAGAGTATGAACATTCAAATCCTCCTTGCTTCACAACCATTTCAAGACTGGCTTAGCATTTCATGACGCTGAATTGTTTTGTTTTGTAAATAATGTATTAGTTTATGCTCTTAAATTATTTAAATAATTCTCTGCAAATGTGCTACCCGTAGCTGCCAGCACAAGCCTGAATAATGGCTTTTCCTAGGAATCTGTGAATAGGTAGAGCTATAGGGCTCCATTGTATATCCATTTATCTCTGATGCAGTTTGCAGCAGTCTTATTTTGTATTGTTCTTACTAGGAGTGTTCCTTTCTTAGGGTCTACAGTGTTTTTCCTGTCTCCAAGAAAAGTTTATTATTTCTTTGTCTAACGTAGTATGTTTTGGTTGGTTTGTTTAATTTTTAAGCTGTGTGCAGCGTTGGTAATAATGCACGATAAATATACTTTGTCATTTGTATCCTCCAATGATTAAGAGTGAAAATGAGTGGCTCTGAGCAGGTAGGTTAGAAAATGCGAGGTTTGCAGCTACAGCTGGAAAAGAGTTGAAGAATAGGAAATCAATAAAACTGACTATAAATAGCAGGAGAAAGACAATCAAACGTTGGAGCCTCTGTATTGTAGATTAAGTACCTCCTTACAGAAAGTCTTATTAATGTAGTATTGTTGCTCACGTTTCCTAGTTAGAAAATTGCAGAAGAATTTACCTTTCCTTTACTAAAATTCTTTCCAATAACTTCTAACATTCTGGTTTGAAATATTAAACCTTCTGGATCAACTTCAGTACTCACGTTGTTGACTTTTTTACATACCTGCTTGGTGTTGTAAATATAATTAGTAGTCATTTATTGCAAGCTTGCAGCATGAGTTTTATAGTTTTTTATTTAAAAATGAGTGAAATTTGTTGCTATAGTTTTTTACCCTCCCAAACATTTTTTAAAAAAAGCTCTGAAGCATCATGTGCTTTGTAAAATCTGGATTTATGAATTTTTTTCCACTTGCTTTGTTTTGTTTTTTAAATGCCACCTGGAACACTTAAATGAAAACTGTTTTTGGAACTCAAATTATGCAAGAAAATGCAGTACTGGATTGAAAGGCTGTAGCAGAGAGTTTGCTGGGGGTTTTTAATAATCTTTCTGAAAACGTTTTATTAAACGCAGGCCGAAGATGGTCATGAGTCATGCTGGAAAGTAAATGTCAAAAGAACTGGGGCTTAATTACTTCATTCGTGCACTGAATTTTTATCTTACAGTGGAAGAAAGTGTCAATCTAGATTTTCACTCTTGTGATCAGAAGAAATTAGTGGAATGATAGATAATTTTCAAAAGGGTTTTTCATTTATTGTGGCCATGTGCAAGCTGTCAGGTGTGTCCTGCTTTCTTCATGCCAAAAGAACAGTTCTTTTGAAGTCAAGGGAAATTCCTCATGCTTGCCTATAATCAGCTAAATCGCTACAATGAATTACACAAAGGAGATGCAGATTGATGCTGCTGAGAATTCATAAACCATAGTATGTTTGATCAGGGTTAGTTTTAGTCAGAGGATTTGTCATATGATGAAAAGTGTGTATGTATGTAACTGGTACATGGATTATAGATAAACCAATGCCAAATATTAGGGTATCTTTTATTAAACTTGCAGTATAGTTTGTGATACTGCAGTTAATCTGCATCTCACCATATTATGTATTTTTTTCAAAAGTTCATAACCACTGAAAAATCTGAGACAAATTTGGTTCAGAATCCAGTGAAATGGAAATAAGCAGTTTATTACAGGAAATGTTTAGATTTTACTCCTACAGCTTAGCAAATAAAGTTAATTCAAATACTTCTTTCATTCTTCTAGCTTCTAAAAGGCTTTGTTTACGAAAAAAGATAATATACCAAGAGTGGTTTGTAACAGAAAAATTATTAATGCATCTTGAATTATAGTATGTTGAGAGCACCTGGAGGTATCAGTCCACACTTACACTGGTTCCATTTGGCAGTCCTGCTTCACTTCCCGTGTAATTTTAGGAATTGCAGGACGAAGCAGGAGAGATGTGATGGGTATTAGTGTGACATCTTTCCAGTGGTCTTGATGTCAGTTTAACAAAATAATTCTGTAGAAAGTGTATTACGTTATTTTGAGGATGAACTCCTTACATGTGAATAAGGAGTCCACAAAACAGATTATAGACTATTCCTGGCAGTGTTCCTGTTTCTGTTTCACTCCCTGTAATTAGAGTGGACTATAATGACTTCTAAAATCTGACTGCAGCCTGTCCTTTAAGAGTCAAGAGCACAGTTGGTGGTGAGAATGGAATGTAGCCATATTCTTCCCCAAGCAGACAGCAGGTGGAAAAGGGATACTGGTACCATTATGCTAATAGCTTCATGAACTGGTCTTCTGTAAACTTGGAAGGTCCTGTCACGGCCAAATAAAACTGACTCTGGCTATATCTGTAGGAATGAGTGGATCTTCCTCTTTAGGATTTCTAGTTATATTGCTGCTTACCCTGGCAGCTACGTGTAGCACAAAATATACTGGTAATTTCCTCAGTAGTAGTGAGACTGCAGTTCTTTGCCAACTGCAGGGATATTGTATTGATGTGGCTGGAATTGCAAGTTCTGAATTTGCTGAGTATGGGTAGAGCCTGGTATAATTTTGTTGTTCTGTTTTTATGAGTCTTGCAAGTTGATCAGGCTTTCCCAGCAACTTCAGGTGCTGTGATGGTAACACTAAGACCTCAGCTAGCCAGAGAAGTTAACTGTAATGCTGAAGAAGAAATATTAGGAGTGGACCTCCTCATATGGATGCTCTGTAACTGTATTTTAATAATTTTATTCTGGTATAAATCTTTAAAATGAGAAGTTCCAAATCCGCTGAGTTTTATGCCTGTTTTTCATGTCCCCTCCCCTCCCTTCCTAACTGTCCCTGAAGGTGGGGTGAATAACAGTACTGGAAACTTGCTTTTCCTTCTCACCCTCCATGTAGATTAAACTCTGAAATCAACAGTATCTATAGTTACACAGTTTAAATACAAAATAATTTCTGCAGTAAGGGATCAAAAACTGTATGTCATAAAATGTTTTCTGAAGCTGAAATGTAGGAGTATATACAGCTGTAGGATCTATTTCTCAAATTTTAGCTAGGGAAGCTAAATGTAAGAATTGTCTTTCTACCAGAAACTGAACAAAAAGGAGGAGGGAATCCAGTTTCCTTTGCAATATCACATTGCATTAATAATGGCCCCTGCGCCTTCCTTTGCTCCGCTTCCCTCTGAAGAAAGACATCTGAGCTGCAGAGATCTAGTGAGTGATAGGATATAGTCTTGGAAGCCATAGAAGGAGATTAGATGCTCCTTTTTATCCCACAGAGTAATTGTGGCTAATATGTAAAAAAAAAAAAGGCTGTATTGTGGATTCTTTTAAAAGTTTGGGGGAAGACTTAAAACTTTGTTGACTGTTTCAAACAAAAGATGCCTCCTATCTTGTCCTTTTACTGCATTGCCTCAAGACATTGCCCTTGTACAAGTACACTGATGGAATCCACGGGCACAAAGGTGTCCTTATGAATGTGTATGCACTGTATAACACACAATGGTAGCTTCAGTATTTTGGCAAAAAGTCACAACTTAGAGATAAATTCATGTTAGACTCCTTATGCCTACTGCCATCTGTAACTATAAACTGCACCTTTGCCATCAGTACCTTTCTAATGTGCTTTATATTACAGAATTTAGCTACATTTGGAAAACCAGTACCAAATCATTCAGGACCCAAGAGGGATACCTAGTGTTTTGGTGTGTAACTCAGAAAAAGCTTCACTTTGGCAGGACAGGGCTCAGGTGTGCATCATTCTCCCTCTGCTCCTGTTTACCCTATTTTTCATCAGTAGAAATCAAGGGTGGCTGTTTGAAGGTGGAGGAGCTGTAGTGCCATGTAACAGCTCTGCCAGTCTGGCTGATTGGGGAATGAAGATTCAAAGTGTTTTGTAGACCCTGCCTTAAGTTCAGTTTATTTAACTTTTCTTCAGCCACTTTGAACCAAGATCATGCAATCTTGACCAGACCCACAATATATGAGATTGCTGACATGAGGGCTTTGAGCCTTGCAAAGTAACCTATTTATGAGTAACCTTCCTCTTCTTGTGATTCATGAACTTTTAACTAAAGTCTCCCAATTGCAAGTTAGGCTGGTTAATACTCTTCGTGTAGAAAATTATTTAGTCACTGTTCCTTTAATGATCATGTTCCAGCTGCTGTTTTCTCAATCACATGAACTTATGTCTTTAAACTTCTCCTCACAGGTCATTTATTTCAAAATACTTCATTTTGTTCTCACCAGAGTTGTCTCTACTTTTAAAATTATGATATCTGAAATAAGCTACAAGTGCACATATTTCTGTGTATAAAAAAGGTTCAGGTACATCCTGTGTTGTATGTGATACTCCTTTTAATATATCAAATTTTTTTTTTCTGCAGTAGCTTTGTACTAAGTATTTATTTTTTTCTGAACTAGTGCTACACATCTTTTAACGTGTAGCTGTGTTGTCTTGTTCATTGGGACTGTTTCTTCAGTTTTTCTTTTCAGTAGGACTATCTTTTCAGTTTTTCAGGATTGCTGAATTCTAATTGTGTTCATCAGAGCACTTGGATTTCTCCTTGCTTGATATCATGTATGTAGTTCTTAAGAAAATTTCCTCTTCAATTGCTAAAATTGTCAGTGAAACTCTTGAATTGTTATCTGGTCCATGGCAGATATTTGTAGGCCCCCACAGAATAGACATTCCTGCCTCATAGTTGCCAACGGTTACTATTGGAGGGCTTTTTCTTCCAATCATTTGGGTGCTTTCCTATTCAATTATTTGATTTAGAGTGTTTTGAAAGTGATACAACTGCTATGAGTCTTGTCAGAATAGTTACATTTACTTTTATTGTTGCTTCTGAACCTGCATTTCAAGTTCATGCATTTTTGGACTGTAATTTCATTTGTGATTGGTTTTGCAGGAATTTCAGAAATACATAGTAATACTGAGTTTCCTGCTGTCAAATTGCAGCAGAACATGTGATTCATCTTCTGCCACTGTTCTTTGAATTATCACCATTTACTTTTATAACAGGGCTTGTGCATGATAGGCAGAAATCACACAAGAAAGGCTTAAAAGGGGACCACAATTTGTTGCTGTGTTGATGAAGTTTTGTTGGCACTTGCACTTCCAAAGAAGTCTTCCATTTGAATTCTACCTGGTAGGCTGGAGGCTGTCAAGTGAGAAAAGATAGGGTTTTTTTCTGTGAACTCATGGTGCACCATGATTCCCTAAGCTCACCTCTGCTCAGAACAGAAAGGGAGTCCAAGGTGTTCTTAAGCAGGCAGTGTTCTGTGGAAGATGATCAGTGACCTCTCCCAGCAGAGTCTCCTTCATTATCCCTGCAGTGGGGTTGCAAACACACCATGATACTGTCAGTGAGCTCTTGAGTCATTAAAAGCGTAGTGAAGGCTCTGATCTGGCCAAACATAATTCTGGGTCATTAGTACAGCTGAATATGTGGAAATAAGTGCCAATACAGAATTGTCCTGTTGAACTCCTTTTCATGTTATAAAAATTTGTTGCATTGCTGTGTGGAAATAAGAGAAGTATGTGGATGGGAGGTTTTTGCTCGTGCTTGCTAATATAAAATACAATTTTTATTTTTCAATTAGATAGCATGTTAGTCTACTGTTATGATATGTTAGCATGATATTTAGGAATTTTTGACAGTGTTAAGTCTGGCAGTGTGTGAAGCTGAGTTGCTTCAGATAAAGTATCTGATGCATTGGCAATGTTTGGCCAGTTACAGTGCAAATCACTTCCACAAACATAGGTCAGTGTTGGTGGTGGTTTCTGTTATCAGGTCACTGACTAGTATTCAGAACTAGAGAATAAATATTCTTAGGGAAGGGAAAGGAAATGCAGTATCTTAGAATGAAAAGAACACAAGTGTTCACTTATGATTTTGGTAATCAAAGGGCTTAATTAAGTGCTAGTGTGTGGTAGAGCTCATTATCTCTGTATTGGCATTCTTAAACAGTCATAAATTCTGGGGAATTCTGTGACTTTATGCTAGATTTGTTTTGTACCTTTGACAGTGCAGTTCTGTGTTGGTAGTTATGTTTTTATCTCTGGATTCAGCAACAAAGCCACCACTTTTGCTCAAGATGAAGTTTGTCATCCTCAATAAATAGCTTTCAAAAGAGGTTGTAGGCTATTTGTGGCTCACCTTTAGTTAGGAGGTATTATGAGAGTAAGATTTTTATCCCGTAGAGGGGGTGCACAGAAACGGAATATGGTGGGTCTCACAGTTGTTTTACCACTAGAGGGCTTATTTGTATAACAGTGAAGAGTGTGCTGGAGAAGGGTGTCTTGAGACAGCTTATCTGATGCTTCTTACAGTCCAAGAAAAACAGATGGAAGTGTGACGTTCGGGGAATGGATATCAGACTACGAAGTTAAGAATATAATGAACTAGCTAGTTCTAAACTCAGCAAATGGGAGATCAGTCTACGACTAAACATAGAGGCTGATTAGAAGGAAGAATAGATTGGAGAATGTAAATTCAAATATCCTGCCAAATTATGTGTTCTAAGAATTTTGCTGTTCATTTGACTTCTGCTTAAAGCACCTCTTTGAAAGAACTGTGCATTTTTTGGACATTAGTTACATCGTCTTTGTTTCTGCTTTTCTTTTGATTTTCATCACAGCTGAACATTTCTTCATTTTTGCAGTCCACACTAGTGTGCATATTTCCTTGGGAATCTGCTTAGTACGGAATGTGCCTGATTCACAGTGCCAATGAGAATCCCAGTACAAGTGTCCTCTCTTTCCTTTTCATAAAGCATGAGTTGTAATGGCAGAATATAACATCTCTTTTGGCACTTTCCAAGAGTCTCTCTTTTGTTTTGAAACATTGCTTGGCAGTTGCTTGGCTTGTCAGTACAGAATCTGTGGAGACAGCTTTCCCCAAAATTGCCACTAGCTTTGGATTTTTGCCTGCATATGCACTTAAATTAATTTTTGCAAAACTGAAGTTCTTGGTCTGAGTCTCTTCTTTTGTTTGGATACTCTAAATTCTATTTAATGATTCTTGAAATGTAAAGTTGCCATTCCGAGTTTTATGTCTGTCATTACATAGTATGGAATCCCTAATAAAGAAAGTGCAGCTTCATATTTTCTCAGTAATCCCTAGATAAAATGTGGGGAGGCTTTTTTGTTGTTTTTTTTTTTTTTTTTTTTTTTTAATAAAAAGTACATACAACTTGCCAACAGAAAAGTTGATTATGTATTGGAGCTCTTGTTGGTGCTGGAAGTAGTTATATAATGGAGAGTTTAAAGGAAAATTTTACAGGTTATCCCTCTTAAAGAAAAAAAATTAGGGCAATTTCTAAAATTTTGAAACACATACACAAAAAGGAGTAGTTGTCTAGTTTTTATATCCATTTTGTCCACTGATGTTTCTTTTTCCAGAAAAAAATATCTCTAGAAGTCTGATGTTCCCCATCATGACAAAACTCTCTTTCTGTGCAGATACTACTTTTCTCGTTGGTGTAGGGGCTTGGCATCACAGTGCTGTGACAGAACAAGTGGTGGCATGTATTGCATTTCCGCTCTAGCTTGGCTCGTAATAGTTGTAGATAGATTTGTTTTTTCTTTTTCGTCTTCCTGTTCCCCAACTGTTTTCAAAATCTGTAGACAACAGTGACTTCTCTCATAAATATCCCTGACAGCTGTAAGACCCAGATGCCAAGTTCTGGCTCGCAAGCCTTGACCTGCTTTCGGGCTTCTTTTCTGGTCTTTTGGCTCTCTCCTCTGCTTGTTGCTGGGGCAGCTGCAGAATCGTCTCTGGAGCCGATCGATGCAAGGCTGGCTCACTTGGATGTGATTTATTGTTGTTGATGCCACTTCTCTTAGACTTAGCTCACGGAGAATTATGTTTATGTTTTTAATACATTCCAAGAGCAAGAATTCTTCAAATTCTCAAATTATTGTGATTACAAATACTGACTTAAATTTTTCTGACTGTAAATAGAAAGTTTAGTTCTGCTTTACTAAGAAGGAAAAAGTCTGAATATTAGTACAAAGCATAAAGAACAGTAATCCTCCATCCCTCCATGTTTTTGTTGGCACTAACTTTCTGGATAAAAAGAGTCACTGTATTTTCATTGTATGAAATATTTCAGTGCCTTTGTAAACAGCAAGACGTATTTAAAATGTCTTAAAAGGAATGCTCTTATAATTTGGAGACCAGAATATGTTGACTGTGTGTTACCTATTCATGGATTCAGTATCAGTAGCTATGCATGAAGGGTGTCTAATCTGGTTTGGAAGAGGCTCAGATTATTAGAGGGAAGAGGAGAAACAAATGTGTAAATACAGGGTGCAGGGCCAGGTGGTATGTCTAAACCTTGTTATAGACAACTGGAATTTTTGAAAAGAAAACAATTGAATTATTTTTTTTAATCTCAGCAAAAAGTGGCGTTTTAATGCCCAACAAAACTACTGAAATTTAGTATCATTGAAGTCCATCTTAGGGTAGGAAAATAAGTAAATGACCATTGACATTGGAGGTGAAGCACTATCCATGTCTTTTGAAAAAGTAAAAAGCAGGACCAAAATCAGCCCTTCAATAAGGATTACATGGTTGCACGTTGGCAGAGGGTATGCAGGGTTTTAAGAAAAGCTGCTGTAAACTAGATAAACATATGGAGAGGTTATCTCAATGCCTGCGGCTGTATTTCAGAGCAGAAGGCAAATACAAATGGAGGTTACAAAAAAAGATATTAATTTGCTAAATATCTCCAGAAATATACACTATAATTTACACAACTAAATTAATTCCATGCTGTAGGTAGTTTTTAATTTTTTTGCTGCTTAAAGTGTAAACATTAGTAACAAAAAATAGAATAAACTCAATATTGTAAATGTGAATGCCAAGATTTTTTTCTCAGTGTAATTCAGAGCTGATTTAGTGCTAATGTTTTGTCTCTTAACGAGTATAAAGTTTTGCAAGACCTTGAGTGTTAAAACTTAACACACTGACAGTTTTCTTTCTATTAGTCAAGTAAGTATATGTTCCCAAATTAAAATTCTGTCCAGACCTATCTCCGGTTCAGAGGTGCTCCCTTAATAGCCTAAGACTTCATCTTCTGCCTTCTGGAAATCTTTGAATGTGGTTTCAGATTTTAAATCTCTGTGTTGGTGCATATTTGAATGCAGGCTTCAGCTCTGTCTGTGAAGATATTTAGCAGAACGCTGCCTTTGTTTTTCACAGGAGAGGTCTTTTTACCATTAGATGCCATGAATGCTAGGCATTCTTTGAAAAGTTCACTTGTGTCTGAGATATGAGGGGGATGTTCCTTTGTTTAAAGGTGGGGTTTTTTTATTTTTTTTTTATTTGTGCTTTTTCATCCCAGTGTTATTGCCTCCTGCTGCCTACCAAAGAGCAATGGCAACCATTTCCAAATGTGCGCTTTCCTTACTTTATATAAACTTTTCTGCCACTCTGTGTGTGTGTGTGCTTTTTGGAATTTTTTTTGGTCAATGCACAGTCAAGCCCCCAGTGAGCTTGAAACCATCCTGGCTCTGTGCAGATCTTTTTTTACCTGATAATTGGTTTTCCTGCTTGAAGGATTCACACATTGTAAATGAAGGTACTGTTTTGCCTGGTCCCTGCGTGATGCTTTTATTTCCTGGTGAATTGCCCTGTTGCTTGATGAAAGTGGTTTATTTTAGAATATAAGCTGCAAATACCTCAAATCTACTAGAGTGTATCTGAAAGAGAAAAAAATTAAACATTTGTGGTAGGATAATCACCAAGTTTGATAATTAATTGCAGTATGCTTCCTTGTGTGCATGCAGAGCAGAATGTTCACTGTAAGGGCATCTGTTTTTTACACAAAAATAATCAATTGATAAATCATAATGTATTCTTAAAATTGGTTTAAACCAAAATTAAATTTCAGTATTTGCGAATTAGGAAACAGAAGTTGAGGGATGGGATTGTTTTTACCAAAGCTAAGGAATAATGCATGTATTGGTGGAAGGAAAATGAGGAATTTAAATTCCTTATTTATCTAACTTAGATAATGGAACAAGTATAAATGTCTTATTTGGGATGTGGTCCGTTTTCTTCAGCTAAAAGCTATCTTCTTCCATAGAACAGAACCCCTGCCCAGTATGATCAACATTATTGACCTGTAGCTCTGGCTCACTTTCCCCAGCAATAAGTCTGCAGGCAGATTTCTGTTTTTCTGGATCTTGCTGCATCTTTCCTCTCATGTTTTTCCACTCCTTTGTCAGAGGCAACATCCCTGCTAATCTGTTGTGAGAGTACTCCTATATCCATATCAGTCAAAAGAAGTCATTGTAGGTCATGTATACTTGCATATCTAATTTGAAATAGATCAGGTGGGGGTCTGTAACCGTCAAATTCTGTAAAGGTTGTCTTGGAATAACTAGCTGAAAAATATTTCCATATATTCGTAGAAAATTGCTGTAAGAAAAAGTTGGAGAAGACTAGAACGCTTAAATGTATAGAAAATGTATAGTTTCCGTCAAGTGAGGCATATGCAGTGCATGGTCCAGGTAATTTGCATGACATTAATGACTGGGAGTAACTGGACATAGCAGGACAGTGAATTTGATGTATCTTCTAGATTAATCCTCAGAGTTGAAGTTTGCTGTCACATGGAAAGAATTTATTACAATGCCTTTTCATATATACCATTATTTTGTGACTTTGAGTCAGATCTTCATATGCAGCACGTTGACAATGTATTTATTACAGATGCAGTTTGATCACAGCTTTGAATTGAAACTTCTGTGTGTTCAATGCAAATACTTGAAATATTGGGTCAAATGAATACACAGTCACTAAGGCAAAATCTGTTCGTGAAAGGTCTTACACAGGTAGGTTGTGTTTGTGGTGAACAAAAAGAGGAAAAAGTTTGTACAGTTCTGTATAAGAATGGGTTTTCAACCTGTTTTTCCCAAACTGATAATCTTTCATTTCCTATTTAAAATTGTAAGCATTGTGCTAAAACTCTTAATTCGATTGCATAACTATGATATTATTTCAAAGTAGCATACTGATGTTAGTTTAAATAAACTGCCAAAAAAAATCTGTAAGACAGATGTATATATTTCCAAGCTGATGGTTAATTAGCCAGATTAATTAAAAGGAGGAGGTAGTCCATTTACAGTCTGTTAGCAAAGTGAAAATATGGCAAGTGGAATTAAAGAGCCACTTTATTGGACAGAGCTAATTATGGAAATTGAGTTTATAATGGGAAAGATAATTTTATAGCCCATGTGTGAGTTATCTCCCTAAAATATAAACTGGAAGAATTTTTAAAATTATATCTTTCATTTTTAAAAAATTTTATGACTGTTTACTCAATAGATTTTTTTTGTGTTTAAAATTTTCCAAGTGAACAATGCACATCCATTGCTGCACTTGTTCTGAGTGGTGTTTGCCTCCACAAATACAGAACATCTTCTCAACAATAAGATTGAAAGAAAAAGTTAATGCATTGTCATGGAATCATGTTCTTTTTGAGGGTACTAAAGAGGATAATTCAAAAGAAGTTAACAAACTTTTGAAGCTTTTGTCTGTTATTTCATATACTAATCTCTAATGTGTTCTAATATGAAAAAAAAATCTTGTTTTGTTATGTATTTTCATGTTAATTTGTTGTACCAATTGTTCTTTCACTATTTCTCTTGCATGAATATATCTGACTCCTTCCTGGAATACCTTTGGATATTCCTAATTACATGTATATACTTACAGCTGTGGTCCACATCAGATAGCTAGAATATGTATCAACAACACAGTGACTTGGGTTTAAGTTACACAGTTTGTACATCCAGGAATACAACACAATGATCTTTGCTTATGGTGTTGTACTGCACAGGATTGTTCGTAATCTTCGGTCAGTAGAGAGGTATTTTTTTCTTGCAGGTAGAATTACCTCATAGCTCTTTCTCCAAAATAACTTGGAAATTCAATATGTGTAAGAATGTATAGTTAAGTGAAAGCAGCTTGTAGGATTAAGTTGGTTAAAATTATTCTTTTTAAATAGCTTGAATAAATCAAAATGTTACATGTATGTTAGCTCTGAGGAGGATATTGAAATGAGAGAGAGAGATAAAGTTTTACTAGAGAACTGCCACTACCTCAAAACTTGAGATTACTGTCTCATTTTTAGTTTGGATGACTTGTTCAGGGGTTTTTTTGTTGTTGTTTTGTGCGGGAGTTCTTTTGTTTAAGGTTTGGGGGTTTCTCTGTGTGTTGTTGTTGTTTTTTTAGTTGCTTGTTTGGGTTTTTTTAGGATTTTTTGGGGGTTTCTTTGTTATGTTTGAGATTCAGCCTAAAGGAAGTTAAAATGGTACATTATTTTGTTCATTAGTTATTCCATTATGCTACATGAACTAAAATTCTAGCAGGCCTTCAAAGCAACATGATCTGTTCTTGTACTAGAGATAAAAATATTGGCTAGGAATTATACTGAAGTAATCCTAGTAATATGAATGTACATGTTATCTCATATTGGTGTCACTTCTGGATTAGGCAAGCTCTAAACATTTATAATACACATTCCATTATTTTGGAAGTTGCCCTTTCTCCCTGATGATTTACCAAGGTACTCAGAACTCAAAACAGTTTCTGCTTGTTTATTGTAGAGCATTAAATTCTGTCTGTGTTAGCATTTTAAAAGTATTCAGGAACTTGACGAGCTTTAAAAGTTCCTTTGTATTGTTTGAGAGATGGGGATTTTAGTCCAGATCAGCATTCAGTTGTTAAATGTATTTGAATTCTGATAACTTTTGGAAGGTTTTATGGAGCACACTAAAAGGAGGAAATAATGGCATGAAACAACAACCCCAAACTGTTTCAGTCTAGCAGAACTGTGAAATCAGTTTTCAGAAATATTTTATTTATAGAATTTTTGAAAAACAAAGGCAGATTATTACACTTTTTTCTTTTGTGCCTCCTTAGATGTAATTGATAATTTGCATTCCTGCCCACAGATGTTTCCCCAGTGACAGGATGTTTGAGCTGTGGGATATAAACTCAATGAAAGTTGACTTAAAATAGCTTTAACAGGTAACTCTTTATGATCAGTGTTAACATAAGTGTGATGCCAGAATAAGAAAAATAATGATTTTTCTTGATGGAGAAGAATGAGTCTGTAATGACTTGAAAAAAGAGTCATCATCTGAGAACTTAAACAGTTTTTCACTCAATACTGCCAGCTTTTTAAATACTGCACAGAGAAAAAGACCCGTTTCACTGTTACACAGGCACACTGGCTTGCAGTACAGTAAAGCTAAGCTGCTGATCCTTTGAACCAGTAATGCATTTAAAGCAAAGAAAAATGTTTTAAACTTGGGTTGAAGTATGTAGAGATCCTGCACACATTGCAGTATTATGTCAGCAGTTGGGGAAATTGCCTAAGCCTAAATAAATTGTCTGACAAAGACCAGTGTTCTGTTTCATTTTCCATTTGCAGGCATGTTTTCTCCTTTTGAGTTAAAGTATGTGGGAAAATGTGTAATGATGGGTTTAGAATTTGGTACAGGGCAATTAATTTATTTCTTCTAATTATTTATTGCATACTCATCTTGTGGTAAACAATAAAGTTCTTGTAAACTTATAACACTCTGCTTTAATAATGTAGCTAAGATACTATTTTAAATCCCAACTGTGGGAAGCAAACTTTGGAAAAAAATTACATAAGCAGACAGGATGCCATTTGCTCTCCTTTTCCTCTGCTTGACACTGAACGGGCTCTGCAAGTCTCCTGTGTATACTCAGGAGTACTTTGAGCCAAATGTTTCAATATTTATATCACATCCAAGCAAACAAAAACAAAACTGGCAAAACAGAGATGGGAACCCCAGTGGGGTTAATTTAGCTTCCTCTGCAGTTCAGATTTAATGTATTTATTTATTAAAGCATGGTTTGCTCTTCTTATATTAACATCTAGAAGATACTTTCAGAACAAAATCATGGTTCCACAAGTCATCTATTTTTAAAGGAATCTAATGATGAAACAAGAGCTGCTAGGTAGAATTAGTGCTGTCAAAGTTCTTTTGAAATGGTTGCTAATAGTTGTTACTGTTTTGGGGGTTTTTAAGATGCTGCTAGGATGAATACAACAGTCACACTTCGTGTGTAGAGAAAATTTTGGGGTTAAAAAACCATTTTGATGTAAACAGTTTATTTGGTCAGTTTCCTTCTAGCAGTGATGCACAGTGATCAGGCTGCAGGGAATAACTGATGTGCTTTCAATTACGTTTTTCAAAATGTTTAATGAATGGCAAGACTAGGCCTAAGATACAACCTCTGGTATGAGTGGTGCTGAAGAAGCAGTTTGCTTAGAGGTATGCCATGGGAAATTATCATTATCCACATCTTTTCTTTGGCACCTCCTTCCAGAGACAGGATGTTGGATGTTTCTATGCTCTTGTTCTCAGCAACACAATAGCATTTGTTTTCATAACCTTCTAAAAGCAGCTTCCATCTTTTTAAATTTTGAAACCACTCTCAAAGGGACAGAGTGAGGGAAGAAGGGCTAGTCTGAGGAGACCCAGAAGGTGAAGGCAAAGATACAGCTTCTCCACAGCAAGTTTTTTGGATTATCTGCAGTCTGACACTGTTGTCAGCACTAACTTCCTTAGTGTGTATTGTCCTAGGCAGGGCCAGGTGGGGTTTTTTCATGGAGAGCTGAGCAGACAGAATGAAAAAAATTGCACCTGTTTCAGTGAACAGAAACAGTCAAAAGAGGAACAAACTTGGAGGGAAGGGCAAGAAGCTAGGGGAATCACCATTGTGCTTCTGCTGGAGCAGCTGCCTTTCCCCAGACAGTTGCATTGAGCAAAAAACGGAGCACTGTGAGTTTGAGAAAGCCTAAGCATTGGGGGCAAAGTGCCTGATGACAGGGGGAGAAGCATAATGTGCACAGTGAGATGCATCTGAGGACAGAAGGGAATTTACGCTCTCTAGGGAAAGGCTGGGGTTGCTTGGAGATGGTGGGATCTGAGTAGGATGCTGTGCAGAAGCATTGGGTAGGAAATCTTTCTGAAAAGTTAGGGAGTTTGCATTTTCTTATATTTACCTCTAAATTCCTCAAAATGTGTGCGATTCCTCCTGACATCTCAAAAAACACACTTTCAAGCCATTTTCTCAGTCTCTGGTGTCTTCCTGACTTCTGAACTTTGTTGGCATGGCTCTGTTGCTATATCTTGTCAATGACAAGCTTGGCAGTTGTTGTCCACTGTGTTCATGAAGTCAAAGGGGCTGATTCAAGAATAGGTTGTCACAAAAGCTGCACAAAATGCTTAGAACAGTTGCTCGATAAGTGTCCTGTATTGCATCATTATGTGGATAGGACTATGCACTGACTGCTGCTTTTAGTATGTTTATGTGCTTAAGGGAATGGATACTAAAAATTTTTTTTTAAATGGTGCAAATAGTGATTGTAACAGTTACAAGTCACTGTTTGGAAAACCTCTGGTGTTCTCTTCTCTTTGTCTATCTGAAGGAATATTCAGTAATAGAAAAAACAATTTATGGTTACATGTGATAACATAATTCCCTTGTATATCTTGAAGTTTTTATTTAAAAAGAGGTGATTGGTGTTTGGGTTTCAAACTAAATATTTGAAAGCATTAAATGGTGCTAAATAGTGTCAGATATCTACCTAACAGTATGTATTTTTCCTGTAGTTTGGCAATGATCTTAGGGAGGGAGAAACTTCCAAAAATAGTAGATAGTGATTAAGAAAACCTAATCTAAACAGAGTGGACAGATGCTTACTGTGGCCATGTTTGGTAGCTTATGTCTGAAAGGAGATGATAAATATTGCAGTGAAGTTACTCCTTTTCATGTATTACTCTGAAATAAATGATGTTTCTGTGATTTTCTCTTGCTACTTGTAGCAGCATAAACTTAGGAGTTAATGAGGAGTCTTCGTTTGGTTTTGAAAGGAAAAATCCACATGTAAATAGTGCTAGAAACAATGCCTGGTCATTTCTCCTGTACCTGATCCTGCGGTGCATGTAGTGCACAGTGCAAAGTTAGGTTGGAAAATACATGTGACTTTCTTGGGCATGCAGTGAAGAGAGAGGTGTGTTGCTGACCTTTTGCTTGGGCTGAAGAGAGTGCTATAAAATACTCTTTCATGTTTAGAAACATGATGACCTTCTGCAAAACCTGGAAAGCTGACTGATACTGCTAAAACTTGCACTCATATGAATACACAGACATAAATTAAAAAAAAATCTTTAACATCTTATTTAGCTGCTTAAAGTACATTTTATTTTAGGGTAGGTAAAAATGTTATATAGAAATTAATGGTGCTTTCATATATAAACTGAAAATTTCCAACTGAAAAATTGCTGCATACCTTGCAGACAGCCTAAAATTAATTTCATGCTTCTGTTCTTACCAAAACTCTATTTACAATAATTACTCCCTCTAATGTTGTTTCACGATTTTTGTTGAAGTTCTGTGTTCTTCCTTTCATGGTGGAGTTGGACTTCAAACCCTACGTTATTTCCTCCCTAGTTGTCCCAGTGACTACTGCCTTTGTATTTGTGACTGTTTCTCTTGTATACAGTGTTTATATGTCTTAGCCCTCAGACTTTATCTGAATTTATTTAAAGAGACAAAACTCTCTCCTTCAGATCAAACAGTGTTTTCCCAGGCTGTTGGAATAAAAGCTTCATGTTTTTCTGCTACTTCTGAGTGTCCAGAAAGGCCAAAGTCCCTTGCCTTCATTAAATCCATGGAGACAGATTTTATACAATGCTTTCTTAGCATTTTATTCTTCTGGTTACACTTGCTCTACTCTGCATAGGAGTGTTAAAGTGAGGGATCTGATAGTTATGTGACTGAGTGTCTAGTGAAAAATAAAGGAGCTTTTGGAGTGGTAGTTTATGCTGTTCATGGTGAATAGTGAAAAGAAACAAGGCCTTACAGTGCAGCCTCACCTACTGCTTTAGGGTGCATTAATTACTATTTTTGGCAAATATACTATTGTACAGACTGACTTTCCACCTGATATATTTACAAGTGTGACACAATTCAGACTACATGTATGTACTTCTTAAAAGCTCAACTTTATATATGCATGACTCTTTTTTGCTCCAGAACTTTATTGGATGATTTTTTTTTTTTTTTGTTCAGAACTGTACTGCCTTTTTCCTTTGGAAGCTAAACATTAAGATCTGAATGATGCATTCATGACATTTTTTGCTGAAGTAAACATGGGCAGGATGTCAGGCAAAACTCTTATGTGATACTTGGAGGAACAGAGGACAAAATGAATTGTTTGGAGTCTATTTTGTGAACAATAGGCCAGTCTCTTAAAATCCCTCACTCTGCAGGTTAGCTGTCAAATAGTAGTAGTTTTCAGAAATGAAAAACTGCAAATTTGTTAGTTCATTGTTTCTTTCCTTTTTAAGTTGAACGGTAACATTTTCATTTCCGTATTTGGAGTTCTGTTTTGAAAAAGGAACTAGCCAGAGAGGAAGTTGAACGATACTAAAAATATTTGATTGTTTTGAGTTGTGGAAGTGTTTATATGCTTCTTACGTAACACAGCCTGCACTGTCAGCCTGGAACTTTTCTACCTTTATTATGTATTTGGTCAATTTCAACTAGTAGGAAACTTCTGAACTGACGAGAATTTTTTAGTTTAACTTTTTTACCAAAACAGCAGTAAAACTTGAGTCTCAGTAATGACAAGCACAGTTTAAAAGTCATTTTCTGTGTTGATGCTTTGGTGGACTTCACCTGAATTTTGTCTTCACTGTTTGCTTTAACTGCCTATGCATTAATTCAAGAAAAAAAATACTGCGAGATGTGTATCTATAGCTTTAGGTCAAATGATTCAATGTTCTTATCTAAATACACTATAGTACTTACTAAAATAGAAAATTATTTAGCATAAGAGCTAACTTGTGCCTCATTAACAGCTGCATGGCTGTTTTACAGTTAAGTATAATTGCTTCATCCTGTTTAAGAAGATTATCTTCTTTTTGTTTTTAAAACTCTATCACCTCTCCCAGCTAAAGATGGAAGGAGGACAATTTAAATTTCTGATTATACTGTAAGACTATGTGAGAGCTTAGAAATTCAGTTGATTTTAATAAAAAGTCAATAGAATCTAGTGCATTTACCCACTTTAATGTTACTCCTTTACCAAATTGATAATTTACGAATGGGTCTTATTTTGGTAGGAAAAAATGACTAATGGATGTGACAGGAGCTTAATGGATTTTTTAATGGATCGTGCTCTGCTTTCAAAAGTAGATCAGCCTTGAGCCTGTCAGTCTTTGCAAAGATCCAAGCACCTCTGTCCCAGGCACACACAAATGCAGTTTTAAAATCTGAATGATTATCCTTAGCAGCTGAAAATTTACTTTTAAATAGCTTTTTCCATTCTAAATTTATCAACTTCTGGGAATTGAAATGAGTATACTGAGTGAACATGCATGGATATCCCTGTTCATGTGTTGCTGTACCTAGGACTTGTGTCTGCGAGATGGTAATCATTGTATCACCCAGCTGTGCAGTAAGAATTACATATTCTCAGCATTTCTGCATGGTGCTGTAATGAGTTCACACCTATTTCAATCTAAAAGAAGTTTGTGCTATCATTAAACAGGTTGTTTTAAAGATAGATAATAGGTAAGAAGTTTGGAAGAGGAAAATATGTAAATCAAGGTTATATATGGAATCCTCTATGTCAGGCTTCTGATTGTATTACTATTTATTTATTGTTACCTATGAATTTAAGGAAGTTATCCACAGGAAGGTTTAGCTACGGTTTTGTGGGAAATTTTAACAAAGGAATAGGGAATGTGGACAGATGCATGGATTACATACAGACAGGGTCCTTCAACTGAAAAAAAAGGGCCTGGTTTGATTTCACAAATACACCTTAGACTGTTGAGATGTATGTGTTTTTATTTCTGTACAGCTGCAGTGCTAAGTGGCATTTAAAGTATAGCTGAATAGCTAAATTAAATACCCTTGCACGTATTCTCCTTTCTCTTACATTTTGGTAGCTAGTAGAATATAATAGGTTATGTTGGTTGTAGGGGAAGCTGAAAGGCAACAATTCCTGCAATTCAATTCCTTTTTTTTTTTTTTAAGTCAGATCTTAGGAACCCGTACATAAGTTCATGGCTGAAAAGAAAGGATAAGTGGTTACTAGAAAGCCCAGGTCTGGACCAGGATCTTTATATGGCCCACAGATGCACCACAGTGTATACAGAAGTTAAATTAGCCCAGAGAAAATAATGAATAAAAAGTTACTGTTTATCTGAACAAGAGCAAATTGCTGGTTTCTTGAAAGGAAATACAAAAGAAAGTACCAGAGGGTCTTATGTTCTGTGACTTCAGTGCATCTTTATGATCCATATAATCCTGTGTAAACTGCTTGGGACCTGCAACAAGTAATTTATGCATGCATTAGATTAATTTCCTGCATTGCTAATAGTTATAGTTATATTTTATGAAATGGTAATAATACAGCCTAAAATTGTTCAAGGGTATTATTAATGAATGAACGGAAAACACTTGGAAGAAGAAAATTGGAGTGTCTACAACTTTTTATAGCTGTATAAGAAAATGAAGATGCAGTTATAATCCATATGGAAAGGGAATGCTGCCAGTCTATTTAAACAGTGCCTAATGATTACATGGGCCAGTCTCTGGAATTGTGCAATAAAAGTGTCTCCCGGGATTGAACAGTTCCAGATGTTAAATCATCTAGTGTGTGTCTCCTTTCCTCAAGAACTCCTTCAGTTTGAGTATGGATGAGGACTAGCACAGAGTGCCATCAGCCTGAAGATGCAGCAGTCCCTGGTGCCCAGGGTGAGAGAATTACCTCTGTGGTTTAATTCTCTGGGCAATTATCTTTACTTACCTTATAAAGATACTGTGACACTTCATGTGTCAAATACTTCTTTGCTGTTTGAATTTGTCTTCTTCCACTAAACCAAGAAGAATGGAAGAGAAAGGCTAAAACTGTTCTTGTGTTAATTATTTACTCCCATGAAGGTTATTGCTAGTTACTTTCTTGTTTTCAAAGTAGATATGGCAATCCTTTTAGAGTTGTGTAATGCCATTTTCAGTGTAGACCTGAATGAATTACTCAAAGTTATCCCCCACTTCCAAAAGGAAAAGATATCTCAATTTCTCTTAGGCATTTTAAGGAGGCTCCTCGATGGCTTTATGCAAATTCCAAGTCTTTCCTAAAAAAATTCTGTCAACAAAATAAGTTGTTCATGGAAGCAGCATATTACCATTTTCATTCATATACACTTTATTTCCTGTTTTTGATTGCCATCAGAATCTTCCCTTCATCTATGAAAACAGATTCAGGTTACTAGAATTAAAAATAAAGTATCTTCACAAATCTTAGCTGCTTGGAATACTACCTGAATTCTTGTTGGGAATTCCTTTTCACTTTTGTTTTTTCCTGTTCTGATTGCATATTGAATCACATTTGTGTGTGTCTTATGAGTTGTTCTCATTCCAAAGTAGGGAACTAATTAAATTTCCATTATATTGCTTCTCAGATCTCCTAGGCAGCTAGCTTGATCTGCTTTCCAGTTAATCCTTGAATGAGAGCATAAAATACCTCATATTTAGAAACTGACAAAAGAACGGATGTTGTGTTCATCTCATGTCTTTTAGGGCTTCACAGGTGCATATCCACGTTGGAGTACTTATGACATTTTCCTCCTCCAGGAAGAGTTCCTTTATTCCATATTTTACTAACTGAAGTTCAGAAGACATTCAAGAAGTGTTGAATCCCTTGGCTTGTTAAAATTCCTTCAGGGTACAGCTAAATATTTATTATACAGCAGCCTATTAACAGCATAAAGCTATATGATAAATTAATTAGTTTCTTGTTAAATCCCATATAAGCAATCTTTCATTTATTTATTTTTTAAAATGTTTATTAATGTTATATGAACTAGTAGAATTTTAATTTAGGCTGTTTTCTAAGCCCCCCCCAAGGTAACTGCATTTTACAAGGGCTATATGATATCTGCTGGAGATTGACATCATCTTGAATGGTTTGATCAATGTCTTCCTTTGTTGCTTTGTCTTTGCACTGAACCCTTGAAATGAAGGTGGGCTACCTGTACTTGAGTTCACAGATCATTATAGGAAGTGTTTTATCTTTTGTGTGAGTGCTCTCTGCAGATTTGATGTCCTTTCTTTGAAGTTTGCCTTTTCAAATACATTGAAAAACTTGGTTCCTTTTAGAAGGTGATAAGAGGAAGTAAAAATGGACAACAGAAAAAATCCCACCACTTCCATTACTCAAGAGGGACTTATTTCAAAATAAATCTGTTTGGCCCTACAAAATTCTAGAGATTTGACTGAAAATGCTCTTCTTGTGAAAAATTGACTTTTCATAAATTGATGCAGCACAAGGTCAGCTGTTTTTCTTCTCTAAATAGCAAAAAAAAATCTGCATCATGAGGCTTCTTTTGTGATAACAGGATTTCTAGGTCCTGTGTCTTACTGAAAAATTGATATAAAACATAAGTGAAATGCTGAACTTATTTTGGAGTAATTTACGAGGAGAGCCTTTGAATTCTTGGCCTGATTGTTCACTCTACTCTTATCCCAGTGGTTCATTTCTGCTGCTGTAATTTTCAGTCTGTTCTCACTGCTCATGTCAGAGAAAGGACAATTTATTTCAGTGTTAATTAGGTGATTTATGTCTTTTGAAACATAAGCAGTCTGATTTCTAAGAGTTTATTATGTTATTATTCTTATATCTTGCCTTTTTTTTTTTGACTCTTCACTTTGAAGTAAAGAGAACACAGACTTTATACATTTGGTAATTCTTTAGTTAGTACCAATGTGCTGATCTGTTGAGGCACTTTCAGCTCGTCAAATGAAAGAACGTTCCTTTGCTATTACAGTAAAGCTACAAAGATTGCCAAATGACATTTGCACTTGTGAAAGTACTACACATAAGTTTTGAAAATGGGTATTTTGCATAGAACACTTTATGCACAGAAAAAAAATACTGTTCAGGTGGTAGTACTTTATTTGTATTGAATGTTTCTAAATGTGCCAGGTTTTAAAGCTAGAAAACCCCTCGAGTTTTCTTAACACTGACATGAATTCCATTATGTTTTCATTTCTTAAAAGTTTGAGCTGGCAGTATATTCTCTTTAAAAAAAAACCCCAAAACCAATTAATGAAAATTATGCTTTCATGTACATAAGTTGCAAAAATGGTGACCCTTAGTACCTTCTTTCAAGCATAAATCATGCCATTTAAGAAAAGAAAAATCACCTATTTTACATTTGACCATCTTCAGTTTCTTGTCCTTCACTGCCTCCCTGAATGTAGGACCCTTCTATTCCCTTTGATGTTGTCATGGTTTTGATTTGCTAATTTAAATGTACTTATTTTCTGTTGTGAGACAGAACCAGGAGCAGAAGCAAGGCAGGCTTAAAACTTAGAATGGTATAAAAAGAAGTTTATTAACTACACAAAGAAGGGGAAAAAAAATCCAAATTCAGAATAGGATTTTCAGACCACTCCTTCCTTCCCTTTCCCAACCCTCATAACAACAAAACAAACATACAAAAACTACTTCAGTCAGTTCCCGACTTAAATAGCCCTTTTTTCAGTTCACTTTGGAGAGAGAAGCTTCCTCTTGTCAAGCCATAGGGATTTTTATCCACAAGAAGGAAGAAAACAGTCCTCTCGTGGTTTCATTTTCACGATTGGCATCCGCCCGGGAACCTGCAATCGTGGCACACCTCCCAACTCCACAGCCTTCCCAGAGCTGCACATGTGGGCCATGTCTGTCTCATGGGGTATTACTTTTAAGAATGAAATGTTCCACAGCAAAAGTTCTCTTCATCTCTTTTCTCTCTGTTCATGCTTCATCCTCAATAAACTGAGATCCCCTTTTTTTCTCGGGGCAAAAGATTTTCAACACAGGTGCTTTCTGGTCAAATGATCTATCAAATGGAACATCTCCAACTCCCCATGTCTTTCTCCATGGTTTATAGGAATATTCAGTACATCAGTTCATCCCTACAATCTTACAAAAGGACATTTCAACCCTCTTCACAGCATCTCCTCACTCTCCTTCCACCTAAAACACTTAGCTCTTGCTTCACTGACTTCAGAATATTTCCTTTTTTCCCTTTCACTCCAGGGAGGATTGAAAAGTCTGCAAGTCTTATCTGAGCATTGAAAGAGTTAAGATTTTAAACAGGGAAAAGAAAAAACCCCAAGACTACAAAGCTGGAGTGGGATGGGGGTGTGTGGAAGCAGCTGCGATCTTAGATCAGCCTGAGTCTTCCTGGCCACTGTCCATGGCCACCCCTCATCCCTGCCGGGCCATGCCAGTCCCAGACTGGGTGCCAGCCCTGTCCCCCTGCCAGGCCCGCAGCCCTTCAGTGGGACCAGGCCGGGGCCCTGTTACCTGCACTGCTGCCAGAAAAGAAAGAGGGCTCTTTTCCAGATTACCTCCTTCAAAATGTGTGTTCACAGAGCGAACTAACTTTCTCCAATTGGCTGTTTGAGGCTGTCAATAACTAAACCAGCCCTCCATTGGTCCCAGTCAACCCACAGAGGAGTCCCCCTTAGAAAGAACTCTCTGAGTTTCTTCTTCCGAGGTCAACTCAGCACAGATGTCTTGCTTGTATACTTTAATCAAATTACCCTTTAATTTTCTTCTTGATAAATAAAGACTTCTTTACTCTGTCACTGTGATTCTTCAGTCAAAAAAACCCCAATATGTTGGGATTTTTTCTTTGAGCATTTCCCATTTTTGCAGCATTGCTCTTGAGGTGGGGAATCCTGCATTTCCTTTGCTTTTCTAGTACTAGTCTCATCAGAGCCAAAGTAATTTTGTTTTCTGTTTTCTCCAGATTTCTTTGTTTACCACATTTAGTACAATATGTAGTACAATACATGCTGTCCAAGGAATAGTATGCAAATTATTATTAGTCAGGCTCCAGATCTCTTTATTTTGAATTACTGCTTCTGAGGACAGTGATTCCCCCATTCTGTCACCTGACCTTTGTAGCCATTTGTAGGTACAGCCTTTCACTTGGTTTTTCTGACAGTTTATCTTACTTGTATGTGGTCAGTGAAGAGATATTATACCTCTGCATCAGCATCTTGGTTTCTTCAGAATTTATTACTGCTTAGGCACCACAGTGTTTTTTTCTGAAATTACTTTATTTTTCTCCCAAATCATCAAGATCTGAATATTCTGATCAACAAGTAGTGTGTTTTGAGATTGTTCATGTGCTGCTGCAGAAAAGGTACAGCCCTACTAAGGTGGTATCCTTGAGCTCTATCGTGTCTCAGTTTTAAACGTTTCTAATTTATATAATGCTGTTCAATCAAAACTTTCTGCAAATTCAAGTCACATATTTTCAGATACTCTAAGTATTCTACATCAAAATTGTTTATCAACCAAGTTTTATACTGTTCTCAAGAAACAAATTTTATGCTGATACAAGTTGATTGGCATTAGTTGTTGTTTGTTAGTGGTGACAAGAACTTTTGACTGAGGCATAAACCAGGTGGTGGTGGTGTAAACCTTCTGTGTTGTGCTTTTTGTATATCAGATTCTTCTTGGGGTATGTCTGTATACACATTCTTTCTGATGTTTCCTAGTTAGCATAGTGCATCATGAAAACAACACACTACTCAGGAATGAAGGCATTCAGGAAACTTAGTTGTGGTTATAAATACGTGAAAAAAAAAGTTTCTGTTGTAGAAACAAGACCTGGTCTAATAATAGAGAACACTATAATAGAAACAGTCTTCTTATTGCTCCTTTTGACATTCATGAGCTTGCAGGCAAGGAGGCTCTGAGACTGGGTGGGATTCTTTGTTCTGTATGTACTTACTATTGAGATGGCCATGCCAAGTTTACTGTTCTAAGTGTAATATAACTGCTCCCCAATGGACATAGGACTCTTAAAAACTCCTGATGTCATTATTGAAATGGTGTTCTGTTGACAAGTCCTTGATTTCATTTCAAATAGTTCAGCCTCCTCTAATATGCCATTGTATAAGCTCTAGTAACTTTTAGTTTTGTAATTTTGTGCTTTTTATTAACTTGGAAAGATGCTAAAAAGAAGATTACATTGGTATTGAAGTGGATTGTTAGAAAGTCCATAGAAATATAACAAAAACTGAAATTGCTGAAAACTGTAAGCTTAAATTTATCCATCATTGGAATCCTTTTATTTTCTTAAGAGCAATTGAAACAATTGTGCTGGGATGTATGGCAGGGAAAACTTACCCTGAAGCCCCAGGAAGGAATCAAAAAGACCAAACCATTCTAGTTTTTATCACTATCTAAGTGCCAGAATGGTGCATTGATACTGTGAACATACTTTTTATACTCTATTTCTATTTCACTTACATGTTAAATTTTTTTCAGTTCCGTGTCAACACAATAGAAGATGTGTTCTTTATCGATATGAAGCCATATCCTTCGGGTATGAATTAAATAAGTGAGCTGGTAATATGCAGGTTTAATTGGAGATTGGCTTTGAATTGTGTTTAAAAGAAGGCAAAAAAGGATTCTTTTTTCTCTCTCTTGAATAGCTTAAACCCTTTTCCTTTGTTGCATGACAGGGTAGCAGGTATATGTGTCAACATAACCAAACTCCAAATGCCTTTTACATTTCAGTATTGTTCAGAAGCTCTTACATAGTATTTTAGAGCTAATGTGCAACTTCTCAAGAAAGTTACTCTTTATATATTGTATGGTAGTTATGTTTTCTCTTTCACTGCATTTTTTCACTAAGATTTCTTGTTACAAAGATAACAAATATTGCATTGTCAATAGTTCAATTTATTCTGTGCACACAAAGCAGGACTGTCTGGAGGTGACTCTTCAGCATTCCAGTAGGCTCAGGAACCTTGGACTAGTCTCTTTTATGGCAGTGAGATCAATGCTGCTGCTGAAGCTGTTGAGTGTGTTCAGGCTATAATAATGTCTGCACCATTATTTACCAGTAGAGTTCCAGAAGCACATTGTATGAGGTATTTGGTAAGGCTGTATGTTTGGTGGGCTGCTGGATTTAAGGAAAGGGAAAAGGGAGAAGCACTTACTAAATGAAATATCTAGACTCCTGTCTGCAGGAATTAGTTGTCTCTCACCTATTTGTATATTCATAACACATATCTCTAGCATCATAATTTTTCTCAGCTGTCACTTCACAGCAACAAAGCAGCAGCAACGGTGCTTGAGACGTGGCATTTATAACTACCAGAGCAGCAAAACAAAACAGGCAGTCATTCCCAGTTGTATTAGGCTTCTTTTGTCTTTATGAAGGTAGAGCGAGACATTCAGCGTCCTAAATGTTTTTCCAGGATTAAGGTATATCGGTGTTTGTGTTCTCCTTCAGCTGTGATTTTGAACACACCTCCCTTGCTTTGTTGTTTTCGAACCTGCGGCACTGCATTATCTTTTGAATACAAAGGCTGTCCTCACTGTTTGGTTATGCAACTGCTTACATGACCTGTATGCCTGCTAGTCAGACTTGATTGACAGTACTTCCTCTTAGACATGCTAGACAGGAATGCACAGGAGGCACTCTTAAAATTTGAAGTACTTTCTGATGCCAGCCTAAAGCACTTTGAAAAAATAAAAAATCCCTATAGCATTAATATTGTTCATGGGAGAGGAAGTAAAATTGAAACAGTGTTTTGAAATATGAACTTCTAATATCAAAATAGTTGCAGGTGAATGACACCTGCATGTCCAAATAAATTCCAAAAGAACTCATTAGATTATATCCCATGCATGCATGTCTCTAGTGGTTTGTTCTGCCCTCTTTAATGTTGTGAGACTTGTGTCATGAAGGATCTGTAACTTTTAATATGTAACACTTCATCTCATAATTGATAAAGACTATTTTCTGTTAAAAGTATGTCAAGGATTTATTTTCATTAAGTCCTAGTATGTATATTTACCTCTCCACCACAACAAAATGAAGTAAAAGGAGACTGTAGATGCTAATTCGTATGAGGAGTATTTTGATTTTGTGGTAAGCACATGATAATAATTCTAATGTAATTCTCCAGTGTTCCTTTTCCTGCATCTTCTTCTGAACGAAGCCCAGCCCTCTTTTCACCCAGTGCTATTCCAGCAGATTGTGGCATTAGCTTTTGAACTGGTTTGAAATAATAGTATCTTTTATAAAGAGAGTGTAATACTTTTATGACCCCAATAATTCATTTGTATGGTTTCACTTCTATGAAAATCTGTGAATTCGAACTTGATTGCATCGAAGATAAAGGTTTTCATTCTGCTACCAAAAAAATGTCAGGGGACTGCTGCATACATACAGATATTACTAATTTCAAAGATCAAGTGTGACACAAAGCCTTCAGATGTAGTTTGAGACTACATCTCAAACACAGTACAATGCAAGGATGAGTATATATGTGTTAACATAAGGTATTTTTATAGTTAGGAAAGGTATATTGGAAAGACTATTTCTTTGGGGTTTTTTTAACCTTCTTTCCTATCTTCAAAATACAGAACTTCTTAGTTAATGAAATGTAAAGTGGATGTATCCTGCAGGGAAATATTTTACCTGAGAGGGCTAATGAGCAGTCAGTGGTGTTTGGACTGTGAATTAAGCATTTCTCATCTAGTGCACACTTAACCAGAGCCTCTGATCTCCTGAGTGCTGGCCATGAATCCCTCGTCCGTGACTTCAGATTCATCAGTGCTTCCCTTCTTTAAAGATTTTTAAAAACCCAAAACATAAAATGTAAGTGTCATTAAATTAAAAAAAAAATCCTCATTTCCCCCATTGATGAGATATTAATTTGTTTGGCTTTGCTAATCTGTGATTTTTGTGATATAGAACAAATAAATGATGATAATGCATAGCATGTCTAGTAGAGACTATATTTTCAGTTTCTGCTGAAGTGAAACACTGACAGTTTAAATAGCCTGAGACAAACAATGATCTGTTTGTGAGCTTCCAGACTAGGGAAGACAGTGACTTCTTGAGAGGAAAGGAGGCAAAGTTGGTAAGGCATATTACCTAACACAAGGAAAGAAAAAGTTCTACCATTGCTTCAGAAGAAGCCCTTTGCTGGACTTTAATTAATCCACTAGTAGAAGCAATGAGATAGGAAATGAATTACAAAAAATAGCATGCAAAAGTTAGGCATTTGGTCTTCACATGTATCTGTGCTCATTTGCCATATTAGGTGACCTTTGGAGTCCAGGATTCCCATCTTTCTTGCCGATTGTCCATTTCCTGGAAAGTGTCACTGGTATGAATTCACTCATTGCCCCAGTTCCTTGAACAGAAAGGCACAGATAATGGTTGCAAACCAGCTGAATCATCCTGTGGATGGGAGGTACCCCGTCGGTACATTGTGAGCTTGTGATGTAATAACTTCTCACTAACTCCTGAAAAGGTTTTAAGATGAAGCTCTGGTCTTCACTTAATTCAGATGAGCCCGTTAATTTTGTCCTAAATGATCAAAAGCTACTTTGTTTTCCATATGATATTACCTTGGATTCAGCTGTTTGAGCACAGAGGGGTTTTTATTTGTTTTTATTTACTCCAGTGAACACAAGGTCAAAAGGACTGAAGTAGCTTCTAGCTGTATTATGTGGTTCTAACTTGTGTAATATTCTTTAAAAGAGTTTGCTTTTGTGGCTTTTTTTTTTTTGTGATAAATCAGATCATAAACACCTGCAATTTTTAAAACAAGTAGGAAGAAAAATGCCTCTGTTCTGAGGTCCCCTAGAGAAGGATGAAAAGTCTTTCTGAATTCCCTACAGATAGGCAGAATTTAAATAGGGAAAGTCCTTTGACCAAAAAGTATTAATTTCACTGGAGGAATAACTCAACATTAGAATTATCAATAGACAAAATTATTCATTCTGTAGTACACTGTCAAATAACCTGAGTAACATATACTCTTCCACCCCCAACATTTTTTTTTTTTTTTCCCAAGGAAGGGAAAAAATTTAGACTTTATAAGTGCTGTGGTAACCACGTCACAGTGACTTGTATAGCTGGGTTAAGAAGTTTCTTCCCTGTCCTAATGTGTGCTTTTGTTGTTGTTTTTTTTTGGTTTTGGGTTTGGTTTTTTTGGTTTTTTTGTTTGTTTGTTTTGTTTTGTTTTTGTTTTGTTAAGAATTGTCACTACTGAAGGAACATGTTTAGTTTTATCATTAAAGGGGATGTACCACATAACAAAATCTTGCAGTTTCTTGTTTACCATCAAACACTGACAAAGTCTCAACAATTTGGATATAACGAAGTCTTATAGCTGAATCCAAATGTCAAGTTAATGCTTCAAAAATTTGTGAGTGAGAGCTTGAAAGAGTTTATCAAAGAAATAAAATGCTAGAGCCTAGTTCTGTATGCTGGGCATGTTTGATGGTTTTTTTTTCCCAAAGCTTTTGCTATACTGCTGCAGTAGGAGAGAATTGGTTTCTCTCGAATTTTACAGTAACTTTAATCTGGGAAAACTAAATTTAAAAAAAATGATGATAATGTGATTAGTGCATTATTACTAAAACCTGATAAATTTTGTTACAGACACATTCTTCATCTGCTCATCAGCATTGTCTTAGAAGTTCAATAAGTAAAGGATGTCTTAGAGCAAACCATTCAGTACTGAAATCTTATGAGCATAACTGAATTTAAAAGTAAAGTATTTTCTGGTTTTTTTAAACTTCATGAAACCATGATATTAAAATACTTCATAAGCAGCACAGTGAATAAAACAGAATGTTGCACAGAAGAAGTGTTCAGTCTCTACAGTTTCAGTCGGTATTTGTGTATACCCAGAGAATTTACTTTTTTTTAGCTTTCAGTAGTGTTTGTTCAAAATTAGGTAAGTGTGGTGGATAAAAACAAAATTATTTTCCAAGGTTTACATGTTAGGAACTTGATATGTAACCAGTTGTGAGTTTAGACTGGAAAAAAAGCTTTTGTTTATGGGAACATTCTGGCTTGATTCTACAGAAAGGCTGATGTTAGTAATTTGTTTTGCATCATCTGTTTTTCTGTCAAAATAACCACATTTATCTTTTCAGAATTAGGTGTCATACTGAGTGAAGAGGAGAGCCTAGAATTACTGATTGCTGTTTATTGTAGAGATTAGGAGAGACAGAAAGGTGTTTAGTCATTAGAAGAGTGTGATGGTTCACTGAGCTCCTTCTATCTCATAGGAATTCTGTCACACTTGGATAAAGCCATGGTTTGATTCATGTATAGTCACTGTAAACAGCATTACAGCTCTAGATTTTATCATCAGCTGATGGTGTGTGCATGTTTCTCTGAGAGACAAACTGAATATGCAGCCACAGAAAAGAGCAAGATTTTAAAGTGGCTTTGTACTTTTCCAGGAGCAATGCCTTCTGGATAGTACTGTCCTTGAATCTTCCACTGGAGTCTTGGTAGAATTGTTTGTATGTGTCTGTGGCATGGGTAAGGTTACATCTAGTTTTCGTATGGTAGGATATGTAGATCTTAAATAATGCATCTGTTGGGGACAGCGCACATGTGAGAAAATGAGAGGCTTACTTCACTAAGCTTTACTTTTTTTTTTCCTGTGCCTGTACTTAAAAATGAAATATTTTCATTAGCTCCTTTTTTCCCCCATCATACCAAAAATGCATACCGAAGTCTCAAAGTAACTTAAATAGAATTTTTTTTTTCATTTGTTAAAAACTGTAAAGCTTTTTTTTCCTTTTACAATTTCGTGCGGAATTGCAGATTGTTTTTTCTTTTAACTCCTCTGACCAATGATATATTTAGATTTTTTCCTCTTATTTGCAAATTTTCTTCACCATGAATCTTACATTGTAAGTGATAGATAACTTTGTTATGTCATACAAACTAGCTTAAGAGCTCTTGTTATGGAAGGCAAGTATATGTACTAATTCCAAATCTGGTGGAAGTGGATGAGTGGGCCTGAGCCTAGACTGTTTCTCCTTTGTCTGTAAGATGCTTGTTTTCCTCTTTCATCATAGTATCTGCCACCAGAGCACCTGCCTGGAACTACTCAAAAGGAATTTCTTCTCTGTCTTAATCTTAAATGTAGGACACATTTTCACCTGTTATTTTCATTCTGTTCTTCTATATTTCTTTCTGTATTTTTAGATATTTTGTTTGAGCTAAAATACGACACTTTCTTGCAAGAAGGGTCTTGCTCTCTAATCCAGCATTCATGACCTCAGTCGTCGTTATCAGAAACTGAGCTGTGATGGGAGAGAAATTTGGCCTAAACACACAGTCAAGATAATTGCATAAGAAAATAATTAAGTGTGAAAATAAAATACAGCTCTTTAAAGCTGTTTTACTCTTTGTATAATGAGCTTTCTGTTTTTAATTTTGCCATTAAAATGAATTTATTTCTAAATTGTATCTTTTCCATTCTGCAAACAATAAGGTGGCAGTGTAGGTAAGAGTTTCATTTTCCAGCTGAATCTGTGTTCAGTTTTATTTGCATGAAGTCTGCTAGAACACAACGAACTTTTTTTTTAATGAGATCTGTGATGTTATGCAAGACAAAGAGGATGAAAAGAATAATTTAATATTTCTGAAGTTATTGGTAAAACCTCATGAGAAATCCTGGCCTCATTTACAAGAGTGCAGTACTGTTGGCTTATTGACCTGAAGCACTTGAAATAACTGTCTTAAACATCTCATGCAGAGGCTGGATTCTCTAGCTGAACTATCTGGACATGAAGTAATAATGTTATAGCTAATAATATACAAATGTAAAAAAGAAAAAAGTAATTTGCAGCCTCAAGAACTAGAATAGTCCTAGAATTTTTAGGACATGAGACTGACGTGCTGGGGTAGCTGTGCATCTAGGTTGGTGAAAACATAATACAGAATTGTCATGAAATGGGCAACTATAGATTTCAGCATTTTAGTGTATCCTGCTCTTCTGATTCGCTGCACAGCACTGGGGAAGCAGATTAACCTCAATCTTTTCTTCAGCAGGGAGAACAATTCGGTCTTTTATAACAGATGGTATCAATAGTTCAGTTTATGATGCAAGTTCTAAGTGATTTTATAATACTGTAATCTCTCTTCCAGCTTAAGAGATGGAGTAGTATGCAAGAGCCCAGTAGGTAATCAAGAAACTGGCATTTGAGATTGCTGAAAACTAATGAAGCTTAAAATGTTTGCATTTGACTTGTTGATGGGAAATGCTAAAATGGGAATACTGATGGCCAGAGGGCTTTACCAGTAAATTGACCTAAGTTTTCTGAAAAGGTATGAGACTCTTAATTTAATGTGTCACGTAAAAGCACATTTGGCTGCACTGGGAATTCATAGAGTAGGGAGAATAGTTGGCAGTGGCAGTTGCAGTGGTTATACTACAAGTTACCTATTTTGAGCTGGAATTCCTGGACTACATCTAATAAAAAAATTATCTCTGAACACCTACTTAGGAATTTCAGAGTGCTGCTTTTACCCCAATTTCCTTTGTTTCTTCCTTGTTTCTAATTAGAATTAATTTCTTTTTATCTGGATTTTGTTCCTGGAAGTTGGGCTTTTCTTTGTGTGTTTGTTTCTCTTTAATTTGAATGAGTTTTCTTCAGCCATGTAAATGAGGGGCTGCTGGATGAGTAAAACCAAGGTTAAATGTTTTCTGATGGGAGACACACTGGTGTGATGAAAGTTCACTTTTCAGCAAGAAAAGAAACTGTTGGGAGTGTGGCCAACAGCTGCTGAGCATTAACCTCCAGTGTGCCCAGGTGGCCAAGAAAGCCAATGGCATCTTGGCCTTTATCAGCAGTTGTGGGGCCAGCAGGACCAGGGCAGGGTTTGTTGCTCTGTACTTGGCACTGGTGAGGCTGCACCTCAAATCCTGTGTTCAGTTTTGGGACAGAAAGAACATTGAGGTGCTGGAGTGGGTCCAGGGAAGGGCAGTGAAGCTGGTGAAGGGTCTGGAGCGTGAGTTGAGTGAGGACTGTGTGAGAAGTGGCTGTGGAGCTGGGATTGTTTAGCCTGGAGAAAAGGAGGCTCAGAGGGAATCTTCTTACTTTCTACAACTGCCTAAAAGGAGGTTGTAGCAAGGTGAGAGTCAGTGTCTTCTCCCCAGTAACAAGCAGTAAAACAACAGGAAATAGCCTCAAGTTGCTCCAGGGAAGGTTTAGATTGGATATGAGGACAAATTTCTTCACTGAAACGGTTGTTAAGCATTGGAACAGGCTGCCCAGGGAGGTGGTCAAATCACTCTCCTTGGAGGTATTTAAAAGACCTGTAGATGTGACATGTAGGAGCATAATTTAATGATGAACTTGGCTGTGCTGGGTTAACAGTTGGACTTGATCTTAGAGGTTTTCTACAACCTAAAACAATTCTGTTTATTTCCTCAGCACTAGAGAAAGCTGCACAGCTGGATGATGATGAGAGAGACCCAGAAAGCTGAAGTGATCTTTATGTTTTGGGAAAGGAAATTAATTCAGTGATTTTATTGTACATGTTTATTATTACAATAGTATAATTTCATTCCAGAATTATCATTTCATTCCAGATTATTATAATTTCATTCCAGAAGCTTGATACCAATGCATCTTTTCTGATTTTATTTTGATGTGCATGTACGAATGTTTGAGATGTCCCAGATGATGACTTAGTGAGAATGTAGTTTTGTGTGTCTGGGGTTTTTTCCAGCAGAAGTCAGAAATGAAGAAAAATGTTCATCTCCTGTGTCATCAATCCAGTGTAAGCACAATACAGTAGTTTTAAAATAGTTGAGACTGAACACATCAGAGACATTTTCTAAAATATTCTCCAGTATTGTAGTCCCAGTATCCTTTACCTATGCAAAAATAGTTCACAACATTTTCTCTAATATTCTATATTTCTTATACAGGTTAAAGGTTTTCTGAAGTCTTTCTTTTTCTTATTAAAATATTGAACTTATTACCATTAACACTGTATGGAAGCCCTGGAGAGATCAGCATTTTAAAATGTGAGACCTCTACCTGCACCCATTCATGTAAATGAACCTATTAAGCACACACTTCACAGCCTAAGCAAAATAACTATTTTAGTAGTTAGCTTCAGTAATCAGAACAGACTAGGAACTGTACCTCATATTTCATAAGTTACACTGTTTTTAATGTTTCAAAGTGGCTTTTCTGCATAAAAAGGTTTTGGAGTATTTCTTTTATTCAAGCACTGTTGTGCTTATTTCCCTTGGAATTCGACTGGTGAGGTTTTTATGGCATTTTCTCTTAAAATCATACAAATTGGAAAGTCTGTCCTAACCTTTAACAACGTGAAAGCTAGTATCTGTCTGAAGCCAGTTGCCTAGACTACTGTCTGGGCAAGGGGAATCTATAGACACCTGCAGAGAATCATTCCTGTCTTCATTTGGACTGAAACAATATGCCATCTGGGGATGTGGAACCTGCTAGCTTTGGCAACACTTGATTTATTAGATAATTAAACTTAGATGAAAGAAAATCTCATACATGATTTTAATTTACTTTTGCTCAACAAAAAGGTCTTGATCCAACTTTGTGTCTAGTCTTTAATTTCAGAGTAATTACTATTAGTGCTTATCTGTTTCAGTGACTCAAGTACTCGGACAAAGCATTAATATTGTATAGTAATACAAAACTTATAAAATACAGGTGTCTGATTTCAAGCATCTGCAGGTAGGTACAAAAGTATCATTGACCTGATTTTTAGAACTAGAGCACTGCTGATTGTGCCAACAAAAATAGAGCATGCTGACACTTTCTCAGAAACTGATTTTCAGCATATGATCTCCAAACTCGTGCTCTGAGGTATGTAGTGATAGGGAATTGCTTTTCATTTTTCATTTCCAGAGCTATTGTCTGGCTTAATAATATTTGTTACTCTAATCTGTGGAGGAAGACATGTTTGTTCCACTTTTAGTCTTGCTCTGCCTCTCTGCTATGAGGCATACAGGGCTTTTTGTCATGTGAGCTTCATAGCTAAATGAGTTTTGCAGGAAAAAGGAAAATTGCTATTACTGTTGAAGTTTTAAGAAGGAGTCAGTAAGATGAGCTTGTGCTGAATTCACCATTCAGCACTAATCTTTCCTTTTTAATCATAAATCCGTGCCTTCTTGCTTTTTTTTGTCATTGATCAAAACTGTGGTGTTTGGAGCAGGAGCTCAGACTGAATCATCAGTGTACATAGAGTGTGTGGGACTGAGGAACATGCAGGTGTCTGTCTAGCTGGACTGAATTAAAATGGCCTTGCCCAGAACCTGATTAGGAATTTGATGTCAGTCATGCTGCCTTTATGCTCCCACCCATCTTCATGCAGCACACAGCCCACCCCTACCTGCTGTGTGTGCTTAGGGAGAAGGCTGCTGCTCCCAGCTGGCTTTCCTCTGCACTGAGGGAATGCTTTGCTGGTGGACTACAAACAGCAAAGGCTATTTGCACTGTTTAAGCTTAAGCCGAGTAAGTGAGCAAGGGAACGAAAGTCTACTGCCTCATGATTGGAAGGTGTGCTGGCAATCATTCAAGATAAAAACAAAGCTAGTATTCTTGAAAATGCTTTTAGGCAATTTAAAAACCTTGTTTTCATGATGGAACATTGCTCAGTGGTAAGCACTTTCAGATACAAGGCCTTACTTTGCAAGTAAATATATAAAAGCAAAATTCATAAAGTAACTTTGTGTCAAGTAGATCTATTATTCAGAAGATTGTAACAGAAGTTCTTACAGGTTATTGAAGAATAGATTGTCCACTGGGAAGCATCTAAGTGCATACAAGGAAGAAATATGATGCACTACAGAGGGAGTGCACATCTGTTTTGTCATCTCTCCTAGACCTGTTATTGACTGAGAATTAGAGCATGTGCATTTTAGATAGCAGACCTGGTTGGCATTTCTAACTTGTTAGTTGTGAGCTAGTGAACATAAGTCTCATAGCAAGGGAAAAGAAAGAACATTAAAACAAGCCCAAAGCTTTGATTAGCATTGTGCTTTTTAATAATTTGTATTCACTTGGAAGTTTTTATTGGCAGAATTGAATTTTGCAATTCCTTATTGCCTTCTGGAAAATACAAGGGATCCTGATCTTAATACCTTTTTTTCCCAGTCTAATCAAACTTACTTTCAAAAACTGTATATAAATGTTGGATGTCAAGAAAATATGTATTCAAATATTATATTTGAAGCAAATAATGTCTGTCTCTATTGCTTCTCTGCATTTAACAGAGACAAGTACATTATGAAAAACAGCTCTATGTGTAATGTTACAAGCAGCACTATATATTCAGAAAATTGTATGGTTTTAAGTGAATCTCTTTTTAAAATGCTGTTGCTATACAAATACCTAGAAAGAGAAGACACATAACACTTGTAAACAGCATGTGAGCCATCATCCTAGGTTTTCTATTTATAGCAGTTCCTTAATGATTGAATCTCTACCATTCTTGCAGTAAACCTAGGTACTAAAATGTTATCATACCCTGTTTGGAATGGGCCAGGATTGCTGTGTTGGATGCAGATGATGGGTCTTGTGCATCAGTCTTTTGGATTAAACGGGAGTGGCATTTTAATTGTGAGAATGGTTGTCTCCTCATTGTTGATACCAGATACAGAACTGAGGGCTCCTGATGCATAGCACCTCAGGAGCTTTGGGCCACAAGAAGAGTTATTAGAGTGCATTTCTAAAGGCAATACGTTGAGAACTGGCAGTGTGAATTACAGATTGTTCAGAGAAGACCAGTAATTCATCCTATTAAACATATCCTGCTGCTGATGGGGCAAAAAAAGACTACTTGTACTGTGCAGCAGCAAGTTCAGTTGGAGATAACAAGTTTGACAACATTCTAGAAGTATGAAGGAGAATTTAAATTAAAATAAAGGTCAGCCATATATATTCAAGCTTTAAAAAATAATCAAAGGACAAAAAAATTGAATTGGCCATGTGAAGATAAGATTGCTGGCATGGTAGGGAATAAAAAGAAGGGAAAGAAATGGAGAGGTGAACTTTTAACCCAACCAAAATAAATTCAATCTGTGTCCCTCAAATGCAAAGCATTGTCAGAAAAATTACCCTTACTAACAACCAAGCATGTCCTTAATGAGATCAAGGACTTAACCTCTGACAGGGTAACAAAGCACCTCTCCAATCAATACAACTGTATCTTGTTGTCTCTCTTTCAGTGTTACAGGATAATTAAGTGAACCTTTTCTGCAATGGCATTCTTTCCTTTAGAAATGATATTTTAGAATTCTAAAGCGTGTTTTATATTCACTTCAGGCAGTGCAATTTGACCAAAATAGTCTTGCCATTTACATGGCTTCAAAGTCTATGTATTTATCTTGGAAGAGTAATGATTCTGAAGAATGGCTTATATCTTCAGAATCATCCTGGGCATTAATGATCCTTAAATGCTTTTGTTTTCAACTGTATTACCTAATGCTTTTTGTCTGTGGGAGAGAAGTTAAGCAAGAATTAGTTAATGCAATGTGGAAAGATACAAAAATTATTTAAAACAAAAGAATTCCTTTCCCTGCAAAACAACAATAGAAAACTCAAAGCCAAGATAAAATAGGGTGCTTTACATGTGCCATGTGTTCAATGATATAGTGTTTGAAATATAGTAACTGATTTGAAAAGATTAGGTATGCCTAAAAAAAAAAAAAATCATTGCCTTTGTGATCATGTAAAACAAAGGCAGAAGCACTACAGTGCTTGGAACTTTTCTAGTTTACATCTGACATCCCTGTGAATTCTGAAAACAATCTAGATACTTTTCAGATTTGAGGGTAATATGCTTGTTCCCACTGAAAGTAAACAAGGTCTAGTGAACTAGTCTGCTGACTAGTAAAGATACTATTTCTGGCTTGAGAGAACTTGGTATCGGTGGTGCTAAAGTGCTTCATCATAAAAATGGATTTTAAATTGCTATATACAGCAAAGTTGTTTTATCAAGCCCAAAAACATTCAGTATTATCAAAGAATGGTAATATTCTCTCGGTTTGAAGGAAAAATTACTCAATTTTATTATCATAATGCTTTTTGTCATGCTGGAAGGTCTTACTTTTGAATACTGTTTGACTAAAATTTTTTTTCCTGTGTTTGAGACATACTTATATTTCTTCTCTGAGTAAAAATGCTGGATGAGACATTAGGAAAAAATGTAAATAGCAAAACTGATTTATGAGCCTGTTTGTTATCTGACATGACTTTAACCTTTTGCTTTGTGTAACAATTTACTAAGGTAGAAGATAATTCCTTAATTGTTATGCCACAAAACCCCATATATCAAATACTGACAGATCTCAAGGATTCCTGGGCAAGTGCTCTCATTGTATTTTTTTTACCTTTTTGAGAATATGGGGAAAACTTCTTTTGTACACAAGGATGTGTGTGTTTAGATTAACAAACAACACTTGGTCAAGGATATAAAAAGGGGGGGGGAAAAGATTAAATCTAGGCCGGGAGGTTTTAGCGATTTCTACTCTCGAGTAACAGCTCAGGCAGGCTCTCAACAAAGAAAATTTTGTTCATGTTTTGCCTGTTCACAGTGTTGTTATTTTGTTTGTAGTTCAGATTCATGTGACTGTTGAGGGAGTCTGTTTGGATGAAATATTTGAAATGTTGTGATCCTTCAGTGTTTTCACTTTTATAAACATGTTTCTTTTGTAGACATTAATTGCATTAATTTACCAGAACTGCCTATTTTTAGAGGTGAGCACCTGTCTCTGCACCCTAGGAGTCATCTAGTCCCTTTTGGAGCCAGAAGGGTGTGGAGATGGTAAACTGGCTTACATTGCTGTTTGGAGGCTGTGAAGCTGACAGTATGCTGGGGCACACTCCATTCCAAGGCATTCTTTGTTTGCAGCAAATCTTGCCCTTATGCACCAGCTTTGCTCAGTCCTGTATATTCACATCCTTTTGCCTTTCTCTCTGTGCCTCTCTCATTTGTCCTGAAGAACTGTCCTTACCCACACTTAGCACAGAAAAGGAGCAATAACTCACTTCATCTGCAAACAGAAGGAAAGGCACTGTAGAATACGTTCATTTCCAGCGTTTTCTTAACTCAGAAAAGAAAGAGAGTTACATTTCAGTCTGGTCATAAGGCAAATCAGTAAGAACAAATGGTCCCCAGATTCATTAAGTAAATACTTGCTTTTCATCAGTCTCTTTGTGCAGGCCCAGGACTGGTTCAAAACTCAAAGTCTGTGGGATACGTACTTCTGTAACATCATTATCCTGGTTCACAGCAAGTCCAAGTCACTGCTGCTCTAAGTTACTCCTGTGGTGAGGTAATGCCTCTTCACAGGTTTCTTTCATTCCCAGAATGTTTTGAAGCTGAGATACTGTTCTTTTTGGTATCATGTTATCTCTTTCAATTATTAGTAGCAGACATTCTAAAGTCACAGGTAGAGGTGGTTTCTTCCTGGACTCCCTGGACTGTTCACAGTCTCAAGGCAGCATGGGTCAGTTCTGCTGAGATTCATGTGTGAACTGTCTCAGTTTTTCACCTGTCTCCGACTGTATGCATGTTGCACTAGGACCTGTTCAGATTTAGTTACTAAGGTCCAGGATCTTGTCTGGCATCTCAGCGTTACCAATTTGAGATTCTTATATTTCAGAGCCATGTTCAAAATTTCTACTTAATTCGTTTTAAATTGAAAGTGTCCTTCTCAGCTGGGATCATTTCTGCCGTGGAGCGACTCAGCTGCAGGTTTTTATGGCTGATTATTCCTATGTGATAATGTTTCATAGCAACAAAGTGATGCTGAGCCCTTGCTGCAAGTTGGTCTTGCTCCAAATGGTCTTAAAATTCTAATTTAATCTGTAAATAGAGCTCCTTTTTTTTGCCTTTTTTTTTTCTCTCAGCCTTGCTATTTGTAGGGAGATGAGAAGTTGTGCTTGCTACCTGTTGTCAAAGCTCTTACACCACTGAGATTAAACTGTTGGTTTTCTGTTCTGACTGTAGTTCCAAAGGCCAAACTACCAGGCCTCAGAAAAAAACCTCTTAAATTAGTAGGTAAGTAAAGGTATTTGTTGATGTATTATCATATTTGCTGCTATTCTTTTCTCCCTATACATCAGAGTTCAATTGACAACCTCTTCTGTTTTAAATGTGAATTTTTTGAGCTGTCACAAATGCCCAATGAATTTGCCAAGCTGTAAGCATTGGGTTATGCTGATATTTTTTGGAGGACAATACTGTACTGATGGAGCTATGTGTATCCCAATGTATGGGAATTAACTGCTTTGTAATCTTCGTGCTGGAAATTCACATTCTAACATTCTCAGCTGAGAGAAGGACTTCATAGAATCACTGAGTGCTGCCATTGTGTAGGGCATAGCTTCTTCTTCCTCTCTTGTGAAGAATACATCTTTTGCATTCCTTAAAGACATAAACATTTCTGGAAGTGTTTCTTAGGCTGCTTTTACATGAGTGCATAAAGATAGGAGGTGTGTTACTCCTGCAAAACTCAATTACTTGCACAGGACACAAAGAGGTCAGCATTAACTGTAGCATTTTGTCTCAAAAGTGAATTTGGTTCACAGTTAATGATTTTCTTTTTGTCAGCTTGAACAAACCAATTATGTTCCAAGAAGCAGAAGCAGGTCAGTAGCTAAGGCTAAACTCTGGGCTATACTCTGCTGTAGGGATCTGCCATGGCCATAAAAGCTCATGTGAGAACTGCATGGCTAGCTTCCAGTAGCTTTGATGAAGAACTCTCTTTTTAGCTAGGGCAGGTAATGGTGTTCCAAAACAGAGAAAATGGCTTGCAATTTTGTGAATACCCATCCAGAGAAAAGACAGATAAATAGGGCTTGAGGAGGATGTATAGGTCTTTATGTTTTTGTAAGATACAGTTTTAATGAAAGCTTTTTAGGAGTTGGCAGCATATCCAAACACCTGCTGCAATGTTTAATTAAAATACTCCAGCTGAATGGAAAGCTTTCCTCCTGACCTTTATAGAAAACCAAAGGATTATTTGACTTTGCATAGTTTTGACAAAAAAAAACCCTTAGTTTTTACAGGAACAAAGGCAGGTGATGAGTTCCTAATATGAAAAATCATCAGTTGTGACTTTTTCCTCCACAATTGTTTCAGATTAGCTAGTTTTATTGGACCTGTTTCAATTAATACGTTTTGATTAAAGTTGCACAGGACAACAATCTGCAGCTTAGAGTGTAATATATTGCAATACAGTTTGTTTATTCTCTGATGAGTCATGCCTGTGACATTTTGTTTATTATTTAACATTACATGATTCACCTTTTGGTCCGGATTAAAAAACATGCCTTGTTCTACAGAATTTACTTACAACTTCAAACAGAAGTAGAGCAAAGCAAATCACTTTGGAACAGGGTGAGTGCAATACAGTAGGAAGAAAGCTGTGCATTGGTGAAGATGCATTGGCAGTGTGGTGAAACACTGTTTTGTTTTAAATGTGTTTATTCAGTTATGGTTCTTTATTTATCTTGGTGTTGTGAGGCAAAGAGATTTTTCATTAGGATGAATGTTCTTGTGATTCAGCTTTGAAAGCATCCTAAGACTGTTGCATGTAAAGCTGGGGAGTTGTGAGAGAAATAAGCAAATAGTTGTAAATACAGTGCAATTCCTCTAGTTGGAGAACTTGTTATTCACAGTCAAAGTTAGAAGGTAAAGTGTGTATCATCTTGAAGAGTGACTGGCTGAGACTTCGCTCTTAAAACTAAACGCCAGTTACCTTTTTTTGTCTTTTGCTGTCAAGGTGACAGAACATCAATTTAAATGTTTAAAATAGTTTGAATTCTGATGTAGATGCAACCTCTTCCATCACCAGTTCATAAACTGGAAGAAGAAAAGTCAGATAAGTCTAATTGTCTTTCAGTCTCTAGAACCACCCCACAGTTTTGGGGTGCTGTAAGGCTTGTTGAAGTATAGTAGATTTGCTTTCATATGTGTACGTTTTGGTATCTTTGCTGAATCTGTCCACAGCTCAGTTGGAAGTTTTATATTTGTTCACTTTGGCTTGGAATGGGATAAATGAATGGAATGGGACAAATGAAGTTTGGTTGAGGCAGGAACAAAAAGTTACTAAAATCTGTGATGTTTGCAGTAGGTGACAAATCTGTTTATCACTGAACTACTGGTAGTTTTAAAACCTGGCAAAAACATTGCTTCATATCTCCTTACTAAACACAGGTCATCTAGTCAGGTAACCAAGGAGGAATTTCTGAGCCCTGGTGAACAGAATTCCTTGAAATGCATAAGCACAGTGACTCATACCATAATTTCCTTGTATCTTTTTTCACAGAGAAAAAGGTATGACTTAAAGGTGGAAAGAAATATAAGTTTTGCAGATTAGTAGAAAATGGCAATTTTACTCCTTCTTTGATGTGGAGCATTAGGGCATTTCAACGATAAACTATACCTCTCAGTATGGAAGCCAATATGTAATGTTAGCAATCAGCTAAGAGGCACCTTCATATGGCTTGTATTAATCATACTGTCAATTCTAATTCCATAGGCATCCTTCTTTCCACTTTTCACTTAGAATTTATTTCAGAGCATGATCAAAGCTGTGCTGTTCATTACATTCAGCATTAGCTAATTTGGCTTTTGGCAACTCTCATCTCAGTTTCTATTAAACGCTGGCCATAAATTGAGATAAGCATTGTGCCCAAACATTTCAGGATTACCTAATGGTAGCATAGAGATGAGTGTATTATCATGCTAGTTTGAAGACTGTTGGGTTACTACAAAATTAACCATTAGCAGATACTTACAACCTCCAAGACAAATTTACACCTACAGTGATTTTTTTCACATCTTCAGAATTGACTACAGGATTAAACAAATTTGAGAAAAATCATCTTCCTGTAACATGTCTAAAACAGTCATTTGTGTATGCTGTAGTTTTATAGAGGCTTTTATACAGACAGTTTTGCAAGTGTGCTGTATCATAAAATATTTTGGGTCACAGAATATGCTGTGTTTATACAACAAGATTATTAGGGCAACTGTTTTTTCCCAAGCTTCAGTCAATTAGGAGTCTGTGTAGAAGACTGATATCAGAAGATCTTTTATTCAGAATTTTTTTCTTTCAGCAAGTGTTTCTAGAACATGCTGAATCCTTAAATTGTAGTGATAGATACAAAAATGGCAATTTCCCTGGAGAGGGGGAAATGCTTCTTGGGTGTGTAAGTAAAACACCCTCTCTACTAGCACTTGGCCCTCTTTATTTCATACTTCAGTCTTGAAGAAGTAATCTGAAGGTAGGCTCAAAACTCCAGTGTAAGAAAATCTATAAAAAGCCTTGAACAGATATGTAAATGGTGAGAAGTAATGAGCTAGTGGCTTTTTTTCAGTGCCCGGTAAGTTGGTGACAAAATTTCTATAGATTTTGGGCTGCCTCACATCTTAATTGTTATTATTGGAGAAAATTACAGAGAACAGTTGGGCTTCTAAATCTTTTCAAAAAGTCTAATAAAACCAGGTAATGCTTCAGTTCATTACTGGCTGAATATGGTATGTAGCAGCTGTGGTTTAAACACTAGTAAAAATAAGTTATAAATAATTAGAAAATTTGTTTTTAAAAAGAGTATTAAATTACTAGAAAGCATAATGGTGCCATGAGACAGAAAAATGGTCACAATTATGTAACTGACCAGATTACTTGTGCTTTTGAGTTTATTAGTATATCTTTTGATGGATCATTTATTTATTTATTTAATGGACTTCTCTGATTTAATAAATATTTGTTTATTTGTGTGACATATGTTTAAATTTGTATCTGATTTAAATACTTTCTAGGGCTTTTCAAGAGCAGGACTAAGTTTCAGAAATAGGACTGGCTTCCTATGCTTGCTTTCCAACCAGTCTTGTAGAGATCATTTTGGAAACAGAAGGAGAGTACAAAAATATGTAAGGGCAGGAGAGACCAGCTTCCTCACTAGGAGATTATGTTTGCAGTATTTATTTTTTGCTTTGCTTAACTCATTGCTTCTGCAGTTGCTTCCTGGGAACATGAGCACAGAATCTGTTTCTTCAGCGGTTATCTTTTCTTTTTTTGTTTACTTTTAAAAACCCTTTCTTGTTGTCTTACATGTTAGTCTCTTGCTCAGGAGTGCTGGTCTGGAAATATTTTTTTTTTTTCTTTTCATTTTGATAGTATATGACACAATTGTAGTATTCGGGATAAATTTACTTCTTCCAAGAGAAACCAATTCAATAGTCTAGAGGCATAAGACAAAGACTTATCTGGAAGGAGGTGAGTTTCAGTGCTTCCAGACACCAGAGCTGCTAACATGAACATGGATTCTCATGATGCAGCTTAATATTTAGAGTTGAAATATAGCTCAGAACTGTATATTAAAGCTTGGTATCTTTTTCAGCATAGATTTCTACTTGTGACATTTTACAGTGGATTGGTAGTAAAAATGCAGTCCAAGATTCCTACACTAGCTAAAACAGTTTCAGAAATGTAAATGCAAGGAGATGCCATGCAAGCTGACATTCTTCCTTTCAAACTCATGAATTTAGTACATGTCACATTCAGCCACCTCTAGGAAAAAAAGAAACCATTGTAATTCAGGGATTCAGTTTTAAGATCCAGATTCAGCAAATAACTTGGGCGTTTTCAGACTTCCATGTTTTTCTGAACCTAAATATATTCACAGATATGCTTAAAACTAAACATAAGCTTAAGTACTCCATTGAGTGGGTCTAGGTTTCAAATGTGCTGGTGTGGTCAGCAGAAGATGGGTAATGTGTTCCTGCCCTTCTGACAGTCTGTGAAACGTTCTGGCAGAAATGGAGCTGCCAGGCTTCCTTGGGCAGCCTTTGTGTGTGTGTGCTCAGGATCTGAGAGGAGGAAGTGTATGTTCTGTTACAGATGATAAATGGACCGGATAATGCCGTCTGCTCACACTCCCCAACACGTTTTGTAATAAGCTTCTGCTCACTTGCATCTACCTCAGCCACCTTTTAATGGGATAGGCTGAAACTCTCCCTGCTGGACAGGATTTTTGAAGTTTGGAGTTTTGAGGTTTTCTATTTAAAATAAATGCCTTCCACCTTTTGTGAAAGTTGAAGATCTATAGATAAAGAAATAAATATAGGCTATTTATAAATATATAAAAATTAGATTATTGTTACGTTGAGGCATTGTATCTGTGCTCTGAGGTAGCAGTGGGCAGGCTGACAAGTTTCACTGTGATCTAAAGAATGTGCTTTAGGATGCTCATGTTAGAAAACTGTCCCAGCTTGGTAAGGATACATGCTTCTGAAATATCTCTGGTTTATGTGCTTTGTAGTGTCCTCAAGGAGCACATCAGGTGTAAGTGCATGAACTTTTCACTTGCACTGAGCATAGTCCAGTTGACACATTTCTCTGTGCTGGAGTGGCAAGAGGCATTGGATCTGAGGCAGGAAGGCTGCACTTCAGTCCTAGTGTTTCCGTGGAGTTTCAGCAGGGAGAAGGCTGAAATGAAGGAGATATGGGCTATGCTGCTTTGGGAATAAGTAAGCAGGGTAGATGGAGCTTTACAGACTGTGGCAGGTGTTAGGATTTTAAGTGTGTGCATGTGGATGTTTGTGGAAGAGATCAATGGGAGAGGTGAAAAACCCTGAAATAGACTCAATATGTAATAACTTTTTTGTCATTTCCACATCACCATCCCTCAGAATTTGAAGTTTTGAAAGAAAAAATCCATAAAAATATATGGGATATGTGATTTTTAAAAGCAGCATTAATCAGAATAGCAGAGGAAAGGCCTTTTTTGAAGTCCCTCAGCTGTGATAATTCTGTCCCATTAGCAAGACTCTCTATTGAAGCCAGTTCAGTCTACAGGAGGGAAAGAAGGTTTAGTTATGCTTTCTTCTTATGTATATTCCAGAAATGTTTGCTCATAAATCTGTTAATGTCTATTAAGGACAGTTTAGTTTAATTGAACTTCCTGAGCTTTATGAAAATTTTTCTTTGCCTGTATTGCTCCCTTGACAGAATTATTTTTCACTTTCCTCCTGCCTTTTTTTCTCCTCTGAGAAAGATGGAAGACCCAGAAAACTAAAATCAGTTGCCACTAAAAGATAGTGTTTGATTTAGTGGTTTTTTTTGTTTTGATTTTTTTGGTGGTTTGTTTTGTTTTGTTTTTCTGTTCTTAGTGTTTGAACTTAGCTTGTTTTAATGTCAGAATACTGTGATCTGGAGTCCTAGCAAGGAAGCTGATGATCTCGCTGCCTTCTCTGGCAGCAACACGATTCTGCAGTGATGCTTTCCTTTGACAATGGCCAGCAGGGGACACAGGTTCCAAGTGAGGTGCCCTTCTCAGGTGTTGGCTTTTGTGAGGATTCCTCACTTGTGCAGATTTAGTAACCAGAGACCACCTTGCTTCACAGAATGGACTGGTTCTAGGCTGGACTAGGTCCAGATTTCTGATTTTAATTGAAAGTTTCTATAAATAGTAGATTATAAAACAGCTTTTGAGGCTTTTGATGCAAAATTTTCTTAATGTCTCCCCAAGCTGATGTTTGGTATGCACTTTATCAGCTAACCAGCAACACAGCTACTGCTGTGTTCTGTTTTTCCTTTTTTTATTTTCGTCAGTTGAGTAGATTTTATCAGGAATTGCTGTGGTAAAACCACTATAGAAATCAAATTAACTGTTCATAATTTCAGGAATTTAACCCTAATTTGCAATTTCTGTTTTAGAAGAGGTGAAGTTGGGGACTCACTGCTGCAAAACACAGCTGCTACTTCTGCTCTTGCCGGTGGCTTTGCAGAACAGCATAGTTCTTCTGGCTCGCCAGGCACCTGGCACAGGACCACAAGAGTTTGATGGCACTGCATTTATCAGGGGGAAGAGATTCAGTCTGCTTGTGTGCTCACTTGGTACACTGCAAAATAAGAGAGGACTTTACTGTTGGCACTGGAGAGCTTAGAGCTTGTGGGAATGTTACTCGGGTTTTGCTCACAGTGGAATAGTCCTCTTGTAATCATGAAGGGAAACAACACTGCTTTTTAATAGTTGCAGCTAGAAATGATGGTTGGGTTTGTAAACTGATTTCAACAAAAGAAACCAAACCAACCAACCAACCAATAAAAAAACCCCAAAACCAAAAAACAACAAAAAACCCAAACCAAACAAAAACAGAAAACCAAACAAAAAAAATCACAACCAAAAACCAGCTCTGAGGAGAAATTTTTAATATTGAACAAATACATTTACACTAGTATAGCAAATTTGGATAAACTTTAGTCTTTTGGTTTTATAACATATTCATACTAGTGTTAATGTAATGAAAGCAAATATTGTTGTCTTCTATTGATTTGTACTATACTCCTAAGGGTATTATACTATAGTATACTATACTTCTAAGAGATTTATACTATACTACATTTCTTTTCTGAAATTTCTTTCTTTTAGAAAATCCATATGGCAGTGTGACTGATATAATGAACTTAACTACTTGACTCCCTACTTTTTCCTTCAATTTCTTTTGGATAACTGCTTACATTTCCTTTGTCAAGTTACAATTTCAAAATGAAATATAAACTATTAATAAAATAAATCCATTTATTTTCAAGAGGTTTCATGGGTCACATGACCCAGATTCATAATTTCTGCCTTGACAGTTTTATTAATACTGTTCCAAATTTGCAAACAAGAACAGCTGGAAAGGTTATCCAAGGGAGGCTGTTTATCTGATGTCTTTTTTCAGGTTCATGGGAGTTGTGAGGTGGGCTTGTACTCAATTTGCAGTCTGTTCAGTGTTTTCTGAAGTCACAGGTCTTGCACATAGGGATGTCCCCCACAGTCTGAACCCTTTATGACTGGTAGAGCTTTGTTTTCATGGAAGGGAAAAGAACATTAAAAAGCCATGCAGAGGAGTCAAGCAAAAGTCTACCTAACCCTATAAATTTTTTTTAATTTATTTTTTTTTTTAACTATGGCCATTAGTGGATGCCTAGGAAAGGCATGACACTGGGGCAGGCAAAAGTAGTGGCTTCCCACATCTGTAGTCAACAACTTTTGATACCTCTCTGGCTTGAAGACTGAGTCAGAGGTTCTACCTTTGTGTTTAAGACTGTATCCTTGTGTTGTTGGCTGAGTTGTGCTAGGATGAAAACTAATTTCTGACAAGCAGCTAGTTAGTTAATACTGTAATAAAACTCATCACATTGTGAAGCAATTAAAACATGTTGCCCTTCTAAATTTGTTTGAAAAGATACAATGTTTCCCAGGATTAACTGCAGTATTTTTGTTAGGTTTTGTTCTGGTTTCCCTAGATGTGTCTTCTATTCCTTCCTCACCTGTATCAAAAATGGAAGAAACTTAGTCAGTCTCTCTCCTCCATAATATTATTCACATTTTCTTGAAATTATCTGTTGTATTTTCTTAAAAGCTGCTTGGATTTGGAACTGCTTTGAAGTCCCTGTGTAAAGTTACTCGCTTGGCTTATGTTTTTAAAACTCCTCAAGAGGCAGTGCTTGAATAATTGTAGTTGCAAACTTTGATTTTCACTCCTTAATATGATTTTAAACATACAGGGGTTTTTTGTTGAACAGTGTGAGATGAATCCCAGTGCAAAGTACTTTAGGCATCTAGAAGTGACATTGTGTGATGCTAAGTCTCTTTTTAACTGTCTATTGTAACTTTTCAAATAAATGCCCTTCTCCAAATGCCTCAGTTTTTGTTAATTCAGTCTTAAGCATAAGATTTTAGCCCAGTTCTGTTACTTAGTTTTGCGGAATTCCCAATATGATCTCCTTATTTTTACATTTACATACCAAAATTCTATCTGTGGATTAGTTACTCCCCTTTAGCCTGTTATTACTTATGACTCTGTTCTGCATAGGAATATTGTTTGTCTTGTTCAATTATTGTCTTCAGCATTTTACCTTTTTCCATTTAAGAGATTCCTCCAAAGCTGACTCTGATACATGTTTTATTGCTCTGTGTTTCTAGCATAAACCAACATTATTTGCTATAATTTTGTTTTTGGAAGAAAAGTTTCTTGGTAGCAGACAGTATTAACTAGAGGGGGAAAAGAAAATCTAAATGAGTGAGAGAATGTTGTACTGTTGACATATTTTTTTTAATAATGTGGTATTAACCATTGCATTACACAGCAATCAATGCCAATTGATTCACTAACCTTTTAGTCTTTGTATTTCCATTTTATCAATTTTCAGCCTTCCTTTCACCTCTTTAAAGAAAGTTTTATTGCTTGCAATGTTTGTTTCCTAGACCTACTATGTTTCTGCAATACATTTTAAGAAATACTCTAACGTATGGCTCTTTGTCATTATTCTCATTACCATAATCTGAATTTTTCCTTTAACTGTTATATATTAGCTTGTTTAGAGTTTTACCACAGCTCCTGTGTATGTAGTGTTTTTGTTAGCTTCTTGCTTGTGTAATACCAGAATCTGACGGATTTTTGGCCTGTTATGTTGTTATTCATGTGCCCAAGACCATCAAGATCATACAGTTCAGCAAAGTGGTATTTCAGAGAGGAGCACTGCTCTGCTTCATTTTATATTAAAAAAATCAGGAGAATTTTGGAAGTAGCTTGGATATGCTATCTAAATTTAAGCACCTCCATGAGTATCATCATGTCAGTGTAAGCACGTGCTTGAAATTAGGCACATATATTTGAGTGTTGACTTATCTTGGTAAGGGTTTTCTCAGCTAGGAGCAAGTTCTTGCTTACAAATAGGCAGGATACTGTCAGCTCGGGACTTGATGGAAGAAGATTTATTATTTAGACTGTAGTTGACATAAATGAAGAAATAAAAGTACTGACTTGACAGTTTGGCATGTGTTTTTTGTGAGATGGTGCATATTTAAGTGAAATTTAAAGACTGCTCAGTGACTAGGTTCAACAGAACTTCATGACTGTTTTGTCTTAAATAAGATTATAAAGTTTTGCAATAAATTATGACTAATTTGACATCTTATACATGGAATGTTTCTCCATTTCCTGAAAAGTTTCTGTTCATGAGTGTGCCACTTCTTTAAGGATTATATTTTACTTAGTTTTGTTCTCTTCTGATGTTCTCAGGAATGTTTTTGCATTTTGGTAACTTCTCTAATTCTTCTAATTTCTTCTCAGAAATTCTGTGTTTGTTCATATCTTTTACAATAGCTTGTTTCATCTGTATCATAACATACATATATGTGTGCATGCACATATGTATGTTGTTATAATTTCATCTGATATGTATTTGTGTGTATATATATTTATAGACATGTAAAAAATTCACTCTGAAGCTGTATATACTGGGTGCAGTATACAATATATTCGATTTCTATACACCAGTAATTCATTTTCAAAGACATTATTTTATCTGGAATCACAAATACAAAATTCAGTTAAGAATGTTATAGTATACAGTGAAAATAGGATTACTATGAAAATAAGGCAGACTATCTGTGTTTAGATTCAAATTAGGAATGACTGCAAACAGAAAAAATGTGGAGTAGCTGAGACCTAATGTGGTTATAGTAAGCTGTGTTGTATGTGTCACAAGAAATCATTGTTTATACCTCGATTACTAAAATTTAGAAATATTATGCTGTTTTCTCCATGCTTCAGACTCTATAAAACAACATTTTTCTTTTTCCTTTTCTTCACAGCACCTGCTACTAGCAATAAAGTTTATCATGGCCTTTGTAATTCCTGATAAACCAAGAGATATCCAGATGAAACTTGCCAAATTGGAATTTGAATCTTTAGAGGCTCTCAAACAACAGGTAAGAGCATTTCAGATTCAGCTTCATTTTCTCTTAATCCATCATTGCTTAAGAAGTGGAGCAGAGAGTTTTAACTTGTTTATCTGTCCTTTCAACCCACCAATGTATGCAAATCCACACCAGGAAAATGATCTGCCCTTTCAGACAGCTTGAAATTCCTGGTGTGACTGGTAATGTAGCACCTTATAATGTCTGCTGTACTTGTGTGTGCACACATACTTTCTTTATATTGTCACTTTTAAAGGACATTGGGCTGTATGAAACCTCATTTCATCCCCTGGGGGGTGGTTGTTATTACAAAACAGAATTGCTTTCATTTCAGAAATACCATCACAAGTAAAGAGTTGACTTGACTCTAGTATTAATCAGAAATTGTAAACAGTCTGAACATGTTTGAAATAATTGTGTTGAGAAGTATATACATATGAGGAAATAGTAATGTTGCCTTATTTTACTGTCCATACAGTATTTTCATTTTATTGTGTAAAAAGGTATATTCTACAATATACTTAACAAACATTCCAAAGCAATTTAGGAAAATAAGGAACTAGAGTGTTTTACTGAAAATTTCTCTTTTAACCAATGATTCTGTAGAGTCAGTGGTAGAGGTCACAGGAGATGAAGCATTGCATGGGATTAGCTTCAGTAGGATACAGAGATTCTGCAGAGCTGGTTTTGCAGTGGTGGCATTCTTTAGGAGTTTCTGACTGTACAATGCTAGATGAGATCTCTAAGCTGTTTTACATACCAGAAAACAGTTAAACTAAGAATAAAAACTTAGGCATTGAGCTGCAGAGACTGGTTTCCCTATTTGTTGTTATTTCAGATATTTTCACGCTGCAGAGCATGGGTTTACATGAACATGTTCTTTGTGTGCTCAACGTGTACATGTGTAAGCTCCTCTATACTATCTATTATGTGTGTAAAATGGAAGGTTATTTTTTAAAGCATCTACTGTAGCTGCTTGTGACCAAAATGATCTCTTGATTCTGAACAAACTGAGTCTGTAAACAATACACTCCCTTTACAGTTTTGTGTGATACTAGAACATCACACTTGAGGTCGGTGCTGTCTTTCTTAATCAGCCATAGCAGACAAAAACCAAATTACAGTCATATCTAATGCCCGATAGTTTAGTTTTTCCTCTCTCTAGTAGGCCGACTTGAAGTTACCAGGTGCTGGCCAGAGATCTCATGGGGTTTTTAGATAATATTAAAAGGAACAGGACTGCCTTTCTACTGCAGATGTTTTTTCTCTATTTGCATTTTGTAGACAGGCAAAACCAGGTCACCCACTGGAACGCTAAGGTCAAGTGAATATAGTCACCTTTGATCACAGTGTTCCAGCTGGAATATGTAGAGTCTCTTTCAGTATGAGTGTGTATGTCAGCAGTTAGATCTTCATCTCCTGTCCTAGCATGTGTGCATTCTTACAGTAATATATGCCTGATTCCCAGTTTTTCAGGGTTGCTTCATTAATTCAGTAGCAAAAAGTTAGCCTGAATTTCAGCAAAAACCAGAAGCCTGGCCTAGTTCTCACCTATACTTTCAGACTTCCTAAAGGATCTAGGAAGAGTATTGGCTGAGTTTCAAGTGCCTTGATAAGCAGTTTAAATGCAAGTATATTCCATCACCTTTTTAGATTTCCTCTGATTGATACTGTGCCATGTATGCCACAGACATGTAGATATTTGGGCTTTTTTCCTTGTTCTTTAGTGTTTTTCTGAGTGAAAAATATCTGCATCTAAAAGTAGTACATTGGCACTGCAAAAAGATACCAAAACATTTATTTCAGAAGCACATTTTCTATTTCTTCCTCTTGTTACTGAGAGTCAGCATGGTAATTTATGCTGTATATCTTACTTTCAAGTAAAAAAATAAGAGCAACAAAATCCCCCAAAACATGTATTTAAAACAACGGGCATAAATATCTCGGGTAAGTATGTTGTGGGATCAAATGTTGTGGAGAAACTGGTTTGTATACTTTTGTGCAAGTATGCATCACATTCTTTTCTTGATGATATCCAGACGTGCATTCCATTGTGTTTTACCATATAATCTTTTAGACTACTGCTGTCTTGGGATGTACTATTAGAAGGGTATTAACAATGCCACACTGTAAACCTCTGTGATGCCAAAACAGATTATTAGGGTCTGCATACAGTGCATGGAGAGAAGATCTCCTAGTACAGCTGCCTTGAACAGTTGTATTGATTATGCTTGGGATCCTTTTTTAATTTTAGGCAATGGGAGTACCTTTACATTTTCATTAGTGCTAAGCTAATTGCTTTTTAACATGGTGCAGTGGGACTGTAACTATTCTGTGTTCAAATCAATTTGAAGACTTGAGTGTCTATTAGAAAGGGATTTTAGGGAATAGAGTGTCTCAGCTCTCTAATAGACATGAATAGTCATCATTAGAGCTTGTTAAAAAAACCCTTCTATAGAGTGAAAAATGTCATTTAAAAAAGGAAGTAATTTTATATTGGAATGTCAGTCTTGTTTTGAAGTTCTCAAACTTTAGGAAACTCCTGAAATGTTTCTTTGAAACATTTCTTTACATAGTTTGTGTTAAGACTGTTGAAAAGGTGTAGGCTGTTGAATGGGTTGAATAAGGTGATTTATTTTGAAAAATACTTTGTTATGATACAGTCCTAGTATCATAACAAGGTTTTTTAATGTAACTCAAGACAAAGTATGTTAATCTTTCTGAATCCAAATTGGGGGATGTGCTACACCTGTAGATTTTGCTTCAAATTTTCCTAGTATCCTTCAATGTGAAGAATGATAGAGGAGGCTGGGTAGACTATTTTGACGGGGATCTGAGGCAGAGAATAAATTAACATGAACTTGATTGTAGAGGACTAAAGAGATTATGGATCAAGATTCTTGGAAGAAGAGCAGGAGTCACTCCTTTCACACTCCCTAAAGTGTTGTCAGGTTCTTTGTTGCCTGGAAGGAAGCCTGGATAATGGGCAACTAGAAATGGGTATTGTGTGCTGCCAGGATGATGGGCCCTTTTCTGGTGAGCATCAGGATCCTTCCTGGGGAAGGAGCCACTCGGTAAAGTGGAGTGAGGTGCCTGAGACTCTCCTTGCATCTTTGCAGTGCTCTGCTCTGTTGCATGTACTTGCTACAAGTGCAGAAACATGCCATGCTCTTTGGTCTAGTTCCTATTTTAGGGAAGACTAAGTATAGATGTGCCAGCAGGCAGCATGGGAACAGTGAGTTAATTCTCCAGTGGGTCAGGAGCTACCACTGCATACGTTGTACATGGAAATAATGATGTAAAACTTCTGTGAGGTCACTGTCTAGCATTTTCAGGGCAGTGATAGTAAAAGCGTCACTAATAAATACTTCAGCATTTGGATAGATCAAAGCTTAATGAATAGACAAAAAGCCCTCATGGTTGGAGTTGGGTCAGCCATATATCCTTATGAAAGGTCTAAGTTCCAGAAACACAAGACAACCACAGATGAAACAGCATAATTTTCATTTTATGGACTAGATTACAGTCATGTTTTCAGGTATTAGGATATCTCCCCAGTATTGCCTTCTTCCAGCTGAGGCAAACATCAATTAAATACCTTTTTTTCTGCACTAACTAGACCCAGGCAAAAGATAGCCAAACTGGGGAAAAATAATTATTAATGCAATTATTTTCTGATCATGAAGTACAGATAGTGTCAACTCCAAGATGATGTATAACTAGTAGATATTTTTCAAGGAAGGATAGAGTGTTAAATGATGAGTAATGGCCTTTCTTTTCACAAAGTGCAGCTAATTACTTTTACAGCACCAGTACTATGTCTGAAGACACAAGCTTGTTGATACGAAAATGCTTGTTGTTTTTTGTGGTACTTTTGCATTAAAACATGTGAATTGCATAAATTGAGTAAAGATGTTTTTCCTTAATGGCATCTCCTGCACCAGTCTCTGAGCAAGATAAACGTAGCCCTGATGGCAACAATAGAAAAATATATTTTTGTGCAAGAATTGGCTATTTCAGAGTAATCATAGAAGACAAAAACTGTCCTTAAGCTGGAGCAGAAATGTAGATATGGAGGATTCTTTGCTCTGTGCATCCCTTCCCATTTTCATCCCCATCCCTTACTTCCAAGGGGACCTAATCTATAAATATCCTATCATCCCTGTGCTCTCGATTCCTTCCTTAGTGTTCTAGCTATCAGTGGGCAGTATCTTTTAACAGGAATGCCTTTTCTTTCTGATATGTGAAGCCTTTCAGTGCTTCCTCTGAAAGAAGTGAGTCCATCTGTTAGGTATCTGGTGTCCATCTGTAAATATTCCACCAGGAAGCGACTCCAGACAGATAACAAGCTCATGAGTAAAGGGCCCAGTCAGCTGATTGACAGCTGTCACCCTTCTTCAACTGGCAGCAATGAAAAGGGTCAGGCTTAGTGAACACCAGCCATGCAAAGATGCCTCCTTTATCCTCCCTGGTGTATTTCTGTTCAGAGAGTGATAAAGCAATGCAGTTAAGACCTTTTGCTCTTTCATACAGTATCTCCCTTGGCAGCTGTACCATCCATATGCAGTTGCTTAATGGCAGTGGTATAGTCTGGATATCCATAAACAATTGCTTCAGTTGCTTTAGAGTGAAGTCCAGGTGTTTGTAAGTCAGTACTGTTCCTTCCTAATGATTTCCAGCAGAATAACAAGTTTTTTTAAGCAACAGCAGATGCCACATTTACTAGGATTTCTCCAGCAATGTCAACCGTTTCCTGAAAATGGGTCTTGTGTCTCAGCTCCCTCTCAAGGAAATGCAGGAAATTAGAACTGCTGTGACTGATCTCTGCATCATCATCACTGACCAGAGGCTTCTTCAAAACACAACAGTGTGTTAACAAGCTTCTTTTTGAAAAGGATAGTGAGGTAATGACAGAAAGAGACAGGTGTCAGTTCACCTAGGTGCAGTCATATGGAAAGTTTAAACCCTTCCTCCCTCCTTCTGCAGGTATTTTAGTATGTGAAAGTTGCTGTTCTCTCAGTGAAAACCTTCTGATTCAAGTAATTTCAGTGCCCTATTATTGCAATTCACTACACTGAAGCAGCTTTAATAATGGCAACGCTTTCTGGTTTCTGACTGCAATTGCTGAACCTTGCCATATCCTCTGGGAATAGTACCCACTAGCACTAATCACATCCTTTCCAGGAGGAATACACTGTTAGAGTGTGTAGCTTCTCTGAGAACAGGTTTTTTTAGCTCAGATCAAAACAGTATTGCTAACTTAAGGGCCTTCTGTACTGTGTGACGTGTGCATTCTCCTTGCACCTCTTCAACCTGTTTTTGTCGCAGAGATCTTCTGTGTACTACCATATCCTGTGTCTCAAAATATGACTGTGGATGTGATGGGTCAAGAGCTGCTTGAGTTATCAGTGAGCCTCAGAAATGACCCTTCTCTTTTCATGGGGGAAGGAAGAGAACAGGATCTGTTTTTACCTATCTAACATTGGAAGAGCATAAGTTACTAGTTCTTAAATCTAGTTTATTTATCGTGCAAAATGGGAACTGAAGACAGTTTTTTGTGAGTCTGAAGCAAACTCGATGGATTTCTGCCTTATTTTATGCTATAATTACCAGAATTTAGAGGAACCTCTAGTTTCAGGCCTGCCCTCAAAACACCACTGAAGCTTGTTCCATGCTTGCTGGCAATGCTGAACAAGCACAAGGCTGCAGTCAGACAGGAGAAATGGCAAGTAGCTGACATGAAAAGATTTCATTCAAATAATCTAAGATTTGTGAAACAGCCTGTAGGAAAGGCTGATGAAACTTGACCTCAGACATTGAATTTAGGTTAAAACAGAATGTGAGCAAATAAACTATTGTTTTATGTTTTGACACCACCCTCCCCCCCAGAAAATCCTTAAAAATAGCATTGTTTCTAAAGAAAAAAAAAAAATCTAACAAAGCCTCAATTTTTTCTGAAGAAATATGCAGCTGCACTTTTTTTCATAGGCTCTAGTTTTGTGTAATGAGATATAACTCACAGCTGATGTTAAAACAGAATCACTGCTAATCATTGTTGGTTGCTGTAGGTTTTTTTTTAAGAGGCCAAACCTGTTACTTCAACTTCACAAATGCAATTTTTTTCATGGTGAATAAGCAGAACACTTTCAGACATGTCAATATAACATTTGCATATGTTTGGTAGCAGCAGGATATAATGCAAGTAAGATTCATTATCTTTTCATGACAGTTTTTTAAGCATAGAAAGACTTGCACCCAGTCATAGAACAGACTGTGCTCAAACGTAATTTTGACAGGGTATTTTAAACATGAATTCCTTTAATCCTGGAGCTTGCTTGAAAGTATGTTAATGAAAATCTCTTTCAAAACAAAAATGTTAGCAAAACAAAAATAAATTTAGGTCTTTTAAGAAAAGTAAAATCGAGTTTGAGGAGATTTGTGTCTCCCCATTTGCTGCTTTTCAGCTGAAGGTGAGATGGTAACAAGTCTCTCTGGTTGGGAATAAGTTAAACATTAAACTATGGGACCCTTGAGAGCTAACAGTATAAATATAAACTTTTAAATAGGTGTAATGAGATGGTAGATGATAGTTTTGCATGCTCTTAATAGGAACAGAAACAAATAATGCACCAACTTTCCAGCAGGTGTAACTTTCTTTTTCAACAACCCATTTGTTCTCTGTGGCCATTGCTAGGTGTAAAATTGTGCATCATGTTATGTTTCCATAACAGCTGAGTCTCTCTGGAAAGATAATCCATGTTACCTGTTTTCAAATCCTTACCTGAAGCCTGGTGGTGGAATGAATATCAGTCAGTTCAGTACTCTCTTTTTGCCTGATGTTCCAGGTCACTGACAAGATGTGATGTCAACAAGGAAACATGGAGTAACGGGGTAGGATAAAAAGTAGGTTAAAATTGTTCCTACTGTACGATTGGTGCAGCTACATGAGGCTTTCATAGTTTCAGAACCCAGAAGGGATCCCAATTATGTGTGCACTAGTTTGAATGCAAGGCAAGAGGCTATTCCACTTCCCATACAAATGAGGGTAAAGTGCACCATGAGATTTGATCTCAAGAACTCTAGTAACAGCTTTCTACAGGGCATTCATGTGTCTGTGGTTACAGACCTCTAAATGTGTTGCACCTGTTACTGAGAAGGTGAATGACTAGAGTGAGAAGTAAAAATTAAATCTCTTCTCATGTTAAAATTCCTTCAAAAGAAAAGAGTCTTGCAGGGTTACACTTACCATGCTTTGATAATGGGATTGTCTTTATAGAACTGAATAGAATTTGTTGATAAAAAATACAGTATTTGTTGCAAGCAGCTGTGGACTCCTATGCACCTATTGGATTTTAAATATCCTTTTCCCTATACCACCTCAAAAGGTCACAATGAGAACAGTGGACTTTAAGAGGAAATGCTAGTTTACTTGAATAATTAAACTTGACTCCAGAAAACTTTCTCTGTAAGCAGGAAGACAATAAGTAGGATACATGTCAGCTTTCCAGAGATGATGATTTCAGCCAAATTTTAGATGTTCAACTATTACTGATTATACCACTACCACTCCTCCTTCCAAGAAGATCTGTCATCCTGTCTACAAGAAGAGCTCTTTTTGGGATGTAACTGGAGACCAAAGAGCAGGAACCCACAGAATTCCTGGAAAAGAGTAAAAAATTTAAAAGTGGGTTATTGTCTGCATGTTGCTAGTGATGACACTTGTACCACGACTTGAATCTTTGCACATGCTCTGCTGCTTGATAATGGTGATTCTAAGACAAGTCTTCAGTATTATAGATTGCCTATTCCAGCCACTGGGCTTTTGTTCATTTTTGATTTTGAAAAAGTCTCTACGTCTCTTGGTGCTGCCTTGAATACTCCCAGTTTCTGTGGTATGACAAATAGCACTCTGATATATATCTGCCATTTCAGTAAAACTAACAGCAAATAGTCAGGTTCTTGCCATGTTGATTAATTTTTATTCCAAAATGAGATGTTAGTTCCTTATCTGGATAACATAAAAAGAAAAATAAGTAGTTAATGTGTGTACATTTTATTTAAATTCAATAGTGTGTACTAATACTTAATTGTGTTATATATACATAAATGTAGCACATGTTTTTGGTGCGTTAGAGTAGTCCTTGTGCAAATGTTTTTCACACTTTCATCACAGAGAACTTTGTAAAGGTGGTTTCATGGACTGTTTCTTCTGGCACTTACAAATATGTAATTCTGTATCTTCTCCCAGCATCTAAAGAGCTGATAGTGTTGAAAATGTATTGAGAGGGTGATTTTAAAATGTAAAAATTGGTACTTGTCTCTGTTGTGCAGTATCTTCTCTATTTTTCAATCTATGGTGTTGATCTGAACCTGTAAGTTAGAGACATTATTTTAATGGACAGACCACAGGTTATTTTATAATCACAGGTATGTACAGGCAAACCAGGTATAAACAGTGTCACCAGTGTGTGTAAGTACAGAACATTTTCACTTAATTCATAAGAGACAGCAAAATCCCTTAGTACAGTCAAGGACTGTGTTGCAAATTAAGAGAGGAGACGTTACTGATACTTTGATCGGTCCCTTACTGGATCCATGCTCAGCTCCATCTCTCCTTAGACTTTCTGCTATAACTATGGCTTCAGCTTTAATCTCATCAGGGATCTCTTACTGCAAAGACCACTCTTTTGACTGTCACAGAACCCTATCCTGCATGGCTTGGATTCCTGTCACACAAGCAGTGACAATTTGTGCAGTAGCTCTCCCAACTACTGCTCTGTAGCAGTAATATCCACTAAGATGATTTGTTTTTCCTACAAACCTGTCTTAAAGCATTGACTTTCCTCTTCCTCACCCTCTCGTCTAGTTGGAGTTCAGGATGGATGGAATGGTTGCTCTTCTTTCTCCAAAACTAGGCAAAGACTGCATTGGAGGAGATTTCAGTCTTTGAATGCCTCTGTCTCTTGAAGTGTCTTGTCTGGGGACACCTGCCTGGCAGGTAGTGCAAGTGATTGACTCTTAGCAAATTACTGTTCCCGAGGAGTGACTGAGTTACCACAAGCTGGGCAACATATGGCAGCATTTGAATTTTGGCTTGGGGTTTTTCTGCCACTCATTATTTTCTAGAACAAATTATCAATTCATATTTCATTTATAGTCTTGTAATTTATGAGTATTATTTGGCAACCTGGTTTTGTCTACTTGTCCTTTTTGCTGCTTCTCAAAATTTGTGATAATTCAAAAATTTGAACGTAGTCAAATTTGTGCTGAGGAAAACCTTCCAAGTGAACAGATGGATATGAAGCAGCTTGGTCCAACAAAGGTGGTTTTATTTGTTTTAACTCCATTGAATTAGAAGGCTTCTGTAAACTCTACATATGCTCATCCATGTCAGCTGAAAACTAATCATGTCTGATGTGGATATCTCTGTTGTATCAGAATAGACACACCCACTTGTTCATAGATAATTAGCAAGTATGTGTTCTGTGTCAGTACCTGTTTTCGAAGACTTGCTATATCCATGATATAAGAAATTTTGTTATAATGTCTTAAATAATTTTGCCCTTTACCAGTATCCAGACTTACACCTAGACTATATTTAAACACATTCTTCAAGAGTTTGTGATTTCACAGAATTACAGACTGGTGCAGTTTTGAAGGGACAGCTAGAAGTCATCCAGGCCACATCCCCATGTTGAGCTAGTTGGTAAAGCTAGTAAAGCTCCTTGTGGACTAGGAAAGCTCATATTTTTAAAATAAACACTTACTACAGAGTGACATTTTTTCAGAGAGGTTTTTGGAGTTTTCTCCTATTTACTTTGTATCATTAAAATAAAATTCATCTTTTTTTTTTTTCTGGAACACTTTGAACTGTGTGAGAGAGATGCTTCATGAAAACGTGCCATGCATATGTCAAAACAAAAAGCCCAACCTCTGTCACTAGTAGAGACATAAGCACTTTAACTCCAAGTTGAATATGTATGTGTGGCAGGACAGCACCAGCAAAATTTAGTGTATGTGTTTCACAGATACGGTGAGGAAAGTAATATTTTCGTTAATGATTGTGTAACTGTACTGGAGATACACTGTTCAGTGGTGGACTCTGCTTGATTGAAATAAAACTGGTAAATTATGAGGAACTGCAGAAAATTTCATCCCTTAACAAGGGGTGACAGGATGTCCAGTGCCTGAGGAAGATGCAGGCACTCTGTGTGTGAAGGGGAAGGGAGATGGAGAGTCCCTTTTTCCCCCTGTGCCAGCTCAGGCAACAGAACCAGAAGAACCCTGTGTTGAGTCACTTTGCTAGAAGTAGGTGTGAGGTATCAACCAGAAAGTTCTGACTTGCTTTTTTCTTCATTTCCTGCAAGTGGCTAGCTTCCTTACGAGGAGACTGGTAGCACTCGTATTATCAGAGGAACTTGGTTTTGGCATTTCTTAATGGGCCTACATGATTAGGGAATCAGAAAGGAGCTATGATGGTGTAAAAGAATGCAGGAGATGATGATAAGAAAGTCTGCAGGGATTAAGCTCTGATACTTTTTCCAGCTAATGCACATTTAAGGCACGTCTGTGAGAAGTCTCTGTCTACCCCAGGGACATTCATAAGCCTTTTGTTCCAGCATCAGCAGTTCTTTTTAATACATGTACAAGTGATTCTTAAAAATTGTGACAGCCTGAACCAGCAGTTTGTAACCTTTGCTACCATAATACAGGGAAGATTATTTAGGGACAATTTATTGAGCTTGTCAAGAAAAGGGTGAGAGATGTTGTTCTGTAAAGTTATGTATTTATTTATTCCAGTGCATGGAAGTGTAGTGGGAGAACTTTTTGACTTCTTGATTAATATGTTATGTGGCTCAGTGTCTGAAATCAGGCATTAAATAAAGGAGGCATGATTTTGTATCTGTGAAAATAGGTGAATGTTGGTCCAGACTAGAAAAGAAGAGACAAAAATAATTTTTATCAAAGATAGTGTGCCATGTCTACCAGCATCCACAAACAAATGTCTGGAAAAGAGCAGGGAAGTACGGCAACTAGGTGGTGTGCTTCCTCCTAAAACTCACAATTTCCAGTCATTTTCAGCTCTTGATTTTTCTAAGACAGATGCAGTACCTTTGTATTTAGTAATCTTCAGTTATTCTCTCTTTCAGGGTAGTGTTCTGTTCCCTTTTGAACCATTTTTGGCTTTAGGGTCCACAGTGTCCTTCAGCAAGAAGTGCCACAACTCATTATCCTTGGTGCCAAGGATATAGGTTAATTATTTGCAGGTGTTTTAATATATTTTAATTGGGTTTGGTGGGAAAAAGTCTTTAGCTTTTACATATGAGAAGAGGTATTTCACTAAATTGTCATGGAGGTCCTTTTGGCTTCTGTGATACACGAATCTGAGTTTCTGTAACTTTATTTTATGGGCTTTGTGGAAAATACGATGGCCTGATTTAGCTTGTTAATGATGCTTGCAAATTTGGTTTAAGACAATTAGTATAATCAAATTACATGCTTCAGGGCTTTAGCTGACTCCTTTCTTCCTTTGTTTGTGTATAGATGGTCAAATAATGTGCATTGTTACAAATAGTCCTCTTTCTTGGAGGCCAGCCTAACATTTTGCTAACACAGTGAAAGCCAGACCAATTACCAAATTTGGGAAAATTCAATTTGGCAAGATTCCTCTAGTTTCTTTCCTTCCACCCCATTACAGTACCTGAATTAATTTACCTAATTTGATTCTTGCCACCTTAATGGCGATATTGGGTAGGTGTACTTTCCTGTTCTTTTTTCATGCAAAATTGCTTAATCTGCCAAAACATGAAAAGTCTTGAATACTGCCAGTTTGGTAATTGTCATTAGGCAAGATATCATGACGTGATGGTGATTGATTTCATGGCCTGCTGTGTTTTTGAAGTATGCTAGGCAGTTACACCACAACATAACAGTGCCATGATAGTGTTTATTTTCTTAAAATAGTTAAGGTAATTTCTATCACTTTGGACTGGGACACTTAAAAGCCCAGTCTTTCAAACTTCTTTAACTTTATGGAAGAAAATATTGTAGTGATGAGGAATAGGTATGTATTCATGAATATATTGGGTTATTTGCATGTGTGAATCTTACATAAAGTAGTATTGTGCATCTGAAATTTTTATTTAATTATAAATATTTATTTACTTATAAATTAAACATTCCATTAGTAATTAGCTTTCTTATAAGAGGTGCTTATGTGCAGAAGGGTCTAGAATTTGTTTCATGTAAGGACTATTTAAAAAATACAAAGAGGTTGAATCTTTCTGCTGTTTGAGTTCTCCTGTAGTTCTAGGGAGACATTTTGCTTGGGGAGTTCTAGCCAGCACCTCTATAATGTGTAGCCAAATTCCAGCAGCCCCTGCTTTCTGCCTGTTGCTTGAGTTACCCCTTTCCTTTGTAACTACTGATTTACTTTATTTATTTTCTTAAAGGCATCTTTATAGTCACAATAAGCAGGTTTTGGAAAGTTCTGCTGACTATAGGCAGCTGCTTTTCCTGGAGGATATGCATTTAAAAGTTACTGTCTTTCTACTTAGGTATTGTGTGTGCATAATGTTTTCCAGCAAACATTAATCCTACCGGGTAGCTTTGAGGGCTAAACTGTTGCACTAAGATAAACATTTGAGAGTCTGCTTAAATGCCCAAAGCCTCTTAGCTTTTTTAGGTCAAATTATCTTGTATCCTCTGACTGTGTTTCTAAGCATGCTACTGCTAAATGCTACTTTTAAAATTCAGATTCTGTGTTCCATTTTTTGTTGACAAGGTTAAAGAGAGGGTGTCTCACAATTAAGGTCCCAACTTCAGTGGCGAGAAAACCAGGGCGCTTCTTCTTCCTTAGAGCTGGCACTTAAGAAGTATGCTGGTTGTTTCATACTTACAATAGCATCTCTGCCTTTTGTAATCTGCCAGTGTCATTTTAATACTGGTCCAAAATGAGGCTGTTAGGCTACAACAGTGTGCTAGGAGATAAACTTTTTGTTCACCAGGAATGTATGAGTTCATTATTTATACCTAGAGTTTCTGGAAAGACTTTATTTTACAAATAATATTTTCTACAAGCTATAAATTATTATAAACAAACATGTAAAAAAAAAAAAGGCATCATGTGTTGCATAATTATCCTAGAAAAGCCAAATAGAGGTAATTTTGTTAAAATGCCTTGTTTTTTGCACTGATATCAGCAAAGATCTCAGATATCATTTGGTAAGAACAGGTTTTTCACAGGATATGTTCAAAAGTTGTAGCTTTGTTAAATACTTGACTGCACAACAAATTTTCTTTCCCTTCCTCCTCAGTGAATACCCTTGGTTAATATTTGCCATCCACTCAGCTAGAGATTAAATTACTGGAGACTGAGAAGAAAAAGCACTTGTAAAAACACAGGTTTCACCTGCTGTGAAACCATGGCTGTAGTGTGCAAAATGTGATTTTTCTAAAGTTAGGTTTACTGGCAGGGGATATATGTGAAAATGTCCAAAAAGCAGAGACCTCATCTGTTCCTGCTGGTAGCTAGCATGATGCCATTAGTGTCTGTAATCTGGGGAGCTCAGCGGGCTGGGGAAGTGAGGGAGGATTGTTGGAGTTTTTTAAAATATCTCCTTGAAAGCCGGATAGTGAGAGAGTTAGAGAAGGAGAGCTGTCAAATAGTCAAATATCTGGGAGATGGTTTGGCTGTCACAGTGTATGAGAGTTATGTAAGGTGTATAAGCATATTACATAAGAGCTCCCCCATGCTCCAGGTCACTGGCTGCTCTTCCAAAACTCACTGCCACCCGCCTGAAACCAGCTTGGAAACACATGCAGCACTCTTGGAAAATGGGCATCTCTGTTATTTCTGCAGCAGTGGCAGCATGATTGCATGAGACACACGTATTAAATTATTCTAAAGTAATACAATGATTTGTAAGAAGAACAGAATCGAGTGTCCATGAGAATTTTTTTTTAAACTGAGTATCAGTATAAAAGAGCTAATCAACTTGTATTGCAGTGGAATATATATCAATATTATGAAATGGTGGAGAGTTTGTAGGCTCAGCAGGAAGTCCCTGCTGTTTATATACAGTCTGAATAAGCATTTCTTTGCATTTGCAAAAAAGAATTGCAGCTCAGCGATTTTTTTACTAATTATTTTGTTATTCCTAGTAAAGTCTTCTGCAGATTTAACTTCAGTTCTCCTGCAAATAGAAGCATGCATATCCTTAATGGGGGAATATCTGCTGAGGCTTCTTTAATCCATTGAAGTTTAAGATCAAGATCGAAAGGTGCTTGATGATGAACCTTTTCCACCCTCTGCAGCACATTTTAATGGTAGCAGTAAGAGCTCAATTCTTCATGCTTCGGTCAGATAGCTACAGCTCCTTCCTGACAGCGTGCCAGATTTAATTTATATTACAGGTTAAATGGTTGAAATCACTGTGATAACTGTAACAGATAACAGATGAGAGCTCTATAAGACATTCTCTTAAGTTATTGGGAAATTGAATTCAGCTTCGCAAAGGAGTATTCTTTTTCATCCCTCAGTCTCCCTCAAAAACTGGCTCAGAGGTGGGAAAGATAGTACAATGTCTTCATGCACATGGCATGGAGTGCTTGCAAGGAGCTTCTTCTCATCCCGATGTTGTGGAACGCGGATCACGTGTCCAGAGGCCAAATGCTGACAGAGTGCTATAATGGTCACTGTTCAAACAAAACAGGAGCAGTATTAGTTTCACTCTGTCCAGAAACAGTTAGCTTTTGTTTTGGGATAGTCACCATTAAGCTGAAGCCTCTGTACCTGACCAACATTGAGCTAAACTGAAGACATTTTTTATTAGAGACTGCTAATATGTGAGTCTAGCCTATAGCCCAGTTACCTCTTCTGCCTGATGGTGCTTCTCAGAACTGCAGTTGGGATCTGCATTCGTATCCAGCCTTGCTGCCTCTCCCGTGTTAGAGTGCTGTTGATGCAATTCACTGCCAGCGTGAGGGGTAGTTCGGCTTTATGTCAGACCTTCCCCCCCAACCTCCTGCAGAAAACTTTCTGCTATTTCAGTCTGTTGGCTGGTCCTACAGTAATCTCAGTTTTCCATGAACTCTACAAAGAGATACTTGGCAGAAGTTACTGCAGCCTGTTTTCCTTCATCAGTGCCATGAAACACATTTTGTTACCTCACAGTTGCTGGGATCTCAATGTCTAGTTTGTGAGCAAATGACTTTTTCTTTGTTAGTGCAAACTGAGTGTTGTGTCTTTTCCTTGAGGGAGATCTCTGTCCTTATTTCCCATGTCTAGGAAGATTGCCCAATGAAGCCATCCTGCAGTTCCTGTTCTGTTTAAGTAGAACATTTCACACAAACATGCTGTCCACATGTAACTCACTAATCACTGTGAACAAGGTCTCTGTAGGCAGTTTTTATGTAATAAAATTATATAATACAATTATTTACATTTAGAGGTAAGTATGTATATGCAGTATGTATAGCCTGTATTCGTCATGCTGCACTGTAATTTTTTGCCTCAGCAGAGGTTATAACTTCCTGATTCCTTATCTGTAAAGAATTGGGGAGCTGGTAGTTTCTTCTCTAGTAGGGATTTCAGGACCAGCAGTCCTCAACAATCATGGGTGTTACGTGTATTACCAGCAAATCCATACAATGTAACTTAAAGAACCAGTTAAGTTAAAATAGTGTTTCTTTAGCATTGAGCCTTTAGGTAAACAAGGGGCAAACAAATTAGCTTATTGCTCTTACAACGAATTCTGTACATCAATCTGCAGCCAGATGGTTACCCTTATCAGACAAAGTGTTCCTGAGTATGAAATAAATGTGGTTTACAGAATCAATGGTATAAAAATAGTCTCTTCCTCTTCCTCTCTCAAATTTATTCTCCCAAATTTTGTACCTGCTTTTTGTATTCTATTCATTGTGTTTTGTTCTGAAAGGGTTTTTGTCTTTATTCATTTTGGTGTGTAGGCTCTTCTAATCTTCCCAGTTTTGCATTTCTCTGTTTTACTTATCTTAGTATTTCTTGTCTCCATGGGAGAGATGTTGTTAGGTTGTCATGCAGTGAGTTTCCTGAACCTGATTTCATAACTATACTCCTTGCCTCATTGCAGTTCACCCTGGACTCTAATCAGCTGTTAGGCATTTTAGAGTCCCTGTACAGTGAGTATTTTGTAAACATCATTTATTTGCCAGCATGAGTGTTCCACAGCTCTACAAAAAGTGACAATGGAATTAATCCAGGAAAAGAAACGAGCTGAAAAAAGTCATTTAAGTACCCATGGCAGCCTTGGTCTGCTAGGCAATTTGTTTACATTGATTTTATAAGGACACAAACAAAGAACTATGGAGGAAAAGAACCTATTCTCAATTGTTCAGTTCACTCATCACAATATTCAGTGTTTGAACAATATCTCCCAGCCTCTCAAATAGATTAAATTACATTTAATTTACTCTCATTATGCACACATTTTTGTTATAACACTCAGAATGCTCAGTTCTTGAAGGCCTTCATTTCAACGATAACAGAATGAAAAACTGAATACTGAAACCTGAAATAGAAATTTGAGGAAGGCGGAGGAGTGGCAGGAAAGGTAGTTGCACATGGCACATTAGGAGGATCTTGTTCCTTCATTTGCTTTTTAGCTTTGCATTAATACCAAAATCAAGCAGTTTCGTTGTCTTCCCAGTAAAAAAAATAATGAGCAATTCCTGCCTTCATTATCATGTTGAAATGTATGTTAACTGTGAGTTCTCTTATTCTATTTGAAGTACATTTTTATCTTCCTAACACACTATAACTCCTGTGCATATATACACATACATACCCATATACCCTTACAACTGTTTTTTGATAAAACTGAATCAACTTGTCCATGGCAGCTTTTAAATGCTGAATCATTCAGCATATAAAGCGTAACTGCTTCATTTAAATTTTATTTATTATTTCAGGGATTTTTTAAAGGTTTGGGGATTTTTTCCAAACTTTGGGTATATGTGCTGCCTTTGGCCCCTATACTGCATATGCTTATATGGAAATAAATTTTTTCCTGTATGAACTGTTCTTTCTCTTGTAAAATAACTTCCACTTTCATCAGTCTTCTGAGATAGGGGTTCTGCAGTTTGATTAGAAAGGCAAGGCTGGTCATGAGAAATTTTTAGATATATTAAATCCAGACTGAAGAAGAGTCTGTTGAATTTCACCAACAGGAATGGAGAATGCAGATTAAAGATGGGCAAGTGAGTGATTCTTTTACAGCTGAGTGGAAACAATAGTTTCTGCAAACTGGGTTTGATGAATGAATGCTCTGGGGATGTGCTTTGTAACTTTCTGACAATGGCAGATAATAGAACTTAAGAAGCCCTGTACATGTGAGGAAGAAAAAATACTTCTAACAGCATGAAACTCCTATAGCTGATTGGAGGTATTTATGTAGTACAGGCATTTTGATACCATAGCTAGGACTATTAAATTACCTGCACTGAATATCATTATATAGACATATATAGACATACAGGGAAAACTTGCTTTAGATATGCTAGTTTTCTCCATTCCTTGAAGAAAGGCAGAGAAAGAGGTTCCTTGGAACAGGAATCTCACTCTGAGTTACGAGCAATCTATGAAGGAACCTACCCCTCTCTGTTAACTGTATATGGAGCATCTTGGGACAAGTTTCCTTCAGGGTGAAGTGTCAGTTATTTTCAGAGGTAGAAACCAGCTAAGAACTTGGCCCATAATTTAAATCCTGTTTGAAAATGGAAGCATTTATACATTGACCAAGTAAGGGACAAAATTAGATATGTCATGATTTACTTGAGGGTGAATAATGGGGCTCATTAATACAAGACTGAATTTGAGCTTCAGAAAATATGATTGTCATCCCCTATCAAAGGTCCTGCTTGGTAGTGTCTCTCCCTGTCCTTTTTTGTGCTTTATTTAAACAAAGTGGCTTCACTGGAATGATGAATGGAATGTCTTTTTAAATATTAGTCTTCATTTTTACAAATAATTTATATAAACATAGATACGTAGGGAAAAAGAATGTGTCCATAGAAGTAGAGCACTGGGTGGTTCTTTGCTTGTTATCCTGTTTATTTTTTATAAATATCCTAGACCAGTTTAAAGAACACTAGGACCAAATTATACATTGTTTGTTTATGCCTGAAGGTTTTTGCATTTTCAGTTTCAGGTTTGTTTCCTCCATTATCATAATCACCCTTTTATGGAGAGGGACAGTATACAATTGAGTTTCCTGGAGAGTGTTATGCAAGAATATCATCAAGAGCAGTACAAAATAAATAAATATACACTGTTGTCAGGGAACAGCAGTGCAAACCATTTCTGTTCTGATCTTAAAAACTTTTGCACCTGCACTGTCTATAAAATTAGCAGTTGGAAATTTGACTTCAAATTGACTGAATCCCTTGAAAAGAACACACCAGAGCAGTCTTTGTTTCCAAGGCAACAATCAGCCCTGTTCCTAAGGACTCAAAAAGGTGTTTAAATGACAAGGATGCCTTCAGAACACATCTTGCTAAATTTAAATTTTACATTCATTCAGAATATCTGGAACTATAAAACTTTCCTAGTGTGAAGTACAGCTCTCATTATGTCTTTACTCACTCATGAAAAGAACTCACTCCTACAAAATACACTCCCTTCCCAGTATTATACTCTAAATATGTTACAGGTCATGCTGCATTTCCAGTTTCTCCCTGTAACTATTACAGGAGACAAGTAGTGATATCTATAGCTAATATTAGATAATACTTTCTATTACGTTAAACTACAATTTTAGAACTGTAGCAAAAATAGGTTCTGGAGGACGTGGTAAAAAAAAAAAAGCAACAATCAGGTATTTTGACAGACCTGATCAGATCTAATGAAGAGCTCTTAGCCTCCCCAGGAAAACATGGTCATGATAAATGACTAATAAATGCCTGATCAGAGATTTATGAATTGTTCTTTATATGTTAGAAGTGATTTTTCAGGGTGCTTTTTCTGAATGCTTATGGAGAGCTTTTCCATACCTGTGTGGCCACATGAACGAACAATGCTTTCGAGGGAGAAGCATGCTAGCAAGAAATTACTTTATGGCAAAGCCATGAGAAGAGTTCAGTTCTCTGTGTCAGAATGGAGCAAGTGGATGCAGAATAGATTGCAAAACTTCCAAAAGTTGGAAGAATTTATTTTCATGTGAAGGAACAGTAGGCTGAAGGGAATGGTGAAAATTTAAAGGCACACATCAGAAAGATAATTTTAACTGTGTCATTTGTGGTAGGGGTTTTTTATGAAAAAGAGAGAGGGAAGAGTGCAGGCATAAAGCCTCAAATTCGGCTGATGTGGAGACAGAAGAATTTGGTCTTGGAATAGATTTAATATCTGTGAACGATTCTTTGCTCTCTGATTACATATTTTCTTTCATGAATTGCAGATTCAAATTCTTACCACATTTTGTAGATTTGTCTAGCTTGTTTGTGAAGAGGAGCTTTGGAAATAATGATCTTGAGGCACTAGTATTGGGGAGAACTAATTTATTTGATCATATAAGTACTTTTGCAAATCCTTTGAGACAATTTTCAAATTACTGTTTCTAATTCCTTGGAAATACATTGACTTGAAATTGTAACATATTTAATTCTATTTATACAGGAAAGATTTGTTTTGGAGGTTTGTTAATCAGCATCTATATACTTCTGGGAGAGGTATCATATTGGTTTGCAAAGCCTCACCCGTTTTCTAAAGTACAAGTATTAAAATCTGTGTAGCTTTTCCTAGAGTTTCAATGGTGAAATGTACAAATCTGTTCAGCTTCATTTCTTTTTAAAGGAGTCAAGAAACGTGAAAGTCTTTATCTGGAATAATCAGCCCAACTCCATCAGGTTGGAGAGCCTCTCATTCTCAAGCCCAGAGGGATTTTATTTTGGTGATGTTTGAATGTTTAAAATGCCTAATGTTTTTAAAGACCTTCTAAAACTTATAGCAGCATTAATTATCTGTACCAAAATGAGGACTCAGGGTTTTTCAATGATATAATAATTGTAAAATGGGACTGAAGTGAGAAGTAGTAAATTGAAGGGAACTTGGCAAACCACAGTTTTGCTCCTTGTGCTTTGGATTTTTATTCCACCCAATAGTCTTAGCTCAGTCTAAGTTACAGGATGTTCAGTGAGTGAGGTTGCTTTACCTAAATTTGTTTCTATTTTCTGTTTAATGGCAAGGTAAATACTTCTTTTTCTCTGCTTAGAACCTATCTGCTGTTCCTTGATTTACATGGTGTTTATTATTCAGGATACTCAGTTCCTCCACATACAATACAGAGTACAATCTGTACTTAGGCAGTGTAGATTCAGAATTGTCTCATTTGCAAATAACTAGTAACTCTACGTAAGTCTTGGATCTTCAGATTTGTAATTACACTCACTACTTTTTTGTTTTTCTTGTTGCCTGCCTAATATATTCCTACTTGTAAAGAAGATAGGGGTTTTTCCAGAAATAATGTATGATAATGTAATCAAAGCCAAAGTAAGATTTTCAGAAATGCTGATGGATTAAGTGTCTAATTTCCACTGTCTATCACTATAAATTATGTGTGGCCTTTAGAAATTTTTTGAAAAGTTCAGCTTTCATTCCTTGCAGTTGTCAGATACAAAACTGAATTAAAGCTATTTATAATCTTCAACTTCAAGTAACTCTCATCAGACTGGCTAGCACTACTTCTTGGGTGTGCATCCTCCAGAACATTTGTACAATCCAGTTGTTGCTCATAGCTACGAACTACTGGAAAGCTCCTCACTTAATCCAGCAGGTGAAAAACTACATCTTGAGCATTTCTGGGCTGCAGAGAAGAGTTTCAGTAGCCTCAGAAGGCACAAGATGTGTTTCCTCTTTCCTAAGAGTAACTGACTGCCTCTTCTATCCTGCAATCATTTCTAAATGTGCTTGCATTACAGATCTTGTTTTACTCCAAATATCTTCTGCTTTTTATGTTGCACGATATGACTGGATACAATGTGAGGAAATCAGTAAACTAAATACCAAATCACGTTTGTCCTGGGAGGCAAGATTTCATGATAATTTAGATTCTGATGAAGCAGGTAAAGGTTTAACACACTCTTCTAAAAGGAGTTCTATAAGACACTTGCTTTCATTGAGCTATCTGCTCATCAGGTGCTGCATTTGCTGAAAAATATTGTTTCATGTATGTAAAAATAAGAAGACAATTATTTAGTGAGGTATGTCATCAGTTGAATTTACTGTAAATTCAAAGTGGCGTGAAATGCATGATGAAGATGATAATGCTCGCTTACGTGGCAGTCTTTCTGCTGTCTGTTTACATACTATGCTATAAATTCTGTAGTATCTTTTCATGCTTTTATGTGTTTCAGAAGTTTCAAAGTTTCATAGTAAAAAGGCTTTACAGTACTTCTAAATATAAATAAGCTTAAAAATAAATCCTGCAAAACTGCAACGATCCATTTAATAAAATGCCCATTTTTATAAATGCCCTGAAATGAGTGGGTGAAAAATAGTGTGACACATCATGTGGGCTTAATTTGTTTCGTATAAATTTGCTGTGAAAGCTCTAGTTCAATATAGATAATGTGCAATCTGTTCTAAACATCCAGTTGTACAATAAGGGTAATTTGTGGGAGACAGTTATGGATCTCAAGAGCCCTTTCATCATGCAGGGTATTGAATTAATCTCCTCCTAAATGCTCATTCAGAAAGTGCCAGAAGACTGCTCTGTTTGGTTGCCATGGCAGATATTACTCTCCTGGCTCATTTGAGAGCTTCATTTCTATAACCTATGAGTGTTCTCAAGTTTATCAAAGCACTAAGTTGTAGTTATTCTGATTTTTGTTGTGGTGGACAGTTTCCTTCTGTCATATGCTTGCATTAATTTTATTCTTTAGAAATGTTACACAGTTTCTTTTTACCAGCTTGCTCTCTCAAACAGGACAATAACTTCCATTTGGAGACAAAAAAGGGCAAAAAGGTGTTTTGGACATAGAGTCTTATAGTCTTTTTTAGATAAAAGTAAAAAGAAATGAAAAAATGGGGTACCTGTATGCTGAGAGACTAGTGAAAATGGCAGAACTCCGATAAATACAGGTTGTAAACAGGGAAGGGAATAAAAATCAAGATTGGATTTTATCAAGACTGTACAGTGACAGATACTGTGAAGGAGATTGCACTGATTTCTTACACAAGAAACTTTTCCATTTGCATGTTCTGCCATTGCCATATGCTTATAGGCAGCAGAACTAACGAAGCCCAGTTTTCTCAGGTTTTATGTCCTGTGTTTCCTGATCCTATAGGCAGCTGTGCACATCCTCATTAAGCCAGTGGCAGCTACTCTGAGCTGCGATTCTGTTTCCAGTGATAGGCTGTAGGTTTGGATTTCCCTTCATACACAGCTACTGATTTTCGTAAGGTGAAGAGACACTTGGCATCCCTGAGACCTCTGCAAAGTTATGACTTCTGTTGAAATTGTCTGGTGGCTGGAAAGATACTTAGTGATCCCTTGCTCCGTGGCCCTGGCCCTTTAGATATCTAATTGAGGTGATTTTAAAGAAACATACTGTCTTTGTGAAAACTGCAGTTTTTAGGGGACAGTTGTTGGCCACCAGTGAAATTCCAAGACTTGCTTGAATTTTAGGGTTATTGTTTAATAATTATTCTGTAGTAATGCATGCTGTCAGTTCAAGGTGTGTGATTATGTTACTTGCTTGTTCAGATGCCTGTTACAATTTGGATGACCAAGTGCTTTGAACACTTCAGCTTCAGAATTTATTTTTTTATTTAACTCTGGTGTTTTGGTTACTCAAGAGAATTATATTCAATATAAGCCTGTCAGTAAGGAGATAATAGGGTAATAAGTCATCAGAATTTTCCAGGAGATACTTGCCTGCATTTACTTACCCAGCTACACCTACCAGTGTTTGAATTAGTGCTGAGTTCATGGGAAATTCTGTGGTCCTGACATCTAAAAAGTAACCCTCTTGTTTGCTACCCTATTGCCAAACTCTGCTCTTCTAGAGACATCCAGAAGCAAAGCTGTTCTTGGCAGTCCTGTGTCAGCTGTGCAGCTGAAAAACTCTCAAGTCTTAACTCCTAATCAACTGTGAATATGTGGGAGGATACTGCTTTGAATCAGAGTCAGTGTGAATGATCATGTGGACAGGCATTGAAGGGAGGAAGGGAAGCTACCCATTAATAACTGGAGTTGTCAGAAGTGTTTTGTTGATATGCAGATCTACCATTTACCTGCTTCCAAGTCCTTTAGTTTAGCATGAGGGGACAGAGCATACATAAACTCTTCAGATACTGGATTCTGCACTTTGTTACGAATATGCACCACAGTAGGAAACTGTGTGGATGGCATGTGTTAGTCTTCCTGGGAGAGGAGGTTTAGTGTGTGCACAAAACCTCAGGGGAAGGCAGATATTTAGAGAATTGAGAAACTCTGAGTAGATTTTATATGATAAAGCAGTGAAAATTGATTAATTACGGTTGTATTTTCTCCTTAAATCAAATCTGTTTCTCGCACAAGATTATGGAAAATGCCATTCTGGCCAGAACCTACATGTAGTTCAGACTGCCAACAAATCTGTTAAGAGACCATCCCATTGAAACAGCAGCTGAACTATGAAATGGTTGAATTGTGAAGTGATTGAACAAAGAAAAATTAATATAAGAAAGTTAGTCACAGTAACATGAGGGGGTTTTCAATATGCAAGCAAAATAGGAAGCACTTTAAGTGGAGCAAATAAGTCCTGATGTGCTTATGAAGGATGTGGGGGGTTTTTAACCTAAATGTCTGCAACAGCCAAAATACCAAGCATTGCCTGTTCTTCCATTGTTTCTTGCTCTGCAGAGCACCATAAAGACAGGATTTCTGGTGCATTTGAAGGCTCATACACTTCTGTGGAAAAGCAGCAAGGCTTGACATTTGAGAAATTCGAGAGGTTTTGTGTTCAAAGAAAGCTGGTTGGGGTCAAAGAGCATGTCAATCCTTAATTAGTATTCATCCTTTTAAGTTAGCATAGTGAATATTTTCGATTCTAATTGCCTAGTGTGTAATTAATTCATCATACACTATGCTGTAAAAATGGAAATATTTCTTTTGACAAGCTGAAAATACAATTTTTTATTATTCATACAGACAGTACTATATTGGATGTTGTATGTAACAGATTATAAAGTACTAAAATGTATTCTCGGGTAATTTAGCAAGCAGACAACAGTGGAGTTCCTTTAACCTTCTCTTTCTGAAGTAAGTATTAAACTGAGGTGACATTTTATAATTTTGTCTGCTCAGTATATCATTCTGCTAAGAACTTTCTGAAATCCTGGGGCACGTACTGCACCTTCCTATAGAGAAGCATCTATACGTCATTGCATGTGTATCAGTCTCAGTGTTGCTCTTTTATAGAAGTAATGTTATGTTGCTGCTCTGTGTTTATTTAATAAGAGACTGAAGTCTCCAGTATTCCGAGGGAATTTTCATAAAAACCAAATTCATTTATGTACAAGGAAAGCAACACACTATTATATAAATGGCTGTGTGCTTAACCAAAAGAGTAAGTTTTCCTGTATGTGCTCTTAGGATTGGTTCCCTTTGATGTGCAGCTCTATGAAAAACAAGTAACAGGGCATGGGGTGACAGGTAGCTCGTGTGCAAAAGGAAGCACTGTTTAGAGCAGATCTTTTGGGGAGATAATGCCTTTTTTGCTTCTGAGAAGCAGGCTGTCGGGAGGTTTCAATGCTACTGTTAGGCTCTGCATACTAAACCATGCTGTTTAAGATGCCAGCTCATATAAAACGGATTAGAGAAGCTAGGAGGAAAATATCTGCCAAAAAACCTAAATTCAGGCAGATACTTTTTAAAGCTTTATTGTATTTTAAAGTTTTAGTAAAATAAATAAAAATTAAATGGAAAAGCAGGGTTGAATCAAATAGAACATTTTATAAGTTAAGGTACTGTAATACTCTTTTTCTTTCTTTTTCCTTTTGTTTCTGTTGACAACAAGTAAAACTTCAGCTATCATTTCAGAGCAGTTGTGCTTCTGTCGTTCGCTAGGTTATTCACCCAGTAATAGGAGCAACGTGCACTACTTCTGGCTATATATCCTCTGAAATAGATAGAAAACAGAAAGATTTGCTTTTGTGAGAAGCATTTGGGGAATCTGAAGTTTATTAGTTTAGGTGCCTTGTTTGGTTTTGGATTGGTTGATTGGTTTTTCTTCCTCATTTATAGGCGCTGCTGACCTTTTTTTTTTTTTGAGAGTGCTTTAGTTCCTGAGTCTTTGTTAAGGTTGTGTAGCCAATCTATGATTTTTTTGTCTGATCAACTTCTTCTCTTAGGAAAATCTTCTTTTTTCTTTTTATTTGTTTCTTCTGATGATAATAGTACTATTCATAATTCAAGGATTTTTTTTCTCTACTATCTCCATTTTTGTTTCGTGTGGAATAAATTACAAAACTTCCGAAAGTCTGAAGAATGTGGAATGTGTGTAGAGAAATGAGCCATAGCCTGATCTATCTACCTTGTTATCTCAGAGCAAAGCTGTCCCAGAGCAATATATATGGCAATAGTGCACTTCTCAACTCAAGAGTCTGCTTCCTTTCTGTGACCTCTCCTTGGTCCCTCAGAGCAGAGGAGGCAACATTTAGAACATGTCTTGTTGGGCCAGAAATGGTTATCTTATCAGACACTGAATGTTTGGTAGGGTATTGGCTTATTACAAAAAAAAAAATACAAGCCAGAAAGGACCATCTCCCAGATAAAACTGTGGAATTAATTAATGGGGCAGTTGAGCAGAAAGGATGGAGAGGTAAAGAGAATAATTATCTCTTTTTAAGAGAAAAAAAAGGAAGGAAAAAGCCAACAATTCTAAAACCCCAGGAAAAAGTAACAAGGATGTTCAACCTGATAAAGCAACAACTTTTCAAAGATGAAAACCAGTTTTTGATACTAAAACAAGTGCTGTTTTCATCCTGGAAAAAAGAAGGCTCTGGATGATCTAATTGTGGCCTTCTAGTACCTGAAGGGAGTCTACAGGGAAGATGGAAAGAGACTGTTTACATGGGCATGTAGTGATAGGACAAGAGGTAATAGTTTCAAATTGAAAGAAAGTAGGTTTAAATTATGTATTAGGAAGAAATTCTGTACTATGAGGATGGTGAGGCACTGGAACAGGTTGCCCAGAGAAATTGTAGATGCCCCATTCCTGAAAGTAAAGGCCATGCTGGATGGGGCCTTGAGCAACCTGGTCTAATGAAAGGTGTCCCTGCCCAGGGCAGAGGGATTGGAACAAGGTGGTCTTTAAGGCTTCTTCCATTTTGAGCAATAGTATTGTAATGTTGTCCAGATTGGTTGATCAAACTTTCACGGATATGACCAATTAGAGTTTCTTTGAAGACCTGTTAAAAGTTTAAATTTCAGAGCAGAGAAAATACTTTGCAGGTTTAGCAGACACATGCAGGCCTGGTGACTCCATAACTTTTGATAGGAAAAAAATAAGAAAAAGTGGAAGGATTTAAAAAGTTTTTGTAATTATTTTGGTAATCTTCATCTAGGTTATGATACATCTGCCAGAATGGATCACCAAACCCAGATTTTTAATATTCAGGTCAGACTCTGAGACACAAGAGCTGTGTGTTAGGGAACTATTTATTCTTCAGTGTTTATTTAGTTGTAGCACTTAGAGGGCTTAAACACATTAAGACTTCCGTTGCCTTAGCTCTCTATAAAAATGCACAAGCATTAAGTTCCTGCCCCAGAGGTGTTTTTGGGTGTCTGTGCTGCAGGTACAGGTCACCATCTGCTTGCCCATGCAAGTTTCAAAAGCTTTGTACAATTCTGCCTGTGCATTGCTTTTGGTTACCTAGGAAGAAAAAAAAAAAAGACTTTAAAAAGTTTAGGCAGCAACACAGCCCTAGATGTTTAAGGACAATTTTACATGCTGTTGGAAGAGCAGGACTGCCCATAATAGCAGGGATTGCTAGATATTTGTTGAAGAGAAGTTCTGTGTTTGAATAGTTTGAAATAAATTGAATAACTAAGGAGGTCTGTTTCTGTGAAAGGGGTGGAGGTTGTTACCAGCATCTTCTTGAGCTGGTGGATTTTTTCAAAAGGTAAGGTTACTTTTATATATAGAAGAGTAGAGTAAATCTGCTAAGTAGATAAGATTCTTGTGACTCTTGGTGCTTCCTATTCCTGACTTGAGAAATTCTATCAAATTAACCAGCCTTTTTTCCTCTTTGGGGAGATGGGAAGATCTGCTCTTAACACATGCTAGCTTACATTTGGTAACCAGCTGTGAGGGAGATTCTTAATGAAATGAAAGACAGATGGGTTTGGGTTGGTGGAAGTACTGTTGAGTAAACTCAGAATTTAACTGGTCTGCCAGTTGGGAAACAATCTTAAGTAGCTAAATTAGACTCACATGTGGCAAGAAGACACCTTTCTTCTGCAGGTGGGACACACCCAGAGCTTCCCTTACTTGTTTTTAATATGGTGATGTTGAAATTACCAGCCCAAACCATTAATTTGTTTTTCCAGTAACTTCTCTGGGAGTGATCTGTCCTGATGAAAGTGTATGAAAGTGTAGCGAACAATTAAAACTTTGGAGCAACAATTAATGGGAGTAGTTGCTTACTTGCTATATCAATTAGTTTTAAGCTTATCGCATTAATAGGGAGAATTTTCATCTCTGCTTCACAAACGAGATTATTTTTAATGCCACTGTGAATCTTCCAGTTTGTTGCATAAGCATGTGAGACAAGAGCATTTATAAGGGTCATAGTGATTCTGAGCTGTATTTTCTTTTCCGTTTTTCCACTGATCAGCAGAAATCATGAAAGGAGATTCAGCCATTCACTAACACAGGACAAAACCCTCTTTTCTTCTTTTTAGTCAAACCCCTGCAGATTTCAGAAGAGAGAAAACTTATTTAAGGTGGTATTTATATATTTATTCCCCGATAGTATTAGTGATTATTCCCATGTCACAGAAAGATGAAACAAAGTCAAGAAGCAAGTTCAGCAGTTGGCAATTTCCATGGGATATATTTCTTTGATCAAAAGTTAATAGGAAGGCAAAATTCTGATATAATTACTTGAAGGTTATTTATATAAGATTCATACCGACTAATATAGAGTGACATATATAATACATATTTTAAATTAGTGCTCAGTGCTGATTAGTCTTTAGTATATATTGCCTGCTGAAAAACTCTTTTGCTAGACTGAAGGGTGAATTCCCTATAACATTATGGTAGCAATATTGGCCGGTTACCAAATTTCAGAGTTGCAAATGAGGAAGGCATCAAGAGAATTTTCAGGATAGCAAAAACTAGCACATGGAAACCAAAACCTAACAGCCTTCCATTAATATTGTGGATAATGCCCCTTTAAACACAAACGCTGTTAAAGTCCTCTTTATGAATGCATTTTCCTTATTTTTTAGATAGATAAATAGAGGCAGTATACAGGTACAGAGAGAGAATGAGAATCTGGGTGTCTGGATTCTATTCAGGTCCTTGGTAGATGCATTCTTACACTGGCTTACTGTAAACCACAACCTTTGCTGTATTTCCTTACACCACTAATAATTACTGTAATTTCCTATTAATTAGAGGAAATTATGTGCTGTCATTTTAATAGGTAAGAGATATTTGCTTTAGTTTATTGAAGAAATACTTTGCTGTGGTTGTGAAATGTTACTGTTTTAGAAAAGGATGTAACTAATGGCCATGGTTCTTGCAGTTCTGCTGGTCCTATAATGGTGTGTCTTTACTTTCTGATTGTTTCCAGTGCCAAGAAGGAAGTAGGAGAATGTGAGCACTGACATATTATCAAGCGCGAAGTCCAGAAAATGGATTTCTGCAGCTTGTTAATATTTTGCAATTATTTGTCCTGCCCTAGCTTGCGTATTTGATTTGCCCTGAAGGATCTGTGGAAATGTGTGTTCACCTTCCATCTTATACCATCACATAAATTTGCTGTGAATTAGCTAGGTGACTCACTGGATAATATTGACTCACTTTACTGATGCAAAATCATATGATGTTTTCAGCATTAATTTAGGGTCTTTTCACAGCACTTACTGCTATGTTTGTTAAAATACGGTTGGTTTGACAGATGTAACAACCTATTTCATAAATGTCTTACTACAAAATTTACAACAAAACATATTTTCTCACAAATGGTTATGTTGTACAGTGTTTCTATAGCAATCGACAGTTTTGATGTACTACAGCTAATATGTTGAAGAGAAATTACTTTAAATGTTTGTGTTGCATGCTAGATAATATATTTGTTGTGATAAAGTTGAGGAATAGGAGTGTGATGGTACTGGCAACCCAGGGTATCCAGTAAAAGCACTTTGCAATGTATTACAGACATTCCAAAGCCAAGCCTTGAGGTCTGATAGAATTAAATTAGTGTGGCAATTTAACATGAATCACAATAGTTAATCCCCCAGTGCATGCTGAAGCTGGCACCATTAGCTCTAATTTCCACTGAAGCAAAAGAAGAAGGTCAGTCTAGAACAGCAGCTGGACTGGAGCTGCATATATCTGTTCTACACAGTCATTTCTAGGCTTCAATTTGTTGTCCTGCTTTATCCAGCCCCTCTGAGCAGAGCCCCAAAGCAGGGCTGTGCTAGCAGTACTTTGTCCTTCCTGTGGTTCCCACTGCTCCTGAAAGGCAGAGCAGGATAATGGGAGTGGGAGGAGGAGTGTGGCTCTCTTCCCGCCGGGAAGCTGCCAGCCTCCAGGGCCAGTGTGCTCGGCAGTTTTTCTGCCAGCAAATCTGAACCTTACCCACCTGTGAACCTAAAGGCAGAAGGGAAAGATTTCTCATTTTGAAGGAATTGAGAGTGAAAATAAAAGGGAGAGGGCACAGCTAGGACAGCAGAACAGTGGGGAATCCACAAGGAATAAATAAGGAAAGGGAGTAAAATGCTTTAATAAATAAAAATTATTTAAGGAGATTAAAAAGCAGAAAAAATAAGGAGGAGTGTTACCAAGGCATATGAAAATTGACTTATTCTGTGCATGGAAAGCTTGCATAGACATAAGGTTCACAGTAAAAAATAATTGCCATGCATGACCATTTTTTGTAATCATTTAAGTTTTGTTTAGAAGGTAACAATTTTAACACAAAGTTCTGAACTTAAAAACCACAATGTTATTAAAATAAATTCTTATAAATGTAGATGTATTTTATATAATGCATGTACTCTGCCTTTGTGTGTTGTATTGCACAAAATTTAAACTAACAGAAAGAAACTGGGATTTTAGGGTTGGCAAGGCATGAAAATAAGAAATAAATAATAAAAATAATAAAATAATAAAATTTAATTGTAAGAAATAATTAATCAATTTTTTCAATTTAAACTCCATCCCAAAATATTTTTCTGTAGTTTCTCTGTACATAGCATAGGGTGTTCAAAGGCACTAAAGCAGATCTCAGAGTAAATGCTAATACTCAATGTATCTACAGGTCGTTGTTTGCCTTTATATTACAGAGCTGCTTAAAATCTCATCTCTCTTCACACTGAAAATAATTGCTCTTATGCAGCTTTAATTTGCTCTTTATTGCAAAAGAATTACATAAAGCTTTGCAAAGAAATTGCTGATGGTATTAGAGGCAGAAAGGCACAGAATTTTGTGAGGGTCTCTGATAAAGTGCAGGTAGCTCTGAGCAGGGGGCTGTGGAGACAGAGCACTACATCCCTTCAAAACAAAAGTGGTGAGCAGCCTACAGCAAAGAGGTTTTCTTCCTACTAATGTGCTGGAAAAAGGGAAAAAGCATTTTGTTCACTCATAACACAGGAAGCCTGTAAAGAGAAAGTGAGAAAGTCAGGTTTCATTGAAGTAAAAGAGAACTTTGCCTTCATGGAAACCAGACCTTTACCCTTTGCTAGGTTGTTCAAAATTGCAACAGGCTTAGCAGGGCAATTCATAAAGATTATAAATTTATAAATATTTCCATACCTATAATTTAGGACTGTGTAAACTATTAGAACTTTACTTCTGTTGAAGAAATGCAGTTATAAACTACGAAACCAACTTTCTACTCTCCTACCTGCTTACTAGACAGTCTTTTGTAGTAGAGTGAGAGTAATGCTCTGTGTCCAGTTGTACCTCTTCAGTTTAGTAAGCTGTCCTTTCTGTATGTTTATATTTGCACACTGGTACCAAACGCTCTAAAGTGGCAATATGCAGATGTCTAGGATGGAGTGAAAAGTAGGAATAACATTTATTTCCCCATCCTCTGCCTGGGCTTAGTTCAACAACTTCCTGAGCCAGATTAAACCATAAATCCACCGTAACTAATTTGAGTGACTGACTTTATCTGATCAGACGCATACTGACTTAAATATAGATTTAAGAACAGATCAATATCCTGTAATCAATTGATACTTATGTTTGGCCCAGTGTTTAAGGGAAACCTATTTCTTTCCATGGGTGTATAGTCTTCCCAAGAAGCTGGGAATGTAGCAGGAAGGAATTTGCCTTTTCACAGGTATCTCTGGCGAAGGAAGAAATTCTCTCAGTGGTGCCATTGCCATTTTGTAAGTATTTAAAGACCTATTTGACACACTTTAAAATTCATAGAGTTGATTGCTTCAGAATATAAAATTACTGTAACTAGAAATTGTTTACTGGCTCTGTGTTGATTATTTTTCACTAGACTGTAACTAGGCAATTGCAGAGCCTTCACAGGAAGTAGAAGAGAACTTGTCTTTGAAGAGAAAAGCAAGAATGAAAGTATTAATCAAAATTATATTGTAATAATGTGCTTGGGTCAGAAGAGCCTCTGCAGGGGAGGAAAACAAATAAGATTGCCTGGCAGGTCCCTTTGTTGCTGGCCTTGTACTCCTTGCCTAATAAACTCTTGAGTAGAATTGAGACTAGTTCTTCAGCAAATAATCTAAACATTGATTAGTTTTTCCTACTTTACTGCATAATTTTTTTTTTAATACTGTGGTAACCGTTACTTTAGAATTAAACTTACTTTTCATACTGATACAACAGATAAACAGGCAAGTTTTCTCTTAGAACTCCCTTCACAACAGTGGTTACTTTTCCTATGTGTCTATCCAGGACTGAAGTCTTATTTCTCAACATGTAGCTTTTACTTCAGATATACTATAAAATTTTCTACTTATATTTTTCAGACACTTGATTTCTCTGGCATTTTCTGATATATTTGTGAGGCTGAAGTTTCTTGCCTGCCACAAAGAAATGTGAATTTTGTACTTGCAGCCTTGTGGCTGCTGTGTGGTAGCAGGACAGAGGGCAGTCATGTCCCTAGCAAACTTTTCTGCTTATTTATGTCAGATTTATGTCACAGATGGTAATTTCCAAAAACAGTGCCTGAAGTTGGGTTCTTAGCTTTATATCTGGAGGCTGATCTAGATTACCCAGTGAATGTCCTGCATAGAGGACTTCTTATATTGTTACTTGTTTTATTTGAAAGCAAGTTGGGCTCTTTATGACTCCACAAATTAGCAAATTTGGAGAGAAATGTGAGTCCAGGGTAAAACTGAGACCAACTGGGCTTGGGCTGGGGCTATCCATGCCTTTGTGTCCACTGGCAGAGCAGAGGGTGGGTAGAACTTAAGTAGTGCTTAGCTGTTGGGATTTACGTGCCTGGGTTCCAGGAGTGGCCAAATTTGTGTCCAGAAAGTAGTGGAATGTAGTTTTTTGTCTTCTGAGGGCTGAGCATAATTCATTTTGAGGGACTGTCTCTATTTTTCACACAGTCTGTTCCCTGCTGTTGTATGGATTACAAGGAGACACGTTCACGCTCTTTGAGTTTTTCCTCTGCTCATTTTGTGGCATTAAGTAGTTTAAACCGGTCTCTTGCCTTTTGTGCAGTAGATTTGCTAAAGGATGTTGGCAAGAGCTGTGGGTTTTGGCCTGTGCAATACCGGAATTGATGCTGTGTGGTCTCCCCTAGCTAAACCTCTGTGATGTGAGTTTATGCATTCGAGGGAGGCTTGTGTCTGTAACCCAGCAGGTTCCTTCTTCCAGCTTTAAGCTGGGAAAATCAGAAGCACAGAGTTACTCTGAAACATATCTTCTGCAGAAGCTGTAGTGAGCTGTATATTTTTTCCATCACCCAAGCACTTGGCCACTCAGGCAGCGTGAGGAGGAAGGACTGTCACTGTCCCCCTGCAGTGCCACCGACTGCCTTCAGGCCCTTCACCGCCACTGCCCGTGTTGCTTCAGAGGCTCTTTGGCAGCTTTCACTGTACCCCCTCAATCATGAGGCAGTGACTGCAAGGCATGTGAGCTTAAATGGTAAATCGGTGCATATCGAGCCGCCTGGTTGTTAGCCAGGCTTTTACTGCTGTCACAGAACCACAGGGTGGGTCAGTCGGAAGAAACCTCTGCAGATGAGCTAGTCCAACCTCCCTGCTCAAGCAGGGACCTCTGGAGTATGCTGCTTAGGACTCTGTCCAGATGGCTTTTGAGTATCTCCAGAGAAGGAGATTACAGTTGGTATAAAGCTAACACAGCTATGTCTGCAGCTAAGCTTCAGTGTCAGCCATATCCATATCCATATCCATATATTCGGAATTTCTGTCCAGAAGTCTCATTAAACTCTCCAAGTGCTGGGTGTTTCTCTTCCAAAGGGTGTGTGCCTGCTCAGGGACATCCTGCTTAGTAAATAAGCTTGTTAAACTTCAGAGAGGCAGAACAGTTTGGTTTGGTTTACTTATTTTCTCTTGATGGTAACTAGTAATTGCAGGCAGGTAATTAATATCCTCCAAAACCCCTGAGAAAATAAATTATATCACTGCTCACCCTGAAACCATTAAAGCATTGTTGATGTGCTGTTAACCTAGGGGCCAGCTGCACCCTTAGACCATAGTGATGTCTGTATCCCCCAGGGCACAAAACTAAAGAAATGTGTGCGGGACTGCACAGTCCATCCCTCCCCTTTGATATGTCATCAAGGTCATGTCACATTGCACATTTTTGCATCATTGCTTTCATAGCCAGTCGATAGTTTCTGACTCCAAAATCTATTGACGAGATGCTGAGTGGGTGAGAGGTAATTGCATAAGCTAAAAGGGAGAGCATCCCATGGGCTTGGCTGGCATCCTGTGAGGGTGGTTTTGGCACACACTCCTCATCGGGCATTCAGACATGTTGTTTAACGTTGTGTATTTATCTGTCACTTCACAACTACGTGGCCAGTTATGCTGAAAAAAGTTAGGAAATATGAGCTACACAAGGACAAAAATAATATAAATATTTTGGGGGACAGAATGCATAAGCTATATCCTGAGGAAAATACTATTAGACTGTCTTGTGTGACTTCCACTATTCTTCATTTTTCTACTGTCTACTGAAGTAATTTAAGGTTCAGCAAAGGGTGACTAATACTGTAAGAATATTGTAATGAGTATTAATTAATACTTTGCAATTTAAATCAGAGACAATCTGAAGTAGATTAGAAAAAAAAAATCTTAGGAAAAAAAAATGTACTACAAATGGGGTTGCTTTGCCTGCTGTTCCTCACAGCGCTGTTAATCAGGCACAGTACTCCAAGGTACAAATTATGTGATTCTGCAAGTTTTCCTGACTTTGCACTTACTAATTTTGCAAACCTATTGTTTCATTAACACTGGCTTTGTACTTGGTATTCTATCTTGAATTCGTCATACAAGAAAGGAAAGAAGAGAATTTTTCTTTTTTTTTCTTTTTCCCGTTACTTTCTGTTTCTTGTAGCAGATCCCCACTCTAGGTCTGCGGAGTCCAGGCAAACTTCCTGTCACAATTCCTGTAGAAAAAACTATTAAAATCTCTCAACCTGGGAGGGACCTCAGAAGGTCAGTAGTCGTACTTCCTGTTCAGGATAGGATTGGCACCAAAATTAGACCCCAGGGCAGTAGGGGGTGGGGTTTCCTGTCAGATGCTTTGAGGACAGAGACTCCAAAACTTCCCTGGGCCCCTGCTGCAGTGCTTAGTTATCCTTGTAGTGAATGTTTTGTGTTGGGGCTTTCTTGGCTTATTTTTTAGTGACCACTTCATTTCTTGTTCCCTGGCTGTGCACCCTGGCCAAGACCCTGATTCCATCTTCTTGCTGACCTCCTTGTAGATACCGGCAGGTGTCTCAGGGCATGTGCATCACCTCCCTGCCCATCTTGGATTCCATAGTTAGGCTTGCCAGAGTTGATCAGTAGCCTTTTTTTGCTGGAGTGCCTAAAACTAGATATGATCTTTCAGGTGCAACCTAGAAATAAGGAGATTAGTAAATATTCCTCAAAAATTTAAATTACTGTAATTGCTTACAGTCCTTGTGAGAGTGACAATTCAGGATTTGTTTCTTTGTTATCTTCAGTTTGAAATTCTTCTTGCTTCCTTATGAAAAATCTGCATTTGACTGTTTAATGCTCATGTGTGGCTTTCCTTTATAGGGACTTGTTTCTAACCTTTATAGGGGTTGCAGCATCACAGGGCCATTGGTCTTAGTTCTGGGAAATAAGGAAGTTGTGATATTGTTCCTACAAATCTTTTGTCATATTACTGAAGTAGGGGAGAAACTGTATTCTGGAAATCAATAGCTTTCAAGAAGAATGAGGAGTTGTGCAGGATGACTTAACTGAATAAGCATTCAGTGTTAAGTTGTGGCTGTGTGGTCCTGGGATTGTACTAGTGTACTAATACAGGGACTGGTTATTACTGCTGTCAAGAAGCATCAGTTACCATCTCCAGCTAAGGAAACAAACAGGTTGCTGGAAAAGTGGTCAGAGTCAGAAATGCAGCTTAAAAGTAACCTCAAGCCTGGAGTCCTTAAGCACCATTCCCTGCAGAGTGTTCAGTGTCATAGACAAAAACCTTGAGGGAAGATTTGTGATTCTAGGTACGAAGTTACCCTAACCTTACACCATTATAATCAGTGAGAACTAATTTCCATTAAATAAGCTTTTAAACCTTTACACAGAATAAAGAAGAGACTTACTGAGTTTTGAAGTGGGTGTTAATTTGCCTCTTCTATAACTGGTTGGTACTTATAGATTAAGCTGATGCAGTTCTTGAGACAGCTCAAGAGCCAAAAAACTATTGTTGTGATTAGACACCATTACCAAAGAAGAATTTAATATATATCTCTTTTCCTATTAAAATTAATGCTAGAAAGTGGGAAAGATACCATGTACCACTGCTCTTTCTAACTGCTTATGAGCTGTTCCACATGATGGATACAGGAAAACCAGAAGATGGGGTTGCTGATAAAAAGCATCTGCCTTCATGTATTCTTATATTTAGTATAAACTATTTACATGTCTGTTCTTTATATGTACAAACTTATGTGTACATTGAATATACCGGTGGAAAAGCACCAAACCAGTGAGTCACTGCATCCTGAGTACTTTGGTTTTCACTTTTAAATCCTTTCTGTTTTTAAGTTGTTTTCCTCAGGTTGTGGTTGAACTGTCAGTTGGCATTAACGCATTGGTAAAATTAGGAGTAGTTAGAGGCTGGCTTAAAAGATCCGAGCATAACTGGAAAATAAGAGTGTTGTAAGCATCTGACCCAGAGCTCAGCAAGGGCAGTAAATCAGCATTAAACCAGCAAAGGCTGTTAGTGCCTGTTAAATGTTGGCTGTCCCGCAGAAACCATAAAGGAAAGCTGAGAGTGTTTGATTAGATTATGAGTGTGTGCAAAACCAACACTGGGACAGCAGGAATGCTGCCTTTCCTCTATCATCCTCTGGTGCAGAAAGAAGGTCACAGATGGATTGGCAAGGTGGGGGTGTGAGAGGCAGCTCCTGCCTCTCAGCCCAGGTGCAGAAGGAAGCCACGAGCTGGGACATGCAGAGTCCTGGCCCAAAGCAGCTCCTCAGCCCTGGGCACAGGGCTTGCAGAGCAAGGTGGGCCATGGCCCTTCCTCCTGCCACATGGAAACATCCTGTATTTCCAGCGAGGCTGTGGCTTGAACCAAGCCCTGGCACTGCTGCTGGTAAATCCCTTGCCAGCTCCTCAGGTTTTGCTCTAGTTGAGGTCTCTGGTGCTGCTGTGTATTTCTGTTATTTCATGTTTGTAGCTATTTAATTTTGTATTTTGATATTGTTGGCAGCACTAAATCACATGTTTAGACTTCCATAGCCCCTCTAACTGGAGAACTACCACAGCCATACCCTGTACACTGAAATTGGTGTTTCTGGTTGTGAGCGAGCCCACAAAGGAAGTAGCCTGATTTCCATGCTTGGTATGCAGCTCTCTTTGTGGTGTGAAAGTATCTGTTCCATTTTAATAAAGTCCTTTCAGAAAATTTAATGTGGAAATGTAGGGAAATCTAAGTAATTGGTAAAGCCTATTTTAAAAACCACATTGAAAGTTTTTTGCTGTTTCTCCTGGAAGTACTGTCTAATTACATTGCATGCGCTTTACAAGGAAATTTAAACTTAATAAAATGGAAATAGCAAATCTATTGAATTACAGCAGATAAATATTTTAGAGCATTTCCTTGCAGTAGAATTTTGGGATAAACAATGCTGTAGCCCCACTAAAATTATTACTAGTTTAAATGTGTTTCACTCATGTATTGCATGCATAGGCTGCTGTTGCTAAGGGATGCTGCATAAAACAGAGCATTAAGTATAAACCTTTCACTAGTAACTCTCAGCTGATAATAAATCAAGAATGGCTTCTTGAGCCAACTAATTTCTGAGCTGTGCCTCTGATTAGTTCACAGAGACTTTTAATACCACTCAAATGAGCATTTTTTGTCATTATGTATCTAGTAGGTTTAACAAGGAGATCGAGGCATTTTTAATACCTCTTTTCCATATTTTTAAAATACTTCTTAAAGCTTACAAAGAAATGTCTTTTTGATGGGAGAGCAGTTAATTCAGCCCCACAGGTTTCCCAGTGAACCTATTGGAGCTGTCGGGGGAAAGTGATCTTAGAAGGCACTTCATCAGTTTCCTTTCTCAGCAATAAAAATTTTAAAATACACTCCCTTTCCCATATGTTGCCTCAGAAAAATATTTTCCCATTGAACAGGAACATTTACTTTCACAGTAAAAAATGAAAGAAAATTTAAAAATTCTTCAGCCTGAACTTGGCAAAGAATTTCTCTGTTTATAGGTGCCACCACATGTTGCTTGCCCAAGTGATAGCTCTTGGGGGAGCCTGCTGCTGCCAGGTACTGCCAAATACATTTTGCTATTAGAAACTATAAAGAAGAAATTAAATACACAGCTCTTGGGGTTCTCACGTGGCTTATGATTTGTTTCCTGAAATATGTGTATGACTGCATTTGGACTGATTTTGCCCAGGCCTTGTGTGCCATAGCAGCATGTGAAGCTATTTTAAGAGGTCTGCTGGCCTGCTCAAGAAGCTGGGATATTTGTTCGTTTATATCATGTATTTTAAATACGACAGCATAAGACTGCCAGCACAAGACAATCCTAGTTTAAGATTAGCTCAGTTAAAATTAGGAGTGCCTTCAAAAATAAATGAGAGTGGTCCAGCTTGTACAGAGTTTTTGGACAGATTACATTTAGTCTTCATTAGCGCTCATGTGCTTGGTTTTTTTCCAGACTTTGGCAAGCCCTGCAGAGATCAGAGAATAGAAATACCTTTCCAGTCTTCTGCATTCCTCATCAATCCTCATATAATTACACCAGCACTAAGAATTTTAAAAAATCATTCTAAAATAAGATAATTAGGTTTGTATTTGATGAATCAGGAACTGAATGAAGGTGCTGTCTTCTGCTTCTATGTTTTTGCAACAGGAGGAAAAGTCACTTTAACTACAGATGCTGTAGTTTTATTGAGACATTAATTTAAGTAAGTGAATCAGGATGTAGAAGAGGAATCTATCTGTATTCCAGCCTTTTGCTGTGGCTTTTTTCCCTGCACTGTTGCTATGGAGAAGCATATAAATATTTGTATCACAAACTAATTTTACTTCACTTATAGATGGCATGGAAATGCAGATAAAAAAAGGCAAAGAAAAGTTGTTGTAGCTGTGATTTAGCATGCAGAGTAGTGTTTTGGAATAGGTCAAGGCCCAGACTAGCAGCAAAGAAAAGGTAGAAGGTGCTGTGTTGAAGCATCTGACAGCTTTATATCCCATGTTGTGGGATAGAAACTAAACGATAGTGTACACTTTATTTGCAGTTTAGTCTCTTCCAATTTTGTTGTAGCATTACTAGATACTTATCTTTCTAATAGCTCATATGTCATAGGCCATTTCTATGAGACCAAAGAGAAATGTAAAAGAAACAACTTCAGCTCAGTAGCACACGTCCATCCTCCACTGGGGGAATGATACAGAACCCACACAGCGGCTTAGGAGTTGAAAGCTGCATAAATAGTTTCTTCATATGATCACTCACATTTCTTCTCGTCCAGCCTTTTCCTTTCCTTGTCTGCCAAATTGCCTCCAAGGAGGCAGTGATGCCAGGCATGAGTGAATTCCAGCAGTGCTGTGCCCTCCTTGCCTCTGCTCCTCAGCCTGTCCTTTGGGCTGGGCTCTCGTCTCCTGCCTGTGACTGTTGCCTCTGCCTTTTTTCTTCGAGGACTTCAGTCACTCTGACTATTTCTTGGTATATCAGGGCGGTTCCAGCCTTCCAGACATTGCCAGGCCCTTGGCTAACAAGCCCCAGGTGATGTGTGAGAGATGCCTTCGGCCCAGTTTAAACTCCTTCTTGTTGCCTCTGTAAGTCCTGAAACTTACAGTTCTGTGTTAGGAAACATTCTCTTTATCAAGAAACTTCACAGAGTGGCTCTGTTTTCTCTTACTCAGCAGGTATATTCATCACCTGGATTGTTATCCTGGTTTCACATGGAGATCTCTCTGGTGACATCCTAGGATAATGAAAACAAAACTGCTTATCAACAGGATTGGAAACAACACGTATTGCCACAGCAGTCTGTTAGCTCCTTCTTATATCACAGGATTTTTTTACTCAATTCAACAACGACAACAAAAGAAATACTGAATAACAGTTAACAGATTGTTGCAAAGGGAAGTGGAGGCAGCAGTTTGTCAGTTCATTGACCTTTTGAGATCAGCTTAAAAGCCTAAATATTTAAGCCTAAATGACTTTCATGTAATGCATTATTCATCACAAAAATAATTAACATACAAATCGCATTGCTATTCGATGAATGTTTTGGTGGACAAAAGTAATGCCTCTGTTAAAATTGTGTATTTTTTAAAAATCAGACATGACAGACTGGTGGTTTTGGCTTTTAAATGTTGAAGCTCTTTTTTTGGTGTGCTTTTATGACTCAGTTGGACACTGGAGTGCCCTGCTTTGGGCTCTGGCTGGTTTGTGTAATTCCTCCTGCTGCCGCTGTACTCAGCGTCTCTCGGTGTTTCTCTCCCTGGCAGCAAATGAAGCTGGCGGCGGAGTCCCTGAAGGAGTAAACACGGAGGAATGAGGATGACTACGGCGGTCACTTGTGAGGCAGAGCCAGCGTTCCTGGTCATGTGTGGCGCTCAGAGTGCACCCTCCACCATCTACTGAGTAGGTGGCACCTGCTTGTATGAAGCTTGGTAAATAATCTTTGCCTGGCACTGCAAAAAAACATTTTCTCCTGTTCTTTGTTTCTCATATGCAATTGCTTGTGAAGGTAACACCAAATAAAGCACTCCAGCTTTTGCCAGGTCTGGATAAAATCTGCCAGACTCCCTGTGCTTTGAGTGATTGAAAACAGATCCTGTGAGGAAGCATCCAGAAGCTAACTAGAATTTTCAACTTTCTAAAAGGGAAAAAAAGCCCAGACTATTATTTAATTAACTCTCCCTTTATGGTTATTGCCCCTTTTGTTCCTTCATTACAATAGCTAATCAATCCTCTGTTATTTCAAAGATTTGCTTATTAGCTACTGCTTGTCCACAGCAAATTAATTTAAGTATGTTATGCATTTCATAGGGAACAACAATGTATTTCATTATGTGATCTGAGAAATAGTTGAACATAAATATTTATAGAATATGTGTTATATACTCCTGTTTGCTAGTTCTCTAAACAGGTCCCAGCTAAAATCTTTTCAAAAGCTAGATAAATAAAGTTTAGTAGGAAAGAGATTGCTGATCAGTGACTTATGAAGCTTATTTTATTTATTTTCTAATTTATATTGGATTCTGGTATCACTCCCCTGGATTCTGAACTGCAGTATTGTATGAATGGATCTTCTGGTTAAATGAACTAACAGTATCAGATCAATTAAACTTGATACATGATACACCAGTACTTGTGTTTGTAGTGAGTATCTGATTTGGTTTTCCTTGCATTTCACAAAAAGGTAGCTGTCCTAATATTTCATTGTTTTCTGACCGTAATAGGACCGAAATCTACAGTGTTTGCTCCTGTGACTTGGAGACAATTTATTTTTGGCTGCCGTGATGTTCAGTTTTGGTTGATGTAACTGTGTGTGATACTTGTGAATTTTGTTCACAAAAATCTGCTGCTGCCATATTTAAGGTGTTTGCCTACTTTGCACATTTCAGATTTCTGCCACAGGGCCCCCACAGCAGAGTAATATAACTAAGCCAAAATAATATCTTTTGTCTGGAACAAAAAATTATTTCTCAGGCTCTGCAGGTGTGACCCAGTAAGAAATGACTGTTCCCCTGGGAAGAGAAGCAAACCTGTGCTACGGCTGCTCTGTTCTTGCTTCTCCCACTGTTAGTCCCCCACACTGCTGCTATTTCAGGGGCATCTCATGGGCTGCTGCTTTCACAGCCTGTTCCTGAAGCAGTGGCAGGGCTGTGGCTGCACACACTCTGCCCCGAGGATCTCTGAGGGAAGCACTTCCCGTAGAGATCCCAAAACCAAAGGGTTTTTAGAAGGGGACCAGTGTGTTCTCCATGACAACTCCCCATCTTTGCAGTCTCCTGTCCACTTTGATCTGAAGTAGCTCATGTTTCTTCAAGTTTTAACTGCCTAGTCAGTGTTTTTGAGTGAGCAGTTCCAAAGAAGAAAAATCCATGGGATGGGTTCCTGTTGGAGTATGTTCTTCTGACCTTGTAGCCATTTTGAAGGGATTCTGCTGCTCTGCTAATTGATGGTGGTCTGGGAGCATGAAGTTGGTGTGTTTTGGTGATGGCAGCTGTATCAGGTGTCTGGAATAACTTTCTAAGATGGGTTAGAAAAGGAATCAAGTCGTGTGTCAACTGTGATCATGTGAAACAAGTCACCTTCTGCAACACTGACTTTTGTGCGTTCTCCACCTATAGTGGGGCGATGTGGAGGAATTCTGATCTTCCATGCTGTGAGTGAGAAGTATGAGACTCCTTTGTTTTATAGGGATTAAAGTTTGTTCCACATACTGGGAGAGCTCTTGTTTTAGCATCACAGATGCCGCATGGTCATGACAGAGACTGTTTCTGTCCTAAAACACACACTTCAACCTGCTGAGAAATGTTCCCTCATAGTGCCAGGTAGTATTTGTCACTGAACTGAAATTTAGCTCCTATTCTTCTTTATGCAGCTCTTTGTCCTTTCACTGGGGAGGGGTTCCTGTGTTTCATACTGTTTAGTACTGGGTTTTGTCTTTTGGGTTTTTTATACATTGATGGTGGCGTTTATTTTCGTTTCTCATTTGAGAGAAAAAACTTCTGTCTGTGCTCCTGAATGTGGTTTCTTTTCTGCCATAGGTGCATGGGTAAAAATTGTGGGATGCCAGGGATGAAACTCACTGACAAAAATCAGTTGTCAGGTGAAAATGTCAGAAAGAATAAGATATTTATCAGTAGCTGCCATTCACAAGGCATGGAATCTAAATGTTTGTTCCCGGGTCTATGGCAGGGCCCCTTACCGAGCTGAGAGAGTGTCACACCTGTAGACAGCTGTGGCTCTGGGCCCTTCAGGAGTGAAGGCCAACAGACAGGGGGGTGTGGCAGTTCTGCAGTGCCTGAGTCTAAGCAATAAAATAAGTTTATCTCTGGTCTCAAGCTTCAGGGAAAAACCAAGGATGAGGCTGCAGCATCCTGTTTGGGAAGATGACTGTCTGGGAGTAACCAGTATCTGTCTGTTATGACTTGGATTTTACAAATCTCCTTAGCAGCAACAATAACAATCCAATAAAGCTGTGTTTAAGAAGGGTACTCATAAATCACTTGCTGGTGATACAGAAGTTCTCTCATCAGGTACGTTGTGAATACAGGTCTAATTGTGTGGCCCAGAAGAATCTGCTGACTCAAGGTATCTACTGAGGACAACAGAAGAGGAAAACACTAAATACATGGAAAGGTTCCTCTGTAAGCAGTTATGGGTATTTTAGCCTACCTGGACCTGAGGGAATTGATCTTGAATCTCATTCAGAGAAATTTGAGTTTACTTCCTTACTCATGTAAGCAAAGCCTCTGGGAACAAGCCCTCCTACTGTGCTGTGCTTTCTTCAGGAAAGCTCTGCCATGCCTCACCCAGGAGCTGCAGGGGCCAGTGCCAGGGCTGACAGCAGGGCCTGGTGACTCAGTGCCAGCCCTGGAGACTGGTGCTCTCTCTGCACCCCAGTGCTTGATACAGAGCGCTGTGGTGATGGCCTCAGTCATCACTGGCATCATGAGGACAATGCTGGGCCTGCTCTAAGAGCTGCTCAGCCCTGGCTCCCAGGGCTGTCCCAGTGCCTAGAGGAGCCTGTCCCAGACTGAGGGCATGTGGCACACACTGCCCAGAGAGAAAAACAGATCCTGCCTCCCCTGCTCTGTATTTCTCGAGAGAGAAGTGAGAGGGAGGAAAGAGATGTTACACAAGGGCCTGCTGAAAAGAATTTCTGAGATCTGACATGATTCATCTGAGAGCCTGATGAAGTCTGTGTTACCTCTCTGTGCTTCTCAGGCCCTATACTTGGATTTTTCTTCTATCACATGGGAAAATAGAGGTCATCTTTGTCTTTACCTCTATGTAATAAGATTACTCTGTCACCAATACAGGGTTCTTGACTTCCAGAAATTGATGTCATTTGTAATACAAGCAGATAGGCCAAACTGTAATCTTACAATTACAATTTAAGACTAAATAAATAAATAAATAGCCACAGCCTGTGGTTCAGGGAGGGAGCAAGCTAAGACAACTGCAGAGACACTGCTCTGGAGAAGGGCAATCCAGCAGTCCCTCAAAACACGATATGGATGTGTCTTCAATGAGGGAGCCTGGCTGGCTGCATGCACTCAGCAACTCAACGAGTGAGTCATTGCTACACTTTCCCAACTACAGTCACGTCAAGGTGTTACTGCTCAAACATCTTTTATTGAAAGCTAGTCATCTTAACGACAGACAAATCAGTTCTGATTCATTCACATAAACTTAACTATGGGAAAGGCTAATGGGGTGGCTGGGTTGTCTCTGATGTTTGGGGACATTCCAGCTTGCCCCTGTTCCCTTGTTTATTGCCAGCCAGCTGCATTGGGATTTCCCTTTATTTGCTAATGAAAAAAACCTTCAAAACAATCTGACATGAACAGTATCTGACCTGCACCAACCAGCTACAGCGATGTTACTGCTTGGCCTTGCACTACGAGATGCGTCACACTCGGTCACAGTCACAGCCCTGCAAATTCCTTGGCCACTCCTTTCCTGCTACACCCTGCTTTGCAGTGACCACAGCTGGGAAATTCCTCAGCAAGACAAGGTCCCAGCTGCACAAGCCTCCAGATGCAGCTCTGCACAAGTGCCCTGGCCTAAAGCAGTGGTTAATGACTTGTATTCACATAACCTGTTCCATGCCCTTGATCCCTGTGTCCATGCCTGCCACGGCGGGTTACAGTTTGTGCTCCAGGAGTTAGATCACTGCAGCAGGGCAGGTTGTGCTGAGCTGCTCCGGCCACAGGCCACCAACAGACATCTCTGGGGGACACGATGCCAGAAGCCAGCAGTGTACCTCACTGCAGCATGTGCTGGTGGGGCAAAATGGGCTGGCACTGCTGCCCTCCCCTATTTTTACTATTACCCACTTTACATTATAAAGAACAATGGTCTGGAGTTCTGCATGAGGAACAGCTCCCTCAGCCTTGAGACAAAAACAGCAGATGATAATTCTGACAACTGTTAATCCCGAATGAAGGCATTTGGTCTCGGCAAGAGAATAACTGGAAGCTCACAAATGGACATCCATGCACACACAAAGCTGGGCTCTTGCAAGGTGAGGCCCCTTGCTGTCCCCAGGTGCTGCAGCCTGTGCTGCCCTCACACACCCAAAGCCAGGAGACACAAACCCCATCCACATGCAAGTCATTGGTTATGCATCAATCAGGATATCACTTTTATTAACTGATTTTCATTTCTGTCGCACACCATGAATGTTTGTACAATGAAAAAGCCAAACATTGCCAGAAGCAATAAGATCAGTGGATATTTCTGTACCCTCTTAACACACATGGATTCTTTCTTGGTGAGAAATTTTTATACTTCTGTTCATTAATTCTGCTTATTTAGACTGCTACTCTTAAAATTCTGTGTCAAGATTGTCACATCTTAAATACAGATTAAGTTGCTAGAGGTACATTATTTTTTATATATTTTTATATACACACATACAGAAAAATACAAGACTAACTGTTTTTCCACAATATTTACTTTATACACTACTGTAACTATATGCAACTCTTAAAGACACGTTAAGGGGTACAAGAAACTGTTTACTTGCTCTAAATAGTTTGGTCCAATATTATCTTAATGTAGTGGTTATTCTCGCCCTTCCTTTTACGTGACGACATAACACGACGTACACCACATGCACAATCATTCACCTATCGACAGAGGGGGAGAGGACAGCACTCAGACTAACACATCTGTACACCCAGAGGTCCAACCAGCCACACACAACTATAAGGCTATAATACAACTATGCAGCATAAATGGTCAACACTGCTGTTCTAAAGTGAGCACCATATATACAGTCGTATATAAAAACATTGGAAACAAAATACACCCGGGGTTAGTTAAAAGGTGCCATTCCAAGGCTGTACATATCAGGAAAGAGTATTTACAATACTTGGAAAAAAGCTGCAACAAATAAAGTTTATTGCCAATGCCCTTTATAAACTTGTCTCCTACGTGGATGTTACGCTCACTGTCTGTGAACCACACATCTCGTTTCTGGCCCTTGGTAAGATCCCTGCTCAAAAATTTCAAGCAATTATGTTCTATGGCTTCACCCACACATCTACGCTTGTAGCTTTTAACTAAACTGCAACTAGAGATTAAAACTTAAAGAAGCGGAACACTTCTCCTTTGCCTCGTTCTGGAAGCAGAACCCTGGGCTCAGCTCGCCAGGAAGGACACCCCGTGCACTTCAGCCTCTCTGAAGTCTTGCAGGGATCACAAGAGCTGTCGTGAGTGAGCTGTGGCCATCCCGACCCAGCCGTTCTTTGGTGCTCTGCTCCCTCCACAGCAGACACAAACCGCCCTGTATTGACCATTCTGAAAGCGTTACAAGATGCTCAACAGTGTCAAACTCCTCTGGGACACCCAGGCTCTGCCCAGGGTGCTGCTACATAGTACCCCCAGTTTCACTAGCATTGCTTAGAAGACCCAGTGCACAGCATGAAAAAATAAAACATTCTTGCCCTTCCCAAAACTAGGAATCTGCAATATATTTTATTCTAGATAATAAAATTCCACAAAGTTAATTCATCTGGTCAAAAGTATCCTTTTGTACAGAAATACTCTAAATCAAGACCTTGCCATGGCAACAGGAAACCTGACAGGAAGGCTCAGAGCTGTGAAAGAAACACTTTCCTACAGGCTATTTTAAATGGACTTTATGAGCAAGCGTATAACTGAGGGAAAATAAGTGGTGTACATGTGGGGAACAGCAGTATTTAAAGTCTTAAAAAGAGTAATAATAACAAAGCTGTAAATGACAATAATTTCAATGTGAATCCAATTACCTAAAGGTTTTCCATCCCTTATTGCCTTCTGGCATCTCAGGAGGGGAGGAGAGAACAGCAGAGAGGGTTTACAAGGTAAAAACCTAAAATACTAAGTGTCATGATATACTACTAACAAAAGTAATTCATACAAATACTTTATTTTCAGTTAGCATGTAAAAACTCAGAAGACTTAATAATTTACCTTTGTTATATTAAAAAAGATTGTCTGCTTGTAATATTAACATATTTCTATGGGAGAAAGCTGCCTTACAAATCTACTTGCCTCGTTTTAATTTTTTTTTTTTTAAAGAAAACTGCGTCTAGCAAAGCAAGATCTTTTCGGTTTGATTTTTGAGCCACAACTTCATCCATATCATAGCTTAAGACAAATAGGTGTGGGTTTAAAATCATATTTCAAGATCACTAATTTTCAGTGCATCTTTGCTTTGTACAAGCCTTGGAACATCTGAAAGCTCCCTAAAGAGTTTTCAGCATCAAAACATTATTGCTTTGGTTCTGTTTCAGACACATAGAAGTATGCCACATATCACATATTTTAGTTTTCACAGAAGGTCAGAACAAGAATTAACATTTCATAAGCAAACAAAAGCTTCTCTCTCTAGTTTAAGTGCAGAACATGAAACTTCTAAGTGCTTCATTTACATTAGGATCCAGATCTTTATTTTAATTTAATCCAGATCTTCCATAGTAAAATTATAAATGTAAAAATTACACAATAAAATATTCTGTTGTGTTGAAAAAAAAAAACATATCTGCTAGCAGCATGCAAAGACCATGCATTGTCATACCATCAAGCAAACACAAAATTAAAGTATAATAAATAACTGCTTGAAGCCCACTTAAAAATCTTAAGACAACAAAACGGGGTCTGTGACAAGGTGTTCACAGCTCTGACCAGGAAGGATGATGCTGTCAAGCAGATCGAGCTGTTCGAGTCAGGTCACTGTCAAATGACGTGACAACAACTGGTTTGACTGGAGGTACACAGCAGCCCCTCCTTTGGGTTCCGCTGAATATTCACAGATATCTTTTCACACAGAGGTAGTTGTAGCACATTGTTTTTCAAGTTCCTGTTCTTTAGCCGTTCCAATTCGTTTGTTGTGTCTGCCATTTGGTCAGAAAAAAATTTTAGGCTGCCCAATGATGAAGCCTGGTTTGCACTTCCGCTGGAGCTTATACACATTTTCCACGTTGATTTCTCCTGTACTTTTACACTGGAAAAGGACAGATTGTTTTGAGGATCAATAATGTATTTCGTGCTGCTGTGAATCTGTGAACCTAGGCAAAGGCTCATTAGCTTCAGGCTTTCAACCAGTTCCCCTGCACTTCTGGATGACAGCTGCATTGAGTTTCCATATCCAGCGCATCTCCGAGTGGAACCCGAGGTGGTGTTGGTGCTCCCACCAGAGCTACCAGAGGGATTCCCCCCACCTTTGTTGTTATCACCTGGGCTCGTTTTGTCCACCCCTCCATTTCCATTGCTTGGTTTGCTTTGTCCACCACCATCTCCCTGGCTGCCAGGTGGCCCTTCACTACTATCCCGTCTGTGCCAGGAGTAAGTAAACCCACTGTCCTTGTCCAGACGCCTCCTACTTTCCGAGTCGTCATCGCTGGTTTCAGAGCTGCTGCAGCTGGAGCCCCGTCCCTGGCTTTTCCTCCGGTGGTAGCGTTTGTGCACGGTGCTGGGAGAGGCAATGTTCATCTTTAACCTGCTGAGCTTTGGGGGCAAGTTCTCGTCCATGTCAAACTCATCATCTGACTCGCCCTCCTCAAAGATCTGGTTGAGGACTGGTGCGCTCTTTCTCGAAGTAAGACGATTTGTAACGGAAGGCTTACGACGCAGAACAACTTGAGTAGAAAGAGAAATGGGTTTTTTATCTTCCTCATCCTCCTCTTCATCTTCTTCTACTCTGAACAAGCACTTCCGGCCACTTGTAGTGGGTTTTAAGCTGACCGATGGAACTGCTGAAAGTGCTGGCCCAGCCAGTTCAGGGATCTCTTCCTTCTTTGCCGAATCCCCGAGGGCCTTGCTCCGGTGCCCGTTGAGAATGTTCTCAGCCGTGCGAGCTGGTGAGGACTGAGGAACCGTGGTGTGGGAGAGAGGGGTTGCTGTAAGGTCATCCTCCAAATCCTGGGGGACATCAATTTTTGTCGGCCACGACTGCCTGCATAAAAAATTAAAGATAAACAGGAAGTTACATCATGGCAAGCATTTCAGAACCTACAAGGAAGTGTAAGATCTGCACCAGAGAAGCACAAGTACTGACACACAAATTGGGCTTCTGAGTGTCTGTATGTCTGTAAACAACAGTACTGAGCACGAGGAAATGTTCTCAAAGAACGTGCATTCCTTTAGAAATGCTGCTATTTGAAAGGAACACCATCTATACAAGAACACAGTTTAGAAATTGTTGGTTACTGTCAAATCAAAATTTAAGATTTCACTCCTCTCAGAAAATGAATTAAGCAATAAAAACATCTTGAAATAATTGTGTCTCAAAAAAATAATCTGAGATTGGTACAGACCCAAACCACCCAGAGGAAGGTACAAGCCTATTCAAGCACAACTTAAATAATACAGAATTGCAAACTACATTTAATCTGTAGAAGCTTCTGGGGTTTTCCTCCCAATATTCTTAATATAAAAATTAAGTTAGAATTAATACGAGTGAGACTGAAAAGGTCAGCCAGATAAAAAAATCTCATTCTCACCAAGCTCTGTTCTACAAAGTTCCCTTTAATTTTAAACATACACAAACTGAGATCATACATTCATTTTTCCTTAGCTGAGAATCTTGCATAATACAACTGCATGAGTTGAGAACTCAAGCTGCTTAAGAATATACTTGAATAAACTGCAAATCCAAGCTGAAAATGTATAACTCTAATAGCATTGGCTCAAATCAAAATGAAAGTAACACGAGTGTGCATCAGTTTTACAAGTAGGCAGCTGATGGCTTATCTCCAGGATCTTACTCACTAATGATCTGCATTAACTTTAAATCTTAACATATGTTGTAATTCCAATAATGCACACAGAATAAATTAAGAACAAAGTCTGTCAGTCTTTACTCTCTCTATTTTAAAAGCCTAATCCAAAAAACCAACATCTACAGACCAGCACATGAACACTGACCAATTCTTTGACTTCTTCGCTCAGCATAAGCCCCACATTTCTTGCCTTTAATTTTAAAAAGTTTGCCAGTTTCTTAACTTTACAAAACAAAAATACTCTGGCTACTGCAGGAAAAGCTGTAGTAGCCTGACAGGCTGTATACAAAGACACAAGAATCACATCAGTTTCCTGCTCTCTGCCATGTCAGGAGGTCAAGCTGAAGGAAGAGGGAAGGCTCAGACACCACTGCAGTAGGACTGCACTTGCTGAAGGCTGCACAGAAAAGGACCCTGAAGTGTGAGATACTGGCCTACACCAGGTTGTCTCCTGACAGCTCTCTCCCCAGTTGTACAAACTCTGAGGAGGAGGCTGTAGTATAGCCAGCAATAAACTCACCCAGCCTTGCTGCAGACTGCTTTGAAGCACTTGCGTTGGTTTCGCTCAACCAACAGTGCCAGAAACCTCTAACCCAGGACCCTCTAACAGCAGGGCCTGGCTGTGCACACACTGCCTAAGCCTTGTGGTGCATTCCCTGCATGGAGCCATACAGGCTCCTGCCTGTCTCACTGGGAGCTGCTGGTGGCCTCCACCAGCCTCTTTCCAGTGGGGGATCTCTGCCTGGAGGGAGGCAACACAACCAGCAGCTCCAAGCCAAGCTGCACAGACAAGAAGTGAAGCCTGGGCTGTGATCTTCCTTAGTTTGACACTGGCATCCTCGCTTAGGTCTCAGTTGTCTCCAGAAATGCTGGGAAACACTGACCCAGTTTGCTGATGACTTGTGCTCTGCTGTGTATTTTAAACACAAACAATTGCCTGTAATTAACAAACAGGACTTAAATACACTAGAAACATAACTACAAACACGATAGAAAATGAAGATCTAAATATTTCAGGAACTTGCCATGCTAAAAGAACAGACTGGTTTGTCAGCAAAAATAGGAAGACCTCTGTAGTTGTCACAATAAAGAGCAAATATAGTATCTTACAGTACTGTAGTTGCCAGGCAATAAGCCTCCTCACTACAATATGTTTATCTCTCATAGCGGCCCATGTTTGCCTCCCTTCCCTCTGCCTCTCCCTTTATTCCCACTGGGCCTGAGGGGAGAGAGGGACAGAAAAGAAGCTTCAGGTTGCAAATAAGTTAATTTCTTTTTTTGTATTTTGAGGTCTCAAAATCAAAGAAATGCACAACTGTGTTGTTTCTTTCCATAAAGTCATTCTATGGAAACACTTGGAATTTAGAACCATCATGGAGGCAAAAAACAGCTACTGGGACCATAAGGACAAGGATTCCCAAGTTTGTGCAGACATCCTTGTTATGAAAATTCATACTCATTCATACAGCTACTCCAACTTTACAAATTAATATAAAAAATTACATCAGTTCAGCTTTTTGTTCCAGTTTCTTATATAACTAGAGCTGCTCTTTACTGAGAGTGACACTGAGGAAAAAAACCCCAAACAATTCAAAAGCCAACTTTATTGTTTTAGAATTTCCATTTGAAGGTGAGCTCCAGGTTTCACTCTAGAGTAATTTGTTTTATAAGTAATACTTAGTATTAGGCACATTTGATGGGATTTCTTTTTTCAAAGAAGCTAACATAAAAATGAGGAGATGATCCATGATGACAGAACTGCTGAGTCAAAGTTACAGTACTGCCCTTGAAGAGAGGGGAGCTCTCTAACACCAAGCTCCAGACAATTTAGGTTGTGTAGGCAACCCTTAGATGCCTGCAACAGTAACTCTTCTGAAGTATCTGCACCACCTAAGATACAATTTCCCACTTCAGTGATCATTTGGTGCACACAGGGCAGGGTGCAGTCCCACCTGGGCATGACAAAGATATTGAAAACACTGCAACATTCATGGAGCATCAAGTCCTAATTCAGGGAGACAGAATGGTATTCAGAAGAGATGCCTCTAAAATCTCAAGCCTAAATCCCATGTGACAACCAAAGGACTTTAACCTCTTTTCCCAAGTGTCTGTCCTTAATTTATAACAAGTGTCCATTTCTTTTTTACATTTAGCTTGAGGTAGTAGTAACTTACTTTTATCAGGAAACTATACAGAAGGACATCCCAGTATTTATTCCTGTTAAATGATTTCACATATAACCTTGCATGAAAGTTGCACAGACACACTGTTGGAATGAACAAGTTATTTTGTCTTTTTCTCTGAATCATACAGATAAACAACACTGAAGGTGTTGCTGGAGTAAGAAATGCTAAACATCAGCACAAATGTTTAGTATTCTTTTCTCATTATTATGTACTAACAAGTGTTATTATTGCTAGTAACAGTTACCAATATTTTACCTAAATAGGCAACTTTTGAAAAGACAGGAGGTTACAGGATGAAAGTTAATGGAAATGCCTCAATACCTCCTCCATCTTCACTGGAACAATTGTCAAGATGGACCAATGAATATTTTATCCAATACCAGTGGATCCCTTGTGATAGATTAACACTTAACTAAGGAAAGAAAAACCACAATGTTTTAAGAAAAATAACTGCTCAAAACTTGATTCTTCCAATATCAATGTGCAAGTGGAAACTGTACTATTTGCCTTTTGGGTTGGGTGTTTTGGTTGGTTGGTTTGGTTTTCCTCTTTGGTTGGTTGTTTTTTCTAAAGCATGTTCTGCTGTAACTGAAAACGTGGGATGGTTTGGTAACTGGCTGCAGAGCAAATAAACTGGCTGAACATACCAATACCAACTACATGCCAAAAGCCCAATTCCCCCCTTTTAGTTTCACTGTATCACAAGCTGAAGACTGGAAAATCTCAGGGACCCTTACTATAAGGTTTTTTAATTCATGTTTTTGTCAAACAGAAGCAATTTATTGCAATATCTCTAAGTGACTGATTGAAAGGGTAAATTCAACAATTTTTAGACAGCAGGCAGAGCAATTGACATTAAAAAGAACATAACCTACAGATCAAATTTAAGAGTGATTTCTCATTTATAACTAATTCCATATCAGCAGGTTTATGGATTATGCAACTAATTTTTCTCCAGGGATATTACATAACACAATTTGTATGAGGAGCTGAAGGTCAATGAACAAGCCCTTTTCTAGGAGGTGTGAAAACCTGCCTCTTTAGGAAGAGACTTGAAATTGCCTTGTCATTACCTGAAAAGGATAGGAATTGAAAATATTATGTGCAACTGATTTCTGAACAGTTTCTGAAGTGTCCACAGCACTTTGAAGACATTTAAAATTTGCAATGAGTAAGTATTTTACTGTTTTCAAGAAAGCAGTACTTGAGAAATTTAATATTCTCATTAAGACAATTTTAAAAACAAACAAAAAAAACCAAACCCCTCCCAGCCATCTAGATTCCTAAATTCTCACCTGAACTGAGCTTTGATGTTGCTGGGGCTTGCAGATCTGGTCTGAATTTCCTTCTCTTGTTTTTCTCGCAGAATCCTTTCAGCTAGTAAGAAGTAAGTAGCAGTGATGTGATTGTATTTGTTAGTCTCCAACGCCCTGAGGAAAGCATAAAACATGAAATAACCCATCCATCAGTGGTTTCTAAGAACTGGACATGCATCTTGCAGCTGTGCTGGCTGTGCTTCCCACAGCAGGAAGAGTAAGCAGGACTGCTCATTTCTGATCTTTTGACAAGCATGCCTTAATTTTATTAAAAATAGAGCCAACAAGTCTAGCAATTTCAACTATATTTGAAAGGAGACATCCTTACAATATCATTCAACAAAAGTAAGAAATTAATTTTTATTTTACGTTCTTTAAATGGTAACTGTTTTTATTAATGTTCTGTACCAATGATGTGCTCTCCCACCAGCACATACAACCACAAAGTACTAATATTTGGTTATGCAACAAATGGAAGAAAACATTCATTACTTTAAGGATGTCATATTGACTTTATAGTAAAAATAAGTTCATAAGCCAGTAAGCATCACTCAGACATTGTAACAGAAAGGCTGTCCCTGTTATACAGCTTAAGAAGTAAAACTGCTGCTTTCCTTTCCCCATCAACAGATTTTTACGGCTAAACACATAAAAAAGGAAAAAATTATTTAAGACCTCTTTCAGTTTGGGGAATATTTTAGAAATTTGGCAGTTTAAATCTATCAGAAGAATCTATGTCGCTTTCCAGCAAGCTCCCTTAGTGACTATTACGCATTACATAGATAAAGGGGAGAATATTTTAAATTAAAAAAGTTTCAGGTACACTGGCAATGTGGTAAGGGAAAAATGCTAGAATTTGTCACCTTCAAATATGCATGACAGATGAAGAACAAGCACGGATTCCAAAGCATTTAAGTCTACTCAAGATGGCTACTACAGGAATCCAAACACTGTTCCAATACACTGTCTTACAGGTTTTCTTAAATTTGGGTATCCTTAAGTATTTCTGATCCCACAATATCGTATCACAGAGCAAGATTGTAATATTGTTTATTAACTGAATGGCCTGATATTTAAACACCAAAGTGCCCAGGTTCTCGTGATGTTCTTGAATCAGAAACGAGGGATGCACAAAACAAACTGCATCTGGAACGCTGCCAACTTACTCCACGATGGTGTCTCGGTCTGCGATGTCCCCAAGAACCATGCGCTGTATTATACTGTTGTGCTCCTCCTCTGACAGGTTTTTGTATGATACCAGAGGAATATTATACTTGGTTGCAGGAGATGGATCAACTCCTTGGAGCCAGGCATGGTTTTCAATCTCTTCCAAAGATGCCCTTCGCTTTGGGTCTCTCTGCAACATCCGTGTAATTAGACTGTGAATAAAAAATAAATCTGAACAAAAATGTACACACGTGTTTAAAAAAGCAGCTTTTGTAAGAGCAACGTTAGGAAGGTGTTTTCTGCTGTCAGGTAACAGAGATCTTCAGAAGTCTCAGAGTAAATAATGTGAAGGGAAACTGTTTAGTCTCAAAGACATTACAAATTCTGCTAAACTGAAATAAACAACTTATTAAAACTATATCATAAACATTGCAGTTTTCATTTACTATACTTAGATAATTCATCTGATTTTTCCCATTTATTTGATTTTAGTAGGTTTTATAGGGCAACTACAGGTAACAGGTGGCCTATCAGCTAGTCAGTAAAATAATAAAAATGTGATTTTTTTTCCACTATTGCTGCTGTCAACAAGTATATGAAATGGCAAGATAAACAGAAATATCTTATTCTGAAGTAACTATCAGACATTTGAATCTTCAGTATCCTTGAAGAAGCTGTGATTTGTTCTATCCACATAGAAAAAAAATCTAAACAGACCAATACACCCTCTGGGATGATGTAGTGACAAATCTATTAATGAGTTGATACTGAGATTTTACAAATGCTGGAAAGAAAGTGCATGAATTCCCCAAGTAAACAGACAAAGATGAACTCATTAGCACAGCATATCTCTGTTCAATTATACACATGGAAAATTCTTGGGGGAGGTATTTTGGCTTTGTTCAACAAATATGGATATATGGTTATGTTGCCAAGGTTACAAAGAAACTGTATTGCTCCAACATGTTCTCCAGTTCTCATATAGTGCTTTTTCTTCCACTAACTTCTATACCATGCAACTTCTAACTGCAGGGCCAAACACAAATTATGAAAGCAATCACAATTTTTTTGTCTTTTTTTTCGTTGTTTGGGTTTTTTTGTTGGCGCAGTGAGACATGGGAGCCTTGAGTTTCTTTGCTTTCGTTAATATTATGACAGAAAGAGAACAAACTCTGTATTTAATTTGACTTTTTTTTAAACTACACCTGTAGTAAAATGGCACAAATGCAGCACACGTGCCTCCTGCTTGAAGCTTGTTTATGCATCTCAAACCACAAATGCTCTCACTCTAAGCAGGAAGTTTAAGCATTCCCAGAGTCTTTTACCTAAGAAAATCTAATCTATAGAGGACCTGGGTAACTGGCTGTACATTGTTCATGCTTCATATAGAGAAAGCAGATCTGGACATGTAAGCAAATCAATGTTAGCAAATATATTAAACAAAAGGCTGCAAAATATGTTTCCTGGCCTCAGCACAGCATGCAGCATCTCTAGAGATTGATTCAATACAATTCACTGATAAGAGCTCCCTCTTAAACCTCTTCCTGTATTGTACTTTAAACCTCTTCCTGTGTGTGAAGCTCTTCAAGCTCAGAGCAGCTTTTCCATGTTACTGGTGGGTGCTAAACACTAATGACAAGACAAGAACACCAGCTATGGCACAGAATTACAGGATCATTAAGGTTGGAAAAATCTACTGAGAGCATTGGCTCCAGCTACTAAAATAGCATCACCATGCTCACCACTAAACCACTAAGTGCCACAGCTACACTGGTTTTGAATCATCATCATCTCCAGGCACAGGGATTCTACCACTTCTCTGGGAGGCCTGTTCTAGGGCTTGACCAGAAATTTTTTCCTAATATCCAATCTTAACCTTGAGGTCATTTCCTCATCCTGTTGCTTGTTACCTAGGAGAAGAGACCGACCTCCCTGGCCACAACTTCTTTTGAGGTAGTTGTAGGGAGCAGTAAGGTGTCTCATGAGCCTCCTGTTCTCCAGGCTAAACAGCCCCAGCTCCCTCAGCTGTTCCCCACTTTCACTGCCCTTCTCTGGGCACAGTCCATTACCTCAATGTCTTTCTTGAGGGCCCAAAAACTGAATGCAGGGCTCACCAGTACTGAGCACGAGGGACCACTGTCCTGGTCGGGCTGGCCACACTGTTGCTGATGCAGGCCAGAATGCTGTTCAACATGTTATGCATTAGCTCCTGGACTGCACAGATGACAGGTAAAGAAAGGAATGGCCATCATGACCACAGATGTAACAAACTTCATTCTTTGGCAAGTAACAGAATTCTAGATGCTGCTCTAATTTTTTTGACTGAACCAAATGCATTTTTCAAGCATTTATAAAAGCATCTGGTTCTCTGTATTGAAAATTAAAAGATACTCCACTGCAGATTCAAGGACCCAGACAAATATTTTAGTTGAAGTGATGCAACTGGGATATATTTTTAAAGGCCTGAAGGTTATTAACCCATAGGGAAATGTGGGAAATACTGGAACATACAATAAAAAGGCTCCAGTGAACACTACAGAAAAACACATCAAAAGGAATCGTGACTCCTAAATGGATATGGTATTTCCAGACCAGATATTTTTCTCCCTTGATAGCCTAGGATGTTAATTTGGACTTGCAATTTCAGCAGGAGAAGAGCAAAAACTCACTGTGTGACAGGTTTTGGTAACTTGTTGTTTGGACAGAAATTGATAAGCAGCAGTACCTTCCTAACCCTTGTGACAGAATAATCTCAATGCCACGTGGTAATTTGTCCAGCAAAAGAGTTGGCCAAAGCTAATGGGTATTGAGTAACTTCTTCAAGTCTTTAAAACATGCATGACAACTGAGAGACATAAGAGTATCAAGGAATTTCCTACATATTGATAATACACAATGGGGAACTCCCAAAAGTAATGAAAATCCACTTTTGTGAATGCTTCCAAGTTGTTTAGTACTGTACTTACTCTTTACATTCTTTGGACACATGAGGTGGCACTGTGTATTTGCAGTCCATTATCATAGTCAGAGTTTCACTGTCATTTGCTTCTTGGAATGGTGGTTGTCCACACACCAACATGAAGAGAATGACTCCCAAACTCCATATATCTGTAAATATAAAGGACATATTTAAAAAACCTTAAGTGTTGAGGATACAGACATAATTACCATCCAATCCATGAAATGCTCTTAAAATACATATTGAGGTGATTATTGCACTCTTCATTGTGAGCATTACTTATGGAAACTGTAATTCCACTGAAGTACAAAATACAGTAACTCCATTGCTTGAAAACTTTCACAGTTTTTGAAGGAGAAAAAAAAAAACAATTCATTACTTCAAGGATGCATAACAGTTTGAGATGCATTAACAGTTTTGACAGAAGTGTTAGATAAAGCTGAAAATAATCTGATCACTTAGAAGGCAAGAATTCATTACCCTTTTGATAACAGGTAGGAACAGGTTATTAATGATATTTGAATTCAAAGCACATTCCTTTCTGAAGGACTCACATAAACTGTTCTCTGTATTGTTTACATGTTACTCAGAGTCACGGAATCACAAGGTTGGAAGAGACCTTTAGGATCATTGAGTCCAACCCATGCCCTAACACCTCAACTAAACCATGGCACCGAGTGCCACATCCAATCTTTTTTTAAACACATCCAGAGATGGTGACTCCACCACCTCCCAAGGCAGACAATTCCAGTACTTTATCACTCTTTCTATAAAAACTTTTCCTAACATCCAACCTTGGCACAGCTCAAGACTGTGTCCTCTCATTCTCTCAGTTGCTGCCTGGAAAAAGAGACCAACCCCCACGTACTCCATGATGTAAGAAATTACAAAAAAAGTCACTTATTTCAATAAGACTGATTTTGCTTCAGTGTTTTTCCTGCAGAGGTGTTGTGTTGTTTTAAAATTTGGCACTTCCAATAGTAACTAAATTAGTTTATGTAAAACCAACTTCTTATACTACAAAGTATGGAGTAGTGGGTTTGGGTGCTGTTTTTTGTTTTGTTTTTTTTTAATATCCAAACATAACAATTAACAGTGATTTCTACTACACTCTAGGAGTCTTCTTGCTCCCTTTTAATTCCTGCTCGTGTAAAATAAACATTTAACAGCTCTCTTGCTCCCCAGTGGAATAGCATACCAAAAGATGAAAAAGAAGCACTTTGGGGCACGAAGCCCTGTAGCTGGTTTCTACTTAGTGTAATAGTTAATATTTAGTTCAAATCCTTATTATGAGCCTGCCGAAAAGCAAACATTTCATGACTGTCACAGCATTCAATAAAGGAAGCATAAATATTAAGAAATGCATCATATTGCAGAAAAATAAATAACTTGCTCCCATATATACTTAATAAAATCTCCATGATCTTAAACTTCAACTACAACTCCATGCTCTGGGAATTGCAACAGCAGTTTTGGATCTTAAACCCTTAACGTGTTACAGATCTGTACCCAAACAACTGAGAAATGATTGGCAGCCATCTCCCAAGGAAAGAGAGAGCAGCCAGCAGTGATCTGGGACACAGAGCACACCAGCTTTTTCCTGGAAGGACTTGCAAGAGGGATCCACATAAGTTACCTACTCAACTGCATCTTGCTTTCTCTGGCCCATTCAAAATACTTGACGTGCATTTCATGCTGAAGGATGGCTACAATTTTATTTAATACAGTAAATCATATATATTGATCCCTAGAATAATTGCTCAGTTTGCTAGTTATGACCTATTCTTATGGTTTAGCTTACAGGGAACTAAAAACACTACATGGTTATTTTCTTTAGAGCTCTGATTTGTTTTAAGTTTATGCTATTAAACTCAGACAATTATTGGGTTTCTGCTATGCTCACTAGGGCCTCGATCCTGTAGGTACTCAGCATTTTGAGGCTGGTACACCATATCATGTATGTATGTACTTGCAAGTTCAGCATGACCATCACTATGTTTACAGATTCAATAAGTGCTTTAATACTACGACAGCTTGATGCCAGAAAGGCAATGTTTAGGAATGCAGGACTTTAAAGTCCTCACAAGACAGGGAGGCAGTTTCACCTAGAAGGTCCACCTTTAATTTTGTAAAGTTACTTGCTGTCTTTCTGCTTACTTGTTTAGTTTCAAAGCAGCCAAAAAGTTGTGGTGTATTATCTGTCTCCCATCACACAACAGATTACATGAAGTTTTTGCAAGCACAGAAGATGGGTGAATTTATGCATTTCTATGACCAGTCTGGCTATCAATATCCTTCCTAGATTTATAACTTTGCCTAAGATCTATGTTGTGATTTGATCTATCCTAGTATTCTGTTCTATACTTTCCCCAAACAGAATAGAATGCTTCGTATGTCCTTTCAGCATGAAGTATTTTACAAGAGTTCACACAGTATGCATTCTTACAGACAAATTACATTTGCTATAATAAAGTAATACATACTGGCTAAATTTAAGCTAAGAGAAAAAATACTGGGGAGGAGAGCAATCTAATTAAACTGTTAGTTAAAAATAAGCATATAAAAAGTTCATACAGAAGGAAAATAACAGTAGTGTAAGAAATCAAGCTTAAAAATGGACAGTCCTGAGAAAAGGACAGCAAAGTAAGACAAGACTTAAAAGTTGTATGAAATCGCCACATACAGGAAACTCTACCAGACCTTGAAGTTTCAACTGCATTGAGCAGATACTGAACACATCTTTAAGTATTTTCCATTACAAGGTAGCCTCCTAATTTATTTTCTATTTTACACACATGGCTTATTCTCTGGGCTATACATACACTTTGCTGTATTTCAATTTGAAAGGATATGCGTAATAACAGGTATTGTTTTAGTTTTCCAAAAGTTATTTAGATAAACATGTACACACATTTACCTCATTAAAAAAAAAAACCAACTGATTCTCTGAATGCAAAGTAAACCCTCAAACCACTATTGCTTGCCATTATGCAATGTCCATTAGACATCAACCTTTATGTTTTGACAAATAAAACCGTAATTACTGATTAGCCAGCACATAACAGAATTTTGTATATTTTTTCTTTCACTAGTTACTATATTTTGCACTCTGTACTCATGGCTCTTTCCAGGTAAGAAGAGCTACAAATAGCAAAATGAAATCATTTTAACACAGCTGTATGGAAATAGATTAAAAACTCTTGTTAATAATGAAATATAAATCATGCACTGAACTGTTACTGTAATTCATTTTATCATGAATTCTGTTTAATGCACAAAATATACACTAAAAGGGCATAACGTATGCAGAAGGTTTTTTAGATATTAAAAATAGTGCTTAAGACCATTTAACCTTGGCATATTATGTAGATTCTCTTAGCCTCTCAGTGAGAGCACTAGAGCAGCAACAACTACACTTTACCTCACTTATATGTGACAAGCAAAGCTTCTTATTATACTTTTCTGACAAATGTGTATTTTGTTACCCTGCCAGCATAGCAGATGTTTATTCTAATGTGACCAAGAAATAACAGTGGACAGAAATAATTACATGGCTTTTATTCTCAGCCTATTTTTACAGCTGTAGCTGTAAAAAGATCAACTTCATTGCACCTACAGCCAAGGTGACTAAAATGACTCAGCTTGCAGTGTCATGGACAAAGCTGAGCATCCTCAGCAAAACTTAAAAGTCTACTAACAACCAGGAAACAAGATAATAGTGTGCCTGAGAAAGTCTAATCCACACATAAGACTGAAAAATCACTGGGAGGCTTAGTGCAGACCTTATTATGTCACAACACAGATGTCATCGTAGCAACATCTTCACAAGCCCTGCAGTATCCCGTTACAGCAAGCCTCTCATATCTGCAAGCAGAGCCAAGCATTTGGATGTCTGCAGGTGTACTAATACATTCAAGGGTTCTGTCCTGCCCTTTCAAACTCTCCAAACAAGGGGTTGATTCCTTGTCCCTTTTCTGTGCCACAGTTTAACCAGACCACATCGTTTGCAACTCCTCATGCAACTAAAGCCAACCAACCAGATGACTGATGCAACACCACCTCAAGTGAGACTCTTGTTAACACAGCTGCATATTTTTCAGTCAAATTCAGAAAATATACTGCAAAAATACTTATATTTACTGCTTTGTTCTCTAAATACACCATTTTTGTTCATCCATTTAATATAATAATCACAGTCCATTTTGGAGAATTCTTCTATTCCAGAACAGTGTCATCCTGCTGAAAGATGCAGGATCTTTAAGTAGGGTTGTCTTAAAGAAGTTAGTAAAGGATAATCAAAGGTTACTTTATTATAATGTATATTTACCAGATTTTATTTCCCCAAACAATACACAAAGCCACACGTGACAGTGTTCATTACCAGAGCTTTGTCCTGTCATAATCAGTGCTAGTTCTAGATTTGAGACCCTTAATTGAAGGAATGCAAGGAAGAGAAGGGTTACAGAGACCACCTTTAAAATGCAGATTCAAATAATAATTTATTTTTCACAATTTCTTTTCCTACTCTTAGTAACTAGCAATTAGCAGATGAAGACTTTATGGAAACTGCTTATTTTTGTCCTTCAAGGGTCATCTAATTTGCTCTTTTTAGAAAACTGGTGGAAAAGCAGAAATTAGGCCTAACGTGCTGCATGCATTTAGCATTCTTAATCACCTGCAAAATATCAAATTATTATAGTAAAGGAAGGCACAGTACTATCTTATAGCCAAAATCAAGGTCTCTTTCAAAAGTCCTATGAAGATCTCAAGATACAATTTTAGCCTTTAAATTGGGTAACTTAAAACTGTCATGGCTATGACAAGAATAAAATAAGAATAAAAGCAGTAGTAACTAGTTGCAGTAGAGAGTATTTTGTTTTCTAAGCCATTAAATAATCAGGAAAGGACCACAAACCATGACAACCAGGACTGTGTATATGCAACTTCCTTACATAATGCGAAGTCACTGCCATAGAAACCAAATTACATTAGCTGTCTGTGCTAGGCCTGTCTTAAACACAGGGTGGTCAAACATCTGTCATGTTCAAGTTTGCACACTGCACAAAGGATATCCATATTCATCTTCTTCACCATTTCGTTAGTCACTTACTGCTTTCTGAAGTTTGTGATTTACTCCTAAATTAAGTATTTAGGATTTCAGTAACAACTTAAGTGACACGGGATACTTATAGCTTCAAATTCCCTCAAATTTCTACCGTTCCTCAGAAGTCAGACGTTTGTTCCACTTTATGTATGTTATATAAACTTGTGATTTTAAGCAATTAAAAATCCATACTCATTTTAGAATAGATGCATTTACATACATAATGTAAACTGAGTCTAATTACTGAAGTTGTTTGTTTCAAACCTTGATGGGGAAATGCCTTTTTTTTCCCCTCCTAACTTAAATTTAGAGCTGGTCAACCGTTTAGAGTGTATATTGCTCAGCTGGTAAAATGTATGTTTCCACGGAAAGTCTCTTTCTTTAAAAGTGACTTGTAATACAGAGTAAATTTAGCCAGGTTTTATAAATTTCTCTTCACTTTATTTACTATAACAGCTGAACATTACAGTTATTTTCTACTAGGAGCCACTTAAGCTAAAAGGAAACAAACCAACTTTTATGGAGATGACAGAAGTGTTTATGTGTTTATTTTGCCACTACAGAGGTATCAACAAACAGACTGTAGATAAATGAAGGGTGGAATTAAACCCAAACTTCCAGGACTATATTCTAACCACAGTGTTAAGACACTGAAGAATGTTAACCCTGCTGCTGCTACCTCTTCAGAGCAGATTTCATGAAGAAACAATCCATAGAAACCTGCTGAATACGAGCCTTGGAAGAGATGCAACACACCAGCACATCAACACCCAGTTCTTGTATGCAGAGCTAAATAGGAAACATCTATATAAAGTCATCAGTATCTCTGCACTCCGGGCATGTTCAGGGCTAGGGAGCAACTGGAGACCTGCAGATTGCTCTTCTGACATCAAGACACAAAATCCCCGTTGTGAACTACTTCATTGGGATTGAAGGGTGGAACCCTCTATGACAGATTCAGGGGCAGGTACAGCTGGTGGCTCCCGAGGATAAGTGGCAAGCATGCTTGTTACAAGTTAGAATTCAAGAACCCATTCAAGAATAGGCTGAGGGAAACTGAATGAATACTCAAATGCATAGCACAGCTTCACATAATTGTCTGAAGAACCAAAACACAATTGAGAGTAAAAATTCACATGACAGGTGAAACACTGCAGAAAATGAGACTTTTACTAAAAATAGTGATAAAACATTATATACAACAGTACAAAAGATAAAAGCTGTTATTATACCACTGAATCATTTGAATGGTACTTGTTGATATACCTGTGCTTCAAAAAGAGAGTAAGAGAAGTATTTCCATTCCTATACAAGCTAAAAATCATTAAAAGTTGCATCCCTTGCATAAAAAGTCAGTAGCAAGAAGGTAGAGAATTATTGTGTTAAAAGATTTCAGCACTTCTGTGTATCACATATATTTTTACATTGCCATGTGCAAAGACCACTGACAAATCTGGAATATGCTCAAACTGGACCATTAAAATTTCAAGTGTAAGAGTAAAGAACAAGGATTACTTTTTCATATATACTCAACTCTTAGCTGATTTAACTATTCTTTCATTCTTTAATTTTTCATGAAAAAGGCTTTGAGTAAACTTGTATACTGACCTCTCCAGTTCTCAGAGATGCTACCATCTGTTAACTTTTTTTATCTTTGTAAAATGAGATTTATTTTTCCCTTGCTGAAGGCTGAGGAAGAAAACATCCACAATCAAGGCTAACATTTTTTAAATTAACATGCAGAACAGGGGTTTTTCTTTGTTTTAAAGCACTAAAAATACCATCAATATTACTATTAGTACACATAGCAGACAAGAGAATTAAGAGAAATCTTTTCCTTTCCCTGTCCCTCAAAAAAAAGAGCATAAGTAGCAAATTGCATTAAGCAAATTATTTCCCTAATTAGCTTATGTGTCTGGTGAAACTCTGTTTTAAGTTGTTTCACTTGACTAAGACACGCTCATCAGTAACTAAGTCTTATCTTTAGAAGTGATTCCTATTTTCATTCACTTTGGCAACTAGTACTCTGGGAGCCCCAACATGGAGGACATGGACCTGCTGCAGTGAGTCCAGAGTAGGCCATGAAGATGATCAGAAGGCTGGAGCACCTCTGCTGTGGAGACAGGCTAAGAGAGTTGGGGTAGTTTAGCCTGGAAAAGAGAAGGTTCTAGAGAGACAGGAGAGCTGGAGAGGGACTTTTCACATAGGCATGGAGTGACAGGACAAAGGCTGATGGCTTTGAACTGAGATAGGGCAAGTTTACATTGGATACTAGGAAGAAATTCTTCACTGCCAAGGTGGTGAGGCACAGGCTGCCCAGAGAAGCTGTGGATGCCCCATTCCCTGTCAAAGGCCAGGCTGGATGGGCCTCTGAGCAACCTGGTCTAGTGGGAGGCTCCCTGCCCACAGCAGAGAGTTGGGAATACATGGTCTTTAAGGTTCCTTCCAGCTCAAACCATTCTATGATTTCATGATTTTTCCCTGAAGTCAATAGCATGGGTTTTGCTGGTTGAGTAAAACCACTCAAATACAAACAGTTGTCCATTTTTTTTTTTTTAGTAACTAATGCAGCTCATATTTCAGTAAGGGTATTTTAACAAAAAAGACCACCACTGAAAGGTCTTACTGAACACATGCCACTGCCTTTATTCAAAAATAGCCTGTTTTACTCCAAATCATCAGTTCTGCTTTTAAAAATATATTCTATCTCCTTTGACATCTGTTGTTTAGCCAAAAAAAGTTACTGAATCTATATTTAAAAAACAAACCAACATTTTCTGCACAAATTCCAGTACTACTACTCCAGACAATAATTAGCCAGGATAAATGAATTAGTTAAACATAAAAAGAAGTTCTCTTCTTTTTAAAATATGTTCTCAAAATCACTGGACATATCAAAGTCCATACAGCACATACAGCTATTGTACATGTTTCACTGCAACGACTTTGTTTTGGTATATAAAGATAATTTGCTCCTGGTATCTTAAAAATTCTTCATGTTTTCAGATGGACTATCTTTTCCTACACAATTTAGCTGTATAATGCACATTTTGTACTTTATTTACAAAAATTTACATCTGAATACAGTTTTACACATTAATGCAAAACTTGGGCATTTGCTTTATAACTAGGTAGTACTCGACTGATTTCGGTCCCACCAGATCTGTATTGCCAAATTAGTCATCCACGGACTGAAAATAATTAATCTGAGTACTTGTATGAAAGATAAAGGAAATTAAGCTTCCTGGCTGAGGAGATGTATTCATCATAACGAAACCTTGCTTCATAACAACAGCTTGAAATACTATGAAAACAGCTCTCCCATGAACACAGCAACATGACTATATCCCTATACTTAAAATTACAGTTTAGCTGATATGGCAGTAACTGAAGTCTATCTTGACAGCTTCTTCTCTGTAGTTTCACTTGGATAAATTATTCTTTGTTTCACCCAGCAGTTTACTGGTGAATGCATGAAAACTTCTGCATAAAGTAATCCAGAACATAAATTATACTTCATAAATATTAGCTGGCTCAGATTTACTGAGAAGTTATCAGGATCATGGATTCCCACTGTTCACTGCAGACCCATCACATCAAAGCTTCACTTCCAAATACAAGGCTCCAGTCCTTGCAACATAACATCCTCGATTTTAAGCACTAAAAGTTATTTCTTGTCAGTACAGTAATTAGATTGGGGGGTGGGAAATCCAAAGGATAGCATACTGCATGAAAACTGAATTCCCATTTCATTAAAAATAAACTTCACTATTTGCATACTACTTGCCACAGAACATAAATTCTTCATTATCCTCAAGACTGCAACTTTCTAGAAGCGTTCTACAGCCAATTCCTTCTACTTGCCCCTTCTAAAAAGTATAAAAAGTTAATTTCTGATTTGACTCAGTTTTTTCTCAGCATGAGATACACAGCACAGCAAGGTGAAGGCAGAAAAACACAGCCACTAACACCAGTATGCTAGAGAAGACAGCAGGACAGAAATACACCTGGTAGTCATATCAATTCCTTCTGTTTTGCTTTAAAAACATTTGAAGTCAAGAACTAGAGTGGGCAATTCTCCTAAAAATACACTGGTAATGATGATGAATTTCAGTCAAAGGAGTTTCTCTTACACAGAAAGTGAAGGTAAGTGAGCCAGGCAGAGTTGATTTTACCCAAACTTGCTAACTCAAGAGACGGGTTCTACCACTCTCCCCCGGCACTCTACTCCAAGCTCCATATTCCCTTCACTTCCTATGCACCATCTCTTCCACTCAATCCTAAGGGAACAAACAGCTCTGCTAACCTGGCAGAAGTAAGCCTGTAGAGAGCAGATCTTCTGTCAGGTTTTGGCTCTCTAACAGTTTTCTATCAAGTTAGCTGACAAAAGTCAATTCATGAAATGGCCAGCCATGCAGCAGAGTGCAGCCCAGGAGAAGGGGTAGCTCTGCACTGAGGCAAGCAAAACAGAAGGGAAGGCACAGCTTATACTGGAAGCAGCTAAGTATCACACTTCTAGTTTTCGGCACCCTTCCACCCTCAAACTCATTCCATAATGTATCTAAGTATAAATGGTTTGAAATGTTGCAATACAACAACAAAAAGGGAGATTTTCAAAACAAAACAAACAGAGAAAGGTTTCTCATTTCTGAGAGCTTAGCTATATTCTGATTTTGAGCATACTGAAACTCCAAAATGCTGCCAGGTATGCTCAATTATTCAATATTGTTTATGATCTGCAAGTATCTTACAACCTTGGTTTTTTTAACACCAGTCAGTCAAATCTTATATTCAGTATTTTTTTTAGTGCAAAAGGTCACTGTATATAGCCATTGGGAACGGGTTTACATTAGTCATTCAGTTTGAGAATAAAGTGTTATACACACCCAGCAACATCCAAACTAGCTCCACACAGGCCAGAAAAGGTCATTTGGGCTAGCTAGCTATGCTCAAGCACCCTGTGATCATGGCTGAAGCTTTGAAACACTAAGCACTCTCCAGCAACACTGTATTCAAGTAAAAAGCCGTTACAAACATTTGATGCAAAAAGAAAAGAAAACAATTTGGGTTCATTCCAACAAACACAAAGTGAGTCTAAAGGCAGTTTATCATCATCTCAGGAAAGCAGAGTGTATGTATAACAAAGTCTCAGTTTCCTTCTGTATTCAAAAAAATACGCCTAGGTAACGAATACATAGTTTTACCATATTGACAGAAGATATCCTGGTCTGAGTTGTGCAAGCCTGTATCTAGCTACTAACGCAGCAGAAGTTATCTGCAACTTCCAGGGCAGCACCGAGTTGGATTTGGACAACAAAGTGCCAGTTGAGTAGCACTGAGCTACAGTAACCACAATATTCCTGTTAGTCATGCCTTTTATGAGGAACATCTTGCCACCATTCTCTTTGTGTTGCTGTGATGACAGACTCCAATGCTAAGTAACTGTGATGGTATTTACACACAACGTTATTTATGTATTACAGTACTTTTCTAAAGGCCAGTGCTCAACTGTGCTAAACACACAAAATCCCAATGCTACAATCTGAATTTGCCCATTTTTCATTCCCAGAAGAATGAATTTACTCTGCAAATGTTTCCATGCATTTGCAAAATACCAACTACAATAATATGAACCTATCACAAGTGTCTATGTCTTCCAGCGTTATTGTAGCCTACACAGCACTTCACACTTCTTAGAGATGCCAAGCAGTTAAAATAGAACCTGCTCTCCTCTGAAAGAATCAACTAATCTGAAAAACTCCAACTAAATTTTATCACCTAGGAAAGAGGCACTTTCTATTTATTTAATAATCCAATTTCTATAGATGCTGGTAGAGCAAAAGGAAGAGTACTACCGGAAGCACACTGTTCTTTCTCATCTGTAGTTATCAAGCTTTAAATACCGATGCAGCTCATGGTATCACACCACTGCTCTAGACAGAACTCTGATCTAAAGTAGCACATCCATTTGATTTAGGAAATGAACTTTATGTCCAACAACAGTCCTCTCAGTTTCCTCTGATTGGAACAGATTTTAATTAAGTATGAAAAAACCACGGGAAATTACAAGCAACAGAACTTCTCATTATCTAACTCACTCAGCTTTTTGAAAAGCCCTGGGAACATACGATCATTGCCCAATATTCCTCTTGCATCATTATAACTACAGCTTTAAACACAAAAGGAAATGAGAGACCTAAATTAACTAGGCTCTTTTCAAGTGTGCAAACTTTCAAGTGACATCACAAAGGGCAGATTATTCCCTCAACTAGCTGAAACAGTTGTTTTCATAAAGCAAGCTTTTCTATTATCTTTATTATGCATATAACTTAATAAAGACTTGCCCTAAATATTTCAGTTGTTTGTTGAAAGAAAATGTAAATTATCTTCCTTTATATACTCATTCTAATAGTATTCAAAAGAGATCCAAAAAGCCACGTTTGTGGCAAACTCTTTGGCCAAAAAAACCCATCACATATTCTGACCAATTTTTCTCCCAATAATTTTTGCAACAATTTTGCATACATAAAAACAGGTGTGGGGTTTTAAAAACACAATGAATGTAAAGGTACTTTAATATGCACAGTGTGTAAGCAGGGGAATCCATTTCAATTTGTCATTTTAATGAAGTGAGTTGGATTTCAAGTGGTCAGATGCTCACAAGGGGGCATGACCATGTCATTGCACTGGGGAAAGCATGACCTCCTTTTTATGAGGGAGCAAGGTTTTAGATTGGTTCAGCTGTAATGTAATTTCATCCTAACTGGTGGAAGAATCTTTGCCATTGTCAGTCACTATTACTGCAATATTAATAGCCTCATTCAGCCAACAACTGAATGAGCTCACAGCACTTCACCACTATTTCAAGCTATATATACACACCTTGCACGTTACTTGCATCACAATGTAACTGATGAACTTTTTCTTCAAAATATCTACTTCTGAATTTACACATACTCTTAGTCCACAAGTACAACCCCATCCTAGCATGAAAGTTTATCTTTCAAGTTTAAGAAAGGTTTGCAGAAACTGATTTCTCAGTTAAGTAATTACATTTTTAGTGACAGATTTCCGAAACTTACATCTAAGATTTCTTTGGGGGAAAGAGGGCTTTAAAGAAGGCCCTATTTTTACCCCCCACAATCTTCGTATTGAAAATACATTAATCATATTTAGAAAACTTGTATAGTGTATCTGACCTTTTCACCCATAGTTAGGAAAGGAAAATCCAGACCCTTCAAGGTCATAATCTTATTGGAATCTTATAGTAAATTTTGGTATTTTTACTCTGGTAACTGACAGTACTTCAGAGAGATTTTGTAGTGCATTGCAAAGTGACGACAAATATGCCACTGAAATGTTAGGATACAAGCACTGCAATTGCTCAGCTAGGACAGAAATTTTAAGTATCCAGTAGCTGAGACAGCATACTGGGGAATAAGTAAGCAAAAACTAACCACTGAGATGTATTTAAATGTTCTCAGAAACAGAAGATAACTGTCATCCTTAGACACTAGTTAAAAGAACTTAATTTTTTCCTAATTTCTCTACTGTTCACATCAATCCATTCTATATTAACCAGACCTTCCGCTCTATGAATCTATTCAAAAATTTTCTTTTAGTACTATTCAGAAGTTTACCCCCCTCATTGTTTACAAAGTCCTCTAACAAACATTATTACATTAACAAAGCATGCCGTGTTAACTATATAATTCAATTTGGACCATCTGGTCATAATGCTCCTAATTCCCCCTCCCCCATTAAATCTCCACACACCTCCTTTTCCCCAAGAATCCTCAACTGGGCAGCAATATCAAAACCTAACTATTTGCTCATCCTCCAAAATTTGACTGGTATTCCATTTTTCAAGAAATAAGTCACATACGGCATTGTACAGAATAATTAACAAATGCACTTTTCCATCTAGTTTTGAAGGCCTCCTCTATGAGTTACACTCATGCTTCAGGAAAATCTCAAAATAAAGAGACATAGGAGAACACAGAAGAACTCGGGAGTTAGGAGCTCTAGTTTTCCATTAACAAAACCATAACTCATCTAAATCACCTGACTCCAAATAGAAATCATTTTGTAAAGTATTACTGTAGCATCAGCATGGATTTGCCAACCCAGAAATAACAGAGATCCAAAATTCCTAATTATAGCACACTTGGGAAAGTACTTTCAAGTCCGAAAAACGTAAACAGAGTACAATACCTATTCAAAGTTAGAAGCCATGAAGTGTTATTCAAATGTTTAGGCAAAGAACATAATACCTAATAGCTAAAAATTTTTATATTTTAAAATAATGCAAGAATTGTAGTTCAACAGTGTGCCTGTCAATACATAAAATAAGCTGATTGTTTACCTCAGGTAAATTAGCAAAAACCTGAACAACTCTGTCTTTAATTAAACCATCACCATAGTCACTACTATAAAACAAAACACAGAGCTGTGTACAGAGTCCTAATGGCTGCTGTTAACACCTGTGAAAGTATCAGACACTGAGCAAGAACAAGAGCAAGAGGCATGTTGGCTACCAGAAGTTATTTTTGAAGCATCATTTGCAATTATATGTACCTACACCTGTTGGGGAAGTGAGCTGTACCTCAACAAACAGATTTAAGCAATCCGTATGACTACAGGACAATACTCAGTGACCCCATCAATGGTTACAGCTATCCTAAAAAGACTCTAAATTACTTCCACTACAATAACCAGTAGACCTAAGAGAGACAGTAAGAGAATTACATGTAGCAGTCCACCCTGCACACTCCACTTTGCAGCTAGAAACATGAAGACTCATTTATACATTACTATTTCTTGTATCTTTTACACAATCAGGAGCAACTGGGAACTCATCTGCTACTTTTGATTCTCAGACAATAAAAGGGCAGAGATGGGATAGAGGGAGTTGAAGCTTTCTGTAATTTAACTCCCTGTCTCTTCCTTTGATAGCTGAGTTAGTACTTGGTACACATGGCTTCCCACCACCTTGCAGCAGAACATGTAAGCAGACTGGGCTCACAATGCTATTCTTACAGGACTAAATTGAGCATAGAAAATCACTCGTGGTAGGGTGCAAGGGAGTGTAGGGTCATGTTAAAAATAAATTTCAAACAGGCAACTTTTCTGAAAAGAAGATGGGTTCCGTCTAACAGAGTATTTACAAATATATCCATTGCATCCACATTATCATTAATAAATTTTTTAAAATTTATAATGTATACATTTGCATCATTTCATATAAAAAGAACTTTTAAGCACTTTTGAGAATGTTTGAGTATCTCCTTCGAACAGAGCTGCTCCAGTATTATCTCGTCCACAGCTCATCTAGGTTACATTTCTTGCTAATTAGCTCCATTCCACATAGTGCATTATCTTGAAACAGAACACAGAGGTGCAAAATCATGGTATTTATGTTTATAGATCACTGGTTGAATCCAACGCAGACATACATACCCACTGCTGGTGCATCATATTCATCCCCAAGTAAAATTTCAGGAGCAGAATAGGCAAGAGATCCACAGCTTGTGGTGAGCTTCTTTCCAGGCTGAAATTTGTTGCTAAAGCCAAAATCAGTCAATTTCACAAGTCCTTGTTTTTCAAAGAAAACCACATTCTCTGGTTTTAAGTCTCTATGAACTACATGCAGTTTATGGCAGTAGGATATAGCATGAACGATTTGAGCGAAGTATTTTTTTGCCAGATCCTCATTGAGACCTTCTTCATGTTTCATGATGTAATCAAACATATCTCCACCATCCCCTAGCTCTAAGATGAGATAAAGCTTTGTCTGAGTGTCAATCACTTCATACAGACGCACAATGTTGGGATGCTGCACTAATTTCATGCACCTGACTTCTTGAAAGAGATGTCCCGTGGCAAGAGTGTCCAATTTGGTCTTGTCAATGACTTTGACTGCTACTTTTTCACCTGTAAAGACATGCCGAGCAAGTTTGACTACAGCAAAATGGCCTCTGCCCAAAGTTTTATCCAAGTCATACAATCCTGCAATTTTTCCATCATATCCTCGTTTGAAGCCTGCCATTCTGTTTCAGAAGATGAAATTATATTTAAGCTCTTTGGAAATGTGGTATTTTCATATAAGAGTATCTGATGCAAATAAATAGTCCATAATCACTGCCAAGCATACCTAAAAAAACAAAGAGACAAGATTATATTTATGCAAAAGTAAGCAAATTATCCTGTAATTACTCCAAGTTACATTAGCACATTACTACAGATTATTAAATAATCTTCACGAAATTTTGCAAAGGTTTTAATAAAGCAGGCTGTGCTAACTTGCAGATTTCTGACATCACATTATCAGTGTGCTTGAAGAAAGTGAGTTTCAACACTGCAGTAATAAAAACTTGTCTCAAATTCAGAGGCCTTCATTGTTTTGAGTTAGAAATCTTTCAAGCAGCGCTTGAAGAAATCGGTGTTGTAAGGACTGTTAAAATTGGCAAAGCTGAAATCTGTAACTTTTCCAGATACACTATAAAACAGCTGGGCAGCACAGAATATCATCAAGAGGAATATACTTAATACATCTCATTTTTGGCACATCCCTTTATATTGCCATGAAACAGCTCTAATACATAGTTCTGATGGCATGACTTGGGACTTTTACCTCCTCCTTTTCAACAGCTTTCTGTTTAGCAAAGCTCAGAGTAACACATAATACTTAATTTTGTTACTCTAATTAGCTTCAGCATTATCAATCAATACTGTAATTACAGCAAGTGTACAAAGCTTTAAATGCTGAAATGAAACATCTGGGTTGGATGTACTTAGTGCTAAATACAATGTCTAGTTAAATGTTTTGACTGAAGTTATACAAACTGGTGATAAAAAGTTTGGAGGTAGGCTGCATATGTTCATCAGTCCTGGGAATGAGTGAGGACAAAGGGAAGAAGAGTGGCAAAGAAGCAGAGAAGACTCAAGAGTTCAGCTTTTGTGTACTGAATTCCTGCTTACCAGGTACTTGGCATTTAAGCAAACAAGACCCAACTTATAAAATATTCATATTCAAAACTGGTTTTGAAGATCTTACATCCCATTGTCATTATTTTTTTCCACATACAAAACCTCCCAGAACCTTTTCCTGCATTGTTAACCTGGATTGAGGTTTAAATAAAAAATGTAGCTATCAAAAAGCTAACCATTTCTCCATCTTTGAGTGCAAAGTAGTCAGAAATATGAAAATTACATGGCTCATTGCCAAGTCTAAAATACAGAAAACATAGCTCTTTAGAATATATTTTCAGTTTCAAAACTCAACTTCAAAAAGAAAAACTTTGTAAAGGAAGCTGGCAAACAAACAGCCCCTTGCATTAGTTATTCTCTAGTTGAAATGTAAGCATTAGATTAAAAACACTCCCTGCTAAACAAGTTATTTCACAGACAGTGAAACTAATGAACCTGCTTTCATATGAATTCAATTACAAGGTTGGGGGGTCCTATGAGGATTCTGTAATTTTTAACAAGCTCACCTTACTGCTTCTGTCAGCTGGAGCCATGGTATAACCTCTCCGCTATCCAGCTGTCTGCTTCCACAAAACCCATAGAATTCAGTTTGAGACCTCCACCCCTGTAAAATTTGAATGAAATCAATTAACTTCCAAAACTTCATAACCTAGACAAGGAACAGGGTTAAGTATAACAAGCATTAATACAACAACAAACAATATAAACACTGAGGTTTGGGGTTTTATGTTTCTTTAATGATAGTCATCAAGCTTCAACAAACTTCACTGGGTTTTGTGTTGCTGTATGCACCCTTTCATTCTGCTACTAAGCACTATACTTCACATGCCCTTCCAAAAACCACTCCACTAGAAGACGGTTGGCATATCTGCTTCCCAACATGTCGCATACTGTTCATCTTACAGAGCTTCCCCTACCATTCCCATATAACACCATCCCATTCTCAATCAAAAAAGCACAAAACTGAATAAAAGCATGCTACATTAAACTAAATGCCCATGCCAAACACTCTCCTACCTGGTAGAAACTATTACAAAGTGCATAGGGAACAACATAGTACAATGGCATATACAATAAACAATAAAACTCTCCTTATCTTTCAGAGATTCAAAAACTTCTTTACATCTGAGAGCAGTGAGTTTGTGTTTAATAGCACTTGATGGATTCCACCCCACCCCTTCCTGTGCAACTGGGCAGGTGCTTTATTAAAGCATGTGAATTTTTAGCATCAAGAAGATACTGCAGCAGAGCTGAATATCTTAACTATGTGCTCTGAGAAGAACCACTTCCTCTTGCTTGTTTTTAATCTCTTGATAATTTGTGCATCTTCTCATTCACCGTCTGTTCCAAAACAAGAACTATCATACTCCATTTACCTTGCCTCAAGCAAGTTACAGAATTAGTTTCCTCCCTTCCTAGCTTCAGCTCAATTTTGTTCTAATCCTAGTCTATCAATCCTTTTGCAGAAGTTATTCCACAGGCTTTAGCATTCCTCTCACCCTTCTCTACTCATTTTCAGGTTTGTTCTATTCTACTTTTAGGCCATTTTGAGGGTTTTTTCATTACTACTGTGTACTGACAATGTTTTCAAGCAATACTTTACTTTATAGTTGTATTATGTTCCATTATACTGACCTAGCCTCAGAATGAAGACTAATGAAAAACAGCCCATGCACACACATAAACCACCTAATCCTAGCCTGTATGAAGCAAGAAGGGATATATTAATCAGCTGTGCCCCATATGGTTGTGTGACTCTAGAATCTCACTCCTAAAGGGATTGCCAGATTTAAAAAATAAAAAACCACACAAACATCCTTTATAGTATTCCTGTCTCCACAGCACCCTAATCGGACTTCTAACTGCTTCTAGATTAAAGAAATTAAAGGAAAACTGGAGCACACAAATTAAAGACAACTTGTCTGAATTTAACTGCAACACTCAGCAGTAAGGAAAGATTTAAGCTCATTACTTTGTTCACTTGGCACATATTCAACCATCATTGTACAAACTCAACAAGTGATTTAACTCTAAATCACAGAATGCACATAAAAATCAACCTGTCAACAGAATTCCAGCAAAAAACAGTTATGCTTAAACCACGGAGAAATATATCAGACAGTAATCAATAGGATAAGAGCTTGCAGAAATGGAAGATAAACTGTATTTACTAATGTGACAGCCCCATTAGCTGTAAGAAAATTAATGCACATTCATTAACAGTTTAATTTAAAGTCTCCAAAATAGCAGACCAACTAATCCTTACCTCTATGGCTTTAAAATAAATTTGCATAGATGAAGCTACCACAGCTAAATACAGGGATCTCAGATGCAACACATGGTTTGAAAATACAGAAATTTAGAATTGTTCAGCAGTAGGAAATGGATACGAAAATGTCATTATGTATATAGATACAAGCCTTGGTTACAATTTAAATATGCTACCTAAAGGAGCACAGTTGCCATACCAATACATTTCAGAGCAGTCTCTTTTTCTCAGTTTCTCCCGAGAGTAAAAAAGTAGGACTTTGACTGTACTTAAGGATCCACTACTTCAAGCTGGAGCCTCTTTGAGACCCTTTGTTGTTGTCTCCTTAGTTACAATAGTAAAACTGCTGGGGCTGACTATAGATGAAACCATGCAAACCTCTGGTTTTGCCATGGCCCTCCAAAACAGGATTACTTTTAATGATGGATCATTTTGGTGATCTAGTTTAGAATGTGATCTCCTGAAAATTTTCCCAAATGAAGGAACTACAGACTAAAGCAGAAAACAAGCAAAATTTCCACCAGTCACACATTAGCAGGAAGCCAAATTACAGCCTGAGAAAAAGTATTTAAGAGACATTTATATCACAGAAAATATCTACCTGTCTTTTCATTTACATTATGTTAAATCCCTGATATGTTCATTTTTCAGCATTAGGATTAGGTTTTTCTAGTTGGTGAGTTAAGTAACCATTAGCAGCGTTTAATCCATGTGGCTAATTATGGTTCTAAAAATGCATTTTTCCCTAATTATACCAGAACTCAGCAACGCCCTCGATACTCATTTTATGCAATGTAGACATTTAGCAGTAAATAAATGCAGAACAGATCCTTCTTTACGCAGAAGCTCATACACCTATCCCACAAAACACTGCAAATAGCCCCTAATGGAGATCTGCAGGAGCTGTTTTGTAATATCACACGCATCCTATTAAGAAGCTTAACAACAGTACTGTGATTCAACCATCTTTAAAAGATGGATGAATAGATCTGTTTAGAAAAAGGAGCATGTTTCAGAGACAGTAGTTTTTCTTTAAGCAATTCACTCTATTCAAAAACTTCCATTAGATTACATACTGTGTGTAAGACCAGCCTAGTTCATCTTACCTTAATGTGTGTATTAGCTTACTTTAGAAATTAAGCTTCACAGTCCCATTTAAACAAAATGTTGAAAAATTATCAATGCAAAGACTTCCCTGCATCAGTCTAACAGACATAAAAACTGAAGTAGTCTTCACTGGGACTCGTCCGTCCACAGACAGCTAACCATTCCTGTCTCCCTTCACAATAAATGGAGATTCAGTCAACACAGATAAGAGTCTGTGATAAAATAAATTGTGTCCTAAAGCAGACAGCTAAATAGATCAAATTAATAATTTCTTAAAAGTACATGCTTTCATTTTCTCTAACAGGAGTTTAGAATAAATAGTCAGTGGATGCACATATTACACACATCTACCAGATAGGTTAAAGAAATTTTACCCTGTTTCTCCTTTTGGTCTCTTTTGTCCCAGATAAGTAACAGCATCTACACCAATAATTTATTTATTACATAACTGTATGTTGAGAGTAAGACTTATGTTGCTAGTGTTCCTAGCAACACTAAATCCAAAATTTGACATAAACAGAATATGGAGATTCAGAAGCAATTTTTTTCACTCTGAAAAGAATTTATACAAATCATCAGAATCTGAGAGCAGACTGAAGGACATATTAACTAGGTAAACAAACTGCAAGTATAATTTTTCACATTTTTTCCAATATTTCCTCCCAATTTTTATCTGCCATCCTAATGTAAGGTATCTTTACAGGCTAATCTGTGAACCTTTAGAAACAGTCTTGTTACTTACTATATGAGCCACTACTTGCACTGTTACTGTTATTGACGCTTCACTGATGTGTCAATCTCCTTTCCTCCAGAGAGTTTTTTATCACCTTTCTTTTGGTATAAGGGAGCACCAACATACTAGAAGCAGGTAAAAGGTGTTGCAAGAGTGACATGTGAAGAACGCATACACTCACATGCCCAGAAAACTTACCACTACACAACTCCTCCAGCATATTTCAAACTTCTTAAGCTCCCAATACCCAGTGTTTCTTGAATACTCAAGACTCAATATGACAGGACCCCAGGAAAGTGTATTCTCCTTCTGTTTGCATACACAGGTGTCATAATCCACCTTCCTATGGCCTAAGCCTTCACAATTACCATTCAAAGGTACTCAAAGAAATCATGGCAATCTACGCTTTTTCTACAGCCAAACATTTTGTTCATGCAGCATTTTTGGGGGGCAGAGGAAGACACAATTCACAGAGGCAGCTGTGTTACAACTCAGCCCTTATATACACAATGCCCTCTAAAGCTTTATTTCCCACTTCATATGACTGCACCACAGCATACACACATATCTTCCCTTTCACTGATGATAAATCCTAGAAACTCTCCTGTTCACAGTGAGTTCCACAATGAAACACCACACACCTTGAAAACACAGTTTTCAAGGTGTATATGCACTTCTTTCATTATTCTATTAGGCCTGAGTATCTCAGTATCTATCCAGCCCATACTGTGTTACTGAAATGCCAAGATAGATCAGCAAACCTCTCCACTATTCAGCACTGGCTACCTCTAAAATGATGAAAATCATGATGAAGAGTTATCAAGTAATGCTGTGTCACAAGCATAAAAAGAAGAATTAATCTGCAAAATTTAACTGTACTCCTTAGGTTTAAACAGTGTATAGAATTTTGCTCTGAAAAGATATAAGAGGTGCCAATTGCTGATGAAGTTCTGCCATTCAAAACATTTGGGAAATCTGTAATGAAATGTTAATGTTTCATTATTTTAGAATGTATTGCAGGCATTAGAGCTACTGATGTCTAGCCTTAACTCTTCTTAGAATTGCAGTAAAAGCAAAATGCCAACAAGAATTCTTCAATTCTAAGGTCCGTTTTTCAGTGAACAGCCAGCAGCAGAAATATTTGGCAGGTCAATAAAGTAGATAAAACATTGCTCCTGGACTAATAAAATGTTGGGAGGATGGGAAGGGTAGCACCATTATAGATTTGAGAAGAAAGAAGTTACTAACAGTATTTTGTAACAGAAAATTATGAGAGTCTGCATGATCTGACTTCTAAGAGCAAGACACTCTGAGGTAGATCCAATGCACGAGAAAAAGAAAATTGCAAAAGATACAATGCATGATTCAGGATATCATCAATTAATGAACACATTTATTTCTTAGATAAGGAATTCCCAAATTTTCAGACCTACAGATTGCTGTCTATCATCTATTTTCTTGAAGATTAGAGCAGTCACATAGAGTACGACAATTTAAGCTTTCTTCTTTCACACAGCTAAGCTGTGGTGAATGGGTCTGCAGAAAAGTAGCAAAGAGCAAACTAAAATTTGAGAACTGTGTTGTATAAACTCCACTTGATAGTCAGTATCTGTATGAGAATCACCCTCAATACAGACAATTTAAAGAAGCCACTGGATCAGAATTGGTCTTTCATGGCCTCCACTTGAAAAGTCAAGAATGTCTATTTCCTTTTTCTTTCCAAACAGGTGAATGAGAAAAAATACAGACTACGCTGACCTACAGATTGCAAAGCAATAGTAAGACAGTAGCAGTAACAGCAAGATGATGATTACAGACTAGACACCAAAGCTATTAAGAGGACAGATGCATTAAGACTGATGGAACGATGATCCACTGGCAAACCCATCACTGGCAGTTACTGGCACAGGTTCCAATTGTGAAACATGTTAAAAGCCCAAAGTACTTTCACAACCTTGCTGATAATTTGCTGCAGTTCACAAGGTACTTTCCATTTCTCAGAGGAGGTACTACACAAGACAAACAAAAGCTGCCCTATGGATTTAAGAACTCAGCAATACCTTTACACCATTTAAAGTCCTCACACCAGTCACAGCTCCAAAAGCAATTAATCTCATGTTGTATCTGTTTTCCTCTTATGCCTTCTCTCGAAGGCCAGCATGTGGCCTTTCATTTTTAAAGAACAAAAAGCAAGAAACACTACCCTGTTTACATACCAGAGGCTTCAGCAAAACAGCACTTAAGCTCTGAAGCTGCTCCTGAAGTATTATTGTACAGGAAAATACCAGATCTTCTTGAATAGCCACATCTCATAAATGATCTTCTGCACAGTAGTGTGTGATAACATCTTTTAAAAGGACGTGCTCCAAGTTTTGTGATATCTGCTAGCACCTTCCTTCTGTATCTGTAAATCAGTTATAAAACTTTGTTCAGACCCTGTGATGACATAATATACAGAAAAATTAGTTTCAACTGAAATTTTCATGTTTTGCAGTTGCCACTAACAGAAAATTTTTTTCTCAGCTACAGAAAATTAAGCAGGTAACTCAGATTTCCCCAACAAAACTCTTTTAGAGAAGCTGCTTCATCTCCTCCATCCTCATAAATTCTCAGAATTGCTTCACCTTTTTCAAATGTCTATTTATTAACATTACCACATAATTTTGTCATACCAGACAGTGCAGCCAAGACCATTAACAGGAGCTCTAAACATTATGCCATTAATCAATGAACACTTCAGTGTGGCATAACATTTCAATGTTAGCACTGTTTTAACACCTACATCTTTGTTGTGTTCGAATTCAGAACCACAAACATGATTTTCTTCTGTATCAAGGGAGGTGAAAGCATCACACACCATCTCGAACACAAGTATTCAGATGCAAATCTGTGTGCATACTCTTAGTACCTATTACAAGCAATAACAATTTCTATTAAATTTCTTAGTATCTTCAAGGTCAAATATCAGATAGTTTTGTTTGTTTAGCAATACATCTGCTAACATAAAATTCAAGTACTGAATTGACTTCAATGGTTGCTGGTCTGAGACTGATGTTTTCCACCTAGGCCACAAACTGCGTAAATCCTGATACACAGATTTACTCCAGCCTACAGTTACTCAGTTTCAATAGTTCACTCTCATTTAAAGTATTCTAAATTAGTCAAGAACAGCCATATACCTGAAATTTGCCACACTTTAAAATGAACTAATATTATAAAAGCCTAGGCTATCATTTCTCAAGTAAAATCCAGTCAGTAACTACACAGGGGACGGCTGCAGAAAAACCAACAATGATACATAAAGAAAGAAAGGAAAACAGGCTGTCAAATATAGTGCAATATTTGTGCCCCAGGACTTGTAGAAGATCACTATAACAGAGGGATTCAGCTTTTCAGAAAGTGAACATGCTCTGTTTTATATTTTGTAAGTATAATTATTCCTCATTAAGTTCTTAACACTGGTCACTCAATCAATTTATGTGTATGAGAACTCTGCCAGGGTGAGTTATCCTAGAATTTTAAGGGAATATACTTTTTTTTTTTTTAAATCCTCTTAAGTTCTTACATAATACTGTTATGTGTATTAAAACAGGTACTTTATTATAGCAGCTGTAGCATTTCAGGCAGGCGCTTGAAAATAATATGGCACAGAAGATGGGCAGAACCTCACAGGCTACTAAAGTTAAGAGCTTATGCAATTTAATATTACTATATTAATCATAAACTGCAGCTCAGCTCTGTATCCCTGATCTGGACCATGTTTCATTGGTTTCTTATTTTAAGACATAATGAGAAAACACTATTAAGTAGGAATAGACAGAAGTTCACCAATAAGTTTTACAGCTACAGTATGTCAGTGAAATTTTGAAAATCCAAAAAAGGAAGTGCATTCTTTCACAAGAGACACATTGTGAGGAAAAGATGTCGCTGCACCAGGATACCGTGCCCTTGAAAGCAAGGCAGGCCAAGCAAAAGGAAGGTGCTACTTTGGCATTACAGTTGCCAGTGGGATAAAAGGGACAATGATACACTGAAGGTGTAGACTGCAAAAGAATTATTCAAGTATGATTAAAAGGCAGTTAGAAGAGACCAGGTTGGTCAGAACACCACACAAGATAATTGCTGCAAGTAAAGGAGTATCTGCAGTAGCATATTAGCATGCACACCCTTAACATATTATTTCTTTAAAATAATCAGAAAGCTGACTATTACAGTGCAACCACCCATACCACATAACAGTATCAGTTCTCACAGTAGGATGATTCAAGAAACAGCAGTAACCTGTAGAGTGTCCAGCACTCAAACTCCTTCTTGCTTCTCAATTGTGTAAAATGAAAACAAAACCCATAACACAGTAAGTACACTTCAGATGCAATTCTCCCTTTTCCCTGTTTTTCATGAAGCTCTCAAGTGTGGATCATAAAGATTCTCTTAAAAGAGCCAGATGAATGTCTGTCTTAGATACTACCTTGCCTACCCAGCAAAGCTCCAGCAGTCAGGTTAGCTTCTCTTTCCAATCACTTGAAAAAAACATGTCATCATTCTACCACTTTTCTGGTCATTTAGGATATTCAGGGAAAATAAGAGACGAGACTAGACTTTCTCCTCCTTAGTTTTTATTACTAAGTCCTCTAATCTGGATGCTGTATGCAGTACAAGTAAAAGGGGCAGATATTAGTCTAAGTAAACATTTTGACACGACTCACAAGGTAAAATTTGATTGCACTGGTTGGCAATGATTGTTAGTTCTTATGTGTTTCAGATTCCTTCTAAGGATCAGCAACAATACAAAAACAACCACGAGCCAATTTCCCCGCTTTCTGTGATATATCTGCCAAAAAAATCCCACCATTCCTTAACCCAATTCCTAACAGTGCATGCCTTGAAAGAAATGCGTAATTCCAACACAATACACATTTGCTAGTAAACATCTCTCTACAGATTTCACTTTGCAGAAATTTGTTAAACTGGTCCTTCCCCAGAGCCTGAAGATCTAAATATATCCATAATAAACAACACTAAAAAAGCAGCAGATATGACTAAGTAGTGACTGCACTACAGAGGGCAGGCGTAAGCATATTTGCATGCACTTCATTCATGCTAGATGGCTGAAAATCATACAATACGCTTCAGCTGCTCCAGTAACTATAATGGTACCACTGAAGAAAACACTGCTTTGCCCTCATCTACTCATAGCAAGCTCTTGGAAGTGAGATGATCAATAAGAAACTATCTGTGAATAAGCAAAAACCCCAAGGATGTATCCCACCTAGAGGTTTCTCCTTCACAGATATACTACCATCTCTTACCAATAAAAATATCCAATCTGGAAATAGGTCACTTTTGTCACCAACCATTCTCTGGCCAATATAGGGGGTTTTGCCCTAGTGGATGTTCTCCAACACTTTACTCAGTCTACTTACTAAAAAAACAAAACAAAACAAACAAAAAACAACAACAACAAAACAAATGAAACCAACCACACATATCTGCCCTTCAACTATTACCAAGACTGCACATCAACTATCTTTAAAAGTCATCTTCCATTAATTTAAGCACCTGAATGCCAAAACTCAGCTGACAGTAAGCACAAAGACCTTTATGCGGGACCTTGCTAGTTATTCTATCAATTTCTAGGCAGTGAATTCAGCGTGGAAAGTGTACTGACAGCAGCAAGGCACGTACTGACAAAGAACAAGGGATACTTCCAGCCTCTGTCAGGAGGGGCACGCTCCAGCCCTGGGCACAAGGAGACGAAAGAAAACCTGTTGGCTACGCACCGGATTCCGAGAGGCGAGATGCACCGTCATTCCCCTAAAACGCACCCGCGGCCGGACCGCGGGGCTCTCGCCTCGCTTGTTTATTTTTTTTCCCCTTCCCAGCAAGAGAACATACGCGGCGGAGCCGGCGCGGGCAGCAGCAGTGGGGGAGTGGCGAGAGGACCGGTGTCACTCCGGTCACACGCGCGGGGCCGGGTGTCAGCGCGGTCACACGGGGGCCGTGTCGCACGGACACTCCGGGGGCACGGCAGGCTCCCGGTAGCCCGCCGTCTCCGCAGGAACACCTACATCCCGGGAGCCCGCTGTGCCCGCAGGAACACCCGCGTCCGGGGAGCCCATCGTCCCCGCAGGAACACCCGCGTCCGGGGAGCCCGCCGATCCCGCAGGAACACCTGCATCCCGGGAGTCCGCCGTGCCCGCAGAAACAACAGCTTCTCCCCTCCCTTCCCCAAGCCCTCCCCTCCAGCCCCGCCGGCACCGACACTCCGACCTTCGGCGGCGGCCGGGAAACGTCCCCTCACCGCCTCCTCCTCCCCCAGGGCCGAGGCCGCCATTGGGCTCGGCCGGCTCCGGGAGGAACGGGAAGGCGCAGGGAGGGGGAGGAAGGAACCCACCACACCCCACCGGCCCAGCCCGAGCCGAACGCGGCCCAACCCCGCCGGCAACTTACTGCCCGCAGCGGCGGCAGCGGCGGCGTCTCCTCGGGGCGCCGCGCCCCGCGCCGCCCCCTGCATGGGCAGCGCCCGCTGCGACTGCCCTCGGGAGCGGCGGCGGGGACGGGGAGCTCAGCGGGGAGGGAAGGAGGGACAGAGGAGGAGACAGAGAGGGTCCAAGAGCCCAGTGGGGAAGGTCGACGGGGCTGCGGCAGGTCGCGCCCCTCGCCGCGCTGCGCTCGGACGGGACCCGGCGCTGCGGCCGCGACTGCTGCGCCTCCGAGTCGCGACTGACAACAACGGCCGCGGCTCGCGCGGGGCCGCGAGGGGCGGGGCGGGGCCAACGCGCGCCTGCGCCGCTCGGCGGGGAGGGGAGGGGAGAGGGAGGCCGCGCGCCGAGCGCAGTCACCGCTGGGGCCAATGGCGGCGGTGGGGCGGGCGGGGTACGGGGCGCCTGAGGGGAGCGGAGCGGAGCGGGGAGCCCCGGGACCGCCGGGTTCGGTCCGCCGTGCACTGCCCTGGGCCTCGGTGTCATTGGTGTCCTGGGCAATTCGCCATAAACATGGAAGAAATAAGAGCGGAGGGCGAATTGCTGAAGGTCTGAGGAGAGGGTGAAGAAGCCTCTGCTTCCGCCACCTGCGTGGCGGCGAGTTGGCGGACCCCTGTCCCTCTGGAGGGGACGCTGGGCTGGCGGGCTGCTTAAAGTCGTGAAAGGGCCACGCCTGTGATTCCTGGGTAGAAATAATAGTGTATAAATGAGGGTATAGCGATCACAGAATCAACTGGACTGGAAAAGACTTCTGAGATCATCGAGTCTAATCCGTGACCGAACACCACCGTGTCAACCAGACAACGGCACTGAGTGCCATGTCCAGTCCTGCCTTAAACACCTCCAGGAACGGTGACTCTACCACCTCCCCGAGCAGGCATTGGTGCTCCTTGTGCCCTGGGCAGCTGGCCTGGGTAGCAATGGTGTGAGAACAGCGAGGCACGCTGCTGTTGCCTTCGCCTGTGGTGGGAAGGGTGGGAGCAGGATGTGTGGTGGAAGTCATCTGGAAGAAAGGAGCGTCAAAGGAAAGGATTGCACTGAAGCAAGTAGGAGAAAACGGGCCGAGGAACGAGCCTGGCAGGGTTTCCCTGTACAGGGTTTCAGAGTTTCCCTGTACACATACACCTGGCAGAGCGCTGTTTCCCTGGACACGGACCCGGCTGTTTGGGTAGTGAAGGCGAGGGAAACACCTCGAGTGGTTGTGCTACAGAAGCATTCAGGCTAAGGGATGAGCAAAGCGGTTGCTCGGAGAATGAGAAATAATGCAAGAATTTCCTCTGAAGATCAAGGAAGGAAAATCCTTGAATAGCCAGAGAATTAAAAGACTTGAAAGTGGCACTTTGCAAAGTGCCCTGGTATTTTTTTTCAAATAAAAATGGCCATTCAAGATATATGGAGAGAGAATACAAAACCTCATAATACAGCTAGAGCCTAATTTTAAGAAAAAGTTTGAGAACTGCTTTTCATTTTTCCCCATGCTTTGACAAGATTTAGATGTCATTCTTTTGTTGATGGCTTATGTACAGCAGAGGCTATTGAATTAACCTGGAATTTCTTAGCTTGAAACCAATCTTTGTGAATACGTTAATCCAGAAAATACAGTTCAGGGAATGTCTAAACTGAAGTAGCGTGATCATATGTAATAAAAAGGACATAATGATTTTGTATTTTAAGGTTTTAAAGGGGAAATAAATTTAAAAATACGTGAAGATTTCAATATATGTTTAGTCTGATCACTGCCTCCTTCAAGAATGAGAATTTCATGATTTGGTCATAATTTAGACCACTCCATGGTCTAAATTCTCCATTCTCCAATCAGGCTTGATTCTCCACTTTTACAGCATTCAAGCGCCAATAAAACACAACTGATTGCTGAATTTACGAGATGGATTTGATGTAGGAGATTGCAATAACCAGCCCATCACCTGTGTCTGCCTGATTATCACTGATTTCTAGTCTTAGTTTGCACAAGTGTGTGATATGCACCACTTGGATTTCTGAGCCTGCTGTGATCAGGTGATGCCTCATGCTTTTTGTGTTTTAAAACTTAAATCTAGATTCCATCACTCTAGTTAACAATAATTACGTATTTCCAGTTGGTTTGCATTGGCATATTGAAGAAGGCATGTCTCACAAAGACCAAATGATGATTCAGTTCAGCCCCACTACGTCTTCCTTGGCAAAATATTTTGGCATAAACGACTTTTTTATATCAGCTAGAAATCACATTATCATCTATTGCACTGCCACACAGGATATTGCACTCAGATGTACTCAACTTTTCCGTATGTTTGCTCATGTGGGAGAACAGGTGGGTGGAAAAGGACACATTTGCAGGAAAAAAAAATTCTCACCTGCAACACAGCTATTTTGAGATACTATACTTAGGGTCACTTCTGCAATACAACAGCTCTTTTACTCAATGGGATGAGTCTTTGTAGATGAATATGTGTGAGACCGAGAAGAGGATCAAGAATACATGCTGCACTTAAGTGGAGACAACAGGGACTGGAAGGAGTCTGACAGTCTGTAGTGGGATGGAATTGCCTGTTTTCAGGCAGCTTTATCACTGTTTACACTAGATCACATACTTCTGGGGTGAGACCAATACCCCAGAAGGTAATTTACATTACCTTCCTCTGACAAGGTAATGTAAATCTCCTGTCACATATACACTCACTTACACTGGGCTTTGTCTTCAGTGGCACAGGGCCTCGTTTGTGATTTGTGAGGGTTTGAGGGTTTTTTTACAGTGAAAACGTAATGAATGTGATAGCTACATGCCTGTAAAATCACGCAAGCTGCAGAGACGTTACTGGGGTCATCAGCCCTGTACTGATGCTTTTGGTTGGCCTCGCCTGGTTTACCCTGCAATAAAAGTGCCGTGCCCCGGTGCCCACATCAGTTATAAAACAGGACAGCTAATACATGATAGCTCTGCCACAGCAAAACACTCCTCACCTGTCATTAGCCTGAATGTATTTGTATAGGGAAGGTGACAGCAACAGCATCTGTTTGAGGGATTGCTCATGGCATACATGTATCCCAGTCGGACCAGACGACATTCCTCCTTGCTAAATCCAAGCATAATCTATTAATCTACAGGAAGAAAATGGTAGATTATACTGTTTTTTGCAGAATACCTACTGGCTGGCATTAGAAATAACCTTGTTTTAGATAAGATACAAAAAGTGTAAGCCATCTGTCAAAAGTCTGGAGTGTATAAGCACGTGTCAAATTGTTAGTCTACAGGATTTGGGAAGGGATATGTTCTTTAAAAGATGCATCATTATCATCACCTGTTTCAAAAATTAGGCTAATACTTAATGTAAATTATTTTGCACCTTTCCAATGAGACGTGTTTGAAATGCAAAGTAGTGAAAGAAAATGTTGGGATGTTTCAAAATGCTTTAGGCTGAAATAATGACTTGGACCGGCCTTTGTGAGTACGTCTGTTCTCCCTAGTCATTCCCAAACGCACCGGTCAAATCTGAATTAAAGGGGTAGATATTTCCAGAATTACACGTTTTCATAAGTGTCATGAAACTAGGCCTATGCAGCAAACAGTAACCTTACCTGTACTCCCTATACAGCAAAAGCTGCAGTGTGAGCTCACCCTTCATTAGTCACAGGAGAATCTGCATGGATGAGAGTGGCTTTTTCCCCTCAGGGTGGAAAAAGCTTCAGTCAAAATTCACATTTCATTAGACACTGGATAATCGGAGCATGAGGCTCAAATCCATAGGCCTCATTAGTTCCCTTTCATTATTAAATTATTAACAGTTTCCCTGACAAAGCAGAACAAAGCAGCTGCCTTTGGACAGATACAGAAGAGTACAATTTATACTGCAACTTATGCAGGACATTCCGATCTGTACATTTCCATGATCGGGGAGGTAACTCAGGTTTCTGGGCTAATGCAGAAACTGCTGGAAATATCCAAAGAAATCAAATCTTTTCTGAAGTCAAAGCTGTATTTAAGATTTGCAAATGATCCCAAAGGCAACAAGAAGATCTTCTGCCACAACTCCAAGAGTAAAACACTGGAAACAGGAAACATGGTCTTGTTCCTCAATGGGGCAAATGATCTGGCAGTGGAAACAGATGAGGTGGCACCCAGAGCCACTGTTGCCTCAGGCATATCATCAAGGTCTACCAGATCTCTGTGCTTAGAATTCATGGAGGAGAGCTGCCAGCAATGGGTAAGGATCAAGTTAGGGATTACATGGGAGAATTTGGCCCATAAACATTCATGGGATCAACAGAGCTGTATCCAGGCTGTTGAGGGAGCTGACTGGTTTCACTGCAAGTCTGAGCTTTTATCTTTGGAAGATAGTGGAGACTGGAGTCTCCACAACCATTTGAGTGTTCTCCAATGACTCTTGAAAAAAAGCCCAGAGGGAACCTGTTAGCTGATCAGCCTCACTGCAGTCCATGTGCAAAGCCATGCCCTCTTGGGACACTTTCCTGGACACAGGAAGGAGGAGGTGATCGGGAACACCCAGTGTTCCTCACCAGCCTCATTGCCTTCTATAGTAAAATGGCTGGATTTGTAGATGAGAAAGAGCAGAGGATATTATTTACCTTGACTTTTGCAATGCTTTTGACACCGTCTACTCTCTTGTATCCAAATTAACACATTGTGGGCTAGATAGATGGACAACCACATGGGTAAAAAACTGGATGATAGGAATCAGAGGCCAGGAGTTAGATGGCTGTACTCTCTCTGGAGGTCGGTAAGAAGTGGAATACTGTAGGGATCTATCCTGGGACCTGACCTGTTTAATGTCTGCAGGAATGCCTAGGGGAGGTGTCAGAGTGCCCTTTCATCAGGTTTGTGGATGACAGCAAATTAGTGGGAGAGCCAATATGGTCAAGGGTAGAGCTGCCACTCAGAGGGACTCAGGCTGAAGGAATGGTATGACAAGAACCTCATGAAATTCAAACCAGGACAAACAGTATCTGGGACAGACTAACTCCATGTAGGGTACAGTTCTGGGGACAGCTGGGGTAAGCCCAAGCCAGTGATGAAGGCTAACAGCATCCTGGGTTGTGTCAGCAGGAGCACCAGGGAAGGGGGAAGCAATTACCATCCTCTATTTGGCACTCAGAACCCATGTGGAATACTGTGCTTTTCTACCATCACGTAGTTGCTCTACAATGCTGCTGCAGGCCTTTCCAAAAGGTCTCTTCCTCCTTGTCCTAGGAAGAGGGGCACAAACACTCACTCACAGCCTGTACTACAGAGGAGGAAACACAAAACAAGGCCATGGGTGCTCCTAGTGCTGCAGAGGAAGAAGGAGTGTGCTTCCTGTGATGGGTGGAGAGTAGTGTTTCCCACTGGTGCCAAGGACAATTAGAGTTGCTGCCTGCTGTGAAGGAAGCACATTTTGTGTCCCGTAGCTCCTCATTTGCTTTTTAGTCAAAGCAACTAGTCCCACCTGGTGACACAAATAGCAGGGACAGTGATACAGGCGACCTTTGGACTGACAGGAAAACTGGAATGTGGCCCAAGCTGACTTAGCCAGGCAAGGAGGACAAAAATATCAGACTGAGACCCAGCATGCAGCCTCTCTGGGTCCTGACTAGCACAGAGGCAGTGCAGAAACTTTGCCCTTCCTATGATACCTTTGTCCCACATCCCGTTCTGGTGAGCTGATGACACAGTTCAAAAGCTCCTGCTTCACTCAGAAAGAAATAGGACATTAAAAGAATATCAGGCATAGAAATGATGAATGAAATAAGGTATGACATGAACTCGTAATGCCTTAGTCTGAAAGGATAAAAATGTGTCAGTCTGGAAGGAAAGGTAGAGGCATGAAGTCTGTGGACATGCCATTAGTGTTTTAAGTGATAAACTAATTAAACATAGTAAAGTTAGGAGTGGTTCTAGGGCTGGTGCCTTGCATTCTTTTTCACTTATGGTTTTGGGCTTGGCCCAAGTTATTTAGGGATTCATAGTAACTCTTCTAGAAGAGCCAGGATAGGAAAAAGTGAGTCAGCTGTAGGAAAAAAAAAACCCCTTAGTGCCAACATGTTTCTTTATAGTAGTCAGAAGCCTAACTCAGGAGTATTCCCTGTCCTTCTCTGTTCTGGGAAAGGTTGAGAGGTCTCTGTGTGGGACAAAGTGCCAGGCTTCCTTGTGCAGGTGTCACACCAACTGGGGCAGACTTTGTCTGAACTGGATTCCCAAAACCACCAATCACCTCGCCAGGGCAGAATAATAAAGAAAGCAGCATTGACCTGGGAGGAAGAAGGAAAGGTATGAATGGCAGAAAGAATTATTTCAAATTCTCTATGAAGTATGGGGCTTGAATACCCTAAACATTGTAGAAAGTGTAGAAAAGCAGCCATCTGTGCACTGCTAGAGGGGGAAAGCACACAATTATTGCGTTAAAATCAAAATTAGAATTCTGATCATGTGACAGATTACTTAACCCCAGTTGTTTGCTACTGAAGCATAAGTGCTAATGGCTAGGATATGACCTATATTCCACCCTGCCTCTTTAATGGATGAAACAGGACCATCATGTCCTAAAAAGCAAATATTTAAAAGCTTTTTGAAGTATTGTAGTTATTGTTTACTTTCAGCTATGTTCAAACACACATTACCTACAGAAGGGTCCTTAGTAGTACATACCCCTGATTTAAACTAAATTGCATCCAGTGCGCTGTAAGAAATACCAAGTTGTGATGTGGAGACTTGTAGCTGAAGACCTGTACAACCATGTAATGCCATGGGTTTAAAAATAAGCAATTTCTTGGAAGAAAAGCTTGAGAATTGCACCTTTGAGGGCAATTGTAGTCATGAAACAGCAGTAATCATGTTTTACACAGCAAAATGTCTTTCTTTGGAATAACTGATGTTCATCTAAAAGGATAGTTTTGCCATTTTCACGAGTACAACATTTTCATTTTGAAATTAAATATTTCAAAAATTCTTGTCAACAAAGGGTTTGGGGTTAGAGGGTTTTGTTTGATTTTTTTCTTTTAATTCTGATGAATGACTTACTAAATACTTACATGTCTGTTCTCAGCACTCAACAAAAGTAGTCGAAATTACCTCTGCCAGTGTAGTAAAGGCCAATGGTTAAAGCTGTGTGGTTAAACTCACACCCTGGAATGAAGATTGAAGGGCAGAGCAGCTTTCCAGGTTTAGCAGATTGAAGCTCTACATTCCCAAGTATTCACAGCTCCAGCCTTGGCCTGGGCTTTGCTACCAGTGCTGCAGAAATTGTATCTACCTACATCTCAGCTTCACTTTGGCCTATGCCTTAGAGCTCAGTGAGCATTCCTTCTGTTTTCCTTGTGTTTTTTTTTACTTTCGCCCAGTCTTCCTTTCTATTCTCAATCTTCTTTTTCTCTAGGTGGTCTGAGAAGAATGCTGTGTGTTTAATTTATCCGATTTCTGATTTACAAAGTTTCTGGCAAATGTTTAGAACTTCTCAATCCAGGCTGGAAATGAAAAAAAAACCTAAAAAACAAAAGCAGTTTTCTTATAATGACTGTGCTTCTGACACTGCATAGGTGAACAAATTGAGGTCTCTGGGAGAGATAAATAAAGAGCCATTTTCACTGAAAAAGAGGAAAGAAAAAGAATAGAAATGAGACTTCAGAAACTTCTGGTTTTAAAGAGCTGTCATGTAATGTAGTGGTTAGAACCACAACACAAAATAACCATGCTCATACAATGCATGATTATTTGAACAACTAGGAGATCTACTGTGTTTTAGACAATTTTCATGCTGTTAAAGGCAGCTTGGATATGTTCATTAGCATTTTTCCCATTTTACAAAGAGAAAGACTTTTGGACCACATTTTAAAAAAATCTTCAGGTTTAGCTCCAAATGAAAAGCAACCCCAAACATAATTAAATGCAGAACTTTAAATTCCATTTCCATGTTTAAACAATGACATTCTCTTGCTCAATTGCTGGTAAATAACATTTGTTGTCCGTTTACAGCTAGGGTATTAAAAAACGAAATAGGATGTCATGATTCCTAATTAGAACATTCATGTGGAAGTGTTGCCAGTCTTCAAGATAAATGCATGTATTTCTCTGTGTTCCCGCAGTAACTGTTCTATAGCTGAGTTGGATTTGTTGCTGACATCTCTGAGACTGTGTCAATGTTTTCTTGAAGTCCTACCCAGCCCTTTCCTGCCAACATCCGACTGAGAATTTAAGGGACCAGATTCTTTGAGGACTGAAACTGAGCAAGTTATGTCATGAAGCCACTGTTGTTCTTGTTCTCTGTTCCAGAGGAAGACCAGGATTAGTTTTTCTTTAGACCCACAACAGGAAAATGTATGCTGTTTCAACTCCCTCCAGTCTAAGGACTGGAAATCTAAGTAGAAAAAAAAGAGTTAATATTTTTTCTGTCTGTTTGATCACTGTCTGTGAAGCAGAATTTGTCCCATGGCATTACAACCACATTCATTTTAGGTCTATTTTAGAAAATTATCAACACTATTTATTTAATACTCCTGTAATATATGTGAGTCTGTATTACTCATAGTGAACATATGCTTTGCTGTATTTTATTCTCATGTCAATGGAACCCCATTATTATAAATCAAACAGAGGATTTGACAGACTACTTCATTCATGTCTTGCTCACTGCTCCCACTGTTTCCCGAAACACACACAGCGGGCCATATGTGAAAGGAGCGAACTCCAACAGCTGATTTTACTTCATTTAACAGCTGAGTGCATCTTGGTGTAACCCCAAAGATGTTTTATCTTTTTTGTTTTGACTAACAAACTTGTTAGCTCGCTCATGTAATACTTGTGAAATTATAGTGGGTTGTTAGAAATGTATTTAGAACAGTTATAAGTCACTGATATTCAAGCTTTTCAAAAGGCACTGTGCAACATTATCAGCAAGAACAAATATTGTACTTGAGAAGTAAGAGGCACATTCCTTATCTGTTGTTTGAACGAAGAAAAGGGTGGGGACATTTCTCAAGCAATCACCCATTCAAAATGTTTCCAGATCGAATCACACCTTTCACACTGAAGAATATAAATTACTGCAGTGAAGTATATTTCATAATGGAACAAAACAAAACATATTTCATAATGGAACAAAAAGCTACTAAATGTAGGTTTTTTGTGACCAGCAATACATTTTGTCATTGTATATTTTGCATTGATAAAATATAATTGGGGCAGAGCTTGGAGAAGATTTCCTAAAGACACAATTTTCTTAACATTTGTTTTAAATTACTCATTGCATTTTTTACATTTTTTGCCTGCTTGTTCTGATATTACTGATCTGTTTGTTTTATCACGTCTCAAGGAAACGCAAGCATGTACATGTAATAAAACTGTTATGATACTTGTTTGTGCACTTTGCATGCTAGCTGACTAGGCAAGCAATTATGCTAATCTAGCTGCTAAATGTATTTATTACTTGTGCTGGAGTTACAGCCACACCTGTCTGCTCTATCTCACACCAGGGCAGGGGAGCTCAGGAACAACAGTGCTTCTTCAATCCATGGAAAGCTTTGTGAGAATATTCATGTGTGGCAGACCCTTTCTGCTCCAAACGTCCCAATCCTCAAATATTTGATATTAAGAATATTTGATCCACAGATCATTGGGAAGGACTCGCTGACTTTGAAATCTCTGTGCTTTCCAGTCTTTGGTAGATACAGGGGCTTATTCTAAGAGCATCAGAGAAATGCAACTGGAAAGAAATTCAGTCATGTCGAGTTCTTCCACGGTAGTATGAGAAATTCCACTGTTCTGCACTTGTAAAAGGGTCTTCTAGTAGTAAGAGAAGAATCTGCAAAACAATAGGAATCATATGGCCAAGGAGGACAAAAGTTTTTTGCTTCTCCTCTCCTCTCCTCTCCTCTCCTCTCCTCTCCTCTTCTCTTCTCTCCTCTCCTCTCCTCTCCTCTCCTCTCCTCTCCTCTCCTCTCCTCTCCCTCTCCCTCTCCCTCTCCCTCTCCCTCTCCTCTTCTCTTCACATTCCCCCTGTGGGTGACCTGTGTATATGGCCTTAACTCTCTTCTGAGCAAACCCATTGAGGAATTGGAGGTGCTGGGATGCAGAAAGAGAGCAAAGCTTAGGAGAGGTGTTGTACTGTATTTCCCAAGAGATGCTAAATTGATATTTTGTCTAGAAGTTCGAAGAGGCAAGGTCAAGCACTGAGTCTGCAGACATCTTCTCTCATAAGCACCTTGGAGGTACATCAAATCCCAATGCCCAGTTTTTCCAGGACTAGATTCCACATAAATCTGAGTACTTAGAGTTGAGCACTGGTGGCTCTGGGCTCTAAGCCTTACTCACATCTCTGGAATAATTACTCTGAAGCCTTTGGGGTCCCAGCCAATAGAAAACAGTAGGCACAAGGATTTAGGTGGAATTTAGGCCAGCAGAGTCTGGGAGTAAGATCAATATTTAAATTAATTGAAGGTGTTATCCACCCTTCTCTCCCCCTCATTTTGGATAGCTAGTAATCAGCCTTTTCTTTCTTTTAGAGGTCTGAATATTTATGCAACCAGGAATAAATCTATTCCAACCTCCTCTAGGCTTTCCACAATTAGTCCTTGCAACTACACTCCAGAATTGAATCACATACCTTCTAGCAGCGATGTTCAGAACACAACTGGGTGACTGTCAGTTGCACAGTCAAACTTGCACATGTTTTGGAGTGCATCTCTGGTTTCCTAGGGAGCCTCTCTTGTGTCCTCCTGTGGCGTTCAGAGGCACCCAGGAGACATTTTGTTACTGCCACTGTTCATGGTTTTGTACATCCCTAAGTAATCAACACATGAAAGGCGCATTTGCATTTTTTATTCTTAAATTTCTAAAGCAGTAAGATGAATTGCTGACCATACAAAGCTGTTGTACTTCTAGCTATAAAACTCAAGAGCCTTGCCTAGAAGTTTGAAGTTCTACCTTATTCATCTCACCTACACTACCAGTTTGGGCTAATGACCAGCTCTGACTGGCAGACCACTGTTCATCCAAGCATCTTACCTGTGGCTTTTTTCTGATTTATTTATCTCCTATTGTTCAGAACCAGTTATTCTTCAAAGATCCAACTCTGACTCACAGCTCATAAATCTAATGTCATCCTGCAACATTAACAGCTTACCTCTTACCTTGCACAGTAGGCGAGCAGGCTGAACTTTCTCAGGGAAGTCTTTAAAGTATACAAAGTATCTTTGCTCAAGAGTAGGCTATTTATTTCTTAAAAGAAGAGTGTGTGTGTGTGTGTGTGTGTAAGCGCTGGATATTGAGGGTATTGGCCAAATCTTTTCAGTGAGCTTTTCTTTCAAAACAGAAAATACTCCATAGAGAGCAAACACTTCTGAGGAAAGCAAAGGTTTAATTAGAAGATTTTCAGTCAGTCTTCATATGTATTCATTCATCTTTCTCTAGAGACTCAGAGACCCCTGTCACAGATGTAGGCTTGATATGCACCTTATCTTCTCTTCTTTACACATGCTGGTCACAGATGTCTGAATGCTACATTTTCCATGGCAGGCTGAGGATTTAATGCTTTCCCCTAGAGGAGAGATAAGAGCCAGAACATGTGTAGGCACCATTACATTTTCATTTGTAATCAGTGATGTGTAAAGTTTGTAAAAGTTTGTTGACGCTCATAGGACATATTCTATCTCCATTAGAGGGATAGTGGACAGAGTTACAAGGTCAGATACCATTTTGTTTGAAAAGTGCTTCTTTTTTTTTACCAGTCCAGAAACATTCTCCATTGCTTCTGTCTCATGCAAAGAAATACACAGTCTTATCGTTTTCCAGTCTTATTACTCTTTCTTATCATTCATATTTAATGTATTTCTACCTTCTGTGTTGTAGCCATTTACATTTTATTGATTCTTGGATGCAGTTTACAAGTCAGTGATTTATTATCTTTCGCTTCTCTTTGTGCTGACAGGGAACATTGCTATTTTGTTAATTCTGGTGTAGTGTGAGGTAAATACATTTGTGCCCAAACCCTCTGAAAATGTACAGTAGACATATAAGCTGCACTAATTGTTATTGCACAGATTTTTAGAAGAGGAGAGGAGAAAATTCGTGGTTAAGGGTGGCATCCCATTTTCTGCTCATGAAACTTGGTATTGAAGCATATGCAATTCGTCCATTATCTGTCACTGTTTAGGGGGCTGTGCCATGTCTGGCACAAGAGAGGACATGAAACATTCAGGCCAGAGCTTTTAAACTGAGGTGTCAGACGGTGGGCATCCAAGACTTTTGAGTTAAGGATGGGTTTAAGAGCCTCTAAATTTAAAAATGGAATGCAATGCTATGTGTGCACAAAAATAAATTTTTTAACAAAAACTGCTGAAAAGTGAGCCGGAATATCTGGTGCACAGGGTGAGGTCAGGGGCAGCACTACGGTGTGTATCACTTTCCAGGAGCAGCAGCATGAATAAAACCAGGGGACACACAGAACTTGGGGCAGGGACCAGCCACAGCTGAAGGGCACTGCTCGGTCCCCTGATGATGATGGCAGCTGGGAGGTCTGACCTGAGAGATTTGCCACTCCTTCCACACCAGGCATTTCCAAAACAAGGATTAGATCCCTTGTGCACAGTGTTATTTGCCCCACCCTTTGCTCCTTTCTGCTTTGTAAATTATTTTTTGTGAGGGGTGGAATAGGGAAAATAGGCCGTGGTAGTTCAGCTGTGCTGGCAATAAACCATTCCCTTTTCTCTGGCTCACCTGACAGCAAAGCTGGTGAGTTGTTAGATTATTGCTGGAGGACCGAGTTCATGATGAAATGGCTTTGGCAAAAATTACACCTGGCAAAAGTGAGTTATTTGTTTAGGAAAAATAGTCATTTCCACTCCTCGTGGAACATGTGTGCCTGCCATTTCTTGGTTTGCACACAGAGGCTCTAGCTGGGTTCCTCTTGCACATCACAAATCAGCATATGTTAGGAAGTTTCTCGTTTTTGTTTGGCTGGGATGTTTTTACCCATACTAGACCTTGCCTATTGCAAGTCAGTTACTTGTTGCTTTACAGCTAAATTTCTGCCACTCTCTCCTCTTTGGGCTACATCTACAGTCAATCCAGGAGCTGTATGCAGCTGCTCTCTTACTAAACAAGGTATTTTACCAGGAGCAGCAATTTTACGAGATCATCTGCTGTTTTTGATGTGAACAGCTTGTACAGGATTTACTGCATCCCCTTTCTGCTGTCAAAGAAGAGGATAGAGCACAGATTGCAGTTCAGGATAATGGAAGGACGCTTTCTGTGACGGGCTCTCAGTTTTGGCATTTGCTTGAGGCTGTTTGGGGGCTGTGGGGAGGGGGGTGTTAATGATCAGGACAGGCTGTGAGTCTCCTCTGTTTTTTCGAGGATTTTAGGAAGGATGGGGCTAGACCTGACAGCATTCCCCAAATCTGTTGTGTTTGTAAAGATTTTTAAAAACATGACTGAAATAAAATCCTGCGATCTCCAGCTGCTTGCCATGAACACTAGCATGGCTCTCACCAGGGTTTTTCACCCTGACCCCACTACACTGAGCTTACAGGAGGTTCCTCAGGTGCTCTACACAGCATATCACAGCACTCGACTGTTCCTCAGTCTCTCTCACACGCTGCTTGACCATAGGCTCTCTCTGTCTTTCCAGTAAAAGAACTGGGAGTCTGGGTAGAGATCATGTGTCCCAGCCCACAGCTGCCCTCCTTGTGCTGTTCAGCAGCTTAAGCAAGCTCCTGCCCTGAGCCCCAGCACTGCAAGTACTTGAGGGTTCTCATCTCACCTTTTCAGCCACCAGGGAGAGAGGAAACAGGCAGATTTTCTGACTAGTCCTAAATAAAATGAGCATGTTTACCTGGATGGTATTTCCTACTGCCATGATCAGGGACAGAATATGAGTCTGGGCAAGAAATTTATTGTGTTCTCAGGTCTTATATCTGTCAAAAGAAATATACTGCTCTAGAAAGAAAAAACCACCTGCATAATGCCAATAAGCAAACCTATATATTTCCTTTTTTAAATTTTTCCACTGCTTTATGGTGTTCTTTGGGGTTAAGTCTAAGGTTTCTTGAGTACATAAGATCCTCCTCTGTCACTCCTCCCCTCAGAGTTCATCTCATCCCTTTCTCAGCTGAATCAGCAGCTAAACCAAAGCACTCTACTCTTCTTCTTTCTTGTTATGTTTCCCTGTGTCTATAAGTCCCCCTAAGTCTCTCAAGCTTTGCTGTATTTAAGATCCCAGGTTAATACCTAATCTCTTTTTCCTGCTTCTAGTGGAAGTCTCCTCTTCCAAACATTCTCCCTGAAAACAAAGTTTGGAGGACTAGTTTTCCCAAGCCTCACTGTGGCCTCTAGCCTGAGGACTAGATCAAAGGAAAAGAAAGCTATGGATGGATGATTTTTCACTTTACCTAATCTTAAAAAGTATTGTCAGTGCCGAATTCATAACAAGTGGATAAAGAAGAGAAAAAAGGAGGGTTTTTTGAGTTGTCCAGAACACTCATTGAGAAGGAGCAAACAGAACTCACTAAAAACTGGAATATGTATGGATCATATGCAATGATTAAAAAAAAGAAACAGTACATCCTGGTGCAGTAACCTCAAGACCTTGCCCAAATCCTGTTATTGATTTCTTGCTCTGAACTGGCAGCTGTTGAAAGTCAATATTGGTCTAATTCTAGAAAGAGTCTTTTGGTCATTCAACAACACCCAGTTCAATCCAATACATTGAGCTACACTTTCAATAGATCTGTTTGTTGTGATCCTCTTGAACAGAATGCAAAGTGTAGATTTTTCAGATAAATAGGGTAAAAAATAGAAGATTACTTAGGGCATCTCAAGATGGGAGAAAAAAACAAAAGAAGAAAATAAATTCAAGGCACTGCTTTGCTGCTGAATGAGGCCACACTTCATCCTGTATGTGGATAAAAGACAAGACAATTTCCCACTTCCCATTTCTGTTCTGTATTGCCAGGTTAATTGTTGTCATTGTATTCCCCACAAGAGAAGCTTCATCAGTGGTGCCAAATAAACCAGATTAGTGTTCAGGGGCATTTGTTGGAAATGTTGCCAAATCCATTCTTGATCCTAATTATATGAAATATGCTCCAATAATTTTCCACAAGGTGAATAAAAATAATGCCAGAACTGTTGCTTTCACTGAAGCTCAATTAGGAGGTATTCACTAATCCCAAGGCATATCATAGCTGCTTCGGTGCAATTATATTCCCCGTTTTATAAACTGATGTTTACCTAGAGAAGATGAATATCCCAATTCCTGGCACTGATACAAGAGTGGTATTGGGAGAGAGAGCAAAACACGGAGAAGACCTGGCCTGTATCCCAACATTAGGCAAATCAACCTTTGGTTTTGATCTCCACAGGCAAGCTGTTGCATCTCTGCAGTTTCTAGTGGTACACACAGGAGATACACACTCCAATACAGTGGTCATTCCCAAATGTAAAAGAAGAAGTCAAAAGCCACTTCATTTCGAAAATAAAATCGGATTTTAAAAAATTATCCCTTGTTAGTCACGGAACATTCCCCACAGTGTACAATATCTTGTTCTGCAATGAATTTCAGATTTTTGTGATGACTGCACCAGCTGACTAAGGAAGAGGTATGTATCAAAAACAGGCAGTCACTTCAGACAATTGCAAATTCAGACTTTTGTTCTAACTATGGGAAATTCATGGTAAAACTGAGAGGCATTCTGCTAGCATATAAGTACAATGAAGTATGTGTTGATTGCACTTTTAAAAAAATCTTTTACAGTTAGAGTTAAAAGAGGATAGGTAAATGTTTACTGAAACAATTTAATAACAAATTATATTCATAGTCTGAAGCTGGTTTATATAGCAGTATCATCTTTCACGATTCTCAAAGCACAAAAGATCTTTATTTTCTATTTCTCAAAAAAACCCCATCTTTCTCAATTTAGAGGAATTTACTTGTATGTCACCTACTTGTCTTCCTTCATGCCTTTATTTTTGTGGCAAGTCTCACAAAAAACAAAGCTAATATTAGAGAAACAGATGTTATGTTTCATTACTTCATTTATCCACTTGACATTTTTCAAGTTTCTCCTACTTCTAAAACTGCTGGGGAGACCCTGTTTATTGATTGTCTGATACAGAATCATAGAATCATAGACTATCTCAAGTTGCATGAGATCCATAAGGATCATAGAGTCCACCTCCCTGTTCCTCATAGTACTACCTAAAACTAAGCTGGATGACTGATGAGAGCATCGTTCAGACACTGCCTGAATTCTGTCAGGCTTGGTGCCCTGGGAAGCTTGTTCCAGTGCCAGACCCCTCTCTTTTCCCTTCATACCACATGTTTTCTAGTCCAAGCTCTGACTGGTTTGTGGGATCATATAATTGTTGGTGTCCAACAGAGTGAAACCTGACATTTAAAGAGAACAACAAAATTTTTAAGGTGAGTTAGTGACTTCAGGGTCGATGCATTCATAAGCTCATTATATACTCTGTGCTGCTGTCAGAACTGACCTCTTAACTCCAGTTGATATTTGCAATGGTATCTCCATAGCTCCATCCTCCCCAGTGGAATAATAAAGTATATTGTGATTAAGGAAAAAGAAGATATGTGTCTTTCTTCTCAGCACATACACTGAATTCTGATTATACTCCCTTAGCCCTCTCACAAGATTTAGCTAAGCAGAGGAAGCACAATAACTTACACCTCAAGCTGAAGTTCTCAAGCAGCCTATTGTTTTCCTCTTGGCAAAAATTCAAAAGAGATTTCGTTAGTGATTGCTGATCAGGAATAGGGACAGGAAATTGTGTGTCTGCTTGGAGGCTGATCCCTAAGATCTAAGATGACAGGCAAGCCCTTATGCATACACTTCGGGGTTTACAGCTGTGGGTGGTGTCCCCTGATACTCCCAAATGCAAAGACTTTTTGGATTGCTGTTGCTGCTGGATAGCATAATGTGTTTTGTTCCATTGACTACATTATCTCTGAATACAAACAAGTACTTTTTTTCCCCAGGAACACTGGCAACTTGCCAGCAACTCGGCAATGTTAAAGAGGTGATAAAAGAGGGTTTAAAAGGTCTCCTGGGTGAAGTCTGAAGGAGATGCACAAGAAAGCTAAAGCATGAGGGTACCCCTTGAGCTGCCCATTTGCTTTTCTTGCCACAAGGACTTCTGAAGTGGGACAAAATTAGATGGAGGGAAGCTGCATTTCAGGAAGGACTTGGGGTTTGGGGAGCTCTGTTTGTTTGCTTTTAATGAGCTGGTTTAGGATGCTGTGTAAAAGCTAGCTGTGTTGCTGAATTTCCTCAGGTTTTCTCACAAAATGCTAACTGGAACTTGGGAGATTGGGGATATATATGTATAATCTCTGTGCTCAGTCTGAGGAATCAATACTAGATCTTGAGGGAAATGCAGGTTTCAGGGAGGAAACTGACAGAGAAAGTGTTTGGAGGGGAGGCTGTATAATCAACAGGTTGTATCTCACTTCTATTTGGGGGATTCCCAGCAGGAATTCACTGCTGGGACTCCTGAATTATATCAATCCAGTGCATCTCCAGGGCAGGTGTATTCCTAGACACTGTTTTGATGTGTGGGTACAAAACATCATCATACAGAAACAGGCCAATAGAAACATAACCTTGGAAACAGGTCCATGGCAATCCAGCAGTAAGCTTCCACCAGGGTGGCATTTGTTAAGAAATATCCACCATAGGTTACATACTCTGTTTAGTTGGTTAATGATGGTAAAGCTGTTCCTGGAATCTGAAAAACATACAATGCATAAAAAGCAGTATCATTATGCTGCATGATGATATTGATGGAGCTGGCCAAGCAGCATGGTTGAGTGCCTCTGTGAACTGCATGAAGAAATTTGCCTGCACTGAGGAGTTTCCTGGAGGCTATGCAGGAGTCAGGGCATGGAAATGTATGCAGGCATGAGACAAAGTACTTGCAGTAAGCACGTTCTCCATTGGAAAAAACGCAGGTGATTAATGGAGCTGTAAAGCGACTTGGGATGAGGAGACTCTTGTCTCTTTCTAGTGCCAGGAATAAACATTTTCTGCTGCTGAGATGGGGTGTATATGTCAATTAATTACCATTTTTTCAATTAATTGTTCCTGCGATACACCTTTCCCTAAAGAAATTATTGAGCAATACAAGCAGAACTCAAACTAAATCTGTCACAGCTGAGAGGGTAACTGACTGCATTTGCAATTCCTGCTTCCCAGATGTCCCACATTTCTTCAGGTAATGTGCAGAAGCACAGAAAGGGTAATTCAAGATAGATATCTCTGCTCTCAGGTCTCATTGACTGACACTCAGCTTTCTTCTTATTTTGTCAGATTTTCTCAGTGTGATGCTGATGATTTTGTTAGCCAGCAGTCTCAGTGGATCTTGAAAAAACCCAAATGTTTGCATGGCCTGTGTATTTGCAGTGTGATGGGAACGAATGGAGGCTTTCTTTACAGAGTCTGCAGTGATCACTGGTGGTGATTGAAACACTCCTAATGAGCAGCTCCTAGAGGCCTATTGGAGAAATGGCCTGCCAAGACAAAGCCCCTTTATCATGAATTGCATCTTGGATGTTCTCTCATGGAAATGCAACATTAATAATTTCTGTAAAGACACTTTCTCTCTTGTACTTTTTGAGCTACAAACGCACCCTATGGATCAAAGCCATGCTCTCTTATTGTGTCATGTCCACATATCCTCAGCACCAGAATTTAGCTGGTTGAGGGAGGCGATTGTCCTGCTCTGCTCTGTGGTGGTGTGGCCTCATGTCAAGTATTGTGTGCAAGTTTTGGGCACTGCAATATAGAAAAGACAGAAAGCTATTACAGAGTGTCCAAAGTAGAGCTACAGAGATGGTGAAGGACTTAGAGAAGATGTATGAGAAGTACATGAGGGCACTTAGTTTGTTCAGTCTGGAGGAGTTTGAGGGGCGACCTCACTGCAGTTACAATTTCCTGGTGAGGTGAAGGGGAGGGGTAGACACTGATCTCCTCTCTGCTGTGACCAGTGGCATGAAGATATCTCAGGGGAGGGTTTAAATTGAATATTTAAAAAAAGTTTTTCACCCAGAGGATGGTTGGGCACTGGAACAAGGTCCCCACAGAAGTGGTCACAAGAGGTGAGCAGGTCAAGTCTGACACAGCTCAAGAACCATTAGGACAGGCACATGATGAGTCTTGGGGTGTCCTGCAGGGCCAGCAGTTGGACTCAATGATTTTTATGGGTCCTTTTCCCCTCAGGATATTCTATGATTCTATAATTCACTTTCTGTATCTTATTCTATTTTCTTATTCTATTCACCTAAGCACGCAGCTAAAGAGTGGGAGCCAATAACTAATAGACTGAATTTCCTTGCAGGATGCCTGATAGAAATAGCATCTACTTCTTCTAATAAGCCACAGAAGTTGTTGGAAGAAAATTAAAGCCTGAAGCACCCTTGGTTTTGTTGTTGCTGTTTCAAACTCTTTTTGAATCTCCACTAACCTAGGAAGACTTCTCAGATAAATGATTGCCTAAATTAGAATTTCTGATTCACATGAAATATTGGGAAATGGGAAGAAGGGTTATATTAGCTATTTCATTAGAACTAACTCTCAGGGTCTGTATCCCAGCCTGCAGCAGAAATGTCAAGAGGAGCAGCTGCTACAGCACACAAGCCAGCAGAACATTTCCATCCCTGAATAAGGCAAAGGGGAGTGGGGGAAGCTGAGTGAATTGCATAAGACCCAAACATTGTAAAGTAGTGATGGACTGTATGTCTGTAGAGATTTTGCTGAACCTTTTATCTGTCTGTTTTTAGAGATTCAATGTTGTTTTCTTTGTGAAGCATGCAGACTTTTGATAGTTTCAACATGCCATTGCTTTTGGGCTTTAGTGTGGTTCTAGAAGAGTATACTGTACACCTCAGCCCTTTGTAACACATATTATTATTAGTAAGGCTTTTCTTTTTTAACCTCTTTATCTTCACTAGATGCCAAAAAAGCAAACCTCTTGTCCTGTTATGCTGCTTAGTGTGACCAAACAACACTTGCCAGCATAAAAGTAGAGCAAATTAACAGAAAGGAACAAAGAGGATGGTCTTTCATGGGCTGCTGCTTACACTTGAGTCTTACAACAGCTCCCTGACTAGGTGGGCCATCAGCAATGTCATTAGGATTTATAATTTCTGTCATATATTTATTTGCCTGCATGAAGTTAGAATCCAGGTCTTCCTGGGAACTATTCTGCCTAGTATTTCTTCAAATATTGCTTAACACTAACACATTGTACTCATAAAGTATGTGAAAGGGCTGGGTTCTTGCTATGCCTTGTTAGTTGATGTTGGACTAGAGTTTCACTGTAAAGCTGTCATGGTAGCATGCCAGGCTTAGAAGAAAAAAATTAAGAAGGAAAACATTGGCACTTAAAAAGTCAGGCAAGCATATAGCAAACCATGGCGTATATTCACTGCCAGTACATACTTTGTTTCATCCCAGTGTCATTCCCCCAGACTTGCAGAAATATTTGTTAATAAACATCCAGAGGGGGAAAGTAGAGCAGTATGTGGCTTTGGGTATTATCACATATTTCTGTGTGACAAAGCAACAGGTTTTTTGACAAGCTAGGTTGTGGGTGCATGTCTTCTGGCTGGCTTAAGAGGTCACTGCCTGTGGTTTCTTGTTACCCCTCACATACTCTCTACTCAGCTACTCTGCTCAGTTGGTTCTCTGGGCACTTCATAACTTTTCTGGGACCATTTAAACTGATTAGTCTTGTTCCTATAGTGGAGGAGTAGCACCACTGTACCAAGAGACGTGAGGGAGCAGTGGATGCCAGCAGGGAGGCTGTGTCAGAGCTGGGGCTGGTCATTTTGTCCTTCAGCTCAGCAGTGTTAGTAAGAGGTGGCATGGGCACAGTCTTGCTTCTGATCTGAGCCACGCACAGCTCCTAGAACACTGCAGCTGAGAAGCAGAACATTACTAGAGAGGTATAACTACCATGGGCTAAAGCTGTACTTTTACCAGAGCTCACGCTCATGGTGACTTGATCACAATCAGATGCTTTTTGTTTTCTATTGGGTCTTGATCAATTTTCTAGGTACACTGACTGCTGTCTATTCCATTTGTACCAAATATCCTTACTGAGCCCACTCAAGAGTGCAAGAGCAGCACCGTGTCGGAACTTCCCATTTTACAGAGTGAATTTCCTCGGACTAAGAATTCATATCACAATTCAGACTTGCTGTACCACATCCAGCATTACAGAGAGCCTTCATGAAACATGGCTATCTGTGTCATGTCCTGGTGATTCATGACTGGATAGGTATAGAAAGGCTTTTATTTTATTTATCTAAAATGGGGATACTTGTAATTTATCTTCTCTGAAAAATAAATTAATTACTTTATATTCAGTAAAAATATAGAACTGGGAGAGCCAACTGGACTCTTTGACCCTGGTTCCAGAGTCAAAGCCTGAGGCAACCAGGTGACAGACATTTATGGTCCAGAAAGGTCCACGGAACACTTACTTTTCCTCTTCATTATCTGCCTTTTGCATGGATCTAATTGTTTGTTATTGCAAAATGACTACCTAAATGGATATTAAGGCTTAGAAATTACAATCATTCAGTTTGACTTCCTCATAATGCTCATCCTAATGCTCGTTCCTGCAGTGGAGGAAATTAATCTTTGCTATTAATTTTGTCTATTAAAGCCAGAATTCAGATCGGTCCATTTGCAGTCCTTATTAAATAAGGACCCCTGCTGGCCCTTATTAGATAGATGAAGGACCAGAGTGAAGTTCCTTGTTACTTAAATGAAACCCATGTTTAGCAAAGCTGTTAAATCACAGCTGAAGGTAGACATCTTGATGAATAAATCAGCATTCATGAATAAATAATTGACATGAGTGCTAAAATGGGATTTTCGTTTTCATGCTGTTTCTGTTCTTGGCCAAAAATTGAGACAGTCTGTGTGAGTGGCAGTGGTGGCCCCTGTGGCAGAGACAAGTAAGGTCACGTTTCCAAAGGTGTAGATACAATTCTGGTAGGACCAACAGAAGCGTCTCAGTTTGCTGGAGGCTTCAGATCCTTCAGTTTCAATGATTCTGATGAGTTAAGGAGCTGGAATGAGCCTTACCAGCACGTTTCCCATAGGACATCAAATAACGTGAGTCAGTGCTGCTCTGAGACACATTTGCACTTTGATCTAGCAGTTAGAGGCTCAGTGTCCCATTAACAGTTTGTTCAAGACAGCTGCCTTTCCCTGTAATTGTGCTGGTTATTCACACCAGTGGAACTTTCATCAGCCAGCCGCTTCCTGGGGACAACTATTTCACATTCTGCATCACCAACCTTAAATAGGTTATGAGTCTTGCAGCATTCTGTGTGCAAGGCCATGAAAAGTTTCAAGATCAATGTTTCTGGAAGAGTCTTCATGTTTTTGTTAGCACAGTGGCTGTATTCTGCCAGAGACAGAGGAAGAATCACATCCAAGGCTCATCTTGCATAGAGCCAACTCTGGTATTTTTTTGTCTCCTGCCTAAGTGCTACGCAGGACCCATAAGAACCATCCCAGCGTGCCATTTTGTTTTGCTAAATTTTTTAAATACCTGTGGTTGTGGGGAAATGCCAGCTCTGAAATCTGCCACTTTAATAATACAAGTGGTTTTCAGATGCCGGGGATAAGGATGCAGCTGCTCCAAGAGCCCAGAGTGCTGGTATTCTTAAGAACTGCAGCCAGGCACTTACAATGCCCTTGTGTCTTAAAGCCACAGCAAAGGGCAGGATCTGGTGCCACCCGGGAATCAAAGGCTGCCGTTCATGCCCACACAAAGCGGGCAGGCACAGCCTCTGCAACACTCCCAGTACCCAGAGCAAGGCTCAGATGAGAATAAAGTGGTGCCAAACTCTTGCTGTGGTTTTTTCCCTCTCACCTCACACAATGCATGTGATAAACATCAGTGCCTGTTGCTGTCTGCGAAGGGCCAGCACGTGGCATAACATGAAATCACCTGCAAGGATGCAGTGCTAGCACACTTGAAGAGAGAAAAAGCAGGATGGTGTCTTATTACAGGCCATTTGGGGGCTATGTCTCCAGTTACAAGAGTTCCTCACCTAGAATAAATTGACCCAGCTCCATCTGACTCAGAAGAGCTACACTGATTTACACATGCTGGAGCTCTGCTTTGGGTTTCTGTAGTATAGAACCATTCACTCTCTAATTTCACTGGCTCAAAACTCCCCCAAGTTACAAAACCAGCTATCAGATATTTGCATATTATAAAACCAACAGGTACGTCCTGGAAACAGACGTTCCTGGAGTCATGGGATATGCATTTCCTGAGCACGTAGCAGGATAATTGTGCAAGGCATGAAAAAGTCACTCACTATCATCAGACACTGTGAAAGACATTAAATAGCTCCCATGGTAGCATGGCATGTAAAAGGAGCAGGTAAAAAGGAGCATCAACCTCATGAAGAGGAAGAGAAATTACATGAAGTTTATAAGGAAATTTCTAAAGGTCCAGAATTCAGGTGAGATGGGAAGCTAAGCATTTGGACCCTGACCCAAACCGCTGAATTTAGCAGTGACCTTGCTCAATGGCCTCTGTTGTCCTACAGCCTCTTCCTCTTCACTGCTGTTTCAGCAGCAGAATTCCCCTTGACAGCTTCTGTTTCCCCACCAAATCTTGTTGTTTCTTGCCAAGTGTCCCTGTTTTATTTTGGTCATGGAGCACCTCCCCAGGATAGAACCTGTTATTTGGTAGTCACAGCATGTATCTAGGGCACATATATTCCTACTCTAGTAGGAGAGGAAATTATGCCTGGGATTCCCACATTTTGGATGAAGCCTCTTGCTGTAAAAAGCAGAAGATGCAGAGTAAGAGTAAATTGTTCTACCTATTTCACAATTTTGGGCAGAATGGACTGGCCACGTATGTGGTGAGAACACTTCCTAGGTGAGGTTTAATGGATGTCCTGGACAAAGGAGCTCCTAATTTTGGACCTTGTAAGCCCTTCTGTCCTTAGCTATGCAGCACCATGAATATTTTACTGTACAGAGATAACCACCTGACAGCATTGACCAGGCAATGCTTAGGGACTTTTTTTCCCACTGCCTTTTGCACACAGCAGCTTCCCAAGTCTAAATATTGAAACTGGGGCATCTGTACAGGAAATTTGGTGGTACAGATGCTGCATGGGGAACCCATGGACAACTGCACCAATGTCTTCTTTTATATATCCTCATTCATGGATTTGCTGTAGATGACACTAAAATACATGTCAGTGTCGGACCACTGGAAAACGTTTGGCTTGATCATGCTCTGTTGCCAAGAAATGCTAAAATAGGCTTCAGGCTTGCCAGATCCTTTCAGCTGAGAGGCCTCTGCCAGCTGTGCAAGGCTCAGCAAGGCTGGTATAGGCCTTTTTCAATCTTGAGAAGCCAAGTTTACTGGAGAAGTCTTATGGTGTTTATACTTTCTACAAATGCTCCTGGTCAGCATTTTATTTTACTTTGTGACTTGTTTACCTAAACTGGAAATGCTGCTGTTTTGGAGTTGCCTATAGGACTTCTTATTACTTACTCCAGTTGCTACAGGATTTTAAAGTTGTGATGCATATTTTTTGCTCCCTTATTAATCACCCTGAAATTTTCTGATCATATGTTGCTCTGTATGTGTCCCCTTCACGTATGTGTATGCCCTTCTGTATTTCTGACCTACAGATCAGACATTCTGGACTCTTGTAAGCCAGATTTCAAGGGGGTTGTAAAACCTGGTGAAAGCTGAAAGAGACCAAGACATAAAATATATTGACATTGATGCAGTCACACAGAAAAAAAAGCACCAATATTTTGTAGTAGAGTCCCAGAGGGAGATGATGCTCATCCAAAAATTCTTGTAGGAAACGCCGTTGTTTCTCAGCAAACTTCAAAAGTGAGAAAAATCTCTCTGCTTTTGTTGATGAAAACACCTGCTGGTTCCTCAGTGATTGGTAACAATAAATAATGAAGTTGTAGAATGGCATTTATTTAACAGGAAGATAGACTAAAGTGGAATTGGAGGTCACCTGAGTCAGCTGTGCAAAACTCCCTCTGACCCAGTTCAGAGGCCAAAGTGCCAGAGGAGCACAAGGTGCTGGGCATGACAAGCAAGGTGTGTGCTCAGGTAGTCTCACTGCTCTCAGCATTTTCACAAGCACACATCCAGAGTTCATTTCAGAATCTACTGCCTGGAAAGCTTTTTCTTTGTAATGTTTAAAAAACATTTTCAAAAAATTTTTACATATTCTAGTCAAAACGGTGCTTTTATAAAACATTTCTAATGCTTTTTTCCCAAGATTTTTCCATTGACTGCAGCAGGCTTTGGCATGGACGCTAACTGTACAAAGCCTAGGACTATAAATGTAGATTCCCAAGGACTTGACTGGAGGGAGTGACAGATGCATAGCTTGACTCCATGATCTGCCAGGGCAACATTTTCCAGAAGCAAAAAATGAGAATCATCTGCGTTAAATTTATCCACACTTGGACTTCTTTGGTACGTGCAGGAGGAAATCGCTAGGGAGCAGATGACTTTTTCATCTGCCAGTAGTGTAAAGTTTGTGCACTGTCTTCGAGGCAATGCTGTTTATTACATTCCTTGGGTAAATTTTACCTCTGATGCAAAATATATAAAGCGTCTTCACAAGGTAAAAGGGAGGATCAAAAGCATATGGTGAATAACTCTCTCTTCTTCACCTCCTGCCTGAAGTGTTGTCGGGTGCTCTTATGACACAGTTTAGATTTTGGATTCATACACCCAGTCATGCTGTTGATGTGCTTCCCAAAGACCTCATCTGGACCTGACCAAAAACCTCCTCTCCAACTCAGGTTCCTGCTCTGGAATCAGGCTGAAATGCACTGATCTCCCACTGACGTCCCACTGTGTGTTAGAGACCTTCTTCCTCTTCAGACGGGAGAGGAATCTTTTGTTTGGTCTGGCTAACAACTTGAGAGCAGGGTTACATTTTTTTCCTCCATTCTGGTGACCTTTGGGGCTGGAAGCCTGTTTTGGACGTGACCTCTTGGGTAGCAGAGTGCTGTGTTTGCTCCTGCTGTGACAGGGACGGAAACGTGTGTTTAGAGGGAAGTTCTGATTAAGATCATCAAAGCGTTTCTTCAATTCAAACAGACCTGCACAATGCAAGCTCTGTAAGCCAAAAGCATGATTCAATGCTTTAATCATTATGAGAGGTGATGGGGATGGAAAGTCATCAGTCATTTTTCAAGGCAAACTGCTCTGTACCAGTCTCGTTGGCATAGCCTTTCCATCAGTGCCCACCCGAGCCCCTCATCAGGGATGGGATACAGGGGTAGACGGAGCCTTGGCTTGATCCAGAACTGAGGCACTGATGCTTTTCTCAGTGGTTTGCAGCAAAGAGAACCAGAGGCAGTTTGAGCTGACTGGCTGGAGCACAGGGCTGAGTAATTCAGGCTTTCACAGCATAGGTTAGCAGGAAGGCCCTGGGCGAGTCTTGCCATTGCACCTCCTCTCATTTTTCCCATCTGTCAGAGGGAATAACACTGACTCTGCCTGCCTTGCAAAGGTACCCTTGCAGGGCCTGAGTCATTTGGGAGAGGGACAGGTTCTGCATGGTGCCACTGGTCCCAGCACAGATACCTGGTGGCTCCTGAGAGGAGACCACAGCCAGCTGACAGTAAAGAGCTTTGAAGATGCAAAGAGCCAGTGTTGGCATTAAACCACAGGGGCCGACACGCCTTCACAAAAACTGTATTTTAGTGTCTCTTGATGAGCAAGAGAAAATTAATGCCTCTCTGGAGGGTCCAAGCTCAATTCCCTCCTCCCCCATCCCCAAACCAGCTCTTTCTTCTGCGCTTGTGGGAAGGAGAGGCTGGAGGCTGGAGGCGGCCGGCTGGCTGGGAGTTGTTCCAGCAGCAGGGAGCACTCATCTGGCAGCATGCTGACAGTCTGGAGCTGGAGGACTGTCCCCCAGGGACCCCTGCCAGATGGCTGGGATTAGAGTATCCCTCTGGCGGTTTTAGCCCCTGCTGGAGGTGGAGGGAGCTGGGACTGGGGCTGAGCAGGACAAAGAGATGTTTTCCACTGGTTTAGCTGGGCGGGCTTCAGGACAAGGGAACATCACCGACTGTATTCCTGTGGCTATTAGACAGGCTGAGATAAGGGAATAGCTGCATAGGCAGAAAGAGGAGCGTTGATGCTGGGTACTGTGTGAATACCAGCTTTCAACTCCTGTGTGTGTAAATGTTAGTCTTGAACCGGTGATAACTGGCCCTGGAATGTGTCACCACAAAGCCATTTCTGAAGGGACTGGAGATTCATTTACCAAAGGCAAGGGTGTTCTAATGAAAAGGCATGTACTGAAATATCTGCTCCACCAGCCTGTGCTGCGCTGCTATCCATGGTTTGACATGGAGGGAGAAGCTGCTGTGCTGCTCCCCACCCCTTCAGTGCTGAGAGATGGCCTCGGTTTGCTGGGCCTTTGTGAGAGGAGGGCAATGGTGCTGTCTGCACAGGCCCTCACCCCTGCCTCTCCTCTGCTTTGGCTTCATTGGCTCTGGGCTCCAGCATGGGTTAATCCCGTGTTCAAAAGCCACCTCTCACCAAATATGTCTTCTCACACAATGCAGCCTGCAGACATTCTCTGTAGAGGAAGGAAGGGGCTGGTTTTGGGACTGGGGCCCTGGGTTGGCATTCAGAAATTGTTCTGCTGCAGCACCACTCCATAGTGTCAAGCATGGTGTTTACTTGCTGAGCTTCCTCTGCCCATCTGCTTTGGTACAGGGGGTAGAGAAAGAGAAATCTGCTGTTGAAACCCTGGGCCTCCTGCACTGGGTCACAGTTTCCAGATATACATGTGATGAGGTGATGAGTATGGACCTGCTAGTGGAGGGAGGAAGGGCAACTAACAGGGTTGAAGCCTTACCCCTCCTGATGCTTCATGTGTGTTTCTGAATCCCATGGCACCACCACAGCCATCTGGTTAGTGACAGCTCAGTCACAGCTATGACCACTGTGTTGGGGACTATAAAGTTTCTGGATAGATAGAGACAAGAAGATGGGCTTAAGGAAAATGTCACAGTTCTTGGAAAAATACCCTGACCTTTTATAGCCGGCGCTGATGTAGTGAGTGAAGAAATTGCTTCACTGGACAAATATGAGTTTAAGGGAGGGGTTTAGGAGGGCTGTCCGAAGGAACCTTAAACACAGGATAAAAACAGAGCTTCCAGATGCAAAAGGCACTAGGAATGAAGTGGGACCATGAAGGGATGTAGTGTCAGGGTGAGGAGAGCTTGAGGTGCTGGGAAGGCGGATGGGTTGAAGAGGACAACTTATTCCCCTCAGGTCAGCAGACCCTGCTGTAGTGCCTCATGCAGTCAGGGTATCAGTGTGCTAAGGGCTTGTAGCTACTCAGAGAAAATAATTCTGCATAAATGCAGGATCATTATTCACTCAGCATGTCAACTTGTTTAAATTTCTGTGAGGAGAGCAAGTGTATTACAGTATTGTTATCCTATGTGGAGAGTTGTTCATGTTTAATTATAGTTCATGAGAAATACAGACTCTTACAATGGGTCTGTTCAAACAGATATATACATCTTAGGGAAAAATATAATAGTGCCATTATACTCTTCTTATAAAGTGCTAGAACAAAGCACACATGCTCGTCTCCTCATATCCAGCAATAAAATAAGTGTAGATGACTAAACATAGAAATGTATTCTACAAATATGTATAGCAGCTGACTGTGAGTCAATGGGACTGATCTGTGCAAATCCCTCAGGTACCTCTACGTAAATAGATGCCCCCCACACCCCAAGGGTGACATTCTTGGAAAAGGGAATGTCTTGTATTTCCTGACTTGCTTCGTTGTTCTTTAGAAATCACTAATCTTGCACTAGACAATTTAGGGATAAACTGTGAGCCAAAAACCCAATGTGACTCAGGGGGGCTCTTCCTGCCCATTGTGGATGTTATTCACATCACCTCTCTCCTGACTGCTGAGAACTGCAGAAAATGAAGTGTTGCCATCATCCTTTGTCCTGCAGGCAGCAATTTTCTGCCTGCCTGTGGGAAATAATCCTCTTTTAATTTAATTATTCATTTTTCAATTATTTAATGCAGTAGTCTGGGATAGCAGCAAGGCTTCTGGTTAGTTTTCAGATTGCTGCCACCTCAGACAGCAGAGCACTGGGATCCAGCTCGCTAGGAGAAGGGATTCGTTGTCTTTGAGCCATTGCTTTCATTAGGAGGGATATGCTGTCTCCTTTCCCTGGCACATCCCTCGGGAAGTTTCCATGTGTTCTGCCAACCTCCTTAGGTCCCACAGAGGCTTGATCATGCCTGGCCAAAGTCAATGGCTCTGGACAAGGACAGCTGAATGGGCCACCATCAGGAGTCTCTCAGTGTTTCTTCTTGGAGGGCCACATGAGCACCCTCCCTGATGCCAGTGATTGTGCTGTGCTTTAATATTTTCTAGTGTAGGAAAAGCAAATGCTGGCACTCTGTGGTGGTGCTTTACACTGCTCTGTGCTGGCCCAAGGATTGCTTCCCATATTGTGTGGGCCTTCACCAAGGCTGATTTTCTGCTCTGAGCTGTATCCATGTTAGTTCCTGAACGACATCAGCTCTGATGTGGGGGGCAGGGGGTCAGCTCTAAAAGATTACTGAATCAAATATAAAAGATGTTCATACAGTATTGAGCAGGAAGAAGTTTAAAAGAAAAGAGGTCACTTCTGCTGCCACTTGTACAGTTTTTGATAGATGAAACTCCACTCATGTCTGTGTAGCTAATTTTGTTTTATGCTAGCACAAGTGAGAGCAGACCCAGGCCTCCTTCCTGCAGCGGTAAAAGTGAAAAACATTTCTATTTTTAAAGCTGAAAACATTTCTTACTTCTAATTATTACATGTCACTTTGCTGGCAGTGATGGTGTAAATGGCACAGAAAAATTAAATAAACAATTTTACAGGCTCTGCTTATGACCCTATTGCTTGCCCGTCATGATAGCTACCAGGCATTTCTGGGCAGCAGAACCTAGAAAGCCTCAGTGCCTGGGCAAAGACAAGGCTGATGGTGTTCACCTCTTCCACCCTAAAACTGCTAAAAGAATGTCCTTGTTCTTTATGGATGTCTCATTTTGCACTGCTTCTGTATGCTTAACATCTCTAAGGTCTCTAGACCTCTATGAAATTCTATTTCCACAGTGACTTAAACAACAGGGCAGATGTTCAGTGGGACAGTCAGCAGGACACATTCTCATGGCTGACCCTGTGTCCTTGGAGTGGTGGTGGACCCTTCCCAGGTGAATTTGAAGGCTTTTTGGAATACAAGATTGGACTTCTTCCTCTCTATGTCATAGTACGTCCGCTGATAAGGTGTGTCACAGGGACATTTTCTTCCCTCTCACAGGAAGAAATTTCCCTCCAGCTAGGAAATTTATTCTCTGTAAAATTGAACAGGAGAATAAGATTTTCAGAGAGAGCCTGTGGCTGTAATAAATGATTATTGTCAATTGCTTTGGCTGTGCACACAGAGCTTGGTACTCAGGTAGAAAATTTTGTGTGTCCAAAACTCCACAACTGGGTGTACACCAATGCCAGGGTACAAAGCCCTCCCTGAGCAAGGACCAGAGGTTTCAGGGATGCTCATCCCCAGATGAAGATTTCCTTAGAGGTCCTGTGAGGCTCTGCCACGCGGGCTAATGAAGCAGGTCAGTGTCACAGTGTTAACCCCAGACCACAGTGCTTTGCCCAAATTTCCTATACCAAACAGCCCCCCTCCTCATCTGCAAGGCAGAGAGAGGGACCCACCCACCCACCTTTCTCAGAGAGGTTGTTATGCTGATTGCATTAAAGATTACAGCACACTCCAAGTGCTAGGGGAGCCATATGACTACCACGGGCTGGGATAAATATAAAATACTATAATTTAAAGGCCCTTGTCTTTCAGTTGCTAATGGCTTAATTAAACAATAACATTTAACAGATGTGCTTTTTCTCCTCCAGTAATTCACTCCATCTGTGTCAACATAACTAGGCCCAAATTAGTGCATCAAAATGTAGATGTTAATGTCTTATTTCAGTTTTTATGTATCAATGTACATTTACATATATATTGTTTCATCTTGCAATGAGATGATTGCCTCCTTAGAAGGAGATATTGCACACTATGGAGTTTAAAGAGCCTCTCTTAGTTCATAGAGTAAGAACAGAAAAAGCAAAAATCCAAAGACAAATGCTATCCAGATTCTTAGAAGTTAAAATAAAATCAGACACATGTTATATTAGGGGTGTTACATATTGTACTGCAGGATAACTGTGGCTCTGTGCTCTTTAGGATAGTAAATATTTTGTGACCCTTTGTTTCTGAAGCAGTTCCTCTCCTAACTTCACATGATGGGGAAAAGAAACTTGCCTTGTTGCATGTGAAAGCAGGTAACCATCTGAATTCCTGGAGGATGTGTTGGGAGAGTGGATAACCTAGACATATCTGTGGAGAGATTTGTTGTTTTATGAAATAGCTTTAATAGCATTAGAGATGAACATAGCTCACTTAATTGTTATTACTATTACTTCAAAACACACTTCCCTGTGCTAAGTGTTTTCTCGAGAGTGCTTGGGAGCCGCTGCAGACCTTGCAAACCCTCCTGTGCCGTGGATGCTCAGTGTGGGAGCAGTCACGCTACTGGGGCAGCACGGATGAAGGCAAGGAGCACGGTAATCCCTGCTGGCTCCGTGCTGCCCTGCTTCCCAACACCTTCCCGCACACTGTGCTCCCAGCCCTCGGGACGGGACGGGGCGGGATGGGATAGACAGGATGCTGCAGGGCAGAGCCTGTGACCTGCATGGGCGTGTGAGAGGTCCCACCAGCAGGTCCTCCCAGCCACGCTGTCCCCTAGGAAGTCCGCAGGCTGTCGCAGAGCCAGCTGGGTGTACTGCAGGGCTGATGAGCAAGCACAGCGTGTTCCTGGCTGCTCCTGAGACTGGTTTTGCAAGCCGTGAGAACTCCTCAACCTAATCCATCTGGGTGATGCCGAGGAAAGAACACTCTCTGCTCCAGAGCCTTTGTTTCTTTACAGTCCGAACTTCTTCTTTTTAATACTTTTCCTATGAATTCTTATGAACTGTCTGGATTACTTGACTTTCCCCTAATTTAATTTGGATTAATTTAGTTTTAATCAGTCTGTCTTCTCAGCATCTTATTAACCTTCCAATGAACCCTTCCTATAAAGGGATTGGTGAAGGAGGCAAGTCTACATCTGTTAAAACACTAGCCTGTTCTTTGGGCTGCAAATCATTAGACATCAGAAAAGGTTTTTTTTGGCACAGTACATGGTCAGAAGGGATGGTGATTGATGATGAAACCTTATTCTCACTGAAAACCCCAGCAAAACCATTGTAGCATCTCCCTAGGTCTGCTTGGCCCAGTTCATACTGGCAGTAATAGGGAAAGCACCCAAAACTGTTTCTACCATAAAACTGTAAGCTCCTGGCTTCAGAGCACCAGACTTTGGTGGTTCTGCCCTTGCCATTCTGAATCCAAGGGGACATTGCAGGTCCAGAGACACAGGTGGTCTCCAGTAGATATAACCTAAATAAGATTAGAGTTATATCTTCCTGGTGTTTCATCCTATTATACTGCCCAGTTTGCCATCTGCTTAAAAAATCATTAGACTCCAAACCAAAATCAATTCTGTATATATACACAATATATTGTCCTCAGTGTTAACACCTGCCCAGGTAAATTTTGCTGTCAATCAGCCATTAAATATTCACAGCCTTTTCGCAAAAAAAGAGAGCTGAATTTTGCCGAGGTGGCAGCAGGACTCTCATCTGAGCCCCCTCAAAATTTAATTTTTCTCAAATTAAGGAGGGTAGGTAATAAGGGAGTTTAGCTTTAAAAAGTCTGGAAAAATGTGATTGTTTTGTATTTTTTGTGATCAGTTGGCAATTCCTCACTCAACAGCAAGAAGAAAGCAAAGTGTCATACTAGGAGTCCTCAGCACCACAGAAGTCAATTTTTGCAGCCTTTGCCACATTTTGACGTAGGAAAAATCCCCAGGAACTGCATCCAAGTTTTGTCTGCTCAGGATTGACATGTTGGTCACTTTAATTATTCAGAATCTATTTCATCTTGTTAAAAATAAGCACCTAATGAACCTGTCCATCAGCTATTAAAAGAATAGATATTTCCGAAAATCAGTGGGGCTCTGCCAGTGTTCTCAGGAAAACTTGTGTGCCATTTGGCTTAGATAAATTTGCATTCAGCCTTGCCAGGATTTCTCTCCCAAATAAGCAGCTGATGCATTTGCCACCAAGGCTGTTACACAGCCATGGACAAGAGGAAAAGGGCTTTGGATTATCACAAACAGGGTGGAGAGTCCTTTATGGAATGGCCCTTTTGCTAGGATGCAGTCTGCAATCTGAAATGGAGCATAGTGAGAGTGGTGTCTCATGCATGACAGTGCCATGGCTCTGTGCATTGAGGCCTCAGCACAGACCCAGGAGCTGGGGGATTGTCCCCATGGGGCTCTGCATGGGGTCCTCAGCCTGAGCCATCAGTTCAGCAGGACCACAGCACCAGGACACACCATGTGATGAAGAGAACTACTGTATGGGATCTGCCAGGCTTGTCCCACACCCACATTACAGCCAGGGCTCAAACACCCAGCTGCAGGCACCTGCTTGAGCCACAAGGCCAGTCTTAATCTCAAAAGCAAAGTCTCCCTCTGCTCTCTAAGGATGGTCATCTCTGATCCTGCTAACAGCTGGGGCTCTGAGAGATGGGCTCAGATGGCATCAGTGGTGGTGCAGAGGGTGTCACAACCCTCTTGTTTCCCCATGCCAGAGTACTGCCAAGCTTGACCAGGCAATGTGCAAGGGCAGGTCCTTAACCCACTGCCAGTAATGCTGCCAAAACATGCGGCTCATGACATGTCTCCCTGGAGTTACTCCAGACTCAAGCAATATTTTGTCCACAAGTGGGCATTTTCAGGACAGCAGCATGGGGAATGCAGTGAAGGCATTGCACAAAGACAGCCACCCCTTTTGCTAATGCCTCCTTTAAATACCTGCTCCTGCTCTCCCTACCTTTGTGATTTCTGTACTGGTTTGTGAGTAGAGATCTCCAGCAGGTATCAACTGGCACCACACTGCTCTTGAAGGATTAGAATTCGGTCAAGAAAATGGCAGTGGCAGAGCAACATCACAAAGTCAGCCCCTAGGAAATTAGGAGCTGTTATAAAGGACATGGGTAGTGCTATTTTAATTAACAGCCCCTACAATGCACAGAGTTTAATTACTAGTGTAATTGAGTGCATGTTAATCAAAATCTATTTTTTCGATGGGATTCTTGCCATCATGGGTGCATAGGATAGAAATCCTATTTGATAGCCACTACTGAATATAGTATTTTCCATTTTCCCATCTTGTCTCTCCCTTACCTTTCAGTTCAATTTCATTCTTTTCTGCCCAAGCAATCCTAATTCTCATTCAATTCCTCATTAATTTTCCCTCCATCACTGTGTGCCTGCCACCTGCAACCTCCATAGTCTCTCCTGGTGTTGGTGGCTGTGACAAGCTTTCCTGGGTCCCTTAGGGATCAGGTGTGCCCATATCAATCTGCTCCAGATGGACTGATCTCCCTGGCTACACTTGGTCGCTTGGTGACTCCTCTTCCACCCACTGATCTGCCTCATCCCAACTCCCAGTGTGTCCTGCACAGCTCAGAGCAGGGCCATGCGGTGCCAGGCTGGAGCCTGCAGGGATGAAGGACCTCAAAGCTCATCCTCTGCTTCAAAATCGCCTTCCCCTAAAGCAAGCTTGTGTAAATCAGGAGTAAAAAAAGCATTTGTTTGCTGTCTGTGGAAACGTCCTTCACTCAGGCAAGAGTCATCAAATCACCTTCTGTCACTGCTCGTCCCTCTGGTTCAGTGAGGCAGATATTCCACGGACACGGATCAAAGCCACTCTTACCAGTCCAGCCAGAAAACAGTGTCAAGACGACAATTTCTCAGAGGCTTATTTAAACTACAAGCAAATGACTAATCTATTATGAAGCCAAACATTCTGTTCCTCATTGTGGCTGCACAGTCAGGTCTCAGACTGGGACCTTCCCTCCACATGGCCGTGTGCGTGACACCACCACGTAAATGGGATTATTTTACTCACATACGTGCATGCCAGAGATTAATGCCTGCAGCTTATACACAGCTTTTGTCTGAAAGCAGCCTCAGTGGCAAATTCTCCTTCTCCAAGCAGGAATGGGATTGTGAGGCTGTCCACTGGCTCTGCCTTTTGCAGCATGTGATGACTCGGGACCACCTTGATCCACCACCTGCTCCATGTCTTTGTCCCTTCATATGGTTGCTCTGAGCATCCTTTCAACCTGTGTTTGTTAGCAGGGTGAGAACAGGAGGTTCTGAAGAAACTGTGCCCCTGCTTTCCACCCCAGTATTCATATTAGGTCCTGGGGATATCCAGGTGGAGACCCCAGAGGCAAAGAGTAGGAAAGTGGCATGAGACTGGGGGAGGGTGGAATTATCGGGGAATTCCTGTGAATTGCCGAAGTTCTTACATGCCTCTGAACCATATTCTTAACATATGGTCTTGTTTTCCAAAGTCTTATACCTAGACCAAATTTGAGATTTTCACAGGAACAGCAGAAGGTACACCCCAAAGGTCTCTTGCACCTGCCAAATTTCACAAGTCTGCTCCAAACCGTGGAAAAATGGAGCTCGTAAAGGTCACTGTTATTTTTAGTCTACTTCGTAAGGAAATACAGCTATGCAATCACTTGCTTGGTCCCTTTGCATTCTCTGCTATTACACTGGAATCACTGGCTGCCCTCAGACAAATCTGACAGAGAAATAAAAGGAGCAAAGATATTGAATTCTTACAAGTTTCATGAAGATAGGAGCTGAGCATAGCAGAGATCCCAATAAAAGCAGCAAACAGAGGGAAGCAGCAGGCACTCAGCCTTCACTGGACAACAGATTAAATATCCTTCCTCTGCTTTGGCAAATATGGGGGATATGTTTTGGTTGCAACATATGTTAGCACCTTGTAGCCTCTGGGGCCAGAGTTGATGGTCTCATGGGGAAGGGTCCACAGCTCTTTGTTTCCCCTGTGAGAGGCAGCAGCTGTAAGAGTCCCTGTAGCAATGCCTTCAGTGCAGCTTTGCAGGTGGTATTAGGGTCATCTCTCATCTGGTGTCAGTGTTACCCTAGTGTAGTCATATATTTGTGTTCTTGCTGTGAATTAAGCATCTTCTGTGATCTCTATAACCTGAAGATTGTGCTAGAATATTAGCCAATATTTAAAAAGGCATGCCTGATACTTGAATAACATAATTTATTTGCATCCTTCAGTATAAATATGGGCTAATTAGTTTCTCACTTTAACTTTAATGACCTCTCATGTTTTATGTGGCATATAACATCCTGAGAGGACATAAAAGATGGCACAAAATGTGGCACTATTAAGGCAAAGATTTATTTGTCATGTTTGAAAGAAGGATGTTTTGAGTCTGTAAGCAAGTCCTCCAGAGATCCCAGGTCAGCAGCAGTCCAGAGGCCCCTAGGGATGAGCCAAGCAAGGGACAGTGTCCCTTGTCCCCGAGGGGCAGGCCGAATGCTGGGAGGCCACGAGTCGATGTGGAATATAATTGCAGTCCTACCTCTGTAGGGAGGGCAGTGCCTCAAAACCAGCATTAAAGAGAGCATGGCAACTATGAGGAGCCTTTCACAGAGTAACAGGCAAGTCAACAAACAGGAGGAGGAACTCAGGAGCATCCAAATGTGGGGTTCTGTCACAGGCATATCCTAGAGGATCTGAGGATCCTCTAGGATATTAAATTGTAATAGGGCTCTTACTGGGCTAGTTCACCTCAGAAGCTGGATGTGGGCATGGGTCACCAGCCTTATCAACATCTTCTGGCCCTCAGATTTGTGTTTATGTTTAACTCTGCTCAGCTGAGTGGTTTTGGCTTGGGTGCAGGTGATACTGATCTGTGCTATCCTTTCTTTGGTATTGCTGTTATCCCCCAAGGTCTGTGTCACCCACAAGCATCATTAATGGTGGTGAAGTTTTCTTTTAAGTAGTTATCAAAAATATTAGCTGTAATAGATGCTAAATACGTGGTCCTCAAAGTGGCCTGCACACAATGCATACAAGGTGATTCTTATTTACAATTTACTTTATGATGTGGACATTAAGCAGCTTGTAGTTGCTTAATTTCATTTAATATTGATACCTTGATTTCATGCCATCTTAGTTTCTAAGCCAATGTCATGCAGTACAAAGTCCAAGGCATTTTATCGCTTTCAGCAAAATTTATCATCTCATCAAAGCCGGCCGGTTAGTTTGACAAAGTACATTTTATATAAACCACTGTGAGCTGGCATCGTTTTTAGTGACCTCCTTAGTTCTTAGAGCACTGTGCCAGCTGTTGTGTTGTTTGGCCTGTATATTGGCCTCACTTCATTAGTTTGAATTTAACCCTGTCCTGCAATAAAACCCTGAAGCAGTTAATGTGAGAGTCGTGTCAGTTGATATAAAAATTACCAGGATAGTTTCTGTTCCTGTAGTTTCCTTATTTTATTCTACTCCTGATCCCAAAGTAAATGACAAATTTTAAAATATGCCCTGAAATTAAAATTCGCTTTTCAAATGACTTTTGGGTTAACTGAAAGGTTTTCAATAACACAATGGATCTGGGATGTTTTAATAATATCAGCACATTTTGCTTAAACAAAGAAAATTGTAATTTTACCAAAATCAGTACATGGAGTGTGTGCTCAGTGTAGGGAAATGCCAATCTTTCTGCCTAAAGGGGAAGTGGTTAAAGAGAGTGACTTGGTTTTCCTGTGTTGACCTCAGCTTATAAAACCGCTTTTTACAGTCCCAGAAGAAAGAAATCCACTTTTTAATTAGAGCTGCAGCAGTTTATATATCCAAGTCTGGCAGTGGAGGCTCAGTGTTGCCTGTGACGGCAGCAGCAATACGGGCTCAGTGGAGGTGCTGACGTCTCAGAGCAGTGAAGAGATTTCTGCCCTCAGATATCAGCAATTCCACGAGGAAAAATACTGCTTTGGGGATCCCTGCTTTACCCTCCTTAGCCAAAGAGTAGCATGCTCATTCTGCCTCTGTGGAAGTGGAGTTGGAAGATTTTTGAGGGGCACCCCTGGACCAGATGTGGTACCCCTTGCCCCAAGTCCTGATGACCTTTTTCTTGGCTTGTGGTTTGTGCCCCTGACGGCCACGTCCTCAGCGAGCAGAGATTACCTTTTGCAATCAGATGGTATAAATGGAGCGGACTTAATCAGGCTTTTTTGTGGCTGTTGCCCTTACGACAGAGGAAAAGATTCTCCCATCACGCATTTATTAACATTCTGTATGTAAGTAGCACGTCTCAGTCTGCATCTTTGTTACAGCCAAAAGCAAACTCTGTTTTCTGTTTGTACTGGGTAAATGAGACCTCATAAGTAAGGGAGGCAAAATCCCTGTCTTACCATGGAAGACTTCTGATTACTTTTTCTTGAAAGCTGCATGTATTTCACTGAATGTCTGTCATATTATCACTCGGCCTGATAATCTGGATACTTTGTCTCCTTGGCAACAGACAACATCCAGAGCAGAGTATCCCTCTGTCGCCAGATGCTGCGGGAACCTCGCTGCCCTGGCGGGCAGGAGGGCTCAGCCTGGGGCTGGAGGTGAGGACCCTGCTGGCAGGATGCCTGCAAGGGGAGAGAGGCAATCAGCAGCCAGCCTGTCTTCATCCCTGCTGTGCTCTGCCCCAGGTAATTCTCAAAAGCCACGAACCACAACAAAATTAACTTTTCTGCTTTTCAAAAATGTAAAAACTCAGTGTGATGGAATAATTAATGCAGATGATTAAAGAGGAAGATTACACATTAACAGAGGGAGATAAGCACTTAATTTCCAGCCTTATTGCATTTCAAACTTGAATATATTGGTTCCAAAGGTGGCTGCAGACTTATTTGCCTTTCTCTATATGTAAGTATGTAATATACATATGCATGATTACAATCTCCTACCCTGCTTTAATAATATACTTAATTGCTTTCTGGCCCCACCTCAAGCTGCCTAAATTCATTTCACAGGGAAAAGATTATTTGCTGTTGGCCTTTAGCAAGTAAATTGCCTGCCATCCTTAATCTGGGTAATAAAAAGTACTGCATCAGCCTGCTCGTAGTTCTGCACGGTGCATCTGCTGCCACACAAAGTATTACTGACAGCTATTTTCCTCTTGCCGTCCCAGCAAATGGAGAGAGGGTGTAATGTAAAATGTAAACCCCACAGACCTGCTGAGAGTCAGATTCCTCATCTTCTGTTACTCTTACTGTGACACTAAGTAAATTATTTGCATATGACATTTGCATTACATATTACATCTACTGTGCTTTTTTAGTGTCACACATTATAATAAATGATAAATACACAGGAGCAATACTCTGATCAGCTTGCATATTGGCATATATGCATATTTACACATGAAAGCATGCAGGCTCACAGCTGTACAACCACGCATCTGCAAGCACAGAAACCATGGCTGTGGTTCACACTGGTCCTGTCCGTAGGCCTTTCCACCAATGTGCCATGCAACAGGAACACAAATTGAGCTAAAAAGGGGGAAAGACATCTAACAGACAAAGAGGGGCAAGTGTTCAGGCTGGGTTTTTCCACCCAAGAAGGTGTTGCTGATGTTATATTTTTCATTACAGGAGAACACCAGCAGACAGGACTGACCAAGGACAGGGGAACACACAGCCCTTCACTCCTGTCATTTTCCCATAGGGGCTTGTGGGGGTATAAAAGGCCCACGGTGGTACAAACATGGCCAGGCAATTCCCAGAACATCAAATGTGAGGCTGCAAAAACTAGAATCATATTGCATCATTTAGAAGTAACCCAGCATGAGGAAGCATCTCCTGAAGGGTAATCTCCTTGGGGTGCATGCTGGGCATCTGTGCTTAAGTATTTAGGTGTCTGTGACTGTCTTTGGTGGAAGAACATAGGCCTTTGAAAGCTTCCAGACTGCCTTTCTATTTTTTTATATACATCAGGAGGAAGAGAAAGGATGTGACATTTTTTCTCTGATAAAATATCAGACACATTCCACATTCAAGTTGCCAGAAAACAAGAATAATGCCAGCAAATGTCAGTGCAAATTTTGCCATAGCCTCCTTTTGTACTGGTTTTGTTCAGCTCACCATCAAGTGAGCAGCCAGAAAGAGCATGAAATCATGAGAGACAGGACATTGTCAGGACTGGAACACAACCTGCAGCAGAGAAAACTGGACAAAGTTGATCCCTAACGTTGGCAGACACAGAGGGATATTGGATAGATTGTGAATGGGTTTGGTCCTCAACGCACCTCACAGCTGGTCCACACTTAAAGCCAGGCAGATATGAAAACATATGAGATCTTGCCAGCCTGCCTGGTTTAATGATAGTAAAATATCATTCCTCACTCAAGCCGGGGGGGCGGGGGGGGTGGGGGTTCTGGCAGCTTCTTAAAGGCAGGAGGTAAAGGCAGTAATTAAAGAAAATTGTAAGATTCTCATGAGCTCAGGAACAGCAAAAGGAGAGGGGGTTGCCAGAGGAGAGTTCTTCTGCTCTTCCTGAGAGGAAAGAGATGCATCCACCTTCTCCAGCCTGTTTTATTTGCCTGAGAGAGGCATTCGTTGTTCAGGATGTGAAGTAAGACATTTCCTTGGTGGTTATTCCTGAGCTTCCCTCTAGTGTGGGCTCTGTATTTGCTTTCTGGGTATTCTGGGGTAAAAACTGAAAAACTGAGGCAGTCATGCTGTTCATTCCTTCCTTGTGCTACTTTCCAAGATGGACTAAGTGATTCCTGCCATCATTCAGTCATGCCGGGAGCTGAACTCGAACAGTCTGGAGCTGCCAGTGTACCCACAGTCATGTCCAGCAGCATCATCCCCATGGCTGAGCATGCATCCAGGGGGCAATGGTGAAATTTTCCATGTAAAAGGCAACACTGTACATGACATGAGGACCTCAGACAGATCATCTCAATGCAGCTCTTCTACCTGTACCTCCTTTGATTGTTTGTGAGATGCCTCGGGTAGATCAGCATGGCTAATGCTGCACTGCTGGGGGGGGAAAAGGCAGACAGAGATAGGGAACAGCTTCTGTGGGAGGATGGGCTGGATAGACAAGAAATGAGATGGCTGCAGGACAAGGGTGAGCATGCAAGAGGTCCATGAAAGGGAAACAGAAAGAAACTTTCATTCCTTCTCACCAGGCTTGAAATCATAATGTAGATTTATTAGGCAGCGCGTTTAAAAGAAGCATGAGGAAACAGTGGGTCAGCACTTCACTGCCATTTGAGGTTGTTGGCACAGGATGGTGTAGGTGCTGGGAGCTTTGTCAAGGATCTGAAAGCAGCTATACAGATTTAAGTAACTAAAATCCTTCAAGGGCCACTAGACTCAAGGATGTTGTCTCAAGGAGGCAATGTCCATAAGCTGCTGGATGGAATTTCCATGGGCTAGATTCATTGTATGTATGTGCTTTTCCTCATGCCTCATTTCCTCCCTAGACATCTCCTCTGGTTGCTGAGCAGGGGCTGGCAGGGGCTGGCTGCCCAGGATGGCTGCTTTCTCTCCTTGCAGCCTAATGTGCTTTATTGACATTCTTGCCGAGTTAATCACCTCGGCCAGCTTTCCCTCTTGGAATTAGACATGGAAAGGGCAGGAGCTGAAGGGACCCAGAGCACCCAGCCCACCAGTCCAGTGGGGAAGGTGTCATAAGCTACAGGAGTCCCACACTTCAGAGAGCTCTGAGTGTATCTCCATCCATGCTGCCCATGGAGGCTGCAGCCTGCTAATGATATTCCAGAATATGCTGCACACATTTGTCACAGGGCTCCTAACTTGTTCTTGTCCCTTTTTTCCCACTTCAGGAGTACGGTAGCCTCTGTTTTGCAAAGAAATATTTTGCTCTTTGTGAATATCATGAGCAGTGATTAATGGTGGATTTAAAAAAACCCAACCACACACGAAATTAAATGCAAATTTCAGAATTCCTCATCTGGCACCTTTCGATGCCATTTAATTGTGCAGCTTGATGACGCATTAAAAAATCTTTCATGAAAATTTTCTGGCATTGCCACAGCTCCCCATTCCTTTAGCTCTGGGGCTACATAGAACCCTGAGCTTGACTAAGCTCATTGGGACAGAAAAATAGAAAATTTAGTGGCTTGTTGTTCAGACCTGCTGCCCCCTAACAGCAAGGAATCTTGTTTTAATTTTAGAGGTGCAAATTAAACCATATGGGAACACACTGTGAACAATAACTAAACCACACAGGTGAAAATCCTGAAAATTAAAGCATTAGAAAAGGCAAGGCAAGGCAAGGCAGGCTGTACTGCGTGGGAAGAGGCTACCCAGAGAGTTTGCTGCAAGAGCCCCTGGAGCTTGCTCCCTGGGGGAGGTCCCTGAGGGTGCTTGCTTGGGGACCAGCTGGCTCATCAGGTTCCCAGTGGCTTTAATTGTGCTTCATTTTGGATTTTCATCCCTCCTCCCCTCTTTCTCACACAGCAAGCCCCGCAGGACACATAAGGGGTCACAAGGAGAGACACACTGCCTTGGCAAGCCCAAGGGGAGCCCTGTGGAGCAGAGACAGACCTCTGGATCTCTGGGCTTTACCCTTATCTTTCCAGGTATAGCAGTTGTGTCTGGCCAAGGGCTGGCCAAGCCTACCTTTTCAAAATCCCTCTGGAAAGGTGAAGGTGCTGCACTGCACAGCCCTTGCCCAGGGCTCGGCTGTCTGCTCCGGCTGTTGGCTCCATGTCCAGGCTGGCAGGGCCAGGGGCAGTGGGAGCTACTGGAGGGGCCATATGTATTCCCAGCAAGCAGAGGAGGCCCAAAGGATGCTTATTCCTCCCTCTCCAGTCAGCAGGGGAGGTGGGCTGAGCTGTGCTCCTGTGTGGTTGCACCATCCCCTGCTGTCCTTGACTCGGACCCCTTGGAGCCTCCCCTGGGAGAGGGCTGGGGATGCTGGGCTCATCACTGGCCAACCCATTCTGGATAATTGGGCCAGTCCTGCCCAGAGGCCATGGCCAACGGAGAGGTGAAAGGGGACAGATTTGTCCTTACCAACTTCACTGAGCACATAGGAGGCTTTGGGCTGCTGTCAAGGCAGCTGTGCTTGAAGCACACCAAGAGGTGCTGGGCTCCAGCTTTGAAGGGAGGAACGTCTGCACCACAGGGCTCAGATTCCACTTTAAAATCTTAAAATCTAAGTAAAGTATCTTTTCTATTGGTTTCTGTTGGAGGTGGGCTCAGACTGAAGCTCTGGGTGCCAACTCCATCTCAAATTAGATATGAAATGCAAATCTGGAGTTCCCAGGCTTCAGCATTAACTGGGACTGCAGCAGCATCCCAGACTCAGGCATCAACAACGCTGGGAGTGCCTGGAGCTGGAGCTGGTGTGCTGCTTGCATCTTGGGTCTCTTTATTTAATTTATTCTTAATGAGAGCTGGAGCTGCCTGTGTATGTAAATCACACTGTTTATCATAGTTTTACTATAACACCATCTGTTTTCATGGGATTTTGTGGCCATAAAGATAGTTGTTGACATGAGAGAGAGAGAGAGAGAGTGTGTGTGTATGTGTGTGTGTGTGTGTGTGTAGGGGTCAGGAATCTGCAGCTCTCTGCAGGCAGCAACCCCATTGTAGACAATATAATGATCTAATAAACTCTGAATTTGGAGTCAATGCACATTCACAGGTGAGCAGAGTAGGCGACAGACCTGATTTTTTTCCAAGATAGTGACTGGAGTACTTGTTAAAAGGAATATCTGTTTCCAGACATCCTTTGCTCATAATGAAACCACCTTCTGCAGCATCTGTAGCCTGGTGATGGGGATTTTTCTGCCTTGAAAGCCTTCTATTTTAATGCCTTTTAAAGTTAGTAGCATAAAAGAAGGGATGGTTGCTCATTTCCCCAGTTCAGACCAGCCTTTTCTTTTTGCTGCAGCTCAGGCAAGCAGGTTTCTCTTCCTGAAATGGACATTTGAAACAAGGTTGGAGCAGCAGCAGGCAACTGGCAAAAACATTTGGGTGCACTCAGCTGAGCAAAGCATGGCAATATCAGCCCTGGTGAGATGAGTGAGCTCTGGACTCTGCAGACAAAGCACAAAAACCTGCTGTTGGAGACAAGCTTGAGAGGAGTGAAGAAATAAATCTGTAAGAAGAGCAAGGTTTTGTATATCCAACAGAAATAACATTTCAGACCTGCAATAACACATAGCTTTAAACTGAGCAGAGTGTTCAGTGTTAATATATCTCATTGTCATGTTTCTTCTAGCTTTGTGCTGAAGGGATGCTGTCAGAGGCCTAAGCCAGAACCTTCAAGTTTATAAAACAAAAGGGTCCTTTAGTTTATTTTTTAAATCATTTCAATAAAATAATATGTCCATTGCTTGTTTAAACATTGCTTGTGTATCCCCTGGCTAGTTTTGGGAAGAGAAACAAAGCAGAGCTCTCTGACGCAGAAGGAGCAGAGAGCATCAATGACAAATGCATGTCCTTGTCCCAGTCAAGCAGGAAGTGAAGCTCGAGCCCACTGCCTGAGTCCTGGAATATGGTTGAATAAAAGCACGCCCAGGCCTGAAGGTCAGCTCGGGTGACAAGGGAAAAGGAGTTAAGGGGTTTTCATCTCCTCAACAGTTTTAGCAGGAGGTCTCAGTGATCAGTAATATTCTACATATCTCAAAATACAACTGCTCTGTTGAAGAAGTCCAGGGTTATTTTTAGGTCTTTAGGACTGTTTTTTTGTATCCAAAAGTTCTCTCCAGAACAGCAAAAATAAGATCAGCTGAAAAGCTTGGGTTTTAAGTTTGTTTTGAATGGCCAGCACATTCTGGAGAGTTGAAGAGGGTTTGCCCCAGCCCCTGGTCCTCCAGCAGGGCTGTGGCACCAGCAGCAGGGGTGTTGGCTGTGCAGGCACCCCACAACACGAACACGAGCACTTGGCCCCAGGGTTGGAGAGGGAGCCTTGGAGCACTGTCCCCCAAGTACCTGCCTGGCAGCCCCACTAGCTGGGCTATGATTTCAGATGATGAGCTGCTGCTTTTCCCCTTCCCAAAAAGACCAGGATGGAACCATCCTGATCTCATCTTCTGGGGGGCAGTTACTGTTTTCCTTACATTCCACACTAGTGCTGTGTTGGAGGTTTGTAGCCTGTCATGGGGGCTGGCATCTATCCATCAGGGCTGTGCATGCAGCCTGCCATGCCTTGTGTCAGGATGGGTGGACAGAAAGCTGTGTTTCCCATCTGAACAAGTTACAGGGATTATTAATAGCCTTTTGAAGAGATTCCAAAGAATTTTGTAATGATGTTCAAATTCTTTGAATCAGGACCTCTGAAAAGCCAGGTGCTACCTCTGTCAGCTCTTGTGATCTCAGTGTAAAAATCACTGGGTGAAGATTTACAGCTGAGCTGTGAGAAGATAAAACCAGATTATGGTCATGGTCTCTTCTGGCCTGAGCATGGATGGGTCAGCGAGGGAGCAAGACAGAGCCTAACTTTGTAAAACCGGAGCATTGGGAAGGCTGTGCCACCCTGCAAGTTAGAAACAAGGCTATCCCTAAATCAGCACCTCCTCCTGAGCACCCTCCATCAGTTCTGGCATCCAGATGGGGATTTGCAGAAGGCATTGAACAGGAGCTGCGGGATGCCATGCAGTGTGGCCCTGCTTTGCAATCCTCCTTGGCTGAGCACAGAGACATGCTCTGCCTGTCCTGCTTGGCCAGGCCAGGTCATGCAAGGAGACGGGTGGGAGGGAGGAGCTCCAGAAGACCATTGCAGTGGCCCCACTTTTCCAGCCAATTAATAATGAACCACATTTGAACAGGCTGCAAAACAAAGGTTAAAACTTTGCTAGAGGAGGAAAACCCAGCGGGAGCAGGTGGCAGGAGAGCTGACTCCAGGTATTCTCAGCTATGCTGGCCCACAGGCAGATGGTACAGAAAAACAGGGGCTCTGAATTAATGAATTCTGGGTTTATTTAAAGTAGGAGACAAAAAGCACTGTGGAAAATTGACCTGAGGTACATGCCCAGAGTTGGCATTTTCCCCTGTCTGTGGGGCTGCTCTAGGTTGTCACCTCCAGTGTGATGCAGATTCCAGCTCTATATTTATCACACGGGGAGATGAGCCCTGTCCTGCTTGTGTGTTAGACCTCCTGCTTCATGGTTACTACCTGCCGAAGACCAGTGGGATGTTTGTTATAAAAGAGAATCATTTTTAGACCAGGAGGCCAACTGCTGTCCACTTCCCCATTATCTCTGGAGACACAGGTGGATGAACACTGAACCCTTCCCCACCATCCTCAGCAGGCTATGGGAAGGCAAAGAGGACTTTTCACCTTTAAACTTTTCCATGGAGCATGCCCAGGTGACTTGCAGCAGTAAAAACTATTCCCAGCATGGGATGGTTGAGGATGGTGCCAGCGTCATTCCCCAGCAGCCCATAGCTGGCATAGCTTGGCCATGTGGGGAGTTTGCTGCTCCAGCCCCGGCTCCTGCAGCAGGCATACTGCCCTGTGCTCCTCCTCACAGCGTCTGTTTTGTCTGCAGGCTAATATTTTCCATTCGGTGCATCCAAAATAAATACAGCCCAGAGCTGGGCTGGAGAGTGCTCTGAACCTTGACACCCCGGGGCTGCAAACATCCTCCCCTCTGGCAGACACCTGCAGCCAGGGCTCTGCACTCCCCACCACCCCAAGAGATCCCACAGCTGGTGATGGGTATTTTTTGCTGCCTGTCCCCCCTAATGCTGGCTCCTCTGAGTGGCTGGATGCTGGGAAGAAAAGATTGTGCTTTGCCCATGTCCAGCTCACGGCTGAGATCTGGGATGATGTCCCAGTCAACTATGGAGCTGCCAGGTCTCTGCACTGGCAACCAGGGAAGGCAGCAGAGGATGGGGTTGCCATCCATCCCATGTGATAAGCCCCATCTGACTCGGGTTGTGTGCCTCTCTTTAAAATAGTTGGTGGACAGGGAGGATATAATCTGAGGCTTGCTCCAGGCTGTTTTGCCTCCTCAGGGCTCTATCCCTGGAATATTTTCAGCAAGCATGGTTTAGCACACAGGAAGGTTTCCCAACAGGCTGCCCCCACCTCTCCCTCAGTGGGAGGAATGGCTTGAGGTGGCAGTGATGACCTTGCTGAGTGGGAATGCTGCAGAGCACAGCAAGCAGTTTAATGAACTACCTGTCCTTCACAGTGAGCTCAGGAGCAGCTCCCCAGAACTGGCAGGTGGGGGGAAGCATGTGGTGCAGAGTGCAGACCCCCATGGCACATCTGCCCTTGCTATTGCACAGCAGCCCTGGGGCTGCTGCATGAGGACATTGTGCTGGCCCAGCGGCAGGGCTGGTGACCAGCCAGAGGAAAACACTGGGAAATTCATGGCCCAACAATATTCTGAGAAGAAGAGAGGAGGACGAAAAATGAACATGCACCAGGGAAGCAAAAACTACAGTGGGGAGGCATGTTTGTATAAATAAAACTAATTGCCTGGCCTGGCAGTTGTTCTGGTTTTGCTGTTTATATCTTCTCTTTCCAGGTTCTGCCTATCCCAGCTTGCAGGTGCAGCACAACTTCCTGCAAAAAGCCACAGAGCAGACCAGCAGCAACAGAAGAAACTTCCCCAAATGCCTCTCCCATGCCTCTGGAAGAATTGCATGGCACAACCTTGACACAGGCAACAAAGACCTTGCAGCATAGCTGGGAAGCTGGCAAGTACAGCAGCAGCACCTGTTCCTTCCCAAAGCCTCACGTAGAAATTCCAGCCCTGATTCTGTGCAGGATGTGATGGATCCTGACTAACACATCTTGCATAACCACAACTGGGGAATCACCTCATCATGCAAGGGAAAGCAAAGAAAAATAGAGATGGAGGTTGAAAATAAGGAGCTGGAATCATTTTCCCAGCTAGCTCGCAGGAATGACTCTCAAATTTGTTCCGAAGGCTGTTGTGTTTAATGCATGCCTTAATGATCTGGAAAAGAGGTGAGCAGTGAGGTGGCAAATCTGCAGATGGCCCTAAATTGTCACAGTTGCTTGGGATGAGACTGGAAAGAGCATTTTTATGGTAAGTCCCCTGCCCAGGATCTTGAACCCCGATTTGGGGTGGGACTGGAGGGGTCCCACCCATTCGAGGCTCACTGCTGGCACCCTCTGTATCCAGCACAAGGCAGCAGGGCTTCAAATCCTCACAGACAGTCCATGTCTTTTAGACGGCTCCAAAAATAAAGCCTGTGAAAGCAAATTTTAGAGTCACCTGCCAGCCAGAGAGCCTGCACCCTGGGGGGCACTGCAAGCAGTGTGACAGGCAGCTGTGCAGGCAGACAGGGAACCAGGAGGGAAGAGATGGGGAAGGTTTTTATGAGGCATAGCCACTCCAGCTGAGGTCTGAACGAGGGGGGCTCCCATTCTCTTATCTCATTAATTCTGCCCCAATAAATCTGCCCCTCACTCAACAACACCTTAAAAGGCTGCTGCTCTCTTTTTTTAAAAAAATGAAAGGGAAAGGGAAAGGGAAAGGGAAAGGGAAAGGGAAAGGGAAAGGTGAGAAGGGAAAGGAAAGGACACAAATTCTGAGGGAAATGGCATCATAAACCACTTCCTTTTTGGACCAGAAAACAATAGCTTTGTGCTGAGCCTCTATTGCACCCATGAACAGGCTAAAATGAGTTACACAGAACAAGACACCAACATCCCCACCTTTCCTAAGATCTTGGTCAACCTGCCCTAAATTCAGGACCTGACTCACCTGAAAGATGGGGAATTTACCAACTGAAATCCCAATTTCAATGGGCTTAAATATTACCTCAGCAGCACAAGCCCAATGGACCAGGGTGTTTTATACAGCAGTCTGGACAGCTGTGGAAAACACTAAGACTGGGCCTCATTGCACTTTCAGCTTGCTTAAAGATGTTACAGGGTGTGAGCTAAGAAGCTGTGCTGAATCAAACCTGAGAAAAGCAGGCTGTAATACCATGGTCTGTGTGTTAGACAGTGTTATCTTGTACATGGTAGGGAGCTGTCAAAACTCAGGAAGATGAATTGTGTCTAACTTCAAAAAGCATGCCTCACCTTCACATTTTCACATATATAATGGTGTTGTGGCAGCAGCAGTGAAGTGATAAAGCCAAGTCTCGAGGTAGCTCAGCAGGAATGAATAAATCTTCATAATTGACAGGCTGTAATAATAATAAATACTTGAAGAGTTTATTTCTCCCTCTATCCACTTAGAAAATGACTACATGGGAATCCTTGCCAGCAATTGGGGCTCTTCTAAATAATTACCAAGTCAATTCACAACCTCTGTTGGCTCCAGAATCTCAGTAATTAAAAAGGTACCACTTGTAGCTAATGGTAAAGAGAACAGATGTTTCCCCTCAGAAGATTTTTCCTTCTTCTTTCCCATCGTTTCCACTGCCTTAAGCCATCCTATATCTGAGTATATCCCAGTTATGCTGGCACACCCATTCCAGCAGGTTGCAGAGGCAGAGTCCTGCACCCTGGAGCACATGAGGGATGTACCTGCAGAAGCAAAGCTGAGTTTGTTGCATTGAAGGTGATCGCTGTAGTTGGCTGAAGGTGAAGCAGTGGCATGTTCTCAGGAAATTGGCTTAATGCCCTTAGCATTTTCCTTCTGGCACCCTCCACTTGAATGCCAGGCAGGATGAAACACACAGCCACGTGCCCAGGCTGGCCAGGGCAGGAACCTTCAAGGATTTCCCCACCTCAGTGTGGAGGCAGCTCATACACAAAATGGTGATTTGCTGTCTGCTAGAGGCTACCCTACCCTTAGTCCTGGCACTGCACTGGATCGTGTATAGCCTCCACGTTCTTCAAGTGTGAATTTTGAGTTCTTCCAGGCATGAAATCATCTGCTCAATGGTGTTGTTTTCCCTTCCTCTGACATTACAGCTCTTCTGTGGCACAGTTTGCTTTGCTTGCTACTACAACCACACAATATATTACGACTCAATAAATGCCTCAATCATCTTGAGGTTGAGGTGTGAAATAGGAAAGCATAATTTTTTGTTTGCTTGGGGCTTAAAAGATGCTTAAAAGAACCAGAAGCTCAAAAGGCAGCATTTTTGCTGATTAAAATTTGTGGTTTATTCTGTGAAATTGTACTGTTGCTGTTTGCTAGCGTTTGATGTAGTAAACACGACCTACATCTGGAATGCTGCAGATCATTAAAGGATGTTGGCAACAAAACTGCAAGCATTTGCCACCTTTAAGTGGTTTCTTTCCACCCAAAGTTTAAAATTTGGTAGGTTAAAGTTAAGATAAGCAGTAGTATTCGGTATTTGCATAGAAGATAAACAGAGTTGCTGGGTTTGGTCTCTGCAAAGCTCAGTCTTCATGCATCTGACAGACAGCAGCCATGGTAGTGCCATGGACAGTTTTATACTTGGTTGAACTCTTGGTGCCTCTGATCTCTCAATTCCTGCATGGCTCATAGGATGAAAGTGGGTTACCTGCTCTCCTTCTGGGTGCAAATATAAGCAGATTCAAATTTAAGCTCTCCTAAGTTAGTCTTGAGCTGGAGTATTTAAGGCACATAAGGAGATGGTGTAGCAAACGTGAGCTTCAGCAACATTTCACTCCACATCCCAGACATGCATTTATAGAAAGACAGAGGATGTGAAGGCACAAATGAAGCACAGCACCTAAAAGCCTATAAAACCAGACCCACAAAGCCTGTCATGAACATCTCTTTACAAATACTGCAGTCCATAGGTGAAAGCAGTAGACCTGCAAGGATTTCACCCAGACAAAGTTCCCTTACAAAGTAGGCAAACTATTGGCAGCTACAGTCAAAATGTTATGCTGCTCTGAGCACACAATTGGTCAAGGTCCTCTTGGCAGTGATCAAAGGGACAGCAATGGCAGCCAGTGACACACCTTGGGCCACAAGGGGTGACCAGACATGGAGTGAGATCTGGCAGAGATTACAGCAGAAAGATAGTAACTGGCAATGTGCAGGGGATGGAAGGGGACAATGGGTCCAAGGAGTCAGAAGGGGGGCACAGCCCTCTCCTCCCATGGTGACTGGCCACCAGCTCCACAGACAGCCAGCAGTGCCCACGTTAGACTGTCTGGCTGTGTGGCATGAGGGGAACCAGTGCTGGGGGAGCAACCCCACTACCTGGCCCCACCCCATGGCAGAGGAGCACCAAGTGGCCCCAGGACCCGCATACACCGCTTGTGAGACCTGACAATTTAGCTGAGCTTCCCTCCACAGATCCTGGCCTGATCAGGTGCTGTTTGACCTCCAGGTAAAGCTGTACAGACATTTATATCCTTCCTAAGGCAATCGGGGCTGGGCGAGGCAGGAATATCCTCATTTCCCTTTCATTGTCCAAATATCCTTTGCCCTGGAGGGGTTGCACAACTTCTGCCTGCTGGGACAGCTGGACAATATCCATCAGCCTGCCTTGGCTGTACTGCAAGAAGTATTTCTAAAAGCAGACATGTGACATAGGTGCTCATATCGTCTTGCAAATCAAGAGGACTTGTGCTCCTTTGAAGATTTTCAGTCCACATGAGCAAAGAACTTTAAATATTTTGAAAGCCACTGGAGAGACACATAAATATTTGGTTAGGGTCCATCCTATTTTAGACAAATAAAACTACCTACAGGAACCCTCAAAGATGCTCACATCACGCCAAAGATCATGGTGGGGCTGATGTCTCCTCCAAAGGTTGCTTGTTTGATCTGTTCACTGTTCTCATCTCTCTTCCCTCCTACTCTTTGGCTCCTGCAGAGAAAAGTGGTGACATGATTTATAGATGTATTCTGAGGCATTTGAATACCTTGTTCCTGCAACCTGCTCTGACAACTGCTGTGCCGAGGGCTCCCAGAACAAAGGCTTGGGACGAACGAATCCTTGTCTTCACTCACAAGAAAGGTTTAAAAAAGAATCACCTCCTTCTTCTATTATTTCCTTGTCTTGTTATTTTAATTTTTTCCCCTGTGCAGACAGCAACTTTAAGCCCACTAGAGAATGAATGAATATCAATGAGACGGCAAAGATGGAATATGCAGCAGTTCTCTCCCAAACTTATAATGAAAATGCCTACAAGGAGGTGGTATTGCAGCAGATAACACACACACTCTCACACCCACTGCTTTTGGGAAACATCCACTTTTACTGGAAAATGTTTCCTAAGTGGGCAAGTTTCCAATTGTCCTCTCAAGTTCACGGTGCACCCACTCTTCTAGCAATTGCATATAGGAATTGCCTCCTTTCAATTACAAATGGAGGTGCAGCCAAAGCCCAGAGATGCAACAGGCTGGGAACACCAGAAAGTTAGATACAGGCTTTGCTGTAAATTCCCACATCAGGGACTGTTTCTAATAATAAATTATGTTGCTCAGGAATTAAATAAATTGATTCCTCGCTGGCTGGGAAAAAAGATGTGTTTCTAACAGAAAATAGAGAGTTAAAGACAGCGTCTCAAAGCACTGCACCAGCTAAATTCTCCCTTCAGAACTTCCTGAGTCCTGTCCACAGGGTGCCATTCAGCAGCATCCCTTCCTGCCGCTGCTGTGGGGATGGCCTCACAACTCTCTAGTCTTATTAAAACTCAGGAGGGAACAGAGGTTTTTAGTGAGAAAGGGATTAAAGTCCAAAGCTGGTTCACAAAACTGCTGTCTGCAGCAGGAGCTACTGGCTCCCCAGATGATTTCTGAGTACTCCTAGATCCTTCCTTTCCACAGGCCCTCAAAACAGGGGAATAACAGCTGGGTGTTACAGGACACGTTTCCCTTACAAGGCTGCCGAGGTAGTATCTAGTTCTGGTGACTTTCATGGCCTTGTGTAGAGGAGAAGCAGCAAAGGCCTGGCAAGGCACAGATCAGAAAGCAGCATTTTTCATGAAGCTGCCAGCAGACAAAACCAACCCTCCCCTCCCTCTGCCAAAACAGCCTCAAAAAATAGCCAGCTTAAATTTTAGTTTAGTTGTTAGCACAGTTTTTTTGAAAAATGTGAGTGATAAGCTTTTCTTCTTTCTGAACTGCGCAATCACTGGAGAGCCAAGAAGTGTTTTGTTGGGGTTTTATTTTATATGATAAAAAACTCAATGCTGCCCTCTGTCAGAAATGCAGCAGTACTGGTCTTCAACTGCTTGTCCTTAATTAACAAGTACTGCGTGTTCTTTCCTTGGCACAGCTTTTGACCATAAATCCCCCTCATCCCATCTGAGCGAGAAGGTGATCCGATTGCCGCCTGCTGCTCGGTTTCATGCGCTAAACATCTGACGGTGATAAATAATGCACCTCAACAGCTCAGCTATTTACAGAGATGGCTCAGCTAAAGGATGACTTCGTGAAAAGAAAATCTATTACTGCCCAGGTAGAAAAAAATTAATAGTGCAGTCGCTGTTTGTGTTTAGTGCAGTTTAAGTGGAAGAATACATGGGTGCTCTGTTAAATGCTGATTAATCTACGATGTAAGGTGACTTCCCAGGTCATGAAGGCCAAGTTGAAGGCAAGTCCCCCAGGTATACTGGAAGAAAAACACCCTTACAGTGTGTGGCACTGTCTGTCCCCAGCTGCTCAGTGCTGTGCTGTGTGGCTGCAAAATGTGTGTATGGTCTGTGTCCCCTGCGCTGGGTGCAGGGCTTGTGCTGCCTGGGCCTCTGCCCAGCGGTGGGTTTAACACACCAGGAGAAGTGATTGCTCGAAAGGAAAACATTACAGCTCTTAGCTATGTCCCTTGTCAAATAAAAGGCTAAATCCAGAGTTGTTTGGTCCCAGCACACTGTGCTGTAGCAGGGCAATCTAAAAAGATTGTGGTGACAGGGGACACTGACTGGCTAAGCCCCCTCTCAGCAGGGGCTGGTGAGATTTACGTGCTGCAGACTGACAGACCTGTAGCTCCCAGTGTGTGGGATATATGTGCTGGGCACCCCACAGCTTCCCCCTCCGTACACCAAGACAGCTTTTCTATGGCATCATATCCCACAGGCCTATGAGTCTGTCTCCAGAGTGCCTGACAGCCGTGGAGGGGACCAAACGGCCAAGGGGGTGATGAGAGCCTCCCTCGTCCTTACAGCCCATCATGTGCCCCCTTTGCACTTCTGCTGGGGTCACCACCATGCAGTCCTTGCACCTCCCTGACAGAAGATGTTACGGTGGAGCCCACCTTGAGCTCAGTCAGCCTGCAGCCAAAGCAGGGCTGCCCTCAAAGGCCACTTTGGACAGGATGGGCACACTCTCCAGTGTGGTTTGGCAGGGCCAGCAGCCGAGGGAAGGAAAGCTGCACTTGTGAAACACTGCGTTTGGTCGGTAGCCACAAGCACAAAGCACGAGGTTGCACTGGTTTTGAGACAAGTGCTGTCTTTGAGAAGGTGCAGAGGTCTGGGATGAATTTTCCTGACTGAAGACGGCAAAGATATCACTTGGTTTCACAATGAGTCACTGAAACTTGAGAAAGGCAATTCACCAAGGAAATCAGAAGGAGTAATTAAGAGAACATAGTAATTAAAAATGTATCCTAAGAGATCCTGTACGTGACATCTGCACCAGACGGAGAAGCATGCCTTTATCCACCCCAGGTTACACCAAGTCTGGGGAAAGCTGCAGCCACAAAGTCACCATGGTTACAGATGCACAAAACTGAGAGTGATGAGATGTCCTGCTCTGACACCAGCCACAGTGTTCATCTTCAAGCTGCAACTATTTAAGTGATCCTGGATTGTGCATTTTAAAAAGAAAAACCACAGAAAGTCCTAATATATTCACGAATATGAAAGTAGATTAGAGATTTTAATATATGCACACTGTTCAGGGTGTGCGGAGGAATATATAATATGTTGTTGGACTGCAAATTGAGGCACTCATTATGCAGTCCTCATTCTGTGTCCAAAACTTCTGCTTAGATTTGTTTATATCACCTTCTGTCCTAGGGATGCCTGCATTTAACACACTGATGTATTATGTGTCTATTTGCATGCATGCATACTAAGATGTAGTTGTAATACATCATAAGCCCTGCGTACTAATTATCACATGCTAATGTAGCAAATTAACCATGCATTAGTTTCCATCAAAAGCAGATTTCCTTTGCATACAAGGTGCCAGATACAACTTCATGTGGTCTGATCAGAGTGGTGCATGATAACCACTTGGATACACTTTCCATGCTATTTTGCTGACATAAATCCAGTGATAAAAGCTTAAGAAGCCACGGAGGGTTTTAACTTCACAGTGTTTACTGCACATGATAAGGAATCTGGATTTCACTGTCTGAACGTATTCCCAAGGGCACACTGATACACAGTATTTTTTGGGTGGTGGTAACAGTAAAATCCAACCTCACTTTTCAGATTTCTTAAGGTGTCTTGTTATTTTTGCAAATGTTGTCTTGGTCTGATGCTGACAGGCTGCCACAGCAAACTTAGCAGGAAGTTACTTGACTCTCTAAGCAAGTTTTCAGGCAGCAAGAAGCTGGAAACACAGGCTGTGTTTACAGCAGGAAATAACTCACCTAAGGGTAGCATCAGAGCCAGGTCCTGTCTCTTGCCCTGAGGCTCCCAGTCCACAGGACTTTATTGACTGAAATTCCTGAAAGTCACAGCTTTTCTGTGGCTCAGGAGGCTGTTTCTCCCTCCTAGACGATGGAGACATGTGTGACAAGCAAATTACATACTCATTCTTGTACATTTTGCACAGATGTGGCTCCTAGGACAATTTAAGTCTTGCTGAAGGTGCGTGGATGGAAGCACAGAAACTTCCACTGAGCCACAGAGTGGATTGCACTTCATAGGAGGTTCGCAGGAGTGCTATTCCAAGCCAAGGCTGGCTCTCAGTGGAGGTAACTGGCTGCCTTTGCTCCTGGGAGGATGAGGAAACTAATCAGCAGTCTTTTTGCTCAAATGTCTGAGCTTTCTTTTAATTTAAAAAATACAAGTTTGTAACTCCTAGCATATGGATACTCAGTATCAAACATAAAATGTTTTTCCTTGGAAGCACTGGAAACACTTGCTCCATGTACAATAATGGAACATAAAACAGAGCAACCCAAGTTTCAGACAGCAAATTTCAGTTAAGCTGTTACAAGTAGAGGTTCATAGGCAATAAAATTGCTGTCAGCATTTGGCTGTAAAGGATTATAACTGCTGGGCTGGTAAGAGGACTCAGGCATTACAGAAACTCTAATTAGAAAGGAAGTAATTCGCCTACCCATACATGCTTACACTTAGTCATGTCACTGCCATCTCATCTCAATTTCTCTCCAAGTGAGGTGACCATGGCCTGTATGTAATATCTACCATGATGTGGGTCTGCAAACATCTCAGGTGCAGCTCATGGTGCCCCTGCAGCTCCCAAGCAGCCCAGGCCCACAGCTCCCTTGCCTGGGTGAAACAGTCCATGGGCTTCTATGGCAGCTGAAATGCCAGATTTTAACTTTTAGCCACTGAGGCTCTTTCACCCTAAAATACAAGATCTTCAAACCAGCCTTTTTTCAAAATCTGATTTTTTTCTGAGCAGTTACTTTCCTCTGTGCTATGCATTTAATTGTCCTGAGCTTCAAGCTGCCTGTCCACGCTCCTCACACATGTTCTTGTTGCTTTTATCAGCCTTGCTGCCATTGCCAGCTCTCTGAGACATCTCTTCCCCTGGAACTGTTCAAATATCAGTAGGGGGCATTATTGTCTGAGGCTGCCTGGTCTCAGAGTGCTGCCTGTGGTTTCTTATTCCATTTCTTATTCTGTATGAAGACTGTCCTTGAACAGATTGTGTGGTTACTAGAGAACTAAGACAACTTTGGTGGGTAATCCTACAGGAGTTAATGATCCTAGAACCAAACCCACAGTTGAAAGGCTTGGACTGTAACTATCATAGTCACACGTTACATCTGCTATCTATTTGAAGAAATGTTCTGTAGCATAAATTTGTCCATAAGAGTCCCATCAGTAGAATCAGATATTTACAGCTCAGAGAAGTTTGTTTGGACTTTCTTTACAAGGCAGAATATCACTATGTCTTGTAAAAGGAAACAGAAGAGGAATACAAGTTAGATTCAAAGTCGGGAATATGCCTTGAGGTTTGCACGCAGAAGAGTGGTATTTTGTAATTTTACTTTTAAAACAATTTATTTAAAGACCCCAGATCCCTTTCACCTCTAAATTTTCAGAACGTGTCCGCACACCTCTGCTCAGATTTTCTTTTAATCTTTGATTCTGGAACTGGTAAAGTTGTCTTCAAATATGACCTAGAGCAGTGATGACATGAGTTTGTGCTTCTGCTCTGGATCCAATTCATTCACGTACAGAGGAACCAGCAGAGGGATCTGTGTGCTGTTAACACCCTGAAAATAGGACTTACAGAATCTCTGTGCATACTTTGGCCTTGAGACTGCTAAAGGGAGTGAATTTCTGCTCAAAATTGGACTTCATCTTCAAGCTACAATGTGATTTTCACGCCTGGGCTTTGCTTACTAAAGATTTCTATTACAGCCCTAGGACAAAAATGCTAATCCAATAGCTTTCATGTTTCCAGCATCTCTGACCCATCTCACTCCCCAGCCACATTCTGGAGTTTGCTCTGGATAGAAGGATATGCTGCAAGGAAAACTGAACAGATAGCCCAGTGCTTCTTTGAACAGTTGTGTATTTAGTTACTAGCCACTATGAAAGAGTTGGATTAGTTTTTATTGTGTAGCTTTCTCTGTGGAATAGCTCAGTCACTCATGCAAAGAAAGAGCAAAAGCTCCTCCTTTCTTCTATCCCTGCTCCAGTACTCAGGTGAAACCCATCAGATCTGTGCTGCACACAGTGAAAAAATGCAAAGGATTATTCTGTCCCCTAAACTGAATGTAACTGGGGATGCAGCTGCATCTGAATTAGCACAGGAATTGTCATTAGGACTAACCCCTCAGACCATCTGACCCAGTGTTCTTCACAAGAGAGTGCCAACACCATCTGATTTGGAAAAAGAAGCAAGAAAACCTAATAGTGCTGCTACAAACGTTAGCTTTGGTCTGGGACCATGAGGACTGGCAGCTTCTAAATGCTTTGAATAGTGCACTGCTGGTGAATATAACTCTTGGCTGCTCCAGCTCTCCATATGGCAGCAGCTTCTTTCAGACCTGTAATAAAGAAAGACAATGGTAAAGACTAGGAAATACCAGAAAGCTGCAAAGAATTCACACATTTAAATCAAGCTTAAGTGAAAGACACAATTTCTAAGGTATTGGTTTGCATATTTACTGTATTATCTGAATCCCATACCAAGAATTACTCATTCCTGGCAGCATTTCTGCCTGTGAAACACAGTAATTGCAATTACACTTCCTAAAAAAGTCCAGCACTTTACCTTAAACAGCCCAATGCCTTTTGCCAAACTCACCTGCAAGGAAATATTTTTTCATGAAATGCTTGAGAATTCACAACAGACATCAGGTCTGACTCCAGTGTAAGCATCCCTTCATGTGACACACCATTTTTGTGTGTGGAAAGGAAGATAAAAACCCTTTCACAACTGGGTGCTACTCTACAAGCTAATCACTACGCTGATGTGCAGATGTTCTTTTGATACGACCTTTTTCATACTGCACATAGCAGGTTATTTAGGTTTTCTGCGAAGAAAATGGAAAGAGACCCAGTGGGTGACTGGAGTGCTGCATGTTTGCTATTATCCACCTCCCTCATCATAGCATCGTATGAGTCGATGCGCCTGTGATTTCTGTTTTTTTAACATCTAATGCAGTCACTAGCAGTTGCTGCTGCAGTGACACTGCCTGTGGAAAATTCAAGGATCGAGAAGTGAGGACAGATTTAAAATCTACAATTTAAATCTAAGTGGCACAAGGGGAAGAGCCTAATTTTCTATATCATTTCAGGCGTGAAGCAGAAGGTGACCCCGTGGAAATCGTTTCAATAATATAAATGAGATGGGATGTGTCATCTGTAAGTGAGGGAGCAGGGGGAAGGCAGCTGCAGCTCACGGGGGGCTGTAGCTGCAGGGAGATGGAGCAGCTTCAGATGGAGATGATTTTTCTGTCAGCACAAAGCGTGTGAGGGGAGAGCTGGGGCACGCTCACAGACAGTGGTGCTTTGAAAGAGTAGGGAAATGATCCAGTCTGAGAGATGCTCTGTCTTGCTGAGACATGAATGGAAGGAGCCAAACTCCCTGCTCAAATATGCAGGCAAATGTTACATGTTTTGTACTACAAGACAAGAAAAAGAAAAAAAAGGAAAATGAAAAGAAAAAAGTGGAAAGGAAAGGAAAGGAAAGGAAAGGAAAGGAAAGGAAAGGAAAGGAAAGGAAAGGAAAGGAAAGGAAAGGAAAGGAAAGGAAAGGAAAGGAAAGGAAAGGAAAGGAAAGGAAAGGAAAGGAAAGGAAAGGAAAGGAAAGGAAAGGAAAGGAAAGGAAAGGAAAGGAAAGGAAAGGAAAGGAAAGGAAAGGAAAGGAAAGGAAAGGAAAGGAAAGGAAAGGAAAGGAAAGGAAAGGAAAGGAAAGGAAAGGAAAGGAAAGGAAAGGAAAGGAAAGGAAAGGAAAGGAAAGGAAAGGAAAAGTACCTGTGTTGCTGTTACCTTGGAGAGTTCTTTTCCATCCTATGCATGAATTCTCCAGCAAACAGATAGATGCTGAATCCATGTTATATCCTTGAGGCCCCGTGTTCCCAGAGAAGTGGAGCATTATTCTTTGCCTTGTTTTCATTTATTTTGCTGTGCTAGTTAAAAATTGAGCTCATAGGAACATACTTCCTGGGGCAGACAGAATCCAACAACAGAGCCAGCTTTATTACCTGGCCTGGCTCTCCCAATTCACTTCTGTGGTACCTAGGGCTGCTGTCAAGGAGGGCAAGGTTCTACTTAAGTTGTGGGAAAGTTCACTGGGACTAAACATTCCCACTTGAAAACAATGCCACACAAGGATTGGTAGTTGGCGTTGCCTTCTGGCTGGCCTGGAACAGGATCATCCTGAAAAGCAGGACAACCAGTTTCCATTCTCGGTCACAGTCTGGCTCTCGGAGGAAGAGATAAAGAGAGCATTTGGTCTCACTGAGGAGAAAGATCTGAACCCTTTCAGGCAGTAGCCACCTACAGACTCCTCGGTAGGGAGAAGAGTGGAATGACCACCACTTCCCCAGATAGTGGGCAGTGGGGTTTATGAAGCAGAGGAATCATTGTAACTCATCCCCACTTAGATTTGGAACCACAATGGTTGTGCATGCATGCAAAAACAAATTGGTGAAAATGAAAGTAATTGTCCTGAAGGAAGACTGGGGTGCAAAGCAAGGATTTCTTAGCATTAGGCTTGATGTTTCCCATTATTTTGCAAGAATGGACACAGCTCTCAAGGTGCCATCTTGGGAGGAGGTATAATGCCTCCTTGTTTCATATCCGTATGTCATTAAATGAAGGTGAAAAAGTTAGGCTATGCTACACTGGGGCAAAGTTCACATCTTACAAAACGCAGATACAAAGAGCAAGAGGCTGGACTGTTCAACCATCAAGCAAAGTAGGGATAGTTATCTTCTATGTCCAGACCTCACACTTTTGCTATGGAGGTGTAACACATAAAACTGATTGCTTTCCTGTAAAATCACTTCCTAAAAATAGGCTATGCACTGCCAAAACCTCATGTGAATGAAGAGCATCATAGCTCATTAGAGGTGCAGAAGGGATCCAGGGAGTGAGGATGATCTGAGGCATAAGCAGTCTTAAAGCAAAAAGAAATTCTCTCCTGTGTGGCAGCTCACTGGTACCAATGTCAATAATCTCTCAGGATTTCAGTGGGGTCACCTGGAAGAGAGGGCTGAAGAGAGGGTCTTACAAAGGACTGCTCATCTTGGTGAATTTCAGGTGTCAGTTTAAACTTCAGCATCGGAGCTAACCAGTGATAAACTAGGCATCCCTATATTATATATTCTAGCCGCAAGCTACCAGATATTTTTCAGAGAGTTACAGATGGATACTTGGGAGCCACAACACACGCTTTAAAAAAGATGGAAAGCAAATATTCTGCTAACCACAAGTTGTCAGAAAGAACTGTTAAAAATCCCATCCCCAGAGAGCTCATGAATAAAGGAAAGAAGCTCTTTGAAAAGAGAGACAGAGCGTGTGAAAGTCGAGGTGAACCATATCTTTATTTGTTATCACCAGCCTGAAGAATTAAACGCTCTTTTATTTTGTTACAAACACTTATGTGTAGAAAAAAGGAAAACTACTCCTCTGTGAAGATTTTGTTTTGTTATTTTATTAAAGAACAAATTCCATTTCAAGTTACCATTCACTGGTGTTAGTTTTGTTTCTCAAACAGAAGCAAGGAAGCCCTGTGGTACTGAAACTCAGCTGATACTGGATACTTTTAACAGTAACATGTAGATTGTATTTTATTTAATTTACAAAATCAGGTGCCTAAGGCTTTGCAATGGCAGATCTGCAGCTTTAATGCCTCCCCTTGTGACAACGGGCTGGAATCAGCCTTTATACATGCATAGTTTACAGGAAGAGACAAAAGGAATAGAGGGTCATACTAATTAAAAACAAAAAAGTGAATTGATAAATTATACCTCACAATATACAAAAAGGAAGGTAAGACCAGATGTATCAAGCCAAGTCAAAGATCAAAATTTATATAGTCACAGTTTGGTGAACACACAGAGACATTGCACATTTTCAGTCCTGTCTCTTACCGACAGTAATTCTCATGGAAGCAGGACACAGTCCTCTGTTAGAGGCATTCCTGCCAGGAAGAGTGGGAAAATGAAAGAGGTTGTGGTGATAGGAGGCTCTCTTTATGCAGAACAGCACGTGTGAGAGGGTAAGTCAGAGGACACAGGGCTAGGAAAGCAAGAGGCAAGAGCATCATCAATGGGAGTCATTCTCAATGAACAGGGATGCCAGGCACTGAAGTTGGAGGATTTGTAATGACAAGACCTGGCTAGCAGGTCTCATAAATATCCTGTGTGGAAGAAGAGTGATTAAATGGATTGCATTCTCCCTGCATCTAGAGCCCTCATGCCCTGCCACAGTGACAGCAGCCAGCATTGCTCCTGCCACTTCCAAAAATGCCTCTGAGTAGGACATTGCTCAGTGCAGCAGGGAACTGGTCTCTAACCACCTGTTTAATGTTTCTCATGGATTCTGGGCTCATGCTCTCCTACTATCTGCTGGACAGCTCTTCACCTCAGCAGTTAAATACGTGACAGTGCTGTCACCTTAAACAGGAAGACTACAGAACACCACAGTAGAGCATCATCAATTCAGTCGCTGAGTGACACAAGGTACTAAGAGTGATGAATCTTTCCTACATGGACAAGAAATGATTGATTTGAATAATCGCCTGAGAATATTCACATGACACTTGAACACAGTTGCTGTCATGATTACCAATGTCTCTCTTCCTCACAGAAAGTCTATAATTGGCAGGAGTGTCTTAGATAATTCATATAGCAACAAGATTTTCACACTTTCCCAGGTTTGGATAGTTGCTAATATTTCATGAGACAGTCATTTTGTCATACAAGGGAGCCTTTGGCACATCTGTTGATGCTGACTGTCATTGATTTCTCCATTTTCCTGTCTTTTTTATTCATTGTCACTAGTACTAATTACTTTTTTTGTATTGTGGAGATTTATATTTAGTTGAATTTAGATTAGTGCAAATCTTTTTCTATATTTAACAGAAACATCTACTTCAAGTCCATATATGAATGGATTTCCTGTTATAAAAAAAATTCCTTATTGCTTAGTAGTTTGCCTGTACCACGTTGTTAAATAAGTGAATGGCTAAATATATCAGGTGTTTGCTTATCTAACTGTTCTGCATTCCAAATTAAGCAGACCACTCCAAAACCAAGCAGAAGCTGTCAGCACTCCAGGAGGAGCTAGGAAAGAGCTACTGTCTCCATTGCTTTTCTGTCATGCTCATGCTGATTGCCATGTGCTGCTCACTTCTGTGCTCAGTAGGATCCCACGGCTGGCAGCAGAAGCAGGGGTTGGTGCCCTGCTTGTGGGCCTGGGAAGTCTTCTTGTTCTCTTAGTATCACCATGAAACTAGTGTATATATTTAGCTGTAATCCTTAGAAGTTATTTTTTTATCTCTCTTTGTATAGAATAGTCAGGTTTGCTTACCTGTTTAACAGCACATGCTCATTTAATCTCATTTTACCTGCAACAAGATAAACAAAGCCTTAACCTTCTTTGGCAGCACCAGCAATTACCCAGCCCTTGGGCTTAAGGAGTGAAACACTGGGATCAGAGCTGAGCTTTCAGAACACCCAGTGTCCTCACCGCCTCATAGGCACAAGTCATTTCAGTGACAGCGTTGCTCAGCAGCAGATTTTTTTTCTTTTTTTTACTCCTGCATGTGTTTGACATCAGTGTGTGAAAAATTGCTACTAGAGGGCAGATACTGATCATGATACAGCTATTACTGGCTGCCAGGTACTGCAGAGATTGGGGTCACTGCTTGCTTTTTCCAAAAGAGAGACAGTTTAATGAAATCTTGCTCTTTGGAGGCAAGAAACATTTATCCCCTCCAAATAAATTCATAGTCCTGAGGTAAAATTACATGAATATGTATAATTTCTTTAGTGAATTACATAAATTTATAAGAGAGGTTTGAGGCATATAACACTTTCAAAGTCCCTCGCTCAGCTCTCTCTGCTGCCTGCATTTAGCATTTGCTGAGCGGATGTGCAGAGAGTTCCATGGTGCCTTCAGTCCCAAATGGCTTCACTGATGTTTTTGGCTAAAACGGTTTTCCTTGGCAGGATGATTAGACAACAGCACACTCCATGGATGTTGCTTATTACTTCTTACAAGACTGGAATCAGTGGTGCTCATCCAGTTTTATGTACTGGCTGGTTGGCCTGCAAGCTCTGCTGAGCTGTGATTATACCACAAGCAGACTGCTACATCCCTTGGGATTGTGTGTCCCACTACCCCTACCAAATGCATTTTACAAAGCTGGCATTTAAACAGATCTGAGAGGCTAAATTCCAGCAAGCTCCTACCAACAGCTTGCACAGATCCTTCTCTTTGTCCTGCTGTGGAAAGAATAAGAGCACAAGTGCCCACAATTTGTGCAGCCCACAGAGGTAGTGAAAAGCAAGGGAGAGCAGAGGCATTAGGTAAATGGCCAAAAAAGCTGAGGCAGCCTCACACAGAGACACACAACAAAGAAGCCAGTGGATGTAGCAGACTTCAGCTGAGCAAGGCTTGGAGTGCTGCTGTCCCATGTGTTGATTTTCATGAGCAGGCACATCAGTGATGCTGCTGGGTGGAGTCAGCTTCCAGGACTCAACCCTCTGGTATTCTCTCATTCAAAGAGGCTGTACATACAGAGAGAGCTATAGCACAGGTATAGAACGTGATGTGAGGAGAGGATGTATGGGTTGGAAACATTCCAATGTTGGCTTCAAGTTGGAGATACAGCTCTGTCTATTGAACAGTAAAGGGTGACTTCACTGTTTCTGCTCCCAGTTGTGAGCCCATCCTCTGCTTTTGTCTGTAAAAGTTGATTTATTCTCTGAATGGTCACATCAGAAGTGATTTGGGCAATATAACTGTGTGACACTAAATTGAAGCTCAAGTTCAGGCCAGGCAGTGTCTTCTTATGGGTCCCACATTGTATCTGCCAGCCTTGTGCAGATGTCTCTGTAAACAATCCAAAACTGCGCTAGGCACTAAAGCCTCAGCACCAGAAGGGACTGTCTCTGCCACTAGCACGTTCACACTGCTTCCAGTAGGTATCCCCTGTAAAACCTTGCATAAAGGAAAACGCATCCCTACCCCATGTAGAAGATTTGGGTCTACAAACTTCTTACTCCAGGAATAACGAATGAACTGTTTTGCATGAAAAGTTTATCAGGTTATGCTCTTTTTCCCATTGCAGGTTATTCTGAAGCAGACATAACAATAAATCACCACAACTTTATGAATATTTCATAGAAACACATTTCAGCTTATGGGTGTTCTTTTTTTCTTGAACGATTATGTCTGTGTCTTTAGCCATTTATTGTCTGTGATACGTGACTGGCCACTTGATTCAAACTACTGTAGTGTCTGGCTTTTGACTGGTTCATTAAATATTTCATAACAAGGAGGAAAAATAGCACTGCAGATGACATTTACGTGAATATGCAAACAGGTATTTGTGAAATCTTAGTCAGGATTTCTACTCACAAATGCTTTGGGAAGATTAATTGATATCTCTAAACACAGTTGAAATAGTGACTTTTTATTCCAGTGAAATATCCAATGAAATAATGAAAATTATGGTGATAATGATTACTTGGCTCTATTACTCTAGTTAAAGGGATGTGGGTCCAGCATTCTGAAGTCTATCCAAGACTGGACTATAACTCAGAAACTTAATGAGAAACAGAGTAGATGGTATCTCTTGCAATGGATTTCAGTAGTGTAATAGTTCTTGAACAAACGGAAAAAAAAATCTCAGAAGCCTGACATTTGCCTTGAGCCATGGAGGCTCAACACTAGAATTCATGGAGACTGTAACGAAATCGAATTTTAAGTAGCAATAAGCATTCCTGAAAACCCTCAGTTCTTGTGTGTATCTCTTGTAACACAAGTTGATTCTTCAGATTATTAGCTACAAAATCTGTAAGGCCAAAAAAAGAGGCTGGAGGAAGGAGCACTAAGCTTTTAGATTTGATTTCCCCCAAATGATTATCAGCTTTTCAGGAGCAAACTTTTCAACGTTAAACTTTTTATTAAATTCCTGCATGCACGTTTAGTAGTCCTGTCATTCTGGAAGCATTTAGCTATGCATACAAACACCAGGTAATGTGAAAGATGCTACCAAACCTCTATCTGTCCTTCCCATTGAATTAGAGCTCTGTACGGGCTTGGAAATGGGAAGCTCCCATGAGAAACAAAAGCCTCAGTGAAGTGAATGACAAAAGCCCTGTTGACTTTCGGAGAGGCTGGGAGCAGAGGTGCTGTTACACACACGTGTCCACCTGCTCAGGTGATTCAACCTCTTGTTGTAGGCTCAGCTCAGCGTACTCTTGGTGATTTATTCAAGCTGTAATGATCTCTGGGTTGTTCTGGTGAAGCCTGACTGTAGCAAACACCAACATGTGAAGGTGACCTGCCACTGCTGTCACGATTTCCCTGGTGGGAAGGAACCTTCCACTACCAAGGATGCAGGTGCCTGCGATGTGTCACGTTTTCCTGGTGGATTTGGTGCCGTGTACTCATCAAAAGGATGGCTGCCCTCTGCTTTAGCACCTCTTTCTGAGTGGAAGAGGGCAAGGAGTGTGGGCATCAAGGAAGAAACCTGTCGGGCAAGGGGAGCAGAGGGTGAGAAAGGGACCCAGAGGGACAGGGGTAGGACAGTGAGGGGAGATGATGGGACGGACAGCAGAAGAGGAGGCTCAGGGGAGACTTCATTGCCTCTACAACCACCTGAAGGGACGTTGCCGTGAGGCGGGGGCAGGTCTCTTTTACCATGCCTAGCATGAAAGGACTAAAGAAAATGGCCTTAAACTGGGACAGGGGAGATTCATGTAAGATATTAGAAACACATTTTTCGCTGTTAGGGTGGTCAGGCGTTGGAACAGGTTGCCATGGGGTGTGTTGAAGTCACAGTCTCTGATCCAAGATACACTTGGATCTGGTGCTGGGTGAAGTGGTTTAGGAGTTACAGCGATAGTACTGGGTGGACACTCGGACTGAATGATCCGAAAGGTCTCTCCAGCCTTGATGATTCGATGATTCTGTGATTCTGTGGAGCCGAAAGGAGAATTGGGAGAAAGACGAAGAGATGCAGGTGGGCAACGCAGACGGCTGGGAAAAGCAGAGAGTTCCAGGAAACCGATCAGCCGAGGAGGCAAGGGCTGGGCAGCCCGGGAAGAGAGCAGGGAAGGGAACTCGCCGGGCTGCCCTGGGAGCAGGGGTGGGAGCTGGCACCTGGGGCAGGGTGTGCGCTGAACGTGGGCACAGGAGCAGGGACAGGGGCAGGAGCGGGGTAAGGGTGTGCGCTGAACGCGGCGGCAGGAGCAGGGACAGGGGCAGGCCGTGCACCGAACGCAGGGTCAGGACGCCCACCCTGAGGGCCCCGCGAACTGCAGCCTCCACAATGCCCTTCGCCCGCACCGGGCATGCGCAGCCGCCGCCTGCGAGGCCCGGCCGCCCCGACCCCGCCCGGCGGCGGGCGGGGACACCGCGAGCGAGGAGGCGGCCGGGGCGGCGGGGCCGGGCCGGGCCGAGCCGAGGGGCGGTCGCTGCCGCGGGCGGCAGGTGAGGCGGCGCGGGGCCCCGCGGGCGCTTGCCCGGGCACCCGCAGGGGGCGGTTCGTAGTGGGTGGCTGCCGCCTCCTTCCCGAAGGGAGGGCGGGTGATGGGGAAGGAGGGAGAGCGGGGCCACGTCCCTCGTGTTCGGCGGGGACCCCACGGCGGGGAGGCGGGCAAGCCACGGAGCGCTCCCGGAGCGGGACTGGCGCCGCGGCCACCTGTGCAAGGGCGGGCAGCGAGAGCGGTCCGGCCCGACAACCCGCGGTGAGGGTGAGCGGTGCCTGCTCCTGCCGGCAGCTGCTCAACTACAACTCCGATAACCTCCCCAGAGGTCAAAGGCGCTGCGGGTTTAAAGCCTACTGGGGCAGGTGAAGATGTAATTATATTCTCCTGACAGCCTTCCTTGATGGCTGGTGCCTTGGGACGCCAGCCCCCTAACCTCCCGACACCTGTCTTCGGCTTTTAAAGCTTAGCAATGAATTTGCGAGTTTGGCCCCCATGGATACGGATGCCAGGTTTATCACACCCTGCACCTTTTTACTTATTGCGTGCTGACTAAGCATGGTGGAAAAGTTTCTCTTGCTTGGGTCAGCTCTGGATGCGCTGCACGTGCATGTTCCGAGGCTGGGCTCACCGGAGTCTGCTGGGTCCCCTTGCTTCCCTTCCAGCCCCCCTCAATTAACCCAGTGTTTAAATAGGCTCTGAAGATAAAGGCTACATGTTTGGAAAAATAAATAAATAAACTGGGAGGCACGCTCTTCTCTGGTGATGAGAATAAGGACTGTACCTGAACAACTGCTCAAGCCAAGGGAACGTATCAGTGTTTTCACACCAGTGCCATAGTTGGGTAACTACTGACAAGTGCTGACTTTTAAACAGTGAGTGCTGACTCTGGTAATAAAACAGAAACGGCTCCTTTTAAGAGCAATCTCAAAACGCTTGAACTGATTGATTAGCTTGTTAGCTCAAGCCTTGACTTAGCTGGGAACCAGAAGAGCTTTCATTCTCTGCAAGGACGTTCTCCCCGAAACAAATCTGACTTATGCTAAACACATCAGCTGTAAGACAGGGTGTTTATTTTGCCATGTCATTTTCTAAACCGTGGTAGATACCAAATGCGTGAACTAGATACAGGAAAGCTGCTTTGCAGTCTGCTTTTCTGCCAGAGTGCATTTTGAACGGTTGATGATTGCAAGGTGGCAGTTTTACTCGGAGCCTCACTTTTGTGTTTTAATTAGCTGTCATCAAAGCTGGAGTTCAGTTTCCAACACTTGTGAAGTGTGCCATGAACATGCACTCTAGGTGCCTGGGTAATGTTTGGGGACTAATTACTTAGAGCCCACTGTCTATTAAGCAATGTGCAAAATGGATTGACTGTATGGAAATCTCCAGATAAATTTCCAATCTCCTGAGTTTCATCTCATTGTGAACTTACTGAGGTTTGCTTCAGTCATTTGGAGGAAGCTGCATATTCCCATTCCCCTTTTTCTCACCCCCTTTTCTCTTAAAAATGGTTGCTTTAAAGTGTTCCATAAGTGCTGTGGGTTTAAATGGTTCCTTATGATATCAGCCCACATTCAGTTGCTGCTCCCCAGATTTTTTTATGTATCTGGCCTGTGTTCTAACATAGCAAGGTCTTTAGGAGGTGTTTTAAAACACAGAGACTTAGAGATCTTTCACGAGTAAAACTATCAAATGATCAGAGCCATAGATGACTTTTCTCAGCAGAAGAAACTGCTTTCTATTTAAAATGGCGTTTCCAGTCAGGGTGTATCTAGGCTGTGAAAGAGTGAATTTTTCTAGGAAGTAGTGGGAGGAAGGAAGAATCATGAAAAAGAAGGTGGCGCAAAGGAGAGCATTAAACCACAGAGCCAGAACCACATCAGAGATCCTCAGCTATGCAGATAAAATTTCTTCAAGAGGACAAAGAGTCTTCTCACACTGTGGGACAGTATTTTCTTAGGTTGTGGTCCAGGGTGGTTGCAGAATTCGGTGTTGTAGTTCACATTGAGAAGTAGAGTGGGTCTGTGGATCCACAAAGGTCAGGGAAGAGTGGGCTAGGAAGGGTCAGTGGGAGTTTGGGGAAGATAAGTGATGCTCCGCTGTTTTGCTGGCTGCCTTTCTGGGGAAGCCAGTGGTTGTCCCCAAGGGACTTTGCACTGTTGGTACAGAGTACTGACTGAGGGCTAGCATTTGTTGGTGGCTCTGCTGTGCTGGATGAAGGCATGACGTGAGACCCTCTTCCTTCTCGTTTTAGGTCTTCCCCCCCCTTTCCTTCACCTTTTGTGGCAGAGCGTGTTCCCTTCTTCTCCAGCAGCACGCCGCCTGCTCCGACAGCACTTTGGCACCGTCCCTACACAGCTGTCTCTCCCTGTCCTGGAAGCCAGCTGGTAGGTGTGAGGGGCTGGAAGAAAACAGGTTTCTTTCTTTGCCTTCCAAGTATGCAGATTGTGCCTGGTGGCACGGGCAGGGGAGAGAGGGCCGCTCACACCTGGTGGTGCCAGCCAGCCAGCTCTGCCTGTGTTTGGTGCAAGCTGTGAGCGGGGCATTGAGCTCAGCACGGGGGGGGGCTCAGCCGCCAGTGTTCAAAGCCAATTACTGGACGCAGCCTGTGTATGACAAGCTTCAGTTTCATTAGCTGCCTCCCAGGGGTATCGAGCTGTGCGGCTCACCTTTGCAGAGATCACAGTCTCCTCTGTGATGTTATTAGGTGTTTTTAAAAATAGCTTCATCAATCCACTTTAAAAGAGCTGGTCTGCTCTGATAACAGTGCCTGCTGGTACTTTTCCAGATAAGGAACTTGTCACTTTTCCTGCTGTCATACATGCAGCTTCTGCCCTATTTAGAATACAGTATAAAAAAAGACTACAGAATAGTCACCAGTCTTGAGTAAGGATTTATGTGTTTAGTTTAGGAGCAACTGAACACTCCTTATTTAACTGCTTTGGACAGTATTGGCTTATGAGGAAGTTAGGATCAAGCTAAATACAGATAATAACTTCGCGTACCAGTGTCTTGAGGAAATCTTCATGATAATGTCTCTTATATAACAAAATTACAGCAGGCCAAAGATATTTTTTTCCTTTCTGTCCCAATTAGAAATTCATTAGCTTTAAAAATAATCTGAAATACTATGTTGTTAATGTATATATATCAGCTATACAATGGTGGGAAGCAACCAGATGAAATAGTGTAAAACCAATTTTAGTCTCTTTTGGGGGGTCTGAAAAAAAGTTCCCAGCAGTATCATGAGGAAACTGCAATTGCAGGACATACCTAGTAATTAATTCTATAATGGTGTATGCAGGAGCAGTGTTCTAATTTACACATTTCTTTGATGTTTTGTGAGCAGATGGCATTTTTAAAAAGGTCTATTAATTCTGTGGGAATTTGATTATGCCTAATTGCTGGGGGATCAGAAAAGAGTAGTAGTCAAAGTGAGGCTCCTGACTTCTCTGCTCTCAAAAGGGAGACAGCCCTTTGCAGCCTCATTTTTAAGCTACTGTCCTTTTGGAAATCCTTCCTTAAGAATATTCACCAGTGTCCTCAGCATAGATTTGGAACTTGCTTGGTCTTCATTAATTGGATTGTTCTCCGTGAACCAGTCACTAGTTATTACAGGTAAAAAGTACTAGGGTGATCATGGCTTATTGTGGGAATGGTGCATTGTGGATTTTCATAAGAAAGCTCTTTTCTCTTTCCCTTTTTCTCACTTGTTTTGTGGTTCCTTTCCTTTTATTTTTCCTTTCTCTGTTTCTGCCTCTTTCACTGCACCTTTGACTTGGTTCACGTATATCAGACACCTGCATAAAGGGTTTGTAGCACAGGACCTAAGTACGTATTTGCACTGCGACATCAAAGAATCACATTTTGAAATTACAACTTTTCCTTTGAACAAGAAGAAAAAAAGGTTCCTGGTTGCTATGGTGATGAGCACTATATAAATGCCTATAAATAAATAAAGTAAACAGCTGATTCATGGACTTCGATTTGCACAATTTTGTGCTTTTCTAATGAGATATAATTGAATATCAGAATGAGCGGAAGTGACTTTCTATCAATTTTATCAAATACATGTTATGCCTTCTCTTTGGTGGTATTTCAGCTGAGAATAGTTAAATAGTAAGATGTGTATTTTTCTCTCTGTAGGAAGTTGATGGTTTGGAAAATCATAGTCTAGTATTTATAGAAAAAACTTTTAGATGCCAGAAGGCACTCCAGTAAAAAGGTGGTGTCCATTTTCAGTTTAATCAGAACATACATTTTGAGCTAAATGCCTATTTTTCTTATCTCTTAGAGACTGTTATAGCTGTTGTAACATTTAAGTTCCACTCAAAAGTGTCTATAAATGTAATTATGTTCTTCTGCAGTATTTGAAACCCCACTGGTGCACAACAACAAAACTTGAAAATGTCACTGACTTTTTCTTTTATGTCAAATGACAAAGGCACAGTGAAAAATCATATATTCCTTGTTGAAGTTCGAGGACGAGGGGGGAATTGGATTTTTCATAACCTTTTTGTTCTCAGGTCTATGATGTAAAAGTAGCTTTCTCTCTGTGCTAAAGGTGATAATTGTAAAATGGATTGGATGGAGACAATAAACGGTGCACTGGAGTAATCCCACACACAGGCGTTTCTCACTCAGGAAACGGGTGCACTTCGATTAACAGCAAAGTAGAGTCTATAATGGAAGGAGCTGTCCTTAGGGGAAGGAAAAAAGGTATGTGTGATATACAGAACTGCTCCTTGGTTAAAGGATCAGTCTGGTTTCTTGGTGGAAACTGATTCTGCCACACTGGCTTGAAGAGAGATTTCCTCAGCCCTGAGCTGTGGAGTGCAGCTTGTGCACTGACAGGGAGTAGATCTGCTTTCTACTACAGTCACAGCTTTGTATTAGGAGCAACCGTCAGATTTCCAAAGGACTTGGAGCACTATCCTGTCCTATTAAACAATGATAAAATAACACCACATCCTTCACTGTCTTCCTTCCCTCTCTGCATTCAGATGCATGTCTGTTTGCTTTACCAATTAAAAATATATTTGACTAAATACCTTTTACTTCCAAGTGTAGGTAATTGGGAGGACAAGGACACGTGGTGGATTTTTGCAGTTACAGACAACTACTTCTCTCAGAGCAAAACATGTATCTGCACACAGCTGTAGAAGGCAGGGGCAGAACAGGAGCAAGGAATGGTATCCCTGAGGGTCTCACTTGAGCAGTAACAGCCTGCTCCACTTTGATTTACTTTTCATAGGCCTGTCACTTTTGTCACAGCAGAGCCTGTGGCCAGGCTGGTGGTGCTCACCTGAAGAGCAGTGACAGCATCAGTGAGATAGCCACAGAGCTGCTCCTGAACTTGGAGTTTTTTGCCATAGGACTCATCTCTCAGAGGGTGGCACAGTGTCCCAACCCTAACCCTGTGCCCACCACAGCTCTGTCTCTTGTGGGCGTGAGGCTGGAGCAGGTTGTGCCTGCTGGAATGTGATTTGTACTTCACATGGATCAAAGGCAGTTTTACCTGGATTGAGGGTAGCTCTGGACAGTCCGTGTTTGATCTGCATGCCTGACAGTGGACGAGGCAATCCAAGGTCTCTCCTGAAAGAGTTGCTGCAGAGGCTGATGAGGTTTTTAGGCAGCCTGAATCCCAAACAGAATCTGCTGCCTGCTAGAGCAGCAGGGACACGGGAAGGGTGTCTTGAATGTGCTTCAAGTTTGCAGCTACTCTCAGGGCTAACCACGTGGTTTTGGTGTTCCTGGAGACCAGGCTGGTGCTGGAGCAAGACCAGACTCCAGAATCATTGACAGAATTTTCTCAATTGAAAAGCAGCGTTGTTAGCAGTATATACTGCTTTTAATGGAGAGGCATCTTTATTTAGAAGTATTTTCTTCAGGGAGGAGGATGAAATATACATATAGATATTAATGAACAGGACAAGCTGGAGCTGTTGTGTATCTCCTTTTCTGGCATGGTTAGGACAAAGGGTGAAACAGTGCATATGCCAGATATTTTTTTCCATTCCTCAGAAGCTCTGCTTATGTGTGGTTAGGATTTTTTTTCTGTCAGAATTTTTTTAATAGATAGATATGATCCAGGACCATCTGGTGGAATTTGCTGTTGTCACATCTAGGTTTTCTGATGTATTGCCTGTCAAGTTATGTTGTACGTTCAGATGAATTTCTCATATGATCTGCTGACAGCTACTGACAGCCCTGAGATGGGAAGTTGGAAGCTTGGGGGGAAGAACAGAGGGGCAGAACTAGCTTTAAAAATGTAACTTTGATTGCTTTTGATTGGTGGGCTTTTATTTCTGATATTTATGGGTGACTTTTTTAGTGAAGAAAGGTGAATGAGTGAACTGTAAACCAAGTGCAAATAAGTTCACCTTAACTACTGCAATTTTACTTGGAAGGTCTTGAAAGTCCACCTGTAGTTTTGTTGTTTTGTTTTTTTTTTTTCTTTGACATTGGGTTCCTTAGTCTTTCTCTATCTTTAGCGCTCCATCTGTAGACAATCTCATACCTACTTAAATTGCAGCCTTTTCTTCATCCTTTATGCCTCAATCCTTGTCCAGTTCTTCTTTAGAAAGATCTCAAAATATTTTTGTATTTATTAGGATACCATTGGGTATCCTAATATCCATTGGGTCCTAATAATCATAATATCTCATTATGCTAATCCTAAATCCTAATAATTCTGTAGTAAAATGAACTTAGATTTTTGACAAATTCTTATTAACCTTTGCAGACAGATCACATGTATAAAAGCAATAAGCAACTCTGAAATAACTACAGTAATTCTTTTCTTGCTGGTATAATACTCAAATAATTAATTAAAGTAGATGGTTTTTGATGTAGAGGTCCGCAGTGCAATTGCATTTCCTCACACACTGACAAAGATAATGCTCGACTTTGTAAACCAGAATCCAAACAAGCTATAAACACTTTGGTTTTGTTCTTCATTTTTCTCCGCCATAATTTGAAACTCCAAGTAGCAATTATGGGCTAGTGACAAGACAAATTTCACAACTTGTTGTCATTCATCACTTTTCAATTGGCTAGATCAGAAAAGAAGTGATTTGTGTTTGAACTTTAAAGGTTTTTAATTTATATAGTATGGTAGAAAGCATAGTACAGGTATTTTTGAATGGATTGGGAGGAAGCCTGTTTGTAGACAGAGGTGGGATTGCACTGCAAAGGCACATCCAGGTGTGGCTCTGAACACAGACTTGCCCCCTCCTCTCTCAAAGCTGTTCTGGTTATACCAGACCTCCTGCTCATTACATCCTGCCTAAGAGTTGATGAAGTTGGAAGTCACCCTTGAAAAGAAAAGGCTTTCTTCCATGGGAATTTGGATCTTAAGATGACAGTCCCCAAGCTCAGGGGACTCTTGCTGAGGAAGAAGCTGGAAAGCATTTACTTGCCTCTAGTTATTCCTATGAGTCCTTGATGCTACCTGCTGCTGGGCACTGCGAGTGCCCTTCTGTGGCAGCTGAGAGAGACATCATATTAAGCTGACCAGGCCAGTGGAACTTGAATACAGGGACCACTGTTGTGTACTCCAGTCTTTTAAAGTATCAGATAAGGAGACTTGGAAATGATCCCACTCCTGTGCTGTCATAGGGGAGGGGTTGAGTATGCAAGAGTCAGTGTAAAGATGCAGCAGCTCTCCATGGTGGTGATGGTCTGTGTTGGATGGAGCACTGTTCTCATACTGCTCAAGCATCAGGCCAGCTATTTTCAGAAGAAGTGGACTTTGAAGGAAACTCCAGAGATGGAATATGGCCAAATCCTCTGCATGTAACATGTTTGATAGCACTGCAGGGTGTCAAAGCTGGTCTTCAGTCCTTAAATGCATTAAGTTAACTCTAGGCAAGCTTGCTGAGAAAAGGGTAATGAAGCAGGTCCAAAATGGGGCGTGTGCACTCAAGCGCATACAGTGGGTTTAATGCTCCAGGCAGTATTCCTGCAGGCACGTGGCTCGGGAGCAGCCAGGTCATGGAGCACACTGTGCTGTTTGTTAAATCTATTGCAGACCACAGGTGCAGCCAGAATCACTTAGCCAGGCATAAAAGAGAAAGTCAGTTAGGAAGGAGAGCAATCCCATCAGGAGAAACTTGTGAGAGGAGCTAGATGCAGTCTGGCATAATGCTGGCTGTGGAGGATGTGTCCCAGTCAGCACCCTCTCAGGCCCTGCCTGAGCCCACTGCAGCAAAAATTTCAGCTTCTGATAATGGAGACCGATGAGGATCTCAACACGTGGATTGTGTTGTTTCAGGTAGAGGCAGCATCTGAACAGGTCTGCAGTGTGACTGACATTGTGCAGTCTTCATCTTCATGTGATGAAGAGGTGGGAGGGTTGAGATTACTTGAAGCACCTGGCTAGAGACAGAACGTCATTTGTCGGAGTTCCTTTGTCTGAAGGAGTACACAGCCCATGTATAATTCAGAAACATGTTTAAAATAGGGAGCTGCTGTATTTTAAAATTAGTGAGCACCCCAGTCACTTCTTGCCATATGTGTAAAATGAACTGAGAAAGTGTGTGTAAACAGTAATGATAAAACTAAGCTCTTCATGAACTCAAAATAATGTATATTTTCCACGTTTAGGCTGAAACACCTGGAGCTGCACGTGGATTTATCCTTGTCAGTTCTTCTGAAGTCACATTTAATAGAGATGTTCTTTTCAGACGTGATCTGTAAACAGATTTTTTATTTCTTTTGCAGTAAATGTTGCTTCTCCCACTTATTTTTTCTTCTTCAAGTCTTTTCTTCTTTTGTCTGATTTAAACCTGATGATGTTATGCTATAGTTAAATTGTCAGAGAGGGAGAGTGATATCAATGTCCTCCACCTTGTTGTAAAAAAATCTATATTTTTGTTTTCTGCAGTGTATTGAGAGCAAGATAAACGAGGAGGGTGTTGCCATCCTTTATCACAGTCAGAATGATAAATGACATGTCCTGGAAAGTTTAAAGATGTGTGAGAATGCAAATCCTTGGCCCCACAAGGATGTGTGTTTGAAAGTGCTGATCCGGCCAGGAGTTAGGCACATCCTTAAATCTAAGCAGAAGCATTGCTTCCGTTGGGTGTGTATACCTGGCACCATGCTGTGTGGGGTAAGCAAAGATCATTCTGTGAGAGGAAGTTTGACTTGTTTTAGTGGCTTGAAGTGGCATAAGAAAATGAGTGTTTTCCAGTCCCCTTGAAGAGCAGTCTGAGCATAGTGCAGGTTTAGCTGTTCTGTGTTGCTGTCCTTGACTTAACAGTGTGAACTGATGCAGATGGAAATCCTGATTATTTGATACCTTGCAGTGCATCCCTCCACTTCTCATTTTTCACACTCTGCCCATGTCTGCTAACCATGAGCAGAGAGCCTTGTTCATAGCAGGTGATACAACACTGCAGCACCTCAGCCTAGAAGGTGGAAGCACTAGAAGAGACTGAGGATGTTACATGGGAGTGCATAACTTTTCCTCCCTAGCAAACAGGGAAATGTGTAGAAATTTTCAATAATTCACAACTCAGCCAGGAGGGCCAACTCTGTCCTGGGTGCATCAGGGACAGCATTGCCAGCTGGGCAAGTGAGGGGATTGTCCCGCTCTGCTCTGCACTGGAGCAGCCTCACCTCAAGTGCTGGGGGCAGCTTTGGGAACCACAATGTAAAGAAGACATTAAACTATTAGAGAGTGTCCAGAGGAGGGCAACGAGGATGGTGAAGGGTCTGGAAGGGAAGCCTGGTGAGGAGTGGCTGAGGTCACTTGGTTTGTTCAGCCTGGAGAAGACTGAGGGGAGAACTCATTGTGGTCTTCAGCATCCTCAGGAGGGGAAAAGAAGGGGCAGGCACTGATCTCTTCACTCTCATGACCAGTGACAGGACCCGAGGGAATGGCCTGAAGCTGAGACTGAGAACATTTAGTTTGGATATCAGGAAAATGTTTTTCACCCAAACGGTGGCTGAACACTGGAAGAGGCTCTGCAGGGAAGTGGTGACAGCACCAAGACTGACAGAGTTCAAGAAGCATTTGGACAATGCTCTGGGGCATATGGTGATTCTTGAGATGTTGTACATGGGACCAGAAGTTGGACTTGATCCTGATGGCTCCTTTCTAACTCAGCATATTCTATGATTCTCTGATCTTTTCTCTATCTGGTTCTTTTTCTGGTTGTCCTTTAGTGGAAATACTCTTTTTGGCTCTGTTTTCTTTCCTCCCCTGTAGTTCATTGTCACGCCATGTTTCTTGCTTCTTTGTATATGATGTCATGTGCTTTCTGAGGATGCAGTATATTCTCTGCTCTGGTTGCTGTCCACATATTCCTGGTAAAGTCATCTATTTCTTTCCTAATGGATTTGAGCTACTTTTCTAACTGGGAGGTGATATATCATTTTTATGTACTGATGGGAATGTTTTTATTTGCTTTTTTTGGTACTGAATTAAATGTCATCCCTCTTGTGTCCTTAAGACTCTAAAAGAGAGATGGAGGCTGAGTTTTCCTGATGCACTGATTTTACAGCATCAGTTTCACTGAATTACCACCAGCTGATCCAACAGCATTGCAGCTGGCACTGAAATTCTCACATTCTTCTCCTGTGTTTTAAGTGATTTTGTTTACTTCATACAGTGCAATGAGGTCTCAAGCTCATGACTGCAAATTTATTGGTGTTTTGTTGATAAATACAGATCAAAAAGATAATCTCCCTGTCTGGTTTTTTTTTTTCCCTAAAGTAGTCTTTGAAGGTTGCACATTCTTCTGTTCTTCTGTTATTCATCCTTTTTATTCAGCCGAAGGTGTGTCTTCTTTATTTTCTCTATTCCCTTCTTATGTGTTTCTTCTTTATTTTAATCCTAGGTCTTCTTTATTCTTTGGGGTTGTTTTCTTTAGGTTTGAGAAGAGACACACCTGAGTTAAAGTATAGTTGGCTATTTGGAGTTAACTTGGAAATTTCCTTACAACTGCCATGTAAGCAAAGAGCTCAGTAATTTGCCCCTTCATCTCTTCAAGCTTTTTCCAGTGTCAACTGAAAAGTTTCACAAACTTTTCCCATCCTACCTCCAGCTTTCATTGCCTTTTGACTATCTTGTGCTCCAAAGCTTGCTTTGTCATACCTGTGAGAAGCTGTGCTGCACAATTCTCATATCCAAACCCACTGATGTTTCCCTTTTCCATTGTAAAATGTTTCAGCTTTTCTTTCAAAACACACATGCAAGTGTTCTCCTCTCCTCTGGCCTTTGACTCTGCCTTATAAAACTGCAACAGAGATCTAGGTACTCACTGGCAGCTGGGCTTCTCTGCTCAGTTGCATCCAGGAACCCCTTCTTCAGCTGCTGGATGTTCTGAAGGCCACATATGCATAAAAAGGGGCTAAGGCACATTTTGATATTAAATAAGGATTTATTGGTTCTTGTGTAGAGGTGGCATATATGGAGCTTGGGATTAAAGATGGGAGGAATAAGAGTTTATTTGATAACAGAAGGGGTTTCTTGTATTTATGAAAAAATGTTTTTTGTACCACACAGCTTACTTGCCAAAGTTCAGCTGAGAAAATATTTTCAGCTGAGAAAACACAGATCATGTGTTTTCAGTTGCAAAGATTTCTTTGTATATGGTGTTAATTGCCTTTCCATCTTTTTACTCTTTTACCTTAACAATTTGATTACACATGTATTTTTGCTCTCAAGAGACAGTGGGTGTGATACCATCTCTGTTTTAAACTGTTATCATGTAATTAGCAGGGAAAGATGTCTCTAAAGTCTGATCTGCTGGGTTCTTTGCTGCTCAAGAAGCAAAGAGCAGCTGAATTACTGGATTTGAGTCCTTGACTGGAAGTCTTTGTTGTGTAAATTTGGCATAGGCACTTCTGTTTCAGAGAATCATCTCTTTCTTCAGCTTAGAGCTGTGTATTGGGACCATGCTTTAATGATATCAAGAAATTATGACAGGTTTCCTGGTTATGCTCTATGTACCCCTTGTATAAAGAGGGCTTGCACACAGATCTTTCTTACTCTTCTAGTTATGGTCTCTGATAGTAAACCATATAGTTTTTTAAAGGTTTCTCTTCTGAACTCTTACGGCTAATACTGAAAAGTAATCTTTGATCTCCCTTCTCAGAGCTTCTAAACCAGGCTGTTTAGGATGTTCCTGCTACATTCTTTTCAAAGTCATGCTATGAGTTTTTAATGTCTTTTGGTGCTAAAATTTCACCCATTATGTTTTAGGGCTCAATTTTGTATGCTTTTTGCTAAAAAACACTCTTGGCAGTTCAGTTCTCTTCACTGGTGTGCTACTGTGAATGTTTTGTTCTAGGAGTGGTGCTCAACTGAGAGTTTAGACCTTGGTTTCTCTAAGTTCAGAGACTCATGCACAGTTTTAAGCTGTATGTGACTTTTGAATCACAGGTGACCAGTGAAATACTTAAGCACAGTCTATGTAACATACTTTGGAAATGCCTTGAAGGAATTTGAAATCAACTGCCTCTGTCCCTTCTTCTGTCCAGGGAAAAAAACCCTTCTGAGTTTGTGTGAAGGGACTGCACCACCCCTGCAGAAGAGGAATGCACTGTGTATTGTCAATGATTCCCTGGATGTGATGGGGTTTTGCACGTGCTTCTGGCAAGCAGTCAGATGTAGTTAAGGAATGACCACAGTCCATCACACAGAACACTCACTGGTAAAACCTTTGATGCATTGGACATGAGTGAGTTGTGAATTGCTTCGTGTCTTACTTTGCCGTTGTTTTTCCCTCTCCCAGCTGGCCACATGTAATGTAAATTGAGTGGGATGGTGGTGGGTTGTAAATCGAAATCCCTTTGCACCAGAAAATTAGTTTCCCTGAGCAGATGAGGCTTTCATCTGTAGCCATGTTGACAAAAAGCTCTCTTCAGAAAGGTGTGTGACAGCACTTTCATGACCTCGTTTTTTGCACTGACTCAACCGTATCATAAACTCATTTTTGTGAGCCAAACCAGACTCGGGCTGTTCCTGCTGTTGTCATTTATTTCAATTTCAATACATTCCCACTTACATTTCATAACAGATAGGAGGAGTGGCAGGAGGGAAGAGGAGGAGTGGTGAAAAATTAAAAAGTGCACAAAGATTAATTTGCTGTGTAATTTTCTCTTTTAGGAGGAGGGAGATACTCACCTGGGAAAATAGGTTATCAGACCTATAAGAACACAGATGAAATACTGTCCTTTCTAGCAGACACTGTGGTGTTGCACTGAAGCAGTCACTTACTCAGCACTAAAACTATATGACCAGATTCATTTTGAGGAGGCATGATGTGGTTTTCTCTGTGTGTCTGCATTTTTACTGCCTTTAGCTAAGTTAGGGCCCTTGGTGCTTATCACTTTTTAATGATTTGTTCTTACCTCTGCTCCTTGCTTCTGGCTGTTTGTTCTTTACTACTTAGGTTGTTACTCATGTTCATGTAGAGACCTGAGAGTTAATAGAAAATGAAGATTGGAGTTGCTCTCACCTTCCCTTCTCCTGTAAGGTTGCCTGGGACAGTTCCACATACATTTATATATGGCTTTGCAGCATCTTGGCTTCTGACTCTTTTATGGTTGTGTCAAATATAAAGCTGGGAAGCTAGCAGCTCATTGAAATTAACTTCTTTGGATTTATAAAATCACTGATTAATCATCTTTTAATGTGAGTATAAACATAGAAGAAATATGTAGTCTCTGTCTTAATTGTAATCTTTTATATGAATTTTGCAATAGTCATACATATGTATTATATACAAATATATATATACTTGGCACAGAGGTCACAAGGCAAGCTACTATACACAAAGTTCTTTAGTCCTTGTTTAATTTATGTGCATGTATTGTCTCATTGAAACACAGGACTCTTGTGTGCATGCTTATTTTTAAGCCTTAAATATATTAAATCAAATGAGAAAGGGGGGGTTTTATTTCAGTACATTTTGGGCTTTAGTTTGGTTCATCACCTCGATGGTAAAGAAATGGTGGTTATTTTGTGTAACTATAAGTTACTCAGCAAGCTGATTGTTTTCTAGTCAGTCCTCAGTCGCTTACCTTTGTGCTTTCTCATTTCACATACTTGCTGCAGTAACACATGTGGAGATTTGAGTCTTCATAGTTGCAAGAGAAGCTTTTTGTGCTGTAGCTTTAATCCCTTTGCCTGGAAAGAAGGGCTGGCTACCTCAGCAGACTGTTCCTGTCAGCCTCCAGGTTAGATTATAAGCACATCATTCTGCCACAGAAGGGGGTGAAGCAGGATGAGCCAAGGCAGGAAGGTTGTAAATGTCCTCTATCTCTGACCTCTCCAGACTTGAGATAGGATTCACTGTCTATGGCCAATACATATGTATATTTTAGTCTTGTCTTCAAGGTCACAGGACCTTCCTCTTTGAGGCTGCTGGGTGTGACAGCACTTATATTGTTACTATGGCTCATCTTGGGAATGCTTCACTAGTAAGGGGGTTCAGCCCTGCTCCAACCCTCCCTGTGCTAGGTGGCTTCTCTGGAGAATGGCTGCATCAATGCCAGCAGAAGCCGAGAGATGGAAAAGCACATCCTGATGTAGGAAGATGCCTGGAGAGTCCTTGATGTCTTGAAATACTCTGTAAAGTAGCTGAAAGACCACTCTATTCTTGGCTTTGCAAATATCAGCACGTGGATCCAGAGCTGTACAAAATGAATGAGGGCAGATGTTTTTAACTGGAGCTGTCTCAAACAGCAGTTGGTTTATCGGGCTGATGTTGCTCTTCTCTCAGTGACAGTCAGGTTACACTTCAGTTATTTGAAGAGATTCTCATTGCCAAAGGCTTGACTCAGCATTTGATGCAACAGAGGCAGCAGATCTTGCTGGTAGGAAGGAGGGAAACAGAAATGAGCTGCTGTGGCAGGGTTGGGTAAGGAATCTTCCATCATTGAAGGGCCACAGGTGAATAGCAATTGAGTCAGCAGTTTTGCAGGCTTTCCTCTTTCAACAGATGTTTCCTGCTTTTTCCCTTAAACTTTCACCTTGTGTGTATTGAATGTCATATCATCTATTTATGGGGGTGTTAAAACCTCCATACAAGTGGGTCACAAGGAGGGCTTGTATGGAAATGATACATTGATTTATTGGTGGGGAAAAAATGGGGCAAAAATTAACCATCTTGGTTTTTATTAATATTCAGATAAATACAACAACAAGTCTAATCCAGAAATTTTCTATCAGGTCAGGCTTGGACTTCTTTCTCCTGCTGCTGTGCCCTTGATAAATATGCCTAGATTCAATAGTCTTTCCATGAATTTTCAAGCTGCTGAAGGCATGAAGAAGCTCTTCTTAGGTATTGAACTGTAAATGGTTGCATGTGACACCTGGATGAGTTGAACTGGCCTTTTACAATTAATTCAGTGTATTCATCACACTTTCCCTACTGTGTGCAGCAGTTCATGTTGAAGCTGAGAAAGATGATTAATTTGCTTTCTTCTCCCTCCTGTCAGTAGCAGCAGTAGCCCTCAGAGCAACAGTAAACGCCTGGCCTACAGCCATGTGTTACTACTTCTCTTCTGGGCCTTCTGATGATACTGTAATCAGATGAGGGACCAGGTAAGAATTCTTCTTTTCCATGGGAGAAAATCAGACTGGGATTTTTAAGTACTAATCAAAACCCAGTTGTTAGGATGTTTTTTAATTGGCCAACTGACGTTTTTCAGTCCTGTGGCTTATGCTCTCAGGAAGCATCCTTTTGGTTTTTTTCCCCCTCCTGTATAAGTTACTTTCTGGTTTATGAGACTTAATGCTCTGTTCTGAAATTTCACATGACTGTCAGCAGCCCTGGGATGTGCTCCCAACCCAGAACATGGATGTTTTGTGCTCCCTTAGAGTCAGTCTAAAAGGTTACACTACAGGGAGGGTATCCTGTGATACTGTGCTCCTATCTGTTGTTAATATTACACTGCCGTGTCCTAGGAATAGGGTTACATAGTGACTGCATCCTTTGAAATGTGAGGATGTGTTGTACAGGTGTGGCTGAAGGGGGCGTTGGAGGCAAAACAATCAGTTTTGCAATTATGGGACTCAAAATGGCAGTAACCTTTTTATTTCCCCTGATTTGATTTAGATTCTCCTTTAGCTTGGCTCTGAACTATTTTCCTGTCATGCTGCTGTTCTAGCTACTTGCAGGCATTTGTCAGAGACTGGCTAATTGAAGCACATGCTCCAGCTTGGATCGAAACTGCTGTTTTGATCAAGGCTGCAGATGCTGTTACAGCTTCCTTGTGGAGGTCTTTCCATGAAGTACTAGGACTTTGGTTTGTAGGTTTGGATTCTCAAGGTTTTTAAGAAAGCACAAAGTCTCTGAACATAGAAAAAGTGGAAGGTTAGAACAAAGGCAGCTTCAGGCAACGGTCCTACCATAGAATATTCTGAGTTGGAAGGCACCCATAAAGGCCATCCAAGTCCTGGACCTTGATCCTTGAAGCCGTCCTGTAATCCTGCTTGTGAACTGAGATGTTCTCATCAGTTCTGGAACAACTGCAACCCACTTGCAAACGAGTTACATAATCCAGTGCAGGCAGTTAAATTTTGTGACATCTTAAGCTCTATCCACACTGTTCACTCCATCGATCTGTCTAAGTGCCTGTCAGTTCCTGAAAACCAAGTTTTGTATTTCTGTTATGTCTCTTCTTTTCCATACCTTGGCACCCTATGATATTCACGTTCAGGGGTGTTTTTCCTTTCAATAGCTGTATTTTGCTGTGATATAAACATCTTAATTTCCTAAGACATCTGCTAGACTTGCTGGTTATAACTACCCTGTTTGTGTCAACAGACAGGAAAAGAGACTCTCTTCCTTTTCCTCCAACATTCCTAAGACAAGTCATTCTGACAGGGCCTCCAACTTGAGGCTAAACTGTGGGTCCAGGGGGGCTTTCCCAGGCTTGCAGGAGGCCCCTGGACCTTCTGCACAGAAAGTGTGATGGGAATGGAAGGTGTGTGGGAAGCAGAGCATGTCAGGCTTGTGGCTATTCCTCCAGCAGCTCTTTGACAGCAACAGGGACAGAGCTGGTGACTTATTTCTCTCTGTCCTTTACTGTGTTTACTCTGTCACTTGTGGTCTTGGAGGCCCCAGCTTCTGTCTTGAGCCCTGAAGCCCATGAATACAACCTTAGAATACACAAGAATTTTTGATGGTTGGTAGAGTTTTGACAGGAAGCTGCTCCCATATTAATGGATGCTAGTGTGATGCATCCCACCCAGATCCCATTGAGAGGTTCAGTCTTTTTGTCTGTAAAATGGGAGATATGTTTCTTCAGGTGAGGTTGTGGCTTAATATTGAAGAGTCATCTGAAAGAGAGCAGATGATCTTCCTGCTGCCTGGGCAAAAACAGCTAACAAATAGCAACTGTGGGAAGCACCAGGGTGAGGCCATACCCAGAGATCTCACAGACAATGTTTTACCCTTGGTTTCTCATGTCAGTCTTGCTGAACATCATTGACTTACCAAACTGCTCTTATGAGCATGAATTGTCTCAGATTCCCTTGCAGATACATTGGCACTAATTACATTTGCAGGTGTGCAGTTGGCAAAGCTGTAGGAGAGGGAATTGATTTATCCCTGTTACCCTGCTGACCTGTCATTACTGATGGAAAAATGGGAACTTGAAAGAGCACAAATGACACCTAACTTGAAGCAGAACAGCTACCAAAGCCATCTCCTGCCTTGGGAGCTGGCAGGTGACTCTCCCACATCTTTCTTGCCCACATATACTGCATACAGCTGCAGGAGCAGGCCAGTGTGTCCCTGCAATGCTGCTAGGGTGGTTCCTAATAGGGATGGAGGGGTATATTAGAGTGAGTAGATTGGCATATGGCAAATTCAGATAGCAGGCAAGTATATGGTTTATATATATAAAATATGCATGTCTGCAGAGGAGAGTAAATATCTATGAATTTGTCAGGTTGATGTCAAGACATGTAACCTAAGTGTATATGTGTGTGTGTGTGTGTGTGTAAAATATATTTGATCTTAATTAAACCTTTTAAAACCTAATATTTATGTAAAACTTGCATCCTGCATCTCTTAAGCCTGGGAGCATGTCATTCTTGGAGCACTTGGGCAAAGTGGAGTTTGGCCCCTGAGATACTCTTCAGAAAAATACCTTTTACCCCATCAAAGTATATTCTTGCTTAGGAATTTTCAATATTTGGCTGAAGTCCTGGTCCTTTTGACATGAGTTTTAATTTTAGCTTCTACAGAATGAAAATATCATCCTCTCTGTGTGAACTCCCAATCTTGGTGTCCAGAAACCAAGTGCTTCCTTTGTATCCTTTTTGTATTTATTAGTACAAAGACTCTTTTTGTTAGTTCAGGCATTATCTTTTTTTGTGCTCTCAAACTGAAATGCACTTTTGGTTCAAAAGCCCTGCAAGAAGAATAATTTCTTATAGAGAGTCCTTCTGGGACTATAAATAATAAATGCTGTGACTCAGAATGATGCAGGCACCTCTGCAACATATATGTGCCCTGCAAAGATTCAGTAAATCATGGTTTACCTGCTCTTTGTCAGCCCTAAACCAAGAGAGATCTATTCAGACTTCCTTGCTAGCTTGATGAGTTTTGTTTGTGCTGTACTGCTTTTTAGGAATTCTAAAATGTGGTGCTGTTTTTGAAGGCTGCAACTTTATGAGGGGTATTAAATATTCATCAAATTCTTAGTTATGAGTGAAGACCTCCTATTCAAACCTTACCAGCTTACTGTAGATGCTGACTGTGAAGAGCTTGGGACTGCCACACTTAGTGTCTTATGGTGCAATAGTAATGGACAGTTATTATTTCACAGTTGCTGGAACTATTTGATTATGGTTCCTCCTCCACCCCTTAATGATGTCGTTTTGTACTTTGTGGTGTAGCAGATTGACAAACAGGACCCTCTTCAGGATTGGTGTTAAACTCTATAACTCTATGCATTGTGTTAAATTGTACCTAAGAAATCCATCAATATTAACTCATTCCAGGGGTAGAGAAGAAGCTTATTCATAAATAGAGGACCAGTCTGTATACATTGTCCTTTCTTCTCCAGTAAAAGAAAAGCTTGTCTAAGAGAAAGAGACCAACGTGGTGTGTCTGGGTTATCTGGGATCCTACTGATAAAGTCGCTAACCAACATCTGTGGGGTCAGTGGAAAGGCTCCTGTTAGCAGCAGTGGGAGGTAGGTCACTCTGTGGAGCTTTCTGCAGTGCAGAAAGTATAAAGTCAAGATGTGTTTACTCAAGTGAACTCAGCTCCAAATCTAACTCCACTCCCAGAGTTTCAAAATTTAGAAGAAAAATATCAGACTTGTTCTGCACAAGGCAACATCTTTGTGTTCCGAGGGGAACAGGACAATGAGATGGTCTTAAGAGAAGGGTGACTTTGGATTTCCTTAGTCCTAGTAAGGGACAATAGGACAGGCTGAGGGCACTGGGTGGGCTCACTTCTCTTTGCTCTTTTTAATAATTTATTTCCTCCAGGCAGATGTGACTGACCAGTGTCTCTCTGAGATTCTCTCAGGACAGGCATAGGTTCATGCTGTAGTTCGAAGTCTACCTTGAGCATGTGGGAGGAAGTTTTAGAGAACTTTTCTTCTTTTTCATCCTTCTTATTTTACATTAGGTCTCAAAGGGAGAATCCTCACAGACAGATATGCAACAAGATGTGTCCTGCAAATATACAATCAACATGTTTGCAGAGCCTCGTATGTTTGCTTGTGATCTGCCTGTAGGAGTGTCCCTGCAGGGTGGGGATCACACTCCTCTGTTTAGTGGTGTGACTTCGTGCCATGAGCCTTTTGGAGGGCTGTGATGTGCATGTAGATCCCATTGTGGGATAAGAACTGGAAGTGTTCCCAGTCAGTTCTGTCTGGTTTGCCATCTTCATGAATCTTCTCAGTCCCCACAGGTTCAAGCTCTGCTGTGAAGGTCGGTGTAAGGCACTCACTTCTGTGAGCTTGTGTGCAGTAGGAGATTCTCTTATAAGCTCCTGGATTATTTCTGTGCCTTTGTGTTTAGGAATTACTTGTTTCCACCGTTAAAAAAAACTTTAGTACGAAAATACTGTTCCCTGGATCTCTGAAGGAGGGCAGTCACAGCCTTGTTCACTTCTAAGCCGTTTGCTGACCATTACAGCTGGGAAATTGCTTTCCTGGTGCCAAGGGAATTACTAGAAAGCATGACGAAAGGCTTTCACGCCTTCAAGCAAGGGGCATTTTTTCCTTTCTCTCCTATTGTTTTCTTCTTTTGTGTGAAGTCTTCGGGGTAGCAGGGGCGTTAATGATCCTCCGAAGCAGGATTTCTAAAATGCGTGTGTCCCCCTCCCCAAAGCAGTTTGCCGCCTGTCTCCAAGACGTGCTCAGCTCCGTGAAACAGCACGGTGGTGTTTGTTTCAGTGTGGCCGCCCGTCGGGGATTTGCAGGAATACTGCAGCAAATCATCCTGCATGCAAGGCTGACCTCTGGGAGGCTAACAAATTGAGGTGAGCTAGCTGGAGCGATAGGACACTGCCGGCAGACAGAGCATGCTCAGACCTGGGGGAGAAAGGTAGCTCAGGCTGTAGATGGTGCACGGGTTACGGTGCCGAGAGCTCTTAGATGGGATTCTTGCTTTTTCTTTGTGGTGGTGAGGAAAGAAGAGGACTGGACAGTGCTCGTTCCCCTGCAAAGCATAGCTTTAAGGTGTCTTCTTTTTTCTTTCTCCTGTTAAAGAGAGGCACCGGATAGCATTTCCTGTTATTTAGCAACACCAGGTATGCGTGCATGTGCTGAAACACTGATCTACCAGTGATAGTACTTCCAAGACCAAAAGGTTGCAGATGCTCGGAATTACTGCATTTCTTTGCTCGGTGTCATTGTAACTGTGCTGTGTTTGCTGTGCTGATCACATACGGCTCTGGATTCAGTTTTGTTGGCAGTCCTGATTGCAGTGAGTGCACTGAGGAGAGGGGGGAGGTTGGCATGTTTTCGATGATATCTCCTCACTCTTCCTTTCCATGCAAGTTCACGCTGAATCCCTCCTCTGTGTGTGTGCACATGTGGGAAGGGAGTCAGTAGTCCATTTGTCATCCCACGTCTTTGTAGTCCCTCTTTGTTTAACTAGTGGTTTGCTTCCTCGTTTTTAAACAAAAGTCTCACGGGGAAAACATCGCTGATATGGACTAAATTCTGTAGGTTTGCAGAAATGTATTTCTTGCCGGACACGTGCTGCTAAGGGATTACTTTTTTTTTTTTTTTTACCTTCCCCTAAAAACATGCTAATGTGGAGCTTGTGGTAACCAAGGAGGGATTTTCACTGTTCTTACTGGCTGCGCTGTGCTCCGAACAATTTTGGCTCCTGCTTAGGATTTGCAGCACACAGGAGCGGTCCTGGGCTCCATGCTGATGGAAAGCGGGGAGAGCTCAGGCTGTAAATGCTGCTAAGCACCAGTCCCGAGTAGCACAGGTACTCTGCCCGCTGGAGAACACAGAAAGAAAGAACAGATAAAATACAGAGAATAACAAATGGCAGCTAAAGCCCAGAGGCGCTGCTGGAGTAGCTGAAGATCATCTTGTTCAGTACTTTGGGATTTCACATCATATTCTTTTAAATTCAGTTTTGCAGCATTAGTAAATTTTCCCTTCAGCCACCCCCACTCCCTCTTTGCTTTAGGCAGACCACTGAAGTAAGATAAACCTGCTGCTCTCTTGACACTTTTTTCTGACAAAGGTATCTTGTTTGCAGACTGAAAGCAAGAGACCAGGAAAAACGAGAGGTTTTTTTACTCGTATAACAGGGCTGTTAATGGCAATGTAACCAGATAGGTTTCAATGGGATACTCGGGTGAACAAAGATCAGCTGGAATGAACTCTCCCTGTTAAGCTTTCCCCTCTGTCTAGCGATGATTATTTTGAGTAACTTCGGTTTCCATCTTTAGGCTTGGGACTCTCAGAAGGTGAACAAGACTTGAAGGCTGAGAGATTTTTTTTTTTTTTCCTTCACATTTTAAGCTCATTTTTCTTACATCTCTTGCCTCAAGCTTGTTTATCAGAAATGCATCTTTTTTAGGGAAATTTTCTGGAGATCTGGGATTTTGTCTGGGGAAAGGATTTCATACTCCATTATGGATGGAGAACTTGGAAATGCAGATCGTAAAAGCCCAAGAAGTATTATTTTTAGATTTATACTTTTAGCTCAGCTTTGTGGCTTGCCTCTATGCATTGATTGCTTAGTGTTAGAATTTTTTTTAACCTGTTATTTTGTAGATCAAGACAGGAGTGTCAACAAATATTAAATCAATGGCTGCTAGTCATTGTTAAAGTCAGGTTGGATCTCTTCCTGTCCCAGCTCTCAAACACTCTGAAATTAAATGGAAGAAAACTTAGGTTTTTTCTATCCATAAGTACAGCTGGGAGGTGTCCTGTAGCCACCAGTCTTCTCCTGTTCATATGGAAGGTACTTTTGCAGTAGGGACCATTGCACAGAGCCTCAGTCTCCTTGGTTGCAGTCTTGTATAGAAGGATTTACAGTTTTGCTTTCTATTCCTCACTTATGCTGAACCATAAAAATCGAAGATGGACCTAATTTTGATCACAACTATCTGTAGATAAAGTTTTTAAAAGACAGGGTTTTTAAAAATATATTCTTATGTTTTGATTTTTTTTTTCTGAATAAAGCTCTATTTTTAAAAAAATTTCTTCTACATAGTCAAGATATTCTTACTTTTCATGTCCCCTCTTTGTATCAGGCTTCAATAATGATATTTTTATCTTTAACTGCTGGGCTTACTCCCTCTACAAGAATCTTCTCTTTTCCTGTTTAAAAAGTCAGCACTTCTACAGTTGGCTGCTTTTTACAAAGAAAATGTTCCAGTATATCAATCATTCAGTGTACCATCGTTGCTTTAATATGCTATGTACTGTGAAAGATATATGTATCTCATTAAATAAATAGAGTGAATAAGATGATAACAGCTTTTTGGGCTGTGGGGATTGACTTGCTTGTAGTTCTGTGGGAATCTGTGACAGAGATGAGAATAAAAGCAAATTCTTGGCTGCCAAATCCCAACTCCCCCTCCTTCCAATTGGGAAAGTTGCCTTCTAGCAACTTCTGCTTTAAGGATGAATGAAGTAGGTATTTAAAACTGCATGTGTTATGTACACTGAATCCTTAGCTAAGCCTCTTGCATCAGGGATGGGAGAAAGAGCAAAGACATTTTGCAGAGGGAGTGCAAAATGCCATGTTTGCATGCTTTCTTTTCCTGTACTGGTCCCGGAAAGCCAGTCTAGCAAGAGATGGATCCAGACGTAGGGAGTGCTGATGGGGAAAATGTCCTTGAGGAGGGAATATCTGCTCTTACCCCTCCCACTGTGTTACTATAACAAGAAGCCCATTTCCTGCCCATGGAGTTCTACCCTAACTCCTTGGCTGTCCTGTGGCAAGGGCAGTCCCAGTCCACTTCTAGTTGTGTTGCATTTCTGGGAACTGTGGAGATGGTTCTGTCTGGACATCCTGCCTCCACTGGCATGCTGTGCACAGGAGCTGACCAGCTAGGGCAAAGCCAAGTTGGCCTCCATAAGGAGGCATTTCTCTCTCTGCACAGCGTGGTGATGCTCTCTGGAAATGTGTCTCCTTCATGCTTTTTGGTTTTCCATTTTATGAGGCTTTTTAGCCTGCTGTAGCTATGGGAAACTGAAAAAAATGTTGGCCTGGAAAATGTTTGGGCAGTTGGTAACAGAAGTCCATTGAGGCCTAAATAGACAAAACCAGCACTTCTCTTTTTGTTAATACCTGCAGGAATAGGTGACCCCTCTTTAGGCGTGCTGGTCACCCTGTTCACCCTTGTTCTCCCTAATCAAGCTCTTGGTTTTTTTCTCTTTGGGGATCTTAGTAGCGATTATTTGTCTTCCTTGTAGTTGGGATTTTTTTTTTTTGTATGTGGGTTTTTTAGCTTTTCTCCCTATTTCTTACCTAGACTGCAATTTTTAAAATGGAGAGGAGATTTGGAGCACTGTCCATCATGTTAATAGCTTAAGTGATTCATCCTACTGTAGCTTCACAATTAAAAAAAGAACAACAGAACTCATCTCCTAAATGAATCCAAACAGTTCTTTATGCCAACTGCCTATTAGTGGAAATTCCTCTCTCATCCCACCCACTCCAATCTCCTAGGCACATTAACAGGAGATGGAGAACAGTATCTCCATCTATGCTTCCTCTGAAATTGCCACTTCCTGAGGATGTTTAATATATCAGATAACCTGTAGCTAACAGGCAGAAGGTGCTGCTATGTCCAAACCTTCATGAGAGTGTTATTGACCTGCAAGACACTGGAGGGCTCTGCCAGAAGTGCCTGCTGAACATACCAAATGAATATTCCCGAAGGCTTTACCTGCTCACCAGCAGCCAGTGCCAGTTAGAGAAGTAGCTGCGCTGTGAGAATGAAACTGTGATGCTTTTGCTAAGTGAATGGGGGTGGAGGAAGAAAATGGGGTAAGCTCTTCATGCCTGTGAACTCTTGGAAAAAGAGTAAAGATGAGCTGACCAAAAATAGAGTGCCTCCCACAGGCTCTTCACTGCTGGAGCAGCATCCATTGTGGCTGAGCTGCAAGCCTCAGGATATGCCCTTAATTCCCATGCACAGTCTTGAGCTGCCCCCACACCGCTGTTTTGGTTGAACTCCCCATGTCTGGCTCTAAGTCTGCTGCCCCCTGCCCTGTCAGCATCACTGCCAGGGAAATCTGCCTCTCCTACCTCCTTCTCTCACTCCTGCTCCTCCCTTGCAGCCCACTCCTCTCAAGGGCATATCCCATCCCCTCCCATGGGACATCATGGCCCTCTGCCAGCTTGGAGTGAGAAGCTCTGTGCAGCTTTTACATGCACGTCTCTTCTGGCTTGGCTCTGGTCTGTCAGTTGTGTCTCCTGGTGCTGAAGGATGGTGCTTTAGCGTTTCAAAGCAGAGAGTGAAAAAATGTCAGTCGAATCGATTTCCGTGGTAACTGGGGCGTATTACTCACGTGGAGCAGAGCCCTGGTTATCCCAGTGTCACTGGGAAGCAAGAGGGTGGATGAATGTGGCAAGGATGGGGAGGAGGGAGTCTGTGGGCAGCTCGGGGGGGGACTGGCCTGGAAGCTGCCCTCTATGTAGAAAGAAACAGCACAGAGCACTCTGCTCTTAAGAAAAGTTGTGTGTCTGGCCTGCCACTTCTGCAAGTGTCTTTCAGTTCTTAGGATGTTCTCTGATGACACCGTGGGAGTGGCCCCTCTAGACCCATTTCATGAGGGAGATTTAATAATGAAGGTTTCTTTTATTGTGAAGCAACTCTCTTCTAGTGGAAAACTAAATGCTTTCACCTGTTTCAGTGTTACCCTCTGCCTCCTGGGAAAGTTTCTTCTCCCAGGTCTACCGTTGCTGACAGCACTTTATGAGTGATCTCAGCTTGGGGGACTGAGGAACCAGGGGACATGGAGAGTGTTTGTTTGCCTTTACTCCCTCGGTGCAGCCTCTCTTGGGTATGTAAAAGCCAACAGTGGGATTGTTTGTTACTATTTATGCTCTGTCATTCCCTGAGGGACCAAAAATTACAGTTCCTGAAGGTCTGTTTTCACTGAAAGTGTCAAATTGAAAAAAAGGTGGATGATAAAATGTGGGAAAACAGGCAAAGAATTAAGACAGTTCTCTGAGTACCTGTGAAATTCTCCTTTTATTTCTGCCTACAACACCCCTTCCTGTCCACATCCCGTTGTCTGCTTCCATCAAAAGCAGCTTTCTTCTAAGCAGCATGAATCAGGGTTTAGGAACTGGCAATGAGGAACAGAAATGAAGATGGATTACTTTAGCATTGCTTACATTTAACATATATTCCTGACACCTGGTTGGCTAAAGCACGTACACTCACTTAGCTAAATGCAGGGAAGTGAAAGAGCTGCCATGAGGGAAGAGGCAGAAGAGGGCCTTGCAGGTGGTTTTTAGTAAAAAGGTGAGTTGTTCATTCCTATGCATTTAGCAGGTATGGCTGTGGCAGAGTCTGAAATGAGAATTGCTCTGAACATTGGCTGCATTCATCAGGTCGCATCTCTGAAGTGACTCCTGTGCCCTTCCCTTGGGGCTGGAGGGGAGAGGACAAGCCGGTAAAGACTAAAACATTTGAACAGACTGTTTTCAAGGAGGCCTGTTTGGCTTAAGGGGTTTGTAATGGCCAGCAGAGCTCTCCACCACCAAAATGTCCATGAAATGCAGGTGGTATCAGTGGTGCTTTATGGACTGTGGGCTTCTTATGCCTTTGAAACACCCACACATACACATTCACCTTGCCAAAATAGAATAATAAAGAAGCCTTGTGGTTTTCCCTCCTCTGCCAAGTTGTTGCAGCTTACATTGACTCCATTGACCTTGTAGGTACTTTGTTCTTCTGACCCACAGAAGTTAACTTTTAACTTTCACAATGCCTGCAGACTGACCTTCCTTTAAATGTGTGCTTGCAGCAGGGGACTTGCTTGTTAAAGGTCTCCTCCATGTGCTGATTATCAGGCTTTGTATATGGCTGCTGGGGCTCGATCCTTTCCTTGCTGATGCTGTTGAAGTCAGTTAAAGCTGTGCTCACAAGACAAGAGGTTTGTAGTGGAGAGGTTATGTACAGAATTGGATAAAACCATTAGACATTTTTCAAAGACAGTGAAGAAGTAAAATAAAGCTTTGAAAGTCAGTACCAATAAAATAATCCAGGATCTGTCCCCATCAAAATTTTCTCTTTCTGAAAACTGTTTTAATTGCATTAGCAGAATCTGAGTGATGTACTGCTGTCCCCAGTGGGTTTCCATTCCAGGCTGTCCATGGAATAGCCATGGTTGAGAGTTGCACAGCCATGAGGAGCAGCAGTCATCCCCTGTTGACAGAGGAGGACAGAGTGAGATGTGATGTGACAGCCATCATTTTCCTGTGCAGGATATCTCTGGCATCTGGGACAAGACCCAGTTAAAGTTGCTGTGGTGGGAACAAAGGCTAAGTGTTAGAAAAGAGTCTTTCATGCCTCTCTCAGTAGAGACTGGCTGAAGAGATGAATAGTACTAAGAATGAGATAGAGAAGCATCTTGGGGGCATGGTTTATGGAAAGTTGATCCTGCCTTGGTAATCAGATGACCACTCTAGGTCCCTTTCCTTTTTTTCCATAGTTGAAATCAAAACAACACATTTTTAATTTGCTGCTTGCTTTTAGGGAATTTCTAAATGAAGCAGTTTTCAGACCACTTGCCAAAGGAAATGGACTTCATTTTTGTTTCGTTTAAGTAGCTAGAAATTGAAATTAATTTGTTGCTCAGATCCCCAGAGATTACCTCTTGAGTTTTTGCGGCTTACAGATAGCACTCATTTCTTTGGCATTATTCAGACTCCCACGTACCTTCAGTTCTTCCTAAGACAGATCCCCAGGCTGTTGGGATCTCATGAGATAGGAATCCCTTCTGATTTCATTGAGTTCCATGAATGATTCTCCATTCAATTCCAAGTTGCAGGATCAAGCTTTTAAGTTGCAGTAGCAGTTTTCAAAGGAACTCCTTTGGCAGTTGAGGAGATGTTTGCTTTGGTCCCAAACATGCCTGGCTAACTTCCTTCACATTGCCATGTGTAAGAAGTGTCTCTTGGTTAAAATGCTAAAGGATGCTTGGGATGTCAGAACATGTTGAGAACAGCTTGAGACATGGCTTTTTTTTTTCCCCCACAGCAAACTTGCACCAAAGGAAATTTAAAATTGCTACATTTAAAAATGGCAGCTTGAAACAATCTAATGGGGTAAATACTAATCAGAAATTTCCCTTCCTAAAGTTTCCTATGGTTCACAGGTGCAATTATTTACAGCCTGACTAGCAGTGAATCTTGATGCATAATGAAAATTGAAGCCCATAAATTCTGTAGGTGAATCAATACCTCAGTTGAAGTTCACAGTTGAAGTTGTAATCAATAGTCTGATATAAGCCAGTAGAGTTTCTGCACAGGAGGAAAACAGTGGCAGGCTCCAACAGAAGAAGAACCAGGGAGGCTTTGGAGCAGCACAGAAAAAATGGTTCTCAGGTTGGGATGGGAAAATGCCAACAGTGAAACCGTTCAAATGCATTAGCTTATCATTTGTATAAGGGCTGGCTGTGATGTGCAAGCCAGATTCTCGGTAAATGAAGGTTTGATTGCTTTAGTGATACATCAGTTCCTCTCATAAAGAGCGGAGCTCTACTCTCTCCCATGCCAATATTTCTTTTGGAAGACAATGGCAGTTCCTAGCCTTTGATCCTGGGTTGCAGCCAGAGCAACACCCTAGTGGCTCGGGATTCTCCCTCAGGGCAGTCCATAGACCTGCAAGTCCTTCCCCCACCCCTGATAAAATGAAATTGAATGTGATGTTCACTAGTTCGCATTGCACGCTGGAGTGTAGCGAAATCTGTCCTGGCAATCCTCCTGGAGCTGTTGCTACCTGCACAGTGAAGGTGAGGGCACGCAGACTGCTCTCAGCTGTACAGAGCGGGAGGAGGAGCTTGGTCTCTGAGTAGAGGTGGCCCAGTGGTTGCAGTGCTCTATTTCCTCTCACTGTGGGAGTAGTCTGCAAAAAGCAGAGTGATCCAAAGTCCCAGAGAACGTACTTTTCTTTCTAACAAATCTTCATAGAGCTCATCCTTAAACTCTTTTGCATTTTCTTCTTCAAAAGCATAGAAATGAAAATGAGAGAGGAGCCTTCCTGTAGAGCAGCTCCCAATTCTGTTTACTTTGTTTAGTTTTGGGGTTTTTTTCAGTTTTGGGGAGAGCTTTGGCACTTTTTTCTTCTTTTCCCTAATTCCCAGGAAGGGGAGAAATTGCCGAAAGAAGCCTAAACTCTCTTAAATAGTCCATAAAATATGATTTATGGTGGAGCTCTAAGCCTGATGTTTAAATGGTTCCTCTCTTGTTTTATTTTCCACAGGTCTTTGCCCTCATCATGTCAAAGAGTGTTAATGATGTGTTCCCTCTCCATTGCATTCCCCACCTGTCATCCTGCTAGGATCTAAGTACAGAATGAACATAGCAGCTGTGTTCAATGCCCTCCTCGTGTCCATCCTCGCTGCCGTGCTGTGGAAATACATCAAACTGCTCGATCATGCTGCCACGGTGGAGGAGGAGTTGGTCCTCATGCGCCAGTCTCAGGAACTTTCTGAGGCTCAGATTGACTACCATGCAGCTCTGCAGGCCCTGGTGGAGAACGGTACCAGGATGGTGTGCACTGGCAGGATGCACACCGACCGCATCTGCCGCTTTGAGTCCCTCTGCTACTCTACTGAGGCTGAGGAGTTCATCTACTTTCACAGCAACTCCTCCGTCATGCTGCCCAACCTGGGCTCCCGGAGGTTCCAGCCGGCTCTGCTCGACCTCTCCTCTGTGGAAGATCACAACACCCAGTACTTCAACTTTGTGGAGCTGCCAGCTGCCGCGCTGAAATTTATGCCAAAGCCGGTCTTTGTGCCTGATGTGGCACTGATTGCCAACAGGTTCAACCCAGACAACCTGATGCACGTCTTTCATGATGACCTCCTCCCCATCTATTACACCATGCAGCAGTTCTCCGACTTAGATCTGGAGGCACGACTCTTCTTCATGGAAGGGTGGAGTGAGGGTGTTCACTTTGACCTCTACAAGTTACTGAGTAACAAGCAGCCGCTCCTCAGGGAGGAGCTTAAAACCCTGGGCAGGCTCCTCTGCTTTACCAAATCCTATGTGGGACTATCCAAAATCACCACCTGGTACCAGTATGGATTTGTCCAGCCACAAGGGCCAAAGGCTAACATCTTGGTTTCTGGTAATGAGATCAGGCAGTTCACCAAATTCATGATGCAGAAACTGAACATCAGCTTGGAGGAAAGCTCTAGTGAGGAGTACATCGTAGTGTTCAGTCGGACAATCAACAGACTTATCCTAAATGAGGCAGAACTAATCCTGGCTCTTGCTCAGGAGTTTCAGATGAAAACCATTTCCGTCTCTCTGGAGGAGCATTCATTTTCTGACATCGTCCGGTTGATCAGCAATGCATCCATGCTGGTCAGCATGCACGGGGCCCAATTAGTCATGTCACTCTTCCTGCCAAGAGGGGCCACCGTGGTGGAGCTCTTCCCATATGCTATCAACCCCGAGCACTACACCCCTTACAAAACCCTGGCAACCCTTCCTGGCATGGACCTGCAGTACATTGCCTGGCAGAACACCGACAGGGAAGACACCGTAACCTACCCGGACAGACCATGGGACCAGGGCGGGATTGCTCATCTGGACAAAGCTGAGCAGGAGCGCATCATTAAGAGCACGGAGGTGCCGCGGCACCTCTGCTGCCGCAACCCTGAGTGGCTGTTCCGTGCCTACCAGGACACAAAGGTGAACATCCCGTCTCTCATACATGTGATTAGGCAGACTGTGAAGTCTAAGCCCGGACCCAAGAAGCAGAAATGGTCTGGTAGCCTCTACCCTGGCAAAGTGAGGGATGCTAAATGTCAGGCCTCTGTCCAGGGCACGAGTGAAGCTAAACTTGCTGTGTCCTGGCAGATCCCCTGGAATCTGAGGTATCTCAAGGTCAGAGAAGTAAAATACGAAGTGTGGATACAAGAGCAAGGGGAAAACACTTACATGCCTTATATATTGTCCCATCAGAATCACACCTTCTCAGAAAACATTAAGCCCTTCACGATATACCTGGTGTGGATACGCTGCATCTTCAACAAAAATCTCCTGGGACCTTTTGCAGATGTGCTCTTGTGTAGTACATAGCCTGCTGCACTACCTGTACAGCTCTAACCTGCTCTCCACTCCATCTGTGGTTTAAAACTTCTTGTCTTGTAGTTTGTAGAGGGCTGAAGAGGACTAGACTGTACCAGTGCCTAAGTGTCCATTTTATTGCACTCCACATGTATTCTTTCAATGGTATTTATTTCCAGTGAGTGTTTGGGAAAAAAAAAAAAAAAAAGAGAAACCTCTGTGTTCTTCAGAGTAACTTCCAGAGGTTAAATTACATGCTGAATACATGTAATTGAAAACAGAATGGAAGTGAATTGTGTGTACCTTGGTCGTGATTTAAATTTGTTCCTATTGTGTGTGGTGACTATTTAAGCACAGCGTTAACGTGCAGTTAATTCCATGGCTAAGTGGGCAATTCTCATCAGCTTTTTCATTGTAAGTTATATTTTTCAGTAACTCTTGACTGTAACTTTGAGTTCAAGATTTTGTACGAGAGCCTTCATTAAACTGCTGTAAACCTCCTCAGTACTTTTTTGCATTTTATTGTTTGCCAAAAGCATTACTGTGATACATTTGTCCATTGCTGTGATAAAATGTGTATGTGTAGCTTCCTATGTTTATATTTTGATTGAAGAGAATGACTACAGACTACACCTTCATGTTTAAAATCAGATTTTACTGCACCCCTATTGCAAAAGGTTGTAGTAACAGATAAAACGTAGAAGGGATGGAGTAGATAAAATAATTTACTGTGTTTTAAGAGGTTTCATTTTGTGAGTAATGTACAGGTGTGTGAGAAAGGAGTGGGGTAATTTGGGAGAGCTGATGGGGAAGAGATTGTATTTACAGCAGTCTGCTCAAGAAAAACCTCTTTTTTGGCGTTTGATCAGAATAATCTGCTGATAATAGCTACTAATAGGTATATGTTTTGCTAGGGAATAGGCATGTGGTGGCAAAGAGAAGCTTTCTGTGCACAGATGTTCCTGGATATTGGTGGAAGGAAGCAGTCAGTCAGGAAACAAGTAGGTGTGCCAGGGCATTGGGCTATCCAGAGCACATGGCAGGGATCAGGCTGATGACACTCACACCTCTGTTACTCCAATGGGGGAAGTAGTTTAGACTTAAATTCATGTTCCCTGAGATCAGAATCTGGCTTCATTGCCAGGGTAACACACTGACTGATCAGGTACTTCGGACCTGATCCTGCTCAGATCTGCTTTAGCTGGAGACCCTAAATGGCACTGTCTTTGAAAAACAGCTCTGAGTCACAAGTGCAGCTCTTGAGGAAGGGAGAAGGAAGCGGGCAGGAGTGTGAGATGTTTCCCTTATAGATACTAGCATCCTCTGTAGTTTATAACCAGTGTTGAAGCAAAAGGAAAAGTGCTTTCTTCTCCTCTCCCTCCCAGTCGACACCTTCCTCCCAAAGTCTGGATGGACATTTGAAGAGTAGGATAAATGTCTTGCTTTCAGGGCTGATAGAAGAGCATCTCAAGGCGGGATAATAAATATGAGTTCGAAGGAGAGGGGGAGTACAAATGGCTGTACAAATTTGGACAAGACACAGAAGGATTGAAAAATGAGCAAAACACCACAGCACAACATTGGACCTTCAGGCAAGTGCTGCTTCTGTATATTCATTTTCATTATGTCTTGCTTCGTTTTCAAAAGTGTTTATGATTTAAAGGAGGGAAAGAAACAGAACATGAGTCCCGAAGTCTGCATTTGCTTTGCAGTTGCAACCTTGCCAACTAATGGTTTTTGCCTTGATATTTTAAAGGGATATGGGAATATTTCTATCGTTGTTTTTTTAGGACAAAATGGGCTTCTTGCTGAAGGGAGTATTTGAACTGTGCCCCAAAATCTTCATGTGGCTGCACATTCCACGCCATTTATGTTGGAGCTGAGGTGAGAAAAACTTCCTAAAAGATGACAGTGAAAGCAAGCTGTTCAGGGAAGCCTGCAGGAAGCCTGGCTCCCTGGGAACTTGCTGGCTGATGAGCTGCCGCTCACAGAAGGGTTTTGCAGCAGTCCTGCATCCTCACATCCATTCAAGCTGAAGGTAGCCCTGTGGCCAGTGGCTATCCTGCTGGCTCTTGCAAAGGTAGTATTGTTGGTATCCTATTTGGTAGTGAATGAGTCTTCAGACATCTGAAATTTAGTCAGCATTCATTTTGTATCAGTTCTCAAAAATAATTTTCTTTGGGTGTGTGAGCTGCCTGTGTTCTCCTAACCATTGTTCATCCTCAGCAGGATATTGTATTGATCTGCTTATTGCCTTCCTGCCTGCTTTTCTTTGTGCCTTTTGTAGTAATCCTTTGCCTGTAATTTGTAGATCGTCCCATTTCACTTAAAATTAGTTCCATATGATTGCAGATTTTATAACATTTGCAGATTGGTTACAGCACATTAACTATTTTCTTCTCGTATCCTAATGACTAATCAACAAAATTGGCTACAGAGCAATGAAGTATCATATATGTGGGTTTCTGTGCTCTTAACTGTGGCATGAAACAGTCTCTCATGTTCAGAGAGAGACTCGTTTTTTCCAGAAGATAATCAAATGTGCTTTCCAAAAATGTGCATTCAAGTTCTGTCTTCCTCATCAGCGCTGTGAGTAATTTATGAGGTGGAAAAAAAAAAGAAGGGCTTTTTCCTTTTCAAATTCTGAGATAGTTAAACACTGAAGTTGTGCTGGTGATGTTGCCATTTGCCTCCAACACCTACCCACTGTAAAAGTGTCTATGCTGGCACCTCACTGCTACACCTGAATTTCTCCTCTGCCAGAGCACACAGCAGTGAGAGCCCCTGGTGCAGCCTGTAGCTGTCATAAATCGGGCATGTTATGCTGATTTATACTACCTCAAAAACTGCTCTGGAGTGCTGGCACCTTTCCACAGTAAATTTTCTTTCTTTTAATAACTTTGCCATCAGTGCTTTGCAGACCCGTTCAGTTTCTCAGCCCCAGATCTCCCCTGTCCCATGGCCTCTTTGTTTCCCTTGCTTCTCTCTGTCAATGCCACTTCTTGATGGATCAGAAGGAATGCTTGCCTGGCATCATTAAAAAGTTCTGTCCTATAGTGGATGCAGACTCTCTGTGCACAGGGGCCGAGGCTGCATCTCTCACGTGTGCAGGAAGTCAGGACTGGAGCTGGATTAGTCTATGTCTAGGAGAGCTTTTCCATTGGGTGAGCTTGTGGAGCTCCTTTTGTCAAGCTGCCTTTTCAAGAGACTTGGAACTTCTACCACTGCATCACTTGTTTCTGCTCCCAAAGTGAATACATTATGCTCCCTGGTGCTGTCTGGCCGTGCTGTCCTGGAAGAAGAGAAGTATCTGCGATTAAATCCAGAACCCTCGGGGCAGTGCAGGATGCTGGTCTTGAACTCGCTGCTGCTGGGCTTGTCCATGCTTGCAGAGATGGATGATCCAGGAGGATTTTCTCTGGCTACCATTTCATATCTCCTAAATAGCCCAAGTGCAAGGACCAGCCAGCAGCTGTGGGAGGGCTCTCAGTGACACGTATGAGGGTGAACTGAACGGAGGGCTTGGCCCCGTGAGGTGTTGGAGCAAGAGCTGCAGGTTAATGGTAATACCTCCATGGGTGGTAGGGGCAGGCTGTGATGGGCTAGTTGCAGCCCAGGTTGGTCACTCACGGTGGGTTTTACAGCTCCAGAAGATGACTGGAGATCGTTAATCAAAATACTTGGGTCTGCAGAGTTCAAATTGAGATGTTTCTGTCTCCTTCCTCTCCCCTCTTCTGATTCTTTTTTGACAGATACTTTTCTTAAGGAAATCATAACTCTTAAAAGCAGTAACTTGGGACTTTGCAAAGTGCCTTTTTTAACTTTATTACTGCAATCTCTAAGAGCTAAATATATTACATATATGATGTGATTATTTGTTAAAGCTGTCTATTGACTTTTAAAATTTTTATTCTTTCTTCCATTTCAAGCCACTTTATTGCCTCCATCTCTTAGGGCTTTGCATGTCCAACGCTCTTGGATCTCTGGATGTCTCTTGTCTGAAGACACCAACACCTAACAGGACCCAAATTAAGCGAAGACACTTAGGATATTATTCATTTCAACACCCTGTAGGCTGTTGGTGTAGATGGCTTCAAGGCAGAGGCACATTTACTGCAGGTGGACTGGCAAGGGCCCTGACACAAGCCTTTAGCCTCCTCAGGGCAGGAGTTGGTCCAAGTTCACAGGAAGGAGGTTGTTGCTCTCTGGGGTCACTGGGTGAAAGGAATTCTGTAAGCACACCATCATTTAATTTGCGTGGAGCAAAACTGTGACTTCAGCATCTTTATTGCTGTATCTCTTCTGCTGAGCTGTATAAATAGCAGATTTATTTCTGTATAACTTTTGCTTCTGGTGTCTATGCTGGTGTAAGGCAGGATAGGTTTAGTGGATAAAAGAGCACTTAATTTTTTCCTGCTGGACTTGGGGTAGGCACGCTCTTGGAATGGCTTTCAATGTGATGACTGACAGTCCATCTGTGCTGTGGGTGGCATGAGAAGCATCACCATCTGCACGTGTGTGAGGCACATCACCGTCCTTATGTAAGAGAAGTCACCTCCCCCAGCATGTCCCTCCTGAGGGGCTTTCATCCAAACTCTCTGTTAGCGTGGAGCTGGCTGCAACACAGAGAGCCATGGTGAATTTACACTGATCGAGGGCCTAGCCCTGCTTGTCACCCTCTCAAATCGTCCCTTCAGAACATACTGATTACTAAATTAATTGTTGGCACGTTCAAACAGATGCATGGAATAGCGTCCTGTTTGCTCAAAATAACTTGGCAACGATCACCACCTTTAAATGCTGCTTAGTCCTGCTATTTTCAAATGTGCTGCCTTTAAAATTTAATTGAGTTTCCCTTTGTTGGGTGTGTATTCAAACAGCTCGCTCCAATTGCCTGATTTACCTTCTGGGTTAGCCGTGTCCCTGTGTGCATAGTGTAGCATCCACTGACAGATCCACTCAGGGTAACATCTCTGTTCCCTGCCCTAGAGACTCCCTGCTCCTTTGTTTCTCCTTGCTTTAATAATATCCTGGCCTCTAGCAATAGCCAGCCAGCTGTGGGTAAGGTGGATGGAGGTGGAACGGTCTGCAGGCATTCCATCCCCAGCAGCAATGTTGTTTTCCTGCTGTGGATTTTCAGCAGTGTTATCCTGAGGATGTTCATAGCGGTGTGATGTTTCTGTGATGAGTCAAACACTCCTGCTTCTTCAGTCTGCCTGGCAGAAACCTGCCAGGTCCCTGTTGCTATCCACGAATAGGTACTGAGGCAGCAGCTGCTGTGTGGGCTCCAATGGATCTTCTGCTTTGGGGTGATTTTTGGGGTAAGACACCAGCAGAAGACTTGATAGAAGATAGTAGATAGAAGCCTTTTGTTTTAGCTCGGGACTCCAAGATTTGCTGTTTGTATAAATCCTCATCAAAATCCTGCTTCTCAGTTTCAAGGATTTATATCATTCTCCATTACTTTGTCCTTTTTATTTGCTCTTCTCTAGATTCCATCTTCTGTTTTGCCATTAGAAGATGAAAAATTTGAGCTGGACTTCAGGCAGAGGGGAGCAGGGGGAGAGCATGGTGAAACACCAGTGTCTCCAGCTGAGACAGGAACCCCCTGACAGCAGTGCTTCTGCAGGACAATGGAAGATGAATGCTGTCCTCCATATTTCATAAGCATCTTTTTCATCTATTTCCTTCTGACAGAGAAAGGTGCTTTCCTCCAGACATGAATAGTTTTTCAGTTCCAGAGCCAAACAGCTGTGAAAAATCTTTCCTTTCTTCTTCCTCCAAATTCCTTCCTCAGGATGGCGATGGTTCTTCAGAGGAGCAATTTGAAATGCTCTTTGCTTAGGGGGAAGAATGGAATTCAGCTGTCTGGGAGTGAGGATTTCAGCTCTTTTGGGTTCTTGTTCTTTTCCCACCTCTCACTTGCTAAATTTTGGGCAGGAGGTGACTGTGTAGGACATCCTCTGGTTAATGCTGGTGCCTGGAATATGCTGTGTCCTTAGAGAAAGGGGACAAAGAGACATTTCTGCTGCAGCTCCAAAGGGCCAAACACCAGTCACATATCCCAACTGCTCCTGTGAGAAATATTTTGTTTCTCTGACAACTTTAAAAAAAAAAACCAAATAAGCAAACCAAACCAAAGAATCAAACTCTATTAGGGGGATTTTTAAAATTAAATATCTCAATTCCAGACCTATATTTCAATTCAAAACTGGATTTGAAACAGTCTTCAACAATCGATTAGGGTCTAGAGGAGTTTTCTGATTAAACAGTGGCTTATTTGTACCATTTTACTTTTCCCAGGCTAGAGGAAGGGCTGAGAGATTGGTGGGGCTGACCTGCACTGCCAGTCTGCAGTGCAGAATTTTCAGTGGAAACCTCAGGGCAGCCTTGTCCTCCCAAAACTGTGCTGCAAAGCTAGTAGGCAGAAAGAAAACTATCAAAGAGCAAGTAGCTTCATTCTCTACAATGCATATATCCCTTCTAGATGTCATCACCTTTCTAAGCAAGGACCTAATTTGAGTGTTCTCCTCAGAAAAAAACCCGTATTTCTTAGAGCCCAGGGCTGGGGCTACCTTTGCATGTACATAAGCAGGAGGGGAAGTCTGACAGTGGCTGTAAAAGGGATTTGTCTGTTGTTTAACTCTGAAGCTGCCTGATTCACAGGGGAACCTGTTCCTCTCCACGAAGTCTAAACAAACTGGAAATGCATATTTTTAGGCTGAAGTGTTTTGAAATGCTTTAAAAATGTAAACTGTCCATAAATGCAAAGTAATTGCAAATCTATAGCTTGAAGCAGAAGAAACAAGAAGCATAACCCCAGTGCAATTTATTTTAATAGGTTTTGTCTGTTTCCATTTAAAGCATTTAAATAACCACACTGGTACCTCTACACCCACCTGATGTGCACCTGCTGCTACCCCAGCCCAGCTCTCCAACTGCCAAGAGCTCCAGGTATTTCAGACCTCGATGTACAGTGTTTCTTTCAACATCCTGCCTACTGGAAGCCATGGTCCTACAGCACACCAAGCAATGAGGCTCTGGACTGCTTCACTGAGCTTGATTTAGTTGCTTGAGACCAGGCATCACCAAGACCAAGTTGCCATTGTTCACTTGGAGGTGTGGCTCAGGGTAAATAATTTCCCAGTTTAGCTAAGAAGGCAGCTCATACTCTGTCAGAGTGAGATCCCATGTGTGATGGCAGGGCTTCAAAAAAAAAAATGCTGCTGACAGTGGGCTCACTCTTTTCCCATTATCCAAGCTGGATCCATGGTGACACCAGAGTGATGCTCCAGGGCAGAGGCTGGGAAAAAGCAGGGGGTTGGCACATGGTGGTGGTTTTCATCTGGTGTCCCCTGCCAAGCCCCCCAGGTCGCCTTGTCCCTGAGCTGTGAGCCATTTTCTCCTCAGTTAACTCGGTTCGACAGTTCCAGCTGGTCCCAAGCCATCATAATTAATGCCACATCTTCCCCGTTTCTGGCTTTCAAACACGTGCCCAGGCTCCTGCCAGCTCTCATCAGCCACTCCCCTGGTGCCAGCAGAGTAGCAGCAAGCCAGGAAAAGGACCAAGTGGGCTTGCACCAATGGTCCAAGGCCAGGCTTTGCCAGTTCTGGATGGGATTGGTGCGTCACCTCCCACCTCAGAAGTTTGCTCTTGGGCTGTTTGCAAAAGTGGGATTAAAGCCTCTCTGCATTTGGTGACAGCTTCCCTGTCCTCTTCCACTGTTTTCTGGCCAAGTCAAAGGAGTGTGGAGAACCTGTAGGTGTGCTGGCCTTGCTCCCCATCATTTATCAGAGTTGTTTCCTCCTTGAGGTGCTTCAAGAGTCTACCCAGAGAGAGGACCTCTGCCAAGCAAGAGAGTTATCTCAGTGCAGCCACTTATGTTCCCTTTTATTCTCCACATTTACTTTCTTTCCTCACATCTTCAGAGACAGTGCAGTGAATAAAAAAAGGTTTCATTTGAGGGGAATGTAAAAAAATTGTGGAGTAGAACATGTTTTGCTCTGTTTTGCTAAAATAGAGATTAAGTCTGTCCAAATTCATTCCGCACCTGGAGCTGAGAACTGCTCGAGGACTTCTCTGCAGGCATTCAAAGACCTGATTTATGACTACCAGGTTTTAGGTGAAACATTTTGTTCTACCTGGTAGCAAAAGTGAAAGATTAAGCCCTTCAAACTCTGGCTCTTCCCAGGCACATTGAGGAAATGGACATACTCTTCTCACGTTTGGGGGCTGACGTTTCAACATCAAGTTCAATGCTTGGGTTTAAGGATTTCTTTGGTGTCTGACTGGGATTTTTTTGGGGTTGAAAGACAGAGCTTGTGAGTGTTTTATTAGTTGTTCCTTTACCTTTGAAGGGAACATCTATTGTTTAGTAGTTTAAGAGAACTACAAACAATACATTGAATTCTTCTTTAATAACTTCCTCCAGTGCTCCAACACAATGGCAACTTAATCTCAGTAGGGTCCTCTCTGGAGCTGGAGAAAATTCCAAAACCACGGGGGAAAAAACATGCAAACCTCCATCCCCTTGGGCAGGAAAAGTCTGTGACAGAGATGATTGCAGAGGGGCTGCGGACACTGGTGGTGGGGTCTTCTAGAGTGTCAAATAATTTTGACTAATAGCTGAATATGTAAAAAAAATTATGTCTGTGTCTCCTCATGGTTAATTCACAAGCAGTAAATTAAACATTGTTTTGCTGGGAACATCTTGCCTTGTACTTTTTGTCACATCTTGTGTATGTTGCCACCTGGAAGCTTAGTTGTCTGTGTGTGTTTGGTACTGACATCTCTAAAAAAATCCAAGGAAAATAAACTGTAAAGAGCCAGGGAGCTTTTAAAAGAGGAATGCTTTACAGAGGAAAATAATACAGCATTGAAAAGATGTCCAGCAGATACTTTTTCTCTTGGGCTAGTTATGGTTTAAGATTTATTTCTTATGGGGGTAGTGAAGTTGGACCCAAGCTATTAATCCAAACCAGAGAGAGAGTGCTCAGCTGAGAAATATTTTCCTACCAAACTTCCTCCAACATGTAGAAAAGCTGTCTCCCTGCTCGTGCAGTTGGGTTTAGCTGTTCTTTTTGTCTCAAAGGACCTATGATTTTTTAATTTCTCAGTGGGATTTAATCTTTAAATTCTCTTCCTTTGCAGAGGAAGAAAGAACAGAGAAATCATGGTGGCTGTGAGAAGGACCACAAGTGAAGGATCCTTTGGAGGGATCTAGGATAAAGCCAGTCTTGTTGAGGGCTCCCTGGGCTCCAGAAAGGTGATGATTCCTCCAGACATCCTTCAGACAACACAGTCCCACCCGGAAATAAGTGTGACCCCTCAGTCTCAGCATTCTCATAACTGAAACTAGGCTGAGCATCTGGGTCAGGAAAAAGGATTTGGGGGGAAGATTAGGGAATAGGAAGACAACAGGACTTGAATGGAAATCTTTGTTTTGCCCAAGGATTTTAATTTCTTTGATTCACCTGGAAAAGCTGCAGCAGGCTCATTAGAAACCAGCTCAAGAATTGGTTAAATCTGCAGTCTCCTTCTCTCTTCTGGAAAGGAGGAGGTGCTCCACCTTCTTCCCACTCCAACTTAGTTCCCAAAACACTACCTACAGAATAGACATGGGGGTGTTTTTTAATGTTTAAGTTAACTATTTTTAAATTATTTATTCATTACACGTCTGTTGGTGCCTCATTAGGGTGTTGGTTGAATGAATGATTTAATCTTTAAGGAAAAAGGATGGGGAATATTTTCTCTTCCTGTTTAAGTGCTGATTAAAATGAATCCCAGCACTGTGGGGGGCTTATGCAGTGAAGCCTGGGCTCTCTCCCCATTAGCTGGATACCACACTTCTCCTTATTAGTCCATTTCTTACAAACGAGCTTTCATGCCCTTAGTTCTAGAATTTGCTCATCAGACACCTCATATGAGCCTCATGAGCCCTGCCCAAACATTTAGAGAGCTCCAGCCTAAGCACCTCCATGGAGATACTGTACAGAACAACTCCCTGAGTGTGTGTAAAGAGCAGGAAGGTGGGGGGACAAGGGGGCATTTCCTTTACTGATACCCCATTAAATGGTTTCCTCATGAGCCATGCTGCCTTTGTGCCTTCACCCCATCCAGTTCACTAATGTGTGGCCCAGCTGCAATCTCCACTGCACTGCAGAGGTGGGGGAAAAAGACTTTGTGCAAAATGAATGATGGCTGCCCCAACTTGTGTGAACCAAGAATGCAGGTTTGCTTCTGCAGCATGTCAGAAGATGCTGGCAGGAGGCACCCTTCTTCTCCTGTACCCTTGCAAGAGCTTAAACTCTAATGGCATCACATTCAAAAAAATAATGGTAGCATCATTATTACCATTGGATTTGGGTTTTGATGAGCTGACAGGACTTGACTCATCCTGGATATGACTGCTGTAACCACCCTCTTGTGATGTAATGATACCCAGCCTGGGAGAATGCACTGCTTTTGTGTAAAATGGCAGAGGTGAGTGACTTGGGACAGCTGTGAGAAACCATCCTGCCTGACAAATCTCCTTTTTGAAAATGGAGGAGAAGGGGCAGAGATCTGTTTCAAAGTTTCCAGCAGGTAACGCTGGGCTCTGTCTGCTCTGCCCCTGCCAGTTCCTCTGATGGGGGTCAAAACTTGGCAATGCCAACTAATAAATAACCATGTTTTTAGAGGCTTTGCTAAGCTTTTTTTTGAAAAATAAGTCCACAGAGGCTGTGGATAAAAGAGCTAAATCTCCCCACTGACAGGCTGTGATCAGCCTTGCCATTTGTGCTTGGAGGGTATTGCTTTTTTAATAAACCAACATGATTTTATGGTATTGTTCTCATATAAGAAAGAAGAAAACAAATTATTGATTCTTTACTCACAAAGAGGTTGCTTTGCAGCCTCCCTGTAATACCCGCAATGATTTTGCAATATATAATGGTTTGAAAAAAGGGACAAGGACAGTTCACCTGTGCTTGTGACCATCCTCAGCAGTGCACTTTTATTGTTGTAGGAATACACCATTCACCATGCAGACCTGTGTAAGGGCTGTGTAAGGGCACAAGACCAGAGTCAGATTTGAGCCATTTCCCCTCCCTGGTTCTCTCCCCCACTGCCCACTGCAGCAGCCCCTGGAACAAATGTGTTATCCACCAGGCAAACCTGTAGCTGCTGGGAATCAGGCACTGGCAGCGCCGGAGGAGACAGAAACTCCAACACCAGCACCTCTGCAATCTGCCTTCAGTTTTCATGGAGCAAAAATGGATCTTGGAGGTGCCTCTCTTGGTCCTGACTCAGTGGTGTCCCTCATGGGAGCCTCCCTGCCCACACTGGATGCAGATACGCTGCAGAGTGAGCGTGTTGGGGAGGGAGGTCAGCTGGGAGGTGAGAAACAGATCTCCATTTACCTGATCAAATCAGGCATGGCCTAAGATATTTTCCACCATCAGCCAGGAAATCTGTGAGAGGGGGAGAAATTGGATTTCAGCCTCAGGAATGAAGCTGGAGCCCTAATCACTAACCTATCTCAGAAATGTAAATTTTGCAGAGTAACTCCTGCAGACCTGGTATGCAGCACTCAGCTGGAGACAGACCTCTCCCTGAGATGATTAAAATCTGATTTACAAGGCACGGTGGACAGATGGCATCTGTTTTCTGCAGTCAGTGGTCCCTACAGAATAAAAGAGGCAAACTTCAAGGCCGTAGCTCTGCAAAGACAGAGAAATTATTGTCCATATCCATGCAGGTGCCCGCACTGACACATCTGCTCCCACCAAGCCAGCGGGTGCCTGCTTGCCCTCCTTCCCCTGCCTCTCAGCACCCAAATGTTTCCTATTTCCAAGCCCTTCCCTTGCCCCACATACCCTAAAGCTAATGTGAGGGCAAGCCAGGAGGTGGGCAAAAGCAATTAAAACAGAGGACAGTGCCTGAGTGCTTTGTGGAGCGGGTAAGAGGCAGCTCCAGGAGGCAGGGGCAGGGAAGGGATAATGCTGCAGGTAAAAAAGGGCAGCGTCTACCTAGAGCAATCAAAATGCCTCAGGAAGATGAGATCTTTTAGAAGGGTAAGTGCAAAAGCATCACCAGGTGGGAGAGGCAGGGAAGGACTGAGCAGATTTTCTCTCTGCACAGCCTAGGGCTGGGCTGGAGCGGAGCCCTAGGACATGAAGCCCCAACCCAGGGGTTGTCACCACAGCACAGCTGTGCCTTTTTGGAGCTTTTTTAACCCCCAACTCTTGAATTGTGATCAGGCTTGACAAGGCCATGTCTAGCTGAAGTAGAGATATCTCCCACACAGTGGTTGTTTCCCGTTTCTGGAAGAGGAGTGAAAATAAAGACAGGGAAGAGGCTGCAGCTGATGAGATGCTCCTGCATGGGCACTGAGTGCTATCCTCCAGTTAAGTCCTCAGCAAATTGCTCTGGCCTTAGGTAGAAGCCTTTGATCTCTGCCCTCTTAGTTTACAACTTTGACTCAAATGGACAGGATGAGGAACATCTAATTATGGCTCTTTCCCTGTGATGTCATGTTTCATGCTCAGATAATAAAGCAGGAAGCGTCTGACCTAACCTGTCCATTCTGTGCATAGATGGTATGCCACCTCTCCCTCACACTCCAAATCAAGTAAAACCATGTTGAATTGCCTTAAATTTAATATAATCACCAATTCCCTGCTCCCAGACTATTTACTGTTGGCAAGGAGCAGAGCTGGCAGACCCTGGTGAACTGAACAAAAGCCATTTAAAAAGATTTGTCCCAATTGTGGCAAATCTCAGCCTCCTGGTATCTAGTTGGCACCTACATGTGCTTCCTATAAGCCCAAATCTGCAGCTCAGCTTATTAGATCCCTTTTTTTCTCCAAGATTTAACTCAGAGGAGCCAAGAACTTGTTTCAGGGAAGGTCAAGGCAATAAACCTCCAATTGTTTATGTACATAAAGAGCCCTGGGATGTAACATGCTTTGCTTACTCCAAACTTGCCCAGATGCCCAGAATGGGCAATTAAAACCAAACAACATGCAAAAATACAGCAACATTTACAGTGTAACCTGTGCCACTCTATCCACTCATCTTCAATAAAATCTCCATCCCTGCTTAGATACGGGCAAACATTAAATCCGAGGGAGCAAAGCTCACTCAAAAAGCAGGACTGGAAGAGGTGCCTGCTGCAGCAGAGAGCCTGGCCATGAGCACCATGGAGTCATGCTCACCTCTTGCCAGGGCATGGGCACATCCTGTTCCATTTCTATGCAGAGTCAGGACTCAGGTTTTCCTTGGCCTCTTCCCTGTACCTGGTTTGAAACCCCACCATATTAATCTGTCTGGACTGGGGACAGGATTGATCCATCGTCCATGGAGAATTTCTCTTTGCTTTCCCAGGGCTGAGCACCTAGTGGGAAAAAATCTTCACCCACCCCTTTCAGGTGCTTCCTGAAGGCATCAACACATGCTGCGTCCTCCAGACAGCTGGGGAGAGGCCAGGCAGCCCCTTTGCTGCATTAATACCTCTGCAGACTGACACATTAGTCCTGGTATTGGCCAGACAACTCACAGATTGAAAGAAAAGAGCTGATGTCTCAATCCTTGCCTTCCCTCACCTCTCCTGCCTCATGATCTTCCCTTCTGCCTGGTGATGCAGAGACATCATCAACTATAGCCTCCCATCCCAAAAGGAAGTAAAATGGTGAGTCTGACTGCCTAACCTGGAACTTGGACAGGAACTGAGAAGGGGAAAAAAGCTCATGTGGTGTCCAAACCCAAGCCATGATCAGAAGCTGGAGGGACACACATTGCCTCACCACCCCTTGCATGGGGGCAGGAGCAGCATGCTGCCTGTGGCTGGCAGCAGGGTCTCCCAGGAGGGTCCTCAGGGTGCCAGATGCAAGAAATGCCTTTGTACTCACATCATGTCTCTATTCCCAGGGGAATAAAAACCGGCTCAGCTCAGAAGAGGAGAAAAAGTGGGGGAGGTCCTTCAGTCAGGGGCGAAGAAAAAAAACCAGGGAAATTCCTGAGGACCTCATGGTGATAGTCTAGGGGTAGAAAACTATTCCTGTTTGGGAGAGGCTGTTCCCATCTTTGGCTTGCCTTGCTTACAAACCAGTGGATTTCAAAGCCCCAGAACATGGTTGGATGCACACAGCTCTAAGAGATGTATCTTTTTAAAATCCATCCCAGGGACAGCTGCAGGGCCCATTCAAAATGTTCTGAATTTATGAGTTCTCTGAAACAGAGACAATCCCACCAAAGCAGCAGCTATGCAAAATAGCTCCAGGGAAAAACTCCTGGTCTTGACCACCATTTGAGATCTTCAGTCCAAAAATCTTGAGGGTGCTGTGCACCTGGTCCACATTTGGGTCCACACTAGGGTGGGAAGAGTCCTGGTTGCTGTGGCAATTTGTTCTTCAAGCAGCCACTTACTCAGTCTTGCTCCCAGCACTGAGCAATGCTCTGCTTCCATAAATCTAGATTTTTGTTGGAAAGAGAGTAATGTGGGGGGAGAAAGGTGGTGCTGGTGAAGAGATATAAAGTACAGCTGGGCGGATTAGGCTGCAAAGGAATTAGGGACTTAATGATGCTTTAGCAGCTTGAAATCTGCCAGTCCAGAGATGAAACTTCTAAGACGCTCTTGGCAAGCACTGGGAAAAGGCATCCTGTCGAGCCAATGCCATCTGCTGGAGACAGCGCTTGGACACCAAGATTTATGGCACCAGCTAAATTCATGGTTTTTAGTAGTCCTTGTACCCAAAATCCCTCTTCTGAAGCTTGAAAACTTGAGCCCATGTCCAGCAGGGCAGAGACCTCAGGAAACCACAAGCACAGCCCCTCTGCCATCCCCAGGAATGTTTTGTTTCTCCCAGGTTCCCTGTCTCCTTTCTTCCATTTGCCTTATCTGCCAGGTAATTATCCTTCCAGAGGTAATTGCTGCAGGAGCCATATGGGATCCATAAGTTGATAATGCTGGGGGATTTTTTACAAAGAATCATAAGACCTGTACATTATTGTTGTTGATATTGGCATGATTATCACTGGTGTAAAAGAAGCCAAAATTGCCAAAATAGGTTGCAGAAATGGTTATAGCAGCAGAGACATGAAGACAAAGTTATAATCTCTGAAGTCTTAAGGGTTTTTAATTGAGAGGAAATCATATGTTCGCAAGCTTAAATGAGAGAGTTACAGAATAAACCCAAACCTAAAGGGAAGGAAGGAGGAGGGAAGGGAAACTTCAGTGTGGAGACCACCCCACTGGGATTTGGGAAGCAGCCGATGACAATGCGGCAGATCCGGGGGGGCTCAGCACTTCCCTGTGTGTGTACATGGTGCTTATCTAATAAGCCATTTCTTGAGCTCCAGTGATACTGCTACTTATATCATAAATTCAATGATCTTCACTTCACTGGCCATTAATCTGCTTCTTTTCCTGACAATTTTATACTCCTTTGATAAACTGTTTGTCTAACTGCATGGAAGAAACAATGTCAAGAGCTGTACCTTAGGCGTTCGCCCAGCTAATGAAGAAAATCCATCACAAGGAGAGTTTATCTATTGCTTTTCTGGATGTAAATAAAACATCAGGCTAATTTACTTCCATTAATCTCAAAGACTGTTGCTACAACAATAGCCTTATGTCAGAGCAGACCTTTTTTCCCCTTTTTCGCATAAATATTTAAGTAAGTACTGAAAGCATAAATAAATTGCTTTCTAAAAGCCAGATTATTTTTATATCCAGAGATTTAACAATGAATTTGGATTTACTTGCTAGCTCTTGCCTTTTAGGCAGCAGTCAGCCCACACTTCCCCTGTGTGGCACAGGGATGCTTGGGTGGGTTTTGCAGAGCACCCTGTGGGGTGTCTGAGGGGCACCTGTCACAACCCACCCTTTTTGGGTGAGGGGAAGGAAGCACAAGGGTGGGTCAACATCTCACTCCCGAGTGCCACCCCACTGGTGTCACCCCTGGCCATTGGGAAGGTTCAATGTGTGCTGGGGCTGCATAAAAGACTACTTAGTGTCCTGTGTCCAGCTTAAGATGTGGTCCTTAAATGCAGCGAATGGGCATTTAGTTTACGGAGGGTGAGAGCAGCGAAGCACTGGAGCAGGCTGCTGGGGGTGCCCGGGGATCACCATCTGCGGGGGTTAAGATCAGGCTGAACGGGAGCAGTGGCACAGACCGTGTTTGCATGAGTGAGTGCCTGGCCCCTGCCTTCCCACCCCCAACCCTGTTTTCTGCCAGCTGCAGGGCTGTGCCCAGCCAGAGAGCTGTTAAACATGGATCATGTCACTCGCATCACTGCGGAATGAAGCAGCTCCCTCCTGCTGATGGTCCGTGGAGGTGCGTGCCCATGCTCCCAAATGCTGTTCTCAGAGCACATTCCAAGGTGCCAAGAGTGAGCAGGAGGGTACTGCAGGGATTCCCCCAGTCAAGGAGCCCTTATCTCTCCACTGCTCTTTCCCTTTCTTAGCTGTTGCTACTGCTTTCTTAAAGACAAAACTATCCTGCAGCCAGCTTGGACCATCTTTTTTTGTGACCGCACCCTAACACGATGTGTGATGATGTGCAGTAAAATTTGGTCAAACAGCATTCCTGCACAGATGAAATGTAATTTGTCAAGCATGGCCCCACACGAATGTTTATAACTATCAAGTAATTATAACCATAAAAGTAAGTTTGTAATGGGAAATACAACACGTTGGTAGCTGGAGTAAACCAAACCCAATACGACATGGTAAAGGCTGATGCAAGCAGTCCACAGGATTCCTCTGAACAGCCATGACTGCAATTCAGAGCCTCTGCTGGCTACATAGGCAAGCCCATGGAAAAACAGACTAATTAGAGAAGATTAATGATCAGTCTCAGCAAGATCTTGGCTTTTGCTTCTCTCATTTATCCATACATGGCTCTCTGTTAGATCATGAGGGATTTTTATTCACATGTATAACTGCTTACAGATGTTCCCACATGTGTTTAGCCAGCAAACTCACATTACAACTAAAGAAATGCAAAAAAAACCAAAACACACTACCTTGGGCAATGTTAAGGTCAAGCAGATGCAACCAGAGGCAAGGCAAAAGCTGCTGGTCCAGCTCAGCAGTGTCCACAGCTTTGGCCACTACACAGAGCCCCCACCTGTCTCTTGATTCTTGCTGAGAACTTGGCTTACATGGGATGAAAACGTCTCCTTTAATGAAATTTCTCACTTTAATGAGAAAAAGAAAGACTGACTGATGCTGCACATCATAACTAATTCTCTTGTAACCTCAGTTTTCCCCAGCATATTTTCTGGATTTAATTATGTTATATTTAGTATCCTTTACTCTTACACAGCCACGCCTGAGTTTGGCTTTTCATAGGACCCAGGATGAGTTATTTTGTTCTCTTTTAAGCTTACAAGCTAAGCTCACCTCCCAGTAATAAATCCCCGTGATTCAGGCTTTAGCAGGGTTTCCATGACTGTCATCCATCTCATGGTACAGCAAATGGGGTGATAATTCACAGGGTGATAGAATGCTGGGAGAAAGGCTCTCCCTGGTTAATTGGAGGGCAGGTCTCCAGGAACAGGCTGATGGCACTTTGGATGCTGCTGTGCCTGTGATGCTGAGTGTTGATGCTCCTTGAGAGCACTCATGCTTGCTTGTTGATTCATGTCACCTGCGCCTCACTTCATCCTCTCTTCAGCAAGAGGGAAAAGGGGAAAAGAGGTAATTGCCTGTGCTTATCAGCATGGGTGTTAAAGCATTCCCTTGCAGGCTCTCAAACTGACATAGTTCTGAGAAGGATGGAGCAGAGAAGGTATCCATACCCAGCTTTTCCTCTCCCACTGCATGGGTGGCCATGTTCTCCAAAGCTATTGCAATGGGACAGCTGCAGCATGGTGCATCTGGGTACCCATGCCAGTCTCACTGAGACTTTCCAAAGGCAAGTGAATTGGAGCACCTGAAGCATGGATGCTCTGCCTGTAAAACTGGAGAAATGGAGGCCTTTAAAAAGCCTTCTGGTGGCAAACCATAAGCCCACAGGACAGGAACTGACTGCTCCAGGCATGCCTCAGCTGGGAAACACACTGTGGGGAATGATGGAGCCCATCCCTGCATCTTTTTTCCTCCTGTTCATTTTGATTTTCAATTATCTCTCAGCCCTGACACTTGAGGACCTGCCTAGCTGGGATGCTGCTGTGCTTCATCAGAATGGGCTGCTGGACAAGAGCCTGAGGGGTGACAGGAACAGGATGGACTCTGCCAGAGGTGCCAGCATGCTCAGAAAGCATTTTGCATTAGACTGCCTTCTGCTAAAATAGCCTGGCATTTTTGTTGAAACATATTTCTGCAAGCCTGGGGAAGAGTTACATGCAGTCATGCCCAAGAGAGCAGCCAAGAGTGTTTTTCAGAAGTGGGGTAATTTTGCCTTTAATCCCCTGACAGTGAAGGTAAAGAGTGAAGGAGAGATTTAAATCTTCAAATCCAACATTGAGAGCATTGGCAGAAGCCCAGGCCCACCAAGGCATATGCATGAATCATGGCACATGCCACACAGCACATGCCTCTCACTGGGGATGGTACCATAGGCTATGTGAGGGCAGCTGCTGCCCAGTGCTGCTGAGCTCCAAGGTCCTGCCTAGTCTCAGCTTCAGGCAGTGGCTCACACTCACTCACAGGCATACATCACCTCTTCTGCAGGGGGCAAGGCAGAGTTCAGCTCTAGTGTCTTGTCTTTGTTTAATCCACTTAGAAAGCTCCCCCTGCTTTTCCCCTGCTTCTCTGTCTGGGATGTTTTGGAAATAGTGAAGGCATCGTCAAAAAGCCCAGTACAAGTCATGGAAAGGCTGCCAGTGACTTCTTCCACTGCTTCTTTAACTCTTTCCAGGGTCCCTGTCAACTGTTCCACTGTCCAAGCCTCCAGTTTTCATAGTTGCTCTGTGTGTGTTTGTGTGAGTAAAGGTACCCAAAAAAACCTCATGGATGTGCCCTTTCTTTGAAAATCCACTCTGAGATGGCTAACAGTCATAACTTGACCACTGCTGCCTTTCTCAAGCAGTTATGGGTGGTCTTAGGAGACATCTCCCCATCTTTTCTACTCCCTATGATTCCATCTGCTTCTCCAGATCATCTTACAAGATGAGGGGAAACACCTTGTGGAGAACCAGCACCAGCATAGAGCCTCATAACATCCATGGCTGCTGGGATGTGCAAGGCAGGCCGTGTGAGCCAGCTGGAGGTCAGTTCAGCGCGGTGAGTCCTCAAACACCGTCAGGTTGTGCTCTTGGATGTGGCGCAGCAGGATCTGTGCCCTCCTGTCAATGGTCTGGAGCAGGGGTCTCAGCCCCTCAGCACCACCCTGGCTCTCCCAGAGCTCCCGGTCCAGGCGCAGGGACCGCTGCAGCAGGCTCTGCAATCTGCCCGACCGCAGCGTGGCCACCGCCGCTGCCGGGAAGCTGCAGTGGGGGAGGAAGAGACAGGGAGGGAAGGGGTTATCCAGGGAAGGCTGAGCAGAGAGGAAGGGAGCAGCTGCACATCTACCCAGAGAAACCCAGGATGAGGAGCCTTCTGCTTAAAACTCTACCCACAGTGAGCATGCAGGATAGCTCCATCAGAGAGACACCCAAACAAATTCCAAATCAAGAGGCTTCTAGCATGCCAAAATGCCTCATGGGCAATGGCGCAAGAAATGCTGAAATACCTGATTATTCATTATTTTTGTGCAGCTGCCAATTAAAGAGGGGAAATAGGCTTTGGAGCCTGCCATCAGCAACCCAGTGTGGAATAAAGAGTTAGTTTCAGGGCAGGGGCACATGGGATGTATTTGTGAGCCTAGCCACCCACCCTGTTCTGGGTGGGAGATGGTCCTGATTCAGAAGGATGTCCCATCAGGGAGACCAGGAGCAGCGAGAAGGTGAGCACACACAGGGCTCCTGGATATCAGCATGTGCACATTTCTACCTGTCTATGCCTTGCAGGAGCCTGAAGTTGAGCTTCTCCTCAGGGTGCTGTGGCCTGCCCGCGTTGTCGATGAACACCAGGCGGGACGGAGCACTCCTCCGGACCTGCCAGCAGGATGGGAAGGAGAAGTTCACTCAGTGCAGAGTCACCAGTGTGGGGGCTTAGGTTACTTTTTAATGCAGTGAGAAAGCCTGAGAGTATTTTATTTTGGGGAAAGCATATGCCAATGTCTATGTTCCTCCATGCCCGGGCATACCTCCCACCAGGGACCTAGCACCACCATGGGACCTATATTCCCTTTGCTACCACCTCAGCCCTACAAGTACCTCCCAGGCACCTCCATGTTAGCCCCAGAGCAGCCCTTGGACATCAGGGAGGCATACCAGGATGTGGACCAGGACCAGCTCTGCTGGATTCCGGCACTTCTCGTGGAGCATCTCCTCCACACAGGGCTCAGAGGGATCAGGCTGAAACCCACAGCAATAGCGGTCCAGGCGGTCATGAACCTGCAGGAGACATTTGGGGACCTTTGCAGGGACATGTGTCTGGGATGGGGAGGTCCTGTTTTGAGCTGTTCTTGTACAGGGGAAAAGAAAACATTTCTAGGGATCCTCAAGAGATGTGCAATGGAAAAACTGCATACACTGGTGAATGAGAGGAATGTAGGCACAAACCCCTCTGCCATGAAGAAGGTGATGACAACGGTGATGGTGACAGGTTTTTCTGATGGAGTTCAGATACCTGGTACCTCCACATTCCATATCTGCACAGAGCAAAGGGGTTGTGCTTCCAGCTGAAATGAAGACGTACACAATAATAAATGAATTTAAAAAATAACAAAGCACCCAAGGAAACCTAGAGTCTGAAACCTTAAAAATAATTTCTTTTTCCGAGTCCTGGTGCTCTGTATGATGGTTTCATCTGGTTCCTCTCACATATGCAACCTTTCATCCATCCCTATGGTAACCTGAGCAGCTCTCAATGGAAAGATGAATGGAAAAGTATTGGCAAGGGAAAAAGCGGTCTGTGCATATGCAGAGCATGCCTGACATTTAAGTTGGGCCACGGTGACTTGTTTTAGCTACATTTGTGTTTAATCATTTGCAGGTGCTGCTAAGGCTCCATGTCGTTCAGGCTGTCAAACCTCCTGCTTCCCATCCCAGTTCCCTGCAGAAACTCTGGAGCTTCTTGACAACTTCCAATGTTTCAACCACACCCTTGGAGGAATGAAGGGTTTTGTTTAAAAAAAAAAGGGACATAAAACTGTCAGACCCGACCTCAGTATTTATGGGGCTTCCTCAGCTTTGTCAGAAGCAGCTGGTACATCCTCTGGGGTGATTTGTGGGGCAGGCAGGACCTCGTTGGCTGTCAACAGACCTCCCCATGGCTGTGTGTTGACATGACCCTCTAGGGGAGCTGCCTCACCTCATCCAGCTCTCAAGGCCTGTTTACAAAAAAGCCCCATATGTATATATGCTCTTATAAATATATGTGAAATAGATATAAATATATATAAAATTCAAAATAAATATATTTTCTTGTTGCAGCATGAAAATGTCTGACTCACTGATTTGCTTGGCATTGCTGGTGCCAGCCCAGGAGGCAGGCTTGGGCTGCAGAGAGGCTCCTGGAGCCACTGGGAGGGCTGGACCAGATCTCAGGTGATCCAGAAGGGATCTACAGGTGACAACAAGACAAAAGCCAAGTGACCCACTGAGGCTGCCTATTCCCTTCACCCTGGTAATTAGCACAAATTACCAGTTACAGGCTGTGCTTTAACACAGAGTTCAGTCTGAACCCAAACACTGACCAAGTACTGGAGAAGATGCTGCAGGGAAACACGAACTGTGATCTCCATTCCATTAATTCCATTTGAGAAGAAGGATTAGTCCCACACTGGAGCCTCTTAAACCTCTCTGTTTTCTGAGATTTAATGAAGAACTCAGGTCAATATTTCTCCATTGGGAGACACTCCAGTTAAAAAAGTGCTTGAGCATCTTGTCACAAAACACATGGAAACAGAACAAAGTATCACATTTCCTCCACACATCTCCTCAGTCTGCCTACTGTAGAGCTCAGCACGCCAGTTTCTTTCACCTGCTATGTTATTTTGCAGGCTGCACAGAAGGTGAAGGCAACCTGAGAGAAATTACAGAGACATTAAATAGGCTCAGCACTCCACTCGCCCGCCCAGGAGCACCTGTGAAACCAAGGTGGATTGGTGCTGAACCCTCAGAGGTGTGAGGTGGAGGCAGATCTGGTGTCCAAGTGGAGTCCCAGGAGAGGGACCAGATGGCTGTGGAGAGGCTGAGAGCGCCCTGACATGCTGACAAGCCCTCTCTTCCCCGGCCCTCCCCTGATTTTTTTGGTATTAATTTCTTGTTTCCAGAGTCTAAACATCTGTAATTCATGGGAATGGTGGTATTATTGCTAGAACCCAAATACATGAGCCACACCTCCTATCTAAGCCCAAACACTACAAGAAGCTCACTTTCAGCCCCTCTTACTCCCATCCTGGGGCATCTCCTTCCATCTGATAGGTTTTTCCAGTTATGATTCAGCCTGGGATGGCTTCTCCTAGGGGAAATTTCCTTGCTCTCCCCCTGGCTGGGAAGAGGGTGTCCCAGGGCAGGATGTGGCTGCAGAGTTGATTTGGTTTTGGTCCTCTTTAAAGTTCTGGACAAAGCCATCAGCAGCTGCCCCTTTTCTACCAGGCTTGGCATTTTGCCCCCACTAAAACTTTGCACATAGTGAGGGGTTTACTTATGGCAAATACCAAGAGAAATAAACATAGAAGCCAAATTTTAAGAGAAATTTAAGAAAACTACCAAGATTTCAATGTCAATGTACAAAAGGGCTCAAATCTCACAATTTCTCCTTTCCTAGCAAAGGTGTGAGATGCTAAAGCCATTTCTGAAAGATGCTACTCCACTTGTACAATATCCTGCAGACTCTTTACCTTTATGTGACTTTTCTGCATGGGAGGATTCCATTAGAATTATTGAGGAGAACCTGTGGATTGCCCTTGAATTTATCATTGCACTGCTTCAGCCCTTGAGGAGGAACTCTCCTTAGAGCTAGATACTTTCTCCTGCAGCCTTGGCCTTTCCACTGCACTCAGTGGTATTTTGGCCTGGGGAAGGGGATTGGTTAATCTTCTCATTTCTCTGGTTGTTTCAGCTAAAATATTTTCAAGCCCAGCCAGAACTGCTCCACCTCTTCCAGGCATAGTTGTAAAAAAAAGAGAAAGAATAAAGAAAACATATTTTAGTATTTTAGTAGTTTGGGTTTTTTCTTTCTTCCCTTCTTTCTTTTTTTTTTTTTTTTTTTTTTTTTGTATTAATACTTATCCTTTCAGGCAGTGTTCTCTTGTCTGATAACCAGTCCCCAGGTGCCTAAACAGGCTTTCTTTTTCTCCACAGAAATCACTTCTGCCTCCTCACAGCTGCCCTCCAAGACCTGATAACTCTCTGAAATACCGTTGTAATCCCTTGTAGCAGCAGGGTGTGATTTTCCAGACAGAAGATTAAGTGCTATTAATGCCGAGGAGGAGGAAGGCAGTGCTGTCCAAAGCAGGGCTCCTTATTTCCAGTGTGAGCAGCACATCCCTGAGTTTGGATGTGATGGGGCTGATGCAAGACATGCTACTTTATCCCTAGGGATGCCCTAGGGATGTCTCAAGCCTCTGCCAGCACAAAATGAACAGCAGAAAGCTCACCCACACGAGGACAGACTCACCACAACCTGCCTATGTTTCTCCTGCAAGTCCCAAACATGGACCATACTCAGGCCAAAGTGCTTCTGCACAAAGTTCTGCTGCTGCCCATCGGCTGATGAGTGAAAATACATCCCAAGAAACCACAGCCTATGTGACCCCACAGAGCAGGAGACCATGGTCAGACAATACAGGTGCAGGTGCAGGGGAACCCAGGTGCCACAGCTGACAGAACAGGTGGCCTCAATCACCACAGCCCTACCTGGAGAAGAAAGTCAAAGAGGGCCAGGCGGCTCCACTCGCTGTGTGGGATGCTGGAGCAGGGAGCATCCCTGGCCAGCAGCATTGGCCTGTGGGGCTGCAGCATCTCCTGGTACTGCAGCCATCCCAGGGCACAGGAGTTCTGGTCATTGTTGGCATCCTCCAGGTGCTGGAGGTCAGGAGCCCACCAGATGATGGGGCGCAGGGCGCCATTGGTGTAGCTGTAGGGCAGCAGGCGGCTGCTGAAGCGCCGGGCCACGGCGGGCAGGCTGCGGTTCAGCCCCAGCACCCTGTCCAGGTGGAAGGCCAGCACCTCGTACAGGTCCCCAGGGCGCTTGATGAGCCCACAGCGCCCATCCTGGCAGTCTCCTTCTGGGCTGGCTGTCAAGACATCCGCCTTGGCATCTCCCTCGGCATCCCCCTCGGCACGCAGCCTCACTCGCATGATTTGCCCGTGGGCAGGGACACGAGTTTTGGAGACCACCTGCCCACTGGACAGCAGCCACATCTTCTGCAGGTCGTCAGCAGAGAGCCATGGGGCAGTGTCCCTCTCCATCCGCTGCCTCCTGCTCCGGCCAGGGGCCTGCTCCTGCTGCAGGCGAGTGCGGGGCATGGGGAGCCTTTCTCTGTAGGCTTGTCCTCCAGACAGGGGAGCAGCCACCTCCCTCGGGGGTTCAGGGGGGGACGAGGCCGGCAGCGGGAGCAGGGAGTGCTCCGGGGCTGGAGGCAGGTGGATGAGAGCCAGCAGGGCCAGGGCCAGCAGCACCCCCACAGCCGCTGGGGCTGGGGGCTTCATCCCCGTCCGTCGCCATGGTCGCTGGGCCTGCGGGGACAGAAGGGTGGAATGATGCTGGAGTGTTACTGCGGGCAGAGTCCTGGCAGGGTTTGCCCTAGAGGAGCAGCCTCTCTGCTTGTGTGATCCCTGCAAGAGGCATTCCACAAGCACTCGCTGCCTCCGCAGCTCTGCAGCAGGAGGGCGATTGCTGGTGCCATGATTTGTGCCAGAAATCAGCTGCAGTCCCTTCACAAACAAATCAGAGCAAGGGCTCACTCCCCACACAGAGGCCGCCATATCTGCAGCGCTGAGGTACAGGATGACCTTATGGGCAATGAATTTTATGTGGTCAAATATTTAGCTTTCAAGACTCAAGAAATGAAGAAGAAAAGAAAAAAAGAAGACCAAACCAGAGCGAATTCTTGTCTAGATGTGAACACTTTCCAGTTCCTAAGAGGTTTTCTTTTTCAGACCTTACTCTGGACACCCCCACTATTCTGGTTGCACACTGAACCCATAAGTTGGATATCTCAATGTGCGCTGGAGCTCTGCCCATCTGCTGCTGTATCCAGCAAAAGCAAGGCAGCTCCAGGTGTCAGTGAGGACCTGTGACTGGCTATGTTTTTATAAAATAGGGTGCAAACTCCTGGAGGTCTGGAACCCCTCTCCTATGAAGACAGGCTGAGAGAACTGGGGTTGTTGTTCAGATTGGAGAAGTGAAGGCTCTAGGGAGAGCTTACAGAACCTTCCTGTGCCCAAAGGGGCCTACAAGAGAGCCGGAGAGGGATTTTTTACAAGGATGTGGCGTGACAGGACAAGGAAAAAGGACTTTAAACTGAAAGAGACGTTTAGATTAGATATTAGGAAAAGATTCTTAACTGTGAGAGTATTGAGGCATTGGAACAGGTTGTTCAGTTAAGCTGTGGAGGCCCCATCCCTGCAGTGTTCAAGGCCAGATAGGATAAAATTCAGAGCAACCTAGTCTAATGGAAAGTGTCCTTGCCCATGACAGGTGGGTTCAAATTAGACATCTTTAAGGTTCCCTCCAACCCAAAACCTTCTATGAGTCCATGATACAATCTATGCTATATGAGAATCCTAAAATATTCTGATTCCCAGCACTAAGGAACTGCCTTTAAACAGCTGGGGCTGCCCTAAGCATGGGACATTCCCATTTAGGCTGAGGTAGAGGGCAGTGGTGGGGCAGCACTGTGACATTCTCCAAGCCAATTCAGTTCCCAGACCGTGTTGCACCCATGCCTCATTCACTCAGGTTTGGGCAGCTTCACACACTTCAGGAGGCTGCAGCCACAAAAAGCATCTTGGCACCGTTTCTCTGCTTTCAACAGGCATTTCCAAGCAGCTCAAACCCACATTGGAAGTCAAGGCGATGGTCAAGTAGATACTTTTTTTCCAATTATTTATTTTGGAAGCATGAGCATATCCATGGCAGGCACAGCAGGACAATATATTGCCAAAGAAGGGATAAGAGACTGTTTATAAGAGGAGAAGCTTGAAAAAAAAGAGCTAAAAAGCTGGGGAGGTGTGAGCCAGCAGCCAGAATAACTTCCAGAAAGCAGCTGGGCAAGCAAAAGCATTTCCAGCCATGGGGCTTTTAGGACCATAGGCTCCCACTGACCACAGGGACCTACCAGCAGCACAACTCCTGCCCCACGAGCAGCTGCCCCAGGCGACCCCAGTGCATGAGCTTATAAGCTGACACAGTACTATCCTAAAATCCATCGGGTTTCATGTCCTCAGCTTGGGGAGACTGTTTCAGACAGCCCCCTGGTGAGGAGCCACATCCCTTGCAAAGGCACTGCATCAGCTGAGGTGGGTAAGAGGAGCCACTGACCCACTGGCCTCAACCCTAGAGGTGTTCCATCCATGCCTCCCTTTCAAGAGCAGATTTAATGCAGTTTATAAGAGCTCTTGATGGTGCACTTGGAGTGATTCAGCTTTATAGCTCTCACTTAATTGCTTCTCTCCCAGAAATACAATGTAGTGCATCAAAATATATCTGCTGGGATGAATCCTTTTTTCAGGCAGGGTTTACACCAGCCTCTGCCTGGAACCAGGAGCTGTCTGGTACATGGCTTTGGGACCTGCTGGGGGACCCCTGCTTTATCTATTCCCAGAGCAGAAAGGACCTAGTCCAGGGTGAGACTGTCCAGAGAGGGATGTCCTGTCCTAAATCACCAGCAGGATCATTCAAGTCTTGGCATTAGCTGTCCCAGGCATCAAACTACATGGCTAAATCATTGTCTTCGGTGCCTTTCTGGGGAGGGAATGAGCATGAGCACCCCTAAGCACCCTGAGGGGCAGCAGGACTTCTGCAAGGGACTGGCTGTGATGACTCCCCAGCTCTCTCCCACTTGGATGGGATAATGATTTGCTGTGGAACCACAGCCAACATCAAGTGGTACAGGCAACATTCAAACTCAGCTACTCAAAACCTTCATGCCTTGGATTTCAAGCAAATTCTGCAGAGTGCAGACATACAGTCTTTCCCATACATCTGCAATCCATGTCTGACCTCCTGAGCAAGAGTTTAGGGGAGGTGCAATGTCTAAATCCTAGTTTAACCATAGTAAAATAACTCTGTGGCATATAAAGGGCTGATCCTGGTATCCTGATACCCACATTCCTTTCAAATCGTCACTTTAAGTGCCTCACAATCTGTTCCTCTGGCCTCAAAGTATGCTGAATTAATAGCAGTGATATCTATGGAATCAATCCCAAAGGATAGGGCTAAGTGTAAATCTCAGTGCATCCAGCTCTTGCATCCAGCCAAGTCCTTTCCCAATCTGTGCTTTCCTGGGCACCTCCCCTGTCCCACCCTTCTGCAGAGACACATCTCTCTCCATCCCACTCTCACCAAAACCCCCTGTAACCCTTTTCTTCAGCACAGAGGATTTTCAGAGGATTGTTTTTGTTATCCAGCTGATAATAACCCTCTGGTTGCTTATACCATCTCTGGGTATCTAAAAAGCCTGTCTGACAAAACTTCCAGTATCCTGGGGGGAGAATGCATGTGGGAGCCACATGGAGAACCTTCAAAACACTGCAGGAAAAGTCCTTTTTAACCACGGCCGGAGAACAGAGTATGCCAAATGGATGGCAACAATTGCTGGGTTTTTAATGTTGAGTCAGTTTACAGTCCAAGTGGTTAAGGAATCATTATTGTCCAAACCCACTTTGTCTTCCTTGTCATGAGCTCGGGTTTGGGCACCACAAGTTAGAGCCTCAGCCTGAACTTGAAACCCTGGGCTGTGAAGTTGGGCAAGGGCCAGTGCAGGCTCCCATGCCCAGTGCTGGTCAGGGTTTCCCCACCACATTAACAACAAAAAGAAACAAAAAATATGCAAGTACAGTCTATGTGTTATTTCTGGCGGTTGATATTGCAAATTTAATAATAACCTAGGTGATAAAACATTGCAGAAATAATACTGTATTTACAAGCCCTGGGTAAATACTTTTCCAAAGAGTCTTTCTCTGAGCCCATGCTGTAAAAAAATGCTGCAGTTGAAGCTATGGCTTCGATTCAGCCCGAAATGCAAACCATACGTACAGCTCTGCTTTGCCAGGCTGACATACTGACAGTACAGCATGTCTTTGCCAGAAATTAGGTCCTTTTCCCAGCAGGCAAAATCCATAAAAAGGCTTAAGAGAGGTACTGCTTGTTCCAGGATGCCAATAAATAAATAATATATATTCTCACTCATCAGAGGGACATACAGCACAGTCCAGGCTCTGAAGGCACAGTGGAGAGCTGTGCAGCTTTGATGCTAGGAGATAAAATTTTCTAAGTCTAGTTAGGGGTGAGGCGGGGGAGGGTTATCCTTGACATTGTATTCCCAGGATGCTTGAACCTTGGCAGAATTTGAAGCAGAGAAGCCTGTTTTCAATTTCTTTTCAAAGTGCATCAAATTGGCTTTGTCGAGCTTGAAAGAAAAGAAAAACAAACCCCAAACTTCATTATCCAAGAATGTAAGAAACAGCCCTGAGACTAGAAAGATGCCACGGAAATACGTGGCTGTTGAAAACTGGATTGATTCCTACTTTCCTCTGGCATTCAAATGAGTCCTCTTGACCCTGCACCAGCACTGCAAGACTCCTTCATCAGTAAATCCCACTGTCCCAAAGAGGTGCCCAAAGAAGCCAGGATGGCTCAGCCATGGCCATGTCACTCTTGGCCACCTGCCTGCTCTAGACTCCCAAGCTCATAGGACTTTGCCAAAGGCACCCTGCCGATGAGCAGGTTAAAGGCAGGCCCGTGCATTTCTCGGGGTGCACACTGAGCAGGGTGCATTCTGCACGGGGGGCGCGACACACAGGGCTGTGCTCACCCACCCAGCTCCGTGCTCGCTGCCCGCCCAATGAACCGCAAACCGCCTGGGCAGCAGGAGGTGCAGCCTGCCGTGACCAATTTTAACAAAGACTGCTTGAAAAAACAAGTGGGAAACCTCCTCTGCCTGCCCCCCCCACCTCTGGGAATGTCTCCAGAGCCTTGCACCCGCACATGGTGTTTGCAGCAGCTCCCGATGCAATGGGGGAGCGGGTGTGTCAGTCAGATCTGGGATTGGATCAGCCTCTTCTTTTTCATATTGTGCAAGAGGCTTTCTTGGTTTGTTAAGGTCATGGCACATGGGCTGGAGACACATAACCATGCTGAGGACATGGAAAGAGACAAAACCTCTCTGTCTCTGGAGTGACTCTGGGCAAGTCTGGGCAGAAGGAAATGCTTGGCAGCCTCCGTCGCCCATCATTCAAGCGCCTAAGTGCCTTCCTATATTATCCTGCTCAGGGAAGATAGATGGCTCACAAAGTGGGAATTGACTAAAGACAGCTATTAAATTATGACTGCCAGTCCCAAAGGTGGCTCTGGCTCAGAGAGGCTCCCCAGGAGGGCAGGTCTGCTGTGTTCCCCACAGCTTCACCAACACTCACCTGCACCCACATCACCATGGGGCATGAAGAATAAGACAGCCCTTCATCTGGCCTCATGATCCATCAAAGTGGCTGCAATTCCTAGCAGACCCACACCAGCTTTGTTTCTGGGTTTTTTCCTCCAGAGATGAACGTTTTTATCCTCAAAAATGGTCTTCCAGAGGGGAGAACCATGACCCCACTATATTTTGGCACTCTGCAGACACCCTGAAGACCATCTTGCTCGGCTCCAGGACAGGGATGTGGCAGGTGGGCCTTGCCTGTCTGCTCAAGATGCTCCTCCAGCCCCACTTCCACACAAGTGGCTTGGGAAACTCAAGCCAGGCACTGAGAAGGTGGGAAAGGGTACTGCTCCCACAAAGCCTTTGAAATGGAGTCTCTGCAAACATTGGGTCACATGAAGCTGGGGAGACGGAAATGTGACACATCAACACACGGTGCCAGGTCCTTCCCTGCAGAGTCAGCAAAGTACTCAGAGCTGGCACACAAACCTCCCCACCAACATGTCCAAAACCAAACCAGAAAATGACCGAGCTAAATTGCCTGGGATGAAACCTTAAAACATGCTGTAATTTGCTAAATTTCAGACAGCCTGCAAAGTTTCTGGGATCGTTTATAGCCTAAGTGCAAGACAAGCGTGCTTTGCACTAGCAGAGGGCAGCGGTCAGGCAGCAGCATAAACGAATGAAACAGTCTTGGCACTGATCAGTCGGAGCACTGACTTCAAAAGGATGGTGCCAACATACCTTCTTTAACTTCTCAAATAATGTTGCCTTCACAGCTCTTCCCAGTTATCACTACAGCCTTGGAGTACCAAATTATAAAAACCTGGAAACCTTCGAGCTACACAGCTTCTCTGTAGTAATAACCTGGTGTGTCCTTGGCTCCAGGCCCTGCATCAGCTCCTGGAGCTTTTTGCTTCCCAGGGATGAAATGTCCTATTTTTTGCTCTAAACCTCTCACCCAGACTGTTTCTCGGTTTTGGGAGGCTCCTTGCCCTGGAGGTTCTTCTCTGCACAGCCACAGGCTGAGCACAGCCCCTTCTCACACATCCATCATCCAAAGGACCATTTTTAATAAAACCTTCAGCCATAGTTGTAAACTGCTCTGTTTAACAGTGCTATTCCCATTGCACTGTCTGCTCCCAGCTGAGTTATGCACCAAAGTACAGCAGAAAAACAGGCTTGTAAACCCCCTGCCCTCTCCAGGAGCAGCTTACAAGAGTGGCAAGACTCCCAGCATCCCAAATGCCCTGTTCAGTATCTCTGAAGAAGGAAGACCTGGAGCAGAAGAGAGAGGACACACACCTTGAAGGAAACAGATGGGCAGCACCTGGCTGGAGGGACATCATACCATGGGGAGCAGCTGGTGCAGTTAAAGTCAGGGCTGTTGCTTGGGGGGACCTAGAGGGGACACACACCTTGTCCTGCACCTAGCGTGGACTAAAGGCTTGCAGGGTACCAGCAGGGACTTGCTTATCCTATGATGACACTACCCTTACCCCAAAATTATGTGATTTTCACTAAGCAAAAGGAAAGATTCATAATCCTCCTCACTCCCACTGTGTAAATCTCAGCTTGCAGACAGTTAATATTCAGCTCTCTGTGGGATGGACAAGGAGTTTTTCATCCTGGTGGTATGTACAGTGCAGCTCAGGACCACTCTCGTTTAATCCCAGAAGTCAACACGAAGCACCACAAAAATAAACAGTCTTCAGGATGCCACACTTCTTCTGCTTAAAACTAAAAGCTTTCAGATGCCTTATCTTTCTCCTATTTAAGTTCAGAGTCAGGACTTTTACTGCAGACTCTTGCACCTAGCCGGATCTTCTACTTCTTGGAGACACATCTCCCAAGAGATTGATGGCAGTCTTTCAGGACACATCACTGAGATGCACAGGTCTGTTTTGCATGTGCAAACAGCTCCCTTACTTTACACCACTGATTTCAAAAGTAGCATCAACCTGCACTCAAACCATCCAGATCACCGAGGACCTGAAACAGCATTCCGTGTTCATAGGAGACAGTGAGGACCTGGGCAGCCCTGCTATCCTCACGGGACAAAGGAGGTCCTCCCCATCTTCCCTCCTCTCCCTCTGCTCATTCCCCTAACTCTCACGCTTACATAAGAGCAGTACAACCTAGAAATTCCTGGCAGGGACGTCAAGGAGGGAAAGCAGCAGTTTTGGGAGGCTGTTGCTCCCTGACTCCACCACTGCCGTGCAGGCTCCTACCAGGTTTCCCTTTTCCCCCTCCCCTCGTCCCAGTTTCCCAGCCAGCCTGTTGCACTCAGCTCCGTAAGTTTTCAGAGCAGCTTTCCCATCTGCCTGCTGAACCAGCAAGTAGGGGGCCCCTTCCCCAGTGAAACAGATGTGGCTTGCCTTTGTGCAACATCTGCGCCTCACGCCCCGCTCATTTTGAACAGTCTTGCCTTTGTTTCTGAGGAGTTGTACAGGGGATGCTTTGGAGGAGGGCAGCAGCCTGTGGCCCGTGGGCTGGACTCCTTCCCTTCGAGTCCCACACACAAACTGCCTCCAACCCTGAGCTTCTTCTGGGGAAGAAGAATATGCTTTATTCCTGTGGCACTCTGGAACTGACAGCCCTGCTCCTCAGCAGGTTCCAGCCTCAGACCATAGCTTAGGAGCTGACTCCTTTGTGATTTCCAAACCCAGGGACATAAGAATTGGAATCTGGGAGCCATGAACCCCCTTCCTCACAACTCCCCTCACCCCAGTAGCTTCTCTTGCTGCACCTCTAGTCTGCTCACCAGCTCTGGTTTGGCATCCCCAGAGGGGCTGTGCTGCTGCAGCACCTCCACACATAACAGAGGTGCTAGAAAGCCATTTTCTTCTTGCAATGTGTTCTGGGCTGTATTTAATATGGGGAGGAATGCATTACAATAAAATCACATTTTATTTCCTCCTGCTCTTGATGAGTTTGCCAATACTGCTTGTGAGTGCCTGGAATGCTGCTAAAACTCACACATTTTGGCATTTGGCTCAGTTTTATTTATTTTATCAGGGGTCATGTTTTTCCTATATTTTGGGGAGGAGGGATTTTGATCCACTTATTTTCAGTTTTCATTTCTAACTGGTGGACCAGCACCAGGGAACAGGAATGCCTGCTTGGTGCCCAGTGGGGACTCACAAAACCCTCTTTGGGGTGTTGGCAAGGAAAAGCACTGGATTCCCTTGGAGTTTCAGTGGAGGTTGCGCAAATCAGACAGTTGGGTTTCCCTGAGCTGACTGTCAGGTTTTTCCCTTCCTGGAGAGCAGGAAAGTGCATTCGTGGGATTCCAAAGGGGAGGGAGAAGGAGGAGGACAGCGGGGCCTTTCAGCTCTGTGGGCTTTCTTCAAAACAGAATTGTTCATACCAGCCCTGGCCTCAGCTGCAGAAAGGTAACCCTATTTTCCTCCTGTTAAGCCATTACATCTGAAAGAGAAAAAAAAGGGGAAGAAAACTGTTTGCCACTCGGCTCTGAGTGCTGCCTGTGTCCTGCAGACCCCATCCTGGGCAAGGCCTGCAGGCAGCCACTCCCCAGCCCGCTTCTTCTATCAAAGTCCATGGGATGAGCAAGCAGACCAAACGTAGTACAAGTATTGGTGCATCCAGGCTCACAGAAAAGGGGCTTTTCCTTCAAGGCAAGGCAAGTAGCTGCACGTGGACAGAAGCTACTGAGGACTGGAAATGGAATTGAGGCATTTGAAATCTATGCCAGAGGATTAATACAGTGTAATCAGCCCCTCGTATTTAGACTGCCTCATACCAGGCAAACAACAGCAACTGGAAACTACTCGCTGGCAGATTTTGAAGCCAGAAGAAAGAAGATGTTTCTGTAATGCAGTCATCCCCCAGCGCTCTCTGCTGCAGCAGGTTGGGCATGTGCAGCAGCTGGATCCAACAAGAAGCCAGCTGCAAGCGTGCTCTCCATACCAACAGGGGAGCTTACAGCTGGCATCCCTCCGGCTTTCTGCAAGGGGTCACCCTCCTGGTGATTTTGAAAGGAGTCAAAAATCATCTTAACCATTTTGTTTGAGGTTTTGCTGAAATGAAGCAGCAAGATGATCAGCTGGGAGCATAGCCTGGATTTATTCCTCATGACCATCAGTGCCCTGCCTGCAGGTGCCCAGAACAAACCCAGATTATGGGCAAAATCAAAACAGTCAATGTAGAAGCTCACAAAGGGGAAAGGGCTGCAGAAGCAGACCTTCTTTTGCCAAGGTAAAATGGAAATCCTGGCAAAAAGTGAATACCCCACTCTCATGTGGGAGACCACACTAGGTACCTGGCTCAGGCTGAGCCTTTGAAAGGCTTCATAGTGAAGGCTTGTACAGAAAAATGTTACTGCAGACAAAAGGCTGGTATGGGGAGGCTTGCCTTGCTTTTCCCTTTAACAGGAAGGGCTTATCTCCAAACCCAAAATGGATAAGATGAGCCCCAGTCTTGTAATATTTTTCTGCAGCTGAAGTTCATTAATTAAGAAACCCAAAGCAGCCTATGCAAACTGGTGCAAACTGGATGGAAAGTGTGAAGCATGACACCAGTGTACCCTGTACACAAACACACACACACACACCACACACACACCAGTGAAGGCTAGCACAGCAGCATTGTCCCCAGAGATGCTCTGAGTCATCAGCATGCTCTCTAGGACATAAGAATGCTTCAGTGACACAAATGACCAGTTTCTGGCAGCAGCACCAGGAATCTCCTCAGCTCATCCATCAAAGGTTTGCAATCCCTGCCCAACACAAGCTTGGCAAGGGCTGAGGTGGTGAAGCAGGGAGAAAGGCCCCCCACCCCAGTGCAAACTCCCTACAATGACACCCTCCTGTCTCCTGGTGGGGCAGGGGTAATGGGGCATGGGGGGACCATCCCAGCTCAGTTGATGCGTGCTTGCTCGGATGGGTCTGCCAAGCGATGTTCCAAACTGGAGTACTAAAACTAGATGACATGAAACACCTCCCTAAGGTTTGGAACATGTTACAGATGTGGATAGACCTTCTGATGCTGGGGAAGCACAACATTTCTTGGGAGGGACGTGAAGTTTTCCCTTGCCAAATTGGCCGATTCTGTGGCTTTTTGATGAAAGTGCTGTTCTTTGTCAGGACCAAAGAGAAAGCCAGAGCGGCTCTTCGTGATCTCTGTCTGCACTTTGCTGCCTACACCCCACGCTGTTTGCCTGCCTGAAGCAGTGCCACCTGGCCACTTAAAAGAGATGGGTTTTGGCTGAGGGAGTGTAATCACCTCCCTGGCTGACAGCAGTACTTTAGCTACAGCAGCCCCAGGCACTGCCTTTAGGGGCATCCTGACAATCTGCTCTGTCCATCCCTAGTGCATTCTTACAATCTGCTTGGTCCATCCCTAACGCTTTTAAGGACAGAAAAGTGCTGTAGCGATTCTCTGCCTTGCCTGCCTCACCATGCTCTGACCCTCCGAATGCTCCCGCACAAGCTGCCCCCAGGATGGAGACACCCAGGATACGCCGCTGTATTCCTCATCCCATGGGGCAAACCCAGCGTTGATCCCCACTATCAGCTCAGCAAGGAAACCCCAAAATCCTACCATGTCCCGCAGCAGCCGACTGACTCCTCCTCGTGTGCTTCACCGCTCCTGGGCGACACGGCACACCGTCACCTCCTCAGGCGGGTGCCAGCCGCCTGTGGCACTTCCATACCACACCAGGAACCCGAAAAAAAAAAGAAAAGAAAAGAAAAGAAAAGAAAAGAAAAGAAAAGAAAAGAAAAGAAAAGAAAAGAAAAGAAAAGAAAAGAAAAGAAAAGAAAAGAAAAGAAAAGAAAAGAAAAGAAAAGAGAAAAGAAAAGAATATAGATCTATATCCAGTAACTAATCAGCCCGTTTCCTCTCCGCAGGGCACTAATCAGGGCCAGGGGCTGTCACCCAGGAGTGCCCTTCGGGCTATCCGCAATTCCCGCTGCCCGGCTACGGTCACCGCACGCCCGCGGTGCCTCCGCTCCCCCCTGGGTGGGAGGACACCCTTCAAACTTCAGCTGCGAGTTTTCAAACTCTGCCTCATCCCAGACCCACCTCCCTGTGGGGAGGGGAGTGGAGAGGCTGGGAAGGGGGGAACAGGCATTTGAAAAGTCTCTTTTTCACAATAAAAGCCCTTCTTGCTGCTTTTTTTCCTGGGTTTTCTTTTTTCAATGCCAAGGGCAAATTTGAGTCAGAAGGAGATGAAGACGCACATGCTCCTCCCAAGCCCATTTGTTCCCAGCGACCCCCGTGCCAACCACGTAGAGGAACCAGGAGAGCCCCAGGGGCCACAGAGAGCCCAGAGCCAGGAAAGCAAACCAGACGTCTGTGCAAGAGTGCCCAAGAAAATGCTCTTTGCAGGTCTTTTTTAGCATTTCTCTGCCTTTCAGTGACAGTCCAGCAAAAAGCTGTGCCACATCAGTGCCTGGAGTGGACACAGACCTGGGGGAAGATTTCTTATCTGCGTTAAGGGCATTAATGCATTAAAACCACTTTTAGGGTGCTCAGGCACCTGTTTTTCTGGGGCACACAGTGTCTGCGGGCAGCCAGGAGAGGGGCGCAGGGGAAGAGGACTCTCACCACAGCCAGCAGTGCACACTGAGCCCTGCAGTTCCCAGTGCAGCTCCCCCACCCAGCGCCTGGTGTAGGGCACATCCCAAGCGCCATTTCCTCAGGCCTCTGGGAGAAGAGGGTCTGGAGGCATTGCTTTGGACAGCAGTGTGTTTCAAGAGGCCTCCATGGCCAAGCAGGATACACAGGCAGCTGCCAGGCTGCAAAGCATTTATTTTTCATGTAACTTTCTCCTTCCAGCTGTGGCCAAGCAAAACCCAACTGTCCCTCACTGTGGCAGGTGACACTGCCAACTGCTGCAGCCCCTCACCAGCTTCAGCCCAAACCAGCGCAGCTTGGGGACAGGAGGAAACCCTCTGTCTCAGGTGTGGGGGCTCTCCAGCTCCCTGACATGTGCAGCTACCTCCTTCAGGAAACCATAAAACAAATCAGATTGATCAGCATTGTTCTTTACTGATATTTGTATTTTTGAAAAATCTGATAAAGGCACAGTATAGGCTGTTATGAGGTATAATGAAGATATGGTGGTCTAAAAAGAGAAGAGGATGAGGCTGAGGGAAATGTGCCAAGTCACTTGAGGGTAGTAGCAGACCCAGGAGCAGGCTCCTGTGTCCCCAAGCCCTATCCTAGCTCACTGACTGTGCACAGTCCACAGTGGTATTTCACAAGGTGATGCAACATGGTGGGTGCAAACAATGATGGCAGCTCAGTGCTGTGGTGTGCTCCTGTGCCAGTCCCAGTGCCCCAGGGCCTTCATGCTCTCTTGGTTCACTGAGTGCATCTTATTTTAATATGGTACATCTCCCTACTCCTTCCACTGCTACTCAAAACTATAGCTTAGGAAAGAAGTGGTTTGAAGGTTACACACCAAAGCAGTGTGCCTGCTTTTGGCTTCAGCACACCCACCCCACTCCATGCCATCCTTGGGCATGAGGAAGGGGTGCAGAAACCAAGCCCTGCATCTCCTCCTTGCTGCACCAACCTCATTGACCCTCACCTATCCTGGACACTGACATCCTGAAATACTTTCCTCGAGGCCAGTTCCCTGGGGGGAGATAATAACAAAATACTTCTAAAACAATTAGCAACATGAAGTAATTAGCAATAACCTACTCTTGGCCTTGGCACAAAGATGGCCTGTCCAGAGACAAAGCAAGTGCCAGGGAAGGGATCTGCAGGGCTCTGGAGGCTGAACCCGGTGCATCACAACTCTCTGGTGACATCTAATTTTGGAAGCGTTTGCTTTCATCTCCCTTTCTTAATTTTGAAATGATTCAATTTATATGCAATTTTCTGTCAAAATGATTCCTGCCAGCGCAGCAGCACTGCGAACCTTGACTGACAGGCCGAGCGCTCCGGCTGGTCTCTCTGGATTGCCTCTCCCTACAAATAACCCTTTAAAATGCACGCCTGACATTTGAGGAATTTGACACCAGAAACAGGCTTGGATGGCTGCTGTAGCAAACAGGCTTAAGTGATCAAACCAGTAAGGTGAATCTAGTGGGCCTTGAAACAAACGCTCCAATTTTGGCATTATGAAATTTCAAAAAATTTATTTTCTCCCTCCTTCCCCTGCATTTTAATGACATTCACAGTGCAAAATCAGATTTAAAAAGCAGACCTAAGAACCAGGTGCATTGTAAACCAGTTTCCTGAGGAGGACTCCTCAAATCCATAGGGCTGTGACTGCCTTGTACCTGAGCTGGTAGTCCTAAGCCCACCACTACAGCCCCCAGATCCCACAAGTAGCATCCCTGCTACTGCATTCTGGGAAAATAGTGAATACGTGAAGAGTGAAAACTGCTTTTCTTCTCTCCTTTTTCTTTTGTATCCTGACCTCCTCTGCTCCCATTCGCACAGGCATTCATACTCACACACACAGAGATTTCCTGACGTTTCCTGTCTTTAGCTGAGGCCAATCCTTCAATCAGACAGACACCACCTCTGCAGGATGAGGGACAGTCCCCATTCCAAGAAACTCCCAAGAGGTGTAGGCAGCAAAGGGAAATGGAGGAGGGCAGGGAGGTCAGACTGCACCCAGCTTGCAGGCAAAATGTGAGTCTCCAAAACAGGCACCTGTGTATCTCACCAGGTGCTCAGGCCAGCTGACCTACAATTTCCAATACCAAAGATCTCCCGAGCCTGATCCCTCTCACCTTGTACTTAGGCAGGAGGAAAAGCTGTTCTTCCCTGTTGCAAGGCACAGGACAGCAGTGTGAGGGGCTCAGTTTGCTGGGATCTCCTGGTAGATCCAGCATAGCCAGGAACAAGGACTTTGAAACAAGAGAGCTGAGACCTCTCCCTTGGGTTCTCGAAGTAGGCCAAAATCCAAGGAAACCAAAGGAGAGCAAAGAAGGCTGTGGGTGCTGTTGCACCCACAGCACCACCTCTCTGCTCCCCCAAATTACTCTTCTGTAGGCACTTGCAAAATCTGGTGTAACCCTGACTCCATTTCATAGAGACTGACTTGTCTTTCCATTTGTTTGTCTTCATAAAGAAATGCTTGCTTGCAGAAGGATGAAAATAGGCTGATTTTTTTTCTTCTTTCCCAGCAATACTTTCTTCTTTCCCTTTCTGTCCCAGTGGGCCTGCATTCATTTCTCCCTTGGGAACTAAAGACAGGCAGTGGAAAGGGGAGAGATTTCAAGAGCTGTCAAGGAACAGAAAGCTATTCTGCCTCTCAGAAAGTAAAGCTGAAGGGTTTTTTCTTCCTTTTAGAGAAGTGTGAGGCTCTAATAGGTTTGAGGGGCTATGAATATGACTTTTCACATCTGCCAAAATAATTATAAGCTTGAATGAATTTCTGAGACCCAAACCCTGCCCAGATAAATCATACCTATCAAGCACTGATTAAAAACAAGCTGTTCAGAAAGCCTTCAAATTTCTCTTCCCCACCCACCCCACTATCTCCTCTATCTGTTAGTAATGGGTCTCAATGCTTTACTAAGGAACTGTAGAGGAAACCCTGGTACTTCACCCTTTCTTTGCAGAAGGTGTGAAAGAGATGGGAAATTAGGGCCACAGGGATCTAGCAGAATGAAGAGAGATTTGGGCTCAGACTGAGTCTGACACTAGGACACAGAAGATGCTGAGAAGCAGATAAGGTGCAAAACTGAGTTTTGCATCTGGTTTCAAAGCATGACATGAACCCAAGCAGTATCCCTACAGGGGACAAGCAAGAGTCCCTATCTCAGAGAAAAACCTGGATGTGGGTGATTTCTTTCAGTTCACTGTGTGTGGGAACGACTCTTGTACCTCAGGTTTTCCTCATTGTTCACAGGGAAATAAGCCCACCCAAGTCATTTAGGGAATGCACTGAATTTTCATAAATAGGCTGAAGAAGCTGCATACCCCCAATGAAGTAATTAGAGTAAATTAATGCTGCTGGGATGCCTTTGTCACCGTTTGTCTGACTCAAGACAGAAGGCAGGGAGGTCACATCCTGAAGGGAGAGTAATCCTTTATAAGCAGCGTTTAAGATGCCAGAGAAAACAATAACATCTGCAGAGGAACCACACGTTCCCTGAGTGCACAGGCTTTATACTTCCCACAAATACCTATTGTATCCTCCTTGTTGTCATGACTCAAACACAAGCATATGGAGGAAGGGACAAGGAGTTATTAAGTCCTTCAGAGGTGATTACTCATTCCTCCAATTTAACATTTTAGATAAATGCTACAAACTCTGAATTGGTTGTCAGAACACAGTATTGTTTTTACAGAGCATGAGCTGAGTCAAATGAGTTAGAGCTCTCTTTTCATTTTTTAATTTCTAAGGGCTATTTTTAAAGCTCTCCCATGTTCAGCCAGAAAAAAAAAAAATCTTACCACCTGTGTTCCATGTCCAAGACATTGGATGTATTCTTACCATCCTCCACCAGCTTTTGGAAACAATTGAACCTCAGCCCCATGTGAAAACAGCCACTGACAGCCCAGCCGTGTCCCAAATGCATGGGTGAGGGTGAACTTTCCAGGTGGCACAATATGGGTGGCCCAAGAGGGTTCCATCCCACTGGGCTCCATCTGCAGCTGGTATAACAACTTGGACTCCAATACTGACTTTCTACCTGTATTTTGCCCAGACACCTCTGCTCTCTTCAGTCAGTTCTTCCCAAGGCAGAGATATCCCTTTTATAAGCCTTATATTTTCTTCCTCTCTCTTTCTCCTTTCTAGATACAAACCCCAGCACTCCAATGAATCTGAAACACCTTTTTTTTTTACTATCACCATGTAAATCAAGAGATTCAGATGTCTATTATTTAGTATCCCACTAATCCTGCACCATCTGCAATCTTCACTAGCAGATAAATGCGTGTGTGTCTGTGTATCCTTAACTTGATCACTGTTTGAAAATACAGGATGTTGGATGAAGAACAATTCCACCCCACCACATATAAAAGCTGATGTCTCATTTTGGGATCTGTTGTTGAGACAGTTTCTCATCTAGCATGTAAAGCAGTCCCTGTAAATTATACCATTTGCCAAATAAGAAGGGCATATGGTGCTGTGCCCGTTGCTTTGGAGACACGCAGATGTGCCCTGCCAGCACAGATGCCATGCTCTTCTGGGGAAGGTGATGAGTCTGACTGACCACGAAACCACGTTAGCTGGCAATCATCACACTCGTAGCTCATCACTACTTCTTAACAAAGGCTTTGTCTAGCCATCCACTTGTGCTGATGCTTTGAGAGACTCCCTGGAACAGAGGCTAGACAGAGTTAAAGGAATAAAGTAGGTATTTATTAAAAAGTCCTTTAAAGGATACCCCTTGGGCAGTACAAGAGCCTGGCTGAGGCTGCACCCAAGATGGACTCCAAGTCACTAGTTTTCACACTTTGATAAGTTTTGGTCCACTTACATGTTGGGGTTAATTGTCCAATTACAGCTTCAAGTTATGAAGTCCCATCCTCCCAGTTTGCTTTCCTCAATTCACTCTTGTTCATACTTTTTGGGCCTGAAGCCTCAACGGTGTCCTTGGTTTTCAGGCTGGAAAAGGATTGTTTTGTCTGTCTAAACTGTGAGGAGAACTTGCTAACAGTTATATGAAGTTCAGAGTTATATACTAATTCGGTACAGAATCTGGATAATATGACAGCTAAAACTTAAGGCATCAGCGCTACCACACTTACGGAAGGTGGCCAGGAAAAGTCACTGGAAACTCTGTATCATCACAGAAGGAATTCCTGAACAGTTGCAAAATTAGTGCAACATTAGTTACTTGGGCTTCGAGGGGCTAAGATTTAGTATGGGGGTTCAGAGAAATGCATGGCTGATTCCCTTGGCCTCCTGAGCAGGAGTTGTCTAAGCTCATGTTCTGGGGGTGCTTGGGGAGAGAAAAGGAGGTGTGGTGGGGCTCTGCAGGGAGCAGCTCAGCTCGTCCCTGCCCGCTCTTGCTGCTCACAGACAGGGCCAGGGTGAGCACAGGTTCTCCTGCACCATTCAGAGCTCCCTGCATGGCTTAAAACTGCAGACAGCTTTCAGGAAGCCTGAAGGGGAGCACAGACAACGCCAGGTGGGAGCACAGAGCTCTGCTGCCTGAGATTCACGTTAGCAGCTACTGGCGCTGCATGCCCTGCCTCTCCACAGAGTGTGACTGTGGCTCTCCAAGACCTTGCCAGAGGTCCATTCCTACCTCTGCATGTGAACAGGCCACATCCTGGGGGCAGAGCTGCCCTCCTGGGTTTGCTATGTGCCGGTGTCCCAAGCCCAGGGGACATCAAGCTAGCATATGACTTCATTTTCCTCAGAGCATCTCAGCAAACACCTCCAGCTCTAACCTGCAGGATCACACAGAAACATGGGGCAAATGAACACAGACTGATGCATGGAACATTTTTACCCCCCAAAAAACGTGAGAGACAGAAGCAATCTCTTCCTGGAAGGAGTTATTGGCATATGCTAGAGTTGGAACCACAAAGACACTCTATTGGCTGTGTATGTACCTTTGCACTAGGGAATGTCCTTTGTCACTGTGATGCCAGGATGGGGGAAGCGTATGCATTAACACATGGAGCAATCAGGCAGCATTTAATCTGAGAGCTCTGAATTGTGGCTGCTGAAATTAGGGTCTGACCAACATATGGGCTCATGAATCTTTCCTGACAGCCCTGCAGTTACAAAAGCAAGAAGTGGAGCCTCCTGGTTATAAGTTGGTCATGAATAAATTTGGATTGACAATTAGAAGGTTTCTAATAATCAGAGGATTAGGTTCTGGGAACTTTCAGACAGGAGAGGGAGTGGGCTGTGAACCTTCGTCACTCCCAGTAGAGCAGCATAGGAGAAGAGAGGGAACTGAACGACATGGACATTTCATCCTGTCCATGCCCCCAGGGATGGCTTTGTATCATCTGCTAATGGCACAAAGCAATAGTCCTGGAGTTGAATTTCTCAGAAGTTTTGAGTGGAGTGGCCAGAAAGAAAGGTCAGATTGTCAGGGTCTAGTTTGTCGGGCATGTTACACTTCCAAGGACCATGAAAACACCGAATTTCCTGTCTGAGCAGTGACCACACAGGGTTGGTGGCAGTGCCTGTGACCTTGGGCACTGTCATCCTGTGGCATGGCGCTGAGACTTTCTTCTGACCACAATCTCAAATTTTCTATAGGATGCTGGCAATTATTTTGCAGCATGGAGTGTGTGGATGCTTTTCAGTCTCCTGTTGGAATAATTGTCCTGTGGCACAATTGCCTGCATTGACATTTAAATGCAACTGCCTCCCACTCCAGACCTGCCACACTGCCAGCAAAGACCCAGCACGCCCAGTATGAACATCCTTTCTTCCAAAGTCACGTTCAAGTGTCTGGGAGTTGAGGAAGCCTGCTCACATCTGGGATGAGGATCTGTATGCATCACCAACAGCGGCAGCTTGTCAGCCTCTCCCTGGACCTTGAAAAATGCTTCAAGCAAGCAAAAATGATGCCACTTTCAGCTAGTCAGACTTAATTTATTTCATTATGCCATGAACTCTGGTTTTTTTTGCATTATCCACAGAGACTTCCAGGATGAGCTAAGACTCACATGTGCAATGTGAATGAGACAAGCAGTAGGAATAGATGATAAACAAGGAAGAAACCCCTCCCTGTAAAGTTATTCAGGGATTCCAGGCAGGAAGAGAAGGAAGAAGGAAAAAGCCCTCAAGTCTATTTTCCATCTCTTCTTTAGAACATTTTTACATAGCACACCTGACTGTGGTAATAACACAGCTAGCAATGGCCCCTTCTTTCGTAAATAGGAGGCTCAAACAGTGGCTATAAAAAGTCTTGACTGGTGAGTTCTTGTGGAAAATACTCAGATGTTGTGCTTTCCCACTGTGTGTCCTTAGGTAAAGCTCCAGCAAATCTCAAAGATAATATTCTTTCATGCTATTTAAATATGCAAACCATTACTTTTTTGAAGTATCTCTCATTTTCATCAGAGCAGAGTTTCTGATAAGATCCTGCCACATCCATCAAGGCACATCCAAAGTGGATGTGAGGGAAGAGCTCAGCTCTGCTGAGGGCTGTGATGAGCAGGTCAGGGCCTCTCCTCACTATGTGTGAGGAGCAGTTACAGAAATTAATCATCCTGAAAAATACTCTCCAACCAGGGAAATGTTAGAAAGTACTTCCTCTGTAACAAGAACTGGGTCAATGCACTTCAGGAAGGAGGAAGTGGCTCTGTGCTGGTGGCACTGACATAATTTTCATGTTGGTGGCCAGCAAAAACAGTTGACTGCAGGTGGAAGACTTCTCTAATTTGGGTGCATATAGTGGTCTGAAAGCTTATGGGGGAGGTGGAGAGTTTGCCAGAAAGGTTTGCCTGGAGCCCACTCAGTTTTATCATCACTGAAAGGGAGGTGAGGAAAAGATGACCAACTCTTTGTTTATCTAAAACAAGAATTGTAATACAGGGACAGCTGCACACAGTGAAGGTTGGGCCACATTCCCACTTAAGGACACCAGGAAAGCTGCACAGCGCTCAGGAATGAAGCTTGTGCAGGGAAAAGGGTGTGGCTACATCACCAGTACCCACGGGGCCTTTGTCAAGACAGGGACAAGGACTACAGGACAACCAGGGGTGTCGTGTTTAAACTGGTAAAAGCTGATCTTTCCACTTCAGTGAAGGAAATCCCAGTACAAACTCAAAAGTACCCGAGTGTGACAATAGTATATGCAACTTCAAACTCAAAACAACATTAAAAATTCCCAAATTAAATCCCCAAACAAACGAACCCAGCCCCCCTCCATTCCCCCGGAATTACAGTATGGAATAACAAAAAACTGAAGACCTGAAATGAGTAGAACACTGTAATTTGCTCCACTTACCACTTCCTTGCAAGCTGTACTCACTCATATACCAATAATTCTGTGAATAGAAATTAGCACCCCTTCATCTCGAGAAAAGGCAGGCACGTGCAGCTTTCAGAGACACTTTATCCGTGTGCACAGGAGAAAAGCAGAGAAACCTCATGGGGCTGGAAATATTTAAGGGGCACTGTAATTGAAGCAAGACAAAATAAATAGAGCTATAAACTAGACCAGCTTTGTCACAAGTCCAACAGTAAATGCAGAGATTTCTCTTTCAAGTCTATTACATATCAATGAAAAAACTGAAACACATTCAGATGCCAAACACAGTAACAGACATACTAGTCAAGAACCAAAAGCATGCAAATACAGCATTTTTCGAGAAGAAGAAATATGCATCACCAGCAAATCAGTTGGCCCAGAACTGTGGCTGGTCCATGGTAATAGCAGATTTTATGCCTTTTAACTACAGATCATGCCAAGGGGTCCAATCCTACTCCTAGAATTGCTCACGTCTCCCAGACTGTGCAGCACAGAGATTAGGACTGGGTTTGCCAAGTACTGGTATTGGTTTAGGAAACTCAGCAATTACCTGCTGATCTCAGGGATGGGGTAGATGCCCTGCTCTGCCCCCAGCAAGCGCACTACATATTCTGCATGAAGTGATTTGAGAAAACAAACACAAGGACTTCACTTTAAACTCTTTCTAAACAGCAGACCCCATTTCTTTATGCTCAGCTCCACAAAGTAAAATAAGAAGCATATCCATAGTCCAGTAAAGTACACCTTAGTCAACTATAAAGGCAGAATGAAGAATTGGCTAAGCTGCTCTCAAGTGTTTGTGCCACCCCTTTTGTTTGGCACCATTCCTTGCACGGGAAAGCAGCACAATTGCCTGGCCTTAGGAATAACCTTACGAAGAGTGAACGTTGCCATCGTGTGGTAACCTTCAGAAATAAACTGCACTCCTGTAGTTCTTCATCTTCTCCGTAGCTTTACGAAAAGAAGAACCAGCCCAGAGATCTGGACAATGTTCATGGACTGAAAGGAAGGTGGCTTGCCCATTACAATACAGACCGACAGGTTGCAGAGAGGTTTCATGAGTTGCTGAAAGGGGCACCAGATGCTGCTAACATGGAACACTCAGTTAGAAATGCACTGGGCAGGTACCAAAACCTGATATATTGTTATTGCTCTTTTCCCCTTTCAGACAGAAAAACTCTTTGTTAGGTGTGGTGTTACAGAGCCCAGCTTTCTTTTAAGGCACAGAATCCTCTCTCTCTCCCCAGCAGTGCTTAAATCTTTAAAGTCCTGCTCTCGTGGTGCAGTGCTAGGGCAGACACAACCCTCTACATGTGTTTTACATTACCAAGTCGCTCTTTAGGACAATCCCAGCTCCCAAGGATTACTGTACACTTTATATCATGGAAAAGTTTCAGCTGCCTCAGCAGCTGCCGAGCAGTAGGAATGAAAACACTGGATAAACTGCTGCAGTCATAGGCAAAGATGTTCTGGGGAAGACAGTACCTTTAAAAACAAGTAAATGGTGCGTGTTCAAAAACAAGAGAAAGCATTTCGGAGCTCCTTATGATTGAAGGCATGTCTATTTTCTGTACAGGCACTTTTACCATTTTTTCTCTCAGTCTTATATAACCAAGCTTTAACAGTAGTACATAAAAAAAATCGAGAACCGTAAGGGACAAATCTTTCACCTTAAAGGACCTCCAGGTTGTTAGAACTTTGAAGTTACTTTCAAGTTAAAGAGTTTCAGAGTAGGTGGATTTAATCACTTCAAAATCCAATTTAAAATCAAGGTCTCCAGACACTTGAACATGGCTTTTAGTTCCAATTTGCATAATTTCTGATTTTTTTTCCTTTAGCAATCCCTTCCTATCAACCATGTGCTTGAACTCTATTTCCAAGGATACATAAATAACTCAAGACAACATTGTATACTTCTAAGGGTTTGGGTATGCCTAATGCTGGCTTAAAGTAGCACTAACCATAACATATGCTTATCAGTGTATTTGACAACATATACTTGAGTATGTATATGACAATATACAGGTCTCATAGTCTTCATTTTTTAAGATATATATACTTCCTCCTCCAATTTATATTTGACTGAAAAGATAATTTGCTGTTAAATTACCAGATACCTCAGACTTAAAAGATTTCTCCACCGAATGTGAAGAAAATCTATCTCTTGCCAAGAAACAAGAGGAGGAAACATAGGGAATTACATGGATGCTGACACTGAGATTTGTAAACATTATTTTATGATGCAAAGACTAAATTGAGCAGTTCAGTGTTTCAGATGAACTGGTATTTAGGTCATGCTCTCTTTTACTTGATTAAATAGTGGAAATTATATGGTGCATAGTTTAAGGAATTGGGAGTTAACCTCAGGTCTTGACACAAAATCTTACCCTTAAACATTCTGAAAAGCAAGCATACTGAAATACATGCCGACAATTTTCATCTTGTTAATACATCACAAATTACTGTAACTGTGCTTACAAGGCAACTATGGTGTTTGACATCTGAAGCCAGGTCAATACTTGGAAAATGTGGAAGTCTTTTGGAAAATAATTTAGTGTTTGAATAGCAATTTGTCAAGTCTTTCAAACACTGACATTGTACTCTAACCAGAATACATCCTTTCAGCATATACCTGAATTTACACAGAACTATTAGTGTAATTCTTTTCATGTATTTTACACTCAAGACTGGGCAAAAAATTTTGTATTTGGTTGAATTTGTATTGGTTGAATTCCCAACCAATTCCAATAGCAGACTGCTTTTAAATGTCAGGATCTGACCTACTTCAAATAACTGGAAATGCAATTCTTTCAACTGGCATTAGGTATAGATTACTAGGCATAGCATGCCAAAAGCATTTCTGCATGCTCCTGGGGACTACTAGAATCCAACACTTGGACAAATTAAAAAATGAGACAGACAACAACTCTTGGTCAGAAATAAAAACAAACATATGATTACAATTTAAATCAAATGTTTGTAATTTTAAAATCAGAACAAGGACACAGAGTTATACATAAGGAGAAGTTCATTTTATTTCTGTGCCTTCTGTGCCTTCGGTGCTGGTGCCTTCTCTGGCTTCTTAGCCTTGGGTGCCTTCTCTGGCTTTTTGCCCTTTGCTGCCTTCTCCAGCTTCCCTGGCTTCCCTGGCTTCTTGCCTTTTTTAGAAGCCATCCTCTGGAGCTTCTTCATTTCATGCTTGATGATTCTGTTTCTCTGTTAAAAAAAAGAAAATGTTTACACTTTATCAGAATGAAAAGAGCAAGAGTGCCTTAATTCAAATTCTAAGCTTTCAGATTCTGCCTCTTTTCATTATCACCCTTTACCATGCATTATATTTGAAATGTTAAATTCTACCTAAAACTGTTCCAATCTATCACGTGGACATTATCATTCTAGCTGCTAGCTCTGGCATCTCAATATTTCGTATGTAATGATTTTCATTAGAGGGTGAAATACTAACAGCAACCCACCCAGAATATTTGATTTTATCAGCAGGCAGTTCCTTCCTCAGCTGTAACTTGGGAGGACTGACACATGGATTATACAAGTTCAAGTCTGACCAACTACAGAAGACAAAGTGGAGACACACAAAGAAGTACGGAAAATTTAAGGTGTTCACACCCATAGTGTCACTCCATAACCCAAGCCAGCTGTGAACGTAAGGCTACTCATACTGGATGTTACTGTAAAGTGAGAGTTACAAGCATTAACCCCATAAAGAAGCAGCACTCAAACACTTACCATTCTCTTTGCTTTCATCACCTTGTAGCGATCAAAGTCAGTCATCTTGGCTTTCTGTGTGGAAAAAAAAAAAAAAATCAGTCACAAAACTCTGATATATACAAATAGTAAAACTCAGCATTCCAAAGCATTCCTAAAATAACTGATCATCTCCAAATGAGGTTTAGCTGCACTTCTGGATCTAGCTCACAATTTAAGGCCTTTGCACCATCCCACGATGCAAGAAAAGAGGTGCAGGAAGAGGCTGTTACAGAAATAACTGAACAAAACCACATTCACTGTTAAAATACAAGAAGTCTAAGCTGTTAAGTTAAAAACCTATGCATTGTCTATCTTTAATCCTAGCTTGCTATTGAAAACGTGCAGCCTTTAGACTGTATCTAATTTTACAAAACAGGAGCAGTACATGTGCTCCTCATCCAGTGAAACACTGTTACCTTTTCTCGGGCTTCAATCTTCTTTGCCCATCTTGTTGCTGACCATTTTTCATTTATATTTTCCTTCTCCCAGGCAAGTCGCACACACTTCTGACGAGCACTGCATTGGAACAGTCACAAAATCATATTCACAGTCTTTATTAAAAAAAGGTTCTCCCTGATGCTGGCCTCCCAGATTTCATTCAAGGGAAGATGACTACTAGACTACTTCAGACACCTTACATCAAGTCAACGTCACATGCATCTCTGTGGCCTAATTAACGTTTTGTTGACTAAATGCTCTGCTAGCACTGACAGAATCACAGGATGGGTCAGATTGGAAGGGACCACAGTGGGGTCACCTGGTCCAACCTCCCTGCTCAAGCAGGGCCTTCCCAGAGCACATGGCACAGAACTGTGTCCAGAGGGCTCCTGAGCATCTCCAGTGAGGGAGACTCCATCACCTCTCTGGGCAACCTGTTCCAGTGCTCAATCACCTGAACTCCAGGAGATCCACATCTCTCCTCTCCTGAGGAGCCCAGAACCGGACACAGCACTCCAGGTATGGCCTCACCAGGACAGGATCACCTCCCTCACTCTGCTGGCTGCATTCTTCCTAATGCCCCCACGATACCACTGGCCTTCTTGGCCATAAGGACACTGCTGGCTCAGGGACAGCTTGTTGTCCACCAGGTCCCCCAGCTCTGCAGAGCTGCTTCCCAGCAATTTGGCCTCAAGTCTGTACAGGTGCTCGACATTATTGTTCCCAGGTGCAGGACCTTGCGTCTACCCTTGCTGAACTTCCAAAGTTTCTTCTCTGCCCGTCTCTCCAACCTGTCGAGATCCTTTTGAATGGCAGCACAGCACTCTGGGATACCAGCTGCTCCTCCCAGTTTTGTGTCATCAATGCACTTGCTGAGGAGGCCTCTACCCCTTCATCCATCCATACTCATTACTGATGAGTAAGTTAAACAATACTGGGCCCAGTATTGAACCGTGGGGGACACCACAGGTGACAGGCCTCCAACCAGACACCACGCCACTCATCAAGGACCGCGGGGATCTGCTCCCAATCCACCTCACTGTTCAAATGAGCAGCTATTCCTAGCACTGCTTCAGGATCAGAAGCACTGGCCTTTTTTGGTTATAAATTACAGAAATTCATATACTAACTGAGTTAAAAGAACAGAATGAGTTCAGCTTCCTGCAATTCCAGTGTAGTTCTGCAGGCAGGGAACTTATGTAATGCCTGAAGGTGACTTAAGCAGTAGCAAAAGGAAAGCTGCAGCAGCATTTACATTGCTTTTCCCCACCCCATCCACCACAGAACTACCTGTGAGAAGCCTCAACTGCTGTGAGACCTCCTTTGCCCCTGAACAGCAGCTATCAGCCACTACTGGCAATGAAAACCTTAATATATTCAACTATGATATCACAGTCTGCCCAATTTTTACTGTTAACCCACTACTGCTTGAACTTTCTAGACTTAGCAAGGATCAGTCAAGTCATGAAGTGACAGTGTGGGGTTTTTTTTACACAGGTCAAGAAAGATGCCAACTCACCTGTGTGGGAACTTTAGGACGAAGTCGGTCAGCTGCATGCACTTGAAGGGCATGGCCTGCCTCCTGACACCACTGCAGGGGCCATCCACCAGTGCCTGAAGAAGGGAAACAAATGTCAGGAGTTTGCAGCAGTTTTCCCAATGCGTTTGATTTAGACAACTGCTTCCTAATAATGTATGAACAGTATCTTGACAACACTGACCCAAAACTGAAACACATCTTGTGCAGACAAAAGGGGAGACTGTTAAGTCTTGCCCGTACAACTCAAGCCTCACAGAAAAAATTTTAAAGGCCTTTGACAAAAAACCAAACTGAATTAAAAAAAAAAAAAAAAGGCACATAAAACTAAGATGCACACAGGAATAGTCCTCTAGGCCAAATATTCACTTTACACATTAATGCCACTCCATTCATAAGAAACACAGCAGAGAGGGGGATGTATCACTTGCTGGTGGGAAAAAGCATGCTCCTAAAGGTTTCAAATAAAACACCTGTTAAATCCTATCCTTCTATCAATTACTTATTTGAAAACAAAATTTCTGTTGAAGTCAATACACACTAGTATACAAGCTTCTGTTAAGGCAGAAAGGAGGAAATGCAGGTGCAGCACTCACAACTTACCCTATTTTGGTCAATAACATCCACGATGGCCACCAGTTTGCCAGCATGTGGCCCGAAGGAGATGAAGGCAACTCTGCCGATCTCCACGAAGCGCTTGAAAACCTGGGAGAGCAGGCAGGAATGGACAGAGAGTTAGGCATGGACACAGCCAAGGCCGTTTTCAGATTCAAGGCTCCGAGAGCCTTTAGAAGAGCTTCCCCCAAAAAAAGAATCACAGAATGGTTTGGGCTGGACAGAGACCGTAAAGATCACCTAATTCCCAATCGCCCTGCTGTGGTCAGGGACATCTTCCATTTCACCACGTTGCTCGGAGCCCCATCCAACCAGGTTTTTAACACTTCAAGGGATGGGGCATCCACAATTTCTCTGGACAACCAGAGAAATTCAGTGCTTGAACACCGCCACAGTAAAGAGTTTTTTCCTACTATCTAATCTAAAACGTCTGTCTTTCTGTTTGAAACCATTTCCCCCTGCCCCATCACCGCCTGTTCCTGTAAATACTCCCACCCCCTCTTTCCTCTAAGCTCCCTTCAGCTCCTAGAAAGCTTTCCAACTGCACGAAACCCTTACGCTTGAGAAAAGAGGCCACGGTCCCGCCGCGCTCCGAGCCCGGCCCTGCCCGAGGCCGCACAACACGCGGAGCGCGGCTCCGGCCTGGAGTGGGTGAGGCGGGCGCGGGCTCCCCGCCGCCGCCGCGGCTGCCGGCGCAGGGAGGAGAGGACGGGAGCGCTGGGGCAGCAGGTGGGATGCAGGGGAGCGCGGCGGGAGCGCAGCGGGACCGCGGCGGGGCCGCCCGGCCGGCGGAGCGGGGCATGGCAGCACGTACCATGATGGCGGCGGCAGCAGAGAGGGCGGGGCGGTCCCGCCAGCGCCGGAAGCCGCCGCGGCGCCGCCGCTGCGCGTGCGCGGGGCGGAGCGGGGCGGGGCGGCCGCGGGGACGCGCGCCGTGGTCGTGGCTGCATCATGCGCATGCGCTGTGGCGTCCCGCCGCCAGGCGCGTTCGTGTCTGTTCCCATTGCGGCCCGTGCCCGTGCCCGTGCCCGTGCCCGTGCCCGTGTCCCTCCGTCGGACTCCGCGGCGCAGGAGGTCTTTTCCACAAGAATCCGTTCTTCCCTAACTACCTGCAGGTCGTCCTTAGGCACTGCATTAAACTGTCCTTCTCTGGGTTCCTCCAGCGCCCACCGTGAGCCCACCCCGTACTGCAGAGTGTGGGATACACCGAGGTTGTCTGAAGTCAGAATGTTCTTTGATCTGAGAGGTTGTGTACTCGTGCCGCTTTCCGCTGGTAGAGTTAACTTCCTTCACAGTGGCTTGTATGGGGCTGTATTTTGGATTTGTGCTGAGCACAGGGTTGATAATGTAGACATTTTTGTTATTGCTGAGCAGGGCTTGCACGAAGCCGAGGCCTTCTGTGCTTTCCACACTGCCACAGTGGCAAGGAATTTGGGAGTGCATGGGAGTCTGGGAGGAGACACAGCTGGGACAGGTCACACAGGCTGACCTAAGGCATATTCCAGGATTTATGGCATCATGCCCAGTTTATAAAGTGGGGGAAGAAGGAGGAAGGGGCGGACATTTGGAGTGATGGTGTTTGCGTTCCCAAGTCACCAACCACTAGGTATGATGGAGCCCTGCTCTTCTGGAGATGGCTGAACAGCAGCCTGCCCATGAGGAACAATTAATTATTTGTTTTTATTTATTTGTGTGTGTGTGTGTGGTTTTTACTTTCCCTATTAAACTGTCTTTATTTCAACTCAGTTTTACAGCTTTTATCCTTCCATTCTCACCCTGATCCTGCTAGTGGGGGAGTGAGCAAGCGGCTGCCTGGGGCTTGGTTGCTGGCTGGGGTGAAACGACCACAACTTTCAAGCTTAATCAGCAGGAAAGGAGACGTTATCAGTGGAACAGGCAGCTTATATACATATACATATACATATACATATACATATACATATACATATACATATACATATACATATACATATACATAATATATATTTTTAAAATAAAATTTAAAAAAGGAAGAGTGGCTTGCTTTTACCCATCAAGATTTTCTTGCTGAGAACATGGCATTCAGGACATAATGAGTCCTGTCCACTTCAGAACCTGGATCAGTTTTGCAGCTTGCAAATTTCCACCACATAGAACAGGATTTCAGAGATATCTTACCCCTCTTTTAACAATAGCTTTTCTACCAGCATGAAAATACTGTAGAGGGGGAAAAAACTTGCTAAAAATAAAAAGTACACTTGGGTTAACTTTTCACAATTTTATTAGTCTTCATATGCAGGCACTGAAAAGTATAAAAAGATAAATAACCTCTGGTTTGTGCACATTCCCAAGTGTGGTCAACTTCCCTGTCTCTCCCAGAGACCCTTTCAGTTCTAGACAGCAGGACAGGGATGTGGCCTGTTGATCTGATTCCAGCTCACACTTCAGGGAGGAATCAGCTGTGGTCACTGAAGCTGCTTGGTTGGAAGTTCAACACCCTCAGCTTTCCCACCTGAAACTGCCAGGAGAGGTACAGGAGAGCAGGTGGGTATCCTGGTGACATTGAGGGTGACTATATACATAAGGACAAGAGGAAACTATGAAAAAAGTAAAACAGGAGGTTCACAGGAAGAATTTTATTCTTTGAACAGATACTGGGCCTATCCAAGTACATCTGGAAGCCCAAATGGTTTTGGAACAAATGTACTTGTTCTTTAGCTGCCAGCTCTACAGAGACTAACTTCAAGTGTGTTCCATTTGTGTAAAACCACATCTGAATGGCCCTGCCATTCACAAAGCAAATATTTTGTAGGCCAAGTAAATATTCCAGAATACAATTGTCCACAGAAATTTGGCAACTAAAGAAAACATTTTAATGCTCTCATCCAACTGTCTGGGTTTTTTTTCACCTGTAACTGCAGTTACAGATCCATCACATAAAATATCTCATGCCAGGCTCTGTAATGTCCATGCACTCTGAAGTAAATTTTATACTTTATCAGATATAACTTTGATGCCACAGAGCTCTTCATCATCTTATAATACCTTTTACTTTATTGCTGCTCCAGTAAGACTGACAAGACTTAGCATTATATCAATAGAGAAGGGACAAAGCTCGATTGATCTGCTTGAAAAATCACTTTTTTCTTCTTTTCATTTGAAAAGATATTTAGCTCCCTTCAAATCATCTGTCAGCCTATGAAAAAAACACAAAAGAAAACAACCCCAACCCCACAACCAAACATGAGTAAGAAGACAATATAAGAACAAAAGACTGAAATAAAAAACGTTATTTATGTGTAAAAATACTGGCCACTGTTATCTATCACCTAATTAATACTGGGAATAGATGAAGCTGAGATAGTCCTATGATTTAAGGGATTATGAGGTTTGTTGAAGAATGCCTGGGCTTTCAAGGAAGCCAGCTGTTTGCTGCATGAAGGCAGCAGCACTTGTAGGAAAGCTCTGGAGTCAATATGTTTGGCAGAAGCATGTGCCAGGTGGATCCCAGTGCTGATGAAAGACACTGGAAATGGCTGCAGCTCCAGCCATACATTCCTGAACCCACACAGAAGAGGTGTTTTACTGGCCTGGAGACTGGCTCCTGTTCCTCTTGGCCTTGAAAGAAGCACTTAACAAGTTAATGTAATGTTCACATCTGAGACTCTATCCAGAAAGCTGAAATAACACATATATGTCAAATCAGTATGGATGGCCACTGTCTGAGACCAACAATATGTGGGGTATAAAGGTTAGAATTTCAGTATGAGAACCTGCAAAAAGTGTTTCTGTTTCACTGAAAACTCCAGTATCTTTTGGAGGCAACTGTGAGATATTTAAATTTAGGTTCAGTTACTAAACTGTGAAAGCATTTTGTTCCACCTCCAAAACAAATCTTATGTACCACACTAGAGGCATTTTGGGGTCTCCTTGGTACCAAAAGATACAGCTCTGTTTAAGACAGGCTCAAAAGTCCTGAGAGGTCTTGACAGTTTATTACATCTTTTTGTGATGGGGATCAATCCATTTGGAACAGCAATAAAAACAATTCTATCACAGCTCTTCCTTTCAGTTCTTGTCATTATCCAGTGCTTGTTCCAGTTTCAGAAATTAGATTACTTCAGGGCTTTTAGTGCCAGCACTGCACACAAGGACAGCTACCATGTTCCCACCTCCCACAGTTGCTACTGCTTGTTTAATTGCCACTGTGATCAAGTCCATCACTACTTGAGCTCACCAGTTAGCACAGTTAATGAACAAAAAAAAAAAAAAAAAAAGCATACCTGGCAGGAAAAATCAAGTAATGCCTTATAAAGCAAAGTGACATGTTTTCTCTGCTGCACACTGGACAAATTAGGTTTACAGAAACAATGACCAAAATATTTCAAAAGCACTCCAATTCACCATAACACAGATTCCTTTGTGCCTCTTCTCTATTTATGCTTCTGGTCCAGAAGTCATTTTCCTGTCTAAATTTTTTGAAAAACTGGGGGCAAAATAAAGTTCTACTTAATAGCACTATAAAGTTTTTGTCTTGTCTTCAGCAAAGTTCGTTCATTCTGGAATAAATACATGTTCAACGCGAGGGATGTTCTTCCTGTGATGAGATACAATACACAAGTAGACAAGGAAGAGGAGGCACAGCAGTGCTGTAGCTGTGAGGAAGATGAGGAGCCCAGCAAACAGGGAAGGTTTCAGAGGTAACTGGATCAGCTTTCCTTCTGCTGGAATCATGTTGGTGAGGCTTAACATGTAACCGAGTGACCACGCTATACTGCTGTTACCAACCTGAAATAAAGACAGAAGAGTCCTATTCCCATGGAATTTTCAGTCAAAGAGAGTGGACTCCAAAAGCTCAAATGCTGTTAATAGCAACGGTCCTTTAAATTAGCAAGGAGAAATCTTTAGTGGTATATACAAAGAAGATACAGAACCATTTTAAATTACTCTTTTTCTGTAGTTCCAGAGGATGGTAATAAAATTGATCACTGGGCTAAAGAAGTGAGAAACAGGTATTGGGTGGGTACAAAGATGTGTGGTCTATATGCAGACAGCCAGTTATGCAATTTTCTGTGCAAGAAACACGTTTTAAACAAACAAATATAAAACCCCATGACTACTATGCCAATTCCTAAAATTAGTCCCTCACCTTAGCCAAATCCCAGGATGTCATTTGAGTTTAAGCAAACAAAAAAAGTCCCACAAATAGTTGCATCAAACTGTACAAAGAGGAAGCCAGGATAAAGTTCCCAAAGTAGGAACTCTGTTTATCATCTTTTATTCCACGTTTAGTTTTGAGCCTGCAAATAAACCAAAACTAGGTTCTTCCATTTAAAAAATAAACAAATGAAACACTACTTCAAAATGGACAAAACAATAGCAAAGGGGGTATGTTTGTATTTGCTCCATGATCCTCCTGCTTTGCTGTCTTTCTCCACTTCTAATTTGAGCAACAGAGTTTACCGCTGTCCCTTTCATTAAGTCATCATCCTGGCACTTGATAAGCACAGGATCAGAAGGTAAAGTGTCCTTTGTCTTCCTCTCATCATGAAGTTTAAAACTTTGAATTTTTGCAAATCATCTAGCTCTGGATCTCGCCCAGATCTTAGCATTAGGACAAGGTTCTTTTCATTGGTTGTGTTCACTAATTAAAAGCAAATATATACTCCTAGCATAAACAAAAAACCCACCCTCCAGTCATAGTGAGATTGTGCTGTTATCTCTGGGGTATCTTAGTTGATCAGCCAACATTAGATCTTACTATTTTACTAGGGGTTGATCTAATTAACAGAATGTAGTTTTGCCTTTTGGAGTTTCATGATTACCCAAGTGTAAAATCTAGGCAACAAAGGCATTAATTTTATATTAGCCTTTTGGGGTTTTGTTTTGCTCAATATTTTTATAGTCTTGGCTAAATATAGGAAAATTACTGTTTCTGGTTGCTCTTATCTGCTGGGGACAATACAATATATATTTAAATATCAAGATAAATCCACACCTCACCCCCCTGCCCAGTCCAGATTAAGATCTCAAAGTAAACTCTATGCTGTTTTTCTGGTGGAACAGCTAAACATTGGACACTCCTCCAGAGCCGCTAATGATTGTCCACCAGAGGTCAAAATAAGGCAAGAAAATCCTACTCGATTCCTTAGTGCACGAGTAATAGATGTGACTGCTCAGAAAACACTGCTTTTGATTTCTCATTCACAGCTTGCCAGCATCCCCTGCATCTAAGGGGATTTAAGAGTACACCATGCAGATCTACAGCCTATTCTTTTGTTGGTTTTGCATGCAAGTGCTGAAGCATTTCCAAACTATATGGACATTAGGAAACAGTCTGAGATAGGGTTTTAGAGTAAGGATTTGTGCAGTACCAGAGAGGAAAATAAAAGCATTTATTGCACAGATATTGTAAGCCTTCTCTCTCTGTCACCTGAAAGGCAATATCCTGACAAAATACATTCTTATTCCAGAGAGCCAGATTATGGCACAGATGGATGAGCTGGGTGAGGATGAAAACGGTCCTAGTTGCTTCATCACCACTCACTGACTACAAACCACTTTGCCAGTTTCTCCAAGGCTCTGCCAGGAGACAGCAAAGCAGAGTTCTGCTCTCGGGGTTAGCTCAAACTGACCTTGACTGGTGAGCTGCTTTAGGCAGATAACTGCCTAGAGCAAAATACTTGGGAAATGTTTAAAACACAAATGTTTGATCTTTGCTAAAAGCTCATTAAAAGAATCTGTGTAGTATCTCCAAGTAATGCTGTGACCCCTGAAAACAGGCTGAGATTGCTCCTGAGGTTTGAAAAGTGGCTTTGTCTTATGCCAAACATTTGACAGTCATTTATTAAGGCTGTTTATAACCATTCTGTTTTTGCAGGCTGCTGCATCTTCTGTCTCCTCCTCGAGCTCTTTGGATTAAAATGACAGCAAGAGAAAATTATTATTGCTCACCTCCTTTTGAAAATGTATCTGTGGCCAAGTTTCTGCATTGAAGTTGTAACCATGTACAAGCAAGTAATAAATGAAATTGGCTGAGAAACAGTAGGATCTAGCATATATTTCTTCAAATTTGGGCAGCATGAACTGGAGCTGAAAGCAAAAGGGTTTTTTAAAAAAATGTGTTAATTATGGAAAAAGCAAATGCTTTGGGGTTTTCTAACTAGAGAATATTTGGGTTCTAATTAGAAGTTAGTAACATTTTTCAGAAACACCAAGTAAACCTGTAGACAACTATATACAGGGATTCAGAAATACTCTAAAAGTGAAATAGCTTATGTAGTAAACAATGAAAATAAACATAAAACTGAACATTGAAGATTGAGGATGTTATGTTAGGGATGTCAACCATCTCTACAGCATGGTTAGAACTGTGAAATGAAATTTTGAAACCTATTCCAAGTGTTAAGCATGACAGAAATACCACACGGTTTGAAGCACAGTGGAAAAACAAATGCTGGGTTGATACAGACCTTCTGAAAGGTTCTGAACACATAATCAGTCCATATTATTTTTATATCCCTCTTTTAGGGGTTTAAAATGGAAAAGAAAAACCCCAACAGCACCAAAAACCAGCCAACCAACGCAATTACCTGTGCCCAGCTCTGTGAACAGAAAAACCACATACTTGAATTGAAGTCATTTAGGGAAAAGTGCCCAGATAAATTCAAAGCATTAATTGTATAGTAGAATCCAGAGAAAGCCTATAAAAAAGGAGTGGATGACAGGTTACTTTCAGAACTACAGAAATCCCAAGCAAGCCAACTCAAAAAGAAACACAGTGTATTTGCAAACCTACCACAAAATTCCCTTTCGCTTTTGGCTGATGTATTCCAATAAATGGACATTCCTCTCTGTCTCTGCAAGCAGTGAAGTTAAACAATAAAGAAACCATCTCCTGGCACAGACCTGGGTCTCCTGTTCCATGGAAATTCACAATCTGGTTTGGGTAGTAATTTGCTGGTCTCAGAGACTGTGTACAAAGGCTGCCAAGGAAGTACTTCATCGTTAATGCTGTGTTATAGTTTTGAGGGTAACAGGGATTATCCACACTGGCACTGGCGTTTGATTTCTGGGGGGAAAAAGAATCAAACAGAAACAAACAAGAAACCCCAAATAATAAATACTAGTCAAAAGGAAGAAAGACCTAATTTGGCATGAACTACAGGAATATTTTTAAACTGCAGATGCCTGCATTTTTGTTTATTGACATGACTGGTCAGCACAACACTGCTGATCACTGTAATTCATGGGAACTCCTTTCTCCAGAAGGCATTGACAAGATTAGCAAAATATTACAAGGCCTTTTTGTCAAATGGAGCAGCACTCTCACTAAATTTTAACAAATAAGAAGTTCTTTGTATGAAACCTAAGTGTGTTTGGCCACAACAAAGCACAAGTGAGCTCTTACTGGATTCTCCAGACTCCAGCAAAGGGAAGAGATCACAAGCCTAAGACCCTGCTCAGACAATTACTGAACACTTGCAAGAGCAACATAGCAAAAGGTCTTAAACAGACCTGGAGCAGCAATGCTAAAAGCCTTTTCTCAGCTTCATCTCTTCCATAGCACTGGTAGCTGTGAGTGTAGACATTGTAGTTGTAACCATACAACTTCACTTGCAAGGTGCTGTTGAAGTGCTCCTCGGGGTCCTCAGGGATAAATGAAATTTGAGTGGAAGCTCCTCCAAGGTCCAGGGCACCCATAGTCTCTTTTCTGTAAGGATGGACCCATGTCCTCCAAAGGTTTCTCTACATGTAAAATTTTTTTAAAGGAAAATTAGAAATATCATCTGCTTATTCTCCCCTCAATCTTTTCTACTCTTTACCTCTTGAAACTTCTCCCCCTGCTCTGTCCTGCACTCTTTAAAAAAAAAAAAAAAAAAAAAAAAACAAACAAACCCATGCATATGTTTTTACGTAAGAGGGATGTACTTTCAGAGAGTGAAACGATCTTGAAAGATGGGAAAACAAATAAAACAAATGCAGCATAGTGTTCAACTCAACTGGACAGCACAATGATCAAAGCATAGGACTGGCGAGAGCAACACCTATCTACAACATAGGGAACTGAAGTTCAGATACCCATGAGAACTTGAGCAAATCTGGATGGAAATGGTATCAAGATTTGCTTGTTTCAAGGCAAGAAGAAATATTAAAGGAATAGGATACTAAGAAATCACAGAAATAGAGAATGAAAAGAGAGTGAAAATAGAGTGAAGAATGCAAAAAAGTCAGATGAAAGCTCCATCAAAGTCAAAATAACAAGGACCCTTAATCTGCACATTTCCTCCATTGAAACTGCAGTCTGATGCTTTCAGATGGCGTTTTTCCCTGTTACCCAAAATATTCCCCAAATTCTGTATTTGATCTACATAGTCACAGTGCCAAATACAGCTTTTCTATGGTTATCTACATCAATATTTGCCCAATGAGCATGATGAGATGAATGCATACACAAGAAGGGAAACAATGGGGTTTATGGGCTAGCAAATAGACTCACAATAAAATTCTACAGTGAAAAATTCCCATAAACCATCCCTCACAGAATTTGACTGTTAGCCCATTGTCACAAGAAAGGTCAGAATTTCTCTCTTCTACTAGTGATACTCCACATGTATTTCTTCACAGAACTCTCTAGACTAAACTGGTTTCACAGCATCTTGCAGTCCTTTTTTATGAATTTGTCATATGGAATTTGATATTTGGATTATTAAAATTCATGTAGTAGAAGACTGGCACCACCTTGAAGTTCATTATGCCACTTTGTTGCACGAAATACACACAATGAGAAAAACTCCTACAGGATGGGTAATTCTAATAATTTATTTCTTAACATTGCACGTTCACCATGAGCTATCACTCACAGGGCCAACAAGTAATTCCTGCTTATTTAATGGCCATGATCTGATAGGAACTATTCAGTCAGGACAGCTAACAATACTCAGCACTACTGGATGAAATTCATTTCAGCCTCCTAAGACAATCTGGCAGAAGTGCTGTCGATGCTGAGGGCAGCACACTCCGGCCACAAATGCAGATGAGTGGTTGTGGGTCATCTTGGTACAGCTTTTACTCTGAATGAAATCATACTGAATACCTGTACCTAAAAAGGGGTCTTCCAACACATCTGACTCCCTCTCTGCTATGAGGCTCCTGCCTGACTCTATTCCAACTTCAAGAACATCATGGGTATGTTTATATTGGTATCACTTGGTCTGCACAAGACAGTTGGTGTGGCAGCCTACTGCTCATAGCCTGCAGCTTTTCAGCAGTCTTGGAATGAGTATGAATGATTTCTGGCTCAGCAGAGGCATATTTGACCACCCTCAGTGCTTCAACAGTCTTGTCTGCCTAAGACAAGTGAGCCAACAATGCCAAACAATTTAGAGACCCCTAAGCCAGGCAGGTCCTTCACCAGTAGGGCAGCAGGGACAGCAAATAAGCAGAAGAAAAGATCTTTAGCTGGCACCATTGTGAAGACAATCATTACCGGTCACACTTAACACACCAATGCATTTAAGAGTGATCTAACTTTTTGGTTTTAGGTAAGGAACCCAACATCATTTAGAGAGGAGCTCTTTTCTGTGGATCAACAATTTTACCTTTGCCACATCCCATTCCCATAACAACATATTCTTTGATTTATATTTGCCCTTTTACTGCCACGAAAAGACCCTGTTAGAGACTTCAGGGGAAAACAGAAGTTGCAACTTTGACACTTTAACAGGCACGTCCTCTCAAACTTCTCATTTATAAGAGAGAAACAGTGAAAATAAAATCATGCAGTTTTTTCCACACACCTCTAAGAAATTGCCCATTAAATAGTTGGCCGTTATCCATCCATACACCCCTTCCTCTGGCCCAGTTATGATCTGCGCACCCCTAAATTCAAAAGGCTGTGCTCTGAAGTAGTTGTGAATGCTTGCAAGGACTTCATTGGCTGCCGATTCATTTTGCAACCTAAGCAATTCACAAAACATGAGACACTGAGCATCTGGAAAGGCAATTTCATGTTTATTGTTCACTGACTAGCAATTCAAGAAAACTCCTACAATCACCCAATAAATGAAATAGACATCGTTTCCCTAAAGGGGAAGCTTATGATAGGGTTGTATCCAGGGTTGTTTCAGCAAGCAACTCCTTCAGTTTGTACCAACTTCACTCTTTATCATGCAAGTTCATGGGTGGCTTTTTTCTCCTTATATACACCTTTATTCTTAATGAACTGAGTGTTTGTATGACAGCTTCTCATTAAAACAGTTCTGGAATCTTTCTTCCAGTTCTATTTAGCCACAGAACAAATATAATGAAGCCAATTTGTACTAGAGCTAAAGCCACAGACAGACCCCAAAAGCTGATCACATCAGATCACATCCACACTCAGAATGCAGTGTCTAGCTTCTATCTGCCTTTGCTACCCATGGGTGTGCACAAACATTATCTGTTTACATAACACTGTATTTTGTGACAGATGTGAAAGAGAAAATTAAACTCTTGCCTCTTCCAAAATAAAGCAAGTTTCTTTTCAATACAGCGTAACAGAGGGGTTTTATGCAGGCACGCTTTCCCTATCAAAAAAGTTAATTAAATTAAATTGGCTGGGCTCCATTTCCTTTTGAGATGGCCAATTTCCAGTGGGTAAAAATGCATCCAGTACATTTTTTACATTCTGTTTTCACAGACTGCTAAGCTAGTACGCATACAGAGTAGTTCAAGTTTCTGCCATACCTCAGCAGTCTCATGCCAGCTGTAGCCCCCAGATAAACAGAAGTGTTTTTATGCAGATGAACTGGTATTCTCTCCTTGACTTTATTCAGACAGTCATCAAGAGGCTTGGCAAGAGCTCCAGGGCTACTCTCATAGCTGGATATACCAGGGCCTGAAAGAGAACAAGGAGATAGATTTCATCCTGCTTTGCCAACTACAAATTAGCCCAATTAGCAAACAGGTGTTAAGAGAAAGACATTTCCCCCTTCCCCCCCTTGCTGTAACTGCAAACAAGGGTAGGAAGGCTGAAGACTAGGAGTGCTTATGGAATAAACATTGTGATGCCTGTGCATTTCAAGATGCACAGAAATGGCTCTTGAATTCATAGAGGCACAAGCCTGCTCTGGTGTATGAACTAGTAAACAGCTTTCCAAATTTCCAAAGCTTTCAAAGAGAAGGAATATTTGAACAATTAACATCAAAGTCCTGCCTTGCTCAACTCTCCAAGGACCATCAGGATCTCAACTTGTTCAGGGTCAACTTGGGTGAAAATAAAACATTTCTTACTAAAATTCCTCAGCTGAGGAAGTTGCACAGGGAGCAATCCAGGCACTCCCATGAAGCCATTGCCTTGCAGAGAACAACTGCCAGGACTCCATCTACCTCAGCCATGTCTTGCACAACTGGTCCCAAGCCAAGCAAAAGATGGCTCTTACAGAGTTGAACTGAGAAACCATTTATGTTCAGTCACATTGCATTGACAGAAATAGAAAAAAAAATATGTGAGCCTTTAGAGATTTCACACTCCAAAACTTCTTTTTTTGACTGTGTGAATTTAAGCATAAACATTACCAAGTCATCATTAGATGTTCACAGCCCTGGATTTGAAATAAGACTTTCTGAAAGTCTTAAGTCTAGCACAAACAGGCCTGAAGCTGAAAGGAAAGCTGCTACCAGAGGAAACCAGAGCAGCAACATCCTCAGCACCTGCCATTGCCTCACACTTGTTTGGTGGCTGCAACCTCCCATCTTCCAGTTTTCAGACAGAGCAGGTCACAAAGCAATGACTATTTTCTTCTGGACAACTGCCTGTTTTACCAATGCTTAGAGCCTTACCAGGTCAGATTAACTGCACTGTAAAGAAAGGATTTGGATTTGAGGCTGGTTCCTAAACACAAAGGCAAAGGTACTTAATAAAGGCAGAAATTAAATCATAAAAGCACCACAGAATTCACAGAGTAGTTGATCATTTGACCTTCAAGTTCAGTAGGTATGCAAAAATCTGCCTTTTATTATGCCCAGAACCATCCCTCAATTTAAGTGCTGAAGACTATGGTTGGAGGGTCACTGAAGAAACACTGACAGATATGTTCAGCACCATCACCCACAGCTTAGCTGGTCCCATGAGGCAGCCCTCTGCAGTCTCCTCCAGTGCAGAGTTATCCTAGACTAGAAGAGTGTACCCTGGTGATTTGGTACAGTCAGGGATGAGGAGTACTTAGTTGACCATGGCTAAAGACATAAACTCAGACAGTTCACAGTAATTTGGACTCCTCTGTTTTGTAATTTATTTGTATTCCCCAGAGGTAAAACAAAATCTAAACCAATTCAATTAAATTCACAAAGCACTGCTGGGTTTTTTTGAGACAAAGAATAGTGCAGTTTCTCTGTGCCTTTTTCTCTCACCAGAATTCCTACAGGGAAACATTCCTAATGAGTCAAGATATTAATTAACAGAGTGTATCCTTCATGTCAGCAGGCTGGCCACCATTCCAGCAGTTTGTAAGGACATTTCATCATTAGAGACATGACAGTGCATTACTTCTGTTCATATTACACTTGCTTTCCTTTCCTTGTTCTAGAATTGCTAAGAATGTCTACATGTATGTTTAACACTGAAGATAGAAATGCTGATGCTGTTAAGAAACCATTGCCTTCTACTCCCTGTTACTCACGGGCCTCTGTGGTCCAGCATCTATTTCCAGACAAAAAGAGGGACACAAGACTTGGCAAGATCATGACTGAGAGAGAAGGAAAAGATTCTCTTTCAACACCGCAGTTATTATCAGAGAACAGAAAACCTGATTTCCCTCCCCTACCTGGCCATCTGTCTTCACAAAATATGTGGCATTTTCATAACTTTGAAAGCTGAGTCAGATGTCACTGAAGTTGACTAAGATTTTCTATGAATGAATCCACAACCACCTAACCGTACTGGAGTGTGATCAGAAGTCAGCCTAGTCTGTCTGTCTGCAAGGAATCAATTCAAAACTGCAGACAAGAGACCGAGCAGGTAGCCAGAGGTACCTGTGGGACATCTAGCTGTGCACAGACACATGTCTTCCTGAGACAGAGGCTACACCTACATATTTGATAGAACTACAACACCCTGTCAGAAAGAGTTCCGTCAATTTAGCTATTTTACTTAATAATTTTATTAGCTACTTCCTTGTTCTGTAGTGTAGAGAAGCTTAATTAACAACTAACATTTAACAAGAGCTAGATTCTTATTCTTCTAAAACTCTTTTTATTCCAAGCTATTTTTATTTATATATATATATATATCTGAAAGAAACACAAGGACTGAACATTTACAGGTCCTGACTCTTTTGAGATTGAATTCTGTCTGCACCAATCATGCACTATCATGGAGTAAATAAAATTTTGCTACAATTTCCTTTCTCTGGTGCAATGATTGGAGCACCTTACTGTATCAGTAGGAAAAGAACTAATGCTGACAGATACAGACATACTCTTGACAGTCTTCCCTCCACAGCATGGAAAAGGGAAAAGAGAAAAATAAGCAGTACAAGCAAGACTAAAAACAACTAAGGAACTTTCCTTTGAGCTCACCTTTTACATTGCACTTGAAGGTTTGGCTCACTATTCCTGTATTGTTCTCTTTTTCCGCTGGCCACTCATAGACATAGACTGTAGTACGAGAGGATCCAGCATCAAGGACTATTCCATACTAGGGATTAAAAAAGAATGCATTAGATGAAGAAACAAACAATGACAGCTTAAATGCCTATATGCAGCTGCACTTCACTGCACCACCAGACATTTAGAAAATGCATGCACAGTGTATTATTTACAAGAGAGATTAATTCTAGTGTTAGGCTCTTAGGCATGAATCCAACAGCCAAGCACAGAATGAATCTGGCTGCAAACCAAGGAACATACTACATATCTTCAATAATTAATTCAGTGGGGATGGAGAATGTTCATCTCCTTTAAGCATCAGGTTCAAAACCCACACTGACAAATAGATAACACTGTGTTAGGACCTGATTTTGGAGCAGGTTCATTTCCCTTTATCCCAGTCCACTCCCTGAACACTGAAGGGTTTGATATCTAAGCACAGGCTTTAGATTCAAGGATGCACAAGGGATCCATAAAGCCATGAGCAAAGAGGTAAAGTACATAATAGTTGACAGTAAGAATGATGTAACAAGTCTGGTTCTTTCCTAATTGCCCCATAAACCTCTCCCTTAGAGTGGTTTAGTCCACCCGAGAGTTTGCCTCTGAGAATAGGCTGTGCCAGAGTATAAGACAACACAGAGGGCAAGAGAATCAGTATTACCCCATGATTATTTATTAAATAAATGAGAGAGATTTTAATTACTTGCCCCAGGTCCCTTGGACTCTGAGATTAAAGCACAGGTTTCTCCATCCTGTCCCACTGCTCACCAGACCAGTCTTTACTTCCCCCCTTTTCCATATTTTACGGCAGGAGAAAACTGTAGTAACTAGGAAGGCAATCTCATCTCATAAAGGGAAGCAAAATGTAATTTTGGTATCCTATTTATGATCCCTGAAAGTATGTTTAACTCTTCCAAAGTCACCTAATCGTTAGGAGTCACACAGTATAGGGTTCATTTTTCTGTCAGCTTTTTTCTTTCCAAACAGACAGATGCCCAGGAGCCTGACAATCCTGAAAAATGAGAGCCTCCATCTGTCTGCAAAGCAATAAGAGCCCCTGTAGCAGGATGATAAATTTCATTCCACTGCCTCTCTGGGGCACCAACAAGTCTGACTAGGAAATATCACTGCTTCAGGTGGCAAACCATTCAGCTTCCACACCTGATGATTCCCAGCTTCTACTGGAGTCCTAAAAACTCCTGGCCCCCAAAGAATACCAGCAATACCAGCCTAGTCTGTTTCATAGAGGATTGTTAGATAATGAAAATTTCATTTATATTTATGCAGACAATATTTACCCTGATCCACTAAAAGATTAAAGGCTCCGCAGATACTATCAAGCCATTACATCATCAGGTTCTGTTTCAGTAACTACTTTAGCAAAGATAATTTGAGTGTATTTCCTCTCCTTGGAAGAGATGAGCACCCTGGAGGTCCATAGCACAGTAATGGTCAATCTGCTTAAGGACTAATTAAATCTAGTCTCAGTCAGCTTAAAGTGCCAAACATAAGCTTTTAACTTGGCTACTTTTAGAGCTAACTATCAGGCCCAAGGAGAGCTGGAGGATAATGGAAGTATTTTTACCTCAGTTAACTGTGGGCTTTTTGAGCTACTTCCTCCTTCCCCTGCATTTTCCAGCCTCCTTCTGGAAGTAAGGGATTTCCATCCCAAAGAGTAGTGATACGCTTATTTGAGTCAATGTGACTGACAATTTTTTAAAATCTTTCTCCCCATCCTCCTCCTCTATGTTTCCTATACAGCCTCTTACTTCCTTAAAAGAGATGCTCATTTTTGAAAAGGTCTCTTGGACCCATTTTGAGGTGACTCATGAAGCTCCTCAGGATTTGTGTGAGTTCACTGTGTGCAAACTGGCCCATGCAGCCTCAAAAAGTGGTGATCAGTGACAACTGTGCCACATGTTAGGACCAAGATTAATTTAAAAACCAGAAGTGACACAGGACGCTGCATCTTAAGAAAGTGAGAGAATTCTACAAGCCTTTTCTTAGCAGGCTGCCAAAGACAAACTGTCTGGATTAAAATTTTCTAGGGACGTTAAATTTGTGTCCAAGCTGCATATTGGATCACCTTTGGTTGCCCTGTAAGGACAAGCAATGCCTTCCTGCTTTGAAATGCACTGTGAGAGCATAGGCAAACCCTTATCCCAGACTAACAGCTATTAAAGAACAGAACTACTTTTTCTCCTTTCTTTCCTTGGTGCTTCAACTCTCTCACTGAGTATTTCCATCACTTCAAAGGGCAGGTGATTCCCTGATATCCAAGAACTGCACCGTCTACTCAATGGACTAGATTAGTCAGACAAGACAGGGAGATAACATTAATGTAGAAAAGCTTCAGAGTTCTGTTTTCTAGTCCAGAAGAAAAAAGGAAGAAGAAAGGGGGAGAAACAAAGTGTCTTGAAAGAAAATGCTTATTATGGGAATATGGCTTTGTAGGTACATCCTGAAGAGTAGTAATCTCAACAGATAAGCAAGCACAAGCCCCAGGATCAATCACCTTTTCAGCCAGAGTTTCATTCCAATAGGAAGACGTAGAGAGGCACAAACCCTTAAAGCAAGCACAGTTATGATGGGCCACCTGCCTTGCAATCACTTTGGAAACTGCCTAGAGAAGCTAGCAAGCTAAACCAGTTACAGGGAAGATGGAGGTCACAAAAGTGGATCTATGCTAGATCCATACTACAATTCAGCTACATAGGTTTGAACAATTTTTAATCAAGTACAACATCCACAAACAATGTAAAACATTTCCTAAGAGCCAAAAGAGGCATGAAAAATTTAAGTATTGAAAGCTGAAGCACCTCAAGGGGCAAATTAAAGAAATACAATAATGAAGTGGGGTTTTTTTCTCTAGGGCTCACAAAACAGCAATAGGCAAACAGATTTTTTTTTTGACTGGTACATTCAACGCTATCATAGTTTACAATTGCAGACTTCACCATTGAGAACGTTTGTGTTTTCTTCATCACTCTTCTCACTTCATGGTGTGTATGAGTGAGTCATGAGTTCTTTCAGTGCCCCAGTGTCATGCAATGGGCAGGCCCTTCCTTCACTAATCACTGGCTCAGTCTTCAGATAATCCAACCATCAAGGATCCAAAATATTCAATTTTGCAACAACAGTTTAAAACACCAGTGGCATATCATATAATTTATTTCTTAGGCCACAATGGATGTTCTCAACATACCTCTTGGGAAAGAGCTTTTATGCCACAGGTAATACAAGCAGTAGTAACAGAAGAACAAGGTCATTTATAAAAAATAAATATGCTTTCATCATGTTGCCATAATTAATTTTAGTCAACCATAAATTCAGGACACTGTTGTTTCCAGGCTCCATCATATTAGCCAGGTACTGGAGGGTTTCACTAGCCTACCAAGGTCCTCCTTCTACTGTGCATTTCTTGTGAATGTAAATTACTCACTGAGGACTACTCAGTGTCTCAGGAATCAAACTCAGGGTCCTCCATATCACTTCCATTAGCAGGCTTACAGCCAAGCTTCAAATCCAAAGCCAAGGCACATGCAGTAGAGGAAACACCAGCCTTCCTACAGCAGCAGCCATGAAGCTGCTGTGATTCAGTGAGCAAACCTCCCCACTTAAACCAGCTCCAGATAGTCCAGGTGGCTCCAGTGCTTCCTCAAACAGTGAGGTAAACAGTTTTATCATTCTGAATGTGAAATTGAATTAATGACAAACACAAGAGGTGTGTAGGCTGTCTTTTAGATAGTGGCTTCAACCTCGTCCTGGCTTCAGCTGGGATACATGTCAGTCCAGTCTTGCCTTGCATGGAAATTGGTGGGATGTGAGGCTGCTGCAAGCAGACATTTGGGGCTCAAAAGAGGACATGCTTGAGGCACTGTGGCCCCATGCACCATCCCAGCACACACCCCCTGCCACACCACACAAACACATAAAATGGGTATCAGAATTACAGTTTTATCTCACTGCCTGACTCACACACCACCAATGATTCAGACAAAGCCAAAAGTGTTTATAATCCCATGAAGTGCAACGAGGCATTAGCCTATCGCTATCAGTATGTGAACTATCCAGTTAAATACACATGCAGGTGGAAAGGTAGAAGGGACTTCAAAGAAAAATCTGACAAGAGGATCATGGGAAAACCCAGAACCCTGCATGCCAGGCTGTACAGCTTCTTAGAAGGGTATTTTCTACAGCTTTTCCTCAGTTGTGCACATCTCTCATTGAAGAACCTGCACACGTGTTCCACAGCAGAAGGCAAAGCCTGATCTTCAAAGTATTTCAGTTTGTCTTTTGCAGTTTGCTCTGCCCCCCTTAATGAAGTTAGTTTGCTTTCATTAACATCCAGCAAGTCCCAACATGTGGTAAAGGATCAAGTGCATACTTAGAGCCCAAATGCTTTTGATACACAGGAGCAATTTGCAAAGATGTCAGCATAAACTTCCCAGCTGTGCTTGGGGGCAGAGTTTAATCTCTGGGTATTTCCCATTTCCAGATTTTTTTAAATTACTTCTAATTTCTGGCAAAACTGAAAAAAAAAAAAAAGGAGTGAGATATTCTTCCCATTTGTGTGATAGCCACCACAGAGAAGGAATCAAGAAATATTTTTTCTTCTTTGCCACTGACTCTTGACCAATTCTCCTTTTCTCTCAGCTTCAGTTTTCCCATGATGATAAGATTTGACATTAATTTATGCCTTAAGCTCATTTGAATCACACCATAAAAATGAGTTTAGAAAGGCACATTATTAAATATCAGTTCAAAACATCATTTTACTTTCTGAGGTATTCTAAGACCTACCTTAAGCCCTGGGGAGAGGATCTGTTGCTGATTTATCTGAATCACTGCAATAGCAATAACAAGGACTATGCTTAGAAGAAGGAACACTTGGGCAACAACACTCGGGGTTCTGGTGGGCATCCTGAAACGACAAAGTGGGAAACACTAAGGGAATTTGAAAGGATTTGGCTATTCTCTCTTAAAGCCTGAAGCCCTGAATCAGTTGAAACTCATAAAATCTAATTTCATCAACTGGATTACTTAGTGGAAATTCCATCTCCTCCTCAAGAACTGCCTGGTGTTTTGCAACCACAAACTTTTCATTGTCTGGAAGGGCTGTATCTGTATTGCCATGCCAGGCTTCACCTTCAGCCTGCCCCATTTTCCATGGTGGTGCCTACGTGTAGGTGCCTGCTTCCCACCTCCCATGCCTGAGGAAGTGCAGGCTGTGGCCAGGCAGGCTGGGCTGGAGCTCACCCAATGCTCCCCTGTGCTCCTACAACACTGGCACAACCACACGTGAGGAAGACTGCTCCACTGAGTGCAGCTGGATGCTTCTACAAGAGATGCAAGGTCTACAAGAGATGCAGGCTCCTTCAGGAGGCTTCTAAAAAGGAGCTTTTTAGAACATTAAAGTAGGTGTCTTTATTAACTGCTTTATTAATTTTATTAACTGCTGGTGAAATGCGTGTGTGTTCATATTCCTATTGTTATCACTCTGCACTGCACATAAAATATAAAATATGCACTTTAACTCAGAGATTTTGCAATGAAAAGTTACTAAATCTAAGCAAATCTCACATAATTATGTTGGACAAACCCCAAGGTGGCATGAAACATGCATACTAACTATAAGGCTATTTATATGTTCATATCCTCTAGAAAAGTTTCCTAGAATTCAAATGTGATTGAAGTTTCCTGGAACTTCCGCTCATCCTTTTCCATGTCCCTGACCAGATATCTCTTAACCCCAAGAGATCGTTCAGTACCTCTGAATACTGACAATCCATATATCAAAAATCCTTATGCTCCCCAGGGGCTGAGGAGGAAAGAGGCAGCTGGAGGGATATGGCAAGCTCAGAAGATATGGTTGCTCAGAACGCAACAAGGAGAACTTGCCTGCCTTTGTTATTTCAGAAGCCATTTGTTTTGGCACAGAAATATCAACATAGCCTGGCGTGATCTATCCTGAGTCACATCTCCTAATTCTTCCATACTGATTGCTGTACACACCAGTGGTTGCTCAGGACTGTCCTGCTGTTTCAGCAATCACCAGTGCCAAGCTGTGCTGAGGACACGAGCTCAAAGGTGGTCTCCAGTCCATTGCCAAAGCACACTGGGTCAGCCCCATTGTACCTGCAACAAGTGGTCTTGTCCTTAGCTCCAACCAGAGCCCAAGGGCTGAGGGAGAAAGCAGAATAAACGCTTCTCATACAGCTTCCCTTTTCTAAACCCCATGGGCTCTTCAGCCCTTCAATCCCAGGGTACCCATGGTTCAACATCTATGTTCATGTTCAAAAAAGAAGAAAGAAATTTGTTTTATTCTGGGACTAGCTTCACACTGAGCTTTGCCTATGACTACTGCTTTCCTTCTTAGTTTTCACAACAGAAATAGCAAGACAGTCTCAGATTGGCTTTTGGAAACACTTTTGACACATCTTACTTCCAAAACATATTCTTTTACATTCATTAACTGCCCTTTCTAAATCCATATGGGCTCCTTGTTTGCTGCCTATCTACTCTTCCAATACTTTCTTTCTTGGCTTGGTAATAGCTTTATCATCTTAATCACCAGTCAATTTAAAGAGAAAATTACCAGCCACATTGGTGATCTATTTACTTCGCTATCCTGTGGCATTGAAACATCATGTACACAGTGCACAAATGAAGAAATGAAATATTTATTTTACTATTACAAAATATGTTAACACCTCTACTGTAACCTGCAGATAATGTCAGAACATACTAATTAGAAGTATTTATACAGATCAGTTCCTTTTTGAAAGGAGAGAGAAGATTCTTACCTACACATTTATGAATAAGTACCTGGATAAAATACTTTAGAGGGACAAAAAGTAATTTTCTTTAGCTTCAATTGTTCAATTTCAAATGGATACATCTATATAATATTATAAAGTGACTGAAAGAGAACTATCTGCTCACAACCTAGTGTATACCAATCACTCCTGGATCAAAGCACTGATGTTCAGTGCTGGAAAAGAACAATTCATCATCAAAGAGAAAATATGCAGGACAAATGACTCTTTGAAAAATTAAAGCATTACTAAAAAACAAAGGAATAATGATTATTAGATTCTTAACACTTAAGTTTTGAATGATTAAATATTTTCTGCTCCCATTTCTGAAAAATGGAAATCTTGGTTTGTTGAATTTCCCATGTGCTTCCCTGGTACTGAGATTTGTCTTCATCAGAGGCGATTTTTCTCTTTTCAAAAATCTTTTTTGGGAGGCACAATGTAAGGTAAAGGCAGATCTCTTAAGGCATTCCTCGTACAATCTTACCCCATCAGCCATCAGGACAATTTCATCAGAGATAATCTGCAAATCCTGATTTACACAATTGCTTCTGTATCAAAAGGGCACCTTACACTCTGTGACCCCTTGAAGTCATTACACAGCTGACACCTTTGCTGTCTTGCCACATAACTGGATCAGAAGCACAGGGTTGTGTATGGCTACACTCAGAGCAAAGTCTCACACACCAGGCAACACAGTCACATTTGCCCATTCAGTGAAATCTGTAGAGATATCAGAGAGGAGTTCATTCGCTCCACAGTTTAAACAGACTTGTAAGGTAAGGAACTCTTGCTATCATTGTGCACTTGTTGGCAAAAAGACAAATAAAAGGTTCCAACTGAGTATCAAAACCCAGTTCCATTACATTATTAAAACAACGTCATCCTGAAGCAGGAAACAGCATAAATACATGTTTTCCACACCCAGTTAATTGTGCTGGGCCACACGTGAGCACACTGGAAGGATCACTTTCTTCACCTTACCTGCAAGCAAAAAGAATTCCTGCCTGCAAAGGAAAGCACACTCAACTTCTTTATGCCACCAACATTTTAACTAAGTTAAATGCACACCAATAAAAATCACTGTGCTGAAATTCCTTTTCCCAAGTAAATTGAAACACCAAACCCTCTTCTTTTAGGTACTGACCTGTTTGTTCACAGGGTGGGTAAGCATGCACCTTTCTTTACACTATAACCTGAAAGATGCAAACATGTTATTACCATTTATTTCAGACGAGGTCGACAGGTTAATGTTTTGAGTGCTGTGGAAAAAAAAACAAAAAAACAAACAACCAAACATAAATCCCATAGCACCGAAAGCCCAACATCCCCAGCACTTTAAACCCCGCGATGAAAACCTGCGAGGAGGTTTCACACGCCTCCCTTCGGAGGAAAAATTAAGTAAAAACAAGCACATGGTCACAAAATTGCGGGTGAAGCTTTCTCTCAGCTCACCGCCGTCCCGGATGAGAAAGCTTCGCACGATGACTGTGATTTGCGAGAAAACACCGAATTATTCCCCCAAAATAAGAGACAGAGCGACACCGGCGCGGCAGCCGCCCACCCCCTCACCTCGGCCGGGCCTCGCTCCGGGGATCCCGGCCCCCACCGCATCCCAAGGTACCTCCGCAAAGCCGGGCTTGCCCGCCGGGCCCCGGGATGAGGAGCGACGGGAGCCGGCTGCACCCTCGGAGCGGCTGCGAGCGCCTCTCTCCCGGGGGGATTTGGGGAGAGTCACCGGGCTGGTGCCCGCCCTCTGCTCCTGTACTTCTGAATAGATGGGAAACTAACGAATGAAACAAACGACTTGCCGGTTAAAAAGGAGGAAAAAAAAGAAAATCCGGATGAACTGACTGAAGTGGAGGGAGGAGATCTGCGGCGAGCGGCCGCGCCCGGGGCGTCACCGCCGCCGGAGATGCGGCAAGGGATGCGCCCGGCGGGGGATGCGCCCGGGAGCGGGGTCCGGAGGGCACCCAGTTTCCGCCGCAGAACCCCCCGTGGCACGGCCGTGCCTCCCTCCCTTCTCTTCCCTTTCCCTCCTCCGGCGGCTCCCCGCTCTCCGGAAACGCCGCTCGGGATTTGACGGCAGCTGGTGCTGCTGGCCGCTCCTAAATCACATTCCTCAGTTCCCTCCCAAAGCGAGGGCAGAAAGGGGTTTGTCTAGAGGTGGGTGAAAGAAGCCCTGCGTCTTCTAAAAGGAACAGGTGCTTTCTCAGGAAGGCGTTTCTCAGACCCTAGAAATCAGCAGTCCCTCCACTCTTAGGACCACATTTCCATCCAGGTTTTAACATACAGACACCACTTATATTGTAGTTTTACTGGAGTTCTTGCCTAACCTAGGCTGCTCAGTGGACCTAGTGCATTCCCAGACGCAGCGTCACAGATCATGCCCTGTCCAACCTGTAGCGTGATCAACTAGAGCCAAGGATCATCCTACAGCCTGCAGGATGGATTTGCCAGGGACACGAGCTCTGGAACTACAGTGAGACACTTCAGCTGCTTTGCCACCATTTGCTCATTGTCCTAGGCTTCAGAGTCACGTAATGTAAAAACCCAAATGCAGCTCTCTGATTCTTTTTCTCACAAAGATCTTGAAGAATTACAGCATCTTTGATTTTTGAATAAAGGAGAACAAGAAAGCAGCTGCAGCCTTGCGAACCATCTGTAAGCATCTTTTCATAATCTACTCGTTTGGGGAGTGGAGGCAATTTTCTCTTTTTGATGACAACACATTATTAAAGCTGATTTAATGATGATCTTGGGAGATCAGTTCAGTTATTTCTAGCACATGAAGACAAAGCCTCCCATCCCTCCTGATTGCCTGTCTGTTGCATGCAATTTATTTCTTTTGTATTATTTCCATTCGTGTGGCGTAATTTCCTTCTCCTATCCAAATATACTTAAGGCCCTTGGTCCAACTGACTGCATTGGTCAGTGACGTGAATCTGCTCAGGTGTCCATTTAAAATTACAAGTGAGCTGGATTGTGTTCCCCACAGAAAAGCTTATTATTTTTATATGATCAAACATGAACATTTTGAAATAGAAAGCAAAATGTCAACCAATCCTACACCAGTGACTAAAATTTAATGGTTGCAAAGACAGCAAACCCTCCCTTCTGTATCATCTACTTCTATAAAAATAGACATACAAGATTGTTTTCTTTCTGCACCATTTCCAGGAGCTGGGCTGTTGCATGAGCTGCTCTTCTTGTGACTATTATTGCCACACTAAAATCATGATAGCAGCATAAGTGGTATGGGTTGTAAAATCCCCCAGCTGGTTTGAAGTCCAGATTCCCTTCCAGGCACGCCCAGTGGCTGTGTTTCATTGGTTCTTCTGCTTCAATCCAGGGGACCCACCTTAGATCCACTACTTCATCTTCTTGTTTTCCTAAGCTGTCTTCTTTGGCTTTTCTTCAGTGTCTTCTTCAGCCTGGTCCACCCTTTTGTAGTCCTCCTGCTCCTCCATCCTTTCCTCATTCCCAAGGCATAGATTAAGCTGGGTGCCATTTCCCCAGCCTGCAGCACACACCTCTCCTCTCCATCATTTTCTTTGCTGCAGCACCTTTTCCTTCTCCCCCCTCAGATATCCTTATTCAGATGCACTTAGTGTAACTAAATGTATTGATTTGTTTTGCTTGGACAGAATCTACCCCGTGTCTATTTAAAAATGACAAATTACCTGGATTGCCAACAGTCTCAAGGAAAACTTTATTACTTTTTCTGCCATTGAACATAAATATGTGGAGTAAAAATACAATGACTGTTATTGGCAAATTCTTATTTGAATACCAGTGTCTATGATCAATAGCAAGTCTCTGGAAGCTAAAACATTATGGATATGAATAAAGTATTTGTTACAGACACATTTCTGCAATGCATTTATGGTATCATGTTTACACAGGACCCAGAGCAGATACTGCTCCATTTCCCTATGGAGTAATAGCAGCAACATCAGGAAAGAGGATGGGTGATTGTACATCCCAAAACACCATGGAACTGAATCTGTTCCTTGTGTAATGCTCATGCAGGATTGGACGCTGGAATATCAAGAGGCCTCAAAATATTCTCTGATGAGACAGCAAAGGGTGAAATGGGGAGAAATCTTGATGTAAAAATGGAGGTAAGAAGCCATGGTGGCTGCAATAAGAGAAGCTTGATTTGTACGGTACAAGTTTGCATTGTACTTTGCCAGTTCATAGGAATAAGATCCATCCTTCATTTCTGTGCATTCTTTGCAAGGTCCAGTAAACAGAAGGCTTCTCCTCTTCATCCTAAGCTTTTTGCACCATTTGTGTTGCTTTTTGCACAGCCTTGTCCACCATTTGTGTTGTCAGCAGATCGGTGTGATGCCCTTCAGCACATTGGTTCATGCCCTTCAACTCAGCTCATCACTTCCATCGATCTTCCTGGATACTTTCCCCCCGGGACTTTTCCTCAGTGTTGACTAAGAGCCTTCATTCAGTTTCTGCTCTCAAAGACCTCCTACCTCCATGTTCACCTTTTCACCTCAGAATCAACTGAGACAAATGGCAGTGCAGGCAGAGCTGTCTAAAGAATTTGGACCTCTCTGGGCCAGCAAGAGTCAGGACATTAAACTGGGGCCTTTTTTTGTGACTAACATGTTATTCCAAGGCAAAAAGCACTTCTTATATTTGTTTCAGACAAACATTCTACATGTTATGCATCCAAAGCATTGCAACAAAGCTGGTGGAGGATCTGGAGCACAAGTCCTGTGAGGAGCAGCTGGGGGAGCTGGGGTTGTTTAGCCTGGAGAAAAAGAGGATGAGAACTTATTGCTCTCCAGAACCTGAAAGGAGAGAGTAGCCAGGTGGGGGCTGGTCTCTTCTCCCAGGGAACAAGTGATAGGACAAGAGGAAATTATGTCAGGTTGTGCCGGGGAGGTTTAGATTGGATAACAGGAAAAATTCCCTCATTGAAAGGGCTGTGAAGCATTGTAACAGGCTGTGCAGGGAAATGGCTGAGTCACCATCCCTGGAGGTATTTAAAAAACCTGTAGATGTGGTGCTTAGGGACATGGTTTAGTGGTGGATGTGGCAGTGCCGGGTTAACAGTAGGACTGATATTAAAGGTGTTTCCAACCTGAGTGATTCTATGATTATAGCAGCATACCATGTGAATTGTCAAATTTAGGAAGATAGCTCTCCAGGCTTTCAAGCAAGGAAGTCACAAACCACATGTGGATTCTACATTTAAAGGAATGCTAGATGCAATTCTTTTCAGAGGTCATGAATGTATTTTATTTTGTTTTACACCATTGCAAAACTGATTTTTAGTAGTCTTAAAGGATCTGCTGCCCTATAGTTTTCTACCATTACTGACACACACTACCACCACATCCCCATAGAGATCCCATAAAGTAAATTCATACCTATGGCATGAGAAATTCAATTTGTGTAGTGCTCATACATTCTCATTGCTCAGGAGATATTCTCATTGTTTTGAGTAATGGCTGGATACAAACATTGCCTTGTCTCTTTCAGCATTTCACTGATGGGTTCTTTGAAATGCCTTAGACAGCTATTTGTTGGTTTATGCTTTTATTACTGGAGCCCTAAAGCTAATGATGGGTCTAAGATTTAGTTGCTGAATCTTCTGCCTCATACATATGACTCTGTACTGTAGCAACAATTTTCTGGTCCACATCATCTTGGGAGGCCTGGAAACAAATAAAATTTCATTCTGAGACTGAAACAAAATATTTTCTAATTTATTTGTTTCCCTTCCTGAGATTTAGAGCTTTATACCTTGCCTCTCTTGCCGTAAGAATCAAGAGTTGCTTCAGCCAATTAAAAACCCTCAGGAATAGCATTCATCACATGGTTGTGAGCCAGCACAAGTGGTAGGCACGTAATTAGGGCAGCAGATTGCTGGGGCAGCAGAAAAAGACAACCCCTTTGTCTATTTTGCTATGTCTGAGTTTTAGCAAGCCAAACGAGCTGCTGCAGCAGGAGAGGGTGTGTACCAGCCATGCTGTGCTGCTGAAAGAAGTGCTGCTTTCCAGGAGTAACAGTGGCTGCTCCCATTCCTTTCGTCCCTGCAAGCCAGGCTCATGGAGCTTTTCAGCAAACTTGTCCCTTTTTTTTAGCCATGCCTGCGAATTTATATGTTATGTCGTGACTTATATATCCCACTGTCATAAAACCAGACCCAGGAATCTGATAAAGAAATACCATTCTCTTACCAGAAATTCACTATTGGACTCAAAGACACACACCACCTCCAGTGAATGGGGATAAATTTACAGAAACTACTCCTTAGGGTTTAATAATTTAAAAATTGCTGTGTGAAAAACTGCTCAACATCGAAGATTTCTGTGCAGTTGACAACTCTAAATGAATGTTTCACTTTCTATGGCTCAGAAGTAATTTCTGACAAATTGCTAGTTCAGAAGAGACTCACCCCTTATGTTTTCAAAAAGCATGAAGTAGCCCTTGTAGCAACATTTCTACCACGTTTTTGTCCTCTTCCAGGAATGGATCAAATCAGCTGAATAATTCTAAGAGTCCTACATTAAATCCTTTCCATTGCAACTCCATACAGATCAGGTTATCTCTTCGAGTAGATCTGTGGATGAAAAAAATTCTATTACAGCTCTTTCAAAGTTCACCTGCCAGTACTGTTATTCATTTGTAGCTTTGTTTCCCTAACTCCGTGCTAATATAACAAGTTCTTTTTTCGCTTTTCATTCACCAACATTAAACTGCAGTTGTTTGGGACCATTCACAGACTGAGAAATACAACTGTAGCCATTAAAGTCAGTTGCATGGAAGAAGAAGCCAGTGAGACAAAACAAGCAGTATACGGAAGAGTGGAATGATCCCTATAATAGTGATTCTAAAAACCATTCCTAATTTGCAGACTCACCCTTATGTAGCTCCTGCTCGAAAATAGCCTGCACTAAACAGCTTGTTTTCTCACTAACTGAGCAAATATAGAGACACTTAATTAAATTACTGGTTTGATTCCAACAGATTGAAAAGCTTTTTCTTATCCAGTATGGGGGAAAAGAACTTCTTGCTAAATGCATTGCAAGGCAGGGTTTGGTGGAGGGCATGAAGTGCACATTGATTGGGATGTTCCTACAACCTTAACTGTGTTTCATTATCTTCATTCACTTTTGCAGTCACAAATACAGCCATCGTCTCTCAAGTTCATGGTAATAATAGTAAATAATGCACCTGATGTGAAAAATGTATCCAGGTTTTGATATATCTGTGAATTTTTCTTTTTTTTTTCATTCCTTTTGTCTCCATTCTGATGCCTAGTTTTTATGACCTGCGGAAGGGCATATCACACACACACCTCCCCACACACCATTTTAACATTAACTGATGCTTTGTGAACCTTCCAGGGAGCACCTCAGGTGGGTTTGTGCCTTGACTCAGCCCCAGGTGAAAGTGAGTGCCAGAAACAATCTAACATCTAAACCACAGAGGTCCTGCCTGCAACTTGAGTCTGTTATGGTGGTCCTGAGCAGTCAGTCCTGCCAGCCTCAGGATTTATTGTGCATGCACAGTAAAGCCAGATACGTTAAAGACAGCTGCTGCATTGGCCAGCCCCTCATGAGAGCCCTGTCTCTGTCAAACACTAAAGTTACTTGCTTGGCCATATCAGTCCTGTAAGCACAAAGTAGGAAGTGTGATAATTTCATATGCATGCTTTGAAAGTTGGTGTCACTTTGCCAGGTCTTTGTTTCTTTGCCTCCCCCAGTCAGGTTTCCTAATGATAGCCTGTCCATTCTTCCTCCAAAGCCAAATCCACTGCTTGGCCCCTCTGCATGGCAGTCATCCTGTACCATCTTACCTGTCTTGCTTTGCTCCTCACTCAAGTTTCTTCAGCTCTTCCCACCGGTTTTGCTGTTCTGTTTTTTCTCCTCAAATGACTCACACATGTAAGACCTCTCTCCAAAGTGTTCCTACCTACTAGTGGTAGCAGGTTCCTTTAAATAAATTCAGGACCAAAAGATCCTTTCCTTAAAAAAGCATATGCATACACTGAATAATCTGTGCCAACAGACAGGGCACTCTTCTCTGATCTTCCCCCAGTCATGGTCCGTCCAGAGAGCTCTCTGAGGGAGGGAGGATTATCTCTGAAGTGGCAGAGGCATGGTGCCAAGAATAGTGGAGCCCTCATTTGGCCAGGGTACAGGATAGAACTGTGACAAAATACATTAATCATCATAAACCTGAAACTGGGCTCCATAAACCCACACATGCTCTTAGCTGAGCTGACTTGGATTAAGATCCACGAGAACAAAAGCTGACCTCCCTGGGGTCGCTTCACACCAGTGCAAGCAATTATCACCCAGAGGAAAACAAATCACTTCTCTATGGTTTCCAATCTATTTTATTTGCCAAGAACAGATTAGCTTCATTTTGCACTCTATATATACGGCTTTTTATGTAAACCTGTATATACAAGGTTTTACATGTGAGAGGCTGCCAGACAGGCATTTTCATTTTGACTTCTATCTGCTGAGCAAGGTTAGCTGTATTTTAGTAATGTGCCTTTGCCTACTTTAATACTGTATTTTTCAGTTTGCTTCTCTTTCTTCAACACAGTAATTTAACCCTGCTTTCCAAGACTAATACAAAAGAACTAACAGATGTACAAGATCAGACAGAAGGTGGATGTGCTTCTTTTTAAGCATCAGTAGAAGCAGATGTCGATGAGAAGGCTGTTGGGACAGGGCTACCACATGTGGATAATTCCTCTGAAATACCCTCTCAATTTCTGCCATCTCAGGCCTTAGAGACTCCTTGAGCCAGATGTTATATCTGGTCTAATAGCACCTCATGGACCTCTCTTCCTCTGAATGTATTTGATGGCTTTTTGAGCAAACACTTGTGCAGCAGGCAAATCCACAAAGTGCCTGTCTGTTTTTTAAAGGTTCAAATGGAGCTTGAATGCCAGAAGGGATCTGGTTTAATCAGCTTGGCTCTCTCAGCAAGCTCCAGACTTGCACAGAGGAACATGTCCAAAAATTTCTTTTTTAAAATTATCTGAGACATGCTTAATTCTTTCATAAACTTAGATGCTTATCCAATTTTATAACTGGTTTTTAGGGTATATTTATGTTTGCCTACTGCTTATGATAGGGTTATTAGTTTCAGTGTACAGATGAAAAATGAGAACATGAATTGCTCTAATGTCACTGCTTTAAATTCTTAAGTCTGTTTGTGAAAGCCCAAGTCAGACTAGAAATGTCTGTACACTAATAATTGGATATTGAACTTTAAACCCCCTCATGGATTATCTGAAGGAGCCTGGTCAGAGAACACTGGACTCCAACAGCATCTCAGACAAAACCTGAGTGCTTGTTTGTGGCCTTTGCTGTGCATGAAATATCTTTCCATGGGGTGTATACAGCAGCAAAAAGAGCTTAATTGGAATGTGATGGGGTACACAGGCTTTTGCTGGCTCCTTGCACAAGCTGATTTCATCAGTACTAAATAGTCTCATGATCAGCTTAATACATGGATCATTTTTATAGCCATACCTGGGCAGAGCTTTCTGCCCCAAATGTGAATTTCAAACTTTACCTTTTTTTAGGACTCTGTCAGCACTTGTCCCGGGCCTGACCTGTGACCCACATGCCCCTCCTGCATGTCCCTCTGGCCACTCCTTCATGTTTCTAGCAGACTTTAATTCACACGAGGTATAACTTTGCAAGACTTTTGGACAATAAAACACACGAGAAAACCGTGTGAATTAGGGGCTCCCGGGGTCAGAATTTAACAACCAACAAGAGTTAAAGTCTCAGCCTATACACTCTGAGAAATATAAGATTCACCTTTGCATTAAATTACATTTGCGTGACTCTTCACAGACTTTCAGAACAACCTGATCTTATGAGGAAATTGCCTCTGTTCCTGAATACAGTTATAAGAAAAATGTAGCAGGAGAGCTAGACTGTTAGTGTTGCCTCATCCTATTAACAAACAAACAAACAAACAAACAAACAAACAAACAAAAAAAACAGAGAAAGAAAGTTCAAACATTCAAGCAAACCTACAATGTTTCCATTCTGGTCTCCTTCAGAAAAGGGCCTCACTGCTGTCACCTGGGGAGGGTCGAATATTAAGAAACATGACACCTACTACTGTCATGTGTGCCTGCAGTGATCATCCACATTTATGCCACTGTTCACCAAAGGTGACAGACTGGAAACTAAGGGACTGCTCAGATGAGAAGTGCTCTCCTGAATCGACAGGCTCCCAGTGAAATACACTGACTCAGAGGCAGCTTGCAGAAGTGAGGCCAGTGGCAGCTCTCCATTGCTGACACAATATGCATGTTTATTGAAGAAATAAGTGGGAATAGAAGTGGTACAGCATGCCCAGGGCAAAGAAAAGCATGTTTGTGTCCAGCACATCAGACAGATCACCAAATAATTGTTCTGTGAAGATATGACCTCTGTACTGCTGCCAAGAGCATGGAAACATGGTATTATGAGAAGCAGTTCTCATTAAGGACCTCATACTTCTATAAGACAAAAATGACAAAAAATGCACAGGAAAATTTGTTGCTGTCAGTTATTTCAGCTGTTTTCACTCCACTTCCCAACAGCACCTGTCTCATCCCTTTTACCTGGAGACACCCAATACGCTTTCCAAATCAGTAGCAATTTTGCCTCATTTAGATCTGGGTACACGAAACAGAAAACCCAAATATTCTTTCTAAAGCTTCTGTTAGAGTTGTTTACAGTTATTCCTGATTTCCAGAGCAAATGGAGTTGATTTCTAGGAACTGACAGCCCACTGACAAACTGGTCTGTTGAGACCATGGGATATTCATTCTTTTGAAGTCAAATTCTCTACTGATTCAACTCTATTGACTTTATCGAATTCTGTAGTCATAAATCTTACAAAGCTAAACTTCATAGACAAAATTCTCCCATTCTTTGCAGATTTTTTTTAAACACAGAAGGTAACTATGTGAACTAATTACTTTATGCAACAAATTCATGTGACTCTTTTTTCTTTACTGATAGTTAAAGCTCCTTCTGATACCTTCTCTCTCTAAGGCTGGAAATGAGACACTCAAAAGAGTCTCATGTATTCTTCTTTACACTCGTAATAAAAATGACATCAAGGTCTCTTCATAAAATGAAAATTTAATTTCTGACTCTGCTTTCTGCAGAGACTTCTAAAAATCTCCTCACCTAAAAGTGTTTTTAAAAATAAGTCTGCTGCTAGGAGGTGAAAATTTGTCAATAGGGTTGGCATTTTTTGACCAAAATTTTCTTTCCAAATCAAAAATATCCTTTTCAGAAAAAATGACATTAAACCAGTCCATAGATACAATGGTAAAAATGCAATAATGGGCTGAGTTCAACAGGAAAGACTGAAAGTGCTTCCCTAGCTCTCCCCTCACAATAGTTAATTGCCTGTTGGTCCCAACATTGTTGTGGGAAATAGAAAGTGTCTATGTCAATCCTCACTGAAGGAAACAATAACTGGATCTGCGTCTCTCATGCCAGGGAAGAGAGCTTTTAACAGACATTATTTTTGGCAAAAAGGATAAAACACCTGCCACCTGCTTAGTGCTTTTCCTTTGCCAGTTTCCAAAAAATACCTTAATACCCATTTGGAGAAAAGGAGACAAGCCACCCATCCTGAATGGAACAAGGTGGTTGTCTGTGACACAAAGTTAGGCTCTTCCCTCCTGGAGACAAACAGGAACTAAGACTTACTCCTCTGTATTTTTCTCTGTTTTCTGTGGCTGTCATTTCTGAGGAAGATGTCGTGGAGTTGCCATATACAATCTAGAGAGCCACGGGGACAAGCTGATGGCTGTGCTTTTCATCAGGAGATAAATGTGTGGGAGATACCTATTTTCTTTGCTAGGTCTGGACTTCTACCCTTAACCACCGACTGAGTGAGGACAGTAAAGGGTTTCACCACACTATCTTGTCTCTGGATACAGGTAGCAAGGAAATAGCTATGGCAAAGCCTCATTTCCTTCCCAGGGTTTGTGGTCAAGGCTCTTGGGTTAGACTGGTTTTGCCAGCTAATCCCACCCTGAAAGACAATATAATGTGGTCTGAGCAAAGAGGAAAAAACACCCATTTTTTTAAAAAGTGAAGAAGATTTTGTCTCCTAAAAAATACAAGCATTTGTTCCCAGAGTCTCTTTATGAATGCATTAGCTTTATATCTAGACCTTCAATATGAGACCAGGACAGAGCTATGCCTCTGTGAACACCTGGGGGACCAGTTATTTCATAGTCTTCGTGAATTGGAAGAAGAGTTTTAAAATGGTAACTCCAGCTAGCTTAGAATACAGCCAAGCTATCCACAACACTGCCTGCACAACTATCCACTGTGACCTGTCAGGCTAGGGATGGAAATGGGGGAGAATAAAGGTTATTCAAGGGGAGAACAAACACAGGTGGGATTGTGAGCCAAGCTAAGAAACACAAAGATTTTGCTTCTTTGCAGGTAGTTTCCTTGCTGGTTTTAGAATGTTATTTAGATGTTGGGGTCAGTTTGAAAAAAAACTTCCTTTGTATGTTCCCAACAGGTGAAAGATCTGCCACGTCTTGCATTGAACCACTGGTGGGTCTAATTCACCTGGTGAAACCTGCCTTCAGATGCATAAATACTGAGAAACTAATGAGACCATATTCAGATACAAAAAGGATCCCAGAACATTTTCCCACAGCTCTTGGAAGCTTCTGTTAACTTCATGCCAGTGGCACTTTAAAATATAAAACCTACCCCTTCCAGGAAGAACGAGAAGATTTAAATCAGAACAGGGCCTGTTATGCAATACAATATTGCATTAGCACAGAGACAGCTATTTAATGTTTGGCAGCTTGTGATTAATGCCAAGCTTCGTCCACCTCCCAAGAAAGATATTTTCCAATTGATTTCTACGGGTTTTGGCCAAGGCTCACACTGCACATACTGTGGATTGTTCCTCTCATCCTAGTCTCTCAGAAGTAGTAAACAAATAGGAATGAACTTAGAAGGTGATGAAGGGTTCTCAGTTTTTCCCTATTTTTGCATTGACCAATTCTATGGGACTAGGTAACTTCCTGATATCCTCTAACTTGATGTCTCTTTTACAGTTATGAGAGTTGCACTGTGACACATTTGAAACATCCATTCTCTATGCCCGACTGGTTTAGTAACCATAAGTAATAACCTTGTTCCATTGAGGTGCAGTAAAAATATACAAAAGCTGCAATTTCTCTGATTACACACCCCTACCCTTAAAACAGCAAAAAGACCAAAGTCTTCTGTAGGAAAAAAAAAGAAAAGCAGTTAAATTTTAAATTTTCTGTACTGCTGCTGCTCACTGAAATTTCCTTCTGACAGCAGTTCAATAGTAACAGAATTGAGCAATATGCTCCACAGGAAAAGATAACAAAGGATCGATGTCTAAACAATTCCAGGATCATCTCTGAATTTGATGTCCCACAGATTAGTTTATATCATAATGGTTCCTTGGTCCTATTTTAAGCATCTTAGAGAAGAACACTTTGTAACCTGGTTAAAATCCTCTCTTATTGGACAGAAATCAATATCCAACAAGGCAGCAATGACCTCTCCCAAATTTTATTAATGCTCACTACAGGAGCACTTAAAATATTAATCCCAGGGAACCTACTGCAAAATTGAGCAAGTTTTAAGTAATCCAGCATAGTAAAATGAGCTTCTAGCAATTCATTGAGAGAAAACAAGATTATCTGTTCCTGGGAAGAGCCTGGGAAAAGGAGAGTGCCTGCTCTTCCTTCACACAGGCTGACTAATTCTGGGTGGCTGTGCTTGTTGGGTCTTGAGACAAGGCAACTCTCAACACCTCTTGGAAATATAAGAGAACAGTTCCTATATATTTCATACATATATGCACATACACATTTATATATATATATATATGTATGTGTATTCTTTACAGATATATATATATTCCTGTGTCCATTGGGTATCCTCACCTGTGATTTTGGAGGAGGGCTCCTAGCACAGTGGTGCGTTTGATTCCATGCATGGCCCATAAATCTCCATTGTAGTGGCTGGACATATTAGCATATTAACAGTACAGCTACAGACACATTAAACAATGGCCAATACTGACAAGCTGAGTATTGCACACAGCTCTCTTGGATTTAGTCATCTTTGACTTGATTCATCATTATACTCATTCTTCTTAACATTTTGCTGAAGTCCACTTTGCTTCTACTTACAATTTTCTGATTCTTACATCAATGACCCTCATCAGCTGTTTTTTTTTTTAATTCAGAGCAGCTCCAGCTACCTCTGTTACATTCTGCAGATCTGCATTCCAACTTAGCTCTATTCTCACGTCCCTGGGGTTCATTCAATGCTCTCCTCTTGCCTAGCTATCCATAAGGGTAGCTGGACCTACAACACTTAGTGCAGTTGTGTTCCCACCTTCCAGGACCTGGTATCCAATATAACAAAACACAATGCCTTTAGCTATTTGGAAAAATGCTCTCTCTCTTTTCTTAATGCACCTGAATGGGCACCAGCTGACACTCAGACAGTTTCCCAGTCTCAGCAAAAGCCAATACAGGAAAGAAAAATGAAGGCAACCTGGAAGAGAGGGATTTGGTCTGAGACAAGCATAAAGAAGCTCACAACAGCTTGAAGAAGAATGGAAGAAATTATCTGCTTTGTGGATAAAACAAACCAAAAACTATTCATCTTGCATGGCCTTTGCACAGCAAAGTGTTCACAAGGGGAATGCTCCTCATCCCTCTCCCTCTAAACCAGAATGGATGGAGCATTCTCCTGCAAACACTGCAGAAATAAAAATGAGATTCTCTTGTCCTGATCATCCAAGTACATTTTTATCTGTGGCAGCAGAAAAAAATAAGTGCTGGAAAAAGTATTGCACAAATTGCAACTTAGGGGGCTTCACAATCAATCTTGTTTATTACAAATTGTTTTAAATGATCCAGTGGATCACTGGGATCACTGACGGAATGGGGAATAAAAGGGATGATTGTGTCACATGCTTGAGAGATGAAAGGTACATAGATTTACCTACTTGATGTTCCAGGACAGGCACTGAGAAATTTTGTACTGCCTAATTTAGAAACAGACAGACTCTGGTCCTTTTTCTCAATTGCAAGCGTGATTAAATTCTGAGCTAATTAAACTGCATAGTAACTACCTTGCTTGTTTTAATGCGTCCTCTAAAAATTGTACTGCTGTTATTTGTCATACTGATGAGTACTTATAAAATGCTTCTCTTTTTGCTTCTGCTGTTCAGAGGGAACTCCTGGGGGATCCAACACCTTCATCCTTTGCTGCTCAGACTCATTTCTGCTGGGCAGCAGAGAAGCTGCAAGCACCAGTCAGGAATGGAGAAACTCCCGGGAGCCCTGAAGAGAATTCTCCTGTTCAGTTGGTGAATCTGGAAACAGCAAGAGAAGAATATTGTCTCCATGAGGAGGCAACTGTGCATGTCCTGCTGGAAGATCAGCGTGTGACTTCTGCTGCCTGGCCCATGAGCTGCAGGGCTCATGTGAGATTGTCTGGATGGCTCCACGGGCTGTCACACCCCGTGCCTGGAGCAGGGTGTCTGAGTAAGGAGGACCATGGCTCTTCCTTGCCCTCCTCCTTGCCATCTTTGGCCCAACCAATGACCACAGGGCTGGGAGGGCAGAGGGGGAGAATACCAACTACTACCAGCGTGTCACCCCTATCTCCTCTCACAGGGAAGTGAGTAAGAGTGTTTTCATACTCTCCCCTGCTTATATCTTTGCTTGCATTTCCTCTGCGAGTCATCCCACACAAAACCAGCTCTTCCTTGGGCAACATCACCCTGCCTTCAGTGGGAGTTTGAGTGGAGTAACAATCCACATTTGGGTTATAGCTTTGGGAAAACAACTTCACTCTTATAAAGAGTTTGGTTATAACCACATTTTCATATTGGTAAGCTATTTAAAGCATAAAAGAAAATGTCTCTCTTCTGCTCAGCTGTGGTATCTTAGGCTGTGTTCCAGCCAAGGAGTGCCTGATAAAGACTCTGTATTTTTCCATTAATTAAGATGCTTTAATTAATTGGGACAGCTAATTTGAATTAGCTCTAGAAATAGGTATAGTCCTCAAGAGAGCAAAGAACAATGCCTGCAGTTAATTCAGAATAGATGAGGGAAAGCTCTGCTTTAGAAGAGGCATTCAACCTTACAGACCAAGGCATCACTGGATGCACCGTTGGTCATTTAAATGCACCAGGTTTTGGTTTATTTTATTTATTTTTTTTACAGGCAGTGCTTGTTTGTCCTTTCAGGAGTTACAGTCACTAGGTTTTTTCCCATTATGTGATCATAGCGAGGTTTTTGTCTGGACAAAAAAGATACTTTTGGCAACCCTGTATTGACAACCCTATATGATACAATAAGTAGAAAGAGCATCCAGGCTGTGTCTTTCCAATACTGGCACACCACATTTCCCCCAGCCCTGAGACATGAGTAGTTCTTTCCATTACTGCCTTTCTTTCACTACACTGAGGGACCACTTGTGAAAAACCAACACTCTGATGGCACACACTGGGTTCACCCAGCTTGTTGAAGCAGTGAACAGGGGAGAGGAGATCAGAGGAGTCTGAATGAGCAGCAGATCCAGAGCTAATTCCATAGATGATTCCTGATTCAGAATGGGCAAAGAGCCTTTCCAAAGAGGCAAGCTGGACTAGATGCAGAAGACAATCAGAGGTATTTGCTTTCTCATTTGCACAAGAACATTTCTCTTGGGAACAGAGGTGAGAGGGGAAAACAAAGTGCAAATTTTGATCATCTATTGTGATTATTCGAGCAATAGTTTTGCATTTTAAACTCCCTGGCCTGTTTATCGCTGCAGGAAGAACTTGTTCTGCAGAACAGGTAGGTCTGTCTGCAGGTGCAGACAAATCTATAGGTGATTGTTCTCTACACTGAAACACACCAGTAGGCTGGCCTGTAGAAGGATTTTGATGCTAGATACTAAACAGAAAGTGCTCACTCTAGAGTGAAATGTTCTAGCTAACCAAAAACTGCCACAGTCAGGATAAAGTCCTTACTACTGGCACAGGTGTGCAGATAACAGCAGCCTCCAAGCCCAACAAAATGCTACTCTTTTAGAAATAGCAGCAACTTCTCCTTCTTGTACAAATAGCTGCAGTTGGACATTGTTGAAAAAGCCACAGCATACTCGCTTTTTTCCCACCCTGCCATGAATCCTTCACACTGGATATGAAGCAGGATCCCAAGCCAATGACTTGGGTTTCTTGAGACTATTTTTTTTTTCCCTAGGAAATACCACTTCGAGCTCAACAAACCCATCACCCTTTCCTAATAGAAACATAAGTTCTGCAGGACACACAAGTAAAACATAAGACAGCAGATTAAAATATTTTTATGGTTTCTGCAGGTCAGCTAACCCAGTTTTCTCCAGGGAGCACATCAGAACAAGAATATGAAAATATGCTTGAAAAAGTCTCCATTGGGACAACCACCCTAGATTCAGATAAGGGAATTGCATTCCCCACTCTTCACCCTGTAAAATATGGTAAACTCCTATTAGCCCTAAATGAGGTACCTCACTCACTACCTGAAGGACCCCAAAGCCATCATCAACATGAGACTGACAGTTCTCAACAGATTTTTCAGTTCATCGTTTTTCCAGAAAACCTGGATTTGTTTGGATATTTCTTTGCTGATGGGGGGTGGCATTTTTTAGCTCTTTTGTTTAAAAATAGTAATCTATTTAAAAACCTGATTGCTATTAAATACATCAGGAAGGCTCTTTCAAGTAAACAATTAAACAATTACAATGGAAGATATTAAAATAAAGTTTCTGTGATACGATGGGATTGATTTAAGAAGGTTGCAGGAAGCTAGAGCCTGCTGTTCTGTGACAAATGATTTCCCTGAGAAAATTCAGTAAGGGAAACATAATCACATAATGGAATTGATCTTGAAATATCACTAGCTCTTGGGTTTGGAAATCAGCAGCCCCCAGTGACCTTGTATTTAACATCTTTATTCATGAACTAGGAAGAGAAAAGGTAAACACATAAAGGATAAACCAGTAGACAAGAAGGGCAATGTCAGTCTTGTTTAGTCCTTGGGGAACTCAAATGGAAAGAGATCTGATTAGAGAAGTGAATTGGCATGTTACAGGCTACCTCAGAAAACAAGTCTAATGCGTCATTTAAGGGCAGGACAGAATGGAGATCTGCAGAAAGACAGAAACAAGACAAGCACAAGGCAAAACAGAACTTATTGAAGTGAATTGGGGTTATATCAGAAGTACACTTGGTGCCCATCTGACCCCAAGAACTCTAGAAGCCCTTTGCTTCTCAAATACTGCTGCACTCAAACATCAGCCCAGATCACCAAAACAAAGAAATCAGGAGTGGAAGTGCAAATTGTGCTTTCCCACCCCCTTTAGCTTGAAAAATATTGTTGCTTATGGCACACCATCACAGGCTGTCCCCTGGAGTCACTGGTAACACCAGTTAGCCTTTGGGACAGCTCTCATGGTGGCAACCAGGTAGGAAAATCTGCTTTTCTCCATGAAAACCAGTGTACTTGGGGCCCAAGAGACTGGCAGTTTCTGTGGCTCCAGGAGAGGTTGATTTCATTCAGGAGTGAATATGTGCACCAGAAATTGCCAGGACCATGTTTCCTAGCACACTAAAATTGTGCCCACAAGATGAGCAAAGCCAGGAAGGCTACATGGTGGAAACCTCAGGCTTGAATTCCATGGCCAGAACTGAAGGGGCAAAACTTGCATTTAAAGCAACTACAAAATCTTTGTTCAGTGCTAAACAACACCACAGGGTGTTCATCAGAATGGGGGCTGGAGGAAGCACCAACTTCCAAATGAGGAGATGGTCAAAGAGGCTGCAGCCTTCCCAAGCAGCAGCTTTTCAGCTTTCCATCTACATCTCTGCCTCCCTGTGCAAAAAAGCTGCTGGCAAACAAATATAGACCAGGGTGAGTGGTACTCACGGTTTTCCAGCATCCTTCTTACTGGAGGATGGGGAGAAGCTGCTGTCCCAGCTTCCTACAGCCGGTAGGAAAATCCAGAGAGGGACACAATGAGTGATGGCTGCCCGATTTGGCTTTTCCTGCCAGCGGTGCCCAGCCTTGCAGGCTCCTCGTATTCCCCGCGGAGCGAGAGTGGCACCTGGTGGTCACATAGCCCTCGCACTAGCCAGGCGGATTTTTTTATTACTATTTTTTTGAATGCTTGGTAAAGTGAAAATGACAGTGGAGCACTTGGTATAAAGCAGTCATGATTAACTAGATCAATGAAAACTGCTGGCTGCAATTAGTCCTGTAACTCATTCTTTTCCAACGTCCCTTGTAATTCAAGATGTGCCAATTCACAACTGTTTTTGCAACATACCCACAGCACTAGCCTCCCTGCCCACTCATTATGTTCCTGTGAGTGGAAGGGAAGGAATGAGGACCTGTCCTAGCTTGCTGAAAACATGTTTTTCTTTTCTTTTTTTTTTTCCTGACTCCTTAAAAAAAAAAAATCAGGGCTTTCTGTGCAGGCAGAAATAAAATAAGTCTGTTTCCAATCAGCTACCAAATGTACATCCCTAGAGATGCTCAGGGCCACATGTGCCTTGGAAGAAAACATTGTTATTCACCTTCTGTCTGTCATTGAGACATTCTGTGCCTTGGCAGGACATGACTTCTGTATATCCCTGCACTCTGCAAACCCTGTGAATAATAAATGTGGTCTGAGGCAGAACTTCTGCCAAGGCTGCTCCTTACATCGTTAACTTGTCTGGCAAGCAAAATTTTTGGTGCAGAAGGGCTCTTTCTGAGAGATGAACAGAAAAACAAGCCCATACAACGCACTGAACCTAAGACAACTTGTTTCCATTGAATTCAGATCTTGTGGTTGAGTGATTTTTGTATGACTGAAGGGTGAGTGCTTCATTAGAAATCAGATTGTGATGGATTGTCTGTCTTTTTACTTCTGACAAACCAACTTCTATTGGAAGTTTTTATGTAGCTGGGCCCCTCTCTCTCTCCTGGGCAATCTTTGCTGTCTTAGAGCAGCTTACTCAAACTGCTGCCTTTCCCTGCTTGAGACTTATTTTTTCCCCAGCTGCACCTTTCCTAGAATTCACAGGAACAAACAGTCTCAGAGATCAGTACCTGTCTGCAGGCTTGGTAGGAGTTGCCCAATGTGTTCAGCAGTCACCAGGATGGGCAGTGAAGGATACACACACCGGTGTGGGCATACAGTGTGACAGCATGAGCTGCACTTCCACAGACTACAGACCTGGGACTGCATGAAACAAAATCCATCTCTCCATAGCTGTTGTTCTGCAAAGAAATTATAACTGCAAAGATGAGGCAATTATACAGCAACTTCCACAGCATGGAAGCCACCAGGGCTGGCTTTCCTATGGGAAGGTGGCCAGGGTCACCTTCCCAAGCACCATAACTGCATTCAGAGATGGATGCCCACCTGTCTGGCACCGCTCCAGCACAGGCAGCACCTGGAGAAAAGGTTACTTTATGTGAACACTGCTGTCCATTTTAATGAAGAGTGGGATCTGCAGATACAGCCTGAGGATGGCTTTATAACATGAAAGACCTTCTAGGTAACAGAAATGGTACATGATGTATCTCGGATGTATCCCAGAAGGTTCTTCTGGTGAAGAAAACTACAAAGTGCCAGCACCCTTCCCACCACAAAGTTTTTCCTCCTGTTCTACTCCAGGGGTTGCATCCCTGATGCAAGGGCAGAGGCTGTGGAAGAAAGAGCAAAATTAGAGGAGAGAGGTGGAAAGCAAAGTTCCCCATCACTGGGAACAAGTGCTAAGAATACAGTAATTAAAAGGCAACAAGTGCAAAAGTGCAAGAAGAAAAGAAAAACAGCTTTGAGAGACAGAGGATTTACTCTTTCTTTTTGTTTCTCCTTGAGATGTGCCCGTAGATGGCAGAGGAGCGTTAATATTCTTGCCCCAATATCTCCCGAGTTACAGAGCTTGCTGTTCTCTTCCCCTCTTGGTTTTGCATTGTATCATTGTCATCAGTGAATCATAGAATGGTTTGGGCAGGAGAAGACCTAAAATATCCTCTAGTTCCAATCCCCTCCCATAAGCAGGGACACCTTCCTCTACACCAGGTTGCTCCAAGCCCCATCCAACCTGGCATTGAACAATCCTAGGGATGGGGCACCCACAACTTCTCTGGGCAACCTGTTCCAGTGTTTCACCACCCTAACAATAAAGAATTTCTTACTAATTTCTAATCTAAACCTAACTCTAACCCAAATCCCCCTTGTCCTGTCACTACATGCCCTTGGTATAAAGTTTCTCTTCATCTTTCTTGTCAACCATCTTCAGGTACTGGAAGACCACAATAAGGTCACCCCAGACTATTCTCATCTCCAGGCTGAACAATCCCAATTCTTTTAGCATTTTCTCATACAAGAGGTGCTCTGTTCCTCTAATCATCTTAGTGGTCCTTCTCTGGACTTGCTCCAACAAGTGAGGAAGGGAGGAAAATACTGCCAATCCCCTAACCCCAGTCAAGTTCTGTGCAGCTGAGCTGGATCAGGTCTTGTCACCAGTTCAATGATTTGCTTACACAGAGGAGCAGAGCAATGGCCACAGCGTGAGCTCAAACTGCTGTTGTCCCTCCAATGCAATGTTCAGGGTAAACCTCTTTTTCTGACACACAGGGATTTTTCTGGTCTAGCTTATGTCATGCTAGAATGAGTTAAAAATAAATGGAAAAACAGTGCCGCCTTTATTCCACAACAAAAGCATCCACACAGGCCAACAGCCCAGTGGAAGGACTGAACTGGATTTACCAGTAATTGTTACATTTCTGTCCAGAATCACTCGGTGGGGATCCATACCGTGTTTTGTGAGGTCTTTGCAGAACTAGGAGGAACAGTACAACCAGGGCCTGTTTTGACATCCCTGTCACATGCTCCTGCAACTGCTCTAACACTGCTCTTACAAACGGAAATACTACTGCCTCTGTCCATCCCAACATGTGATAGCTGCCCTCAGAGTTCAAGTTCAGTGATGTTGCTTCTGGGAAATGATGTGGCTGTGAGACACATTCCTACATCGTGGCTGGAGCCATGTGATGTCTTCTGCAGGCTGAAGGTTTGCAGCACAGAAATGGTTACAGACATGGCAGTACAAAAGGAGAAGTATCAATGTGAAATACACTGCAGGGTTCAACTGTAAAGCCATAGGGTAATACAGGACTGGAAAACACCATCTGGAACTGACTTTATTTGATAATTTTTCTGTGTGGGAAGAGAATAAAAGGAGAAATAAACAAGACTACCCTCAACCTATAGAAGGTAAAAGGACGGGAATAAAGCAAATGAACATAAACCTGTAAATAATACTAAGTATTAAAGATACTTAAAAAAAAAAAAACAAAACCAGAACACATTGTAAAAATAACACTAAATAGCAAAGCTGCCTAAAGACAGCAGGACATAACCTTTTCATCTGCTAGTCTGCATTTGATAGTCATAACTTTCATGGGAAAAAAAGGCTCAAGTACTTGACAGACTTGAGAGAAAATCTGTTTGTTATTTGGTGAGATAAAAGCCCCTGCCAGAGCCAGATGGCAAGGTGAACTGCTCCTCTGGAAGGAGCAATCACTTCTGTGGTGGGAGAAGATAATGCACCCTGAGACAGCAGGACACAGAAACATCACACTGACAAATCCTCTTGACACAGCAAACTGAGAGATTTCATTATCGAGGGATTGAGAAAATCTCCTGTAACCATTTGTGTCGTATCAGTAGAGAACGGCTATCATTCAGAAGAGCTTTACAATGAGGGAAGTTAAACACTAGGTCCTAGGAAAAAAAAAAGACAGATTTGGAATGTACTTCCACAAAGATGACCAGGGTCAACCTCTTTTTTCTGACACACACGGGATTTTTCTTGTTGTTCACACTGTACATTCATACACAAGATAAAAAAGACTGGGTGCCAGGTACAGCCTCTGCAGCACAACACAGCATTTTTCCTTTGAAACAAGATGTATTTGGCAAGATTTATTCACCAGTTGCTGAAGTCACACATGCAAGTACCTGTCGACCTCACATGACACCGACTGCACGGTGACATCTCAGAACCACACCGTGTGCAGCAGCCAGGCAGGGAGAGCTCAGGGCTGCCCCAGGACGGGCCCAAAACTCACAGTGGCATCGGGCAGAACCAAAAAAAAAGGCAGGTGGATACATGCACTGACCCAGCCATTTTAATAGTTCCTCTCCTAAATGCATGCACTATTTGTGGAAACATGTGAGAACAGAATTGCAAAATGAATAATGGATATTTGTCCTGGTTGTCAAGGGGGCCAAGCCACAGGACGCATGGGTTAGTGGCTATTCTGTCAAGCAGGGCAGGGAAAGAGGCTGAGTTTCTCCAGGACAGTGTGGTCCCTATATTGTAGGGAAGGAACAAGGACAGCAACATCACAACACCTTGTAAAATAATTTGCATTCATTTGCATGAACATGAAATCTCTGCAGATCCCTAGACCTTGCACACTGTATTAAGAAGTTACCACCAGCTGTAACCATCTCGCAGCAAGAGGGTATCATTTTGATGAAATACTAATTGCAGTGCACATCCTACTAGGGCTCCTCAGGGAGGAGTGAAAAGCTGTGGGGAGGACTGCACACGCAGTTCATTTGCATCGGTTGTCCTCATTATTCCTCCAGGTTCTCTTTTCTTTCTGCAATATCAATTATAGCTCACGCAGTGACAACCATGGGGTGTAAAGGGAGTGATAGGGAGGCATGTTGAGTGACTGGCAGACATTTCAGGAGGTTTAACTTACCCCACTGCATCTCATTTTTTCCCTAATTTCTTATTTTCCCCTAATTTCCTTTCCCCTCCCGCTAAAAATCTAGGTGGGATATACTCAGGAATATATTACATCTAGGAAAAAACCTGATGGAAACAAATTCCTGCATTCTTTGCATAAATAACCCTGTTGATCTCCTCCACAGACAATGCACAAATAGCTGCGGATATCCAGAGCTTTCGCCCATGTTTGGGAAGGTCCTGAACGGGAGGCGTACTCCTGACTGCTTACTGTGCGCAGGTTTTGTAGGGAAACAATGCTTCCAAATTGTTTGGGGCTTCAAACAGGTTAACACAGGTCTCATGTCAGCTGCTCTGGAGATCACCTAGAACTGACTTAACCCCTCCCCTCCAAAAAAAAAAAAAAAAAAGCCAAAACAAAAACAAAAACAGGATTTCATTTAATGCACTCCTCTCTTGGAGTGTTAATTTTCACCTGAAAAGGTCACAAAGTAGCAGAGGTGTGAAATCTGATAGCACCACCAAAGCCTGGCAGGTTTCTACTCAAATTCCTACAGGAAAGGTCTTCCTCCCTGTTCTTGCTGTTGTAAACTTGGTTTCGAAGCAAGGTCTGCCCATAGTCCCCAGTATTTCCTTATGCACATGCAGCCATTTGGACATACATCCGCAGAAAAAATTGCAAAGCTTTTACTGCAGAGTGAAATCATTTCCCTCCCATGCTGCCTTGCCATCAGACCGGCCAGCTGGGAACAAATGGATTTCAGAAGTGCAAATTGATTGAATCAGTTTCAGAAAAGCAATCACCGTAGATCTAAGGTTTACCTAGGTAGTTCAAATAGCAACTGAGTTAGCATCATGTTATGTCTACCATGCATACGAAAACCACGCCCCTGGAAATATTGGCTCATGTTTCTTGATAAGAGAATAGGCTTGGTATTCAGTAGAGACTGCAGAAAATGGAAACCTCTAAAGACTTTAATTTGAAAACGCCTTTTTGAAGGATGAAATTCTTGGAATTGCAAGTGGCAGTGTTTTAAACTGATTCTCTTTCCATAAATTTGATGGTAATTTTTCAGCTGCCTTTGCTAACCAGCGTTTTCTGGTGTACAAACCCAGCCATGAGATCAGGGCTTTGTCTCTTTATTTGTCAATCATCTGACTTAGCTCATAACATTAAAGTCTTGATTTGAACAGCATGGCAAAAAACAAAAGCTTTAGGAGAAAAGTTTCACCTTGTTCAAAATCTACATGCTTTTTGAATGAAAAATTATCACAATTGTTGCTGAAACTCCAAGTCTTGATAAAAAGAATGGCTTTTTATAAGCAGAATGCCAAAAGTTTCAGTGACTTCAAAAGTGTTATGAAAGGTTGGTTGGGGTTTTTTTAGGAGATTAAAGAGCAACAAGTGTTATAAAAGGTTGGTTGAGGTTTTTTTAGAAAGTCATTTTGAGATTAAAGAGTAACAATTGTTACAAGCTTTACTTCAATTAGTATACAAGTTTTTTCTGTTTAGAAAGAAATATCCATCTCAGCTCACAAGGGACAGCTCATCTAAAGCCCAAACGTGTAGTGCAGCAAGCACCTAGGCTGGAAAACCTGTTTACCAGCAGGTTTCGTCCCTTGGGCTTTACAGGTCCCTCTGGAAGCTTCCCTTGTCCCCGCTGTCTGACAGCCGTCCTCCTGACTCTTTCCCTGATCAGCAGAAACTTAGATATCTTTGAAACCCCTTGCTTTCTGGTTGAAATTAGGCAACATGCCAGAAGCTGATTGAAGATGAGAGAGAGAGAGACGCTTCTCAGGGAGTTTGCATGTCCTTAGGGAAAAGGGACTAAAAGCATATACCAGAAGAAGGTTTTCAAAAGAGATGCTAGGCAACTGGTTGTTGTAAGGAGTGAGAGTCAGAGAGTTTTGCTGTATATTCCTATGACTGTGTAATCCCTCTCACTTTACAGTACTTGGTTCCTACATAAGAAAAATAATCCCTAAAAATAGAAAGGTACTAGTCAGGAAGGATCAGAATCACTTTTATCACTTTATGTTCTTCATGATGAATCTGTCTTTCCCAATGCCTGTGTTGGGAAAACTAAAGCAGAGACTCGAATGGAGTACTGAACACATCACTGAAGGAAGGTGCTTTCCCTTCTATATTGCAGGATGAGTTTGTGCCCAGAGAGGCTCAGAGAGAGGCTAAGAGAGGCCAGGCACTGTGCTGCCAGAGATCTGTGCTAAATCCTGCAGCAGCTGCCTGTGTTCAGGAAGCCAACTTGTGCTGAGGGCTACTTCAGCTGCATTAATGGGTGGGATCTCACCATTAACAGTTCCGCTATTGTTAATTACAGCCTTTCATGCTGTATATATGTTATACATATGTATATATTTCCTCAGCAGCCAATAATAAGGGCTCCTTCTGTCCCATGCCAGCATTGCTTATGTCAGAGAAGGAGAGGATTGGGTGCATGGGTGTGCAGCTCTGCCTGCCCACACAGCAGCATCTTCTCACCTTTTACCTTTGCACATTCCCATCTTACTCTGCTGTGAGCTCTCCCAGCTAGGAAAAGCCACTCTACCTTGCTTCTCATTGAATGTATTTACAAATCATCGCTGTTTATCTCAGAGGTGGCCAGGATGCTCTGTTGGGTACCAGCCGCTGCAAGCCCTGCTCGCTGACAGCCTATTCCTCCCCACAGAGGATGCCCCTCAGGAAGCAGCTGAGATGCTGGAACAGGCGGGGTTTTACAGCTGTGTGTGTGCTGTGCTACCTGTTCAGACTTTCTTTGAGCTGCTCCTTGTGAGCTGAGGTGGATGTTTCTTTCTAAAAACAAAAGTCTTGCGTAGGGATTATAATGAAGGACGTAGCAGTTGCTACTATCAAAATGACATTCTTCTAAAAGAAAGCCAACCAGCTTTTTGTAACACTTTTTAAATTATTGGAACTTCCGACATTCTACACACAGAAAAACCCAAACAAAAAAACCAACCAACCAACCAGCAAACCCCCCATTTTTTCTCAACACTCAAGAGTTTTAACAATTGTGATGATTTTTCAAAGAGTGAGTACATTTTGAACAAGGTGAGAGTTTTCTCCTAAAACTTGGGTACTTTTCCATGCTATCCAAACCAAGACTCCAATGTTATGAGCTAAGCCAGATGAAGGAGGAGACTGAGCCCCGGAGCTCATGGCTGGGTTTGTGCATCTCAGCCCCGCAGCCCTGCCCGCCGCGGGGGCTCCGGCCCAGCACCGCTCCTTCCCCGCTCCCGGCTGGATGGATGGATGGATGGATGGATGGATGGATGGATGGATGGATGGATGGATGGATGGACGGATGGACGGATGGACGGATGGACGGACGGATGGATGGACGGACGGATGGATGGACGGAGCTCTCCTCTCCTCGGCCCTGCCCCGCCGGGATCCCGCCTGGCGCCTTCCACTGGCGCTGCCGCCGCTCCGCCTCACGGCCTGCGCGGCGGCGGAAGCGGCGGGGAAGGCGGGACGGGAAGGCGGGGCGGGAGGGCGGTGTTAAAGCGGCGGCGGGGCCGTGTCGTGCCGTGCCGAGCCGCGCTGATGGAGCCGGGCGGCGAGAGTGGCTGCTGGTTCCTGTACTTCGCGTACGGCAGCAACCTGCTGCGGGAGCGGCTGCTGCTGCGCAACCCCTCGGCCGCGCTCTGCGCCCTGGCGCGCCTGCAGGTGCGTGAGGGAGCGGCTGGCGGGGCCGCGGGGGGGGCTGAGGGGGCCCCACAATTCCTGCAGGGAGCTCCACAATTCCTGCAGGGAGCCTGGGATCCCCCGCGGAGCCGCGTGTCCCCGCGGCCGCCTGCGGTCCGGTGCTGCAGCCCGTCCGTCCCTCCCACGGTGGAGGCCCCAGCACGGATCAGGCGAGGCGTCCTGGTCAAGGCGATGGTGCCCGGTTCTGTACCCTGGTGCCCAGTGACAGGACAAGGAGTGATGGACGTAAACTAAAACAGAAGAAGGTTCACCTCAGCATGAGGAGTCATTTCTTTATGTTGAGGGAGGCAGAGCACTGAACAGGCTTCCCAGGGAGGTTTCTCTGTCTGGAGACATTCCAAATCCTCTCGGACGCGTTCCTGTGAAACCTGCTTGAGGTGACCATGCCTTGGCAGAAGGGGTTGGACAGATGATCTCGGGAGTTCCCTTCCAGCCCTGGCCATCCTGTGCTTCTTGACCCAGGCCCCACTGCTGGGGCTGCCCACAGCAGAAGGAAAGTTTGTGGTAGTCCCTGCTGCGGGGTTATCTGACAGGGCTTAACCTTCCCGGCTGCCAGCCGTGAGCCATGGCCCGGTGTCTAAGGCACTACGGAGTTTGAAAATGTGAAGTAGCAGGGAGAAATTCTTTACAGCGAGGGTGGTGAGGCACTGGAGCAGGTTGTCCAGAGAATTTGTGGATTCCCCATCCCTGGTAATGTTCAAGACCAGGTTGGATGGGGCTTTGAGCAAACCAGTCGAGTGGGAGGTGTCCCTGGTACAGGCAAGAGTTCTCCCTGTGCTGTGTGATGGGCAGATAGGAGCTTTCACCCAGCTCTGCACATCTGCAGCTGACACCTTCACAGACGCTACAGGGCAATTCTCTCCCTGCTAGGGTTATTAGATGCCATTGTATCAGCTTGGCTTTAGTATAGGCGTGGAAACACGAGCTTGTAGTCATTAAAGCTGTTGATGTACAGATCTGTGCAACTGGAAGGATGCTTGGAGGAGCAGAGTATCAATCGATACCACTTAAAGATGACTTAAAGTTTCTCTTGGAGTAACTGGCAGGAAATTATCTATGTTAGAGTGTATGAAGGAGTTCCAAAAACTTGTCATTAATAAACTTCCCATAGTCAGATACTTGGTGTCTCTTGGGACTATCAACCTGGCAGCTGAGGCCTGCTCCTGTAAAGCATGACGAACTTAAAGGTACCCCTCCATTGAACGTGCTGAGAGCCCAGCACCTTGCAGGATCAGACCCTGAAGGCAGGGAGAAAGGCACTAGTAGTGTGTGCTTATCTTTGAATAAAAGCAAGCTTTTTCAGCTCTCCTGGCTCTCAGGTTGATTTCCAGGTTAGCCAGTAAACACTTCTGGCCTCACTGCAGGTTGGCTGCCTTCTCTAACTGGCCTTTGACCGGGTAGCTTCACTCCCTTGCTTCCAGTTGGAAAATCACTGATGCTAGGGAGTGAGGGACTGCAGGAAGGTTGGAGCTGATTCCTATTTATTGCTCTGTGATAGTGCCACTTGGGCTCAAAAAAAGGAGAAACAGCCTGTAACCAGAGTGCTTTGGATCCTAAACTAAAGTAAAAACTTGAACTAAAGTTTAGCTAAGCTTCCCTCTAATTTTACTTTTGGAAGCTTTGTTAATCTTCAGCCAAAAGCTGATAAGAAATGGGATGTGTAACAAGCACAGGAAGGGTATTACACTGGTACTTAGAAGGACCAAAGACCAATCTCTTGACCCAGGAAAGTATCTACTGTGTTTTTTCCCATCTTCCCAGCAGCACCTGATGCAGTTGCACGTGTGGTGAAATTTAGAGGTTCCTGCTTCCGGAACCAGAGTTAACTGTGCTGTTTCTGTGGGGTCTCTGTTGCTGTTTTTTTGGGTGGTGCCTGATGATTTTATATAGCTCCTTGTAGCTATTCAGTGCAGGTCAGGTCCAAGTAAATTTAACTGGAGGAATAAAGTAAAAATTCATGGGGGTTTCCCCTCCCCCCCTTTTTTTTTTTTTTTTTGCTACCTTTTTCCTATATCTATTAGGACATATTACAAGAGAGTGATGTGTTTCAGAGGGAATATTAATGTGCACATGTGTATGTTTCAAATCAAAATCAGAGCTTCAAGAGGGTGGTTGCAAGAAATACACAAAGCTGCGGGGCTGTGTAGGTTTGGGTGTAATAATATTAAGTGCATTGAGTCGGGTGAGAAATTACATTGATACCATTGAATAACCCATTATTCTTTTTTCATATATGCCTGTATTTGATATTGCTTGTACGAAAAAGTAATACTTGTTTTCTAAAAGAATGTTTCTACTTGCAAAAACCTGAATAAGACCACTGAAGGAGACATACACCTTGAGTTAAAAATACCCAAAAATGTTCCAGATGAGTGATGACATGGCACAAAAAATTGTAGAATACAAGGGATGGTATTTTATAATTGCATAGTCTTATTAGTGCATGAGGACAGGATCCAGAGCTCATCATCTTGTAGACTTCTTTACTATTTTCCTGGATCCTGCATAGTAGCATTTAAGTCTTATCACAAAATCCTGCAAAGGATTTGGCACCAGGTGGCACCTATCTGTTCTTCCTTCTGTGTCTCCAACTGGCTACATTTACCATTGTCCTTTGGCTGCCCCTTTCATATGAAGAATAGCCAACAGCTCTTATTTTAAGTGGAAATTGATTCTCTGTGTTGCTTTCATTTGCAGGATTTTAAGCTCGAGTTTGGCCACCATCAAGGCAGGACAAGTTCTGTCTGGCATGGAGGTACAGCTACCATTGCTCAGAGCCCTGGAGACGAAGTGTGGGGAATAGTGTGGAAAATGAACACTTGCAATTTAAGTTCACTGGATAAGTAGGTGACTTAAGTTTTGCTGTCTTCTACTACCTTAGAGAGTGACTGAAAATTAGTTAATTTTTGGTAAAGAGCTGTGTGGAAGCTATGGTGTTGAAATCGAGAAGATGCTTTTGATTTTAGTATGTTAGTTCTATTTCACAGTATGTGTATTCACTTCGGACACATCTGTGATTAAAATAGTTTTGTTTTCAAGCTAAGGCTACTTTTAGGAGTATTTTAACAATCTGTAGACCTTGATTTGAAGTCAATAGGTCATGTTCTTTTTTTTTTTAACCTGTCTTCCCAATTTCATGTCTCTTATAAGAGTCTAAAATCTGTATTTTTCCTATGGTGTTTTTCCCATTACTCTAGGGAGAATTTCCTTTGAGACTGACATTGTCTGTATACATCTGTAGATTCCCGTTGTAGCAGAAAAGGAAGGGATAAGGACAAGACTGAAGAAGAGAGATCTTTAATACAGGAAAAGGGACCTTTTGAGGAAGTTAGTTAACGTGTCTTCTAAGGATGTAAACTTTTATGAGCTTGAGGAATATCCAAGCAGAGAGTTGGGGTGTTAGTGTTTTCCCCTTTGAATGGGAGAGCCTGACTGTGCCTGGTAATTAAGAGATGTTCAAGGAGCCCTGAGCAAATTGCTCCGAGGCTGAAGTCTAAAAGACCACCTGGTTAAACAAACCAAGGAATAGCATGATTTCTCGCAGGGTCTAAGACAGGGCTTAGAATGTAATCTCCAAAGCTTTGCCTGCTGCCATGTGCTTGTTGCACCTTTTGAGATGTGCCTGCACAGCATGCTGCTTCTGGTACAGAAGGACTGTTTGTTGAGAGCAGTTCATCGCTGACAATTCCAGTAGAAAACAAGGGAGCAGGGCATAGTAAACCCAGTGAAAGCACTACCTCAATACTGTTCTCCTGTCTCTGGTGCTGTTGCAATTTCACTGGGTAAACACGTCCTTAAAACCCTGGCCCTGAAACTTGGTTCCAATGTGCTTTTTGTTGCATATGGTGAACCTGGAATACAACAGAAACTGTTGCCCAAGTTCTGTTAGCAGGTTATGGCAATGGCCACTCTGAGCACTCTTGTCCCGGCTGGGAGTGTTAGCCTCAAGCAAGAGGGCATCTAGTTGGCATGCCTGTGGATAGCTTCACATGTCCCTGCTTTATGATCTCCCAAGTGCCTCTGCTCTTGCTTACAGTAGCACTTAAATGTCCTGACCCCCTTCTGCTGACCTTTACTTAAAACTCCTGATTTACCACGCTTTGCTGTAGCATAAACTTCCTAAGTATGATGATCATGTCTGACAGCATATGCTTTTGTGTTTCCCCTCCATGGGGACAGTATTTTGTACTTTGACTTCCATAAGTGTTTACACTTTGTTTACTGTTGACATAGTGTAGGATTGCAGATCCCTGGTATTTGTTTGATGGGATAAATTTCAGTGCTTGCTAAGGTATTAGAGACTTGAGTGCTGTAACACCACCAAAATCTGCAGCATGGACACTAGCACACAAATCACTCTTTCTGTTGCCTCATTGATGCCATGGAGGTGAACTGGAAATGGGATGTGTTCTTGGCTTTTACAATCATAGTCAACAGTGCTCTTCTGAGAATTGCTCCCAACCTACTCAAATGAGTTTGCAGGTGCTCCTGCTGAAGGTCTTGGGATCATTTAGCTGCCTGCAAGCTGATATATTTGTAGGTTCTTCACCAAGTTATTTCCTGAAATTAACATGTATCCAAAAAAAAAAAAAGGCACACTTCTTTTTTTTTTTAAATACCACTCCTGATCTGGGTAAAGTCTGTGCTTTTCTATCCAGAAGCAGAGGAGGGAATGTGTAATTGAGGCTGTATGTAATTAGTTGAAACACTAACAAGACAATGTAATATATAGAAAAAAAAAATGAGAGGGGGACGTTTTGCTTAGATGGCAGAACTCTTTGGCTTCAAATTTTTTTTTTTTGCTGTCTCACAGTCACTTCTGTGGGGTTTTTTGTCTTCTGTACTTCACAAATCTGTAAGTTGCAGACTAAATCATTACTTTCCCTCATAGAGTCTAGCAGTGGATGTTACTAAACAGTTTTCCTGCTCTCACACAACCATGTGACTTATTTTGTACTCAGTTGGCCATGAATCTGCAGTTAGCTTCCAGTCTGTACTTGCACTTAAACTAGTTACTCACCTAACATGGCCTACATTATGTATGTTAAATAACTTGAAATGGTAGCAAGTCTTTGAAAAAAAGATGAGTTGTTAAATTTATACTGACAAGCAGGGTTAAAACCATGTTATGACTCATAGCTAAAATACATCTAAAGTTAATTGTGCTATAAAGTCTCTTGTATTGCTTAAGCTTCTCGTTTACTTCTTACTGTTTCCTCAGATTTTTATTGGTGGCTGAATGCCAGTGGTTGAGGACAATAGGTAGCCTTGGTTTTGAGTGTTTGTTTTCTGAAGCATGATTTTACTAATAAAAAAAAAAAGAAACGAAAATGTTTTTTTGCCCTGACCTAGCTCATTACTGTTGTGTATGTCTTGTGCAAGTCAAAAGGTGTCTTGGATTATTCATTGGAAAGTGCATTGCACAAGTTGTGCAAGTTTCCCCTCATTAAAATGTAACATAATAGGCAAGATAAAACTTTGCAATTGTTTCTTTATCTGAGTGGCAGTTAAGGAACATGTGTTAATTATTCTGATAATCTTGCTTCTGTTTCTCTTTCAGACTACCTGTCTTTCACAGTAATTACTTTAGGAGCATTCTCTTTCTGACTTTGCAGGTTAATCACAAGTCATTATTTCTTACAGAGCCTAAATGATAAAAGTGAATGCTGCTGCTTCTCTAGAAACATTTTTTTTTTTAATATGAAACAAGTTTGCACAAAACAATTGAAATATGTTTTGCTTTATTTGTTTTTCTTCAAGTATATTAAAGCACAGACCGGTGTCCTGCCTTGAATTCTGTTATAATAAATCCATATGTTTAATTGCATGGTTGGTTTCAAAGATGGATTGGTTAATTGACATGAAAGGAATGTATGTCTTTTACAGGCAAGAGGGAGTTGAGGATGGCATTTATGTCCCAATAGAAGTTAATGTCCACACTCAAGCAGGAAAGGTACTGACCTGTCGAAGCTACCAGATGAAGGACTATGTGTCTGGTCCCCCTTCTCCACAGTACAAAAAGGTAGATGTTGCATCACTTTAATTTTGGAAGAGCTTACAGCGGTTTATAATGTAGTATTTCTGTGCTATTTAAGAAGTACTTTAATTATGTGGATGGAAGGCATGACTACTGTAAAGGTATAACAGTCCTTGTGCAATGTACTGCTGTAATGATGCTCACAGGAGCTTGCTAGCTCTTACAGGCCTATTAAATCAGTTTGGGGTTTTTGGTTTAGTTATACCTCACAGGAAGTCCCTATTTAACTTGTGAATTAGCTATGATTGGCACAAGGACTTCTGGAGGATATTGTTCACCTATATGTGGGAATTCTCTGTTTGAAAAATTAATGTACTCCAAAGAAAAGACAGAGGGAAGCTTCTGTGGGGAAAATACAGCACCTGGCTTGTAGTTTCCAGGACGTGGATTATCCTTTGTGTCTTGGGAAGTACTTGTTACGGCTTAGTACAGGAGTGCACCTGTTGCCTTTTACCAGACATCACCAGTACATCTCAGGACTCCAGCAGCATTGCAGAGCACTGTAGGGTTCCCCCTTGATGGCTGGTGAGGCAGAAGTGTTTCAACACTGTTCTGCAACCCTGACTCTGTAGGGACACATGATCCAGTCATGCAGCAGGCCTGACCTGCTTAGCCTGTGAGATCTGTGCAGGCCCAGGCTGTGGCTGTGTGTCTGAGTGGTGCAGCTTTAGTGTTGCTACACAGACATCACTGCAGCTGGCTTTTCCTACCTGAAGTAAAGAGACTAGGAGTGAGCCTAATTTAATCCCAAGTGTGCTGCCTTCTCCAAACTGAGGAACTCACTCCTATGAATTGACTTCCAGGAGCACAGCTAAGGCCTGCTGCTATGGGACTGCTGAAGACAGGGCTTGCTTAGAAAGCAGGCTCTGCTTTTCTATAAACCTCTTCCCTGCCAACCCACCTCGTAGCAAGGCAGATCTTTAGGGCTTTTCAGGGAGTTAATATATAGTCTGCTGCTGTGTGTCAGCTCTCATTGGTATTCTGTAAGTGCAGATTTCCCCTACTGGTAACGTTCCCTCCTGGTCCTGTCAGGAGTAGTTGTTAGTCCTGTTCTTCTCCTCTGCCTCCAGATTTAACTTTTTTTAAGCTAACCAGGCAGGAGAGCTAAAACTTAAAAGATGACTATACCAGCACACAGTGATCAAACTACATTCATCTACTGTTATGTACTTTTTGTGGCAAAATTCATTCTTTCCAGACACCTCATCCTTGAAATGCATGCTGTTAAATGCATGAAAGCATATTTAGAATGTTCAATTCTATATGCAAGCTTGCTGGTGTCTCCTTCAAGCTGTGTTCCTACACCTTCCTCTTTTCCTCTCACTGTTGCATCTTTTCTTCTGCACCAATACTTCAGTTTATTTTATGTATGGAAGGAAAGCTGCATTAACAAACGAACAAATTAACAAACTGTTTTTTCACTGAGTTAAATGTCTGTTTCTGTTACTCCTTTACCCTGTCTAGGTAATTGTTGTTGTCCTTTGGGCAGGTTAGTTTTTAAAATAACTGCTTTTTAAATCTTTGGCCAACTTTAGTGTCACACCGGAGTGAGAAGCAGCATATGTTATTGAAGTTATCATCCTGTCTGGAAGAAAGAATGGGATAACTGAATAACTGCTTAATTATAGAGTCTTGTGCACTTCAGTAACACATCAGATTCTCAGGGGTAGTTAAAAGCCATTTCAGAATAATTTTGTTCATGGTGTTCTGGTCTTCAGTGGTCTCCCAAAACCTTAGGTTCAAATAGTGCTATTTAAGATAAATTCTCTGGGTGACTTAAATTGTTCTTCCTACTCAAGTGATTGTTTGGAGGAGTCTGTCCTTTCTATTACTGAAGGCTTTTTTTTTTTCCCTTTTAATTATAGGTTATCTGCATGGGTGCAAAACAGAATGGCTTGCCAACTGATTATCAGGAGAAATTAGAAGCTATTGAAACTAATAACTATGCAGGACCGGTGCCAATCATGGAAGAGATTGAAGCTGCTATTAAAGCAGAGAAAATAAATTCTGCATAGAATACCTCTGCATTTGCTTGGCCATTCACCTTGATTTAGATACCTCTCCTCACTGTACTGATCAGCAGTTTCTTTATTTATCAAGAAAATAGGAGTTTGCTGTGCATCTACAGTAAACCATTAGACATAAATTGCAGTCTGAAGACACACTGACACTGGTAACTTCTTTTTGTATGTATAGCTTGAATACATGCTGAAAGTACATTGCAGATTTAGAAATTATCTTTCTGTAACTGTCATGCAGTGCTGCATGCAAATTTGTGCTTCATGTCCAATTTACTGACCTTTTTAAAAGAAAAAGGCCATCTTCATGAATTTTGGCACTTCTTGCCTTCTGAGGAATAAGAGCTGCAGGATAAGGTAATCTGTTTGTAAAAGTTATATTTATACAAGATTACTTTGCATCTAACAAATGTAAACTCAAAAAGAGTTAGCCTTAGAGTTTTATCTGCTACTTCTCTTAATGGTTTAAAGCCCAACCTGTTCCTACTTTATAGTTAACAAAAAAGAAAAGTAGCATTTTTTTAAACTTCTTGTATGTTTTAAAGCGTAAGTCCAAAAGGCAGCCTAGCATGAAGATGACATTCAGCAAAGCATCTCATTCAAACCATCATAGCTTCCTCCTTTCAATGTCTAGTGATTGTGATAGGTGAACTGGTTAGCTGTAACCAAGAGATTTTTAAAGAATTCATTTTAGTTTGATATTTCCAAGGGTTTTTTTAAATTACCTTTTTGACTGGCTTGTTTGCCTATCTAGGCCTTGGTCCAATGAAATCAGAAAGTCTCCTTTGAGCCCTAGCTCATTTATTCTGTGGTTTTGTTTGTCTTTTAAACCCCAAGTGAACAGACTTGGCCTCTTGTATTTTTTTTTTTGTTTTTTTTTCTCCACACAGCTTTGACAATCCAACGCAAAACTGGAATCTTTTCTAATGTACAGAGTATTTATTTTCATGGTACTTTACAACCCCTGCAGTTAGTCTATGGGGGATGAGGAAAAATTGACAACCTGGAAGATGCCAAATCACAGAGATTTGGCTTATCTTCTCTACAGTGTATTTTTTTCTCTTGATATACAGAGAGGTGTAAGATATAATTGAGGTCACTGTGTGACTGCTTAGATAATGAAATGATAAAATAACAGACTGACCATGTCTTCTCTGCATAAAATGTTTTCTATAAACTTCTGCCAGGTGTGTGTAGCTGCTGTCTTGATGTAATATGCCTGTTTCCAGTGTTGGGCACGGTGACTGCTGTAAAACGTGGTACTTTCTGTATTAGCACAGTCTAGTTTGAGTAAATAAAATCGTGATTACCAAACCTCTGCCATGCCTGTTCAGTGTGCACCCCTCAAGAATATCACTGAATCACAGACTCTTAAAGGTTGGAAGGGACCTCTGGAGGTCATTCGGTCCAACGTGCTCTCAAGGCAGGGTGACCTCGAGCAGGAGACATAGGAACACGTCCAGGTGGGTTTGGAATGTCTCCGGAGCGAGAGACTCCGAGACCTCCCTGTGCAGACTGCGTTGCTTATGTAAATCAAAACTGGTGATGTGGGAATGCAGCTGAAGATTCCATTAGCTGTTTGTGTTTTTTAATGGATGTAATGTCAGTAGGGACTGCAAAACTATGCGTGAAACACTCTTCTGCAACAGCACCACTTCTTTTGCCTTACCCTTACCTTGCACCTTTGGGCTTTTCAACCTCAAAATGGGTGAAGAAAACAGAAATAATACCCCGGCAGTAGCCTTGCGAGGGGGGAGCTTGACCGAGGGAAATAGTAGCGGCAGAGGAACTCCCGGCACCTCTCGGGGGAGGAGGGGTGGATGCGGAGAGGAATGCGATGCTGATGAAGGGGAAGCCTTGGGCCATTCCTGCGCGGGGAGGAGCCGCTTCCCGGCGGGGAGGAGAGGCCGCGTGTGGGGCGGAGGGCTGAGGGAAGCGCCCGTGGGCTCCTCCCCTGGGCTCCGTCCCTTCGGCGCCGCGGTGAGTGCCGGGGAGCGGGCTGGCCGCGGGGGGAGAGAGCTGGCGGGTGCGAGCTTGAGTGTCTGCTTTCTGTGAAGCAAAGTTTCTGTGGTACCGCCTCAGAGGCATGCAAGGTGGGAGGGGAAGGGCTGCGCCGCTCCTGAGCTGGAAACGTGGGAGCTCCTTCGTGTTTCCTCAGGAGGGTCCGTCCCCCCCGGGGGAGGCGGCGGCTGGCGCTGTGTGACAGGGAGCGGGGACGGGCGGCAGCGCCCGCAGCGCCTCGGCGTGGGGACAGCGCCTTCCGAAACACGAAACACGGCAGCGCTGCCCGGCGAAAATGCTATTCCACATGCTGGCGAGGATGTGGTGTTCCTGAGGGCTGGTGGGGAAGGGTGGCGAGGTCTCGGGTACGGAGGAGGCGGGAGGAATGCATCGCTCCGCTCCTGCCCTGGCGCTCGCCTCGCTGCCCCGGTAGCGGGGCACAGTGAGCCATTCGCTTGCCCGAAAGCCGGAGCCGAGATCCCAATCCATGCGCGGACTCCCGCGGCGCTCGCCTAGGCCCCGGTGCTTTGCTGACATAACGCGAAAGGAGTTGGAACAGAAGGAGGCGGGAGCGGTTCGCAGGGAAGGATGGTGCTCCGTGACCTGGCCACGATTCCATCAGTTCCGTGATTCCACCAGCTGCAACTTTCCCTGTAGGATTCATTGGTGGTTGAATGTGAAAATAGTAAATGACAGTAGAAAAGCAGTCCCATGTTTATAGACAGCAGTAAATTGCCCCCTCCTCCTCTGTCTCTTAAAAAAAAAAAACCAAAAAAACCTCCCAAGATTTCTCTGGTTGGAGAAAGTTTCTTTGCCTTCTAGTAGTGACTCATTATTTATTGATCTTTTCCCTCCGAGAAGGAGTTACAAGGAAGCTGCATAAAGTCTTCCTGACAGGCGCTTCTTAATGCATCCAAACACTATGTATAAAGTTCTTTCTATACAAAGGAATCTGTTAAGATGTGTAGGAACAAAACCTGTGAGGGATGTGAATATTTCTGTCAAAGCCTGTGCCTTTTAAAGAAAAGCTTGTCATTTTACCAGATGGAGACAGAAATAATTTCTTCTGTGTTCTTTTATGTCTGTTGCTGTTCAGATAACTAGGGATGCTTACAAAAGCTTATGATACAATCAGAAGAGAGGGAGAGAGGCGAGGGAGGAAAATCCACTGAAAGATGCTGATTTCTGTCACCCCAGAGCGATGCAAGAGCACAGAAGTTGTAATGGATTTACAGGAACCTGATGTTAACATAAGACTCCCTGGGCATTTATTGACATATGTAGCATCGGTGATGATAGTTAGAGATTGTGGAGTGTGATGAGTATGCTTTAATTCACACAAACAGAATAACTGAAGACTCTGTACAAGCTCTACCAATGCACCATTTCTGCTATAATAATAAAAGGCTATTTTTTAGTGTTTTGGGAATTCATTGCATTGCTTCTCATCAAACATGCAGACTTTTTGTGTAGCATATGTGCCCATTGGCCTCTGATCTCCATGTGCTTTTTACTGTTCTTGTACTAAGTAAAATAGCTGAAGTTCTTTTAAATGTGAGAGCTGTTGTGTGGAAATAGGTGTTTTATTCACTTATTATAGTCAAAGACTGATTGCTGTTGCACACATGACATAAGATGTGGAAAATCTGTCCCTTTTCTGTCTCTCCCAATGATAACAAAAAGTTGAATTTATGCTGGCTTGACAGAGTCCAGATTACCAAGCATAGCAAAGTTTCCAGTTCTCCTCTTGCTATAATGACTCTGTAGTGAGTAACTGGCACTGTAAAATAGCTTTTCTCAGAAAACGAATCTGACTTGAAGACACAAAGGGCATAGGGCTCCATTTCGTGTGAAATGCAGCATTGTTTTCATACAGCAATCTCTGGAAGAGTGATTGTGTTTTGAATGCTATGAACAGAAGGCTGTGCTACTGGGAACTCCACTAGCCCTAGGCTGGCACTCAGGTTTGTGTGCTTCACTGTTGTCCTGCCAGAGCTAGCTGCTAGGTGCTGTGTAAATCCTGAAGATATTCCAGCTACTGGGTGCAGGTAACTAGGTAAGTAGCACAGGACTTTATTTCACAGGCAATTTAGAGGAACAGTTCTTGTCAGAACAGCAAGACTGCAGAAGAAGTAGTATTGACTGAGTTATCAGCTCTTCAGAAATATTCTAGGTTGGTCTCAAATCAGTTGCTTTAAGGGATAGTTGTTAATTAAGTTGCTCCTTGTATTGCCTTTACTGCATCATCCTACACAGTCTCCTTGGGAGCAGCCAGCTCAATAAGGACTCAATTCCCTAGCTGACCCAAAAGTTGAAATGTTTTTTTAGCTGTTCTGTAAGATCCTTCAGCCCCTTTATCTACAGCATTTACCTTTGGCAAGACTTTGTTGCAATAAACCAGCACATTCTTTGCTGCCAGGGGTCTTGCAGCACTGGAAGTGGAACAGGCATCACAGTTTTGTTAGAAGAAAGAGCTAGGAGATCTTAGTAAAAAGAGGATGTGAGGAGGGCAGGGCCAGGAAAAGTAGAAATGTATATATGCTTGCACAATGCTGAGAGTAGAGGGAACTCAGAGGAAGCACTAGATAGAAGTGTCTGTGCCTTCATGCAGAAGGCATTGGCACCAACTGCAGCTAGTTGACATGGATTGTACAAAACCTACTGGAAGTACTGATGCTTTTACTGTACCTCTTACTATGACGAATTTCATTTCCCTTTTTCATTTCCCCTTATTCCTGGCCTGATCCCCATCTTGCTTCCTCTTTTTATTCTCAGTTGCACAGGTTTATGATAGCATTGATTGTCACACTTGCTGTTGTTTCTCATATCACTTCAATCCCCATCAACATTTCATGTGGCCTAGACCCTGTCTACCCTTTCTTCTTGGCTTTTACAGCTGATAGGTAGGTATTCTGCTCTTGGTTTCTTTTTCATTCCTTCTAGTCTATTTCCTGCCTTCTTCACCTCATGGACTTTGCTGTCCTCACAATGGCTAACTGCATTTCCTCTCCAACATCACAGCCTCTTCAGTAAGTAATTTTTTTTTTTATTTTTCCTCTTAGGAACAAGAAGTCTGTTCTGTTCCCAGATAGGAAGCTTTTCCCCGTGAGTGTTTCTCCTGTTGTCTCCCCATACCAGACTCCTGCTTCACTCAGGTATCATGTGTCTTGTCTATCTCCATTCCTCCTTAGGTGTTCTGGTGTTTCAGCTACTCTGTCAAGCTTGCAAATCTTTCCCTTTTTTTGCTCATTTCTCCAAACAGATGTGTTCACAAGTTGTTAGAATATGTGGTCTGTTTTGACCATAACTTGTAAGAGCCTTAAGGTGCCTTTCAGAGAAAAATTATTTTATTCATTTTAGCCCTTTCAGAAATAGAAGGCAGTACACTGAGGTGTCTCACATTAATGTGTGTCGCAGTCTTTTCTAACAGCATTCCCATGACTGATGCAACATCAGTCACACGAATTGCACTGGAATTGAATCTATTATCTGGAGGGCCCAAGATAAGGCAAAGAACACTGTATGCACTCTAGTAAGGAAGTGCTTTCAATGCCTATTTATAAGCTGCAAGAGCATTTACCTTTAAACATACCAGATGTGTAACCTAGCATTGTAAAACTGACAGATCCTTCCACAAGAGACTTAGGTTTCTTCATATAGCTGATACACTTTGCTAAGAGTACATGTAGCAGGAAGTCTTTCTGTTCCAGCACCATTTAAAGTGTTTAACTCTTCATCTGGTATGGATTTTCTTAGTCTGTGAATGGTGGAAATTTCTTTTTTTTCTTACTAAAAAGGACTGATGAAAAGCACTAAGTACTCCAGTACTGGATGGTGTGGGGTTTTGCATTAAATTTAATATTTTCATTGAAAATATCACTGAGTATATCATCATGCATAGAATTTATATTGCCAGTCCTGACTTTCCTGCTTGGCATTTTTGTTCTTTCTCTTTTTTACCCTGATGTTTAGATTTACTTTATATTCCTTTTTTCTTGGCTTCTTGTTTCTCCATTCTCCTGCAGATTACCCTGTGTGAAAAGGAACATGCTCTGTCCTGCAGCATTTGTATGCACACCCCTTCCAGTAGCAACCATGATTTGTACTGACTTGGACGTATTCAGATGCAGAGCAGACATCTTTGAGACCTTCTGGTCATTTGATATTTTTCATGTTCTGTCCTGCTGCTATATTTCTTCTTTCTTTTCTTATGTTCTTTGTAGATGGAACTGAAATAGTGAAGAAAATACTTCTATTTGGTTTGTACACTTGACAGCATGTTGGTTCATTCTTGGGGTTTTCTGAATATTTATCTCAGTTCTTCTTACAAAGTAGGAAGAAAGAAAATACACTGGAATAATGTGGTCCTAGAATAGCCAAAGCAAGCAGGGAATATTGGGTGGATGCAGTATCTTGAAAGAATACGGTTAATATTTTTATTGCATGTTTTAAGATGATGCTGTCTCTTTAACTAAAGCCTACAAAAGTTTAAGACTAAGTGATGTTTTTGTCATGCTTGGTCTTCATTTATGGAATGAACTTTCTTGAACAAAGAGATGTGCCAGTGTGGCTTCTAGAAAGCTGAGTGACTCAGAAATCAGCCACTTCCTCGGGTGGGTCATCTGAATGGGGTAATGAAAGGTTGATTTGTCCAAGTAGATGCAGTCACTTACTGGTGTGGTAAGAAATTCAGATCACTTGATTACATTCTGTTTGTTTGAAACAGTTTTGCCATTTTGGGAGTTGGCTGTGACCCAGAACAGTTATGCTGGCGATTTGCCAGGTCTCAGCCCCTGGAGATCCCAACTCTTAATGCAGTTATCTGCATCCATGCAGGTCAGCAACTGTAAGTTGAGACCTACTGGGAAATCTGAGAAGCTAAGCTGGTTTGCCCCACTGGTTTGAGTGTAGATAGTTAGTATCACTAAAATGCAGTAGCATGAACTGTGTCTTTCTCCAGCATCCAGGAGGAGAAGCTTCACTGATGCAGACAGCAGCTTCTGATATAGAAAACTCATAGAAGCGAGATTGTTCCAGTGGCAGGTCACTTAGAATAATCTGTGAGCTGGCAGGGCTCAGTTATAGCATGACAGGGGAGTGCTAGGGAGCATTTGAAAAAGTTTGCTTTTACTCCAAATGTTTGGGGAAATTATGAGAATTTTGTAGTAGCAGAGTTGGCACATTTACAGAATTGTTGAAGGGTTTTGTCTTTTAGTTTTGCTAATATGACTGTAATCTAAGAATCTAAGGACATTGTTCCAGAGATCCCTTGACCTGCTGAAACAACAGTATGTTTTACCTGTTGCGGGGCGTTGTCAGTCATTTGTGTTGATCATGCAGATTCTCACTGTCTGCTTGGAGGTGATTCAGTTGTGATCATGGCAAAAAATTAGCTTCCTGCATGGGAAATTGTATGTGCAAGTTTGTAACTAATTAGTACCTAAATGAACTTACTGTTGATTTGTAATTACAATATAACTTCGTTCCTATTATGTGGTGGGCACATTAACTACAATTACATGAAGCCCCTCTTTAGTAATATAGTAGAGAGCAATTTGATCCTGATTCCTCTTGCCTTATGCCCTGCAGAGAAAAATAGGAATAAATTGACATCTAAAAAGAGCTCTCAAGAGGTGGCCTAGAGAACAAGGGCATACAATGTATATGTATTTGCAGACAAGGAGAGAGCATTCATGCTAAAGAGTATGGTTTCAAAATAACATCCCTCCTGGTGCTGGGGAACCTTGTGTCCTGAAGCTAAACTCTTTTCCCTAGTTTAGCTAAAACTGCCTCAGAGTTCACAAGGCCTTGATTTCAGGAACAGGTATTATATTTGCAGCACTTTATACAGTCTCTTCTTGTAACAATGAAAAAGCAGAGTGAATTGCTTCTATAAATTAATTCCTCCTACAAAATTAATTGCTATGAAGTATAATTTTATTCCGTTTATTTCCTTGTCCAGATTATGTTTGGACAGATGCCCTGCTTTGTCTACTGAAACATGAAAAGCTAATAAAAAATATTAAATTATGCACTAGGAACAGGCAGTTAATAAAGCAGACGCCAGTGGTGGTGTTTGAGGCAAGCTAGAGTAAAATACTGGTACAGGAGGGAGACTGCTTGTTGTAGATATTTTATTTTTCGAAATCTGAACAAATAAATGGAAGTACCTAAGGAAGAAACGTTATTAAAAAGTTGGCCGAGATACTACACAGAGTTTGGGAGTATTCTGTGATGTCTAGTTGAAGGATGTATGGGCATAGAATAAGGTTTAAACTGAGGTTCTGTACAATTACTTTTTGCAGGTTTGGTGATATGAAGAACAGTTTTCTTGTTTGCCTGAAGTTAAATCCAAGCTGACCTGTCACTACAAATGGACGGTTTTTCAAAGATGAGGCTTGGTGGAGCAGCTTCTTGGTATCTCAACTATGGAAGGCCAACTTTGTGCTAACGTGGACATTTCTATGAAAAAGCCTCCAGGTGCAAGCCCTTGGTCCTTCATTGCTTTGCTGAAGGTTCACCGAGAGCTTCTGGTCGGTAGGATCCGAAACACACAATGTTTGATTGATAACTTGATTAAGAATGACTACTTCTCCACTGAAGATGCAGAGATCGTTGTCCAGTTTCCTACTCAAGCAGATAAGGTATAACTTTCTTTTTTTTTTCTCTAGCCAGTGAAGCTTTTGGTTACTTTCAGTTTATCACCAGATTTTAAGGGTTTATCTGACAATTTTACATCTAGTGTGTTTGCTAATCTTTGTTATTTTGGAGTTTTCCCACCCTATTCTTCCTGAATGAGTGTCTCCAGCACATCCCTTTCCAGCAAGGCTGGCACTGCTGGTTATGCCCTTGGCAGCTATAAGAACTTAGTAGGGTGATAATTGCTGTTCTATTCCTGCCAGCTGCAGCTTTGTCCTGTGATAGAGAGGTGGCCACATGGTTGTTAGAGTATAGCAAGGAAAACCTGCTTTAGGATGCTGTGGGACAGATCATCCTGCTTTAGGAGAGGCAGAAATGAAATGCTGTTTTAGAAGTTAATGATTGTTTGTTGTCTGTATGAACACGTTCCTTTCTCTTTAAAGACCTATGTATGTTGTGAATGTTTCTATGGAAGATTCATGTATCCTGGCATATTTGGAGTTTTAATTCATCTTTGGACATCAGTAGCAAAAATTATTTCCTTTTGTTAGGAGAAGATTACTGTGCATACAGTTGGTCTTTGCATCATAACTTGAAACAGCTGAGGAGATTGTTTCCCACACCAACCAATCAGGCAGCTTCAGAACCCTGTCACAGTTAGGGGCAGGCAAACCATAAAAAATTCAAAGCCCTTGGACTTCACCAGCAGTGCAGATTTTCATAAAATAATCATTCTTGCTGGCATGTTGAAATGGTAACACAGTGCTCACACTGTGTGTAGTATCAAAGCTGAATAAATGCACACTGTATGATTATCTCAATTTTTTGTTGTTCAGCATAATATGCATGGTTGTTGACCAAAGCTGAGGGTGAGGCCATGCATCAGGAGTCTAAGCAGAGACAGAGAACAGGCCACAGTAGTGTAAGTGAAGTGGACTCTGTGGGAGCTTCTCTGGAAGGCATAAAATTGCTTTTTAGAGCATACAAATTGTCAGAAAAAGCTCAGTATGTTTGCTGTGCTGCATGTACATCACCCTGATTTAAGCTCACAAGAGACCACAGTCTCTGCAAACCCTTTGGTTTAGAACTGCATTCTTCATTCATTTCTAGCAAGGGGATCCTGACATTCAAAATGTGCCCCTGGATGACTGCTCTGTCTTGAAGAAGGTTTTGTACTAGGACTGCCTTGTACTGGTGCACAGAGATCACCCTCTGTCTTGCCTGTGGAGGTGACACTTTGTGCTGAACTGCTCCAGCCACTGCCTGGTAGCAATTAGTTTTGGTAATAACTGCAGGCAGTGGGGCCATTGTACAGAGAGAGCCTGGAGAATTGAGTTGCTGTGTTGGAAGGAGAAGTTGTAGGGTTTTGGCTCAGTGTTAAGATCCAGGGAGGGGTTCAGCCTCCCTTGCTCTGGACCTGGCTGGAACCAGAGGTAAATCCAGATGTGACTGGAGTATTTACAGAACAGAGGATGAATTTATGGCACTGAGAAACCACCTCTATTTTCGTTTTAAGCAGCACAGGATTTAAAATACACTATCTAGCAAGCTGAGGAAATCCTTTGAGTTCTATCTTGAGGAGTGATATTTATCCATTTTGTTTCTGATTAATGTGATTGAGCTACAAGTTCAGACCTTAACTTGCAGAACCAACTCTCTTGCAGCATTCAAACACAAAGAGCAATTGAGTTTTGTGATGGTTCCAATTCAGAGCTAGGTTTTGATTTCACCTTTTTGAAGCACCAGTTTTGATTTTGGCCACTTGCTCCAGTCCAGAAAGGATCCTAAAGCAGCTGACAAGTATTACTGTGATAAAATGCTGTGTATCAATGACCTTTCCTGTGGTGTTTCTCCAGGTTCGCAAAATTCTAGACTTGGTTCAAAGCAAGGGAGAAGAAGTTTCAGAATATTTCGTCTATGTCCTGCAGAAAGTCACTGATGCTTACTATGAACTTCAGCCTTGGCTGGATGAAATAGGTTACGAGCCTTCAGAGAATATTTGTAGTAAACCTGTGGTAAATACAGATCCAGGTAAGGCCATGTTTCTCTGTCCCTTCCTACAGAACTGCCCTGCTATGTAGGAAGCTCCAACCAAGTGACAAGAATGTAAGAGTTTAGGCAGGCACAGCCAGGAAAAATAAATGTATGCTTGCTAGCAGTGGTAGCCAAAATAAAAAGCACACTGTATAACAAAAGGGTGATGTTGATAAATTACATCCTGTTTTGTTAGACTCAGGTGTTTTCTTTCATTTGTTTGTGGGTATGTAACACAATGGCAGAACCACCTTGTGCCAGCTGTAGTATTTTCTAGGCCTCTACTACAATTTCTTAGCAACACTGTGATGTTTTGGCTATGGGCTGGCCAGTATTTCATGACGAGAATGGTCAAGCAATGAGATGGGTTGCCTAGGGAGGTTCTGTGCTTGAGGGTTTCCAAGATCCAACTAGGTGAAGCCCTGAGTGACCTCATCTGATGTCAGAAATGATCCCATTCTCAGCAGGAGGTAGGACTAGATCTTCTGAAGTCCCTTCCAACCAGAATTATTCTGTCATCCTAAATGATGATTTTTAGCAACCCTAAGAATCAGAGCTTAAGTATCACAGAAATTATTCCCTCTGGAGAGGTTTTTCCATACTACAAAAATATAAGAATTACTTTGTCCCCATGTGAAGCAAAGTTTCTATTGAAAACCACAAGCCAACACTGCACAATAACTGAGATTCTCTTTTTTTTTGTCATCTTAAAAAAATCTTTTGAGGTGCCTGGCATTTGATTTCTAAAATGCATGGCTTCTATTTGCAATAATATAAATGACTGAAGAAGTTAGGCAAGAATAACCACCTACCTGATAGAACTGCAGGTGGAATATAAGTACAGTGAAATAAGTGACCAACAACTCCCACAAGCCTTTGTGGAGAGTTAAGCAGCCTTTAACAAAGGGTCAGGGGCTTGGCTTTGAGTCTCAGCTGAAGGATAGCAGCCCCTTAAACCAATGCAGCATCAGTACTGACTTTTAGGAATTGGTGGCTCACATGTGACCTTTCTTTAGCACCTGAATTTCCCAAGTGAGTGATGATGGCAGCACAAATAGAATTAATCTAGAACCCTTTTCACATTATTTTGCTTATTACCCCCTCTGAGTTCCCAAAGAGGTGGGTCATTGTATACGTAAGTTTTTTAATAAAGTCTCTTTAAGAATAGTTCACTTTTTAGTTAGCAGGTATTGCCAGAAACTCAGACATGAACTGGGACGGGACTCCAAGTTTGTTATGTTGTATGCTCAGAAGGAGGAGATGCTGCTTGAAGAAATCTACTCCAACAGTATTATGGAGCTGGTCAGTTTTACCAATGAGAGTCTTGGCCATGTGGGTCAAATAGAAGCCCTTTTTGATGATTCAGTTGGGCTAATTAATGAAGATGGAGAGACTGTTTATGTCTACGGTGATGCAGGAATTGGAAAATCCATCTTGCTGCAAAAGATACAAAGCCTTTGGGCCAGAAAAGAATTGGACATAGGGGCCAAGTTTTTCTTCTGTTTTCGGTGTAGGATGTTTAGCTGCTTCAAGGAAGATGAAGCCATATGTTTGAAAGACCTGCTCTTCAAATATAATTGCTACCCAGACCAGGACCCTACAGAAGTGTTCCATCACATCTTGCAGTTCCCCCATACAGTTCTTTTCACTTTTGATGGCTTTGATGAGATCTATTCCAACTTTGATCTCAGCAGCGTACCTGAGATATGCTCACCCAATGAACCCATCCACCCCCTGGCACTGCTTGTAAGCCTTCTCAGAGGAAAGCTTCTTAAGGGATCCAAGAAAATTCTTACTGCCAGGACAGGAACTGAGATCCAAAAAAACATCATTAGGAAGAAAGTGTTGCTCCGCGGTTTCTCCAGGAATAACCTGAAGGAATACACAGCTATGTTTTTCAAAGATGAGCGGCAACGAGCACTGGTATCAAACCAGTTGGAAGCTAACCCCAATCTCTGCAGTTTGTGTTCAGTGCCTTTATTTTGCTGGATTATCTTTAAATGCTTTGAGCACTTCCACTCCATGTTTGACAGCCATGAGCTTCCAGACAGTTCTGTTACATTAACAGATGTATTTTTGCTCATGATTGAAGTCCACTTGAATCGATCTACGAAAACAAGTTTGCTGAAGAGCAATATCAGGAGCCAAGCAGAGATGTTCAAATCAAGAAAGGAAAGTCTTTTAGCTTTGGGTAAAATGGCATACAAAGGGATGGAGAACTCTTCCTTTATCTTTGAGCAGGAGGAAATCTCATCGGCAAACATCTCTGAAGAAGATTTGCAATTGGGCTTTCTCAGGACAGTTAAAGGTTACAGTGGCTGTGACAGTCAGGCCACTTATGAGTTTTTGCACTTAACCCTCCAGTCTTTTTTCACAGCTTTGTTCTTGGTTATGGAGGAGAAGGTGGGTACCAAGGAGTTACTTGAGTTTTTCAATGAATGTTCTTCCATGGAGACTGCCCAGCCTACTTGCCTTCGTATCCCCTGGTTGAAGAAACAACTAGCAGGGGAGGATCCTTTCCAAAATAAAGAACACTTTAATTTTACCAACATGTTTCTTTGTGGCCTACTTTCTGGATCCAGGCAGAAGCTCTTCAGACATTTAGTTTCACCTGCGGTCATTAAGAGGAAGAGAAAAATTCTCATCACATATCTTGGGAAGAACATGAAATCCCACCTGAAAGGCTACACTCGGTCCAGGCTTAAAAGCTACAATCAGGTGCAGGTGCAGCCCAACTTTGTGTGGATGCTGAGGTGCCTGTACGAGACGCAGAGTGAGAAGGTGGGGAGGATGGCAGCCCGCCGCCTGCACGCCAACTACATCAAGCTGGCCTACTGCAACGCCTACTCTGCCGACTGCAGTGCCATTTCCTTTGTGCTGCACCACTTCCAAAAGCGCCTGGCTCTGGATCTGGACAACAACAACATCAATGACTATGGAATAAAACAGCTGCAACCTTGTTTCAGCAAGCTTGCAGTGATCAGGTAGGAGTCTCTGTATGTAAGCAGGTCTTTGTGCATTCTTTGTTTATTCCACAAACTGATGGGCTGAAGGATTTGATCTCGCAAGTGGAGAAAGACAAGGATCAGTCTGCTGGAAATTAATGTTTCAGATCTTCTGAAATCTTTGTTCATTTAGCCACAGGAGCAGAGATAAGCTGTGAATTTGGAAACCAAAATGGAAAGGGTAGTAAGAAGTCCTTAGAAGCACAGACTGTTTAAACCTGTAGGTTTAGTTAGCTCCATCTCAAATTGTTTGGTCTCAGAAGAGGATTTTTATGAGAGAAGGTTCTTAAGGGAAAAAGGAAACATTAGGGCATCCTCCATTATCTGAAGCTTGCCGAGACTATCTCTGTCCTTGGTCATAAGGGGTAAGGGAGGATCTCCCATTCACAATAACCCTGGATCAGAAGCTCTGAATTTCTTGCTTTTGCATCCTGTCAAAATGTCTGGCTTTCCTAGGACAGAAGCTAACATGTACATCCATGAAAGGATGTAGTTGGTGCATTCAGATGTGGTGTTTCCCTGAGGTGATGTGAAGGGAGGCTTGGTATGAACAGGGAGAACTAAATCCACCTCTAACATCACAGGCCAGATTGTTTTGCCTCCAGCCCTTTGAGGTTGAGCCATGTAGCTATATCTTATTTGTCCAAACATTCAGATGCAGAAAATCAGGAACTTCATAGATACCTTTTTTTAATCTCCTTCAGCTGCATGAGAATTATTTTTAACAACTGGATTTACTCCTCCTGTTTGGCTGTGCTTGCCTTGTTTTCCTCTAGGAATAAATCAAAGCCAGTGGCTCTTGTTTTTTTCCCAGTTATTTGCAAATTGACTGACCTCCCAAGAGAAATCAATAAGGAAACTCCTGGGGAAAATGTATAAGTACTTAAGACAAAACAGAGAAGGCCAGCCTTTCATTCTTTGTGCCTATCGTATAATCATGCCATACACGGTGTGATCCTAACACCATCCTCAGCACCAAAACAGTCTTTTAGGTTGCCCTTCTGTCTTTATGGATCTTCAGATGTTGGAACTTTTATGTCTAATGAGCAATTTCTGCAGGTCAGGAAATGTTGTTTCCAACAGCTGAACTATCCCTTTCAAGGAAGCAGACTGTTCTGATCTGTAGAAATTGACTGATCTCTCCTGTGTGCTGGTGCATTCCAAAGGGACCAGGTTAACTAGCAAAGGCTAGGGAGGCTGTTGGTGATAAAGGGACACTCAGCATCTTCAGCTACTGAGTTTGTGTGCAGACTAAATGTGGTCAAAATATCTTCATTACCCAGAAAATATGATTCATGGCAATTGGAAAGCTTCACTTGAACCTGTCCATTTAGTGAAGGAAAAAGCTTGAGAAGTTACAACCCCTCCCCCCCCAAAACAACAACAACAACAACAACAAAAAACCAAAAAAACAAAAAAAAAACAACAAAAAAAACCAAACAAAAAAACCCCAAAACCAACCAACCAACCAAACAAACAAAAAAACAAAAAAAACATTCCAAAACAACTGTGAGAAGCATTTTTATTCTGCGATGACTGACATTGATTTGTTTCATGTCTGGTTGGGACAATAAAATTAGAAACATCTAGCACACCCATGGGAGCACAGTTCTGTTTTCTGGCCAGGGCTTTACACAACCTTTATTTGGTGAAGGCTGAATGTGTTCTGACTTTCAAGATGCCTGGCTTTCACTATGTACTCAGAAGATTGCAAGACTAGTAGTTTGGACAATGTGCTTTTGCGGGGTGTTGAGCAGACTTTTTCCTGAAATCACAGTAAGCACAGGAGGAGGGTGAGATGTTTATCTGGAGTCTGACTTCCTACATTTTATTGTTCTCAGTTCCATGGACAGCTTCCAGAGCATTACCTAGGAGATCTGGGGCTTTCTGATTTTTATCGGTTTTGGAGTGAGCCACATGAAGCTGAGCTTACATTTCCCTTAACAGCTTTTACTATGTGGCATAAGGACCTGTTAAAATATCAGAGAAAAATGCATAGGCCTCCAGTCATTTGTTAACTCACGGGTTATGAGCATTTGTAAGATGTATTGATTCAGATGTTTCATTCCCTTCTTTCCAGGCTCAGTGTAAATCAGGTCACAGATCATGGTGTAAGGATCTTGTATGAAGAGCTCTCCAAGTACCAAATTGTGTCTTTCTTGGGGTATGTACCCAGTTGGGAGCTAAACACTCAGCAGTGATACTAGAAAATAAAACTCTAATGCTGTCAGTACTGACATAGCAGAGGTGGGGTGGAAATTACAGTTACCTCCTCATTTACGCAAAGCGGCTTTTTGTGTCAGAAATGATTCTGTAACAGTTCACTGGGACAAGGACCACAGCTTCTTCTCCCACCACACTCCCTTACAGCCTTCTGTGACAGTGTGGACTACTGTCAGGTTACTGAACTGTGTGAGCATGCTAATTTTTATACCAAAAGCCTTCTGCTGTGGAAGGGATAGACTGCAAGCAAGAGAGCATGTGTAGTTACAGCCTGCTGTTTTCTCTAGTGTAAACTGATTTATTTCAACTATGCAAAGCAGATACAGCTTGGTAGAGAGTGGTGTCAGGAACACACAGTTTCAAGTGTCATGTTCATGATACTAATTTCTTTCAAGAGCTTAATTAGTTCTTAATGAAGCTGAATCTGGAAGGCGCAATAGCTCTGACTTCCTCTCTTGGTTAAGTATCTACATAAAAATGACTTTTTGAAAGGTGAACATGAATACCAAGAATAGCTTTCTTCATCCAGTGCCCTAATGTAAGTACAACTTCTCAGGTATCTGCTCTTCAGTAATATTTGCAAGGGGATTTTATGACTTTTAAAAGAGCAAAAGTACATTATGGTGTTTTGTCTTTTGACTTCTGGCAATATTATTTCTGCACTAGCACAGGAATAAAGAGAAGCTTTATTTGCTTGTGGAGACCATTTATTTAAAAAATATATATATAAATATTCATGATTTGCAGTCTGGTCTCCTTATATTTTATATCTAGCCCATCACAATATGAATTATATATCAAAACAAAAATACAAGCAACTATGAATATGTACAAAGCTGTACAGAAAAGACAGATGCTATGTGTGCATCATAAAGCATTCAGGTTGTAAATATTTAACAGCAGTAATAACCTATTTTTACCAATGTGATTTTTCTTTAAGCTTATACAACAACCAAATCACTGATGTTGGAGCCAAATATGTTGCAAAACTAATTGAAGAGTGTTCAAGCCTGGAATATGTTAAGTATGTTGGATTTTTTTTCCCTTCTTCAGTATCCTAATTAAGGTAAAGCGACTTGAAAAGGGAGAAAGAGTAGAAAAAAAAGACAAAAATAGTATTTGAAATAAAATATAATTTAGGTTGCAGTTGTATATTTGTTTTACAGTAGTCTAGCAGTGGATGGCAGCAGGTGAAACTCTTGAATCCATAGTATTTTCTGGAATATAGTAGTAAGTTAAAGGAGTGCATGAGACCTATTCTTTACCTAAGTCCACTCTGAGCACCTGAATGAGGCTTAAGTTGTGCATGGACTTTTCTGCTGCTTCCAGCAGGCAAATTCTCTTGGATTTAGTACCAAGCTTTTTAGTGTCTGATTTTTTATGGGCCACAGGGGTCAGGCTGTGCTGGTGTCATACCTCAGCTCTGGAATTCCCCAAATTAATTTGGTGAGTTGTTCCCTTTAATTCTTGGAACTTCCCCAGATAAGAGTGTCTGGCCATGCACATTGGTTGGACATAAAGGTAGATCATTAACCAATGGTTTAATTGCGACCATAGCAGAAACTAGAGGTAACTGCAGCAATGTCAGGTTTTGGTGGGTTCTAGTCCCTGTTCTACCACTGACTTGGTCTGAGACCCCACTCTATCCACATCCTTCCTACTTGAAATTTTTGCAGAATTCTGAAACCCATGACCACTTAGTTCTTTCACTGCTTTGACAATGTTTTGCTTATTTAATGTAGCTTTTAACAAAAAAGTGCCTGTTGAAAGATGGTTGCTTTCAGGCTGCATAGTAACCCTAGAGATTATTTTGAGATAGAGTGCACATTCATGTGCTCAAAGTCAGCCGGTTTTATGTAGAAAGTTTTATGTAAATGCAGTGGCTTGGAGGGGCTTGGGAGGGAATTGGGGGTTTCATCTGTTCTTTAAATCAATCTATAAGCAATTATCTCTCCCTTGAACTCCAGCCATTTGATACCCACATAGGCCAAAAATAGAAAAGGCCTTGTGTAAAATGCCAGCCAGAGACTGACTGCTGCATTGACCTATGCCACTGCCCAGAGCTTGTGCTTACAACAGAAAGACTTGAAATTATTGCAGTCTGTGCTTATCAGCTGCAGTCTCTTCTGGAAACACACAGTCAAGAAATATTCTGTTCCCTGTGGCATCATAAAACATGCTGCATGTAATTCATGAGCTCTGTAGCAATTGCTGATACTATAAATCATATTAAAAAGAAGGCTGGGGTCCTTGCCCTGAGGATCAGTTCCTAAAGCTCATTTCTAACATACTGAGCACCAAAGCCAACACTCTACTGCAATACTTCTGATTTGGAGGGCTGACATGCAAAATATGCAAAAGAAAACATAAAATTATGTCTTTTAGTCAAAGGTCAAGTGCCTGCAGTATTTTTTCACTCTGGGTTAATCTTTGATAACTGCAGGTAGCCTCCAGAGTTAATTAGCCTTAAATACTTGTGTGGCTTTCTGAACTGATGTTCTGATAGCTGCACAGCTGTAAGTGATGCACCTCATCAATTTATGTATTTTGTGCAGAATAGGAGCAAACAAAATAACGAGTGAAGGAGGGAAGTGCCTTGCCCAGGCCATCCAGAAGAGCAAGACAATGTTTGAAATCGGGTAAGTTCGGTGCTAAGGAGCAGAACTTAGGCCTTGATCTTGGCCAGACACCTTACGATTCCTTTTTTTCTTTTTTACCTTCTCTCCTGCTATTCCTTCCCTCTTCAACAGCAGTATTCAAACAAATGAGTGTAGGGGCATAGCCACATTTTCCATGGAAAAGGAGGGCTGCTTTCTTGTTCTTCAGTTCACACAGTTTTGGGGTTTGGCATCTTGTTTTTTTGCTTTTTCACTGATCTTAAAGGAGAACCTTAAAGGAGAAACAAACAAACAAACAAGAGGATAGTATGTAGAGTTAGCCATTTTCTTTATAGCAGCACACTCCTCTAGAGATACTTGGTTATTTTTAAGTCTGTGTGGTTTTATGACAACTGGCACTGCATCTAGCATTGAGTGTCATTGTTACAACTGTCAAACCTTCTGCATCACATCCTGATGTGAGCTGGGAGAATAAAAGGGAATTCACATCATCCTTTTCTCTTAGGCTGTCCGTAACTGCAAAGTGCTATTATTGGAGAGAGGTCTGAATGTACTCCAAACCTTTAGTTCCTGCCCTGTTTCTCAGGAAAGGGTTTGATTTATCAAACCTATATCTAGGTTTGATTTATTTTATTTATTTCCCCTCCTTCTGGAAAATCCCAGTTTCTCTTTGCACTCTACAGGAGAACACATTTCTTAAAATTTAGTACTTGAGTACATGGAATTAAAACCTCTGCTTCGCTATTGTGAAAATCACAGTAGCCATGAAACATGAGAATCGGATTTGTACAATCAGATTTTTGGCCTTTACTTTTGTTGTTCTACAGCATTTCACAAATACAGTGAGCAACCTGCACACTTCCATATAGCTGGATCTGCTGTGCTGTACTTGCTGTAATTTCAGTGAAAGACTCCTGTTTTTTACTGTGGAGGAAATGATCACTCCAAATGGACTTAGGATAGCTTGGACAGGAATGTTTAAATAGCAAACTGCACTGGCTCTGAAAGACAAGGAAATTCTGGGGAACTTACTGGAAGTCCATGTGTTTAGATACCACAGAGCTCAATTGATTTTAAAAGAGCTGCCAACTAATTACCCATAAGCTGAGCATGGCTCTGAGTCATCAAGCCAGGATCCCTGCAAAAAACCCAACATCTTAGACCTCAGCAGAGGTGTTTTCAAACCTCATAATATATGGTGAATTTTTGAAGTGATTAGTCTGCATAGAAAGTATTTGACCAGATACTTCTAGTAAACATTGATCAAATCTCTCCAGCTTGCATCATGTTATCTTCTCTCACAAAATAACCCTTTGTGTAACCAAGGGTTGTTTTGCCACTGGAAATACTATTCCTTACCAATGTGCAGTAAGGTGATCCCAAAAGCACTCCTGCTGCAGCAGGCTGTCTCCTAGGGCTGCCTCTGTGCTGTGGCCTGAGGGTGCTGGTGAGTCAGCTGAGGTTACTGGTGCGATGTGCAGGGAGTGGAACATACCTGCCTCAGTGGGGAGGGTACCTGCCAGGTTTCTCACAAGCCTGAAAGACTGTGAAGTAATCAGGAAGGAGGGGAGAGAAACAGGGAGAACGCATTACCAAGAGTCAGTAGGGAGCACAAATGATATCTTCTGTTCTCTTTTCACTAGGATGTGGGGTAATCAAGTTGGAGACGAAGGAGCAAAGGCATTTGCAGAGGCCTTGAGGAACCACCCCAGGTTAACAAACGTGAGGTAAAACACCAGCAGTGCCAGGCAGCTCAGTATAGTGCTGGCTTTTCCATCCTGCTGTGAAGCAGTGACTCTTCCCACCAAGTGTTGTCCTGGAATGCCATTTGGTATTGCAGTCTTTGCTGTGCAACCAAGAGGTCTCTGGTGCAAGCAAGAGGCCAGACTCTGTAAAAAAGCCCTGTGCAGCCTTTAGGCCAGTTAAAAATACCACAGGACTGGCATCCTTTCCTCTATGTACACCTCCTCCCCTCACGCTGCATAGAGTTCTGGCATTTGTGAAGGCACATGGTCACTGGGTGCCATTTTGATCTGGGAGCATTAGCAGAAGGAGGCACCAGCTGTCACAGAATCAGGTTCCCAGTGAGCTCATTATTAACAGTTTCAATTGAGAACATGCAGCAGCTCTTACCAAAGTACTTTTTAGGCCATAATGTGTTTGGGTAGGGGCTGGGACATTCTTACAGTTGGGCTTCTCCTGTGTCCAGTGGAGCTACACCACCACACATTCAGTGCTAGTGAGATGACCTCACTGCAGTTCTGGGATGGATCTCAGACCAGCCTTCTGGAATCCATAACACAGGTGAGGTTGGAAGACCAGCAGGGGCAGAAGTCAGCAGTGTTAAAACAGTCCATTCTGCTAGACTTTCAAATGCTGGCTGGGAATTTAAAGATGTTTTGGAGTCCCTCCACACAGCTGGAGCACTGGGTTGATGGGTTTCCATTTGTCTCCCAGTTCCACTGGCCTCCACAGGGAGGGAGCAGGCAAGGCTCCTTAGTTTCCCCACAAGGTGGCACATGGCACTAGTTTCTTCAGAAATACTCTGGGAGTTCGGGATCTCTGGAGAGTTTATTGCTGCCACTTCAGATCCAGGGATTTCAGAGCTGGTGCCTTGTCCTCTTTTCTGCGAGCGAGTAGTCAAGCTTAAAAATTAAAAACTGAACAGGTGCAGTGACCTAGATATATTTAAACTTAAAAGCCATCTGAAATAGCCATCTTCCCATAATTGCACAATCCATCCAGACGCATCAGACTTGAAAGAAAACATTTTGAGGTTGAATCAGAGCTCAGGATTCTCAGACGAGAGCAAATATGCTGATGAATGTGTTTGCAGAAATAAAGAGGAGCCACTGTGCTGTCTCGAGCTCAGGTTTGCTGGCATTTGTGCAAGGTGAATCCTCTGCTCTGCAGTGTACTTGCTCTTGGGTTCATTTCTTATCTCCCGCTGGCTAATCTTGCTCCATGATTTGAATTCATAGTAAGCACCTGTGGTAGCTTTATGTGAAGACCAAGGGAAGATAATCCCTACTACACCAGTTTACTTTATTTGCCATTTTTAGGCCAGTCATGATGGACAGAGACTATCCAGTTTAAGCTGAAGCTAGGAGTGACTCATGCCAATACATATTTGTACCATTGCTCTACATGGTTCCTCTTTCTATCTTTTCTGAGGCCTTGCATTATTTTGAGGGGGGAGATGCTTTTTGAACTCCAAAAGCCCAGAGCTTAACTTTAACTGGATGATTTTGCCAATGTCTATTCAAAGAATGAAGGGCAGAATAAGAAATGTTTGTGGTTTGTAATGGAAAGCATTTACAAGCTCATCTCTCCATACACAACAGAAGGTGTTGTACTTGGAAGAAGAATGAAGTATTTGGATCCCTGAAGGACTTAAAGGACAAAGTGCCCAGTTTGTACAGGGATGACAAATGCATGTAAAAACCTGAGTACTGCTAAGCACAACTCTTTGTCCTTGTTAAAAGCCTCAACTCTTAAAAATATTGGGTGCAACTCTGCTGTCAGCCCCAAGAACACAACTCATTGACAGCAAACCTTGTGAACTCTGTGACAGACCTGCACTCAGGCTGCAGTCTGTGAACTGCTCCCAATTGTAAAAGTTGTAAGGGCTTGGTGGTTTGTGAAGTATATGAGCCTTTGAAACACACAAATGCTGAGCTATCAACTAGAAGGCAGATAATCCAGGATATTCCCTTGTATTTGGCAGTGGGAGAGCCATGTGGTGCTGCTTCTTAGACATTTGTATCTTTACTTCACAGTCTTGCATTCAATGGCATCACAACAGAGGGAGGCAAAAGTATTGCTGAAGCCATGCAACACAACAACTCCGTGAGGATATTCTGGTAATTGACAGTGTGGTCTCTTTTTCCTCTGCTTCCTTTCCCAGAGCAAAATACTGTTTTATGTCCTCCAGTCCCATCACCCTTCCTACTCTCCCCTCTTCCTTCTCTCCCTGCCCTCATCCCCTACGCTTTTGCTATCAGCAAGCTATAAGATATCCCTTTGGAAGAATGTGGACATGAGTAATGGATCAGCAGCACTGTCTTTGGGGATACATTCCAGTGACCCAGTGTCATGCTTCACTCTGCTCCCTCCATCTTGCTTTCCCCATCTTCTCTCCATCATCTGAAGTCAAGTTCTTTGTTCTCAGTTTTTGCACCTCTTCAATATTCTCTGTACCTTTTCTCACTACACGTCATCCACCTTTTAGACACTAAAGCATCATGAGAAAGTATCACTAGAACATTGCTCAGAGAAGTAAAGATCTGATACTCGTCTCTTTTACCTCCAGGGCTTCTCTTCAGTATTTCTTTCAGTGTCCAGCCTTTGCAAATTGCTCAGGGCAGGAACAGCACATCCCCCTTTGGCTGTCTAAAGCTGTCACAGACAAGCTGCAAAAGCAGGGGTCTGAAAAATAGTGTCAGCATCCTAAGTGAACATTTTCTCTCCCACTTAGGTTGACTAAAAACGAGCTGGATGATGAGGCAGCAGTGAGTTTTGCAGAGATGCTGAAGGTCAACAAGAAACTGGTGCATTTGTGGTGAGTTACATTCCACAGTGGCACAGGCTCTTTGGCAGTCACTACATTAAAGCTTCACCTTCCAAGTCTATGTAGGTCACAGTAACAGCTTCTGTGCATGGTCTGGATGCAGCTGACTGCTTGTAGACAGTTCTAACGGGAAGTTAATAAAGCTGCTGTCTAGCATTTGGAACCTGCTTTCATACAGGGAAAAGTTTAAGCTGTTTCTGGTAACTTTCAAACTAATGATTGATTCCATCTCTTGTTAGGGGAACAGTACTGGCCTCAAAATCAAAAGTTTCAAAAAGACCAAACAAAAATAACCCCAAGCAGATAGTTAGAACAGAATAAGGTTATTACAATTCTTTGTGTATCATCATGCTATGAAAGCAACTCTTCAGCCAAGAACCTACATGGCAGACACTCAAATACATGTCGCATTTGCCCGATGCTTTCTTTTCGGGCTAGCAATACACTGATGCAAGACACTCATCTCGAAGGCATCAATCCCCAGGAAACCAGAGATTATTTCTAGCAATCACAGTGAGACTTCTTACACTTCTAAGGACAAGCAGTGTTGGCTTTTCTAATCCAGAGGTTGCCAATGGATGGGGTTGGGCAGATGTGTGCTGTAAAAGAAATAGCCATTCATTCATTTCAAGTGATCAAGGGAACATCAGACATGGAGTCTCTTTACATGCTTTACAAAGACTTGGCTGACCACACTCTAGCACACTCCCTGTATTAATCATAGTTCCATCCCCTTAGGAAGCATGCTGGCTGTCATGGGTGCCAAGTACTCGTAGCCTCTTTTGAAAGCAGCAGAAGCTGTGGTGCCCATCACCCTGAAAATGAAAAGGCGGTGGGGGAAGTGCTTGATTTCTTTGTGCACAGCTGCAGATACAATTCACTGAGCAGTTTGGGTTGAATTCATAATAAAACTTACCCCAGCCAAAGCAGGCATAGTAATGGAGATAAATGTCTTTGTCATGGCTCAGTATTGTCCAAGGGTGTCTGCCAGTGGACAAATTCATATCCTGCTTTGTTGTTTACAACAGTGGATGCCTGCAAAAAGTAGTGACCTATATAGATAGTTAAACTTGAGGCCAAGTTAAAGCCTTTTTCCTGTAGCTGAAAGATTCTACTGGATCCCTTCGCATTTTGATTCACATACCAAGAGCAGAAATTCCTTTGATGGGAATGCCTCCTTCCCTCCCTCCCTCCCTAAGAGATTGTTCAATACAGTCCAGTTTACAGCCTCATCCTGAATCCTGAGGGATTCATGCAACCAGTCACATGGAATGTTACAGTTATGGGGCTCACCATGGTAGACTGAAAGGTGAGTATTGAATTAAGCTAGGCTCATGCAGATGAGTGGCCTTTGTTCATCTTTAGTTAGTGGGATGGTCTACAGTGGTTAATAAGAGTTGCCTACTGCTTCATCAGTTTCACTGCTTAAGGATCTTATGTTTTTTTTTTCTTCCCTAAGCTCAGATGAGACATAATTTATAGCTGGTAAGTTGGCTTCACTGGGACTTGCATCTGCACATACCAGAGTCAAAATCAGTGCTTTATTTTTCAAAGATCTTGTTGGTCTGATAAGCAAGACTGGAGGATTTGGCAGCTTCTAAATCATAACTGCTAAAACACTAGGTCTACACAGGGTCTGTACTCAGAATTTTCTGTACATCACTTCAAAATGTCTCACAGTCTTCTAAGTAAGAAAGCAGAGCTGAGAGGTTTGTCTGTCTCAGTCCAAATATCACAATCCCATAGCACTAGTGAAGAGTTCATGGCAGAAATTTGTCAGCTTTGTAATTAAAATTACTCAGTATCTCCAGAATGCAAGCACATGCAACATTAAAAGTAAAAGATTAATACTCTGAGCTCTGTTTTACTGAAAGTTCATGTGGGGCATTTGACCAATATTATGTACCATTCTCGCAGATAAAATCACAGTAATTTTCTTGTGGCAGACAGCTTTGCTCCTTGATGTCAAGCTGAGCATAGGTTGTACACGTGCTGCAAATTAGTTTGCATGTTAGATTGACTTGAAATGCTTTTTTTTTTTTAGGCTTATCCAGAATCAAATTACAGCCAAAGGAGTGAAGTGCCTCAGCGAAGCTCTCAAGGAGAACACGACTATTCAAGAAATCTGGTAAAGGTCCCTTTCTCAAAGGCTCGCTTTGTAAACTTTCTGTCCCTTTAAAACCCTACTGGCCTTGCTACTTCCCAGCCTAAAAAATTCAGAGCAAGTTTGTGTGAGGTAGGGGTTGTAGTTCCAGCTGTGGATTTCTAACAGGTAAAAAGCCACTGCCATTGAAACATCTCTTTGTCTGTTATGAATGTCAGGCAGTTTTCATGGTTCACTTTGTCTGTACCACTGATTTGCAGAACGTGTGTGTTTGCAGAATCAGCGCCTGAATTTATAGACCAAGTTTTGCTTGTTATTTTTATTTTTAAACTTCTGAACATGTTCATGCTTTTCAGGACCTAAATGGCAAACAAGCAGGAGATGGTTACCTTTAATCAGCATTACTAGTCTGGTTTGCCGAATTTGTGCTTGGGTTTTTTTGGGTGGTGCTCCAAACATACTGAAAGTGCTAAGCTACAAGGAGTTTAACTTTTTGTAGGATTTGTTTGGTTTAGATTAGGTGGGCATCACATAGTCACACGAGTACATTTAAGGCAGAAAACCAAATACCACATTCCTTCCCTCGCCTCAGGGAGCTCAGGAGTCAATAGAACTGGGCTGGTTTTAGCACTGCTGCTTTATTATTGAACATGAAATTTATTTTTAAATATATGTATTTGTTTTAGTGAAAGGACACTGAATTCTGCTTAGAAAGACAATGACTCACTGTCTGACTAGTGTGTTCCCTGGAGATGTGGAAGAGGTACTTTTTTCAAAAGGCACTGTCAGCTTTTGTCTATAGAAGAGGCATCAATTCCCCCTCAGGTCATTCTGAATCTTCAGACTGAAATCTGTCTATTGATTCTGGCCTGAATGTTCAGAGGCATTAATTAAACCCAAGTAATTTCATAAATCTGAATGGTTTAATGGATTTCAACATTTCTGAGAGCAGAACTTAACCAGGCTGCTCATTTTCAGGGGTGTAAGTATCAAGGTAGATTATATAGCCAGAATTGAAAATTTTGCTGTTGGTCATTTTGTGTTAATTAATGCCTGAGTATTCCACAGAATTTTCTTCCCATGTTGTCATGGAAGATATAAAATGCTCTGGAGACTTTAAATGTCTTTAACCCAGCCCACCACACAGCGAGAACCTTTGGCAGCTATGTTTGCTGAAATGAAAACAGCTGGGGTTCCAATGCCAAGTTCAGCTTAGGTGTATGTATTCACGTTTTATTTCTGAGGGAGAAGCCTTGTTCCTCGGATGTGCGGTGGGAACAGCAGTGCTGTATCCGGCCTAACACCCATTCCCAGTTGAGAAGCGTGCAGCCCACATGGCATTGCAAACCTCTGTACCAAAGCCTTGGAAAAATAGAAGATGGCCAACAGTCACTACCTTACTTTTACTCACATCCCTTTTGTTGTACTCCTCCAGCTTGAACGGGAACCTGATAAGCCAAGAAGAGGCCAAAGCTTTTGAAAATGAAGAGCGGATTATTTGTTTTTGAATGAGGACTTCCCCATTTTGCCAAGTTGGTGTTAACAAAGGTTACTCCTACACTTGGACTGCAGAGTTTATAAAGGTATAAATCTACAGTGCTCGTGGCAGGAGAGAGATACACAATAAGCTGCCTTTTTATGAACACACTGCACTCCCTTAGCTCCATCCTTTACCCTGCCTGTTATTCTTAATCCTTTTGGTGAGTGGGAAGTTGCCTGCGTAAATAATTAATGTTTGTTCGGTGCTTTGAAGATGAAATGCAAAGTGTTAACAGACTAAATCCACTGGCAGGTGTATTTTTTTTTGATAACTGAGTTTAGATCTATTCTGTACAGTGATGTAAATAATCTCTTAACTTATTTATATACGTAAATAAAGACACACAAATATATATATGCAAGAAAGGGTGCAAAATTCACAAACTCCACCAGCTCTGAGTATTACCTGCCTCAGAACTGAAAACGAATATATACACAGCTTTACCAGAAGTGGTATCTATAGTAGTTGCTTGGTGTCAGTATTTTGAACATGAATTCCTTCTGCCTGCCTAGAAATTAGGTCCCTATTTCTCCACTGACAACAGGCAGCATCCTAGGCACTGCTTTTCTTTTTGTTGGGTTTTTTTTTGGGTGGGTAGAAATGGATGCATCAGACTCAGATTACTTTCAGTAATCTTTTTTTCCCATATGGAAGTCAATCCATTTTCTTTCATGCTACAAGAAGTCCTTACTGCCATCACTGTAAAAACATAACATGGGCAGGAAACCACGTCTGCTTCAAATTTCCAGAGGGCTGCATAGAAACGGCTGCCTTCTGTTTCCACAGTGTTTGTTCTGGGGAGAGGGTCTGGAGACAAACTGAACAATTAATTAGCAGGCTGTTCATTGCCTTGGCTCCTGGCCTAGGCACCGTGCTGGTGGCACTACACAATATCACGTTGCCCGGCATCAGTGGGGAGAAAGGACGATTGAAAATCAACTGCATCAAGTAGAAATCCCTTCTCCCAGCAACAGGCAAGCACACAGGAAGATTGAGATTGGCTTGGAAAGCTTTTAGTCTATGCTTGAATCAGTGGACAGAGCAAGGCAAGGAGTAGTAGTAATAATAAGGACCAGCAAGAAAACACTATCCTCCCCCCAGTGATTATTGTTTAGGGAGTGTAACTTGAGAAGCATTAAAAGAAACCAGTTTGCAAAGGAGTGGGCTATTTGATTATTTTTTGTGGGAGCTTTGTAAACTCAAACTCTATCCCACAGTGTAGGGGGTAGATTTTGAGTTTATAAACCTAAAATAGAAGAGTGTGAGCCATTTTCATCCTTCTCCAATGTTACCATCCCCCCTCCAAACTTTGAGAAGCAATTCTTCAGTTGCTGACTAACCCACAAAACCTTGGTAGGTTGGAAGAAGAATCTCCAGCTAAAATGCCAAACCAGTGAACCCTCACCTCCCCATCTCCCAAATCTGCCCCATGAAGCAAAGTAAATGCTTGCTTTGCAGATCAGAGCTTCTCCATTTCCTATGTGGTAGCAAACCTTTCCCAGCCCTCAATTCTCTCTGCTCCCTTCAGCTCCCTAACACGTTTTAAAATACTCATAGGGCTTCTCACAAAACCTGCAGTTATAAAGGAAAAAAAGGAAGAAAACCAACTTAGTTATTTTTCAGTGTTTTTTCCTCCATGCCTATGGTATCAACACTGATTTTTCACAGGGAGACAAGATGAGGTTTTTCAACCATGCCAGAGGGAACTCAGCTAACTTGAATGATTTCTGCACCTGAGCCATTTGTTTACTGAAGCAAAAGGGCACACAGTTACAGATGAGCTGGATTTCAATTGCCAAAACATCTGCCAAAGCAAAGCCTTTAAAGACTTCTCATTGACTTTAACAAATCAGAGACTCATGCACCTTGTCAAACTGTGTTTCGCCAGCCTACTCTGATGGAAGGAAGAAGATATTGGTGTAGGGAAGGGCCTTCACCAGAGGTGTAATTTTCCTGTGTTTGAGGAAGTATGCTTCTCCTTTGCTCTAATCACAGAATTATTTGCTCATTTTCCAGGTAGAAAATATGTTTAAAACTACAGTTCCTGTCCTCATTTCACTAATTGACTAAAATAGCTCCTCTCAAGCTTTCCAGTGCAGTCACATCTGCCCCTTTTTTGGGCTAGAGCAACCTTTGGCATTGTTTGTAGTGACAAGCTCGGCCCTGTTGCAAATCTTGTTCCATACTTGGCTGGAACATACAAGCTGGGCACCCTGGGGTTTTTTTTCAGGGACAGCAGCATTTACAGGGCTGCAGGAGCTAAATGCAGCCTCAGGGTGAGTGGTGGCAGGATCAATCCCAGCTCCGTGTAGGACAGAGTTTGGCACTGAACAAGATTACAGTGGCAGAGACAGAGCCAGTCACAGCCACTCCTTTCAGAGGTGCTCTTGGGCAGAAAACACTTGTTTGGACTGGGCTGAAGGTTTGAGCACAGCTCACTCTGGGTTTGATAGAACCAAGGGATTTCATAACATCCTGCTCCTAGCTCACCAGAGCAGGGGGTCTGCTTCACAGAGCACATCACAGCTCTGGGAGTCATGCTGGGCAAACTGGTCGCTGCTCTGGGAGTAGCCAGGCATGCCTGTTTATCTGCACAGCATTTCTGGCTGAAGCTCTTCCTGGTTTTACTGGCCTGTTTGTAAGGGCATTGGAGCAACACTTCTGCAGCTTGCAGAGAGAGACTTGTTTACTCAGAGACAACTGTAACTTTTTTAAGACTTGTTTGTAATTTGCTGAAGCCTTCTCTGTACACTGCATCATGTTTTTCCACTCGTCCACTGTGATAATAAACAGCTTTTTAAAGAACAAGCTGCCTGCAAGTGTTTGGGCTTTGGTGAAGCCCTGACTGTCAAGCAGACGTTTGCTGGATCAAGATGGGACAGTGACACCCCAACTAATTCTGGCTACAGACAAGAGAGAGGAACTGGCACAGCTGGAGAAGGTCTTTCACAGCTGCCACTGCCCATAAGGAGCCCTTCCAGCAGCAGGTGTCAATCCAATTAGGGGCAATGAGGGAAAGCACAGTGGTGCTTCAGGGATGTGCTGCAGCCATGCTGTGCCCCTGTAGTCCTCCTGCCACACTGACTGCAGGAGCTCTTTGCATTTCTACCTGCTGCTGCTGGGGAAAGACTTGCTGGCTTGAGGTGTTACTACTTGTATTTGGCTGGTACAAGCTGTGTGTGTTTACTGGTGCCAGATGACACTGCAGCCCTCAGGGAAGCCCTGACGTGACACAGCGTAGTCCTGCTCCAGTCACACACTGCCAGGTCCTCAGGAAAGGGTGTTTGTCTGAGCCTGGTGTGGCTCACTTTGTGTCACACGTGTCTCCAGGTCCCAGACCGCAGTTTATGACTTGCAGGGTGGTGCAAGGTCATGCAGCCTTTGCTCTTCAACCAGAGCCAGCACAGGATCCCAATCCCACCATCCCATGCTAAAAGAGCAGTACTGATGCCGACATACAGCAAGACAACCACACCTGCTTTTCTGTAGTTTCATTCTGCTCTCTTACCTTGTTTCAGCAGACAAAAACAGGAGTCCACTGCAAAGCTGTACAAATGGCTGCAGTCAGGCTGCATCAGAGCCAGGTGAACAGCAGTGAGGAATGGGTTTGCCATGAGGAAGGAGAGGTCACTGCAGAAACCACTCGGTTTTCAACTGATGGAATGAGTAATCTTGGCATGAAAAAGCTGCAGCTGTACACAAAGGCCTTAACTGCTGCTTTAGTAGGTAGAAACAACAAAACAGCAGGATTGTGCTAGATGAAAACGGAGGCCAGGCTGGGAGCTGCCAGCTGCACTCAGGGACTCCAAATTTACTCACAGGAGGAGATTTCTCCCTGCTTGCTGGAGGCTCACAGTTGCTCTGTAGGATAGGTCAGCCTTCTGAAAACACAGTGGAGCAACTGGGGCAAGTCCTTCCTCACTTGCTGGAGTGGGAACAAAAGGTGAGAGGATGCAGGGAGCGCCAGAGGTGCTAGGGGAGCCCCTCTTTCATCCTGGGAAATTGCTGATCGAATCCCCTGTGAATCTCAACAGGGCTGAGGTCAGCCAGTATTCATTCTCCACTCCTAGAGGTAAATGAGAGCTGATGGCACAAGTTGCAGACGTTTGAAATAGCTGCCCTCAGGTACATAAGGGGATGTGAAAACAGGAATGATGTTTCAGAGAAAACAGCAGCTTCGGCTTCAGGAGCATCAAGGCATGAGAGGTCACAGCAGGTGGGTTAAGGAATAAAAACTGGTCTTAGTCAGCCAGGGGCAAAAATGACAGTCATTACTTTATACTGGGAAAGCAGGAAATGTCCTGTGCCTTTTGCAGACAAGGAGTCTCTGGGTGATGCAGCGGAAAACAGCAGGTTTCGGGCAGTGCTGATGCCACCTCACCCACTCGAGATCAGCCCCTCCAGGGCTCAAGCAACCCTTAGGGTGGCGATACAGAAATTCCCACCATACACAGAGCCTGCAGCTGCTGCTGGCAGCAGGATTGCGGGCAGGGGGCTCCCAACAGCCCCAGGAGACTGCCCATTGTGCAGTGCTGAAAACAGTGCTGTGCTTGCCCATCCCAGCCCCAAGACAGGCTCAGGAGGTGACACGGCTGAAAGGCACTTCTATCTCTGACTGCAGCGAGCGGCTGTGCCCCACAGCAAAGCAGCCCCGGTGCACAAGTGTGGCCCTTGCTCCCGTGGGGCAGGGAGCCAGAGCTCCAGCTCCAGCAAACCCCTTGCAAACAACTAAATCATGCCCAGCCTCTCCCGTCTGGGGATTCCCCTGATACACCAAAGGTGGCAACTTCATTAGCTGCTAAAGCCTTGCAAGCCGGGAGACTTGGCCCTCAGACTGGAGCAAATGAAGCTGTCAAGTTTTCATACTCCCATTACCTGCCAGACACTTTGATGCTGAGTTTAGCAGATGTTTATCCCGGCCCGGGTGACTTGTGAGGAGGAAAGCTGCTCCCTTGAGAAGTCACCCGGGTCCGCAGGGGGAGGGAGCGGGTGAGAAGAGCCCACTGCGGGGTCATTCCCTCGGTGACACAGCCCGATGGGGCTGGGGAGAGGCCCGGCAGCTTCCTCTTCCTTCTGTTTGAAGAAACAACTCAGAGGAAAGGGAGGGGGGAGGTTTTGTTAAAATTGAAACGCGTGTTCAAACAAAGCAATCTGTAAACAGGAAGAAAGGAAAGTAGGGCAGAAGCTCGACACAAAACATGACTCCAAAGATAACGGGCCGAGTGTGGAGAGGCACAGAGCACCTGCCATTTCCAGGGCTCCGCCAGGCCCTGGCCCTGCGCCTCAGACCTGCCTCCTCTGCGCTCTTGCCTTTACGAGCAGTGAGTCATCTTGCGTCAACTGAGGATGGGCTTTATGCAATTATTTATTTATGTCAAACCCTCCTCCCTGCCACCACGCATCCCTGATCTCATCCCCCTCAGAAAACAGATGCTTTATTACATGAGGGCTGGAATACTCCTTCTCATTTCGCTTTTGCTGAGGCTCCTTGTTTCCCAGTGGCTGGCTGGCAAGGAGACAGCAGGAATGAGCTGCACAGCACCTCTCAGACAGTGTGCTCTATGGCCTTATTTCGCCTTTTGGACACCAGCACTCCTCTCCCTGCAAGGTGGGATGGAGCTGGGAGCCTCCTCTACTGAACAAACATTCCGGGGGAGGTTTCCAGACACCAGCAGGCAGACCCCTCCAGGCAGACATTGCTCAGGTGTCGTAGCCTCAGAAGGAGAATGAGACCTTACAGAACACGGTGCTCAAAAGCCAGGGGAGGAACTTCCATCTTCGGCTGCTGCTGCAGGGGACTCTTCCCACCTTCCTGCTCTCTTTGCTGCATGCTGTGTGTTGTTTCCCTCTTTCTGCTAAAAACAATATAGCATCCAGAAGCAGACATGGACCACTGGCTGTACCGAACAACAGTGCATGGTAGCAGGGCCAGACACACACACACACACACACACACACACACGTGTACAACACATGTACACGTGTACAACATCACCATCTGTTGCTGACAGTTCCCAGGAACAGCCTGGGGCCAACACAACATCCCAGTTCACCCTACAGGACAAGAAACTTGGGCAGAGGTGACATGTCCTACATCCCAGCCATAGGGAGGAAGGTAGGACGTAAAACCAACAGATGCTACTAATTTAAATTTCACACATGAAATCCTGTACCTACTGAACTGGAATGATTTCCAGCAGATTTTTCTGATGCAAAGCCAAACTCGGCTCTAACTAGTTATTGATTGCTTCCATAAGATAGCTCAAGACTGAGGAGGAAAACACAGAAATAACCAGCAGTTATGGAATTCAGGCCTTCCAAAGGCGACTGGGAGGAGCAGCTGGGGAAGTAGGGAGGGGTGGTGGAAAAAACGTTACTCTAACAAATGATAGGAACACGTTCCTCATTATTACATCCAACTGTTTCTGGGTGCAGACTTGAATAATTCATGTATTAGAACTATTCATCACCCACAGAGAGAACTGTCCAATGGTCCAATTGTCATTGTGCTTTAGCAACGGGCTCAGTTACCCCCAGCCACACCAAAAGGCTCATCTCAAAACTGGAGCAAGCAAGGACGGACACACAGCTGTAGGGAACCTGTGCCATAAATCCGTGCATCACATTCCATCCGCAGCTCTTACCAGCCTGCACAAGGCCCCCTGGCTGGGAGCAGCACCCAAAAAGCATCTCCTGCTGGAGAGTGAACTCCTTTCATTTTCCCTCACATCCTCCAGATAACCTTGGTGAAATGCACTTGGTTTTACTCAGAGCACCCACAGCTCCACTCCCAGCTGGTGTAGGGGGAGAGGTGTAAAATCACACCTTCCCCGCAGCAGACTTACCCCGTACTCAATCCAAAACCACACGGCTCATCTGTGCTCCTGTCCTCATCTCACTTTACATTCAGCACAAGGGCTACAGCTCCCCAGTTGCTGCCAGGCCAGGCAGGAAGGTTTGGAGTGGTAACACAGCCAGCCAGGTCTCTCACACGCACAGTTACCTACTGCAGGTGACCCGACTTGCAGAGCTGCAGCCACTGCCCCAGGAGAAAGTTTCCAGGCAGTCAGCATCACAGCGCTCTGCCCTTGCCAGGATGCTCCACTGGAGAACAATTTAATACCCTCAGTGGCTCTGGGCAGAAATTCCCTCCTCCAGCAACATGTCTCTGCAGGAGCCTGTTACAGCAGCGTTCTTCCAGCTGTTTAGGGACAGATGAGAGTGCTAGTAACCATCAGGGACGAAGAAATCCATGCACTGCCCAGCCACAGGTATGCCGTGAGGGAGACAGTTTTAAAGAGGCAACCATGAAAGTTTTGGGAGGAAGCTAAAGTGGTATTTGGGTTTGAGGAAACGGAAGGAAAGAGCAGCTATTAAGCTATCTTGACCCTCTGATGGAGGTTCCCAAGCTCCAGGTGATGAGAAAGGACTGTTTGCTACCACATTCTCATATTCCCGTTTTTTTTTCTCCTTTTGAAACCACTCATGAGTTGCCTTGCCTCCTGACCTGGTAGCTCTAACTTAGGCTAGCCTTGAAGGTCATCATGTCTGCTGAAGATCTACAGAGAATGCATTAACCAGACTTCTCACCTCCAGCCTCCAGCCACCCCCACAAAACAGCAGCTGCATCAGCTCTCATCTGCTGAGACCTTCCCTGGCCAGACAGATACAAGCCTGTCACTTCACTGCTTGTGGGAGTAAGAGGGACTCCTGCAGGACTGCAGACAGGTGAGATGCCAAGCTGCTTTTCTGGCTGTGACTCTAAACCATGCACTGCTTTTCCCTCCTCTGCTCCAGCTCAGACCGCAGCACACACAGAAGCTCTGTCCCACAGCAATGTCTTTTTCACCCATACTTTAAAAAAAAAAAAAAAAAAAAAATCACCCGGAAGTGTGAGGAAAACTGTGCTTCAAAAGATTTATTACATGTATTTGTACATATTTTACATGAATGGAATGTTAAACATACAACCTAAAAATCAATAAAAAAATATTTTCATTCGTGATTATGTACTGGCAAACCACTGAAAAGAGTACCTTAGAACAACTTAAGTTGCAATCATACTGCTCAATTAAAAAAAACCAAACAAAACATGTTTTACATTTACATTAGACATTGCAAATTACATTCCGATTTCTGCATCGGGTAACGAAGGAAGGTATCTTCTCCATTACAGGTGGCATTTCAGAGGCTAGCATGGGCTTCCCTCTAACTCACTGTGGGCAAGCTTAGCTCTGTAGGAAGAGGCATATAAAAAAAGGGAGTCCACACTCTGCTCCCTACCAGCAGGTATCTGCCAAAGGGTAGGAAGAGCCAGAATGAGATTTGTAATCAAGGGATAAAGGTTAACGCTGGATCACCACTCACTCAGGGCCACACTGCAGCTCTTAAAATTTGTTACAACTAGTTTTTACAGTTTATTAAAGCATCCCCTCTACAGCTAAGCCACCTCCCTTCTTCCTTGAAAGTTACAGTGCTTTGGCAATATCAGCTAGGGGGGAATTTTTCACTGGATGGTAACAAATATTCCAGCTTCATCTCAATATATACAAGAGCACAGAATCAAGCTTTGATTTCTCTTCCTGTTAGAATTTCACACCTTGAGAGCCTGTGACCAGTCATGTTGAGAAGTGTTTACTATGAAATATACCAGCATTAAAAGGGACAGATTTGAGGGAAAACAAGTGGAACAGGATTCAGTAACTGATTATGTTCTTGCAACGCCGGGTTACTTACACTTGAAACTCTGCCAAAATTCGAGCAAATCCTATTTATCATTGCAAAATCTTTGCCAAAGCGCACCCAAGGGCAAAAGTCTCTCAAACAAACACACATAGATTAAAAGCTGCCAGAAAGATCACTGAGTGGGGTGGCTGCCTTCTACTTCTTGTACACTGGCAACTTATTAGATCAAAGACAGAACCAAGTGCAGCCTTTTTCAGGTGCAGGATATTCCTATGGTGGTTTACCTGACCAAGTTTTCAACAACTAATAATGCCCCACAGTGAGGTAATTTTACAGCTTACCCCATCATCAGCTCTGATGTACTAATTGAGACATGACTTTACAGAACACAAGCAGCTTGGGAAGCCAGCCTACCATTGTGGAGTAAGATAACCAAACGTAACTTGAGAGTATGGACTGGGGTGGTTTTTTTAACCCCCAACAGGCTAAAACATCTCCAACTTGATTTTAGAAGCAGGTTAACTTATGTGGAGAAACAGAAACATCACAAATTTTCCATTCAGGAAACAAATCCTAGACATAGTTCTGTTGTGAATTTCTCACACAGTGTTTTGAATGACAAAAAGTGGTAGGAGCTGCATGAAAAAAAAACCATTTGGCTGGATTGTAAGAAACCTGTAACAAACCTTCTCTTACAGTTACAACCTCTTACATCACTTTTACTGATGCCAATGGAAAGCCTATTCATATGGGAATATGGCCTAACATATATCTTATCTTCAGCTAGGCAGAGAAGAAATTGATACTAAAATGACTTTCAAGCTTGGAAGAGTAGAAAGTATATCATCAAATATAGCACTCATTAAAAAAAAAAAAAAGAAATATTCCTCTGCTGGCAAAGGTGAGCTGGAAGATCTCATAATAGCACTTCTGCACTCCCAGGCGTGTGACAGTCTCTCAGCAGGAAACTCCCAACTGCACAGCAGAATTAGTACCAAATTTGCACACAAATACTCTTTCAATACAGGAATGTGGCTAAAAGCCACAGAAACTCAGAGAGATCACTGTCTGTATCAAAACCAACATGTTTTGCCCCCATTTACAAAGAGAGAATAGTAACATTCAAGTGCCAAGTTCCTTGCTCTTGGTGGAACACTGAAGAAAATGGAGCAATTTTCTAAAGCCCTCACATAGAAAAGGCAGCGCACTCAAAGTGTTCTTAAGCACATCTCACGTATTAGACATATCCCTCCAATCAAACACCAAAACACCAGAGATCCACATTTCTGAATAAAAACTATCTTCCCCGTATTTGTTGAGATTTCAGTCTCCTGAGAGTCTGTTTTACCAGCTCTCCAGCCTTTCAGCAAGGCTTAATTAAAACCCCAGTGCTCCTAAAATTACGAAGTAGGATAAATGTATAAATCTTGAGATTCAGTCATAAACTCCCTTTAGAAGATAAGGGGGGAAGCAGGGAAAAACCCAAGGTCACAAGTATCCACCCATATTTTTGTACATAGCCTACATGTTTTCCATTCCAAAATACTCCAATACACTTACCCTTGATTATGACAGCTAACCTGACTACAAATAAGACCATCTGGTTTTGGCTTTATCCCTCCCAAAAATAAAATACTGATAAATTGTGGTATGCTTCATATTTTTGCTTTTACATCCCACTCAACTCATTGCTGAATGTATGCACTGAAAGAAAATGAGCTACCTCCTTCCAAAGGGAAGCATTATTACAGATATACTGACTTATAAGAGCCAGGACATAGGGTGTCCTGTGCTGACAGCAGTCTTGACTCCCTTGTTATTGTACAGGGTATGCTTATATACAATCCAACTCACAGCCACCTCCACTATGAACTTCAAAACACGAGTTGCTACTGAAGAGACATGGATATGTTACAAGTTCAGAAAAATCACACATTTCAAGACAGTGTCAAATCTACTCTTCCCCTGCTGGCAAGCAGCATGTTTATGGCAGACCTGAGTATGGGAATTATTTCACACCTTTACATACTTAGGGAAGATATAGGCCAGATGAGAGAAAATACTCTGAAACAGCACAGAATTGGCAATCTCAAGATATTTACAGGCAAAGAAGCATACAGATCGCACTGAAATTGAAGTTATTGCTTCTTGTGGACAAGTGTGGTGTTCCTTGTTTGAGACACAGGATTTGTTTGGTGTTTATTTTTCCCTTCTGAAGCACAATGAGTTGACACCCCTGTGAGGACGTTTTCAAAATGAAGGTGTTGTCTGTGACTAGAGCTGTGCCTACAGCATGGTCATCAGCAGCTGATGGTGACAGAAAACTTACCTAGGTGAGTTTCCACAGGTGCTTTCAAACCCAAGCATTTCTCTCATGCTTCCAGGGTCATTCCAGGCTTGGTCTATGTTACAAGTTTTGATACAAGAAAACCTCCCATAGTCTTTCAGAAGAGATTTATGGATACCAAGAACATCAAACTAAGGCTGACCTTGTATCAGTTCCTCAAATAATCCAAGGAATTGCTGCTCTACTGTACTGATGGAAGCAGCAATGGACTCTTGCCTGCAAAAGCATCACCAGTGCGATGGCTAGTGATCTGCTTTTCCAACATGGGACAATAAACATGTTCCTAAACACGGGACAATAGTCCTAACTGCTGAGTCTTTAAATCAGCTACTTCCATCTGAATATGGAACATGAAGGTTTTTGAGGAAACAGTAAGTGAACTAGAAGTACGAACTACCAAAATTGAACTCAAGTTGTAAACAAATTTATGTTTGTTGTATTTACCTACTTAACCCTCAAGCCAAAGACTATATATGACCTCAGAGCACAGAACATCAAAACACTGACTTACTCCCTTTACATGACTACAGGTGAGTTTCCGTAGGCATGAAGCCAACAGTAAACATTAAATCAATGCAAATGGTAAAGTTTCATTTTCAGAAGATATCAGGAGTTTAAAACATTGGGAAAATGGGCCTGCAGGCAACACCACTATTCGAGTATTACAGGTGCTGTTATTCCTCATCCCCTCCCTCCCTCCCCTAAGATAATACAAGGCAACACAAATATTCTCATTGAAAAAGGACTCTGTACAGGGGATGACTGTACATTTGATGTGACTACAGAATCAAACATGTGACAAAATGATTCTGCTCCCACTGAAAAAGAGAACTCAACAGGGCCCCATAGCTTACAGGTTCAGCTGAAACCAGTGATGCAAGCTCAAAAGTGTAGAAACTGCACTGGCAATTACAACAATTATCTAGTCTGGACTCCTTTAGATTTGCAGCGTAACAAAGGCATTTGACAGAGCAACATTCGGGAGAAAATGTTATCCAGGGAAGAACTGCTCTTCAAGCCAGATGGGAAAGTTTAGGAACATACACTGCACTTGTTCTCCAAATAGCAGCAGTGGCTCCTGTTCTTTGCCCTTTTTGATATAAATCACAGCAGCAACAGAGATAAATGTGTACTTTAACAAAAACAAACCCCCCCGAAAAAAAACCCCACAAAAAACCACCAAGCAGAATTATTTATGTACAAGAAAAATGTCTGAAGTGTTGTGCAACTTAACTATTGAAACTCACTAAGAATACTGTAGCTAATAAATATTCATGAACTCTTCCCTGTGTTGTAAAATTCAGAAACTACTACGATTAACTCTTGATATAAAAAGTATGCTTCTAAACCCTGATATCAGTTCCAGTTTAATGTCTTTTTAAAAAAAAATTATTTCTTTTAACTGCAGTACTTTGAGGGAGCTAATACAGATCCACAGTTTTACTCGGTGTACCCACCCAGAGACATCCTGTGTTCTGTGGAGCTCTGGTATACCAATATAATACAGTAAAATAATAATAAATTAATCAAATGCAGATGCATTTAAAAAAAAACCCAAGAAATAATTAAAAAAAAACAAAAAAAACCCCAACAAACTGAACAAAAACCTACACTGTCAAATGCTGGTCTCCACATGAAGACACCAAAGGTTTAGACACAAAGTACTACAGATCCTGCCACCAAAAAAACATTCAAACAAGGAATCATGAACTTACGCATGTTTGAAAAATAAACACAAATCCCACCTCGATGTTATCTTGCCCATGCCTATAACAACCTCACTGTGCCCACATTTGCAGTTATTCATTTACACCTCAGGAGGCAGCCTGGAGATGAGAGAGTAGTAGAATAAAATAATTACCTGAAACATCTTTAAAAAAATACCCGTTAAACAAATTACTTTAACTGGCAGCACTTAAAATTGGTAATTCTTTTCTTTTTCCTGTTTTAAAAAAAGTTGCATAGCTGTAAGATTTTGCTTTGCTGCATTTCTTTCTGTTGTTTCGACTCATAAGCAGTAAAAGAGACATTTTAGTTACTTAAATAGCAATACAATGTGCAGATTTCAACAATCTCTATAGCTTGATCAATATAAATTAGTTACCTGTCTTGGTTTTACTCTTTGGACTGCATTGTGACAAAGGTTTAGTTACAAAACTTTGGAATATAGAATTCCTATGCAGAGCGGTTTATGTTTTCTGTTCTTGAAAAAAGTGAAGAACATAAAACAAGGTGTGAATTCAGTAAATTAAGGTCACACTGTTAGATTTTATTTATTTTGCCATTTACTGTTCTTCAGCCAAGGAGAAGGTAAAAATGTTCCCACTCCAATTTGGGGCCATCCCCCTGCAAGGGTCTCAGATAGCACGTATCGAACGTCTCCGCTTCCACTGGAGGCAGTAGGAAACATGTCCAATAACTCGCTTCTTCACAGAACCAGAAGTTAGGCTGAAATTAGGAACTTTGGCCTTCGATACAAAATAGTGTCAGCAATGTCTCTGGGGAGTAGATTGTTACAGGATGTGCAGCATTTTCAAAATCCCTGTGTGTCCTTTGCATGAGTGTTTGGTATACTGAGCACTACTGGCAAGTAACAGTGTCTGCAATGCTTTGTCCGTGTCACTGTCCATCTTTGCCTTTTTCAGCCACAAAGAACTAAGTCTCAAGCCAGGCACGCTGTGTTCAGCAAGGGAACCTCACATCTCCTATGTTTTCTGATCAGTGGAAGCAGCTGTTGGAAAAGCAGATGACAAAATACCATTATTTCAGTACAGAAACCACTCTAACAGCAGGAGCACAACCACTGAGTTTTCCTTTCCCTTTTTTCCTAAGTTATCACCATCCCTGCTGTGGAAAAAGCAAATAGAATTTAACGTGAGACTGGACAGCCATGAGCATGTACAGAGACAGAGGTGTTCACAAACAGCATGCAGCCTTCTGCCACAACCAGAGATTGGGGGCAATATAGGAAATGTGTTTGTTTATTAATTTGGCTAACACTGCCCTGAGGTTAAAACAATTATCTCCGTAGCAGGATATCTTCCTTGAGGTTTTCTTTGCTACCTCTACAACACAGACACATGAAGGAACATGAAACAAATGCACAAATAAATGCTAGTCATGAATACTTCAGATTTTTTTTTTAATTTCCCTCAGAACAACAAAAGGAAACTCTCAGCTACCAGACAGAGTATCAGATATCTCTATTTCTCTAAGAATTATGATGATTGTTGGTGTGCTTTGCAATGCTATGGGGCAATTGTTTAATGCAAGATAAAGTTTCTGAGTTAGGCAACTAAAGAAATAAAACTATCCTTTAAACTTTTTAACACAGACTGCAGACCTGCAACCATTAACACAAAACATAAGCTGAAAAATGTGAACTTCTGTGAGATGGAATGGAAATAAACACGTCAACATTTTTTATTTATTTATATGCTTTAAACATTTTGAAAGCATTAACATTAAAACAGCTTTGAAAATACCTAGCTTCAACCTTTTCATATGATTCCAAAAGCCTTCTGTCAGAAATATATGCCAGTAGTAACGGAACAATCCAAAATTACACAATTGTATTATTTTAATTTTGTTTCATTTCTATGGAAAAATACTCTTAGAAAGTTAATGCTAAAGGTTTCTTGACACTGACTTGCCACTTTCTAGTACTAAAACTGGAAAGTCCATGTCATGAAAGGACGTAGAAACCTTTTGCCCATATTGCAATATACATCAATCCTTACTGAATAAAGTTCTGAGACACAGTAGTAAATTCACAATTTAAAAGTACAGTTCTTTCAGATAATCAAGCTATTTATTCTTGGAACATAAATAAACATTACCTAAAAATATGAATCTTGTCTTAATCTGATGGATGCTCAGGGCAAGATCTATTTACTTCAAACCATTCATCTATGCAGCTGTTGGAAACAAGACAAAAAATGAAAAAAATTGACATGAATACCAGTAACATTTAGCAGTAGGATATGAATATAAATTGGTTTCTCAATTTCAATGACAAGTAGAATTTTATATTATACAAAGAAGCATATGCATATACACACCTCACTGGAAAAATTAATAACCCCAAACCATAGTAATATTTGGTTATTAAACACTGTTGAAAACCAGAATTTCTTAAGTGTTAAAATTTTCTAAGGAAGTATTTTACAAATTAGAGATTTTATACACAGGTTAATTCACTACTAGCATGATCATCTTGCTTATATCATTCATTGACATTTTACTTTCTGTAAAGTACAGACACTTACGGAAAATAAAAAAGAAACAGGTTAAAGAAACCCATTCTCCCCTCTCCTTGCCCAACTCCACGGGTATTTGACAAAACCTAAGCCCACACGACCTAAGCTCCTCAGCCATGATACACATTCCTTCCCCATCCCGGTGATTTTCCAGGAATGAGAAGCTTGTAGCAGGGAAAATTAACTTCAAATACATTTGGTAGAGATGCAGAAATATGTCATTAAAAAAACATCTTTAAGGTTGCTACTGCTGTTTCTTTGTTCTTTTTAAGTGCAAAAAGTAACTAAGTTTAAGCACTTTAAGCACCCTTTAATGCAACTCCACAAATGCAACCTTATGAAATTTTATAAGCATCCTAAGGAATACTTGCCCTTTATGATATATGCAGAGGCAAGGCAGCCGTGCTATAGTATCTCCTTGCTGCAGCTCTTCCAGGCATATTGCACACTCCCCAGCATCTTTACTCAGCACATCCTCTGAGGAAAGAGCACAAAGCAAAATGGTTAAGAATTAGACTGCTACAAGCAAAATTTTCTTTATTCAGAACATCAAAGACAGATAGTGAAGAAGGTATTTTTTGTCCTGGAGAAAGGTAAGGATCAGTGACATACCAACTGACTGAAGATTCATGATGAGAACCCATGTTCAGTCTTCAACATGGAGGTCAAGTTCAAGCCTGCACATAACATTTCTCTGACAAGGCACTGTAGGTAAGTAACTAAACACTTCGCTTCTAAACACTTAGCATGGCCCTGTCATTTGATTTTTCTACTCTCCTACTCATCTCTCTTCTATACATCTGGCTTTATTTGACCAGCCTTGCTGGTAACTCATATTTCACACCTTCAACCTCTTCTCACCACACTAGCATGTTCTACATCCCATTGACCTTTTTCTTAGTGTAAAGTATGAAACTGTTAACTGTAGGAATGTGATATTTCCATGAAGGAAAGATCATTGCTGTATGGCTCCAATGACTCCTGGAGACACTGAATTTTTTTACAGCATTACCAAGTCCCAGAACAAAGGAGGAAAAAGTAGATTACTAGGAATGCAAAAGAGTTGGCTTTCACTAAGAAGTTTCTGGGAAAGCATATTATTTTTAATAAAAACCTTCTCTCTTGGACATTTCTCTTAGCCAGACTGTGGGATGCAGAATTCAGTCTTAGCACGAAGCAAAACAGAAGATTACATAAGCCCCTGTTTGCCAGCTGCAGATTAGAAGTTTCTGTTAGACACAACCTCACACAGTCCACAGGGCACTCCCAACAAGAGACCATGTAGCAGCCAAACTGACAGATCAGAAAGGTGCACGCTTGGCAAAGTAAAGTCCATGTGTCCAAGTTTCCATGGTTTCATGGGAAAAGCTTCCCCTTCTTTGCCAAAAGGCACCTCAAGTGAGAGAACCTTTTGCAGCTATGACTGAGAAACCAGCAGCTCTATGCTGTTCTCTCCCGTGGCTCCATCACCACTGGCATTCCAAACACAGAGAATGACAGACAACTAGAAAGGTACCCCGGCAGCAAGAAAGTAAAAGGAAATTAGGTCTCCATTGTTTCCATTAAATGACAGCCAGCTGTCTTGCAGGTGCTTGGGTTTCTAAAGAAGTGCTTATTTCAGCCTCCACTATATTAATTGGTTATGCTAAAAATACTGTATAATGCCATGTGTGCAGCACCTTCATGGAGATGTGAAAAATATCTAGTGTGAAGTGAACTATTATAAAGAAAAATATTCAAAACAAAATAATAAACAATATACATCCACCACAACAAAGAAAATTCTAAAATGTATTTTATGCACAGTAAACTGCTGTTCAATCAGAAGCTGTAAGCTTCTCAGAATATTAGAGATACTGAGGAGACAAGGTAATTTAAAACAATACAAAAGATTTTAAGAACTCTTATCTGTCAACTTGCCCAGAAGAGGGTGCTAAGGATAAATACTTTCTTGAGGTTGGATTTTGGTATTTGGCTGTTTGGGGTTTTTTTAATACAAAGGTATTCTAACATCTGACACCAGGAGGCAAATACTCTCCAGATATTGTCTGGCTACAGAGATATCAATATTTGTCTGACACTGTTAAGACTCCATCCTCCTAGATCACCTCTTTGCACAGCTTCACAGGAATTCCTGTGAGCAGTTCTCTTCTCACAATGAGGTTGTAGGAAGCAGCACCATTAATAATTCAAGCATGTATTATACATACAGAACATACTGAATAAAATAACTTTTTCCATAGAGTCCCTTTATCAGATCCCTTTAGCAGCTGCTACCCAAACCAAAATGGGACTAAGATATCTCTAGTGAATTAAATCCCAGTCTCACTCCCTCAAGCATTCTTGAGAGGGAAGCATTTAGTCAAGCTTTGAAAACAGAAATTAAAAAGATGTCCAATAAAAATACAGTTTATAAAAGAAAGCATTCCTGTGACCAGCTTTCCCATCGTTCTCTATTGTACATGTCTGGCTTACCCTGCACACCCCAGACTGCACAATGCTTGGGTCTCAACTCTCACTGAGCAATTTAACAAGGTTCTGCACCTTTTGGCTGACATTAGGGCATGATGCCAATTTAAACATATGTATCTCCCACCAGCCCTGGTCTAAGTGTCTGACACTCCTTTTATTTTCCCTCCAGTATTCCTGTCCTCTCCCTCCTGCCAGTACTGGCCCTACTGCACAAGTCCCTGGCAAACAGCTTGCTGCCTTCCCTGGCTTCACCCCAGGCTTTCCAGCTGGGATGAGCCACCAGGCACACACTGGGCTTTGCCCAGTCATGCCACAGGGAGATGATGCAAATGACGGCTGGCACAGACTGGACCTCAGAAATACGGTGCACTTTTGCCACCCCTGCAGAAGAGGTTATGTTAACAGGTCTCGATGCTCCTCTTCCCCTGGAATAATGAGGAATTAGCATTCCCTGCTTGTGTAAACCTCATGAATCCTGTCTAAGGCTCTCGTGCATAAATACTGAAGGTATGAGTACAAAAATAACCTGCTGTGAATGCCCGTGTATAACTTGCACATTAACATACTCCAAACCCATATAATTAAGCTCATAATTAATCACACATGGAAAATGATGACAACAAAACCAATCCTTCATGGACTTATGACACCTTGGATCTGACTACCTTTTGACCATTTTAGGTGATTTGGATCATCAATATCAGACAAAGAAAAATGATTGAATAATCCTGTTAGACCTGGATCTAGTCAGAATTTGTTCTCTACTTGTTTTATAAAGCACTCTCTTACACCAACACTGGCTTGTATCAAATGGAAGTCAGTTTAAGGACCATTTAACAATGACATTTAAACATATTTGTTACAGAAAAATCAGTATATCATTTTGCACAGAACCATTGCAGTCTCAAAAGGTTTTTTGTTTACATCTTTTCCTGCAGCAGAGTGATTCAGCAGATACATTTTATAATTTTTCCCTTAAAAAATCAAACAACACAACACACAAACCAAAAGAAAGAGTAAAGCAGCTTAAAACTTCATCAATGTTGTGATTAAAACATTAATATCAGTGTATTACCTAAATGGAACTGAGAAGAGGAAACAAGCCACATTTTTCCATTTCACCCACATGTGGGTACATACACAAATACCACACCTCCACATCCACATGCACTGCACCTAACAGGAGGTAAACACTCCTCCACCTTCCCAGCTACTTGAACAAGTATTCACTAGCCAAAGACTGGTGTCAAAGATGAAATCTTGCAAAAGAGCAAGGAGCTTGCAAGAGCTCCTGTGTCTGCTCAAGTACTTCTTCCTCTTCTCCTCTATCCCTGGTTACTACTGTTTTAACTTTAGGTTGTCAGTAATTTTTCTTCCTCAACTTCTGCTTTTGTCTTTACTGGAAAAGAAATTCTGCTCAATTTCTGCATTTATAGCAAAACAGGTAGTAGAGGATTAAAAAGCAGGCATTGCAGCAATTTTACACATACTTTACCAGTCAAAAACTTTTTCTAGAACTTTTAAAAATACTTCCAAAAATTATGGAAGCTACTAACTCAGCCACGATGAGGATTATAGGCAATATCTGTGATTAAAATGTCTTTAAACTGAGAACTGCAAAAGCATAGGCACTGCATACCTTCTAGATAAGGTAATTAAAATCTGTGCCGGTGCTTTTTGTTTTTCCTTTTAAAACACAGGCAGATACAGCCCTAGGCTCATGAAACCTGAAGTCACAAATCATAGAAATGTCAATTTATTTTGGGAGCTATCACTTTATAACTGCAGTATTTTACTTCTCTCTGGGCATTCACTGGAGACAGAACACCAGGTTAGAAACACCTTGACCCAATTCTGTATGACAACTTTTCAAAATGTCTGCATTTTTTCTAGAATTTAAAACCTTAAATGTCCATGGAAGCTGCCATCACAACTAGCTTATTAGTGAAGGACACCACAAAGGTCAACCCTTTCAGGAATACAACTGAAACTTAATTGAAACATAGCTTTTGAACAGTATTGGTACTAAAACTGATAAAATAACAGCCATTAAAAAAATACTGAGGAAACTTCATAATAGTATTTATTATCTGTTACACATGCATTCAACTTTGAAGCTGATGACAAAAAACTGTCTAAGTACTAGAGACTGTCTCTGCTTGTTTTTAAATGGAGTATGTAGAGGTCTAGACATCCAGAAACCAATATATTTGTTTACATGTAAGAACATGAATTCATCCATATGGCAGAATTTATTCTACATTTTTATTGCTATCACCTTTGCTGATATCACAGGGAGTCAAGGAGGTTTTCACAGGTACCTTACTATCTGGCAGCCAGGAAGCACGTGTGTATGTGATTATACACTTATTAAATGTTACTGATTTGATTTACTAAATCTTTTTTACTCCTGTCACATCTGTTTTTCTCCCTCTCCATTTTTTTTCTGGCTGTTTCTTGCTACACTTTCCTCCTCTTCACATTCATTTTCCCTAAAATGTATTCTCTCTAGACCTGTATTTTCTACCACTCCTCCTGCCCTCCATCATCTCACTTAATTTTCTGTTGCAAAACAGGCACTGGAGGAAGAGAAATATTTTTTAACTGGTACAAATTATATGGGGTTAATGTCTTTGGGAAAAGTAGACACTAGAATGGAAGGAAAACCATTAGGCACAGGATATGCTTCTCTCATATAGCTCAGTGATTATCTTTGCAAACTGGCATTGAGCACAAGCAAAACTTGTCTTTCCCAGTCCATCCTAAGCACTAGGAGAGCCAGCAGTTTCTTCGACATTCCAGGTGTTTTTCAGTGTTCTGGCTGCCACAAGAGGAATACTCTTGATTCTCTAAGGATCATTCTTGGATGACCAGGTCAGAATTTGAGGCAGAAAGATGCTCAGAAGGAGAGATGATTTTTAAGTGCTCAGAACTCTCAACAGAAGGAGGAACATCATTCAGTTGTCATTGCAGATGCTTATTTTGCCACTCAGCTTTCACAGCTACAGGGTCGGTCAGCAGATTGAGCAAGGCAGAGCTGAAGCCATCAGCTTAGCTCACCTATGAAGATTGCTCCTTCACAGCCAGAAGTGGAACTTCACTACCCTCAGCAGAGAACACACCTGCTGAAGAAGCAGTAGGTTCCCAACTAGAAATACTTTTTGCTCTAATATAAGCCACCTCCTCCTCTGGATCAGATGTAAAAGGGAAGATACTTAACATCCAATGTTTTAAATTGTACCATAGCTAAGCAGTTTTCAGGATTCGCAACACCACAAAGTTGAGCAGGTGAATAATTTAAATCCAAATTCCCCTGAATTACTTAAATCCAAATTCCCTTTTATGCTGCTGAAAAAACCCAGTACCCTTCTGCTAAGCAAACAAGCCTAAGTGGTATCTTTTTGTGCATACAATAACCCCAAACACCACTGCACACATGACTCATGGTAATACCTAGAACTTAAGCGATCCACAAATACCTTCCCAGCCACAATATACAAAAACTAAACCTCTCCAAAGCAAGCTAACAAGCTACAACAAATGTATCACTTCATCAAATACTGACAAAGTGCTTGATGAATTGCTGGCCTGGGGTGGGTGGTGATGTTGTTCAGCATCTCACTCTTCACCCCTTGCAACATGGCAGTCCATTACGATTTCCTACTCAAAGTCCAAGCGTTATCTTTGTTTTCCCCACCTCTCTCACACTGGTCAGTGTTGGTCCAGGACTGAGACAGCTATGTACAAACAGATATCCATCATGAAAGACTTCCTGCACACACATTGTCTACAGTCTTTGGTGCTCCCTCTTCTTAAAACACAAAAGTAAAGGGGAGGGAGCACACAAAACAAAGGGGAAATCACACAAGAAAAATATTTGCAGAATTAGGCCTAGGTGGCAATACTTGTGCAGCAACATCAAGATGAGATGGAAGGAGATGGCTGCAGAAGTTTCATTGTTTCTTACCTAACCCACGTTTGAAGAACTGGATTTAAATTTTTGTGGGACATTCTAAGCTTAGTAAATTCTGAGAAATAGCTAGGTACTTCCTGTTCAGACAGATAACAATCGGGTCTGTGGTAGAGAATAAATACTTCTGGTTAGATAAAGATAAAAACTGAAATAGTAGTGATAGAAACACATTTTAGAGAGCAGGAATAAAAAAGGCTGTGCTGTGTAGTTGTAGTTTACCTAAATAGAATTGTATCCAGGTAGTTAATTAATATAGAAGGCAGAAGCATTTGCACACTGAAGAGCACTGAGTTCTTTTGTAGAGAGGTTTAGCTTCAGCGACCACAAGGGAAACCCAGCTGGAGCTATATGATACAGGGTGCCAATACAAGTTACGGTTCTGAAGAAAAAATTAAAATTAAATCCCAAGTATAAGAAACACTGGCTTAATACAATGTCCAATTAAGGTATCTTGCTCTCAGACAAAGTTAAGTTTGCACCTCAGGGCTCCCAGTGAAAAGCTAGGCTTTGCAAAAAAGGTCAAGTAGTCAGAAAAATAAAGCTCCTCACTTCCAAGCATCAACAGCCACAGTCATTCCTGTGGTATTGTTATCAGTGTACCAGCTTTCTCAGTCCATATTTACACTTCCAGCAGAAAGCACTGGGGTGAAATAGGTATTCATGCTAGATAAATTCTATTAGCCCAACTGGCCATGAAATGTCTTGTCCTCCCATCTTGAGATTTATTGCCAGTGACTATGCCTTTCCACAGTAATTCAAGATTTGCTCTCAATACAATTATCTGATTGACTCTAAAACTACTGCTTAAGTCTTTCCATCGCCTGTTAAATCAGTCTGCTTGCAGTTTAAGATGCCTTTGGACATTAAATAATCTCAAGGTAGCTAAAGAATTTTCTCCTGTTGCACTGACTTCTAAAGATAAGTTTCATTTACCACGTTTGTAAGTACCATGTCTTTAAATTGTCAGATTTTAGTCTAGGTATGACTGGACTGCACCTGTTCATAAAAGAACCACAAATAAACAGTCTTGTCCTCTAGAACATGATATAAAAAGACTTTTTACCAGCCTTACCCATCTTGTACCCATTCCAACCGAATTGACTTACATTTGTTTTTGAATGACCAATGGGGTACCTTGTTTTGGAAGAGTCTTCCTTGGCATGCTGTATTTTGTCCCAAGGCTTACCCCACTCCTGTCAGAAACATTGCTTCTGGGATACTTCTAAATATTTTCTTCTCAGGAGGTGACTGGGTGAAAACGTCTTGAACGCATCCATAATGAACTTGTGCCCCAAGTGAAACCCCACCATGAATGGTATATCCTAGGACATGCTGCCTGAAACAAAGCTGCTCATTGCAGCACATGGAATAAGGAAGCTGCCTTCAGGCTGGTTTCTTGGTTGTTCATCAGTATTACATGACCTCTCAGGTTATCGTGTGTTCATCTTAAACGCCAGGAGTTAAAAGCAGCATGTAAAGCAGCAAACCCACAAGAAACAAAACAGCAGCAAAACAAGATACCTTAGGAAATAGGGTAAATAAAGGATCACTCGGGGAATACATCTTCCTTGGCTCCATCAGTAAGAATGATTTACACTTCTCAGGGCTGAGTTTACCATCAAAAAGGATCTTACGCCACAAGTATGCTACAAAAGGAGGAGTGGTTGATTAAATGGCCAGAGGCAACCAGCACGTACTGCTGACAAAGTCTGCTGCATTTAGACAGGATCGTATCTTACAGGGTCATGGAGACAGAGCTGGGATGAAGGAAAGTTACAGAAGCAGGCAAGAAAGAAGTGTGCCATACACACGTGCCTATCTTTTATCATTTTTGTTTGTTCAGGAGCAAAACAAAGCAAAATATTTAAGCGCTGCTTATGTGTACCCAGCAATCCACACCAGTAATAAGAAACTGCTATGATAGATGAAAAACTTAGGTCTATTGAAAACTTAGGATTGCAATCCAGAAATCCAGCTCATAGGTGAGTGAACCATACAGTTTCCACTTAAGCAATGAGCAAGGTTACCAAGCAGGGTAACAGGAAAAATGAGAGACCTGAATTCCAGCTTGTCTTGCATAGCAGATAACTTCTTTATAAAATGTTAAAAAAACAAAACCCAAAACCAAACAAACAAGCAAACAAACTCAAACCCACCAAAAAACCACTCAACCAACTAAATGAAACAACAAAAAACCCCCAACCCCACCAAAGCATATAACCCCAAAAATATTTATCTATAAAAGCTTCTTCTGGTAGTAAATCACTTGGGTATCTGAGTCAATGATTTCATGAAGAAAAGCTACCACTGTGGTCAGGAGAAGGGTGAAGAATTCCTTCCAAATACAGTGCAGAGACAGGTCTCTACCCATGACTTCACAGTCAGAAGCAAGACTTTGCTCAGATGCTGTAAGTCTGTCAAAATGAGCAACTTTTCCAAATCAAGACTGGATGCTATCACCAACAATGTTCTTAAAAACTTGGCAGGTAGGGCAGAGCACGGATGTGGCAGAGGAAACAACAGAAGATGACTGTCTGATCAAGCTGAAGGAAAGATCTAAGTTCGATAAGACCTCACAAGTGCAGGATGTTGATGTGGCTGTTCAAAAAGATCCCCACTGAGTTTAGGAAATCCCTTTTGCTTTGTCAGCTTTTTTAAGTGACTAAATTTATTTTATCCCCAACACAAAAGAAGATACAAAAGATTGCAGAGAATAGTTTTCCAAATGGCAGATCTTCAACCATTCACAGTCACTGCAGCTACAGCCAGAAGCCAGAGAATTTGCTTTGCAAAAATTTTCAAGTAAGCTGTTCCATTCTTCATGGTCTGTAATGAACTAGGAGTGTGATGGGGACACGCTGGCCTAATGAAATGTGTGAGAAGTCTCACCTGACAGAAGGCAGATAAAACAAGCACATTAGAAAACTTCACAGAAGGAAAGGGTAGGACAGTAAGTGTCCCTGAACAACAGAGGCAGAGAGAGGGAATGAAGGGAAGCAGCTGAGATGAAGTTATCTATTATATTAGTCTGGGCAATATGGGCTACTTTAATGGTGACTTGTTTTGAAGTAGGATGAAGGATTTGATTTCATGTTTTGTTCACTTTGTCCTTTTTCAGGTTCCTATTCCAGGCTTCCTACAGGTGCCCTAAGCACAATGAGTTTTGCCAAATCTTTTCTCCAGTCTTTTAACACTGGCCAAGTAACTGACTCATTGCAAGCAGAGGAGTTTAGTTTGATCTGATGCAAAATGAGTGCACAGGAAGATGGCATGAAAGATGAAACTATGAGCCTAAGGTAAAACAGGAGTGGGGGGAGAAAAAGCAGGTGTGTGTGACTAAGACACTATTCTTAGGGAAGATACAATGCATTATCAAGCAACACACAATGAAAACACTGGTGCCAACACTCAGTGTTCATGAAGTCTGGCTTATTAACCCCAGGGCCAGGTGCTAGGCCTAGAAGGTACTTTTCCCAGCAGGCTCCAGATCAGCCTTCTCCAGATTAACACAATGTCTAGTGTTAACATGCATACACGGGACAAGGATATAAATCACTGCATAATTTTTACTTGTCTGTCTTTTCTGTTTGCAGCAGACAGACTGCTTTTTACAAGCTATTCCTATTTTAAATGCAATTATCCTTGTGATATAGATGGAATGCAAAACATGTCTGAATGCAAAAGGTTCTGATAACATCAGATACTGAGTCAGATTTCTCAAAGTTATCTCCATTTTTCTGCTCTACTCTAACCCATTATCCAGTATCATAATTTATTGCAGCAAGCATAGAGATAGCACCAGAAATAATATAACAGGTACCTACAGGTTATTACTATCCCAGTGAGATGCTGAGTATGTAAGTATTGCATTGCAAGAGGATGAAAAAAAAAGCAAACAAAAAAAAAGAAATCATCAATAAACCTCCCTATTAATTTTAAAGCAACTAAGTGGAATAAAAAACAAGTACAATTCCAACATGCAATCATAATCATTCACGAACAATAACACAAAAAGATTAACATGGAAGATGTGTTTAAAAAACCAAAAGTCCCCAAAGATATTTCTCCAGTATGTGTTCCAAGTTACATGCTCAAAATCTGGCAGTATATTTCTACAGCCATATTAAAGCTGGTTTTTTTCTCCTCTTTTTTCAATTTAGAGGCTACCAAAACTATTGAACACCATTATGACATCACTGCAGCTAATAAAGCCATAGATTAAAATAGATTTCCTTGGAATTAGGAGAATAAAAAAGTTAAGTGTTAACCAAACTCTTCCATCCTCCACCTCTTCATTCCAAATAAACAAACATTATTTATGGGCTAAAAATTAACAGTGAATACTACATTCTTACTTAGTTACACACAGGCTATCAAATACCTAACATCACACATGGAAAGTACCAAATGAAACTTCACACAAGGAAGGAGGGCATAAGGAACATGGTCAAAATTATAAAAATCTGATATGGCTTCAAATTACAGATAGCTGTTAGTGCAGGGTTAAAATGTAAGCTGAGGTTTTTATGAGGAAATTTTAACAAGGTTTCATTACTGTTAATATAATTCAGCACTAAACACCACTGAAGTTTCTCATGTTTCAGCTGTGTGTCAGAACTTGGGGTTATTTCTGAAGCTGAGCAAATCTGTAGCCACGTGAGACAAAGTAATGCAAACTTTGGGGCCAAGGAGGTTTCCCCAGGGAGGATAGAATAGGCAAGTTCTAGTATTTTTTACCTCTGTCAGCAGGTGTTTTACATCTTGTTCTAGAATCACTGGACTTTGTTAAAAATACTAGAAATTAGTCTTTTCCCCTGTGTAAGCAGTGATAATAATCCCCAGTTTTGAAATGAGAGTTCTCTATCACACTAGCAGTGCTCTCACCCAGCTTGTTTCTGAAGAATGACTTGTTTTATCACTGAAATCCCCTACAAAAGCTGGACTGAATTCTTTTGTACATTGAAGGGCTGAGGCTGCAGCTCAGAAGCACAGGACTATTTAAGTAATCAAAGGATAGCAGGTTTTAAAGCAAGATTTTAATCTGAAGGAAAAAAATAAATTACAAATGATATTTCAAGCAGTACTTTCAAATTGATCTGCCCTTGGGGTGGTTTCTGAGACAGAAGGAGTGCCTCTTATTCTTTTATACTTCTTTAGGAAAAAAAAAAAAAAAAAAGGAGAAAGTCCTGATCTGCAAATAATCTGTATTAGTTCCTGCAAAACAGCAAGAAATGTAGGGAAGGAAATACCACAAAATTACTACACAGATCACTCAATCTCAGTGAGATGTATTCTGGCATTTGTTTTTTAAAACCTAATGATTTCAAGTAGTTTTATTTCAAAATCCAGATGAAACCCATTTTCTACGATTAGAAAAGGGATATTTTCAAGGTTTTGTCTCCATAGGGCAACTAAGAAAAACAAAAAAAAAACCCAAAAAACAAAAAGGGCAGACTGCTGCTAGCAAATGAGGAAAATCTTAAAGTTTTAGAGGAATCAGCTTTAAAGACTGCAGAATTACCATAGAAAACTAGCAAAACTAGGAACGTTATTTCCCCTGGAGCTAAGTTCCCAGCAGTCACAAGACTGCAGCAGTTGCAGACGCGATTTATGACATCCTCTGCATGACCTCTCCGAGCTAAAGACTGATTAAGCGCAAGGCATGGAAGGTGGCTCCTGTGTGCCCGCATCACATGATGGCACTCAGCCACAGCACCGAGCTGTCCCTGGGCTCTCTGCTGCGGGCAGCGCTGCACTGCCCTTATGTAACACGGGCACGGCCACACACACAGCGCAGGTACCGGGTCCCCTCCCCGTGTCACCCGCAGGTGTTCCTTGCCGCACTGGTTCACAGGTGTATCCGTCATTTTCTAGGACAAGAATTGTCACTTGACTTCTGCAGCACTGCCAGTGCAACAGCAAGACAACAGCAGTATCTGAAGTTAAGGAGTAGCACATAAGTGAAAGAAGTAACTTGGACTATTCAGCACATGAATGATCCCATTTTCTCTATTTCTTTCAGAAACAAGCAGGCTTGTTCTACAGCTTTACTATGATATATATATACTATACTGTATCATATACTATGATTACTAGTCAAAAGCTTTATTGTATTTATCCAGTGCTGCATATAAAATAGTCCCATGGCACAGGTATGCATTTAAAAAAAAGCAATTCCAGTGTACTGAGAAAAAAAAATGTTGTCCTGTTCTCAAGAACTGAATTAAGTAGGAGGTGACATTGAAGCTATATTGCCCTGGCTTTGTCAAAGGAAGCTCAGTCTAGCAGATTTAGGCCTGGCTGAAGTGAAAGTATGCAGAAAATACTTCTCCCCAAAGGTTTCTTAAAAGAGAAAGTCACATGCAAAACAAATCAGAGAAAAGTTTAAGATATTAATAGGTGTGATCTCTGCAGTGTGTCCTTCTCAGCAGGATCCAAGCATGTTGACTTTATTTCATTGCAGTAGCAAGAAAATCCAGCATCATCTATCGAGCATTTCCAACCTGAACCATGAAAGTGAGCTGTCACAGTTTCTTTACAAATCTATATCCCGCCTTTCTCTTGCATGAAAAGTAAAATAATAAGCAATATTGATACTTCAACCACCACCACTACATCTCCCTGAGTATACATTGCAGAGATAAATGGGGCAGTCTGCAGTTCTGGGAATGACTGCTCCAGACATTCAAAGTACTTCCCTGTCAGTTACACTGTGTTCCCATTTGATGAGCTTTCTTCACAGCCACACCATTACAAACACACAGCTTACTTTTCTGGCTCCATAGCAAAGGGTTGACAGTTTGTGGGTGTGGAGAAAAGATAAGAGATTGCAGTTTCTAAAAGTGCTGCAACTCCACACTGTAAGAGACTGATCCAGTTCATCCAGTGACTGAGGCTGGAATGGGGTCACTGAAGCAGGTCCTACCTACTCCCTTTTGGAGGCAGGCACAGGTTGCACAAGTTGAACTAGAGTGTGGTTTTATTTAGGGACATTTATCACCATTACTGCTCAAGATGAACAACCTCCCTTCCCAACAAACTTGAAATGTAACAGGCTGCTTTTGCAGTGATGCTCTTCTGTGAAGTACCAAAAACTACTGAAGGAGAGATCTGGGATGGCAGGAAGGAAATGCAGCTTTACTGAACAAAAGGAGGAAGAAATTAAGTTTGTCACTGTTCCTCTTGGCAGTCTGGTTTGGACAAGTAGCTATCTTTGGCCTAGACTGATGAACATCAGTAGAAGTTTGCTCTTGTTCAAACATTATCTACAATCCTTAAAGGGAGAAAGTACAAACCAGTCAATATATTTTAATCAAACATTACTTCAAATACAATTTCTCTTCTTAAAAATGGCAATTCCGTCCTTAAATTTAACAATGATTTGCAAGACAAGTTATGAAAAGTCTGGGCCAATATTAATTCACAGAAGAACATTTGTGCAAATGTCTGAGATTAAAATTTTATTTACTATAATAAAGTTCTACTGTTACCACATTAAACAAAATCTCTAAGTCTAACAGTTCTTTATATTTTCAAGAACTACTGAAGAAAACAGTTTCAAAACATTAGGGAAATGGAATGGACCTCCTACATACTCACTAGGTACACAAGATCGAAAGAAAGAGTAAATGCCACTAGTTTAACTGCAAGCAGGGGATAATTGTCTTTTTACTCGTTCTGTTAAACTACCTTTTAAAGTATGCTCTTCTGCCTCCCCAGCACCCCTGAGGACAGAGCACAGAACCACCTAGGGCAGAATAAGAAGCTAGAAACTCCTAGCTTCTAACAAGAATCTTGTTCAACTTTTAAAATGAAAGAATCAAGAAATTCTATGGAGAATTTTACACCTTGGATAAAGTGGAATGAAATAACTGATCTGCCTTAGCATTATTTTGTACTGCTCTGCTAAAAGTCTAGTCCTATTAAAGGATGAGGACAAGGAGGAAGGCTTAAGCTTTTCCAGGCAGACTGGCAAGATGCCCTTTTGCAAGGTCTTTCAGGGTATGATCTCAGGAACCCTGGCAGAGAAATTATCTTGAAGTTAATAATTCTTTTCATTCCTGAAGTTTTGAGTGCATCAGTCAAAACAGTTGAGAGCATCAGGCCTGCTGAATAAAATACTCTGCCTTGGTGCACAGAAGTGACCAAGCAAATCAAGTCACTGCAGTGGGCAGGACTACCAGAATCATGCATTTTGCTGCTTCAAATGTTAGGTTAAGGTGCATTGTTGTTTTTTTTTCCTTCTACTGAGCAATATGAACTGAACAAGTTCTGGCATAAGTATCTTGCCCCAAAGACGTTGAAACAGGCAACAATCAACAAAGGTTATAACTTGTGTTATTAAAAATTAGGTCAGCCCCATTCACAAAGGATGTTTCCAAAATATTTTTATTTAGTCCTTTATGTGACTCATACCAGTATTTAAGTCTCTGCTCTTGATCAAAACAAGTATTATGGCCATCACTTCAATGCTGACAACTCCTCTAGAAGGATTACTGCTTACACAGATTCCAGCTCAAGATTCTGACACTTGCTCACACGCAGGCCTCAGCATACAGCAGTCCCAGCAAGAAATGCTGTCCTCACAAGACATAACCTGACACAACACCTCAAACTGGTTTAGAACAAAAATCAGTGTGTTTAAATCATGACAAAACCCTGCTTTGCATCCTTGCTCATCTGCATCAATTGCAGTGTTGTGGCCCAAGTCAGTTTGAGATTGGTTCAGTTGGTCAGAGTGTGGTGCTAATAACACTGAGCTTGTGGGTTCAATCCCTGTGTGGTTTATGCACTAAGGAGTTGGATTTAATGATCCTTGTGTGTCCCTTCCAATTCAGAATATCCCGTGATTCTGTGAACTTGGTTAGATGGCATGGGAACATTCCACTATTTGTGCCTGATGACGGACCAAACACCCCTGAGAACAAACTACATTGCCAGACAGGAAGAGCACATTGAGTTCCACTCCTGTTTTTCCTTCTGGTACATATGTCTCAAATTTTAATATTCTATCTATAACAGTTTTCCACATAGTAATTCTCCATTTCAAAGAAATTGGATAAACTCTTAATATAAAACCATATCTGTAATCCCTGCTATTTGTGTCTGATGTCTGATCTCCTGCTGTTTTTTAATATTATAAGTCTAAAAAATTCACTTATTGTAATTTAAACAGAAAAATTACAGAGTCCTTACTTCAAGTACGGAAAAAATCTTCAGCAGTCCATGCACTGGATATCTCAGCCTTCTTCATCTCTGAATTACACTAGTAAAAGCTCTTCCCCTTAAAATGAACCTGAGTAAATATGTTGGCCAACAGTCAGACCCACTGCCACATGTGAATTAAATGCAGAGCAGTCTGAGCAAGAGCAGCACTGATGTCAAAGCAGAACCACCCCTGAGCGAGCGGCTTTGAGGAGATCGGCTTAGAAAGTTTCCAGTAGAACACCATTCCAACAGAAAGTGCTGACTTGATGAAACCCAAAATATTCCACAGGAATGTGCTAATTCAATCAAAACTTTTGAAAGAGGACGGGCCGGCTTGCCAAGCCAGCCAACCAGTCTAGTGAGCTGACTGGCTCTCCCCAGCTCTCCAGGGTCACTGGCTTCCCCATCTGGCCAGGGGCCAGGCTGCTCTCCCTGCCCTCTGAGGGGCCCTCTAATAATACTAAAAATAATGGAGTCTTATAAAGTGTGTGGAGAAACAAACAAAATAATTTAAAAATGAAAACCAGAATTATTTCAGAACCAACTGCAGGGTTTCCTCAGAAGGAACTGGGTACGTTTGTTGCAAAGCACCTAAAGTCACAAGTCTCTCCTGTGACTCCTCAATTTTTCATTAAACATCTTCCAGTGAAAAAAGCTGTATCAATATTGCAACAACACAGAATAACCTATAATTATATCCAAAATCTAAACTTCAACCAGGCACCTGTAATCATCAGCAAGGAGTTTAAGGTAAGTTGCTTCCAAAGCACTGAGCAAATTCACATAAATGCCCATACCTGACCAAAACACAGGGCTTGCAGTGTGAGCAACACCTTTCACAGAGAAGTCCCTAAGTGGGCTCCCTGCTTGTCACCATGACAAATTTGAACAAGATGGTGCAAGGGGCCTCATTTTACACTCTTGAGTAGCTCAAAGGAATAGACATGGCTACACAATATTTTAGCAGTCTTTTTTTTTTTTTAAAAAAACCCTATCAACTAGCAAGTAACCCACTTTCTTCAAAAACTGGCTTTTGGCAACCTACGGCTAACCAGTGCATGGGACCTACTTTGGCTCCTCAGCAAGTAACAGTATTTGCTAATTGCTAGGAAAGGTTTTCAAAGACAATGTCACCGAACACCATGATGTTTTTTACACAATACCGTTCATTTAACCAGCTTTTGTATAAAAATGCCTATATATTGGTTCATGTGTGAACACCACAAGTAGTTTAAGAAATGTGGAACAAAGTTCCACAGAAAAAAAGAAAGAGCTCTTTTTAAATGCCTAATTGAGTCAGCAATGAGATCTCTGTTGCAGGCAAGTCACATGATTTTAAAAGAATAAGGCTAATAAAGTGTACTGATATATTTATATGAAAATCAGCACAACTTCGAGCATAGAACTGAGACAATTTTGCGACCACTCTTTCAGAAAACACATGTAAATCAGACATCTGCCCGAGTTTGCAGTTCACTGACCCTTTCAACTGCCAAATGCAATGCACAAAGGTAGTTCAGAAAGCAATTAGAGATTGGCTGGGAGGACTCATTAATTTATTTAAACTTCAAATCACAGCTAAGCAGTCTTGCAACATTTTTCTGGGGGAGACTGTATGCCTCAGACTCATATTTAAAAAGAAAGGTTTGTCTTCTCAGAATGACAAAATACATACGATTTTCTCCCTAGTGTTTCTTAGAAAGAACAACTGATATGTTCACAGTGCCATGAGGAAACATACCTAGAACAGAACTAGACAAAAGCATAGTTCAATCCAACTGCTCAATCTCTAAATATTTCTGAACCCACAAAGTCTAAGGCTCCCTTCAACTACTTGCAATACAAAACTCAGAGATAAAAAAAGGTGAGGAGAAAAAAAGGAAGAAAAGAAATTTTTCCTTCTAGTGGTAATAGGACTGAGAAGTATCAGTGATCAACACAAGCAAATGATGCCTGGTTGGCTCTATTATAGTATATATGGCATAAGGCCAAGATAACAATGAGAAAGTAAAGCATAAAGAAGTGCCTTCCATTTTAGAAGCAGGTATCAAAAGTTGACAGCAGCATCTTTTCTTCTCTCAAACAAAACTTGGGATGCCCTTGGCCTATGGCAAAAAGGCAGAGTCATCACTGATCTCCTGATGACAAACAGCAAAACAGGCAAAAAAAAATGTATGCATATTGACATTCATATGCAAGTCTGGGCCTGAAATCATGGCAGCAGTAAGTTACCAATCTGCTAGTTAATTTTCTTTCATTAGCCTCATTAAAGGGACCACGACTGTACCACAAAGTAACAACTGAGCACTGCACAACTCAGAAGCCATATCCTCAATTTCTTCATGCTGCAGTAATTTAAATAGCCAACCACAGGCTATAATTTAAGATTTAGTCCATCACTCCAGGAGCTAACCAACTGGAGCCACAAGGATCAATGCACACTTCTCTGAAGGGCTTATGAAAATAAGACCATACCTCTAAGTAACTCTCTCAAACCAGCCTACCTAATTTGATAATTTCCTTATTTCACACTTACATAAGCATTTCCTAGAATCAGTTTCTGAGGCTCACTGTGCAGCAGACAGACTCCCAAACCGAGAGAGGACATGCTGCTGCTAATTCATACTGCATTGCCCACAACCACTTCTGTCATGCTGCAGATTATCCAGAGTGGTTTCAGCTGCCACTCACAGGTTTTACTTCTGATTGTTTGTTGAACTGTGCAAAGGTAACAAGATGGCCCAAAGGAGCTCCAGCCAGCAGTGTGTAAGCTGAAACAATGCAAGAAGGAAAAAGCAGTCTGAATATGGCACCACTGTGATTCAAACATCATAAATGATACTGAGAGGCTACATCATGTAATTGCCATATCTTCGAACAAAAGTTAGCCAGCTGAATGCACTCATATGTACATGTAGGAAGCAGCAGGGGAAAAGGATTTCAGTCAGTCAAATTTGTGCACAGCCCATCAGATGGATCAGTGCCAGAGCTTGTTCTCTGCCAGTCTGCCTCCTCCTGCTCCACCCTAACTGATTCCAAGTGCATTTTCCTGACTGGGGTGACTAGCTTGCTTCTCTCCAACGTCCAACATTCAACATTCCTCAGTACACAACATCTTGGAAAATGCTCAGACCTGAATTTAAAAAGGAAAAATAAAGAGAAAAAAAGCCCTCTCTGTTAGATGAAGTCAAACTTCTCAAACATATGTATGGTAACACCAGGAAGAAAAAAGAAATATTTACTTTTCCCAAGTACTGTGCTTTCAAATGGATTTCACAACTCTAAGCATATGATTTTAAGTTATTTTTGCAATGAAGGGCTAGTAGTATTGGATAGCATTATGCTATCCAAAGAATAAGATGGGCCAAGCCATTCTTCAAGACTTGTTTTAGTAAAATGATCCAGTGTAGAATACCCCAACAGCAAGGTGCCTGGAGGGTCAAAGAGCCCATGACACTGCAGGTTATTTATGCAGTAAATAACTTATGTTGGAAGGGACCTGTGGTGGTCTTCTGGTCCAGCCCCTCACTCAAAACATGACGAAAACAGACTAAATTGCTCAAGGATGGAGGTTGCACAACCTCTTCAAGTGCCTTGACTGCCTCATTATGTGACATTTCTACTTAGCAGTATCAGATGTTTGCCTGAATCAGATTTTTCCCTGACATAACTTGTGAATACCAACTTTGAGCTTCTTGCTGTTCACCTCCAAAGAAAGTCCAGCTCCCTCTCTTCTCTACAATTTCTTTCTAACTGCATTCTGTTCTGACATTTTATGATTGGTGGGCAATAATCTCATTAAAGATGCACTGTAAGATTTTTTTGCCAAACCAGGCACTAAAATTTCAGTAAGATTTTCTAATTCCTGGTTTCCTCAAGCCCTTTGGTGTGTTTGCCATAGAACTGAGTGTCAGCCTAAGCCACAGTGATGGAAAGGTTTGATGTCAGTGGCAAAAGTCCTGTTTACCTTGCATTAAAGCTTGCCTAGAAGGAGAACTTAGCAGTAGGGGAAAAAAACAACACTACTACACGTGATTCATTTGATATTGGCTAATTTGATTAAAATAGCAAAAACATAACCAATCTTTATCAAGTATCACATATGGAATCAACTAAAGAAGTAGTTCTTTAACTCCTACCAGAAAGTGTAATTTTCTTGAATAATGTTCAAATGTCCAGCATGTCATCAACAATAAAGTCCTCAGGAGACTCAATCGACCCACCTCACTACTTCATGTCATTAGATGAAAGGATGTGTAAGCTACACATAACTCAACTTGACAATAAACACACACTGAGCAGTGGTCAAAAAATGGAATAAACACATTCAAATAAGACTAATTTTATATTTGCAGGACACAGGGCAAATTATAGTGGCATGCAGTATATAAAGACCAAGTTCTTAGGAATTAATTTGAAAAAATAAACTACAAGCAAAAATAATACATAATTTGAGTCTACCAAACTCATTACCAGAATGTCTTATTAAGTAAAGCGTTATTATCACATTGATGTTTAAAATCAATAAATAATTACCAGCTTTCTTATTTCTTACCATTGTAGGTTATCCTTGGTTTTGTCAAACACATTACAAGATGTAAATCCATTTCGTCAGAAGATACAAATTTTGAACATACAGGGCACTTGAATCCTACGGAAAATAAAAATATGTAAGTGTGAGCATATTCAACCATGTAGCAAATATATATATTCAAACCAAAAAGCTATTCTGCACACACAAAAAGAAAGAAAAAAGAAATCCTGGAGGCTTTTCAGTTTTGACCTAACATTTCTTACATAAATAAGATTTCAAAAGATCTCAAAATGGACTACTGTTTCTGGAAATCATTCTGCTGACAATTGCAAACATTTTCAGCGCCTCGGGAACACAAATTTTCTCAACAACTTAAGGACAGTTTAGGGCAGGAGCAAGAGGATCATATGACTACCAAAACAGAAATTACAAATGTACATAGGACATATCCATTAAAATTTGAACTTGGGCAGGCATCCTGAATTAACATGTTCATTTTTACCAGGAGTTGCACTAAAACTTTAACCAAGGATCTTGGTTTCACATCTTGTCATACAAGCTGCAGCATCTTTTATCAGTCTGGGGCACTGGAAAAATATTAACTCAGGGGTGTTGCCTCACCTACTGAATCACTAATACTTCCTGTAGCACTGAATTTGTTTGACTGCTCTCATCCTAGCCAAGCATGACCTTGTTTAGCTTTTGAGGTCACTGCTTCAGGCAACATGGGGTAAAGAATCATTAAGACAGTCTGGACTGTGATGCAACTGCATAACAGTCTATGACAAAAGTGCTTAATACCTTAATTTATGTCATTGCCAAAGACAGCAGTTTTCCAGTTAAAGGACAAGATCGGCTGGACAACTTTCATAGTCCACAGAAGAGCCTGATTGATTTTGATCTGCTGAATAATTAACATACAAGTGAAAGGCAAAAAACCACCAAGAGGGATCTCAATGCATAGTAGCTGTTAAGGAGTACACCTACAGGCAGATTGTCCAACAGGACAACGTGTGGCAAAAATACCCAATCTACATCCACTCTCAGCACAAAGGCACAGCTTGGATGCTGTGAAGAATGATGATGCAGGCCTGTATAAAAGGTCACTGCACCTTCCACCAGCATGCCCATCTGGGCCTGTTGTGACATGTTTTACTTTGTTGCCTCTTGCTTTTGTACTTCTAACCTTGGGAGTCCACAATAAACCGAGTCAGTCAAGGATGACAAACAACTTGATGCTGCACTTTCAAATAACTGATGCCTGAGAATTTTCATCTTTACTGTTAATTATTAAAATAACTGATGCCTGAGAATTTTCATCTTTACTGTTAATTATTACCCAGATGTAGATCAAGCAACTAACTTCAAGCATTAACACTCCATACAGGTACTGCACTTCCTTTTATCAAGAAAATTATTTATGTCTTATGGGCGGCTCATAGGAAGCAAGTGAAAGAGGACAGCTAGTAACAACCGTAAGGAACTCAGGGCTGCAGCTGAACATGTGCTGGAAACCACTTCCTGAGATAAAGTACAGTTCTGCTTCTTCCAATTTGAGTCATATCTATTTCTTCTTTGTGTCAATCTTACACTTCAGTTTAAATACTGCTCTTCTTGCCTTAATTTTATTCCTTCTCCCCCAACCCGTATTTTACAAACAACAGATCAATAAGCATAGAACAGCCAAACATGTCTTTTGGAAAAAACTAGTTGAAAACATTAATTTACTTGTTGAAAGCTTTATCATTGACCTTTCACCCACTACGTAGCCTCCTTCACGCAGGCTACACCTCAACATGACTAAAATAGAAATTAGTATCTCAGTCCTCCAAACACCTAAACCCACCCATTAGTGTTCTGTTACCAGCTTCTTCAAAAACTGACCCAGGGTAAACTTTCTCTCAGTTTTTATCACCCTACTGCTGCTGATTACTAGATTTTGACTAGACTTAAGACCCATGCATTATATGCTTCTATAAGGCAAAATTGACAACATAGCTTGATGTGAAAAAGCCTCTAGCTTCCTTATATGCTTCAGACCGAGTCCTCCTGTCACAGAAGGGAGTGTTTGCACTACAGCAAGTTAACTTTTATGTTCATGGCTAGTTAAGCATTGAGACAGTCATTAACAAGTTCCCTCTGCTTTCAGGACAGAATTCTTCTAGCTTATTTCCTAGAGTCATGAGCACATGTAATTGGGAGTGACAGAGGGCAGGGACAACCCGCAACGGGTCCTTAAAAACATTACTAAAGTTAACAGTGCTAAGAAAATACGTATCCCAGGAATTCTTGGACGAAATATTTTAATCCAAATTAAATATTGGGGAGAGCTTGAGTGAATAATAATGATAACTTAATAATAATACTGCTTTTACTTAAAACCATGCTTGAAGATAGACAGCTGTGAAAAATCTTTCAAGTTATCCACCTAGAGTACTCAGATGAATATGCTTTTACTAACATGCACTTGCCCTTAAACCTAGTAAATAATCTTTGTTCTAGCAATACAGTAAGTATTTTAACAGAACATTTTGTTGTGGCTTGTCCTGTGTCATGGGATGTGCAGGTAATGGTTAAACAACTACAAACATCCTCCTGACACAGCAAGTCTAGAATACCTGACTGCTGTACCTGTACTCAGTGTGCAGAACTGAACAACCCAAAGAACAGAGGACATCACTTAACGAAGCTTTAAGGAGCAACTTAGTTGACAGAAGTAAAAGGTGTATTTGTGGAAAATACGTTTTTCCAGTAACCACAATCAGCTGTATGCCAGAGATCAGCATAATAGCAAAAAAGGTGCCTTGGGCTCACAACACTTGCTGAAACATTCTTTAAATACAAGAGAAATCTGATTTCTCATTCCTTCACAATGTTCCGCTGCAATCCAGATCCTGCATTTAGCCATCTTCCCCAAGAGATGCATAGTGTAAGTTGTGTGTGAAGGAAATTATCATTTCCAACTCCTTTTAGTAACCCCAAAGAACAATTATTTTGACTATAGACAAAATATTTGCTTTATTCAGACTGTATTTGAAATATATAAATAAGCAAACAATCTACACTGTCCACAAGCCAGTTGAAGATCATTTAAAAAGCTCATCTTTTCCTACCTTTCCTCAAATCAGAAGGCAATAGTTTCATGACCCAGTTTACAATTAAGTACTGGGTAAGAACAAAGACTCTATTGTACCCCTGCCCAGCAGGCTAACAACATTTATAGCCTATGTTTGTTTTTACCATCTTCTCAAGGAACAATTCCAATAACTTCAGAAAGTTTCACATGACTTTAACGATCAGCAACGGGTCAGAAATAACTTGCTCTCTACATGACTTGTTTTACTGAGTTTTGTAGATAATTCACAGACATTTGGAAAAAAATGTGGAACGTTATCAGATGAGGTAGCATCACATGAATTGTGAAATCTATGAAACTCAAACAACTACTTTCTCACTCTCTTTACAAGGAGAGCACAACAGATAATACAAAATTCTAGGTAAAAATCCAGGTCTTAGGAAGATGTTGATTTCACAGCATCCTTTATTTTTGTCCCAGATTGCAACTATCACTTTTGTATTAGTGTTGTCACATCACCGCAAAGTTGTCCTTCCTTCTCCCATAGCAGAGAACTCAGCCTGTGACACCCTTAAATCAGCTGAAGGACTACCTCTCACCCCATTCCCAACACACAGTAGTACAGCACTGAAGAACTGAGCATCAAAAACTCAGCAAGCACACACCTCTAGCTAACTTTTACAACTGCAACCTTAGGAGGGCAGGGAGACGAATTCTTACACACTCCCACCATCTAGTTTCACAAGCCTGACTACAATGCTGAAAGTAACACATTACTTAAAATAAAACCAAAATTCTGGGAAAAAAATTACAATTACAAGAAATGGAAACAGAACAGAAAGTTGCAGTATAGCTACTAGAAAATGCCAAGATGACACAGAAAACCTGAAATAACTAAACCTGATAAAGTATCAGGACTTATATCAGAGGTGAATTCCGTCTCTCATTCTCTCTTGAATGTATCACTTTCCTCAAGCTCTACCATCTTCGGCAAATGAACCTCCAGTCAGCCAAGAAATCCCATCTTCTCTCACATCCATCTACCAAACTCATAATTTTCATCTCTGGCAGATTTGGGAACTACCCACAGAGACAAGGTTGATGGGTGGCCACTTATGCTACCGGCACCAATTTCAACCTCTTAGTGATACCTTACTGTGTTTGCCTTGCTTTGCAAACATCAGACTGCTCAACTTGCACTTCAGTGCACAGCAGAGCAAACATTAAGCATCCAATGAAAAACGAACTCCTGGATTGCTAAGATTTTTACAAAATCATTATTCTAGAATATCTACTTTGTAGTGCAAAAAAAAAAAAAAAAAAATTGCACATAAAGAAGCATGTTAGACTTGCACAGAAGAGTGGATGATCCTTTCTGTCAATATTAAACAGTTGTAGCAAGAAGTAAGCGCAAACAAAACCTGCACCAACACAAAAGATTGAATCAGCCTGATCAGAGTAACTTTTCAGCAGAAAACATCAACTGGAACACTGCCAAAGCTAAACTAAAAGTAGAATGGGAGCAGCTGCTCTCTTAAAGTATGCAGCAAATTACTATTTTAAGTCTGTGTCCTTGTATTTTCAAATAAGATGGATAAATCCACCTTGTTCTGCATTTAAAGAAGTCGTAAGAGAAATCCTTGCATCCACACACTTTTTCTAAGGTGTATTTGAAAATAAGAAGCCTGACAAACGTTACTTACATATTCACAAAAGGTGCTGTGGTACTTAGAAAAAGAAGCACAGACAATCTGGAAACACAGCATCCAGTAAATTTGATTGTATGAGGGTGGTATGTAAAATGACTATCACACAAAAAAAACCTGCAAAATGATGCTAAAAAGGAAATAATACAACACAAAAAAAGACATGGAAAACAGTAACTCTGCTCGGTATAAAACACACGTAGACACTGGGAAGCGTGCATTCTTTATCTTTTTCCCCTAGTCTGAAAAAAAACCAAACCCAGGTTACTCTAATCTTTCCTCACAGGCCCTGATGCCTAAACCTCTTACTGCTTTTGTTGTCCTCTGGCCTCTCTCCAACCTTACCATGGTGCATTGCCAACAACTGGGCAGAGCTTTCAGGCTAAGACGTCACAAGTCCTAAGCAGAAATTTATATTTACCTGTTACAGTGTTCCATTACACTAGGTGTTAGTATATATAGAACTATCTATACACAGCAATATCTCTTTTATGGGTATATATATATATAGGCAGGTACATTTTAAACAAACAACAGGTTGGCTCATTCCTCTCATGTCTCACAACAATCCCTAAAACTTCAGCAGAACTGTTGCTAGCCAAGTCCATTTTTAGTGTTATAGTCTGCTCACATTCATTAACTCTTATCTGTCTTTTTATAATCCTTTAACTTGTTTAAAAAATTATGAATGCAAATTTTGCCCTCCATAGTGCTTATAAGTTTAACATTTTACTTAGTTTTTTCAAGTGCCTAGCCTTCAAAAAAGAAGTTGACTGAAAATTGACCCAAAGCAGACCACTGTGATATTTGATTTGAACTGCTTTCCTAAAGAAGCTGTAGGATTTTTTCCCGGCTACTTCAGCATCCATCTACTTTTTCACCTAGACCAAATTCTCCAAGTTGGCTTATAAGAATATACATCAAAACAGCATGAATATTTTAAAGTCAAAGCGTAATGCCTCTGTTTCTTCCACGTCTTCCTTTTCTGTTCAACTGTGCAGAAGACTATGAAGTGAAATTTTAAGAAAGCAGAAAAAGAAATGGAAATAATTTAGTTTCTCACTGAAGTAACAGTCCTGGTCAAGATGAAATTCTATTTTTCCCTTCCTCTGTAAACTAATTTGTAAAACTTGAAGAAATTGGAAAAAAAAAAAAAAAAAAAAAAAAAAAAAAAAAAAAAAGCTGTCCAGTAAAGACCACATGGTCTATCAGAATTATATGGTCACAGAATTCTCTCTTCTCCTCAGACAGCTGAAATGGAAAAAAGGAATGAGTAATTCTGTAAGCACAAACCCATGAAGCTTTGTACATGAAACATATTGCTTTAACACAGCTAACATCTTGCCTGGCAAGTTTACCCTAACCATCAAAGAGAATATGAAAATTATTTCACGCTAAATTCAAGAACAAAGAATATTTTTAAAAATCTTTAAGTTAGAAAGTAAAGGAAAAAAGAGCATTACCAATTCCTAGGGAACCTTCTAGAGGAAAATTTCTAGCTGCTGTAGCTGGCAATACAAATGGCTACTCAGAGAAAGTTTGCCATTTTATGAATATTAGTTTTTTGTTAAGGAAGAAAATGTCTCAGTGAAAAATAACATCTAGCTCTCTACCTTGCATCCTTCCCTATGTTGTCAATTGTCTAAGCCAGGAGAACACAGCATCACCTGGAAAGACTTCTGGACATGAAAAGAAAGAAATACTCCCCTCACTTTGGGAGAGAACATGAAATCAAACAGAAATAAAGAACACAATACAAACATTCTAAGCTCTGTCCTTTCAAAAAAACTGAGACACAGTAAGAACAAATAAGCACTTACTGGTTTCAGGTTCATAATCTAGTATGGTTTTCTTCCCCACTTTTGTGCCATAACAGTGAAGTAATCAAACCTGCAAATTCCTTGAGGGAAACAAGAGAGTTTCTCTTCTATTTCCTGATTTAAATGTCCCACAGAACTCAGTGGGATATATAAAGTGGGAGATAAAAAAACCCCTGAACTATTTTAGTTAAGGAGTCCACAGAATAATTAGAAAATATATGTTTGGATAATACTTTATCTCCTAAGCAAAAAGTTATGAAATACAGAATCTTATTACATAACTTCTTCAGCTCCCTTCATCTTGGTAAGTGGGAAAGTTAGATCTTCTGTAGCGATCACTGAAAAATAACACAGCACAGAACAAAGACAAGAAATTGAACAAGACATTTTCTGACTCATACGCAAAGCCTTTATCAACTTCACAACTTCAGGTGTCTAATATCAATGTAAACGTATCATGTGATGATGATTGTAATTGACAGCTGCACAGTTTTTAGAAACTGAATGAACACAACCACTAAGAGAAAGAAAAAAAGCCCAATTTTATATCTCTTGCAAACCAGAAGATGAAATTACAGGCAGGAAAAACCTGTGGAAAGATTGATATTAACTTTAAATTGAAAAATGAGAACGGTTGTTATTAGAGGAACAGCCTTTTAAGAGTGACATTTCAGATCAATGCAAGCACCCAACAAAGGAAGAAGGAAAGACCTTTTTAGCTCTGCCTTCTGCGAGTCAGTGTTACTCCCCATCCATAGGGATCTGTAGTGAGATCTAAGGTAAATGAGAGATTGCTCAAGTCTCTGTCATCCAAAGTCCTAGAGCACCTGCACTTTCAAATTGACAAGCACATAAACAAGAACAGTTTTTCAAGTGATTGTAAGCCATTAATTCACTCTTTAACTTACTACCTCATTAGCTGCATTTCAGACACATCATACCCTTCCCATCACAGTTCCATACCACAAGTTTCTCAATGGATTTGAAGTACCTGAAGACTGACAAGCGTGAATATAAACTTTGGTTGGGAGCAAGTCTCGGTTTTCATATAAAAAAGGCTCCACCCACACCCTAAACCCAGAAGATTTTAGCTTTTGGCTTATGATGCTTAAGAAGCACATTTTCAACTAGCAACCAAAAACTCCACTTTGCCCAGAAGACTATCTTTCACTTCTGTTGTATTTTCCCAAGGGAGGGGAACAGGAGAGAGAACCCAAGGAAACACATTTCTCTTGTTCATGCAGGTGTGATAACTCCTTCCAAAATCTGACCCAAGGACAAGAAAGGAAAGACCCTTTTCTTCTCTCTAATGTTTCTCCATCATCAGATCTTCAGCAAGCAGAGGCAAGTCCCCCTCTAGCCTGACCAGCAGGGCCACATAAGGAGTATAGGAAGAAACTAACCCTATCACCATTTCAGAGGCTCCTGTACACAAGTGGGGCCACTTGCCACTTGGGTGAAGCCTTGTGGAGCTGAGCTGTTGTCTGAATATGAAGTTCAGCCAGGGTGGACACATTCTTGAGCCCAACTGACTACCTTCTTCAGAAAGCAACTAGCCAGAAAGCACAGTCAATGGTTCAGAGCACAACCGTATTTTATTTACACTCGGCAGGCAAGATCAACCTGTCTAACTAGCTCAGTTATGATGACAAATAACTCACTGCAGGCCAGCTTGGAAGTCTGAAGACTTTAAAGCAAATGAAATGCCTGAAAACTCTTACTTCAGAAATACCCCATATTCCCATTGCTTTTTTCTTCTTAACACATCTACCACAGTTCAAAGAGGAAGAATTCTCTCCCATTCCCAGTCTCTCCTGAACGTATACATTTGGTTTTTTCTTTCTTCTTGAATTTTGCTACTCCCTCAATTTTCTCTTATTGCCTGGAGCAACATTTTTTTCAAACACCCAAAAAGGTCTTTCCACTCAGCGTTTCACAATACAAGTGGAGGAAGACAGACAGGACAACTGTGTTCTGTTGTCAGAAGAAGGCACGTTTTGAGTGACTGAGTAATTTGGCAAGACAACTACGAATTTATAAATGCAGGGAACCAGTTTGTCTACACTCCCCTGCCCTACTTCACACTGTCAATAAAGACACTACTTTCAAAAACATACCAGCGTTAAAGAAAATTTTCCATTAGAAATCATTGAAAAGAGAGTGTAGAAGAGCTGCTCCAAGATCAGAAGAATCAAATCCTACTTTTTCAAAATGCACAGGCGTAAATATCTTGAAAACTTGTACTGCATAGCACAACAAATCTGATCAAAATTACATGAAGCACGATAACAAGAGAGGAGAGGGTGACTATACCATGCTGAGAATATATTTAATGATAGCTAAAAGGGAAGAGGTATGATGTGAAAATGGCTGAATAATGGTTCACAAGGATGACTAAACTGAACACGTGAAACAGAGTATCTTGTTGGATGCAGAGAAGTCCTCTGAGCAAACTGGCCAAAATGCATACGAGGTCTTACGAAAAAAAGAAATGGGGGAGACAAAGTAAACACTGCACTTGAAACGCAGCAGACAGGAACAAAGGAGCAAGCCCCAGGAGAAGGCAGCATCTTAGAAGACAGCACAGATAATGATGCTGCTTGAAAGCATGCAGAAGACAAAGTCTCTTGGAGAATCTGAGAACTATTACTCTACTACACAAACAAGGCAATAATGGAGACCTGAGAAAGCACAGCATTTACAGACAATTAGTCTGTTTTCTACAAAGTTTTTACCAAAGTAATTGAGGGGAAAAAAAAAAAAAAAAAAAAAAAAAGAGGTCCTCAGGAAGGCAAAACTTTGCAGTCTGATTTAGTAGAAATACTTACCAATAACCTACTTGTTCCTGCAGAAATAGAGGTAGCAGTGACAAAAAAAAAAAGGGGAAAACCAATCAATGACAAAAAATTGAGAGTACAAAATAAAAAGATTACATCTGGGAAGAATATATGTAAGTAAAATGTTAAATTATTATGTGGGATGTTCCCACGAGTTTATATATTAACTCTAAATAGAATAGTGATTCATTTTTTGACAGCAACATTAAATTATATACCAAAAGTACTTATTATTACATTTACTACTCAGTATAATAGGAAAATTTTACCTATTACAGTTCCAAGAAAGCCAAGAACAAAGGTCTCAAAGCATACTTGTTTTCTTGTACTTTTCATCTATTTTTCAACACACATACAATAATTTTTATTACTTAAGCACAACAGCAGATTTTCCTGTATTATTATACTCTGTATTTTCCCCCTTTATCCCTCCAAAGGAGCAGTCCTCCATAGATTACATCATTCATCAATTCATCAGGGAAATATCTAACCAATGCACTCATTAACTTTCATTCACTTGAAACTGGTGAGACTTGACTAAATAGGGCTGGTTGGGTGGTTATTTGAATTTGTTGGGGGGAGGTTGTTTGGGGGGTTTTGGGGATGGTTTTTTGTGGTGTTTGTTCATTTGACTTGATTTTTTTTTCCAAAGTAGGAGTATAGCCTATGAATAAGAGCAGAACTTATCAGAAAAGTCTGGCTTAAAAATACCATCAATTGTCAGAACAAAGGAATTTTCTTTAAGGATTAACTTTTTAAATAAAAGTGCTGACATTCTCTGCTTATCATAAAGCAGCCTTTTGTTTTTAAATAGAAAATTCAGCTAAGAGAAGTTCACTCTACATTAACCCACATACTCTTCCAACTTGGGGGATATTTACCTTAACGTACAGGCTACTGGCCAAACTAGGGTGCTGGATCACAAGAAGCCAGTCATTTAAGATAATTAAAGAGAATATTACAAAATATAGACATCCAAGGGTTGGTTACAAAACACGTAAATTTCAAAAGTGTACACTGGAACGAGACTATTAAATTCCTCAGTATTAACATAATTCAAGTGTTTAACATGAATAGCATATAAATTTTGGGAAAATGTGTTTTGGGAAAATGTCTTGCTGAAGTTTCAAAACCACACATCTATGTAATGCAACCACTACTTTTGCTAAAGTTCCTATGTCTAAGACAGAACCTCTTAAGAGTATTTGTATTGGGAATGTACCATTGTGAAGAAAGCATCCAAAATGCCTAATAAGAGGAACAGTAAAGAAGCTGCATAATTAGTTCAGAAAAAGACAGAACTGAAGCCAAAAATATATAACCCTCAACTATTTATTGTCAGTAAAAAGTGAAGAAAAGCTATTGAGTTATATACTTTAAACATATAAATAAGAGATTTGTCTATTGTCTTTCACCTCTATTAAGAGAGTACACAGCACCCATAACATATTCTGCAAAATCTTTAAGAACATCCATAAATCCCAAACCAACCACACTTTCAAACAATATGCTACACCACTGCTACCACAGCAACTAAGGCAGAAATGTAATTCTTGTTTTTTCATGGCTAAGACATGAAAACATTTGAACATCTGAATGTTGAACCATTTAAACAAACTGTTCTTATTTTCTATATCACTCATATTTTAAATATCCCTTGTAAAGAATGCTACTGAGCACTTCCTTTTTTTTTTTTTTTTTGCTGTTTACAACTGCTGCATTGGTCTATCAGTCAAACTGTTGAGAAATTTGATTAGTTACCCCTTATAAATATGTGTGTAGAAGAGAAATATCTTGTTTACATTAACCAGATCATACTAATAAGATGCACATATGCATGCATACACACAGAGCATAGACTCTAAATAAGTCTTAACAGGGGTCTGCAGTTGGAAAATATAGATTGAATGATAGTTTGACTTTTCATCAGTTTGAAAAAACGCCATGGTAACTCGAATATTTTACTTATCTAATTTCACCTTTCATGTAGGGTGTTACGTGCTTTCATTGCTTTACTCATCCATAAGGCTACTGAAGGTAAGAGAACCTACACCTCCTTAAGAGGTATGGCTTTTTCTTCACTGTTCAAAGAAAATCAGAGACCTGTCCTTTGATACATATAAGCAACACAAGTTAAAAAAAAGTAAGGAGACACTGTCTTGAGTTTGAAAACTGAGATAGTGTGAAACTGCAACATGCTAATGAATTATACTTTAATACGAAAAGTTGTTGAGGTTTGTGTTTTTTGGTTTTTTGGTTTTTTCTTTTTTTTCACAAGAGACTAAGGAGAAATCATACTTGGTATTCCTGTTTCGGGAGTGTCCTTTTTAGATCAGAATCACAGCATGCAAAGTGGTAAAAACATGCTTGTTCACAAATATGTAATAGTCCCTCCTCCAAAGAGCTTACACTCCAAAATAGACAAGAACAAGCAATGGTTACAATGGGAGCAATGTCTCCATTATAAACTTGAGAAAGGCAGTAAGAAACTAGCCCTACCTTACACAGACAGTGAAATAAGGCTCCTAAATCTCCAGCTTTTACCGTATACGAAAATGCCTATTTGCCCACAATGACACTGAGACAAGGATCATAGGAAAAGTAAATCAGTGACATAAATTTGCTCTGCCTTTCTATGTAGCACTGCCTTCTTAACCAGCACCTTACCTAATGAGTTAGCAAGGCTCTAACACAGGCCCCTAAATCCAATGACTGTGTAAACACAAATAATACAAATCTCATTGAAAAAAAATTTATGTTTTGGAAGAATTAAAAAGCTCTTTAGAACAGTTCTTGATGGCAGCATAAAAAAATGCCAGAGTTTGAGCCTGCACTCCTCCCAGCTTAGTTACATGTCCATCCCTTCACCTTCCTTACCTGCTGTATTAGCCAGTTTGGAGACTGACAAGATCAAAACAGGAGCTATAGGTCAAAGACCAATAAGGTGCATCCAAATAAACTATTCCATTACATAAAAAACTCCAAACAGTTAAAAAAACCCATGCTAAAAAACTGTGGACTTGCAGAACAAGAGACAAGCTTATGAAAATGTGCCCCAAATGTGTACTGTATACATACTTTACCAGCAAACAACTTACTTACAGAAAACAATCTTCCATAATACATTTTAAATAACCCAACACCTGGGATTTAATTCTCTTCAGAGAGGCACTCATAAATTATGTTTAATGTCTCTCATACATTAGACATCTAAAGCTCTGAGATAGACTACTTAGGATAACTACTGCCACCCCAATATCAAAATAATTAGAGACACAGATTTATATCTGTTTTCCCATAGTAGCCTTTCATTCTAGGTTGAAATTCGTAACTTTTCAAAATAGTCTGTGAAGGAAACAATAGTTCTCAAAAGGCATTTTTACTTAAGCAAACCATTGCCCAAGATATCACACTGCTAAGTGTTCAGGCAATGAATTGTCACATTGTTAATTCTAACAATGAACACAATTTATAGGCATTTTTCTTTTTCAAATTAAATCTTCTCCTTTTTCTAAGAGGAGCATTAGTACCTCAAAAATACTTCTGTTTCAGTAGATAGGAGATGTACTTTCAATGTCTTATGAAATAAAAATCCCCATGATGGTCTTGAAGAAAAAGACTCTCACACTTAAACTGTTACCAGTTTTCTAAAAGGCTTTCTTATTCTGGAATTTAGGAAAGGTCAAAGGAACTGCTTCCCACATGGACACAAGTTTAAATCCACTCCTTTCATTGTGGAAGAAGCCCTCAGAAGGCAAATAAGTCCACTGCACAAACGTGAGTGTACGAGCAACTGTGATAAATTTCACAGTACAGCCATACATACAATAGTGAGATTAAGCCAGGTGTAAGTCATGAGCTTCGGTGAAAAGACAGACTTGTTCCATTTCTTCCATAACAAATTCTATTTGTATTTAAGACTTCTGAGAAATATGTCATAGGCACATAAAGGACAGCCTCTGCCTCCAGGTTTTGTGGGTTATCAAGTAACTTTTTTTTAAAATTAATTGCCTTTAACTACCATTTTTGGGAACACTTAATAAAAGCTCCTAAGGGAAGCCTGGCATTCCTGCCAGTCACCACTAAAGCATACTCTTCTCTCTAGAGGAGGCCGTGCCATACCTGTCCTTTACAAATCAAATCAGAGATCAGTAAACCAAGAGATGTGCCATTAAGAGAAACCTATTTTTACTGGGTTTTTCCCTTGAAATGAAGCAATACTCAGTAAAATTCCTAGCTTTGAACAGTGGAAATGCCATTTAAACCACTTAAACTTATGTCTCTTCTTTCCAGAAACTGTGCAGACATTGTACCATTTGTTCTATTAATCCTGTAACCTACAACAGCAGTTTTTGGTCTGGAAGATATCTATGCAGGGCAGCAGACACGGTACAGAAAACTAACATCTCTCTAATTCTTCAGGGAGTTCCTCCAGCTCCAGGTTGCAATATGAACAAATAGTGAACTTCTTCTGTGAATACAAGACTTCAGCCTGGTACACTCTCTGTTAGCTACTTTGCCCAGAACATGGTGGCACGGACTGAAATTCTGCTCTTTGTTTAAAACTGGTGCTTAGCTAAAAGTGCATCAGAATTGTCCAGAAGCTGGCCTAAGAGGAAAAAATAGATGCAGTTGGAAGGATTATGTCAAAAATATAGGAATAGAATTACTTTATACATAAGAATACATTTTTGGGTAGAAGTCAAAAACAAGAAAATTGCCCTTCTTCACTACTGCATAAATAAGACAATTTTTTTTTTTACATCAGAGATATTCAAAACAACATTGCAAATTAAACTCTTAATTAAGGAAAGATGTTCACAGCACTTAACATCTATACAATAACTTCCAGAAGAAAAATAAAAACTCATTTACCAGGTCTTTACCTGCAATAAAATTCATATGGGGTTGCACTAAATCTCAATATGGACTGATCTTGTTACTCTGGAGCCATACAGGCACAGTTGCAAGGGGTATCTAGGCTCAGAAAAACAAAAACCAATGCATGTCAATTCACCGTGTTACTAACCAGAACACCGGTGGGACTGTAATTCCTGCAGCACCTTATTGCTGTTCTTGGTCTGGCCTGGCCTGGTTTGTCACGAAGCTGAGGGCAGTGCTACCCACAAAATAAAACAGCAAGCCTACTGGAATCAGTTCCAAATACTGAAAGAATAATAGTATTCTAAGCCATTAGTATTCTGGCAAGACACACATCCACAAAGCGGAGTCTTTAAAACCAATTCAGACAAAAATTCTGATTGCAAAAGTATTAATATGGACAGCTGCCTTATTTTTAATAGGCAAATGGCTTGTCCACAAGCAATTCACAAAAGATACAGGAACATCTAAAGTGCCAGTTATGACAACTCGTGTTATCAATTCCTATTCCCTCAGGGACAGTTTTACGGAAAGAAGCAAAAATAATCAAGGAAAGAAAAACCCTTATAAAACTACTAACTTTTGTCTTGCACAGGCTAATCTCTTAAAGTAGGTTTTAAATTTATTTAATGTAAATGTACATGGTGGGTTCCATCCCCAACCAAGCAAATATAAATTGCATTTCATTTACTGTCCAATCACTGTATATTTCTGTTAACTATTCAGGGAAAGAACTGTTCTTATACCAAACCTAAGAAAGCGGAATAAAAGGGAAATAACTTCCAGAATGCGACTTCCATAAAAACCGAGGACTTACAAATAAAATCATGTTCTATATCATCTCGAAAACGAAGCAGGATTAAGAGGAGGGGGGAAAAAAAGCAATAAATAATAACTGAAAAGTAGAACGTAGCCCTGGAAATCACCCAACAACTTGCCACAGTTCCCAGATATACGGCAAGGGTCCAATCTAAACAAAGGAAAGTTAGCCATAACTTAGGGACAAGTGATTTGGAAACACATATTTTCCAAGACACTAAGGAAACTCCAGCATTAAACAAAATTAATATTAGATTTCCATTTTTTATTTAGAACATACACTCCGACAACTGAAATAGCAAAGCCAGTTTATTTTCTTTTCTTCCTGAAATTCACCTTATCTCTTCCAGTAGGGAGTACAAGAAATGCATGTGCATTCCTTTTTTATTTGTTTAGTAGCAAACTGAATAAAGCTGCCAATGTTCTTATAGAATCTGGTGTAATGATATAGTAGTATACCAAAAGGTCTTCAGGATAAAAAGTAATTCACATTCACTTAAGATTTCCACCCCTAAGGCAAATCCTGCAAGACATTGCTAAAAAGATGACAACAAGTAGGGAAAAAAGCACGTACTGTCTTAAATAAACTGCACTTAACTATATATAAAAAATATTCAAACCACATAGCTCTCTGCAGCAGGGTCGTAAAAAGAAAGAAAAAAGGTCACTAAAGTATTTACAAAACTTGTTTTCACACAGGAAGCAAAGTATTACCATGTTTTCCATCTTGGCTTTGAAAGCCATTAAGTGAAATTAATTATTCACATTTTGTTCTTTTTCTTCCAAACACAAGACAGATGTTGTCTTGTTACCTCAGGATTACTGGATGCAAAACTATCCCTTTTCAAAAGTAAATATTTCAGAATACCACCTTGTAGATTTTATCCTCTTGACAAGAAAAACTATTATTTCTAAAGGTCAATCTTTTAGTGAACCTCCTACTGCTCAAGGCATCTAATACTAACTCAAAACATATTGGAGGTTTCTCCAGGCTTTTCAACATTTAAGGTCAAATACTTTAATTCTCTCTTTTTAAAACACTGGTGTCACAGAGCACCAAACAGTTGAGAACAGCAAGGATCTGTGTAATTTGCTTTTTCTTTCCTACTTCCACATACTGTGAGGAACCAAGCAGAGAAGTCCAGTTGAAACCACAAGCCTCACAAAACTTTCAGCAGAAAATGAGAACTAGCTCCAGAAAGTCCTTAAACCATGTGAAAAACAAACAACAGAGATGAAACTAAGAACAAGGAAGCTGATGGTTTAGCAATGTTTTGGAAAGCTGTGACATGATAAAAGATAAAAGCGAACAAGTAGGTAAAAATTTCTGATTTTAAAAAAAAAAAAAAAAAAAAAAAAGAGACAGTAACTGCAGGCCTGTGAGTCAAACTTGGAAAGAACAAAGAGCCTTCCAGGGAAGTGCACCTGGTCTACCCTCAAGGCTGCCAAAGCTGCTTTCCGCACCACAGGGCACTGGGGCAAACGAGAGTCTGTCACGAACTCTCGGTCCTTCCAGCAGGACAGAAGAGCCCACCGGGGCGCACGGACAGCTGCCGTGCCGTGCCGTGCCTCCCCGGGGCTGCCGGAGCTCGCCCGGGGCACCTGGCGGGGAGCGGCCGCCGGACCCGGCTCCGCCTGAGCTGTCCAGGCGCGGGTGCTGAACAGGTTCTGCCGGGCACGGACCCGCCTGCGCCGCTGGCTCCTCCTCTCCTCGCCTTCCACAGAGCGGCTCTTCACAACACACAAGTCATCCTTCATTACCGGTCTTTTCTTAATCCTGTTATTAAGTGCAGTTAGCCAAATACCACAAGAATGACACCCACATATTAATACACGAGGTCTGTCTTCTACAGCCATGCCAGGATCAAGCCCTTTAAGGTTCTACTCTCGGCCTCGGGCTGATACACGGCTTAAAGACACAAAGATAAAAAATTCAGTTTGTGTACCAGGATGATGAGGTATATGCAAGTGTAATAAAAATCCTGAAATTTTCCTCAATTTATACAGCACAAGTGCCAATTTGTATAAACAGTCACAGTGGTACTTTCGTCTGTGTTATGGAAACGGTTTTTTTTTACGGCCCAAACAGCTGCTTTTAGTTTTAAAGAATAATTGCTGTTGGCTTTCTTGTTTATACAAGAAGCAGCAGCTTCAAGTTTACTAGCTAACATAAACAGTAACACTAGATAACTTTATACACAAGCCTTTTCAATGGATTCTCTTATCAATCTATCCTCCTGGATCTCACTAGGTAGACAGAAACAAACAACCTACGTTTTTAAAGACAGCTGCTTTATTGTTAAATGTTGTCTTCTTCACTACCACCCTGGTCCTTTTTTGTCAGACACATCTAGCAAATTAGAGCTTTCTACAAGCCTAATTCAAAGTAAGAGGCTATAAAAATTGAGAGGTACTGAGTGCAAAAAAGTCCTTTCAGTTACATTTCAAGGCTATATATGCATCATTGAAATTGTAGCTAATAGCTAGCAAGACTCAAGTACAATTAGAAAAGAAAAAAGAGCCTTCATGATTATAATAAGAACTAACTGTTAAAAAATGCATTAATTGCAAATTTCTGCATTCAAAATAGGAAAACAGTTGCAAAACAGTAAGAGTAATTTGCTTATTAGGAATTTTTCCAATGGTAAAATTAGTTGTCAAAATAAAATACCAGAGAAATTAGATGATTTTCCACTAAGAAATTAAGAAAGAATAAACATCATCTGCACAGAATGGGCTAAACCCAGCTGATTCCATATTCCAGTGCTGGTAGGAACCTCAAGGTCTCTTCACATGCTATGAACATCAGACAGACTTTTGCCCATACATCACTCACTAGAATTAAATCTGTCCTTACAAGCTCTTTTGCATAAAGTTTTTGGAGAGAAGTCATTGTATGCATAATAACCTAATATGATCTTTTTTTTTTTGATGATTAATTATTTTCCAAAACAGTCTGTGAGAAAGGAAAAAGCAATGTTTAAGTATTGCTTGCAACAACAACTGACTGAAATAGCTAGCAAAGTGTCTTTCCCCTATATTTACCTCTCTGTCTACAAGTGCATGTGGTGATATTTGCAATCTTCAGTTGGAGGGTTCAATTCCCATAGTATTCACTGACTTCCAGGGTTAGGAAAGCACCATTAAAATTTGCTTACAATTTATGAATTTCTGCAGAGGGCTACAAATCTAACAATTTAAGAGCATGAATACTGACACTGCAGAAAGAGCTCCTTCCCCTTCTGCAGAGGAAGAAATCCTTGTCAGTTACAGATGACAATTCCTGACAAATGGGATTATGCCCTTCAAGGTAGATTTGTGAGCAAACAAAAAGTTCTGCACGAGCAAGACTCACTTACCGGAGTAAAAATGTCCTCATAGTGTTTTAGCTGTACCAAGAGCTTAAAAACATTGTACCTAGTACATTTATCATCATTGCCTGAAGGAACATAGAGCTTAGTATGTTAGACAGAAACTACAGGAGGGAAAATAAAAGAAAAATAAAGTCCTATCTTGAGGCTTTTCTTCCTTTCCTAGTTCTATCTGAAATTTCACATGTCTGAAATCAAATTACAAGTGTGTAATTTTGTAAATTTATAAGTCCTTAAGGCATAAACAGAAAACCAATAGGATTAGAATTTAATATGTTGACATTTAAATTCCAGGCTATAGTGCCTTGTGCTAAAATGTACAGATAATTTACACGGTTAGCTCTTTGAGGAGTAAGTTTAATCAGTTTTAACTCATATGTGCTTCAAAACACTGCTAACAAAAAGCAAAATTTACATCACAATTTTCAAGTTTGGGGAAAAGCAAGTTAGAAAACTTCGAATTCAAGAACATACCTATGAATAGATACTCTAAAATAATGAATCAAAATGGCTTCTTCTCTTTGATACAGAACTAATTATCTATTTCAGTAGGTTTCTCTTCAGTGTTTATTCCTCCACTAATACTACTGATACTAGATAATTGCTAGATAAAACTAGGATATTAAAGTAAAAATCCAAATTATATATAATACCCTAAATTATGTCTTTTAAGAAAAACAAAGAAACAAGTCCTAAACTCAAACACTGATCTTCTTTTTAAATGTATTTTTAAAATCCAGGTAAGTCAGTATTTCTGCCTATTTATTTTTGTTTTCAATAGCACTACAGTTACTAATAAAGGTATTGCAAGTAAGATGACTCATCCACATAGAAAACAGCAGAAGGGCAGGGAAAAGGAAGAAAAAACGAGAGGCTCTCAATAAGTGACACAGAGCTTTAGCCTCATAGGACCATAGCTCAAAAGATTAGAAAACAACTGTATCAGTATTCATATCTTTGCATCCCAATTCCCTCTAAGTAAGAATGGAACAAACACCAACATTCCATACAGATCTTTCATTCTCTCTTGTTCACAAATTTGGCATCCTTGCCAGATGGTTTCTTTGGAGGTTAACATTTCCTGAGGTGCCTACATTTTTCACTCCTTTTAATTCTGCATCTTTGTGAATAGTGCTGGGACAGAAACATGTTGAATACAAACATTTGGTTTTAAACATATTTCAAAGAATGCTTGCACACTACAGCTAACAAAGTTTCAGGCTGCTATGGGATATAGCTATTTAACAGCCCTGAGATGGTACAAATCCATGACAGAACAACGATAAGAAACAGGAGCCCCTAGAGGTGCATCTTATAACCAGTATTTTGCAGCACTTTGGAAAATACAGGGGTATTGCCAAGCTCTAGTTTTGACTACTGGCTAAATAATTCTTTTAAAAACTTGACAAATATTTGCCCTTTTAACTTGTTTGTTTAAGCATCAGAGCAAAAGATTTCAAGGATCTTTGTTGTGGTTCTTGCTTTTAGAACAATAAACATTAATTTCTGCTATTTCTTTCAACTCCTGGCAAAAATTATATTCTGAATAGTTTTATCAATGCTAACTATGCCTTGCCTTATATTTGTTGCAACATAGCAGCTTTTCTCTGAAACTTGCTTACTGGCTAGTCAATCTCTAAAAGATAATCTACAATGGCCAGAATTTAAAAATTAGAATGCTTTTGACAATCACTCCATAATGTCAGATGTCATGACGACATAAATCCGTGTGGATAGGAACAATCTCAACACTGCTGTCAGTCTAAGCTCGCTTCAGAGAGCTTAATTCCAGATCACTTTTCACAAATTAATGGATTTCCCCAACCTGTTAAACGGTCACAATCATCCAAGCTTATGATGCTTTTAAACATCTCTTCTAAACAAAGCTTTAAAGCAATATGCACAATCATTAAATACATGTAAAAGGTTGGCTGCCTGCACACCTCTAGAGAAGTCACATATACCAGCCCAGCCCACTAGGAGGAACTTTTGCCCTCCAGCTCCAAATGTGTTCATCATTTCCTCTGACTTCATCAGCTGAACACCACTGTGTGCTTTACGACTGGAGAGGCCGAGCAGAGACACACAGAGAAGAACCTGGGCTGAACACGTCATCCATCCCCCCCCCCTTGCACAATGTAAAACTCATTATTTGAATTAGTTTCCTTATCCCTTTGTTTGCAGCAAAACTAGTCCCACATTTCCAAGGAACATTTCCTCCACTCCCTAGTTTTAAGCTGTCACTGGATCTCGATCTTATCAAGTGCATGAAAAAGAGTTTGTTTTGGTACATGGTTTATTATTCTAGCAATGGCATCTGTATTTCCTCCAAATCAGAAGCTATTTCAGTACTTCATTTTTCCACATCCATGGTTATGAAGAAGTTCAGTATCATGTGTCTTTGAAAATGTTATCACTTACAGCACACTGGGATATAAACTAACCCAACAGCCGAGCTGTAGCAAACATGCATTACTCTTCAATTAATTTTAATTGTATTTCAGTCCTTCAGAAGCGAGCCAGTGCCTGTACACTTGTCATCTGGTATCTTAATATTAGACATCTAGTATGCAAATGTTAGGACAGCTGAATCAGATATTCAAAGAGTGTTTCTTTGATAGCATGCAGCTCTTTTCCATATGGAATTTCATGCTGTTTTCATTCATATGCTGTTTTAGTAGATCATTCGACTTCAGCTAGCAACAGCTTTATGGCACTATTGCATAGGTGGACCAGGTATCTTATTTCTTTACACAGCACTTTAAAAACATAGAAATAGTTTTACAATAATGTTTCATTATTTTGGAATTCTAATTTGTTAATAGATTGCTAAAGCTTTAACAAAAAATCAAGTCATCTTTGCTCTGCTTTGTACTCAGGCAGCCAATCTACTTGTTATTCATTGAGCTCCCAACATAAAAATAAAACAAGTATCTATCCAAACTGATCTGACTGCCTCAAACAACTATACCCACATGGCTAAGAGAATGAAAAAATACCCTAAAAATTCAAACACTCAAACCAGCTATAATTTACAACTGAGTTTGAAAAAAGATCACAACACTGAAAAATCAGAAGGAAAGTTGCATAGCTAACCCTGTATTTGGCCACTTCACACCTGAACTCAGCCTTACCACCTTTTAGAAAACTTCATCACCATCAGCTGTGGAGATGAATCATGATTATCCAATATAAGACATTATAGGAGCCCTGATCCACTCATACACATGCAAACTATGCCTTCCAAAACTCAGAACACAGGTGTGTGATTTTAAATTCATCCTTCCCAAAGGGCAACACCACAGAGAAGAAAATGGACAGCAAATTCTCAAGTCCAGCATCTTAGGCTACTTCAGTCATCCTTGCTGATGCAGCAAAGACACTGAGAAGAAAGAGAACTGCTCCATAATGAAAGCAAAGCAGTTAAATGACCACAGAGAATCACATTTTACTACTGTCACTGCTCTTTACGTTCTGGAGATTGTCCACCATTATCTGTCTGACATTTGCTTGGTAGGGCCATAGCATTTTCTTGAGAGAAGAAAGATTCTTTATTCCCAAACTAGAACTTTTATCCACACACTGAAGAATAAAGGAGTGATAATCTTCATTCTACAATAAGTAAAACTTCTGATAGCTGCAGGAAATCAGGATTCAAAGTAACATGATTTTCAGGGAACTATCAAAGATTCTTGACAGGATGACTATCTAGTTCCTAAGTTTTCTAAAAGACTATCACCAGATTGGTCCAGATTTTATTATTAAAAAAAAAAAAATTCTCAAAATACTGCTTATGTGTTCAGGCAATCTGCAGAAAGCACCTCTGAGCAGTTTTTCTTTTGCTGCACATGGAAAACTTCACGTCTGTTAGTGTATGCTATGACAGTTTTTATTTTAGCAGTACAGAACAACTGCATTTAGGTTACACTCAGTACAATTCAGCAAGAACACATCCTTCAATTTTCTGTCAAATTCAACACTCAAAGACAAATGCATCTGTATTTTAATAAGACATGGGATCTTCCCCTTTCTCCATTGAGTCCTATAAATGCCTTAACTATATTTCAACTCAAGAAACTACACATACACCTACAGTTCAGGGAAAAAAATCCAGCAAAGTTATAACTAAGCTTCATTTTTTACCAGAGAATAACCTTTATGAAATATGCTAGTGTTGGCATTAAAAATACTGTAATTTACTAGTATTGACAGTATTCCAGATGCTCAAGTAACCTCCCATATCTAAAAACTCCACCTTCAACTTTTAAAACCATAATGAAAATGGAATATAAATCAATCTGACATAAGGACTAATTATGGGAGCCCAACTAGGAAGTGTTTTGGAATACCACTAGTTTTAAAAGCCATTTACAGTTAAAATGTTACTAAATAATTGCTTTGTATAAATTACACTTTGTATGGAAAGCCAAACAAATCAGCTTGCTTCTCCTCGTCATTACTCTTAGGTGAATTTATTTTAAGTTACTAGAAGACACGCAAAGTGCATGCCAGATGAGAACTCTGTATTTATAGCACACTAAGTCAGTCAGCAAACAGAATCTACTAAAAATATCCCCAGTGGTATGCAGCACACCCACCCTTTGGGGACTGTGCACAGGCTGTGGTGGTCTGATTTTGAGACAGAGCAGACGAGCAAGAAAATACCCAGCTAGGTCAGCTCCTGAGGAAGACAACCAAGAGTGAGAGAGTCAAATCCCACACAACGCTTGTATTCTGCTTGGCAGGCAGTCAGACACCTCAGGCCCTATGAGATTTTCCTACGTGCTTCCTGATCTCTCCAGGTCAATACTATTCAATTTCCATGCAGAAAATAGAAGCATGTTCTGAGTGAAAGGGAGAACCAGCCTCATTCGTTCTATGGCTTACCCTCCCATTTTTGTAAGCACAAGGAATTTGAAGCCTACCAAACAACAAAGGTCAAAGACCTCTGAATGCATACTGAGATATCCTCATGAAAGCCGCAACGATCATTGACAAAGGAAAGGTGGTCTTGGGAACACAGGCACTTGCCTAGGGAATATCTACCCAGATAGTAGTAGACAAACACCACTCTCCTAGATGCTTAAGATATGCAGTTCTGGTTTTACTCAGGTAGTTGTGGTTTTATACGAACTGTTTTCTTTTGACTGGAAAGATGCATGTCTTTAAAAATGTTCCAAAATAGAAACCTGGAGCACTCAAGGATTTCTCACTTTCTCTTCACAGGTTAAACATCTGCAAGAACAACAATGCTCCATTACCACAGTAAATGAATACAATCTGTCAAAATGACCATACACCTCTCCTGAAACTAATTAAGCCATTAACGGGCAGTAGACACACTGTAGAAAAATCTTGAAAATAACATAAAGTTGCTTGCACGCAAATAGCGAGGAAAATCTACCCTAAAACTTTCACAACATTATTCAAAACTTAAAAGTTTCCTGCAAGGCTAAGAGAGCAATTCAAGAGCATTTGCATGATGAAGTTTTCCACGAGCAGCTGGCAAGAACAGGGGAGGAGAACTTACCCAAACAGATGAATAGGCAACGTGTTTTAAAAATAGTTTTGAGTTTCTAGCAGTGACAAAAGGTTTTCTTTATGAGACAAAGAAATTACTTGGGAGGCTGTTGGAGACTAGTCTGCAATTATATGACAGAACATGAGGAGAGACACTATCAGAATATCAGGGTTGCATAGTATTCAGAAGACATTAAATAAGAGAAAGGCCTTTGTTTGAACTGGCACTGCAAAGGTTCAGTCAGGTATTATCACCACCTTGATAGCCAAAAGAAATATTTATATATGCCATTACAATTAGGCTGTTTCCTTTTCTTCAGACGGTTAACTATTTACATTTCTGCTGCAAACGCAGTGCTGCCATTTTTTATTATCTGGCTTCTCCTAAACCCTTTTGTTTACCAAGCAGGAAGAAGACGGGAACAAAAAAAAAAAGCCTTTCAAAGATCCCCTATCACTCACCTCAGTCTTTACCTTCACTACCCCAAGCTACTCATCATGACAGACTGGTCTCCAGCTGAAGGAAATGAAAGATGACTCCCAGGGACTTCATGAGCACCACCAGAAGACTCAAACAGTTCTTTTAGCTCACTTTGTCCAAACACTTAATATTTGAGACTATAAGCACTCTCTTGACTGAGCTGGAGCAGATGGCTGGTAGTGTTGGACTTTTTGCTACTTTTTCTTGTTCCCTCCTCAGGAGGTTTTACACCTTTGCTACCAAACCAGAAACTGTATATTGCCCACTGAATGTATGCAGGAACAGAGAAGCCAAACTTAACACTGAAACTGTGAGACTCCGCAAAGGGACTGGATTCCTGAAACTCATCAGTCAGAACAGACCTTCTAAAGCTCATTATCAATAGACTTATCCTTGGACATTGTGCTCTCCTAGCACAATGGATTTCTCAATCTGTGTTTTGGTGAAGAGGATGCTAATACCTAATATCTTCAGAGACTGCAAAAGTGACTTCTCTCTCACTTTGGAGTCAACTCACTGATACAAATGAGCGTATCTATCCCTTGTCCTCACCAGCCTAACAGTCCCCTTGCAAGGCATGCTTCCTAACCTTTCTCCCAGTTCAGGGTGCAAACACCTCAGAGTGCCCATTTGGCAGGCAAAATGGGAGCAGCATTAAGTCTGAAGTGTTTCAGACTTTCATAATTTCTCAAAGCAATAGTACTTGTGTCATACCGGAAGAAAAGGGCAAGGAAGTGACCAAAAGACACTTGAACTTCAAAAATACATCTAAATGTATCATATAAATAAACAGATCTGATGGGAAACAAAACAAGAAGTGGCCTTCTAGGCAGTGTAAGAGACATATAAAAAGCTCTTCTGAGAATTCACATCATTCTTCTATGGTTATCTGCTTCCCACAATCCAACTAGGAATTCAGGTTATAACCTGAGGCTTTCATAAACTTTCTTTTATAGAATGAAAAATTCATTCACTACTTCTATTATTATTACAAACAGATGCTACTATAATATACATACAAGGTTCTACCCATCCTGTGTTATGTACATTCAGCAGCTGGTGATAAATCCTGCACTGTAAAGTACTTCACGAAAGAAGCCTGATCATTATTTGGCTTAGGAAGAGCATAACAAACTTCCTTCTCCTAATAAAGTTGAACAGATGCAACTTAATCTCCAAATTATAACTCCCAATCTTGACATAAGCATGAAGGCTGTTAACAGCTGTATCTGACAACACTATATATTTAAAAATCTATCTGTAAAAACATAATATAAAATTGTGTATGACCATATACAACACAAACTGAGATTCTGTATACCCATAGTCTCTGCTCAATCATCTTGAAAGAAGAACCGATGTCAAAATTTTAAAAACTCAGTATGTTGAGTTTCTGCTATCTTCAGCTGAATTTTTATATATTACTCCCTAAGAGACTCTTAATTACAGAACAAAACAAAAAAGAGTTTAATGGTGTTACTGTCTTATAACAATACTCCCAAATTAGAACACAAGAAGGATACTTATACTAGGTATTTTTGCCAAGAATTCTCCCAGTTATGACCACCCAGAAACAGGAACATAAACATGAAGAGGGTTCTGAGGAGCTGTCAACACTTTAAGTGATGGAAGTAACACATCAGCAGTTACCCAAAGCAAAGACCATCCCAAAAGTCCAATTTTAGCTGAACCAATTGCACCACTGACAAAACCAAGCTTATTGTAACTACAGTGGTAGCTTTGCTGCAGTACTGATGAGCATGTAATCTCTAAAAACACAGTGGAAAAATTAATGTGAATCTGGCCCCATTGTCCTCAGGGCCAACTCTTCCACACAAAACAGAAGGTAAGAATATTTACTTTGGGGCTGGAGGAGAGGGGAAGTCCCATTCACTGAGGAACAGAGCAGGGAAACTACTGGTCAAAATTCCTGATATGTGTTATCACCTTAAAGGAAGCTGGAACTTGGCACTGCGTTGCAAGAAAGCCCTTAAATGTCACGCACAGGTTTGGCCTCTCTGGGAGTGCCACAAATTCTTATGGAATTTGGGTCTCACTCTACTTATGGCCCTAAGCCTACTTCAGGCATGCTCACAGCACAAAGTTAAACACACACACATATATATATATATTTTTTTTGTGAGACCAAGGATCTGATTTTGAGTGAACTGAACTTCCCCTGAGATGACACAAAGCTACACAGCAGTATTTACTCCACTGTATGTTGATCATAAAAGTGCCTTAGCCTGAGGTCAGATGGGAACATGAGACATTCAGAGTCAGGAAAGGCTGTTAGTACTACAGTTCCTACCAATGGAACATAGGCAACAACTGAACATACTTGCCAATACATTAACATAATTTTTATATTCTCATTCAAATGGTGCACTAACAAGCTTAGTATAGATTTAAGCATGTTACATCAGAGGGTTAATATTTATACATTACTTCAGCATGCAAAACAGCTCAGTAAAAGTGACAATAGAGTGTAATTCACTAATGGCAAATTAATTACAGTAATTTAACAAATGCAACACCCACGTGTCACTGACTGACGAAGCCAAGCAGTATGCCTAAAAACATAAATAGCTGGAGATTTGATTCAACTTACAGAAGGTATTCTTGTTCTTCTTTTTATTTTAATTTTCACAGAATTGCTATGCTAATCCTCACAATTAATTTTGGCAGTTTTCAGGATAAAAAGAAATAATTCAGCTAATTTGCAAGTTACAAAACAAGGGAGGGGACTTCAGGCATGCTCAAGATATACAAGATAAATGCCAGATACCACACCTAGACAAGCTTGAGCTAGTTACCATCAGGACAAAAACAATGCTTCAAGTTATTTTTCAGAATACTGATGCTATTAATGTATGATCTCCAGTTGGGCTACTTTTTCCAAGCATGTAGTTATTATAAAGAATCAAGAAAACACAAAGCATGCAACCAGAAAAGGACGGCAACACTGAGTGGGATGTGGAGTAATGTATCATCAACATCACAAAATATTTAAATTGAAAGAAAGAATAATGCTTCAAGTGAGGCCTTCTTCACAGGTGTTGCAGTATTATGATGAAGCAGTTATTCATCCCACTAAGATACAATGCCTTTATGTGGTCACAAGATAGTCATTAATCTATTTGCTTCTTCACTAAAAATCTTACTACATCTTGAAACTTGCCAGTTATACTCCTAACACATGGCAGTCCTTATTTTTTATTAGAGAGTAGATAAAGACAGTGTACTTCTCCTGGCACTTCTGCACCGGCAAAAGCAACAAGCTTTGCATCACACCAAGAACAAAATACAGCGTAGTACAGCAACTAGAAAATCACTACATGCCATAGAAAAGTAAGATCAAATTCAGAGTTATTCTGAAGAGACCTTCCTGCATCTGAATACAGCTTCCTAGGTTATTAATCCTCATCACTTGGTGCCACTCCCTCCTGGCACCAAGGCAAGTTACAGTACTGCGTTTAAGCAAAAAGGGGGGAAAAAAGTTTCACCTTTGAGCAGCAATTGGCTACACATTCCAGTGATTCCCTTGTGCTTAGCCCGAGCTGCACAATACCCCATGACAGCCCATCCTCTCATCACTAGAAGAAACACATGCACCTTCTTCCCCCTCAAGGTACTTTGATGGTGTAACGAGCATCCTTGCAACAAAGCGCTCCTGTCGAGCAGCTTGCTACTATGAGAATATTTACGTTTTCTTCCTTAGAGGAAAATGTTATTTTATAATAATAGGGTTTGACAGCGTTCTGTTAATGTTCAACCACTGGGACGAGGCAGTTTCAGATATAGGAAGTAACAGCTATGCTGTCCTGAGGTCACCATGCCAGAGGCGGCAGGCCATGTGACAGAAGCCTCGTGTACCCTGCGAGGGTCAGGGTGCACACAGCTCTGCTTTGGCTAAAAACTGGGTGAATTACAGAAAACGAGAAAGCCAACCTGCTACAAATAGTATTCACAAATGGATTAATAAGAATACAGAAACGTAGGAATTTTACATTAGCCTCTTCTTTCCCCTCTCCCCAAAAAGAGCTTTTAGGTATTAAGTTTATATAGGTGTATATATATTTATCTTTATATAAATATGTATGTATGTATTAAAATATCAGTTGAATACATCCATTAAAAATAAAACTTGCGCATTGTTTGACCTATATGAACGGCCTTTAGAATGAGCAGTACTTAAAGGAGTCAGCAACTTTGAACCGCAGCTGCCAACAGACAAGATGATTTTCAACTTCAAAGTAAAAAATACAGGCAGTAAAAATGCTCATCCTATACAGCCCAATTAACTTCGGTAGCGCAAGACAGACAAAAAAAACTACAACGTGCTCCACGCTTAACGTGCTTCTCAAAGGGCCTCAGCTTCCTGGTTATTTTAGAGTTCAGCCGAGTGCTCCTCCTGCCTCTAGAGCACATGTGCCCATCCTCAAGGCTGCGGGGCACCGGAGCGGCAAGCCCGTGCTCCAGCGGCACGGACTGCTGTCCGGCTCTGCTCACCTCTTACAGGGTGCATGAACAAAGAAACTTACTTTAACTTCTGTTTTTCTCTACCGATTTTCTGAACAGAGAACCCGAGAACTTAGAAAGAGGAACAAGCATTAGCCACACATTAATCAGTGCCTAAAGAGGGGTTTGGTCCGATTTTAGAATAAACGGCGGAGACACATGATCCAATTAAATTCTAATTATGTAAGTAGTAGGCAAGAGTATTTACACAGGCACTGATTACAGCTATTAGAGTCTAAAGTCGCCGGCCGGAGAGGCTCCGCTTCCTCCCCGCCGCCGGGCTCGTTTCATTTCTAACCTCCCCTTGCACAGCTCTCCTTACAGACAATAGGAGACGTCGGCCCGAGAGCCCCGTCTCCGAACCCGGACGCCAGCCTGGAGGAGCCGCAGCTCTCCCCGGAGTGATGATTCACTACCCGTCCCACCTCGGAGCCGGGAAAGACCCCCCCAACACCCCATCCCACCGCCCGCAACCCCGGCCCCGCAGCGCCGGGAGAGGCAGCGAAACGCTCCCGCCCCGCCAGTAGCCCTTACCTCCGAACAGGTGCGGCGAGAGGTGCGCGGGCAGCGAGCCGATCACCAGCCGGGGCCCGCCGGAGGAGCCGGAGCCGCCGCCGCCCCCCGCGGGCCGCTCCCGGCCGCCCTCCTCCGGGGTGCTGCTGACCGAGTCCTGCGAGCCGTAGGGGCCGCTGCTGTGGGGGATGTTGAAGGCAGACTGCGCCGCCCGGGCCCCGGAGGCCGTGGCACCCCCTAGAGATCTGCTCCGGGGTGCCGACCCCGCGGCACTCCCCGCCGCCGCCGCCGCCGCTCCTCCGGCCGCCGCGCCGCCGGGAGCAGCGTGAGGCGCGGCCGCCAGGTGCGCGTAGCGCCCGCCGCCGCCGGCCGAGCGCCCGCCGGTCCCGTTAGCGCCGCCGCTGCTGCTGCTGCTCGAGGAAGGCAGGTCCCCGCCCGAGTACGCCCGGGTGCGGCCATTGGCGGCGGTGGGGCTGCTCTGCTTCGCGCCCATGGTCCCGCCGCCGCCTGGCGCTGCCCGGCGCCCTTCGCCGCCGCCTTCCCCGCGGCGCCCGGGGGTGGTGGCAGTCCGGCCCCGGCGGGGGCGATCCGAGGCGCGGGTCGCACCGGCGAGAGGGGAGAGGGTGACGGGTCGCTCGGTGGGTCGGTGTGGAGAGGGGAGAGCCGCCCGCCGGGATCCGGCTCAGCTGGCGGCCCCGGCGCGGCCGCTGCTGGCGGGTCTGGGGCGCCACCATGAGCTGCTCGGGACGGTGCTGGCTCCCGCCGCGCGGCCGCTCGGCCCCGCCGCCGCTGCTGCTGTGCCCGCCGCCGCCGCGACCGCCACCGCCATCCTCGTCCTCCGCCGCTGAGCCCTGTGCCGGGCACCGGCGGCAGCAGCGCTGCCGAGGCCGCTCGCTCGCCCGCGGCGCGCCGTGCCCGTGCCGAGGAGGCGGGAGGGGGCGGTCGCCCCGGCGCAGCCGCTCCTCTACCGTGTCGCCATGCTGGGGGCGGCACCAGCGGGCGGGATGGGGAGCGGTTACGGCGGGCGGGGGCCGCAGCCTCGCCTTCCCCCACGCGCCCAGCGGGAGACCGGCCCCCGGCGGCGGCAGCGCAACGGGCCGGGCCCGCCGGCTCGCCCCGCCTCCCGCGCCGCTCCTCCCGCAAGGTGCGGGACAGCGCCAGGTGAGGCCCGCGTGTGCTCCGGCCGTCCTCGCCTCGGCAGAAGGGAGAGTTCCCGCGGCGGGGCCGCCGCCAGGACACACACACGTACACGCCCACATACACACGGGGAGCTCACTGTCCCCTCGCCCGCAGGCGCGTCCCTCCGGGGCAGCAGCGAAGTGCCAGACCGCCGCTGGCAGAAGGCGAGCGGCCGTGCTTGGGGGCGGCCGGCGGCGGCCCCGGTGTCCGCGCTCCCTTCGAGCCCGGCAGGTGAAGGAGAGGAGCGGCTGCGGCGGGCAGGGCCGCGGTGGCGGAGCGGCGTGCCCTCCTGTGCCCTCCTGCCGCGCTGGCGCTCGGTTCTCCGCCACTGCGGCTCCAGCAAGCGCCCGGATGCCCGACCTCGGCGGCCGGGGCGGCTCCCGGCTGCCCGCCCGGGCCGCGGCTCGGCGGGACAGTGGGGGTCAGGGCCGCTTGCCCGCCTCGGGAGCTCTCCCGGGTCGGCGACTTCCAACCCAGACTGTTTGCTTCGAGTCTCTGTTCCCCGGGTATTTGGATGTAACAGGAGACATGTGGACATATGGGGAAGTAGGACAAGAAGGATGAAAATCTCGTTGGTTCACAGGTGATACAGAAAGCCCTGCGTACCTCAGTCTGTCACTCGAAGTCGCGTTTTTTACACGAGGATTAACTAAAAATTTTATCCCAGTGAATAATACCCATTTGGATATCAGACTCAGTTTGCTCATGACAAAACATTCAGAGACATAAAACTGTTTTGTGCCTTGTTTGATACTGTCACGTACATTGAATTTATATAAACATGATTCCTACAGTCGGTCATCTGAGGAAAATGTTTGTTTTTACGGATTATTGTCTGCTCTAAAATAGGCTATGTCACCATGAAGCAGTACTCTCTATCATACTGTCTCAGTAGGGATTCCAACTACATTCCTACCTATGTCACAATGGCACAGTATCCAGGCTATTTTATAATACGATCCAAACCTTAATTAAAATACAAAGTATTATGGAGCATTAAATTTACACTTGTGGCATCTTTGATGCTCCTTCTCAGATGTGAAAGGCCACCTGTTCACCCTCCTTTTGCTATGTCTCTTACAACTGCATGTGGCATCACGTTCTGGCATCACTGCAGCTCACAGCTGGGTCTGCAAGAAGAGGTGACATCGTTGGGGGTGGTACAGAAGGTTACTAGCCCTAGCTCTTCATTCCAACACCACTTTTCTGGATAGCTGAGACACTCTGTGAATACTCTGAACCTCATTCAGAGAATGTTGGTGTAAACTGTTTGCCCGTTTCAGCAAGAGGCAGTGATTCCACAGCTGTCTCATGAAGAGTCTTTTGTGTGCTGGGTGTTGGGCAGACAGCTGGGGTCGATAATCTGCCGTCCCAAGCTATGTCATCCCCACTTGTGAATTATAAGCTGCAGTCTCTGCTAGCAGTGGTAGATACTCCAAAGTAGATCAATCATGAGCACTTTCTAGTTCAATTCCCTGCAGAAAGAAAATCAGTGTGGATATGCTGTCTGCTCTGCCACTTTTAAATCCTGGTCCAGCTCCAGCCAAATCTCTCAGAGACATTAACAGTATAGAAAATAAGTGGTTATGCAGAAGATAAAGATTCTAATGTTCCCACAGAAAGGAAAGCTACCCTAGGAATTCCTATCCTGCTAGATTCCAGGAATCTGCTTGTGCAAAGGATGTTGCAAAGATGACTCATAATTTCTGCTGCTCACAGAATGCCTGTGGCATGTTGAGCCCTATTGGAGCAGGGTTAGAGGGAACATGCTCAGAGTTTTATGGAGTTTTTAAAATTTCCACTACTGAGTGTTAGTAGAGCTGTTCAGCTGCTAGAATAAACAGCATTTTGAAAATGGTACATTGTTACACAGTATCACAGCAGTTCCTATATTTTTTTACAGTGGATTTTAGAATTGAGCAGGTATTAAATACAGATCATATTTGACTGTGAATAATATTTTATTCAATTTAGGATTAAATTATGAAGCCTATGGTGGAAAAAAAGCCGTAAAAAATACATTCAGTTACTCCATCTTGCAGTCAGAAAGTTACATTTAACAGCATAGGATATTTCACAGAAAGTAAATAACAACAACAGGACAGCCTGTGTTCCCTTCTCAGAGAGCATGACTGCTCCCAGTGCAATGTGATTTTCTTTTTTTTTTTTTTTATGATAAGCTTCAGTTTTTGTTTTGCATCTAAGACATATTTGCAGCTCTCTCACTATCAAGTGTGAGTCTAAACAAGACATATCTCTCAAATAACATCTATATCTTCAGAATAAAAAGTGCCATGCCTCTGAGACAGCTTTCTCCCCTCAATTCTTCCTGGTCTCTCTGAAAAATGAATAGCAATTTTTCTAGATATGAAAATTTGCTTTATATAAGCAACAGTACAATTACGTTTTCAAGTTAACATTTCTTCTAACAAATGTCTATTAGCTGCCTAGTCTTGTAGAGGCAAGTACCTGGCACTGTAACCTCCACCCATTTGTTCATTACTACACTCCAGAAGTAGTTTGCATAAAAACTTCGTAAGTTACAAAAGAAAGTCGCTAGTGATGAGAGGAAGCATTGCAGAGGGAAAGTAGAATATCTTGCTGCTGACCATACTTCTACAGATTTCAAGAACTCAGTAGAAAAGCAGATAGTTATATAAAAATTAACTTTAATAGGTCTATATGGGTGAATGCTTCTTTTTTTCCTGTGGAAACATCTAGAGAATCGTAGTCATACTTAAATAAGCACTACTTGTTCCTTGTCCAGGACAGTGGGAAAAAACTAGTTTAGACAGGCAAATACACTTGCTGTTCTTATAACAAAGCTGCATACCTCCACTTCAGTTCTGGTTACACCACCTTGTCTATCAGCAAGTGAAAATAATGAACTTGATTCTTGACCAGTTTCCTTGAACATACCAGATAACACATGTGCCCATAGCATACAAAATTAGGTGTAAATTCATAATATTGCACATTTTGGAAAATGCGTGCTGATAAATGGAACAGGGACCTGCATTTTGCTCGACAGTGAGCCATGCAGACAGATCATTTCCCCTCTCCCCTCCCGCCCCCTTCTTTGATGGCTTTTAAAGAGACTCTGAAACAAGGATTTAAGCAAGGTTTCATTACTGACAGAAGCATCTGACCCTGAGCTAATAAAGCCAGCCAGCGTTTCATTCTGTTCAGAACCAATCAGACACTTTTCTAAAGGAGAAAGATTTAAAAAGTAACAGCATACCCTCATAACATACAGCTTAATTTTATAATAGCTAGTATGGGCTTTTAAAAAGGTTTAGCTAGCTAGATTTTCTGAGCAGGTACCAGGCTAGAAGTGCACATTGCGACTGGAAGAGGTCAGTGCAGTTTTTAATTACTGTGTATTTTAACTGTTTGAAAGAAATAGCTCTGCACAACACTTCCAGACAGATAACTGAAAATAGAGACTTCTGATGTGTTCAGTTGCTCATAGGGAAAGCAAAACAGAACTGTTTTAGCCCCCTGAAATCAGCCATGTAAAATGCACATGCCTTACATCTGTAGCTAGAGTAAGCCATGCAGCAGACGGGGCTGTTTTATGTTCACATCTGTACACTGAGGGAAATAGGTCCCATATAATCCCTCTCAGTGTGACTACAAACAATACATAAACCTATTGTAGGAATCCCTTTAGATAGATTTTGGTGTCAGTGATGCTCCAGCTGGTGTCTGGTGTTTTTGTAGATGCAGACCCCATTATCCAGATTTAGATTTTTATTTGCATTGAATAACTCTTTACACTTATTGATGTTAATCATATGAAGATTTAGGCACATGCTTACACTGACATATGAAAAACAATTCTGTAAACTGTTGAGAACAATCCTCATGGAATAAAAAACCAATCTGCTTGTCAAACTCAAGGTTTGGTTTCTAAAATTGTTTTGGAAATGTGTGGTGATGCTCCCAAGGGTAAGGAAGTTCACCATTGCTTTATAAATATTCTGTTTAAAGCCTTCTATCTTTTGTTTGAAGTTTATGCTTTTCCGAAGTTTCTATCACACTGCAAACAATATGCTGTCTTTTGTACTCTGGAGTTTCCTGTAGAGAAAACTGATGTTCACAATGAAGATAACTTAATCTTGAAAATAAACTGACATTTTGACTGGGCTTATTGATTGACCATTTTGTACAGGAAGAAATACTTGGAAATAACATACTTGACGAAATGGCAATTTGTGCTGCGCACTTCATTACCACATGCTGTAAAGTACTACTTTAAGAAATATACTTCAGTCCAAGATTTCTCATAGGAAAGGGTACTCACCCTAATAATTCTATGCTGACCTACATTCACAGTTATATTATCATAGCCACTGAGTACCTGTGTAGGTAACCAGAGGCAATACCAAATGCTATTCATATGAATTTGACTCTTTGGTACATGATCAGGTCAGCACTGTTACTGGTTCTCCCATAAACTCTATTAGTTTTATTTGTTGGTGGGGTTTTTTTTTTTATATTAGCTTTGCATTATCACCTCTCTGTGTAGTTTCCTGATCTTTCATGCAGTTATTGCCCCCCAACCCTCATTTTTATTACATGTCTAAGAAACAAGAGAAGACAAATAGCCTCTTAGGCTATGCCCATTTCTACACTGGAGGCATCTGCACCATTTCATTAATGAAGTGACATCAGTGCATGTTTATCTGGGCAAGGCATGATGCACACATCTGTGGGTATGCAAGTCCGGGGCACACAAGCTGACATATAAAGGTACCATCCAGCTCATTTTTCCGTTTCTGTGGCTTTCAAGAGGGTGTGGAGGACAAACTAACAGATGGAAAGCATGTTTACTCTCCTTTATTTTCAGACCTCATGTGTCAGTACCCAGCAATGCCAGTTGAGTGTGGATTTGGGAGTTGAGGGAGGACGATTGATCACATTAAACTCCCTTTAATTGAGCAGGAGGAAATAATGGTTGTCTTTCGAGGTATGTCCCTGAATTACACTAATTTGTTTTTCAATGCAGGGTGGGATCACAAAACCCTCCTGCATCTAAAGAGGCAGCTGGCTTAACAGAGAGCTTTATCTAGAGCAGTTCATGATAGTTAATAACAAGGAAGACATCAAATCGTGACACAGTGAGAATTGCACAGGTAAATCAGTCTTCAGAAGCTGATTGCGGGCAAAGCTCTTTTACAGGATACATCTTTCATTATTGATACTAATTCTTTGAATGCCAGACATCTGTAGAAAGAGGTAAGAAAATGGAAAACAGTATTACAGAAAAATAACAGTGAAAAATGCAGGAATGAGAGCAGGTGGTAGAGCCACGTGACGTTAGATTTTCCAAGTACAATCTGTATTCTCTTGGGTTCTCTATTATCTACCAAATATTACCTTAACTTCTCAGAGCCCAGAAGAAAAAATGCCTTTGTCCTTATTTTTGCACAGTATTTGCTAATATTTTATATGAATTATTAATTAGTATTCTACAGCCCCTACTTGCAGTCTGCTACTGATTAGCCTAATAATGAGAAACCAAAACACATAGGAATGTTAAGCACAGCTGCTTGGGCGGTCACATGTGCCACAGTGACTTCGTGCAGCAGGAGTCAAAGGGACGAACAACCATAAAGTATAATAAAAGCAAGGCACACTAAAGTATGTATCAGGATAATACTGTATTAGCTAATGCATAGTGAAGAATACAAAAGCATGTAACTGGATTTTTCTGAAGGCCTAGATCACAGCTACAATGCTACTGAGTCGGGAGGATGTCAGAGAGCTCTGCACTCTCTGCCAGAAACGTTTTCTGCCTCAGCTTCTGTGCATCACGCCTGGTGTAAACCAAGCATGAGGGTGGTGTAAAAGGCTCCATCTGTCGTGTTGGCTCAGATCCACTCGACAGAAGCCAAAACCCATGAAAGTAAGATATGAGAAATCAGAATTGTGAACCCACTTCCTCCTCTCTCCACTTTGCCTTTCCCCCGCTTGTACTTCTCCAGGAGCAAGAGGAGCTGTGTCTTGTTCTAGATTGCTGCTTGCAAAGTAAGGAGAGTCAAGGTTCATCCATCTTCCTCAGCCTTCCCTAAACAAGATAGGGAATGAGGGACTTAAATTTCTTAAAGAAGAAAAATGTTTACCAAAGAGTGGTAGAAACCAGTCATTTCATCACTTCAGAAAGCCAACATACACTTCCTGGCCTCTTGCTCTGCCCCACACTGGTTTCAGTTCAATAATCAGAAAATGCCAGGAAAATATTAAATCAAGTGCAAGTTATAACAGTCCTTGTAACTGCCTTGTGTAGCAAAACACGTCAAGATGATGCAGGATTTTTCTAGACAGTAGGAATGCAAAGACTCAGTCTTGTTAGTAGGTTCTTGTTGAGATGAGTACTCTTAGCTGCAGGATTAACCATCCCCATGGAGCACCTGTGCAAGGCTGTCTTAGCGGGGTCACAAATTATCAAGATAGTTTAGAACCTTTTTTTTCTTTATTATTTTCTAAACAAAGCTTTTTCTCTGGACTCATGGTAACTGCTCTTTAATTCGATCATGATATGATCACAATTTAGATAGGGTCCTTTTGCAGCCATATTAATCCCAATCAAGGACAGAAAGCAGTTCTACACTTTCCACATGGAGTTTAAACAGTAAATAAAAGACCAGTGTTGTAGGAAGCATATCATGAGAGAGGCTTGGATTCTCTCTGGTAGCAATTCTTCCTCTCTTGTTAATGAAAACTTACAGAGCAGTCTGGTATTGAAAGTCCACACTGACATCTAGTGCTGAAAAAATTGCACTAGCCAGTGAGGAAACAAAGAAGGAAAAAAGTGTTGGATTAGGAATGAAAAATCTAAAAATATAGCAAAGCATCCCTCCTGCTTTTTGAAAATGCAGTTTGTGGGCTCTGTCGCCATGAACTTGGGTGCTGAGAGCATCTCTTGGAGAAATACAAGAGATACTGGGTCTGACAAACAACTGCTCTTGAGGTCATGAGGAATCTTGAGTTGTGACTTATTTTAAGTTTGTTTTGTAGCCACTGCTACTGTAGGACTTGGTCCAGATCAGCATAACTGATAGAGGACTGCTGCCAATGGCCCAGTAATCTTGATGTTATAAACAAAGACTTCACAGGATTGAAATGTTCTCACCTTCCAATCTGAGAAGAGAATTTCCTGGTACTTTGGAAAGATTTCCTCTCTGAGCTGTTTTCTAGGGAAGAGAGGCTTTTTTTTTTTTCCAGTGGCTTTTAGTTCTTGATGTTCTCTTACCTCCCATTACAATACAAAACATTCTCATCATTTTCACACACGCACAAAAATTTGCACTTTTCAATATTTGACCGTGCCTTTAAGGGCAGGCAAAGATTGTAAAACAAAATATTTGTGATTTTTTAACTGTAATTTCTACCTTCCGTAGGGAAGTAAAAAGTAATAAGAGTATACAGAATAATTACTGTTTTCCAGTGTCTTAGCTGCCAGCACAGTTCCTTCCTTGTCACCAGGGAAATGGTGAGATTAAAACCACGTGCTCTGTGTGCTTCAGAAGTGAAATATGCATGTCGGTGTTTTATAAATCATCAAAGGAGATGAGCAAAAGGACAGATCCAAAGCCACCAAGATCAATGGACTTTTTTTTCCCCATTAAATCCCACGAGTTTTGGATCAGGTCCTGGTGGATGTCAGACCTCTGCCAACCCCACTGAGAAGCTCTAGTCCAAATGCTGGTGTGCTGTTTGGCAAGCCACAGCTGTGAGGTTGGCAGATGTATCCCTCATGGAGAGAATCCTGGTGTTGATGAGCAGGATTTCACAGTGGGACCCAGCACAGGGGAATTCTTGTTTCTCTGCATGGAGGCAAAGCAGGGCCTACCCTTACCAGTGGTGGCTGTGTGTGAGGGCATACCTCTTCCTTCAGACACACACTGAGGCACACCAGCAGGCTGCATCTCCTGGTACTGCCCGGGGAGCAGCTCTTTCCTCCTCCTCCTCCTTCACAGCACAGCAGGATTTAGCCCTTACTGCCTTGCGAGTGTGAAAACCTCACAAGCAAACGTGGCTTTTGTCCTGTATATAGCACCCTTCTTCCCCTTATAATCAGCATCAGCCCAGGTGCTCAGACATAATTTCTTCTGTCAGTTTTTGCAAATTTTTTTTTCTGAGAAATAATGATACAGAAGTAAGCATGTTGTCACATCCAGGCTGCATTTTTTTGCCCCCCATATCTTGTAATCAACAACAGTATGCAGATTTTAGAAATATTTTCAGACTTTTGTGTCTGGGTTGGATAGATTGGGATGTGTGCAGAGAAGTGGCAGACCCAATTAGACAATAAATAGTGTAAGTAGCTGTCAAAAAATAAGGCTAAAGCAGGAGAAAGCATGTGGCATCTCTCACTAGATAAGCTAGAATGATTGGCATATTCAGTCAGAAACAGTAGTTTTCTGATTTAATGGGGGCTTAAGACAAATTGTCTTGCAGCTGAGACCATGCAAATCAATCATTAAAATGTCAGGTTAGAGTCCGATGTCAGTTAAAATTCCATTAATATCAGCAGAATTGCACCAAATTTATCCATCCAAATTTATAGGGTGTGAAAATTGACCCATAATTATTATTAGGAGCAAAAGCATGCAAAACTGTATCACATGTCTAGAATTTTCTTGGAATAAAAAGTAATAGAATAGTAAAGCCAAGAATGTATAATAGACTAAACTAGAAAAGAAAAATAAGGAAAAAGAACAGGAAAAGGAACAGGAACAGGTAAAGGAAAAGGAGAGGAAGGGGATAATGGAAAAAGGAAAGAAAAAGGGAAAGAGAACGAAAGACTGAAAGAAATGCCAAGAAAATAATGCAACAAATTTTCCCGAGGAAATTTAAAAACATGGGAAAAAATTCCAAATGTATATTAATAAAATGGAATTAAATCACTTCAACATTACTGTCATCATATCATGTTCATATTCATCCTTTCCCTTTCTGCTCCTGAGAAAACCCGAAGGAAACCCATGAAATCTGGCAGCAGGGATTTATTCAAGAAGGTGCCACTATCATTTTGAAGGGGACTAGTTTGCAGAGCATATTTGGTGCAGCGATGGAGCATCCAGTACAAACATATTTGGCTGACATTAGTTCCTAAGCCTTTAGGAGCATTCAGAGTGTGTGGAAATCAACATTTTTTCAGTGTGCTACAAGGCAGTAACAGATACATTCCCAACTAAGAGCACTGGCTTGCTTCGTGCAAAGCACGATCTGTTTGAATTTCAAATATTTGACGGGAGGCAGCAAGTTAGGTTGAATGGTAATTATTTAGTATTCGGTGCTTAGCATTAAATCCTCCACTTGATCCTTTGCCTTCTGCTTCGGAGTGGGGTTCAGTGAAGGGAACACTCCTGTTCATACACACAGTGTGAGTTGGGGCTACACCCACAACGCAGGTCAGAGAGCCTCTGTGGGGCCTGCCAGTGACTCAGGACTTCAACAAACCCCCAATCTGGGGTGAAAGAATAACTTTTGTAAAGTATAGATTGGTTTTACAAACGTTAGCTATCCAGGAGACAGGAATGACAGAGTTTTGGCAATGTGCAGACCCATGCAGCAGCAGATCAAGCTGGGGTGGCTGACACAAGCACCAGCCATGCCTCATCATGCTGCCCTTATCTTAGAGGTTGGCATCCTTGCCTGGAGCTGACAGAAGGATACAGACAGCTTGATGTGTTAGAGTAAAGCAAAAAATATGTCAGTCAGGAACAGTGGCAGTTCAGGAGCAGTGTGTGACCCATCAACACCCTCCCTGTGAGGCTGGGAGAAGGGATGGGACAGCCCTGTTTTAATCCATTGCCACATCCAAGTTAATATCCTGATACTTCAGAATTTGGCTATGAACAGCTTCTAATTCAAGCTGGCTGTCCTCAACAACAAAGAAAAATGTAAATGCACAATGACAGTTATGCAGTGTGGCGTGTCAGACAGTGACAACGGAGGAAAAGAATGCTTTAGAAAATTCACAGATACATAGCAAAGGAAGCCGAGGAGCTTTTTTTCAGGTCCTTCATTATATTTGGAGTAATTCTCCTTTCTTTTATCTGAAAATGGTTCTTTCCAGAATCCTTTTAGACTTCAGATTTCATTTAAAATCATATTTGATGATCTGATAGTTTGCTCTGCCTGACAATATTACAGTGCAAGTTCAACAGCTGTAACCCACCTGCACTGATGTGCCTCTACTAATAGTGTTCAAAGCAGGGCTTCGATTCAGGTCCCTATTTGCAGTGGAGGCTGAAGGAGAAATGTTAATACAATTCCATTATTATGAAGGGCGTTTTGAAAAGGGAAGAGAAAAAGTCCCATTGAATAAGGATGCTAAAAATTATTAAAAATATGTTTTTAAATCAAAATTTATTTATGTGAAGGACATCTTCCCAGTGGAAGAAAACTGGAAAGACAGCATATTTTCCCATAAGAAAAGGAACAAAAGGAAAAAGGGCACAATGCTTGAAGAGCAGCAGCACAGGTCAGAAGAAAACTTGCCCTTGTTTTTAAGCTATCTGGCTTAATTATTTGGGCAACTTATAAGTCAGTCTAATCTCTAGCTGATTCTGCTCCTCCCTTTCTACTCCCTACCTCTCTATCATTTTGTCAGGATAAAACACATTACAAATTGCAAGAAGCACAGAAGGTCAATATATTTTGTACTATATCCTTATGATAAGCAGGGTTTTGGAAACACAGAACTTCTAGGGAGCTCATGGTATCCAAGTTATGCAAATGCCAGTCACAAAAGATCCATGTCACTAATGCTCACCTGCTAAGCAGAGCCATGAAGCACAGAACTTGAAATTAATATTTCTGCAAAAATACCTTGTAAGTTCATATACAGCAGGATAGCTCTGAAAACATTAGTCAGAGAAATACATTGTTATGCAGAGATTGTAGCAACCTGAGAAGCCACTTTTGAATTCACCTGGTGATTTATAGATATGACCTGTACAAGAGGAAAATAGATAAATATTTTTTCTGATCAACAGCTGACATAAACCAAATGTATTTGCTGTCAGTGCTGCACAATTAATCACAAAATCCCAGAAATAAGATGGTATAGAAGCTCCTAGTTTTCTCTAATATTGCTGTATGGTACATATTAGGGCTTTCTCAGGTAAGAAATTAATTCTTATTTAAAAGTCTTGTGGGCATCAAACAGAAGTAATGAGACAAGACTTAGCTGGGAGCCCAGAGGAAAATGGAGTGGGGAGGTCTATATAGAACAGCTCATTAATAAACAGAAGGTGAAAACTCATGAGAAACGAGGAGGATGCCAAATGGAAACAGCTTTGCTTCTTGCCTGAATATTCTTTCACCCCATTTTAGAGAGGTAGAGTAAAACGTGGTCAAGGCTAATCTGTCCCACAGACAGGCAGTAAAGAATTTGGTCTGCCTCTTTATTAGTTTGCTAACTGAGCTGACTGCCAATTCAGACCAGTGGTGGAAGTTTAATTATCATCCCCATTGTTTTCATTATAAACTACTGTTCCTTGGTGGTTTATCACATCAGCTTTTAAAGCCCTTCTGTGTGTGGTTTGGTCACAGAGGTAGCAGAGCTAGATTGATTTAGAAACAGATTTAACCAGACTGGTGCTGAAATTGTGGTTAAACTAGCCTGACACACTTCTTCACCTCTTTCTGTAACACACATGCTGAAAAACCTGCCCTTATATCTACCAGAACTAAACATAACTGGAATTACGTTGATAGTCTTTGCAGAAAAATCTCACTAAGACGCCTCTTTGAGAGGCATATGATTGATCTGGAATCTCTTTATGAGACTAAGCCTGGCTCACATCCAAGGTGCAGGTCAATTGATCAACATTTGCAAGAAATCCTGAATTATATTTCAAATTTCGTTTTTCACAGAGCTCAGAAGATCTTTTCCCTATCCTCCTCTTCCAGATCGGGGATATGCCAGTCTTTCAGTTCTATTGGTTAATAAAGATCTGAAAGCATAACTGTTACTGAGAGGCTTACATGTGTTTCACATACCAGCAAATATGCCTGAAAAGTGAGAACCTGAGAGGACATAAAGCAGATTTCTGTAGACAGTATTGCCTTATGCTGGTTTTCAAAGAAAAATGGAAGATTTTAAGGGTTTTTTTCCCCCCCTCCATAAATCAAAGAAGTTATAGAAAGGGTGACTTGTTCCCCTTCTTCTCCACAGCAAACTGTGCTTTTGAAGGCCTTCTGGAGTACTTGCCCAAAAAAAAAAAAAAAAAGTGTTTATTACCTAATTGTTCAGGTCTTTAGAGTGGAAGACTATATTATTTTGGAAGGTGTAATTATATGGTTACAAATCCAGCGTGCTGTGTAGCTATTGGTGTAGGTAGACATTATAAAATGCTTCCAGAAAATGTTTTGATAGTGGCAAGAAAAGAGTGGGAATTGATGAACCAGGTTTTCCCAGGCCAGATTGTTCAGCTTCAGCCCCTCAGGATCTGTCTTCACTTTAGGTCTAATTCAAGTGAGCAGCAGACCCAGTCAGAGCCTGTGCAGCCGTGCTGCAGGGCTGCATTCAAGTGCCATCACCCATCTCCATCCTGTTCCTCTGAGAAGGGAAGGACAGGAAAACAGAGGTGGAAGAACTTTGGTTATCATTTGTGTTTGGTGTCAGAGCTACTGTGGGTATATCCCACAGTTCTCAGCCTTGGGACAGTGACCCAAGCTGTTCTGTCATTTGCTTCCAATGAATCTCGGGCCATAATTGGAAAACCCTAATATTAAATGTTTTTCTTGCAAAATGGCCCTCGCCATGTTGCCACTGTGACTGTTGACAGCAGAGGGATTTAGGGTTCTAACCCAGCCTAGTGCAGTGCAAAGGAAACACTTGGATGAACTGCCAATTTGGGCACAGCATCCAGCTAGGACCCTGAGTGAATCCTCAGGGATCACTGAGAATCACAGAATCACAGAATATGCTGAGTTGGAAAGGACCCACAAGGATGATCAAGTCCAACTCCTGTCCCTGCTGAGGACACTCTAACAATCCCACCATGTCCCTGAGAGCGTTGTCCAAACACTCCTTGATCTCTGGCAGGTTTGGGGACATGACCACTGCCCTGGGGAGTCTGCTCCAGTGTCCAAACACCCTCTGGAGAGGTTGGGCCCTCAGTACTGACAAAACGTCCACAGAGAGACTGACACCATTTCTCCTGGCAATACTAACTTACCAACATCTGGCTTCGATGGTCCTGTAGCTGTATGAGGGGTTTGACCCCAAAGGCACGTGTGGCTTTTCCCACTCTGATCTGTTTTCTGCAAACCTGTAAGGGCAGTTGGAGGGTCACAGGCTTTGCCTCAATAGCTTCTTCCTCCTGAAATCCACTGTCCAGAAATACTGGATTTAAACAGCCCAGGTGAGGAGCTCCACTGTTTCTGGACTATGGACAGTTCTTTAATTAACCCCATTTGTGGCCTGAGCTCTCTTTGCTGTCAGATCTTCTTTCACTTTTTATTTCCTCCTAAACATGACTCTGATATTTACAACTTCAGAAGTGTAAGTTTAAGTAACTTCAGGAAATTTAGAGATTAGCAGTCTTGATGGAGAAGTGTGTATATATGTTCCAGCAGAGAGGGAACATATCCCAAACGGCCTAAGGAAATCAATCTCTTTCTTCCTTACAGTTCCTTGTCTTGCATGTGTTATATCTCATGTTCATCCAGGAACATGTTCTCACCAGTCAATCCTTTTTTATATATGCTGTTACTATTCACATATCAATAAACTACAGAATCAATATATTCATATAAAATGGACTTTTCACCGTTTTTTTTATATACTATTTTCACTAAGCATAAAGTCAGATTATATTTCACCAAAAGCACTTTAAAACCAGGTCTGGTTTTCAGTTCTTGAACACACGAGTTACCCAGCATTTTTCTCGAAGAAAATATTGGTAATTGAGAGTCTTCTTGCTTGACACGAGCCTCTAAACACCATTTATATTGGATGACTGGCCTTTGGGACACATGTATGCAGATGTCTCATGTTTCGACGTTCAGCCTGAACCAAGGCAGCAGACAAACGGGGATCATCTCCTCTCCTCATCTGTCTTCTTGTCACGTCTTGTTGCCCTGCTGATAGGTTACTGGCCAGATAGGTCCACCATGCCCCAGGCAGTGCCCTTATCTCAAGAGACATCTATGAACCATTTGCAGATCCAAAGCAAATCCATTTTATCCAGCTTACCCAGGGTGAATTTTAACTGGTGCATAAGCGCTGTGTAATCATTGTTTTGTGTGCTATTTACGCATGTTTTAGAGAGATACCGCCCTCTGCATAGCTGGGGTGTTCCTCCATTTGTATGGTAATGAATCAATATGAAGGGGGCCTTTTCTGCTCTGCTCCTTGCCCGACCCTGGTCCCTCCGATAGCTGAGCAAGGCCCCCAGCCGCAGAGCCGCTAAGGAAGGTAGGGGAGATGAAGACAAAGAGCCCCGCCGTACCTATTCAGGGAGAAATCTGCATCTGAAAGTGCCTGCTGGAAATGGGCGCAGTGCCAAACAGCAGGGAGAAGGCGGATGCGCTGGAATATAAAGGAGGGCATACTATTATCTTTTTCTGTCTTTAAGTCACTGGCTATTTGTTAAAAAAAAAAAAAAAAACACAAAACCCAAGAAAAAACAACAACAACAACAAAAACAAAACCAAGAAAACCACAGACACTCAAAAAACCCCACACACACAAAAAAAAACACACAAAAAAACCAAGGGGAACTGTTTGATTTGGCAGCTGCGGGTTTTATATCCATATCCCAGCAAATGCAACACCTTTTCTCCCACCAACCTGCCTGCTGCTGCTACTCTTCTATTACTGCAAGCATTCTCCTCTTCCACAAGTCTGTCCTATCTCTCCGTAAGAGTCTCCAGCAACAGCTGATGAATGTGCTGGATCTACAGTTGCCCCAGGATGCAGCAGTCCAGGCTGTGCCTTCTGAGCACACAGGTGACTTAAGCACTCATTTTCAGGGATTGCTTTCTTCTGGGGAGTTTAGGTTATGCAGTTGATGCCCACAGCTCAGGTCACAGCAGCCACCATTGCTCAGCAGCCTTTGCTATTCCAGTTGAATGGGTTTTGTTTCGCAGTTCTGCCTCCACCCATTACTACTCTTCTCCCATGGGGAAGGTGCCACGGTCTTCCCCACTATAGTCTCTCAGCATGCCCTGCTGCCTCCAAGAAAAGAAAGCTTCCTCCAGAAGACCGTGGCAGCCTTCTGGTTCTGATGTGTAATGGCATCCCCTGCTGAACACAGGTCAAAACACGCAGCGCACATCAGAAGAGAAAGGAGGCAGAGCAGCAGCAGCAGCAGGTCCATCAGTACTCACATTCAGAGAGGACAAACTGCAGCAGGAGCCTGGATGACAGGTAGGAATAGCATACCTAGCCAGCACCAGTGGACAGCATCAAGCTGGAGCAAAAGCCTGTTGTCTCTCTCCCCTATTCCTCTTTTGGTATCTAGGCTGGTTAATAGGCAACAGCCCTCCCTGTGGAAAAAAAATAAAAGTATTATATGTAGGCCTAGAGTGAAAGAGTTCAACTGGGAAAGACCATCTTCCCCCAGCAACCCATAAATTACGCTGAGCTCTAAACCTGTTGTTCAGCATGGTGGGAGGAAACCTTCAGGCCCCTCCAGTGCAAATTTGATAACAGTGTGTGAATCACATGCCAGGGGACCTGGGCTGAGAACCTGCTATCTAAATCTCAGCTTCCCCAGTGCCAGAAACACCCCAGCTGAGGCTCATCCAGGATTCATCTGCAAAGACTAAGAAAGAGAAGGAGCAGTGATTGACATGGCAATACAGCATCTCCCATGCAAAACTGCCCTCAACCCCCTCTAGCATTTTCATAACCGAATACACACCTTGTTTTGCACTGTAAAGAGCATGGGAATGAAATGTGATAATGAGACATAACGAGATGCATGTGTGAGACAAGCTGTGGACAGGCAGTGAACATAAAAAGAGACATGTACTTGTGCACATACGGGAGAAGTGGCAGATAGGCACTTTCTTATAGTCTGGCAACAATAATCATGACAATAACTGAGTTCTGTTTTAATTTCCCATCCTCCATGTACTTTTGTGTCTCTCAAGAAAACAAGCAAACGGCCAAATTGCAAATGGTCATTTGCAATGAGTAAATGAGGCTTTCTATTCAGATTCTTACAACTAGAGTTCAGTGAGCCCTGTAAAAATGTCCACTAATATCCACTTATATGATCAGGCAAGTTTATTTCATCTGTCTTCCTGCCCTTTGTAGTCTGTATTTTTTTTCTTTATTAAAAAGGAGAATGTTGGATGGAAAGCCTACAAGAATGCATTTCACAGAGAATATTGGAAAATATAAATTCAGAATTCCCTTTTCATAATCTATGGCATACCCAGCACTGAAATCTGCTTCCACTTTATCAGGAATCAGAGCCAATGCCAAATCTGCCTCTGTTTCTTACACTTGCAAAATTAATACCAGTAAGCTTCATCTCAGAACGGACTTTGAGAGATTGTCTGGCAGATATTTCAAATGATAAATACTAGGAGGAAACAATACTGTCTGGACAGTGTACCATCTGAAAAAGAGGCAATATTGGTTCACAAAACTCTTCTCTAAGTATTGACATACTGCAACTACTCAGCATGAGAGGCAAAAAAAGTTATACTCTATCCATGTCCCCCTCTTTTTGGACTGTTCCCAGCAGAGGAGCGTTCTGGACTGAAATCCTCTGGCTTTTCTACTTACATGAACTCAAAGGCTGCACACAATGTTGCAGGTTTTCAGATTTTTTTGCAGTAGTATTTTTGTCCTGCCTTTTTGTGAGGCCAGGGATCCACACCAACAGCCCTTTAGCTGAAAGCCTGTTGTAAACTGAACCAACAGTAGCAGATGCAGAAACAGATTTCCCTCAGGAAATAATGTCAAGTCAGTCTGACAGCTGTAGTGGCAAGTACTAGCAATGTTCACTGCCCTTGTAAATCTAGAGGATAAACACCCCTAACACGTCAATGACTGATGGTGGAGATGGAGTGGAGTGTAGGTGTAGTAGTACACAGTATACATTCCTGTGCTCTCATCGTGCAAAAATGGCAATGAATGATCATTTATATTGGGCAGGGTGTAATTGCCTGTGCTGTGTCACAGAGCCCATGGGCAGGCAGTGCTGGGGTGAGTGAACATGTCATGATGCTCAGCGTTCATGATTCTTTTACTCCCTTATATTTGTTGCTGTCCAGGTGAATGCTTCCTCTTATTGAAGCAGAAATTGTTTATGCATAGCACAGTGCCAAGAGCCGTGCAAACATTAGAATGTGGATATGATTCATTCCTGCTCATGGAAGCAAACCTGTGGCGTAAGAGAAGGAAATTATTCTGTTTCTTTCCACTATGGCATGGACGTCTCTATGACAGGCTTGAGAGATTTCTAGTCTGGCTTTGCTCCCTCTTGGAAAGAACATTCCCTTGCAGGAGAAGTTGGGCTGGCAACACACCCTCTTCTGGGCTGAGACACGTGCCTATCTCATAGCAATGAAGCCTCCCTCTAGGCAAATTTTTCCTCTCATCCAGCCTTCTGGATACCATCTTTTTGCCCTTTTTGCATTAGAGGGAAAGGAAATTATTGATGGGACGTGAACAATGAAGGGAATTTCATTGGCAAAACTAGCAACTGCTTCTCATTGTTACTTTATATTCATGCCTGGATCATGTGCAGCGGTTTCTATGACAACAGAAAAATTATTTCTTAACATAAATCAAGTTTGTCAGACTTTTAGTTGTGCATTGCACTTCCTGAAGGCTAGAAAAGCAATTCTGAGACCAAAAGCAGACAAACTGATCAGCTCTAAGAAAATGGACCTACCAAAGATCTAAAATAGGAAAGATTCCTTGTTTTCCTAGGGAAATTTCCTCTTAGGATTGCATTGTTGTTGTTCTTTTATATTTTGAGAAATAAAAACATGGGAATAGTGAATATCAGAAATAATACACTTACATTTTATATGCAGACACTTTGAGACAAAACAGCTGTCTTTCTAAGAAAAGAAGTGTGAATATTCAGTACAGAAACAACATAGGAAAAAGAAGAAAAGAGAAAGTTCATAGGAGCTCCTTTTTAGAAAATGTAAAGGGGTTTCTGAAAATCACATTCTGTGCCTATTTGATGCACAGGTAGTGATAATAGTTCTTGGTAACCTGGTCCCCAGAATGCAAAATCATAAATTTACCTTTTACTTTCACCTTGTTTCTGATCTTGTCCTCTGGCATCTTTTTTGCTAGCCCCTAAAAGTATAGTTAGCATTGGGAGATTGCAACAACTGTTTTGCAGGCAGTTCATCCCTATGCCATGTGTTTCTGCTGCACAGCAATTAGCCTTTTAAAATAGTTTAAAGTTTTTAGAGACTGAATGATGAATGCTAGCACTCCATATCTCTTTAATCGAGAATGATCATAATTTTTAGCTATGGCAAAACACTTCCAGAAGCTTAGTGCAATTTGTAGTATTAGTATAAGCTATTGGTTCTAGGCAGGGTTACTCTTGCTAATCTAAAATTGGTGGTTAACAGGCTGTTTCAGTTGAGCTGTCTCTGACCAATGGGGTATCCTGTTCATCCTATGGAAGAGAACAAACTCCACCCCTGGATATGGAGAATGGGCTACAGTGTGAGTATTCTGTCCATAGCACAGCTCCTGTTTGTCTCAAAGAGAGCTTCCCTGAATGAGCAAAGGCAAAGCCTCACCTTCTGCTGCAGAAGATAATGGATTGTTTATTATCCCTTCACTCTGTTAGTATTTGATTCAGCAAAACTCAGTAGGAGTGATTTCTCTTCCCTTCCTTCCCTTCTTCCTTTCTCTCTTTCTGCTCTACTTCCTTCTTGGCATCTCTCCTTTCTTCATCCTTCTCCTTCTAACAATTCCAAGTCCAGCCTCAACTGCATCTTGGCTTCATTTCTATTCCTCTCCATCTGCTAAAATGTATTCATGTATTATGTATCAAATGTTGACATTTATAATGTTGTCAATAAGGTTTTGAGTCAAAGCTGGAATAGAAACAAGCAAATTGGGCAGCGTTATATCTCATCAGTATTTTATATTTCAGACTATTTTTGGACTGAAGAAAGGAAACACTGCACAATTTGGACCGACTAGGAAGATTTCCTGAAAAACCATGATAGATAAGAGCAATTTTTTACTTTAATGGAAGTGTAAAAGCTAAAGAATATGATCGTTTCCTATGGTTAACTCATGAATAAAGGTGACCCAGCATTTCAAGAATCCTGTATCAAAGTAAACATAAGCCAGTGTAGTGAAGTGAATGCACAATCCTTCTGGAACACCCACATACACATCCATAATCCCATATGCATGTCTGGGAGTGGGGTTGTGTTCTTAAAGCAGCAATTCCACAGCAGTTTAGTATATGATCTAAAGCGGGATTGGCCTCCGCCTTTCCTGACGTGCTCTCCCCATTCTTCTCTTTATGTGATCATACAGAGAGCCAGTTAAGGGGGAGAAATGAGCAAATCATTTCATGAAGTGTGCAGAGGGGAAAAGATGCAATTCCTTCCAGTTTAGCTCTCCAACTCACTGCAGGATTAGATATCTTTTTTGCCAGTGTGAGGGAGAGGTGAAAAATCCAGTCAGCAATGTCGTGGGGCAGAGGGGCAGGTAAGGGGTAACAGCAACTTTGGTCAGCTCAGACTCTGACAGAACTGCAGATTCAAGTGGGGATTTTTAACATCTCAGGCATGACTTTGCTGCATCCATAAAAGCACGAGAGGTGTGTCAAACTTGCTTCAGAAGCATTGTGGCATTAGGGATGCTTAAATTTACAGCCCTGTTTTTCATTACTTGTCTCTGATGTATTGATTGCTACTCTTCCTCCAAGCTGTTTGCTATGCATCACACTTTGATTTTAGGAGAGGTCTCAGACAGCTCTGGATAAGACAAATTTCTCCTGCTCTACAGATTTATTTGATTTATGTTTATGGGATGCCCATATCTGACTGTTTGGATATGAACTCTATATACACAGAATAATTTGATTGCAAGTTCCATAGGTCTTCCAATTACAGGATGCTACAATCAGATGGAGGCAAAATATGAAATAGGATCAGGGACAGCACCAGTCAATGCTTATTTTTCCCAAAATATGATTTTTTTTTTCTATTTCATCCAATAAACGGTTCAGGACTTGGAAGAAATGGAACAAAATATGACAGAAATCCTTAGGTGTATTTCCTCTTGGTAAAAAAAACCCAACAAAAACTGAAATGAACTGAAATTCAGCTTCTTCATTAACATGATGAAACAAAGTAAAAACTAGGCAAGGTGGACTAGCAAGTACATGGCTGAATCTGGAAGGAACAAAAGTGAAAAGAGGTTATAAGTGAGAAAAGAAAAAAACAGTGGTTTTCTGAATGCCTCAGTTAGTCAAAGCCCTGCACACAAACAGTTCACCAGCTAGGTGAACTGTGTGCTCTTTACCCTCTGATCTCATTTGGTCTGCAAATGATTCATGGCATTCACTGATCACACCAGCTTGCCAGTCAGTTATTAGGGAATCACAGTTTCTCTTTTTTGCATTCCATCCTTGCTTTTAGTTCATTCAGTTAATCTCTCAGTGGTGCATTTGTAAGTGTGAGAGAAGGAACAGTGAAATGCAGAAGAGCTTTCTCTCTGTGTATGGCCCTTCCGCCACTCTGCCTTTGTGCTTAAATGTTTTCTCTTGTGTTTGGTTCTTGTTCCTCCTGGTCTTTTAAAATATATCTCATTTTCTCTAATCATTTTACAAACACAGATTCAACCAAAGGGCAGAAAAGTTCTGCTTTATTTGCTCTTGGAGGTCACCTACTCAGAATATTATATTCACAATTTATTTTAAAATTGCTGTTTATCCATTTTAAGTGGTTCAACTCATACATAATGTCCTAAAATATAAGACCTGGCCTTGAAACACTCTGAGGACCATCCAAGAATTGCTGATCACTTCCCACTTCTATGAGAACTGAAGGCTCAAAGTAACCCTCTGTGTTGTGCCTTAACTCTTCTGGCAGAACAGCACTGAGAGGCTTCACCCTGATGCTTCTGCTTCCCACCTTTCCTGTTTGCTAAGCATCAGCTGACAGGTACCAACCAGTACCTGTGGTTGCATTTCTTCGGGTGTATCTCAAACAGAGAAAAGCTCAGCAGCACTTTTTCTTACTTAGAATAAAGTCTTGTAGCTATCCAGTCAAAGGAAATTAAATGTGGGAATATTTGCAGGAAAACTCCAAATCCCACCCCTCAGTAGCTGAGCACAAGCCTTTTGGGGAGAAAACGTTTTGTATCAATCACAAAGAATTTGCAATTTAAATGTGTCATTCTGGTGTATGTGACATCCATGACCTTTCACCCACTACAGGATGATCCTGTGCCATCACAGGATGATACCTGTCTGGCCTAAAGTGTAGGCACGCCTTCTCTCAGGAGGTGAATTCCAAAATGGAGCCAACCCACATGTGACTTACAGGAAGTAGTGTATTATTTAGTTTCCCTTTATTATTTATAGTCACCAGGACCCATTAAAGCTGTGAAGCTGCATAAATGTTTGTCAAACTGGAGCTGTATTCTTTTAACTCACAGTGCACCTGGCAACACAATCCACCATCTCATAGTAGACACCTGAGGGTATTTTCAGGGGGGAAAAAAGTGATGTTGTGAAGTGATTTCAAAAGGAACAAGAAGTGTTCAGTCATGAAGCTAATATTTGGCAAGGGAAAAGTGACAGTCTACAGAGAACACAAAATATATTTTCAGAGGATGGTGACTGGAATAGGATATAAGAAAGCTGTGCCAGATGGCAGAACCAAAAAATGAGAAAATAAACTACCACTCACTGGAATTTTACATGGCAATACATCATCTAATGGGCTGTAATCTCAGCTAGGTAGGCTGGAATAACTCCATCAAAATCAATGAACTCAGCAAGTCCAGCTGGGGACATGGAGAAAGACGTGTCTTTAGCAAGTCTTTTTGTTTAAACCACACTTTGGTGCTTTCTGTGCCGTTTGTTTTCCTCTTGTAACACACTAAGGGCCAAATTCATTTTCCAAGGGTGTCCAGCACCCAACCCTATCTTCATCATTGCTGCTATCAGAATCAGCACATGGAGAAATGCAGCAGATTGGAGCAAGATGCCCGTGCTGGGCAATGGTAACAAATGGTAGCCAGGCAGGAACAGACTAGAGCCTCAAAGCAGCCCTCTGAGCTGGCCTGCCCTGGCCAGGACTGGCAGGACAGCCCAGGACTGGCAGGGCCAGGGGTGCTTGCGCAGGTGGCGCTCCCAGGGAGATGTTACGCCTCATCTCCCCTGCAGACCAGCTGCTTCTGCTCCTCCATTGTTTCCAGAGGAGCCAGGAACAGAACAGGCAATTACAGACCTGCACACATGCTGGCAATCTGTTGCCCCATTATGTTCCTTGATCTGCCCTCTCTGTGTCTAATGGAGTAGTGAAGTCAGACACAGGGCACTCTGCATTCAAAGCACAAGAGCAATTTTAAAGGAAAAGCAAAGCTTTTGACAAGAAAGAACTTTGAGGGATCTAAAAAAATTATTTTATGGCATGTAAAATACATGCTTGTGATGAAATGGCTTAGTCATATGCAACAGACAACTTGCAGAAAAACACCAGTGCTAAACACAGAGCAAATGGAAGGGAAACAGGTCTCCTGAGAGTTTTTGCAAGTTTTGTTTATATTTTCCTTTGGCAGCATGGATGCAAGAGAAGAAAACCACCTGATTTGTTTTTCCCTCCAACTTGTTTTCCCAGACCTCTGCAAGTCAGAACCCACCACAGACAAAATTCTGGAGCAAAGATCAGCTACATCAGACCTCCAGGTAAATGGATAGCTTGGCTCAGAAAGCTCACTGTTCTCAAAATGAGTCACTCTTGTTATTCCCTTCCTCATATTGCAAATGACACTTATTGAGATTTTCTCTCTATTTTTTACCCATCATCAAATGACCTTTAGCTGTGTGGGCAACACCAAATAAATATGACCCTGTCATATTATGGGTTAAGAGGAAAAGCCTAGAAGAAAATCAAGGGTTGATATAAGTGCACTGCCAAGCAGCCCATGTATTCATCAACTAATCTCAGGCAAGCCTCCTGAGATATTTATCAAGTTAAATGCTCAGTTCCTTTCCTTCTTTTCCCATTTTTCCTGCTGGCTTTTGATTTGCTACCTATTCAGAATAGTTGTCTTGGTAAATAGGAATACTTTGGAACCAAGTGCTGGCTCTTCTGGCTGACTTTTCTAGAGCTGTTCCATTCCTGAGCACTGCAGTACAGGAGCAAAGCATTATGAATTGAAGCTTAATGAGTCCATTATTCAACTCCTCTCTGGATGCAAGATGTCCTAATTTATGAACAGTGTGGAACAGTTGCTGAGGTTTTTTGGCATAGTGAGAGCCTCTCATAGGCCCTCCTCACTATGATTATAACCGTAAGAACCCAAATATTCAGGACCTCTTAGTTTTCCAACATTTTTCTGCAACACCCTCAGAAGTCACCAGGAGCATCTATTTTCCAATGAAAAGTCACTTATTGCTGTCATTGGGGAACCAGTGAATTGTTTCTCTGACCTGGCAGTGAAAAGAGACACAGGAATAACTTTGAAAGGAATTTTAGATATTTCTTCCATCCTTTTTAGGGCAGGATAGATGTATGTCCTGAATGTTCTCTTCAGGTTAGCTGTGCCTGTTTGTGTTTGTGCTGGAATGGCTAAAGCAGTACAGTTTGTGGGCACAAGCAGTTATTAACCTCAGAGAGAATACAGAAGAGCCTCTGATGGCAAGTTGTAGTCTGAACCTCCTGCCACCTGCCTGTGCCTGCTGCACCAGAAGGAACCTCGAGGGAAGGACAGAAGGCATCTGGGTTTCAATAAATCACTTTTCTGTCACTGTGGAAGTCCTTTCTCAGACCCTGTAGAGAAGAATAGACTTGAGCAGGCTGCTCAGCTCTCCGTCCTCACTCCAGAGGTACCTGGGGACCTCATCAAAACTGGGGAGTTTGGGAAGAAACTGTGGTTCAAGTGATTTTTGAAAAGCTCTGAGAAAGGAAGTCTCTTTTGCAATGTACTCTCTTTTCTCTGCATGTGCATTTATCTTGTGGTACAGGCTGGAATTATAAATCTTAGTCAGAAAGGTAGTCTTCTGAATGAAAATTAGTCCTGAGACTAAGCAGGAAAAGGTTGGCATCCTCCACTTAGTCAACGGTCAATGATAGGTATCTTCCAAAGCTTTTGGAAGCAAGCTTACACTCCTTTTTTAGGGTGTGATAAATGCCCCCAGTGGTGGACAGGCCTCCACAGGCTATAGAAATAAACTCTGTGTCAGGGTTTGTTTAGATGCTTGGTATCTAGAAGACTAAATTTGGGTAAAATGAATGTTCTCCTACTGATAAGATTTTATTAGTACTTTGGGCTTGATCACCACAGATTGCACCCAGCTTGGTCACTGTAACCCCTCATTTGGTATTGCAGGCTCTGTTTCTTGGGCATTGCCTTTCCCCAGTGACTTTGTAAGAAGCCTAAGGTTGGCCATTTTGGATTACAGAAGTCAAAACCTGTCTTTCCTTTCACTCCTTTGAATGACCAGGGCTGTCAAACCTTCTGTTGGAGATAGCCTTTTAACCCCAAAATAGTTTTCATTTTTTATTTAAACATACATTTCTTTGTGTCTACTCAATCTGTATGTCAGATTTTGACAACCATGACATGAAAAGAACTGTGTGGGACTGGGACTAGAAGAGGTTGCTGTGCCACAAGAGAAGTCATGAGTGTCTCAGGGACAAGTCAAGCTCCTTGGAGGTAACTGGGTTCACCAATTCTGCTGCAACACAGTAAGACAGGGATGGGTGTTACCAGCACTGAGAGCCAGATTTGCAATATATATTTAGTTGCATGACACCCAGGCTTCATTTGCCACTGAGAGGTACTCGATCCATGCCTATATTATTTGTGAGTTTAATCTTTACAGCCTAATTTTCAAAGATAGCTGTGTCATCCAGCCCCAGTGACTAAAATTGTACTTTGGGGGATTTACTACCTGTGAATTCTTAAATAATTGCTCTATTGATTACACAAGGGGAAATATTGCTGCTGCATGTAAGAGCTGTGAGATTGAACTCTTAAGGGTTAAGATTCTCCTGGCCATGATCATCTTCCCTGTTTGGTCAGCTCCAACAAATAGAAGACAAGCAGAACATCAGCAAGCAGTACACAATTACATTTCTGACACGTTGCATCTTGCTGTGCTATCTCTTCTTAAATCAGAACCTGTTTTCACTATTATAATTTAATAGAGCATGATATGAAGCCTTGAATAGAATGCATTTCTTTAAAATTTAACTAAAAATAGCCTTCCTTCCACAGTGAGCTCATGTCTTTTTGCTTTGTTTTATGGTCAGTTGACTTCCATTTCACATATACACATATTTTATGAAGTGGATTCATACAAATGAGATCTCTGAATTATTAATTTACTTTGTGATTTATTTTAATAGTTTCCTTATATGAGTTCTCAGAAAAAGAGTTGACTGTTATGTAAATGGACATTTTGCAGACATAGCCCCTCTTCTTGTACATAAACATAGTCAAGTATATACTTTTATGCTTTTCATTTAAAGAGCAGAAGAGTTAGTGGCTGTTGAGGAAGAGTTTAATTTACATACTTTTGTCACCTCTGGGCTTTGTTAATCTCTGTGACTGTAGGTTTGCAAAATAAGATGTATAAATTTGTTTGCCAGACATAACATAAGGCCCTGCACTAAGAAAAAACTGGGCTCTGTTCCTACTGAGTTGGATACTTGGAGTGAAGATGTGGGGAAAAAAAAAAAGTCATTTTTTCAGCCATCTAAGACTTCAAGGCCTACATTATCTTCTGCTTCCCAAGGTTTTCAGTTAACTCTGGGAAATGGACATCTGCTGGGAACTCTCTGTATAATTCCTGGTCAGATGGCTGGCCCCTTCACGTTCCACTTATGTCTTAAATCCCTTTTCTGTGTATAGAGTGCAATTGGGTTTCTTGTCCCAGCATGGATTGTCCATTTTTATGACTACGCTTTGCAGCACAAAACCTGGGCATTCTTGTAGGCAAATGCTCATGATAAAGTAAAAGTACTGTTTCAAAGAGAGCTGTATCTCTCCAGATTTTCTCTGCTGTATCTGTCAAAAACCAAATTGCTTAAGGAGGGTGAGAAGGGAAATTGGATTCCCAAAGTTCAATCAAAGAAAAAAGCCCTGCTCATGCTGCCTCATTAGCCTGGCATTGGATTGTGGACCAAGTACCAGCAGGGCCCATGTTTGTTCAGGGGAGATGTGACTGATTATCAACAATGATGGGCCTGAGTACTCCTAAGGCCTCAGGATACCTGCAAGGGGATTAACACTGGAGGACAGAAAATGCTCTTGGCACAGATGATCTCATTAGAATAATTTTTGGTGTAAAGAAGATAAATTTGAAGGCGTCAGTTATATTCCAAGGAAAACCCCTTTGTGACAGGACGCTTCAAAAGCACAAGACCCTTAACGTATTTACTCTGTTAAGGATATTCAGAACCAATGCATTAAATGGGGTGATGAAAACAAATAAGATTTGGACAAAAGAAAAGAAAAGGAGAAATAGGAGCCAAGCTGAAATTTCATATATGTTACAAGCTGTGCCTATTGACTCAAAAAGCTGTGACATCAGTTAAAGGAATTCTGAGCTTGTTTGCAGAAGGATACACTTTCAACCGACTTGCAGAAATCTGAAATTTTAGAGTGACATTAAGACCACTTGATTACACATCACCATATCAATATGACTTTTCACAAAACATTTGATAGTATGTCCAGAAATCTGCTGAACAACAGGGTTCAAATATTTCCTCTCACTATTAGGCAGCTATGACTGAAAAAAAAAAAAAGAGGAAGTAAATCAAGTCACGGTGTTCTGTGTAGTTTAGCAGGGTAGCCAAAAGGACATCTGACAAGTGGCAGAAGTTCAGCCATGGATTCCTTTGTCTCTTATTCAAAGGGAAAACAATGGGAAATGTCCTGTTACACTGCTGTATCTCCTTTTTTGTACTTTGCACTTGAAAAGAGATATGCTACTGATCTTCACAGTAAACCTGATCTCCAAAGAGACCCCCACAGAGGGTATAAGCTCTGAGCACTTAAAAACTCTAAATCCTGCAAGACAGTTAAGATTCCTGATTTCATCACACCGTGATAGAGCCAGTCTGTCAGCACTACAATCAGCAGTATAAGTACCAAAAGAGACTCTGGGAAGCCATCCCTCATCATGGACATAGAGGAGGTAGGAACATTCCAGTTAACTCAACAGCTTGAAGCTTCCTTCAAGTTCCAGCAGGGACTTCAGAAAGAAAAGTCCTGGATACGTTGAACTTCTGCTAAGTGCTTAGTTCTGCTTTAAAGGAAAACCCTATGGAAACCTAACAGAAGAGCTGTGTTTCACAGAAGCATCCCACCTAACATTGAGAAAATGGTATGGAGCACATGACTGAACACTAGAATTGTCAGTGTTACACCCTTAACTCTCTCTCGGTCCATCACAGTCCCAGTCTGGCAGGGCATACTTTAGGCAGGCTGAAAAGAAATTTCAAGCAGTCTGTAGCTGTCATTAATGTGTATCTTAACCTATTTCTCCCAGCATCTCTGAAGTCCCTCCCAAGCCAGTGGTCTTTTGTGTGTCCCATCCCACCATCATTCTCCTCTCCCTCCCAACTGCCTAAAGCAACGCTCTTTCTTTCTGGATACCTCTTTCCTGTGGAGTCTGAAGGAGGGAAAATTCTGCTCCTTCTCTGTAAATCCCTCATTTACTCTGAGAAAGACATGATTAAATTTACTATTAGCTAGGCATTGCCTAGTTCAGGTGATTCCTGAAGACTATGGAAGGCAGCAGTTTAGAGAACAGCCATAGCTCTACTACCATACCTGGATTATATCTTTTCCTGCTCCAACAGGCAGCAGGAATGTGACATAAATGTTCTCCTTTCACTATTGTTAAATTGTGGCCAAGAATGCTACAACTGCAAGTTCATCAGCTTAATCAATATTAACAGTAATCATAAGAAAATTTCTTCAGGTTAAATGGGAAATGTTTTCATTTCAGATTAAGACCTTCAACCAGCACTTCAACCATGAAGTAGATGTCTGCTGGTTGCTCATCATTTTGTCATATTTTAATTCTTGTTAATAACTGGGTTGTATCTCTTTGGAAAAAAAAAAAAACAACAAACCCAGAATATAAAGTTCTTGGTGGTGAATATTTTGCTGTATGGTTCATGACATTGGAATGTACATATATTCTACCTGAACAGAAAAACTATTTCCAGTTCCTCATCAACCCTTAATAATGCTGTTGTTAACCAATATTAGAGTACTGTATCATAAACTGTGCTGATTTTTACTTCTTGCAGACTGCAGATTCTCATTACTTGGGGGAAAAAATGGGGTTATGTAGGTGACTGTCTCCATTAATTAAGCTATTCAAATCCAATTAGCTTTTTCTAGAGGGTACTTTATCTCATTACAGCTCTCTGAACTTGAACAATAAAACAAACAAGCAGAAACTACAAACCCAATCTCACTGTTCTCCATGTCACAATCAGTTAATGTCCTGCTCGTCAGAAAGTGAGCATTGATGTTAACACATCTAGTCAGGCCTGCTCCTGCCTTCATCCAGGTTGGGGAGCAACTCTGATGTTCATTAGAGACACTTACCACTGTCACAAGAGAATGTCACCACAGCAGCAGTGGCCCACCATGGTCCTCATATTCCAGCAGCAAGAAGCTTTTGGATGTAACTTGCCTTGTAGGCAATCACAAGCCTGGCTACTGCATTTGAAGGTGAAGCCAAAGTTCTGTTCTTGATTCAAAAGGCACTGCCTGTATGGTGAGAGTGTAGCATGTGTGAGGATTTCCAGGACTCAGGTTCAACATCGTTGTTTCCCACACAGGATTTCACCCAGTCATGTGGAAGTGAAATGCTACCACACACCAAGTTGTTTTGCCATCTGGACACTGCAGGAAGCATTTTGCTTCTCATAAACAGACTGAGATCATCTTTCCTCATTAGCTAGGTCATTGAATGGCTAGCTATCATGCCGTGTTATAACAGGCACTCTCCAATGCCTAATCACTTCAGACCAATAGCCTCCAAAATACAGAAATAAGGACAGATCCATAATTTTACATTTCTTTGCTGAAACATGCCCCAAACTCATGTTCAGTGCTACTTGGCAGTGTGAATGAGCACCATTCAGGCAATTTACTCAGCAGTGACAGTGATTGGCAGCTCTAAGAGAAATTCCCAGATGTTCCTGTTCATTTCTTGCCACCTTGCAGGACTCTGGCAGCTGATTGTAATCCAAGAGAGAGCTCGTAAAAGCAGAAAGAGGGGGTAATAAAGGCCAGATATGCTGGGAAGCCCATGAGAACAGGGAACAAGCTGCTCTGTCAGTGACTCAGAAACAACTTTCTCCCATAGGAGTAATTTTATGGGTTTTGTGTTAGAGGGAAGAATTTGAATTAATGAGAGACTTGATGGATATAAGTAATAATATTTCTATTTGGGAACTTGCATAGTCAAGAAAAACAATCTAAACAATCTGTGAGTGCTCATAAAAATGGATAGCCCCTGAACTAGAACAACGTAGGACTTGGCAAGTTGGATCTCTAAACCCTTTTGCCCATAGTAGGTGCAATTGCTGGCATGCAGGTGGAACTGTAGCTGCCAGGGATGGAGCAAACCGAGAACTGGTTTCAAGACTGAACATCACCAACAAACCTGAGAGAGAGAAAACAAATATGCCAAAGTAGTTTTAAATTAGAGGATTTCAAAACACTTGTCATTGATATCAAAAAGGACAATTTGGCACACAATTCCTTTCCTCCTCTGGTCTCTGAGGCAAAGCCTTTGTGTCTGCAGTGCTGTTTTGTACCATATCAGATTCTGCATTAGTGCAAAATTGCATGTGTTGACTCTTCCTTTTGTCCTGCCCTTCTTCCACAAGTGGCGAAATTGCAAACTACATAGATAAACAGCAATTTAGAGATCAGCTCTCTGTAATCCTAGTTTCCTTCAGAGCATGGACTCAGAAGGGACAGCATCATAGACCTCACTACTTTATCAGATGACCTGGGCAGAAGCTGAGAGTGCTGTGGAGGGCATAGCTGGAGGCAAATGAGGGGAAATAGGGCAAAAATCTGTAGGAATTCAATATCTATTTGTTCTTCTTCTGACAGAGCAACGTGTTTGTGCAAGACAACACTTGCAGCGAACTTCAGCACCACCGTCTGCTTTGTAATGCCGGTGAGCCCTAACAGCAGAATTTCCCTGTGACGTTTGAATGGTTAAACAGGTTTTGTTTCAGAAACTAGAGGAAGTATTACAAGCATTATTATGATTAATGGATGTCGTTATACTGCCCATTTCCTCGATGTATTGTAGCTAATTTTAAGCAATATGCATCAACCCTTTGTGCAGTCATAAAGTCATTAGTTGTGAAAACACACCAGTCTCTAAGGACTGTGCAGAGCTACAAGGTGGGCACATGAATTTCAGATGCCTGAGACAGAACCTCAGTGTCAATGACATGTCCATGCAACACATACCCAAAACTGAGTATGGGCAGCATTTAGGGGAGCTGAGTTGGGCAACTCAACAGAGCCCAAAATAACTATCCGGGGAGGTGAGCAGAAATAACATGCATCAGACATGCAGTCATTTTGGCTGAGCCCTGAATCCTTCCTCCATTCCAAAGACAACTTTGTAGATGACTAAATGACAGGTTTGCTTTTGGAATGTAGCATTTACTGCTGATTTGAAGGGATAGTGCCACAATTGATAAACTTGACAACCCCTATTTAGCTGGCCCCTGAGGGAGATTGTGACCCTGGGGGATGATGGTCTTTGTCGATACTTAAGATTAGGTTGAGCTCCTGATGATGCTACACAGGTTGCCTCCTAAGCGTGTGATGGTGTTACAGTCACCAACAAACAGGAGTTTCTGGATGATCTCTTCAGCGATCCTTGCAGTTCGATTTCAGTTGCTGTGGATGAAGCAGTTACCACTGTCACCATTTGTCATAGTCTGAGGAGGACAAGGCCTGGTGACTGACGACAGGGGATTTGAAAAAGGGAGCAACTACCTGAGTCTACAAAGAGAGAGAAAAGACAGCAACACACACAGACCTCTTTTGGGGAAAAAAGGCCAACTTTATAGTACGGACATCCCGTATTTAAAGTGTGTTATGTGGAGCTAGGACAGGACAGTAGTTCATTGGACAATTGGGAAAAACATCCTTGGGACAGTATCTCAGGATGTATCCCACGGGAAAGACACCAGGTGTTAATCTTTATTATGAATTCCACTCTGTTTTTCACCATATTATCACCCTGGGAGATTTCCTCCCTAACTGAAGCTGTAGTCAGCTTGTCAGCCTGGGAATGGACCTCAGAGTCAGGAGAAATCCAGGCCTAAAAAGGATTTCCAAACTGTAATTGCCTAGCTCTCTAAATGTGTGTGTCCACACTTGGTCCTGTCTTAATTCTGAAAACTTGCTGCCTTGCTGACATTTGTATTCCTACACCATGTACTCCATGTGTCTGCTGGCATGGTTCTCACAGATGCTCAGATTAAAATTAACCACTATAGCCACCAATTGTTATGTGTCTGAATGACTGCATAATCTGAGCCACAAGGTTTAACCCACAACCTTGCCTCTGCTAAACTGATCCAGGCAGTCACTTCTGTAAGGTAGAAGAGAGATCTGAGTGGATGGTGACTTTCTTCTCTATCTGGTGTATACTGATGTGAGAAAGCAATCAGGCACAAGATTTCTCATCAAGTCTCCAGTTAGGGTAACATATCATACAGATGCTGAGCAGTCTGTGTCTCTTGTTCTTTGTCTAATTTCAGGTTTTACATCAGTAAAGTCCCAAGTCAAGGTGGGAATTATCTCATCTGACATCAGATGTCTCCATCTGAGCTGGCCTTTATCATCAGTGAAGTAGGTACTTGTAGGCATGAGTCATCTGCGTTCTTTGAAATGTCTGCATCGGGGTGAGATGACTCATGCTCTTCCCATTTACTACAAAGGAAGCTCAAACCGAAAGCTCAGATAACACCTTAAGATATAAAGACTAGCCGAGCACCATTCTTAATATCTTGAGGTGTGTCATGGCCCAGTCGAACTCCTGGCCTGTCCTTTCTAAATAAAACAAAGCATTTGCCTTGAGAATGATGTGTCGAATTCACCCCTACTGAAGTGGGTGCTCTCAAACTGGAAATAGCCCAGTTTCAAGTAAAGTATATATACCATGGAAATACCTCCTGTCCCCGGCTTCTATATAGCCAGCTGATAGCCAGCTATATTTTGCTGATGTTTTAGAGTCACATCTTCCTGTTATCTTTCAAATTATATTTCTCCACCCACCTTCTACTCCCGACAAGCTACTACTGAGAGACCAAACAAAGCACACAAAGAGTGGACATAGCAAAGAGAGAAGCTAAGATATACAACAAATTCTGCCAGCTGTATGAAAAAAGTGATTGCCCAAAGGATTTTTCACGTCTGTCTCTTTTCTTTAAAAAAAAAAAAAAAAAATAGTAGTTACTTATGACAGCAATAAAGACTTCTCCAATAGAGTGATCTTAGTGGGCAGTGTCCATTTAAATTAAATTTTTCTAATCAAATAGCTAACTTCATCAAGCAGCCAAAATCAATGCTTTGTATTAGACACGGGCCCAAACTCATTAAGGCTTTATTATTCAAGCATGCACCTCCCTTCAGCTTTTATCTCCCCTCAAGGGTTTTCATGGTAAAGCAGGCTTTTTTTTTTTTTTCTTTTTTTTTAATTAGCCCTTCTGCCCTGGAGTCTTCTATTTGATTTTCCAGTATCCAGGGAAGTATTGTTTTTTTTAAACTACTCAATCCTTGAATAGAAAATTTTGCCTCTTATTTCTACGTTATCAGTGATAATAAAGCCTCGTGGAAGACATTTTGATAATGCAGAGACAGAAGCGTACAAAGGCAAAACGACACTTCAAAGGAGCATTAGCTCTGATACTGGAATCTCATTTATCTAACTCGCTCCTAAAGGACAGGTTAGCAATTCGCAAGGGTGCAGTTCACACACGCACATGAAGTGGCATGAAAGGCCTTTCGCTTCCCCAGAGCTGCCTGATCCCAGGGCCCTTGAGCTTGTGGAGCTTTATGAATGCTGTTGTTGTATTTTCATTTTTTTCCTCTACTTTCTTTAGTTTCATATGGAGAAGCAACTGCTGGCTTAGTTGTTTCTGTGTGTCTTGTGTGGGACCCAGAAATGGTTGTATAAGGATTATGGTTATTGTACAAGGTGTAATCTGCAGGTTTGCTGCTTTCCCAGTATGCTGAGCAGCCTGTGACTGTTCACCAGCCCATGACTATCCATGCAGGTACATGTCTCAGTGTCAAGGATGCTGTGCCTTTGCTGCTTAACTGTGGTGTATCTCATCGACAGGATAACCAAGGTACACACAGCAGGGCATTATTAATCAATGTTCGTGTATTCAATGGGGATGAGTGTATGTCTTATCCACTAGAAATACCACCTATTCAGGAGCTATAATTTTATTAATAAGGGCATTAGAGCATGTTGTCCAAGGGACTCCTCAAAGCTCAATCCACATGCTGGACCAGATTGCTGTCAGTGACTGGTGAATCTGTAGGGTGGGTAGGAGCACCAGGGAACCTGCAGCTGCTCACAGGGCAGGAGGGCTCATCTGCTGTAGCAGCCAGGGCTCCCAGAAGACAAAGAGGTCTAAAACTGCTGTCACCTTTTCTATTATTTCCATCCTTTGCACAATAACTCACTGTGTGCCACCCTTGAATGCCAAGGCAGGTGTTGCACGTCTGTGGAGAGAAACAACCTGGTGCTGAGCTGGGTCAGACAGACACACCCCCGGTAAATTTCCATTCTGGCAGGTAGCTAATGCGTCTGTCTCCTTCCCTTTATCAAAGACTTACCTCTGTACTTGACAACTGCCCAAGTCTCCATACCTTGCTGAAATCCTGGGATGTCAAAACTGAGACCAAGAAGCAAAAGCTTTCAGCAAGAGGCATGCTCGAGAGCTAGTGTGACTAGGATAAGGCATTTGGTGAAGTTTTGCCTCAGTTATTTTCAAACTAACCATCATCACATGAAGAAAACTCAATGTGAACTGTCGGCAAATTGATCTCCAAAGCACAAGACAGTTTCAGCAGTAACTTCAAAAGGAAACTGTTCTACTCCTTTTAGTGAAAGAAATATCTGCAAGCAGCCATTTAAATGTCTATGCAAATTAATTCATTCAGTGATCATTTTGCTCCTGCTAATGAGTTTATCTATATTCTCCCAAAATCCCCAAGGCCTGGGGAATTTAAGGTTGTGCACTGTTTTGGGGAAAACCACAATAATAGCAGATAAAAAATGGAATTTGTTGAAATAGTGTCAAAGAACTGAAACTGGCCTGAAATGGCTGTCAGACTGAAAATTTTTGCTTCGCTTTCTTGGTCCAATCAGCTAATTTTCAAAGTTAATTGCTTCTTAGTGTAAGCTTGTCAGAAGCAATCCCCAGCCCAGCACAGAGGGCTCTGAATTGTGCATTAATTTTCATATGTACTCTGTATGTTTTTATATTTAAATTGGGTTGCCACAGAATTCCTGATCCATCCTGCCAGGATTTTCCCAACAAAACAAGACTTAAGGCAGAGTTTAGCACCATCCTGCTCCCCACATGGGTTTGGAGACAGAGTTTTCTTCGTTCTGCATGGGAAATAATTTCCCCTATGGTTGTGCACGCTTCTCTGCCTTGCATTCCTGCAGGGTCCACACATGAAGGGAGAGGGGCTGGCAGCTGAAGCAGGTGCCTGGCTTTGCAGTCCCCCATGTCTACTTACTTCTCTTTGTTCTTCTATCTTTTTGTTTTCAATTTTTCCATGGATGTCAGTTTTGCAGTGGAATTTGGTATGTTGCCTAATCTGAGCCTCTGTGATTTTGTTGAGCACAGTAAGCTAAGCCAGGGTAGCCCATGCTCTTCTGGAAAGCTCTGTACTGTACTGGACAGTAAGTGTGGAAGTCTCCAGCGTAGAGTGTCCCTGGTGCTGGTTCCAGCCTGTGATGGGGATTCCCAGCCCCTCTGACTTGACAACTTATCTGCATGTGTAAGCACTTCTAACTCTGGTCAAAGCCAGTTAAGGCTGCTTCTTGTCATAAATCACGGATCCTTGGTAACTTAAGGAGCCCATGGGGACACAGGTTTCATAAATGTGTGACCCAAGGATTTCATGTGCTCCGTGTTCAGAAGGTGGCTGGCTGGCAAACTGAAGAATATGGTGCTTTTAAAATGCCATGAATAGCATTTTTAATACAGATAATTTGCTTGGAACATCGCTAGTTGACTGAAAGGGAAGCTTCTCTTTTTAGCCAGACCATGATTAAGACCATACCAAATATATCAGCTATGCTTGGTATTAAAAACAAATACTTAGCTCTCAGGAACTCTTTAGATCGTTAATATATCTAAAAGTGCCTCAGGAAACAGGACTGCCTCAGGCCTTTAGTATCCATTTAGTCTACAGTTCTCTTCTATGATAGAATCAATTAGATGCAAAAAGATTTTTCACAAGTGTTTTTCTAATCTGCTCTTAGAAACCTTTAGTGACAGAGACTCAATAAACACCCAGCAATCTCCCCTAGAGTCTCATAATGCCTAGAGTTAGAAAACTTAATTTTCTGATCTAAGTCTCCCTTGCTGAAGATTAAGTTCACTTTTCCTTGTCCTGCCTGTGGTGGAGAGACTATTCCCTGCTTCATTAGCAACAGCCTATTTGAGGGCTGCAGTCCTCATTCTAAATCTTCTATTTTCCTTTCCGGTCTTACTGAGCACTACCCATTTGTACAGTCTTTTCTTATTGGTAGTGTTGTTTAGACACTCTTACTCCCCATGGTCATTGCTTTCATTTGAATACTGAAATATATCAAGTGTTTTTGTTTTGGTGTGCTGGTAGATGCCAAATACAGGTCTCCAGAAGAGCTGTGGTGCTCCCAGTGTCTTATGGATAACACCTACCCGAGCGAATCGAGTGCCTCCCACACATTTTCACCACAACGCGTTATCATCTATGCATTTGAAATTGGAAACTGTCACCTTTAGATCTTTCTGCAGAGCTTCTGGTGGCTAGGAACACCAAGAGCTACAGAAGTAAAATGGCTTGAGCGGTCCCCTCCGGATCACAGGGAAGCGTGGGAACAGGCAAGAGGAGGCTGGTTTTAGAGAACTGCCTGAAAAGCAGGGAAAGAACAGAATGTGGGAATGCAAGTGTCAAGGGTTCACAGGGAAGCCCTCATCAGAGTTGCAGCCAATTCCCAAACTACTCTCCTGCATTCCAGCCAATCCTGGAGTTTTCTTTGTTTGCCCAGACACACCAAGGCAGTTAAGCGAGCACTCACCGCCTTAAAGAGGTCCACGAGGTGGTGAAGGCATACAATATCAGATACACACCCAGAGTCCTCCATGAGTGTTATTCTGCCGTTCCAGAGCACGGCTCAGAAGAGAAACCAGCCAGCAAACACTCGGTGCTATAAGGGTGTGTCAGGCTCACTCGCAGTCTCCACAGCACTGTGGCATGTCTGGGCTGAGCACAGCCCCCTCCCTCTCTCACTGACACATGGGTCGGGGGGTACAGTGCTGTATTCAGAGGGGCCGCAGCACAGTGTGGTGACAGCATCAATGCAGGGTCAGAGCACAGGAAGGATGACTGATGCAAGCAAGGGCGGCAGGGTGGGGAATGAGAAAACAGAACCTGGAAAACTCTGATCATAATATGCTCTCTTGTTACCAATTTTCAGTTGCATTGAGAAGGCAGCTTTTTTTCTAATCGTCGCCGGCACAGAGCATATTTCCTGGCTATTTGGAGTAGTCCAGTCAGGTAAGATGTTCTCACTGAAAGCTATATTGCATAGAAATGAGAAAGTCTGTGTTTGAAGAAAGCCACCTTTTTGTTTTTCCTTGATGCCCTATTGTTTGTCAGGCAGTGATAATGCTCGATGCCATGTGCACAGCATCCATGCCTGGAAGGAAGGCGTGCTCTGCTGAAGAGTGGCACAAGGCTGACATCCTGGCTGCGGAGAAAAAAAAGCTCCAGGAGGCACTGCTGTCAGGAGCAGAGGGGATATGGAGCCTCACAGCTGTCACCCTCCAAGTGAAGCTCCCTATTCACTCACCTCCTGCCATCCATGCTCATTGGTGTTCCAGATATTCCCCCCTCCCTCTGCTTGTCACTCATGAGCCCCCAGGGATACTAATGCTATACCCTTTCCCCTGCAGCTCGAACAAGAAGCCCTGTTCTGAACTCGGTTTAGTAGGAAGCCTCACAGCAATAATTAGAAAATATTCAGAATTTGATTGGGGTTTTGTTGTTTGTCTTATTGTGGGTCTGCTGCAATGAGCCAGCTCCCGTGCCCCTAACATAATTATTTATCAATGTTCCACAGAGACCAGGTCCTGTCAAGAAGTGATTGAGTCAAATGCTCGCTGGCTGCACCGCTTGGCTGTTGTGGCAGTCATCCTCACCAATAACTGGCAGAACAGGATACTGCCCTTATTAAAACAGACTACCTAATTGCCTCCTCTGGGAAGGAAACAGCTCCAAATCCTCATCCGCTAAGAAAGCAGCAGACCCAAAATCTCTATTTATATCTCTATAAAAACACATGCATAGGTCTTCATATGACTGTAGTTAATGCATACACACTGGCATGTGCACACAGGCATCAGAGAAAGGTGATAATGACATCTGGAGATCTCCTGCATTGTGTGAGGCAGTGGGCAGCTGATGTAGTGGTAGGTGGATCTCACCAGGCATCACAGAAATGACAGCTCAGTACAGCTGTGTAAGAAGAGAGAGCCAAGTAGCTGGGTCCCTTCACACTGGCCCCTGATGGATAGTCCCTGCCTTGCTGCCCCCTTTGCTACACCACAGTGTTACAGACCTTCTCCCAGTTTGTGGTCCCACAGGCCAGCAGCAGGAGAGAGGCTTATCAATCTGTATCTACAATATTTTGTAGTATTTGCATTCTAAAAAAAGCAGGAGAACAGCTTACTCCATGTCTTGGAGCACTGCTATCAGTACTTGTCGCACTGATCCGTGTTTCTGCAGAGTGCTGAGACTGGTGAGTGGTGTGGCCACCTCAACCTACATCTCCTACCCTAGACAGCTGATATGGTGTGATCAGTGCCCTCATAAGGATATGAGAGGATAAGGATGGATGAAGAGGAGACACTGATCCAGTGACTTGTCTTCTGTTGGGCATTAAGTGCTAACACCAGAAGTTTCAGTACGTGATGGAGATGTTTGTTTTCTCATATGAACCATGAATTTTGTTTCCCTATCTGACAGGTCTCTCCTGTTCAGGACTCAATGCAGCTCCCATTCTGATGGCTACATTCCACTTCTCTGCTACTAAAAAGAAAGTAGGCTAAAAAGAGAAGAGGACTTCACTTCAGGCATTTCTGATTCCCCTCAGATAGCTGTTCTTCCACAAATACTAGTTGAGTTAAAATTTGGGGATGCATATCCTGTGTTAAGTAATATATTCCAGCACTTGATTACATTTGGAACTTAAGAGTATATTAGGAACTTAATTGAACCCATCTTCTGCTAATTTTATTTAGTGGCCCTCACTTCCTGTATTTGAGGCCAAAGTTAAAACCTTTTTCCTGTTCCCCATGGTCATATCACTTATGACTTCACACACCTTTAGCATCTCCCCTCTGCATTTTCTCTTTTACAAGAAAAAGAGTCCCAGCAACATTTATCAATGCTAAGCTTTATCTGCCATTTATTGCCTGTTCCCTTTGCAACTCTGCATTTGGTTTTGATTTTATTACACCTATTAATTCATTTTCCTACAGCTATTAACTTGAACTTTCACAGATGAGGAATGGGTATAACCTGGAGCCATGGCTCATGTACATCACAAGTGAGAGTCCTTCTGCCGTGTTGGAAGGGCTTTTCAAAGCAGGCAGCCTTGCATCTGATTTATGATGTCTCCAAGGAGAGCTTCATTTGTAACTCCTGAACAGAAATTCCTAAAGATTTCAGAAGCAGTTAGCCCCACTCTGCTGGCAGAGCCTCATGCCTTGAAACAGACAGGACCCACTCCTGGTAGCCAATGCCTTTGGGAGAGGTGCAGGGCATTGATTGATGTAATTGGATATATGTTCTACTCTTCTGTAGTGCAAGGACAGAGCTTGGTGAGGCATGCAGGGTTTTGTTTTAACCCAGTTTTCAGAAGAAAGAGGCAGCTTGCTGCTCTGCCACCAGCCTGCGGTTTTAAAAAGCCTTAAAACACTGGTAGCAAAGAGAAGCTGTCCATGGGTTAGATACAAAAAGAACTTCTTTTGACCTAGAATAAAGTTTCTCTCTTCCTAGTTTCATAGTATCCTGTGCCATCAGAGCAAAAAAATTTGTAAAAGTCTATAAATAAAAAAATTGGGGCAGCTGCACTTCCACAAGCTTCTGCTTCTCTCTGCTATAGACACCTCCCTTACGTACTCAAAAGATGGGTGAGGTAAACGCTGAGCTGTGAATTCCTGAGCCACCCAGCCTGTTACTAATTACCATGATTAAATATTGACATAGTGACTGCACACAGGGCTCCCAGGCAGAGATCAGTACCCCTCTGTGGCAGCAGCAGAGAAACCCAGACAAAGAAATAGTTCCCCAAGCACTTATACTGCAAGACCCCATTCCTACAATTATCATCTCCTGGGGACTGGCAGCATGTGTGAGAGCTTGCAGAGCTCTAGCAAGAGGCAGGTGGGAGTCAAGAGGCTTCTGACCCCAAATCATTGCCTTTGGGACTCACTTTGCAGCAGTCTCCAGCAGCTGGGTAGGGCAAACACGATGAGGCAGCATAGGGGGATCTGTTTCCCAGCAGCAAACACAGGCTGTTACTCAGAAGAATAACAGGGCTCTGCTGCTCTGGCTGCCAACCCCAGGGCATTCTCAGGGAAGCTCCCATACTGACCTCCCAGTCCCACTTGGCTGCCTCTCTGTACGTCTGCCCAGGCTGTGTAGGATAGGCTGTCACGCCTGGTGACTGCATGCCCCCACACACTCCCTCAAGCATCTTACGCCCTGTCCTGTCATGGGTCCCAGTCAGAGATCAGGACAAAAGTTTGTGAATCTGCACTTGAGATTGCTCATATTCAGAAAAATGTCGAATCATATGTCTAAGAGGTTCCTGCACAGGGATGCACAAACACACCTAAAACGGGAAGATTTTGCCCTAGAGATAATTGCTGCCAGAACACAGAAGCCTCTGGAGGCTGTAGCTTCTTCTCTCTCCTCTTTTTCCCCAGTGCTTCTGGTTAACGTGCTGGGCTGTGTGCCAGGGAAGCAGATGTACTACAGCATGGTTTTTACTCCCGTGTCATAGCCATGTCCAGTGCTGATTTTGACCATGGTCATTTTTTAATACAGCAGCTGACTTGGCCATAAGTGAAAAATAAAATATGATCCTTTGCAATTGCAAACTGCCCAAAGCCATCTTGAGCTCCTTCTCCTCTGGGAACAAGAAGCAGTATCTGTGAAACTCCTCTGTATCCAGTGCATCTACTAGCCCAGACTCCATTTCTTCTTCATTAGATTTTCCCTCTTCATCTCTTCAAATCATGTTGGGCAGCTGCAGAAGCCAGGATGAATTTGTTTCGGGTTAGTACTTGTAAAGCAGTAGAATATTAAGTTTCTCAGCTTGACCCTGCTCCAGTGTTAAGGTTTTTAATGAATGCTGCCTGTTGCTTTTGCTAAGATCACTTCAAAGTCTGAAGCTCTAAGGAGCATTTGCTTTGTGGCTGAGCTTTCTCATCCTGATGCCAGACAGAAAAGTATTTTATTTCTAAAGTGATGATAGCAGAGGTAGCTTCTGAGATTGTATTTGCAGGGAAACAACTAAGACACAGCTTGTACATTGATACAAAATGTTGCAAGGCACCAATTTCTCCATTCTCCTGGTCTCACACTGCAGCATCCAGCAGATTTGCCCCTGTAGGGTGAAGGGCTGCAGCTGCTGCAGCTGCTGTGAGGCTGGATGGGACCACCCTGGCTCCAGCTTCCCTTCTTGCTCTCCCAAGAGCAGTGAGGATGGGGGAAGAGGGAGGAAGTTATGCTGCAGCTTCTTTCCCCATGGAGTGTCAGAGGCTGCAAAGACAGATGGAGGCAAGGGGCCAGAGAGGGGACTAAGGTACTCGCTTGTGGTGATTCCTTTCAGTGTACCATCTGCTGAGGATACCTCATGCTCAGAACCAATGGCAGCCCTGAAAAGCACTCACAGAACCTACTTATTTGGGATGGGGAGAGAAAGGAGAAGACAGGACACAATTTATTTATTATCCACTCCAGACATAAACAACAAGCTGTTAATTACCAGATTGTAGCACAGCTTATAGCATACACGGTTTACACTGGAAATTGTTGTTTAAGGAAAATATCAAGGATGATATTCCTTTGGCTTCTGGTTTGCCTGTACTGAGCATGTTGCTTGGTACTTTAGTAGAAGCCTGGTATATTTCCAGTTAACCAGAACTTAGTTGGGAAGAAGCCTGAGCCATCCCCCAGGTTTGCAGATGAGCTGGGAGAGGGGTCAAGGAAGTTCGATTTTGTTCCACTCCACCTCAGACCTTTCCCCTGTCTTCAGGGAAGATGCTGGGGCTGAAGGAGTCATTCTAACCCAGGTGTAGGTTCCACACATCTGGCCTGATTGAATTGGTTTTTAGCAGCTGAGTTGCTCAGTGTCCAGCAGTAGAAGTGCTTATCCAGTTGGAATGAAGGGAAGGGTGATGTGGGAATTTGTAGAGAAGGAAACACACTTTATCCTGATTTCTCCAGGTACTTTTGTAACCTTGAGACAAAGGAAAGGAGCTTCAGTTCTGTTATTCCACTTTTGATGATATTTTAATAGTCGTTAATTAACACAATTGTGTATTCAAGTATTTGAACACTCGTGGTTTAGGTATAACTTCAACCAGCACTTGAGGATTGGGATGAACATTGTGGTCCGTAGCCAGACGCTGTGAAGCATGTACACAAGAAGTGACACACCACCATCTTAGGTAGTCATTTGATATTGCTTTCAGCTATAGCTTCTTTTCTTGCTATTCCTCACCCCTTAAGAATCCCTCCTTGTTATTTCATCATCTCCTGATATGGGGCCAAAAGGGGAACCAGCCTGGGTTAGAAATAACTTCATCTGTAAGGAGGTTGTTTTCAACACAAATCAAGTCTTCAGTCTCTTCACTGTGTTTCCTGGCAAATAATCTCACTGACACAACCAAGAGAGCAGGGCTGGAGAGAAATGAGTGGTCAAATGCAGAATGAAATCTCACAGAAGTGTGCATGCCATGCAGGTGCTATCTCCTGCTCACACTGCTGCTGTGCACACACTCTTCAGAACCTGCATGGGCAGCACAGTGGTAAATGTAAATGCCCTCTAAATATGAGTCTCAGCAACTGCTTTACATCTACTGAAGAGCTGAATGTGTAATGGAGAAAGCAGTCGTTCAAGTGGTAGACCCAAATCTTGCTGCTATTGTTTCCTCAGTGACTCTTCCCTAGTTCTCGATTTTTCTAGCTCTACTTCCATTTCATACATTAAAACACATACCAAAGAATTTCTATCCTTATTTATGCAAATTAGTGGCCAGAACTTTAGTTACTAAAAAAATAGCATGGGCTTAAGTCCAATTGGTCTGAATTTTCTGATGAAATTAATCCAGATTTTACTCCCTTCTTGAGAACAACTAAATATGTGGTGGTAACTTATATTTCTACAAATAAAGTACTTATTGTCCACCTAAATTTTTTCAGCCTTCTTTCAAATCAATTTGTCTCCTGTTTTACAGAAGAGAAAAATTCAAATGCTTAAGTTTAGCCTGTAAAAGTTGTTCATGGGTTGGCACAGAGGGTAAGCTGAGACAAATGTTGTCCCAGGCTATCTGTCACTTCAAAAGCCATCAGTCCAAAAAAACCAGAAGTTGATTTTACATTAAGGCATCCGTGGGACATCTGGTCCTATAAATACATCATAGTGGAGACTTCTATAGGTTATCAATGGGCAGGTTTGTATTTATGGCACCCAATTAATAAAAAAGGGAAAATTAATTTCGTATTTTGAAACGAGTCTCAATTTTATCATAGGGAAAACTACATCATGAAGCTGACTGCAATTTAATGTACACAGCTTTCCTGTTTAGCCATTAAGCAGATTATTCTCTGCTGGATGGATGTGTCATTCCTTTTAATGTTAATGATAGTCTCACATATGCCATGACAGAATAAATGTCAAACTATGTGAACCATTTAATCCCTAAAGGAAAATGAAGTAAATCCTTCAAGCAATGTAGGATCTGCCAGCAAAGTGATAGCAGAGCTGAAATGTAGGGATGTTGCTTTGCCAGCTTTGGCAGCAAAGCCAACTGAAGAGGTTCCCATCCATCCTATCCTCATCCCTGTCCCCTTGTGCTGTCATCCTCTGCTCCCTGAATTGAAGCAACTGTAAAAATGAGCTACTAACAGGACTGAGGTTTAAATCACCCCTTCAGAAGAAACCAGAAACCCATTTACCCTTGTTGGTCTTTAACCCAGCTCATTTCACAGTTCTGCAGACAGTTGTACCAGAGGCACTGGGAGCAGCAGTGGCCAGAGTCCAGGAGCAAGCAATTAGGGAAGGGCTGGGGACAAAACTTCCTACGCTGGCGTAGGAGGGAGCAGGCGAGTCGAATGATGTGGAATTATGCCAGGCTGCTTGCCTTGGCACACAGAGCATGGCTGTGCCACCTCTGCACAGGAACACTGGCTCACGGAGCTGTGGCTCACCCGGCTGATGACTCCAGCAGGGTTTGGTCAGCACTCGGCTTTTCACCTGTGCTTTTGCTCAGGCTTTGAGGTGTCCAGTTCTCCCGGATCACTGCCAGGTTATTCAAGGTCCGTCCCTGTTGTCTGCCCATTGAGGAACTTCTAGAATTCATGGGCACATGCCAGAGCAGCATGAGAGGGGACTCCATGACCCAGAAAATCCTGAAGATGAAAGGAAAAGGCAACACCAAAATATCCTTTGGAGTTCTTTATGCAGCCATAAAGGAGTTGTTTAGATGTACAAAAAGAGCAGGAGCTGGATGAAAACCACCTCTAAGAATCAGTGGAAGAGAAAACTGGGATTTTACTCTTTTAAGGGGCTCTTGTAACCACTGAGCTACATCAGTAAAATCAGCTTTAACCGTGTATTTTCCCCCAGATTTCACAACTTAACAAGTTTATCAATAAACAAACCCAGTGACATTACTTAATATCTTGAGTGCTAACTTGCCAGGAGGTCAGAGCCACTGCAGAGGAACTAAGCTAGTCCTGCCCTGTCTATTCCCATAGGATGAAACTCCAGTGGGTGTCCCCAGTAACAGGCTGTTACACTCCAGTTTTGAGATGTTATCTCCACCACTTTTTACATGTTTCTAAAGACTGTTTAGTGACAGATCTGGCAGTGTTAGGTAAAATGCTGGACTCAGTGATTAATTAGAGGCCTTTTTGAACCTTAATGATTCTAACCCAGAGATGGTAAGTCTATCCCCAGTTTTCCTCTTGAGCTCTTTTATGTGCTGATGGATGAAAGCATATTCCCGGGGCCTTTGCTGATCTGCTGTTGCAATGCAATCCATCTTTTAGCAGGGATGCTGCACAAGGCCAGCTTGATTGCCTACTTGATTGCTCATCTCTGCATGGGAGGGTTCAGGGAGTGCTGATGAACCCTGGTTACTGATCATGTTACCGGTTCTGCAGGTAGTGCCCTCCCATTTTTTGGATGACAGAACAAAAAAACTGTACATTGACAAAACCTAAAGGAATTTAGTGAGAGCCTTGCTCTGGTGATTCCCAGAAAGGTGCTTCCTGCTATCCTGCAGAGCCAGAAAAACACACACTCATGCTCTGGTCTTGATGCACAGTTGGAGAGGTCTCAGAAAACATTTCATTATCCCACTTTATACTGCAATTCAAGGATTGCTGCATCTATAAAATTGTCATGCCCTCAGGCTCAGATATTTTGCCATGGCAAGAAAGGGTCCATGGTCTGTGCTTTGTAATTTAGGTTTTGCATAAATAATTTTATTGCAGCCTGGTACACTGACTTCAGAAGGCTCAAAAAACCAGAGCTGAATTCATCGAGGTTAAGGCATTCACTTTCCATAGCCAGAGGCACATGAATGATGAGGTAAGTGACCAGCACCTGGTTGACCACCCTAGGCATGGCAGCCAAGAGGGCCATTGACAGCTAGGTGACACATCAGCAGCCTTTGTCATAAGATGATGTGAGCTGGGCACAAACTCACATGCTCAGTTCCCAGAGCTGCCACTCCCCATGACTCACATGCAGCTCAAAACCTTTCCTGATAAGGGGTTTGCAGAAACAAAAAGAAATACAGTAAACAAGGAGTAATAGGATAATAAAAAAGAAAAACCTTCAAGAAGAGCCAAAATAAAAATTTCCAAACTTTTATTAACCAAACCAGACAGTGCGAAGGCATAGAAACTGGCACTGATTTTCTGTGTGAATCGCTGCGTTTCTAGCACTATGTGTCCTCCTGGACCAAGACTGCAAGTCTCTGCTCTCTGCTAGAGCTGAGCATATGATCCTAAAGGATGCAGAGGAAAATGGAGAGCTGTGCTTGGAGGTTTCCAGCTAAACAATAGAGAAAAGGGCAGCCATAGACCTGAGTATGCTGACCAGGAGAAAAGTTGGGGAGAAAGAGGCATATTTTGCGAACTGCACTCCCAGTGCATGTCCACTCAAGGTAACTCATTTTCTCATTACTGGGAAATGTGATGCACATGTTGGCAGTGTCCTGCAGGCACTGGTTTCGGGTCTCCCCCTGACAGGGCTGCTCGCTGCAAGGCAAAGACATAGAGTGCATGGACAATGTCTGTGCTGACTGGACATGGAATGATTGTCTGTGACCTGCTTGTCAGCTTCAAGTCATTTCAATGTGGCAGAGATTGGCTCCCTTACACTGCAGTTCTAACCCCAGAAGCTGAAAAACTCTAGGGAAAAGTCAGCTCCACCTCCAGTCCTGGGCTGGGATTGCAAGGATCTGGGCAACAGAGGTAACATCTGGATCAGCAGCTGCAGTGTGTCTGAGGCCAGCATAGCACGGTGCATACAGGTGAACACTGAGAGCAGAGCAGTGTGATCAGCAGCCAACCACTGCAGCACTGGAGTGCAGATGCACACAACACAAAGCATGGCTGGGGCAGAGCTTGCCTGCTGGGACACTGCTTCTGATGCTGTACAGTTCAGCTGTGATCCCAGAAGGAATGGGCACCATCGGAGCCAAGAGGTGTAGGCACCAGATGCCACTGCCCTGTGCAGCTTTGACAAGGCTGGCACCCAGCTTCCAGCTGCTTCTCCCCTTTGCTTCAGGTTCTCAACCTATCTGTATGCAAAGGAAAAGCCTGTCTCCGAAACAGAACTTCCTGCCCCATTAACTGATTATTTTCTTCCCCAGCCTGATCCCTTCTCCAGCAACAGCTGAAATTGCCAGAGAGAAAAAGCAGGCTCTCACATGCCAGCAGCAAATTTGCTTTTATCATTCCTGCAAAGCTACCATCAGCTAGAGCTGTTTCAAAATGTAGGCTCTGCTGACCTCTAGGGGACTGCTACAAACCCAAAAACATAAAGACTTCAAAGCTCATGGCATGTTACAGCCCTTCTATACAGGCTCCTCAGGAGCTCTGTGGTAGGGATAACACAGCTGACACAACCCACTCCTCGTCTCTTTAGCATTACTAGGAGCTGTAAATAAAACCCTGGCTCCAACACTGCCTCTTCCATCTCACCTTTATGGCAGCAGTACTTCAAGAAATGTGTACAAGCAAGGTTAGGTTCTTGGGGAGATATTACCTGCTATCTGACTGCCTCATGTAATTGCTGCTTTTCAGCATGGAGAAACACGCTGGGAGTTTGGGAGTTCGTGGCTTTTAGTATCAGTTTGTCTAATAAAAGCTATAAAAGCCCTGTCTTGGTGTCACAAGTACAGCACTACTCGGTGAAAAGTATGGATGCATATACCTAGGCACTGGAAATTAAGTTAAATGTGCTTTTTTATGGCATTTCATCACTCAGTAAACAAGTGGAAGAAGCAAGAATATTGTCACGGAGTAGAAGGAACATGAAGAAAACATGAAATCTGATGTGCTCCTTAAAACAGCACATGGTGCTGCCAAGGGCATTAACAGCATTTCCCGGTGGCTGATTGAGGACAGCTGTGGTGAGGAACAGAGCATTACGCTGGAGCCAACAGAGGCAGCACATACTGAGTACCTCTAATGAACCTGTTCTTGACACAAAGCCAAGGCCTATCATAGCCCTAGAGTATCCTAATTTCTTGATGTGGAGAAGATGTGACATAACTTTGGCGAGCTGGAGTGTGGACAGACTTGAGTTGGGAAAAAAACCTGCGCAAATGGCAGTGGCCCCAGCTGCAGCCACCACCTTGTAGGGTAGTTCCCCACCACAGCAGGGCAGATGGCTGTCCTGGGGCTGAGACAGCTGATGTCTAAACTGTTTAAATTCACTTGACCTTCTTATGCAGGAAGAAGCCCATCCAGCAGACCTGAGAGGGCAGCAGGCTCCAAGCAGCTGAAGAGGTGCTTGGAAACAGCACTGCTTCTGCAAGGGCAGCTGTATCTGTAGCCAGGGCCTAACCGTCCCAGTGGCTTCCACCATATGCAGAGGTCTCTCAAGAGGCTGCAGGGCCTGTGCTGTCAGGATCATGCTCCAACACGACGGAGGCTGTCCTGGCAGGCACTCCACCAGCCACAGGAATGACTCTATAGGCAATGCTTAGGGTTCTGGGCACACCAGAGGGCATGCAACTGGCATGCTTCTACTCAGTGCTTATGCCCTGGGAAGTGCCAAAAACACAAGGCAAGTGCTAAGTTAAAGCACTTCCTCTTCCATGGGCTGGAAGATGTCAAGCCACAGAGACTCATGACAAAAGGTAATGACTGAATTGACTCTTTCCACTAAGTCAGGGTGAGAAGATGTCAAAGCAGCAATTAAGAGTGAAGTGTTTAAAGAAAAGAGACAAATTATTTGAACAGAATCACCATTTTCATTTCAGCATTGTTACATGTATCTTAATTAGAACAGATGTCTCCCTGTTTTGTGCAAAACAGAAAAGGACCTGCGAGGTCTGAAATACTGGCTCATACACAAACACTACTACTAATTCCCGGCTTCTGACAGCAAATCCACTGCCTCAGACTGTGCCAAACCAAACCACCTGATGATTCTGGGTCCATCAGGGCTGGCTTTGCAGTGCCCAAAGCTCCGAAAACATAATTTTCTCCTCCTTAGACCTGTAAACACTGTGTTATCCCACCATGCACAAGCAATGCCTATGAGTCAAGCCTGTGCCACATGCATGGTAGCTGTGTTTTAGCCCCTCAGATTCACAACTGAGTTGATTTTGCTCACAGAGAAAAGACACCATCAGTCATCAGAGTTTGGTAAGATCTTTAATGGGAAGCTCATGGTGTAATGACACTGCTGGATTTGACACCTTGGTGGTGGACGAGGAAGGAGGATGAGAAGGCAGCCAGTGCTCCACTGAAGGCTTACACCTTTGAAGGTGCTGAACAAAAGGGCAACTTCTTTTGCTGACTCCTTTCACAGCTTTATAGTCCCAAAGACAGAGAGGTCTTCCAGCCAGAAAAGTGGTGGAAACCACACTAAAGACAGCCTTGGCACGGCGTGGTACAACATGAGTTCTGCTTGATGTGTTGAGGGCTGACTAGTCCCTGCATTAGTAAAGGAAAACTTGACAAAAGAATTGCATTGACTGAAATCCAGAGCTGACATTTCTACCACCACCACCCCTGAAGATGAAAGCTTCCTTTACATGCATTAAAGGAAGATCTTTGCACAGATCTTTGCCTACATGAGCAATAGCATGTTGGTACAGAAAGGGAATTTCAAAGTTCAATGTATTTTACATGAAACCAGTAAGCTTCATTATAGTCAGCAATAACTAGTTCAAAGAAGTTTGGGTTTTTTTCTTGTGGACAGATGAAGGCCCTTTTTGTTAATCTGTATTTTTTTTTTTACGTCCAAGCTCGTACTGACAGTGCAGTGCTACTCAGCTCTGTATAAACTGGGGTTTGCAATAATGCAGATGTGCCTTTCGGGACAGTCTTTCTCAAAAAAAAAATCAGCAATGAGAAAAAAGTCAAACATAGATCACGTAAAAGACAATTTGGCTCACTGCACAAGTAAATGTGGTTAAGTGAAGAAGTGTCCTCTGCCCACCTGCCACAGACACCAACAGTGCAACTAAGTCTCAGAAGACCAATAAAAACCCAAAGTGACAGGGTCTCCCCTCTAAGGACCAAACTGAAGGACTCTGTTTAAATATCTGCATTGGAAGTGATGTCCCCTGAGCCTTCAGATCCATGGTTACCCTGCAAGGATAACCTCAAATCTAGCCTGTTACTGGGTCTAGGAGCTGCTGCCCTGAGTCACTCCTGTCTGGCTCTCACACAAAACTTTCGCAGCTGTAGCTGTCTGCAGAGACAGGCTGCTGGGGAGGAGGGGAGGTCCTGCCAAAATTAAACACATAAAACAAAGCATTTGCCTCTGCTCAGCAATTTACAGAAAGGGGCATCCAGCTAATGCCCCTGAAGGGATCGTTCCCAATTTCCCATGTCCTCTGGCCAGACCTAAAACAGCCAGCATTGAGAAAGAGACTGCCCAGTGACCAAGGCAACCAGACAAGTCTCATATTCTGAATGCCCAACCTGGAGAGCCTCAATGGGTTATGATTTTCAGAGACTGGATTATCTGGCTAGACATAACTGCCTGTGAAAAGACACTGGGTTTGGCACCTAAATTGACTGCTGTCTTCTGCACAACCCCTTTCTGGCATGGACCACTCATGGTCCTCCAAGGATAACACATCTCCCATGCCACCTCATCCCCCTGTACAGAAAGGACAGTGTGACTCACACTGTGCTGAACTGCAGCTCCACTGGTGCACCTGGCTGCAGGCTGTGGGAGGTAAGAGGAATTTCTCTCCTCCTTTCTATGCTTCCCTTATTCTAGGAGTGAGAACTTCAGAGAAGAACAGAATGGTAAGGACGGATAGGAGGGAAGTATGGACACAGGGTAAGGATGCAACCTCGCCTCCTGACACTGCTAAAGCTAACACTGAGTAAAACAGCCATAGACGTCAGCCCTGGATCCCAGACAAACATCAGGAAAGACGCTGAAAGAGGCTGGGAATGGCAGCTTTCCAAAACAATGTCCACAATATTATTGCAATCATTTTCACTGTCACAGTGTCATGTCCTACCTTGCAGAAGGGTAAAGGACAGGGACCTACTCAGCAATCTTGCAGCAGAAACTCCTCCCCGCTGCCCCCAGCCACGTCTCACACAGCACACCTTCGTGGGACACAGTCAGCTGACATGCATGTCACTGATGCAGGAAAACTAACTATGGCTATTCCCAGAAAATGTGGCATTCTTACAAGCATGAGGCTTTCAAAGGCTCAGTACTATGCATGAAGGGAAACTGCCTGGAAAAGAGCTGGGAGCAGGGCAGGAGGTGGAGCTGAAGTCTGGTAAGGGTTCAGGTCATCATGCTCAGGGGTGAGCTATCCCCCCGTTTCTGCAAGATAACAGTCGGACAATTTTTTCTCTCATGAGCAAGTCCTTTTAAGAGATGTTACTATGGACTTAAAACAGGAGCTTCCTGCACCCTGACTGCTTCTCCTACCAACTCACACAATATCATAATGCTGGAGAAGAGGAATAGGCTTTTCAGTTCACCTTCTCTATCCTCTCCTCCCTCAACCATCTCAATGTATTAATCAGGCAGGACACTAACAGGAAAACACAACTGAGCTCAAGGCCTCAGTAGTGCCCAGAAGAGCTTTTTTACAAACTGCATGGGTTCAATATGCAGATACTTGGCAGGATGGCTTTGGCTGTCTCAGAAATCTCAGCATCTCTCTCTGAAGGGGCTTTGCTCACTCTTGCCCCTGCACTCGTCACAGTTCTGAAATCTGCCTTTCCATCTGGCATCCCATGTATTTCTCATCGCCCAAGCAGCACTCTGCTGACTGCATTCATGCAACTCATATTCAGTAGCACCAGTTCTGCAAGAGGCTCTGCTCTGCTGTATTTATATCTAGTTAGAGCATGAAATGCCTATAAGAAAGGCCGAGGGAGAAGGGAGAGCCTTCTGTGTCCTTTCATTTCTGGTTTGCTCTGAGGATAGGCAATTACAATGCATATCTCTGTTCACCCACAGACCTAAAGCACTATATACACTGCTGGACAAATAATACCAACAGTCCCTTTTACAAAAGGCTTAAGGTGGGACTTTCAAAGGCGTTACCCTGCTACTGCTAAATTTTCCAGAGCCCTGCACACATAACTGGAGGCCTGCCCTGAATTCTCAGAGACTGAGACCCAGCTAAAGCTCAGGGCAAGGCAATGGCAGAGCTACAAACCCACATCTCACGAAGTACCCAGATTGCAAGCATTTATGCATGTGTTGGCAAATCTTGTGTCTCAGTCTGGCAGCCTAGTCACTGGGTCATGCTACCCCTGACTAATTATTGAATGGCTACTAACTGCAATATGTGGTAGGTGGGAGGGAAAAATAAAATACAAATGAAATACAAAAACATTTCATCATACAACCAAACCAGTTCCACACCTCTTGCATCATTTGGCCAGTATGGAAAAGTAACACAGTAATACAGAAATGTATTTGGTCAAAGTAAGGAATCAATATTTTTTGATAAAATACATTCTATATTAATGCTCATTCACATTTATTACATGTAAATTAAATTTTCTATGTATAAAATTCCAGTTTATTCTCAGTGCTGCCTGGTCATGCTTCAGTTCAGCAGCAGGGCTCAACACATTCGGCTCCTAGCAAAGTGGAGGAAATGAGAGCGCTCAGCTTTCTGCAGGACCAAGCCTTACACATGCCCTGGTCCTGCAGGTCCTGTCTGAACAAAATCTCGCTGGCTTCAGTGGGAGTTTTGCAGGGCCGAGCACTGCAGAAGGGCTGGATGTCCAGCATTTGCAGTCTGTGTGCAAGTCACTCAAATGGTATATGACATTCCAAAGAAAAAGTGAGTTAGTGAATACAGAAAATAATAATATATCTACAAAATTTACAGCGTTGTTTGCTTGCAACTGTATTAATGCTCAACCGCTGATTAACAATTCAATCAATACGCAGGGAAAGGTAGCAGAGTGCAATACACATTACAACCTCCTCCATGCAATTACAAGCACTGGATCTTAAGTCTTTTCTCATTTCATTAATTCCTGCCTATCCCACTGCCACCAGCACCCAGTTCCCACTGAGACTTGTGGAATTAACCCCTCATAGCATTTAGGCCAGTCCACACCTCTGCCACAGATCCCTGACACCATGCAAGGCGCTTTTAGCAGCAGGTCCTCAGCTACTACCAATGTCCACCCTGCACCCTCCCCTCTGCTGTGCCAGCACTCGTGTGTGCACCCACACGCTGAGCCAGATGGTGGGACTGATCCAGCTGGAAGCCTGCCTGTCTGTAAAAGGCAGAGGGTTGTGTCCCAGTCAGGCTGAGCTCACAGCCCAGCTCATCGGGCAGGTGTGCTTGGGGTGCCTGCACCTGCACACTGGCTCCAGCCACCTGCCCCTCAAATAAATGGGTGCAAGTGCCCAGCAAAACCTGAACAGCAGGACTTTGCCTGCAGCACTACATTGTTTGCTTGCATTACACTAGAGCAGAGGAAAGTCAGCCCCATAAGATCTACTTCTGGGAGCCACAACCCAAGCGTTGGATGTTATGAAGAGAGGTTCTTCCAAAGGAAGGCTCTATTTAAGGTCCTAGCTGGAGAGGAAAGAAAAATTTAAGGGCTTAAAGCAGGGATGGAAACCACTGGTCTTACACTTTATTTCAGTAAGCAAAAAGCCTATTGCTGCTGTACAGTGTTATACAGTGAACTGCCACAGTTCTCACGTCACTAGTCCATAGAAAAGGTGCTGCTACTACCATGTCTATGCCTGCATGCTGAAAGAATGTACAAAGTTGCATTAAGCTCTGTTTTTTTTCCACCTTTTTTTTTTTTTTTTTTTTTTTTTTACATTCTTAAACTCTGACTTTTACAGTGTTGCAAATACTTCTGTGCACTCAGGTAACACGCACTGTCCCAGTTATGGAAGATCTTTGCCTCCAACGGAAAAAATCATGTGCTATGCATCTCTCAAACCACCATCATAAATGTAAACCATCAAGAGAATTTGCTCTCTTCAGTAACCCTGGAAAGAGTCTTTAAAAAATCTATTGAAGACATCATTAACAATAGGGTTTTCCAAATTATACAGCGAGTTGTTTATAGGAATTGTCCAAGCATTTTCTCTTTGCTCACTCTTTGTTTTTATAAAGCTAATTCTGTATAAAAGGGCTTTTGAGGCATGTGACCTTCGTTCTACAATTTTTTAAAAATTGGAAAAAAAGGAGTGAATTTAGAAACATCTTCCTTGATTGTGGAAAACAGCTGTATTACAATAGAATTACCTTTACTTCTTATATTTTCAGTACAAAAGACAAGTAAATAAAGAGACCCTGCATCTTCACAGTCTGGCACTCATCCAGTTTACTCAGAACTACATAAAACAGGTAATAAATATGAGGAGTCATCTTCTCCTTCATACTAAAATCCTCACCAAACCGCTTGGGGAGCAAGTCCTCTGATAAGTAAAACCCCAATAGATTTCACATCAGCTGAAGCACTACTTCAGCTCCCCTCCAATAAGGTGTAAATGCCAGACTAGCTCAAAGGCCCAGGAAGAGGTCCAGCATAATTTTAAGAGCCAGGTGCTGGTTGATACCCTTATGGCTTCAGTGTTAGTTGCATTCAAGTTGCACTCAAGGAAGATCCCAGGAACTACAGGTCTGTCAGTCTCATTTCAGTGCCCAGTAAAAACTGGAAATACTGAAAAATATTATTCCGGAAGGTATATAAAAACATCTGGAGTACAATGCAGTCACTGGTCACAGCCAGCATGGCTTCATGAAGGGAACGTCCTACTTGTTGAACCTGATTTCCTTTTATGACAAGGTAATCCACCTAGCTGATCAAGGGAAGCAAGTTGATATAAAATATTTGGAGCTCAGTAAAGTTTTTGATACTGTATCAAAAGTATCCTTCTGACCAAAATGTCCAGAAAACAGCTGGATAAACATGTCATGGGATGGGTGAGCAACTGGTTCACAGACTGGGCACAAAGGGTTACGGTGAATGGGGTGACATCAGACTGGCGATCTGTCACCAGTGGGGTTTCACAGGGCTCCATCCTTGGCTCTATGCTCTTCAGCATCTCATTAACAACCAAGACATAGGACTTGAAGAAATACTAAGTAAGTTTGCTGACTACACTAAATTGGGAGGAGCTGTCAAGTCTCTCGAGGGCAGAGAGGCCATGCAGGGAGACCTCAACAAATCAGAGATGGGCAATCACCAACTGTATGAAGTTTAACAGGGGCAAGTGCTGGATTCTGCACCTGGGACAGGGCAATCCTGATTGTGTGTAAAGACCAGGGAATGAGAGGCTGGAAAGCAGTGCTGTGGAAAGGGACCTGCGAGTTCTGGTCGATGGCAAGTTGAATGTGAGTCAGCAGTGCCCTGGCAGCCAGGAGGGCCAGCCGGGGCCCTGTGTCCTGGGGGGCATCAGGGACAGCATCACCCACTGGCCAAGGGAGGGGATTGTCCCACTCTGCTCTGCACTGGAGCAGCCTCACCTCAAGTGCTGGGGGCAGTTTTGGGAACCACAATGTAAAGAAGACATTAAACTATTAGAGAGTGTCCAGAGGAGGGCAACGAGGATGGTGAAGGGTCTGGAAGGGAAGCCTGGTGAGGGGTGGCTGAGGTCACTTGGTTTGTTCAGCCTGGAGGAGACTGAGGGGAGACCTCATTGTGGTCTTCATCATCTTCAGGAGGGGAAAAGAAGGGGGAGGTACAGATCTCTTCACTCTCATGACCAATGACAGGACCCGAGGAAATGGCCTGAAACTGAGTCAGGGGATGTTTAAGCTGGGTATCAGAAAAAGGTTCCTGAGTGGTTGGGCACTGGAACAGGCTCCCCAGGGAAGTGGTCACAGCACAAACCCGACAGAATTCAAGAAGCATTTGGACTCAATGCTCTCAGGCACATGGTGTGACTCCTAGGGTGCCTGTGCAGGGCCAAGAGTTGGACTCAAGGATCCTGATGGGTCTCTTCCAACTCAGCATATTCTATGATTCCAATGCACAATGCCACGAGGTTTGAGCAATAATTTGGCAGTGTACCAAAACCAGCAAAGCTTAAAGTTAGTTGTCATGCAGAAGTGGGATAGGTGATGGCTATTTTTTACTTGATTTGTAAGAAAGCAGCATTTGCCTTTGGATCACATGGTGTCAGAGTACCAGGGCTGGTTGTAATGCGTGCTCCTGGTGGCAGTTACTCCCAGTTATTAATTCAGCACTTGGAAACTCAGGTGTCAGTGAAATTACATCAATATGTCTGATGCTCCCCCGATTTCCTACTCCCCATTATTTTTGTTAAGCCTTCATATGCACTTCTGCAGCACCAATCACTACTAAACTAGTGTTTTTCAGAAGTTTGCCCACATTTGGTACTTTGTCAATAACCTATAGCTGTTGAACTAAAAAGAAAAGCGCAGGTGGTGTTTGCTCTCTGCGCAGATTTCCTTGGAAAGGTCACAAGGGAGGACTCAGCACTCTCCCCACACGCCTCCTACATTCTCAGTACTCTACATTCATGTCAGCAAACACTACTCTCGAACACAAATCGAAGAGACAAGTCAGCGACAAAACTACTTCTAGACTGATAACGGCAGAATGCTACCAAGACAACTCCATAGAAAACCCACTGAAGCAGGAGCAAAATTCAGGTCACTTCTTAGCAAAGCTCATCACGGATTATTATTATTATTTTGTTTTTTTAAAACCATTTTTTGTAAAACTTTTATCTTGGCAGCCAGACATCCCCCTGTGATGCGCTAATTCAAACAGGCTAATGTGGGACCACCTGACCCCACCTGGTACCAAAGGCTTCCGAATTTTTTTATAGCTTCTCAGAAAATCACTGCTGACTGACACCCATCTGTTGGTGATCGGCTTCTGGTTCCTCTTCTTCCACATCTGCGTTATATTCTTCAAATGCATCATCATCAACATCTGGAAGCCCAAGTAACTACAAAGAAGAGAAAATACTGTGTAACAGTGAATTACCCACTAGTACAGCTTTGCTGCAAATCTTCACACAAATCCTACGTGCATTTCTTAAAAACCTCAAACCCTGGAATAACTGCATAATGATCTTGGCTCTCTTTCTCTCCCTTCTGGGATAAAGAAAGATTTGAAAATGCATCCTCACACCAAATTAAGCACTCAGAGACCGGAAGATAAATAAAACCAAAACAAAGCACTTGCAAAAAGCTTCACATTCTTCCCTGAGGTCACATTATGAATTGTTGAGTGTTTAGACTTGGCAGTGGTTTAACTTCTGAAAGAACCATGATAATACTGTGGCAGTAGCTGTCTTGGTTTAAGTTTGTTTTGTATCAGCCCTATAAAAGAAAAAGAAGAAAACATCCTCATGAAGGACTGGCTAGTGTGAAGTAGGCAAGGAGTCCCTAAAAACCCAAAGAACCTGTCATGTCAAATGCTTCTCTTGAACCCTTTAGTCCGTATCAGCAGGCAAAGTCTTGCATTCTGTGTGCAGTCCTTGCAGTAAGAATTACTGTGTATTTCACTAAAATATTCTCCCTTTAAACTTCTGCAAATTGGATTTGGGCTTGCAAGGAACTGCCAGCCCATCTTCCTTGGACAATGTTTGGATGCCTCCACCTGATGGCTCTGACCACTCAACGTCACATCTTCACTACAGAAAAGGAGCAAACAGCCATGTTTAAACTTCTCCCCTCTCCCCCAAAAGGTTGCCAAGCCAACAGTAGTCAGGAAGACAGAAACACCAAATAACAGTCAAAATAATGCATCTGTTGTGGAAATCTTGTATTAGAATCCCACACTAACAGCTATTAATAGCCACAAAGCAAAATCACAGGCCGAGCATTACTGAGAATACCACGTATTTAGCTTGCCAGAGCTGGAAGAGCAGCACAGATGCATGTAACACCCTCTTTGGAGAGTGATGCAGCTGTTAGCTCTTGAAAGAGGCAGAGCCCAGAAAATTCGTAAGGAGGGTGACACTCTTTACGTGAAAGCATGGAAATGAGAAGGCTGCAACAAGGCAGATTTACAGGGACCTAAACTAAATCAGTCTGTGATCGACATTCAAAATTATTTCAGTGGGCATAAATACAAGGCATAGAATCAGTTCCTGGGTGTAATGAAGCTTGTATTCCTCACTGTCATGATAAGAAAATCAGATTTTTACTTACAGGGTTTCTTCAGCAGGGAAATGGAAGAAGAATTTGCTGATTAAACCCCCTCCTTCACATTTTAAAAATACTTAATTATGGAGAGATCCCAAATGGAAAACGTTCTGGTTTTCCGAGCAGAACAAAGTAATTGTCCCTATGCATATATATTTTTCAAATCAAATGCTTAACTGAACATGAACTGCTCAGTTCTTTTTCAGGATGCAGAGGTTTTATTTCGTGGTGAAGCTAAAATTAAAAATACTCAGTCTTCAAAAGGTAAATTCAAGGACTCTTTCTAGACTTTCTTATACACCAGTATTATTTTTTCTAAACTAATCTGGTATATTCAAATTAAATGTGAGTGTTGTACTCCTGTTTGTATCACTTGACAGAAAGAGTTTTGACTGTATTTTTTTTTCCCACCTCTGGTCATAATTCTTCTTTGATTTGCAAGGAAATGAGTCACATGAATCTTCATTTTATGGGATACTGTACTGCAAAATTAGCATGGAAAACATAACATACGCCACAAGAACTCCAAAGACATACACAATCCCAAAGGATGGGGAGTACATCCTGCTTTTCACATATTCCCTCTCTCTTTGCCAGCAGGAAATCCAGCTCCTCTTTCCCTGCAGCAGCATAAATCAGAGGCAGAAGTGTAAATCAGAGTGATGCTGTAGACTTTAGTGGTTTTACAGAGGAAGAACGGGGGTGGGATGGGATGGGATGGGATGGGATGGGATGGGATGGGATGGGATGGGATGGGATGGGATGGGATGGGATGGGAGGCTCCTCCAAGGGAGATGCAGTTTTATTCTCTTGCAGACTCTTTAGACCCCAAGGCACCAAGGACCTTGACCATGCAGGTCTTGCTTTTAGGAATCATATCCTGTGGCTTTTCGCAGGATTATGGCGGCTCTCTGGACTGCAGTGACAAATCAGTCCACACCTTCAACACAAGGTGGAAGGATCAGGGTCCAAAGCACAGGGAGCTCTACAAACATTGGGACAAAACAGAAGGAGAGTGTACAAAAGGTAAGGAAGACAGCCTGGGCTGATCCTAGATTGACTCCCACCTTGTCTTCTTTCCCACACACTAGTTTCTGCTCCCAGTCCATAGCCACTTCATATATTAAAGTATCAGCTATGCAGCAGACTTGAAAGGACCTAACTGGAGAGGAAAACAAGGAGGGAAGACATAAACCAGAAAACTGTTGTAGAAAGAGAAAGCTGATCCAACAGCAGAGAAGCCAAGGGGAACAAAACTGCCAGGTAGGGATGCATGGCTGGGAGGAGGTCAGGGGCATGGTGAGGAGGGAAGGAGGGAGGACAACAACCAGCAGCGTTGCCTTAACTATAGCTATTTATTTCTGCTGGTCAAACTACTCATGTGAAGGTAAAGGAGAGGTCACTAGGACATGTATGAATACAGTGTGTAAGGAATAAATGGCTTTTACACTGCGGACTCCCCATTTCAGATGCAGGCTTTCCAGGCTGAAGATGAGCTCAGACCCTGGAATTTGCTGATGAAATTGTATGACTCATGCCTTGGTTTCCTGCAAACTTTGCCAGTTGGTGTGATGTCCCTCAGGCATTTATTTTATTTGTCTTTCTTGATCCTTTCAAAGTGCCCTGATATTACAAATAACCTCGCAGTTACCAACTCATGGAAGCAGAGTGACACCGTCTCCTAAAAGCTGGCACACAAGCACACTGAAAAATAAAGCAAGTACAAGACTGAGCTTTAGCAGTCCATGTGCTGCTACACTATAGATAACACAGTTCTGTTGAATCCCTGTGGGGAGGACTATGACTCCAGGCAGATGTGCTTAAAAGCACCAGCATGGGCACCTCCTAGCACCTCTGACACCAGAGAGACCCAGGCACAGGAGGAGATGGAATGCTCTGAGGTAAATAACAGTATTTGTTCTCAGTGCTATTGGCTGATATCATGTACCTTCGTGGTGTCTGGCATTTCTGGATGCTCCCTGAAGAAGTGGATAACAAGGGAAATTAAAAAATTTTGTGGAAACCAACTCAGGAAGGCAGTAATGGGTAGAGACAACATGCCTCTCACCACCTTCAGTAAAGAAACACCTTGATCTTGTCTACAGCAGAACTTAGAGCTGTGGTTTAGCTGTTGCAGGCAAACCAGCACTTTTTAAAAGCCCCATTTAATTAAATATCCTGCTTGGCACTGTGTTTAGGCCCATAAGACATTAGAGAGAGATGCCTGAGAGCAGTGAGGGACAGTGAGCAGACCTAGATCACCCTCATGTCCTTCTGTGCCAGGGAAGACTGGTGAGCAGAGGGAATTCTCTGTCTCTCCCTGAGAGGGATGCCAACTGCTGGGCATTCATGTTCTCATTGTCTCCAAAACACAGGGCCCAGCAGCATGAGAAGCCAGTCCCTTCCCACTCCACAGGCCCAGGGCAAGCTCGTGGAGACATGACTGGGCTGTTATCATGAACGTGCAGAGCAGGGCTGAGCTGAGTTACTGAAAAAAGTTGTTTTTGGAGTCCTCAGTTATGGGAAGGTAGATGCTCATGCTGTGCACAAGGGCATGGAAAGCTGCAGATGCACTGCCACTGCTTTCTTTTAAGTATTTCCCTTCAAAGGACCCCAAAAAGGAATTTCACAACTATCTAATAATCATGGATGTCTACCAGGAATACCAAAATGGAGAAGACTTTCAGAAGGTGCTTAGCAAGTACCTGCTAAAAACCTGGTCCCCAGTGTCCTAGACTGAGAGTTGGGGCCACCAGATGCTTCAGAAAAGCCCAGTCTGACCTTCAGTTGCAGTTTTTCCTCAACTGCCATTTTTCAAACTGGAGTTTGCCAGACTGGTCTCTGTCAGCTGATTTGCTGGGATAGAGAAGAAATGCCCTGCAAATGCACTGTTGCCTTGAAGCTGACAGCAAAGTGGTCTCATTAGTAAAAACGGGTCCAGCAGAGAAAGGACAGGACACAGTATGAAGTGATGCCAAAGAAATAATTTCCCAATACTGAAGAAAAGTGGTTATGTTCTGGCAAAGGCCTGAGGATGCAAAAGAACTGTTACCATACATCTGTTGTAACACCATTCAATTTTTAAAATCTTTTCTCCCATGTATGTACTATTTTTAATAGTTACTATGAGGGAAAAATGTCAATACATTCCTTAATTCAACCTGTCTACACATAGCCATACCTCAAATGATACGCTGATGTAGATTGCTTAATACTAGCTCAAAGGAGAATCTGAGAACTTAGTACCTGTGCTACAACCACGAGAAAATGAAGAGGTACTCAATTACAGTCTGCAAGAGGTCTCTGGCAATTGAGGACACCATTTTTGAGCAAACAAAAGCAAAATGAAATTCAACAGCTAGGAAACAAAACTAGAAAAATGCAGATTGTAAACAAAGAGATTTTCACAGCACTGTAACTAGCCATGAGAAGTAAAAGTGCCCAGCAGTGTTGTATCCTTTAAGTCACCTGAAGGCTACATCAAAAGTGGGTGTCTTTGGAAAGACACATTCTACTTCAACCTCAATTTATATGGTCAGCTGTGGGAATCATGAGGTGAAATGTGATGTATTAATGTAGGGCTCAGGCTACATGAGCATAATGGTTCCCCTTGCTTTGAACCTTTTTATTCTGAAGAGTAGCTCAACTTGGTTTGACTGAAGTCAACTTCTCAGTAATTTAAGTTATGCTGGAATAAATGTGGTTTAAATGAAATAAGTAATCTGTACCAATTTAATTAAGTCTTTTTGAAGTCCTCCTTAGTTAAACCAATGGAAGTTTCTCATCAAAGGCATAGCTTCCCTGAGCAGAAGACAGCTATGAAGATCCTAGAGCCCAATATTGTTCCGGGAAACATACTTCTATTTTTTGCATGTTTTCACAATTACAAACAGCTGTAGTGACAGATCAGATTTCCAGTCCTTTCTAAGAAAAGTGTGCATCTGTTCTATTTATTTCTAGCTTCTCAAAGGATTCTTTAAAACCATGCTCTTTTATGTTGACCAGCTGTGGTGATCTGTGCAAGAGTGTAACACAGGGAGGACCAGTGTTTTCATATCAGTGCTCCAGGCCCTCCCTTTCACACTAAATACTTGGGATACATTTCCAGTCTTCTCAATTAGTCAGCCAGAAAAAGACAGGAGGTCTCCATTTTCAGTTGAGTATAAAAATGTCCATGGCTGAACTTTCTCATGGACATCATGGGAGAATGGCTCTGGCTACAAACCTTGGCCCTGCTTTGCACCAAGCCCTTAGCCAGCCCCAAACATTCAAAAGGAGAGGCTATATAAAGGGAGCATTTGGCAAAAATGAAGGGCAATGGCCAGTCTAAAACACCTCACCCTGATGAAATTCTGGCTTTGGCACAAATCTTACTATTAAACAAGGACAGAGTAGCAGCAAAACAGAAAAATACAGGCCCCCTCCCCTCAAAATCCAGCTTGTCTTTCAACGTCTTCTCAAGCAGTGACCAAACCAGAATTTGCAAATGCCAAGTTGCAACCATCCTAAGAGGAAAATCTGCATCACTTGGGGGGGGGTTTGAAACCTCAACCATAAAGTAAACCACCCTGAGGAGAGACCATACTTCCAGTTTCCCATAGGTTTACTCTTGCTGTTCATATCCCTGTAAAACCCTACAATTCCAGAGTCAGGAAACAACTCTGCCACAAAGTCCCACAGCGCTGACTCGTATCTCGTTCCTCGGAGTCAGCACTGCATCAGCAGGATGGAGTCCCTGCCCTCTGCCACTGGCTGACACACCAGTTGGCCTCCCACCCCATACGGAAATTTCATAGTCTCAAACACAGAGATGGAAACAAAAAGGCAGCTGACTTCCAGGAAACAATTTCCAACTGCCCGATGGCAGCTTATGTGCTAATGCTCCTGTACTCAGGCAGCTAACTGGAGACGTAAATCTCTGGAAAAGAAAAAACACCTTATTCTATCCTGTGCTGTCCTAGTAAAAGTGACTGTCAATGTTTAGAAGGAAAAGAAAACCACTTACGGGTCTGAAGGATTTGAAGACTTTTTCCAGTATTTCATGGAGTGTCTTTTTCCCACAGGAGGAGATGTAGTCCTGTGCGAGCTGCAGAAAAGGTAAGCAGTCCTCACTTTCGCTCCACACATGCTGAAAGCCAACAGCAACACAAGAAAGGAAAGGCATTAACAGGAATTCACGCCAACCTTTCCATGTGATTTTATAAGGTGACATGTTGTAAACATCTGCCAAAGTACACCGAGCCTCCTGCAGTTCAGTTCCTCAGTTCCCGCCCTGGGGACAGGCATTGCAGGCGCTTTCACAAGCCATGTTTCCGAGGAGGAACCTGGATTTTATTAACGTGATGCATCAGAAAACAGGGAAATCAATCCAGAAGCGGAAATGCTTCATGGTTGCACCAGCCATGAAGTGTACATGCATTTGGCGCTCGTACATTTTACCTAGAAAGGTGCTTTTGTTTGACATCAGCCCTGCTCAGACCTGGAAGTCATGTTGGGTTTTCTCTTTTTCTACATCTGCTGCAGTGAAGCCGTCAGGAAGAGCTAAAGCATTTCCTTGTCTTCCTGGCGTTAGTGCAAATATGATGCGACCCTGGAGGTGGAACTTGATATGTAATTCTCTCGACAATGCAGAAGAAAAGATGCAAAATCTGCCTGCAGACTAGACACAGAGCCAAGGAGAGACATTTGGGCACTCACAACATCCTGACACTGTGAGCCTTCCACCCTGTTTTGAGATTTACTCCTGGAACCCAATCTTCTCTTCCCAGACAGGCACATTTAAACCCATTTGAGATCCTCCTGTCTCACTCCTGCTCTGGAGATGCTGGTTCCCCAGCCTTACGCTGCGAAGCATCTCTCAAAACTGATGTTTATTCTGATGCTAGGAGGTTGTCTGAAACAGAGCTGGCAAGTGATGGAGGGAGCACCCAGGCAACAATGCTTCCTGTGCCCAAGGGCACAAGCTAATGCATCATCTTAAACACCTTCTGTTTGGAGACTTGGTGCATGAGACTCTTGGGCAGCCTGCCACACAGAGAAGTGCAATATTGCCAAATTGGTATGAGACTCTTGTACTTCTCTTTTTGCGCAGTAGCTCTTTTCCCCAAAGTGCCTTTTCACTTGCTATAAACAGCAGGTTATGCTTAAACAAGAAAAGAAGAGGATCTCTCCAAAGCTTAACTAACATTCAGGGAAAGACTCAAAACGACAGATGTTTCAATTCCTAGCATAAGGCTTGCATGTTGCCTTCCTCTTCAGTGGTGAGAACCTCCTAGGTATGCAGTTTTGCACTTAACGAAAGAAAACAGTACTTAACATCACCTAAACTGCACCTTTAAGATAAAACCTGTAACAGTTTTGCTATGAATCTCACTTGACCTACATTTTCTTTGCTGCTTATTTCACTTTACAAGCATAAACATAATGAAATGTTCTGTTATGAAAAGAGCCCTGCATTACTGAGTACGTTCTGCACTTTCCATATAACCAGAGTCATGTCTTAACCACTCTGGCAATAAAAATAAGTTCTTTACAGTCTTGCCAACTCTCAAACACACATACCACAAGTCTCATGATACTTCATGCCATCTTAAGAGTCATGGGCCTTGTAATCCTATAAATATACAACTACATCTCAGCTTCTGTTTACAACAAAAAAAGCAGAAAAAAAAAAATCTGCACTTTGTGATTTCTGTGGCCTAAAAAGGCAGAACGTACATGAAGTGAACTCAAATGAGTCCTCTTCAAAATAACAAATGAACACTTCCAAATCACATTTTAAAAACAGCCTTTGGAGAAGGTTTTGGAGGTCTGGTCTTCATACTTTGGGTTAGCAATAACTGTTTAGTTATTCCTAAACTTCAGAGCTGTATGCTGCAGCTGGGCAATTCCTGGCTAGTGATAAACTTGTTGCAATTGTTTATATATATAAAAAAATTATGACTGCTGAGATGGTCATTCCTGTTTAAATTGTGGCTTCTTCTGACTACCAGAGCTATACACAGGAGCTTCCACATAAATGAAAATCAGGCCCTGCCCTTTAATAAATCATAGCTGGTTCATTCCCCAGGGAAAGTTAACCCCATGTTATCTTATTGTGTTTTACTATCTCTTTTCAAGCTGGACCACATTTTAGACACGAGAATGAATTCACATTCATCAGCAGTAGGCAGAATAAGATGTTCTAGCACAAGGGAAAAAAAACTAAGAGAATAATCTGATCACTGAATTTTTGAGATTTTTTTTGCATAGCATAATAGGACAATTAGCAAGCAACATTTCCAAAAATCTCTCCATCTGCAGAGGATTTAAAATGTTGACTGTTGCAACAGACACACGACTAAGTTTCATGTGCCATTAGTGCACACATCTCATTCAGAAATGAGCTGATTTAATCTTTTCCCTCAAAAACCTCAACCATAATAAAGACCAGGGTTGTAATGCCTGAAGGCTCAGCTGCATCTACAGCTCTCTTTGGTGGTTCAGTGCTGCACCCAGGCAGTACAGGAACTGTCTCAGCACTGACTCACCCATCTCCAGAGGAACCTGCAATAGGAATTTTGGCCTTGCAAAATAAAAACAAACGTAATTTCAGGATTCTCCTGCTTAGAAAGTTCAGTAAGGCTGCGTATACAGAGATGCTTTTCCTGGAAAACATGATGCCTGAGAATCTCTCTGCAGTGGGAGAAGGTGGCTGCTGGCAAACTGGTGGATCACAGTGTTTGGCTGTGGCTGTGCAATAAAAAAACAATATTAACCTCGTCGTCAGAGTGTGCGTTTTCCAAGCTTGCCCAGTTTTGCTCACAGTTACTTTGTGTCACTACAAAGGCATACAGCCACTAACTTCCACCTCAGTTGACCTAAGACCATTGTTAAATTATTTAGTTCAGCATCTACACACAGCACATAGCTGAGGAAATCAATAGGGCTGCATCTGGAGGGGTTTGCTTTCCCTCACACCTTTAGATGACTCAGTGTAGCTGGATGACAGAATCACTTGCTGGCCCACCTTTTTCTATGCAGCCCACTTGTTGTGCATGACAGTAAAACTTTTTATGTATGAGGTTAATTTGACTTGCATAAAATATTCAGACCCACTGACTCTGTTCTGAAATATTTTCAGAAAATCTTGCAGCAAGATGGTATCATATTTTTATTTATCTTACCAGTTACTTTGAATAGCAGTAATAACATGGTGACAAAACAAATGACAGACTGTAAGGACTAGCATAACAACCCTCACTCTCCTTGATTATGGCAACGTAAGTCCAATTAATTTCTTGAGAACCTCAGGAGCATCGGGGGCTGAATTATACATTGTTCAGCTATCTAAAATGCTGATTCAGAGTTTCAGTGTCCAGGTGGTACTGAAAATGCCAATAAGTATCTACTTGGGTGTCCTGCATCCCTAGCATGTTAAAAGCCTAGCCTAAAGATATCTTTTCAGGAAACGAAAATTATCAGATGTTGTGATCTGGGATCTCTGATGTTAGACAAAATTCAGTGTTTTTCTCCCCCAGATTGAATCTTAGCAACCTTTCCACGTTTTTCTCTTCCCCTCTTTCCTTTTAAGTTCATCATGTTCATCATTTCCTCCTTACAAGTGGAATCATGGAGTTCTCTGGCACCTCCTACATAGCTTTTTAAGTCGCATCATTATGAAATGACGACGTAAAGAAAGAACAAGAATACCAGGCATCAGATGCTTATTAAATGTGAGGCTCTTTTATAAGAGGCACAGGGTGCAAGAAGGCTGTGAAGTGTGTCACTGTGAATTCTGTTTATATTTACTCACTTTCAAACTCCACACTGTGTTAAAGGAGCCATGCAACAAAGCTTAAAGTGCAAATGATAATCAGTCCCTTGGCTTGTATTAAGTCTCCTTAAAATAAACTTTAGCCTGTAATTGCACATAGAAAGCAAAGCTATAATCTGGAACATTAAAAAAAAAAAACAGTGACTGCAAAAAACCAAGATAATCTAGCTGGGAGCAGAAATTAGGTCTGACAGTGCACTAGGAGAAGGAAACAGGATGTTGGAGATCTAATCATTAGTGGGTCTTAATCACTTTAAAGAAACACCATCTCTTTAAAGAAAAAGAATTAAGAACGACACCTATCTACCTGTCTTAAAAGTATTATCATTACAAAAAGTGCCTCAGCTAATAAGGCTAGAAAAGACAGAAGGAAACACCACTTCTAGTTTTCCACTGCTTATGCTCCAGATTTGACAGGAGTTGGCCCTTTGCTCCATTTTACTAGTTGTAACTCTGGGCAGGGAGTTCTTCCCACACCAACCCTGGAATGAAAATATTTTCAAAATAAAATGAGAAAAAAAGGCCAGCATAGGAATAGAGTCTGAAGCTGCTTAATATATTTTTTGAAGTTGACTAGACTTTGTATGAAAGAGTTCACTCAATTATTGAGCAATGTATAAAGAAACAATAAATGTCTAAGAAAAATGAATGGACTTTCTTCACAATTTCCAGTATCCTTAGTGTCCAACCACAGTTTCAGCCTAGTGCTGCACTGGATTTATACATATTCCTGTTTAGGAGCTCAAGCAGGCCCTTTCTGGGCACAGGCATACACAGGAGAGGAATGAGCACTGGGGTCTGGCAGGCTCAGAGGTGCTGGGAAGAAAGATGTGCAGTTATTCCCACAGACGACTGAGAGAATCCACACCCTGAAATACCCCACTGCTAATTCTGAAGGTCTCAGGAATCCCTGGACAGATGCATAAATAAACTCCAGATAACTTCTTTCATATACTCGACAAAATAAATAAATAAATGTCCTGCTCGCTGGGATGTGCGGTCCTGGAGAAGTCATTCCACTTCTCTTTGTTTCCATGGACCCATCTGTCAAATGGGCTCATTCTGCACTTACCTGTTGGAAAGGAAATTAGTGAACATTTGTCAAGCAAGTGGAGGGATGAAACTTGCTCCGTGAAAGGAAGAACCTACAACGTTCCTACAATGACAGTGCTAGGAACTGTTTTGTTAAAATAAGCAAACGAAAATCCTTTCACTTAAGTTAACTGGCACTTGGCAGCTTACAAACCCCGTGGCGAGGTGCCGCTTTCCCGTGACTCTTCCTGCACTTCTGCCCACCACCGGGAGGGTTTGGCCGAGGGAAAAAGCACCTCCCGACCCTTCCCAAAGGCAGGGGTTGTGGTGCTGGAGCCTTTTCCGCACAAACTCGGCGCTAGACTCCGCGAGGGGCGGCGGGGCGGCGGTGCCCGGCCGGCACCTGCACGGATCCCGCGGCGGGCCCGGGGGAGCGGCGGGGGTGGCGCGGCCCTCCTGTCATCCTGACTCCATTTTATTCCTGCCCATTCTCCATTTACCGTGACAGCCCTGCCAGTCCGCCCGTCCCCGCGCCGTGCCCCAGCCCCGGCACTCGGGGAGGATGGAGGGGCCGCGGGGCGAGCGGCAGCTGCAGCCCCCGCGGGGCGCGGGACAGGCGGGGGGGCCCGCACCGCTCCTCCCCGCCCGCCCGGAGCCCGCAGCCGCCCCGGGCCGGCTGATGGGGAAAGGGGGGGGTGGGGTGTCCCTGCCCGCGGGGCCGCCCCCCACAGGCAGCGGACTCCATTTTGCAGATTGTGGGAGGATCCCCCCGGCCCCCGGCCCCGCCGCCCTCCATCACCGCATCCCTCCCTCCCCGGGCACGGCGCCGTCCTCCGCCCCCCCGGCGCTCCCCCTCGGGTGCTCTCCGCGGACTCCGGGGATCCGCACGGACGGAGCGTCCCGGAGCGGCGCGAGGGCTCCCCGCGCACCCACGCACACGCTCGGGGGGTGCTCCGCACGCCCGTGACCCCCGATCCCCTCACGGGGCACTCACGAAATTGTCGCCGCAGGCGGCCTCCGGGCACAGCACGTAGAAGGAGACGCCGGGCTCGGCGTAGAAGTCCATGCGCCGCTCCGTCTCCTCGGCGGCGATGAGCTGGAAGGGCGTGCGGGCGCACCACCGCTCCGCCGCCTCCGCCAGCGCCTCGAAAGCCATCGCCGACCCCGCCGCCGCCGCCGCCGCCGCCGCCTCCCGCCCGCGTCCCCCGCGCCTCGCGCCGCCCCGCGCCCGCCCCGCGCGCCGCCCCTCCCGCCCCCCGCGCCGCGCCTCGCGACCCGCGCGCGGCTCCCGGCACCGGCCCCGCTGGAATTCGCCGCAGACAATTGACTCGACGCCTCCTGGCAACTTGGGGGAGAGGGAGGGAAGGGAAAAAAAAAAAAAAAAAAAGGAAAGTCCCACGCATGAAGGCGCTGTCGGCGAGACCGTGCCCCTCGCCTCTCCGCTTCCCATCACTCTTGCCAGAACTGGGCCGGATTCTCGGCAGCATCCCCTGCGCTGAGCACATGGGTACCCCCTGCACTGGGTTCCGTGGGAGCCACCCACGGGTGGGCTGTTGGGCTGTCCAAATACGGACAGAATCCCCCCGTGGAAACGGAAAGCTTTACGGAGGTTCTTACTCGCCCCCTGTCCTGTTACCGTGGATCTGTGGGTTTGCAATGAGGTAGGTCCACGTTACCCTTCCAAGCTTATCCCAAGGAATTGCCTATCTATATGTCCAGCCAAGGCGTAGGAGATCCGTGAGCTGATCTGCGTTAATAAAGGGCCTTAGATTTGCATTGGCGTGCACTCTACTGCAAAGGAAAGAAATCCTCAAAGGCCTGCGTGGGTTTTCAGCAGGAAGCCCAGGAATTCATAGAGGTGAACAGGAAGCACAGAGGCCATACGTGGCAGTGGGCAGAAAAGTTTACAAGGACAAAGAGAACACTGGCCCTGAAACAGGCCAGTGGCTGTTCCTGGTCTCCTGAGTGGTGTTCCACTGCATTCCCACGGCAGGTACCAAAGCCCTGCTGGCGGGGTCAGTGTCACACACCGAACACTCCCATCGTACCTATCAGTCCGTGCATAAATCATTCGGGCACTCCAAAGTCATGGTGAGGTCACCAGAGGTCTTTTCCAACCTGAATGACCCTGAAGCTGGCTCGGTTACAGCGTGGTGGCGATAACGATTTTGTGATTCCAAGCTGCAGAGAGGATGTGCCTGAGCATGGCAGCGCCAGCACAGCTGCGGCAGGGACACGTTCCCTCTGCCTCCGGCTGACCTGGGGCACACTGCGAGCACCCACGCTGCTGAGCTCAGCCCCACGGACCCTGTCTCCTGCCGAGCGCTGAGGTATCAGGAAACGCAACAACCTGAGAGCGCTTGTGCAACTGTAACTCAGCTCCTTTACGCATGGTGGGATGAGAGTGCTTGCTGTTTTTTCCACCGAAGGATTTTTCATTTATTCTGCACAGGTATTTTGGATAAAGCCCTCATTCCTGGGGTGCTCTTAGAGTGGCAAGTGCTGAACACTCCTCATTACACTTACCATGTTTTTTACCAAAACATGGTAAAAATTACCAGTGTTCCAAAACTCCTGGTCTAGGCACCTCAAATCTCCGAATATGGGTGTGCTCTTGTAGGTACTTATCCTGGCCCCAGCACATGTCTCTTCACCAGGGCAAAATGAGGCAACGTCAGTCTGGGGAGGTGAGTGCACATAAATACCTGCAAAACACTCACTGTGGGGGGTACCTGTGGAAGACCTGCAGATCTGCTCTGCAGGCAGCCTGGGGCTGGAGCAGTGAATCCTGAATAGCTGGAAAGGAAGTCCTAAACCTCTTGTCACTTCCTGAAGGAGCCAGGGGTCCTGCAGAAGACCAATGCTACCGTAGGGTTCCAGGTGTTGGCAGAGCTGTGAGTCCCGTGCAGGACTTCTCAACTTTGATATTCTCTCATCGTTGGTATTTGGAGTTTTCCTTTCCAAATACATTTAAGTAATTAGCATAAAAATAGGACATGGAGAAATCTTTTCTCCTAATATATGACATTCACAGCTTGCCTGCAACAATTGGGCAAGGATCCACCACTTGGGCAGATACCTCCTCTGCCACAGGGCTCAGCCACCAAGGTCAATCCCAATCCCACTGTCTCTTTGTGCTTCCCAGAGATCTGGCTTTGTGTTCTATTCTCCCCAAAGACCATGCTGGCATTGGGTAAGGATGTGGTGGTGGGAGTGAAGCCTTGGCCTTTCCTGTCGCTGCTGGGGCCGTTGGGTTTGGGGCCTCCAGCCGTGTCCTCCTGCCTAGCAGCACCCGGGCCCACAGCAGCAAGGGGAGGTCAAGGCTGTGTTGCAAACAGGCACAATTTCCAATAAATGGGGTCTCAGTGTTAACACCTATGATTTATGTGCATTTTCAAAGCCCCACATGAACATCTTTTTAGTCCCTAAAACATCACTTTGAAGTATGTGGTATTCATTATCTCCCTTCTGTGGAGTAGGGAAGCTGACAGGTTTCAAATGAGATTTTAAATATCTTATTGCAGCATGCACTGCAAAATCCTTTGTCACGTTTGAGGGTGCAGCCATTCAAATCAGACAGATGTGATTATTTGTTTATTTACATGTGATGACTCTCTTTGCTCTAACATCTGTACCCCAAAAGCAAATTATTAAAACAGTCTGGTAAAGGGTAGTGATTTTGACAATGCAGAAATGCTGCTTGCAGAGCAAGCTAGGCTCAGTGGCCCTGACTATTGTGCTGATGCCAGGGGCTGAGGGATGGACATGTGGATGTGAGGCAGGTGCAATGCTCATGACACCGTTATGCCTGTCTGCAAGTCAAAATCAGAAGCACCTGCTGCTTCTTTGACAAGACGAGGAGATGGCCAACAGTGCTGTACAATGCCTGAGCTTTTCTTGGAATAGTGTATACTGAAATCACACACGTGGTTTTTCTTCCTACTTGCTGCAAATACCCACGAACATCCATGCCCCAAAGCATGGCCACATAAGAGGAGCAAGTACCTTCTTGGGAGAGAAGAAGGGGGTCAAGGAGCTGTCTGCTGTGGCAAAGATGGTTTACAAAAGAGAAACCAGAGGGAAAGTAGTTTCCCCTGTTCTAAGGGAAAACATTTCCATCTCCTTCTGGAACATAGCAGCTCTGATGCTTTCTTGATCTAGTTGCCCTGATCCAGGCTATAGAGAAGGCAGGGAAATGTTGCTAGATCGTTTCAGAGGGATGCCTCTGAATTCAGTAACTATGACCAGCTGGAAAAGGCATTTCACTTTGAAGAGCATGTGGAGAGCATTAGGGAGGGAAAGCACGTGCACTGCCATAGCCATGCTAGTTGGAACAAAAACATAAATATCAGCATTTTACAGATGACTTCTGTTTTTTGCAGGTTCTACACCTCCACAGAAATTAAAGAGTCAGGTGAGAGGGGAGTGTCAACATGAGGGCTGAGTGGATAAACCAATTTTCTGCCATTTGCATGGATTGGAGGAGGTATGGAGGAGAAGGTTTTCAAAGTACCTGGCTCCCAGGAGTTACCTTTACAAAAGCCCTTGCCTCTCCTATGCCTGGTGATGAGTGTGGTCTAGAAGGCTATGGAAGGGCAGAATACCTTGCTAGGTGTTTACTATTTCTGTGCTCCCCCTGGACCCAATTCCACTGGGAAAAGACATGTAGGGAAGGTGAAGTGAGAAGCTGTGGAAGGTGGAGGAGCAGAAGGGTTTCTGAAATGTGTCAGACAAACACGACTTTCCGGCAGCTGTAGTGTCTCTCTGAAACACTGAGCCAGTGTTCTCCTCTACAGCGGGTTAGAAATCTGACAAATTCCACTCATGGACTGGCCACCTTCAAGATTTTTTTTTTTTTTCTGATGAAGTGCTCTCATTGGTCTGCTTTTGGTGAACTGCCAAGCAATTCACATTAATTCGCCTGACCAGCTGTAAGAACCCGACTGCCCTCCTACAACCCTCATTACACACCCTCCCTGCTGATCCAAATACAGAAAGGTCAGGAGGGTGAGCTCCAGTAAATTATAAGAGATACACCCCTAGCTGCTGTGCTGTATCAGCTTGTTCCCTTCTCTCTCTACACTGTATATGCAGTTTGGTCTCCTGAGGAAAGACTGGTTCCCTTCTTCCAGAAAACAAAAGCATCAAGAAATCCTGGGGGAAATAAAATAGGTGAGGGAGGTTGATCCCTTAATGGACAACCGCTCAAAAACCTTTATATCACGGACCTTTAAAAAGAAAGTATTTCTTATTGTTATCAGTACTGGTTCATTCACAACATGCTTTTCACACACCCAGAGTGTCCTTGACACTTGCATTTGCTTGAGCGAGGTGCTGAAAGAGCTGTCCCTGCAAAAGCCTGGTCTATGCAGGGCTTCCAGTGGTGTTTGCACCCTCACAGCATTTCCACTGAGCCTTTAGCACCATTACCTGTCCTGCTGCAGCAGAGCAGCAGGGTATTGTTCCAGGGCCTCAAGCTGAGTGACTGTTGGTCAGCAGATCAGTTCTAGGCTGGAGTCCAGGAGCCGACATGTTGGTATCTTGCAAATTGTTCCCCCACCTTACTTCACTGCTCCTGAAGATACTCAGCTTTCCAGACAGCAGTCTGTGTTTATCTTGTCTGTAATGAGGAGCACAGCTGTGGCTGTCCTCTTTGCTTTGGGTTCCCTTTTTTTTAATTTTTTTTATTTTTAACCCAATGGTAAATGGAGTTAAGGAAAGAGCAAGAAAACTTTGAGGAATAATCCAAACCAAGAACATGTTGGAAAAGGAAAATGAGTTAGAAATGCACAGTTTCTCAATGTTTCTCAATTAAAATGTTAGTTAAAAATCTATATACGATAAAGATCCTGCTGCTCCCACAAATCCTCCTTTTGAAGTCAGTGGTTGAGCATCCTTTTGCTTTGGCAGTAAGAAATTAAACACATAAATAGTGATGAAGATCTGGGCTATGAAAAATCCACTTACTTAATTAGCAGCTTTCCCTGGTGGCATTGCCAGCTCCAAAATATGAACTTAAATTTTAAAAAGGCATTCAACACCCCCTGCATCATTCCTCCTCCTAGTCCCTGCATTTTAGGAATAGGAAGACAATGTGTTAAATGTGAGGGAGAATGTACTGATGCACATCTTCCTGGCCTTTAGGCAGGCACTTTGGAAGTCGGTATTGCTGTTGACATCCAGGCCAGCAGTATCACACTGCATTTCTGTGTGCTGTGCAGGAACAGCACAGTGTCCCTCCACTGGTTTGACAGTGCCATGCACTTACTAGCAATGGCACATTATATTTGTGAACAGTGCACTGAAATATGATGGAAATATTTGATTACTCAGCAAGCTGAGGGTGATATGAGGATGGATTAACTGTGGATCCCTTCACCTGAAACTTTTCATCTACCTTCCCTTTATTCTGACCCTCAAAGCCTGGTACAAAGCCCTCATCCTGCCACATGCTGGTAAACCAAAGCCAGCTGTGTTGAAAGAAGTTGATTTTCCTTTAAGCTCTCTGAAGCTTGGGCTGCATACACATTTAACATCCTATGTCCTTTTGGAAATGGTTTCAGACACAGACACAGTGGTAGGAATAAAAGGTTGTGAACTTTGTTTAGGGCTTGTCTGAGGCTCAGCAAGCAGCCAGCCAACATGGCCAGACATGAGCCTTAGTGAGCCCAGACTGGATACAGGGGTGGGAAAAATTGGGAGCATAGCACTGGATAGCTTCTGCCTTTGCATCTTTTTTGGACACAGGAGCTGGTACATCGCAGTTCTTTCCTTTTTCACCAGGAAGTATCTGTCAACACTCTTGTTTATTGCTGGATCTGTGTATCCATGAGCAGACCGTGTAGCCAGGAAAGCCAGGTGGGGGAAACATTATGAATTGGCTTATTAAGAGCTGAAAGGTGACTTTGCAAAGACCTGAATGTCATAAGGCAACATAATCTCTTCAGGCAAACAAACAGGATTTTTTTTGTCAATTTGTGATCCTTTATGATATTGAGAGGGCACAGAGCTGCAGACTGTCCCTGATTTTCCGATGAATTGCTCCACTAATATAAAAGATATTCTCATAATAGTCGCAAATTAGTTGATTGCTTGAAGTGCCAGAATCCTTAATGCTCTGCTATTTTAACGTATGGAAATTGATTCAACACTTATCATCTATTTAGAGATGTAAATTTATTGAAAAAGATGCCACTTCTTCTTAAGCTTTAGGCAAGCTCTGATACTTAGCTTTCTGGGCACAAGCAGGTTTTTAAGAGAACTTATGATTTTAACTGCAGCAATTTACTTCCCTTCTAAAGGAGGGGAGGAACAGAGGAAAATTGACTGTATTGTCTACGAGGGGAAAAAAAAATACTGGCACAAACACTGGTGTGAACTGACACAGATAGGGCAGTATCTGGCACATTATACCCTGAGGGTCTTTTCCCAAGCACAGCACTGGCCCAGACCTTGCCCTAACTTCTGCTACAATTGCTCTGTAAGTCCTCACTGGTATTGGAATCATCCCGTATTTCTGACACAGTCACTTGCTTTAGGGGAAGAGTAGTGAAAAACGGAGCACAGGCAGTGACAGCAATGACATTGGCCAGGTCAACACCCCATGGAAAAGAAAGCTGCCCTCCTTTCCAAAGGTTAGCCTAAGCTTCTAAAAGCAAACAGCCTCAGCCTCTTGGGATGCCTTCCTGCACGGGCAAGCTCTGTGCTGATGGCGTGGGCATGAGGCTGTTGATAGGATTAGATGGGAAAGTCTGGAGCCTGGTCCTAGCTGTGCTGCTGACAGCCCTCCTTTTGATTTGGCATAGTCACTTAGCATTTTATAAGATGGAGATTTGTGTGTATTAATTAGGAATACTGTTCATGCCTTAGAGCTTGTGAAAATATGAGTTTCTCATGTGGGAAAATATTTTAAAAAGAATGGTTATCTTAGGTATTTGATCCTTTATTATTATTATTCAGTATGATTCATATATTAATGCAATACCAAGAATGTCTCCATAAGGCCTAATATTATGCTTCTGGGATTAAGCAGTATTTCTTAATGTGTATCTCATCCCAGTATTTTTGCAGAGAAGCTGGAATGGGGCCAGTTCACGCAATGTGCCTACACATTAGTAGTTAGCTCAGGTCAGGAGAGCACTTAGAAAGTGAATGCCCCAATCATCCCTACTTACCCTGCTGTGGTTTGCATCATGAAGAGGGCACAAGGGGTGGCTTCCTCTCAGATGAAAGGCGGACAGTGTGCACATTGCAGTCTCAGCACTCTCCTGCATTATGGATCTGCTCCCGGGCTGTAGTACTTGCTAGCACAGCCACAGCTGCAGTATATTTATTGCACCTTTAAATCTCTTGGCGGCATTTGGGAAGTGAGTTCACTGGCTGGATTAATTAACCACCAAACCTGGTATTTTGACTGGCTAATGGTTAATCAGGGGCTTTATTTTCTAGTTTACACCATCTTGTTTATAATGTTGAGTCCAGCCTCAGTAGTATGGAAGAAAAATCTGGCTCTGTTTCTGAGGTAAAGCATCTTAGTATCTTGAATAAACTTGAAAAATTGATTTGGAGTAAGACAGGGTTATAACAGAGCTGTCTTTGAAAGTCACTTCCCGAGGTCTGTCTTGATCAGAATCTTTACTCCCAGTGGGAACTTGTGATGTCCCTTGTCTTAAGACTCACTAGCTCCACTTTGAAAAGAGCAGGAAACCACCACAGCCTGCAGCTGCTGAGTGACCCCCATCCCTACACTTCCCTTCTGCCATTGCTCTCCAGCACCCAGACCCAAATAACTCTCTCTCTTCCCTAATTACAATGACTGCATACCTAAATATAACACTTCTTACATCATGAAGGACAGAGTGACAGCTACCAGTAACTCTCATGGCATTCAAAGCTTTTCCACAACATAGGTGACCTCTCAGCTTGATTGTGCTGGGCTGCTGTGGGGCTCCGGTGTGACTGAGCAGACAGAACACTGGCTGCCGTCACTGCATGGTCTCTCACCTTTGTGTCCTCTCCACCTCAGTCCCATCAATGGCCCTGCTGTCATCTCCTCTGTGCAAACCACTCCCACACATCTCCTCTCATTCAGCTTCCCAGTGCACACGCTGTACAGCCTGTGGCTCCGGTGTAATTGACAATTTTGGTACATGTCCCCTACACTTACACAATTTTTTGGCATCTTTGTTATATGTGATGAGCATTTACGGCTCATATAACAGGCTCTGTGTTCCTCGCAGACTATCACAATCTTGGTAATTATTTGAAGAACTGGAGTAAAATGATGCTCACTGAAGTATTTGGTAGATGTTTTCCTGAGCAGGTGCTTGTTCAGTTTTGTTAGTGTTGTCAATGTCTGGCAGGAGGAAAATGTTAAGGAGGTGTCAGAACTATGGAGGAAAAAGACAATTCCAAGTTACAGAGGGGTGATGGCAGAACTTATGGGCTGACTGGAGTGGCAAAGGAGCAGACAAGTATATCTTATTGGCAGCACACAAGGCATGTTTTCCTTCAGAACAGACCCTGTACAAATGTGCCTCAAAGATTTTCATGCAGCATCCTACAACAAAGCTAGCTGGTCTGGGAAGAAACACAGGTCAAATTTTTCATGTAAAACCTTCAACATGATATTTAGTGCATTTTTGCACTCTGCCCTTCACAAAACCCTATTTTTACAAAGTTTATGTGAATTAAAATTGCAGTCAGAGGTAACAGAACCTACAGGTTCTGTGGGATTTCAAGTCAGATGCATGTAATTCCTTCTGAGATATCCCATCAGTTGCCTCATTTAGTTGTCAGTGCCATTTAAAAAGCATGCAGTTGAACTAAATCCGGCAGCACACAGAGGAACAGAATATGTCATCCTCACTACAGTCCGTGTTTCTACCAGCATCTGCCTAAAAAGTTAAGGAAGTGTGGGTACCCCCACTACACAGGGCACACAAAAACTCACTGACAAAGCTAAACAAAACATAGCAAGGCAAATCATCCCCTCAAAACTCTTGTACAAATCCCTTTAGCAAGGTATTCTCAACCTAATTTTTCTCCAACCCCCACTCCTTCCAGCCACAGGGCAACAGTAGCAATGAATTTTGTGTTTAATTTACAGCAATGCTGTGAGATCAAGTCGGGCTAGCTCAGGCCATGGCTCCATGACTGCATCCTCAACATATGCAGCACCAGCTTGAGATCTTTCACCCTCTCTCATCTTGCCCTTTGTTTCTCCAGTCCAAAGGAATACTGTTTAGTCCTAATAAAGGCAAAGACAAGGAGGGAGGAAGATGGGTCCATTCACAAGGTCTTTGTCATTTACAGTAAGTTTACAGCAAACTTGAATACAGCCAGTGCATTTGTAACGTTTCAACACCTACCCCCTTTCCTGTAAATTCGTGCAGGACTTTTTGGCAGCAGAAAGCATAACTATGCTAAAAGTAATGGAATTACAAAAGAAAGAAAGGAAGGGAGTGTAAGCAGTGGGAATAGGAAGCAATAGCTAAACAGAGACTTTTCCATTTATATACACACTCCTCTCACATAAACCAGAGGCAGCTATTGCCTAACTGACTATTAGTTTTGTTAATCATCATATCTTCTGAGAACAGGGTTTGGGTGTAGGATCAACAACTTTTAGTTCACGTCTGTCCCAAACGTGGCAGCTTTTGTTTGTGAGGCAAGCCTCAGCAATACTCTTTTCCTATTGATAGCAGACGTATTTATGTGGGTATAATGAACTGTGAATAACCAGACAGACCCAAGATGTCGTCATTCATCGTCAGCAGCTGAATCCACAGTTATCATCAGAAGCCTCCATCCCATCAAGATGCCCATTCCTGGGCAGCTGTGTTTTCCACAGGATCTCTCTGACTCAGCAGCCAGCACACTGAATAATGAAGCATAGGCAATTACTGAAAATAACCAACACATGCATTTCCAGGCCATGTTTCTCTAAGTTTTCAAATTAGGAAAAAAAAAAAAAAAAGGTAGACGTGTACAGATTGTTGAGCTTTTTGGGGTTTTTTTTGACAACTCAAGTAAATGGACTTTGAAGGAGAAAAAAGTACTGTAAAGCTTGGCACATCAAACTCTTTCATACATGTCTATAAACAGGCCTATATCTCGTCTATAATACAGGAAACTGTGCAAATCAACTAAGGCAAAGCATCTTCAAAATAGATATACTACCCACAGTCAAATGCAGAGCTATTCCGAGACATGCTGAAGAAAACCTTTTTCCATCAGTCTGCCTTCTCCACAAAATCAGTTCAGCCAAGACTTGTGAGAGGAGGGGGATGCTTTGGTGGAACAAGGACGGACAGTGCCACCCACTCTCACACATGTGACTGTCATCAGGGGACTGGGACACCTTTTGCCCGGAGGTGGCTGTTCCTGTGGTTCAGCTGGAATGACTCAAGCCGTGCCTGCTGGCAGGCTGGTCAGCCCTTGGGGCTGGAACAAGGGCAGAGATGGGTGGAAGTTTTTCTGCACATCACTAAAATCTGAAACATGAGCTTAGGCATTGCTGCAATTGTATTTTAAGACGTGCCACCTGGACAAGCAGATTACTGAATTTGTCCCTTTGGAAACCAAGTGTTTTTATGAAAAAAAATATTTTAAATTGTAACAATATTTGAAATATTTGAAGTCATAAGCAGGCCATGTTTGCTGGTGAAGTTTAAGGAAAGCCAAACCACTGAAACGGATGAAGTCACTGAAAAGAAGAAACCATCAGGAACTAAAGCTGCCTTGAACTGCTCACCCTGCCATGTCCAGCAGGCAGCTCTTCATGAATGCAAAGAAATCCTTAGTTTCAGTTCATTCTCATAAATGTACTCCACATACACTGTTAATCCACATTTTAACTAACTGGCATATAAAAGACATTTCTGGTTTATGTGGAAAAATTACTGTGTGATGGTAAGATGTGCTAGTGTTAAAATCTTGCAAGATTAGAACCTTCCACGAACAATCAGGAATACTTTATTTCATTAACAGGATTAATCAAAACATTTTAGTCAACTTATTTCTCCAGCATGTTAAATATATTGCTAATTAATTAAGAAAATTCGAAATAATTGCTTGGATTCCCTTTTCCATCCAAATGAAACTTACTGCAAATTATGAACCGATGAACAGGCATCTAACAGGAACAGACAGACGACGTTTAGTGTCTCTAAATACACAAAACATAAAATTTCAAGGGCCTCAATCAAAATGTCAGGTTGGCAATGGCTTTAAAACATATATGTGTATTTAGAAAAAAATCAACATATAGCTGCTGGTGGTGGCAGCCACCTCTTCTGATCTTTGAAATTGCCTACTGCGCCTTCACAAAATACATTCCTGGTATCTGAGAACTGTGGGAAGGGTGGAGATGCCAGAGAGCTCCTCAGGCAGGAGACGCCAGGAGCTGCTTGGGACAATGGCAGGGAGGTCACACACACTCATAGGGACTGGCTGGCTCACACCCTCGAACAGGCTGTGGTTACTTACCTGGGTGTGGAAAAGGGCACATAAACAGCTCATGAACAACAGGCCACCTTTGATACGATGCATCTGAGGGGGATGCAAAGTAGGGCCAAACAGAGTTTAAAAGTAGTGCAGTTGTGTGAAAGTATGTTAATTTGGTTACCAACAAACAAAGATGGGGAAAAAAAATCTGTCAGGGAGGGATGAGCAGGAGAACATGCCCTAGAGTACAAAAACAAGGCAGAAATCGAATGAAGCTTTCCCGACTGCTGATCTAATCAGCAATTAAAGCATCGATTCAAATCAATGTAGCCTGGTGCTATCTTACCCTCTAAAGTTTCATATCTTTTATTTACACATAATTAATAAACTTCTTATGATATGTCCTGGATTTTAGAGTACATGAGAAGACAGTGGATGGTAAGCAATGAAAATGCTGCACTCTGCTGCTTTTCCTTTTGGGTGCAAATAATATCAACAGAACTCAGGCATTTGCTCCAGTAATGGGGAAATGGCATCAGAAAAATGTTTCCCTGCTTATTCAGATCTTTAGCTGGGGGAGATTCAGGAGCAGCATTAACATTTATTAGACTGCAAACCATACCATGCAGATCTCTTGCACTAAAGTGTGAAATCCCAAATCGGTACCAGCTTGTTAAAACAGGCCATTTTTACTGTTAGAGAATGAACAGGGTAAAAAAAAAAAGGAGAGCAATTGTGGCTATTCATCAAGTATATTTCATAATTGTCCATTAAAATACATACCTACATCACAAAACACTTTAAAAAACCAAGTATATCTGAATGTATGTACAATAATGCAAAAATATGCCTAAATATGTATCTAATGCAAAAAAATAAACCATTTAATAAAATCTCCCTTCAAATGTCCCCTTGATCTTCAACATGTTAAAAAAAAGGACAGAGCTCAGTAAACAAACAGGAGTTAAAATACAAACTAACAGATGAGGGCAGTGCAAAGCAGACACCTGAGAATAGAGAGGCATCTGATTCAGCTTCCCATTCCCCAGGATTACACCACAACTACGGTGCAACTTGTCCTGTGTCAGCAAAATTTCGATTTTAAAAAGTCACCCTGGTGTTCAAGCTCTAAGAGGCTGCCTATGGCACTCATTTTCCATGTGAGCAAAAAAAGTTAATGATAATCCAACTAAGCACCCTTTAAACCCCCTTTAAACAGGGGTGAGTTTCATGCTAGGCAAATATTTCATGTTCTGTGTATCCTGCCAAGCACAAAGAGGTCTCATCCAATGAACAATATGGACTAAAGTCTACCTTGACAACTGTGGTGGGAGAGAGACTTCTGCTGTTTCATGGCTACTTGTTTAGTCACCTCCTCTCTTTGCATTCTCTAGGAAACTGCAAAGAGGGCTCTAGTCTTAGAATTTCACTAAGTCAAATATTTTGCATTTGTGGCATTGCAATGTCACTAGTAGTTGGGCTTGTAAGCATTTCTGAAGACTAAGTCTGAATGTCTGAGTTAAAGAGACCCTTTAGTTTCTAAAGAGAATGCTGATCTGATTCTTACTTGGATGAGTTTAGGTGATTGATGTGTATCCTTTGTCTTGCTAGTCACTGCCCTCAGAGCACAGCAGGCTGTATGTGACACACACCTCTTGTTTGCAGAAGCAATCTGAGGAGGTTTCAGTATTGCTCCCTACAGGGAAGGTGGCAGGAACTGAAGCGCTATTTAAAAAACCTGCTTATAAGGCACTGATGCAGCAAGGTTTGCGATGAACATGGTTTAATCATTCCTATTTTCCAACTGTTTAAAAGTCAGTCTATTAAATCAACAATAATTAGCAATAAAAAGGCATTAGAAAAGTCCCAACGCAAAGAAATCAATTTAGTATTTAAACTTAATTTATGGCAGTCCCACTTCAGTGCACACACTAGCTCCTGCATGTTTTTTAAACTCATGGCAGGCACATGCTCACCCTATATACAAAAGTCCCCTGACAAAGTCATGATGCACAGAATATCTCCTACAAACAAGGAATTTTTAGATGACCTCATATAGTTACATGTTACACTTACAGATGGTGGACAGGAACATACATTGGCTCACCCACTGTACATATCCATTCAAAGCTTTAACAGAATAAGAATATACACAATATATACATGTAATTCACACAGTAAAACAGTCCTCAACTTCTGCTATTTTGTAGGGCTATGCATTTCTTCTATTAAAATTCCACACATGGAACCATCTCTGTGCCAGCTCCTCTTCATAAGCAATAGGATCACTTCAAGGTAAATTAGTTCTTCATGTATATGTAACAGAAACAGCAAAAGCTCAGCCTCTAGTCATCACTGTCACTCCCAGACTCACTCAACTGCAAGTCATTTCCTATAGAAAACAAAAACCAACAAAACACAAGTGAGTAGGTGTTAATTCACATTTCATGGCAATCAAACCAAAGAACAGTCACATTTACATTGGAAGATTTAAATAACACATGAAATGAACGCAAACATTATCTGTGATTTAATGAAATTGCTCAAGAACATCAAGAGCTGCATGGGGTTAATACACAGCTGGATCCAGGCCAAACCAAGCATCCTTGTCTCCAGAGCCACCAAAGGTGCTCCCTGGTGGGACAATAGCCCTCTCCATGCTAGCAGCTGCAGAAAGCATTCCACAGTCTCCACCCACCCAAGCTCCCATATACAGCTTTGGGACAAGGCATTGGGGAATTCCTTGGCTTTCTTTACCCTTTAAAAACAGATTTTTTTTTTTTTTTTTGTTTAAGGCCATTTGGTTAGCCAAGGCAAAGCGTCCCCATGTCAATAAACCAAAAGGACTGTTAAAGCTATCACAACTCAAGGTTGAACTAAGCTGACACATGCTGTGATGGTGAAGGCTCCCCTCCAGAGTGCAGAGATAGGGTGAAAGGCCAGGATATGGATCAAACCTACTGGCTCTGATCCTGTTTTACAGAGCACTTGTGATTTGGTGAGGTGGAAGGGATAAAAAGGGGCAAGAATCATGCTTGCGTTCTGATAATTGAACCTAACTCTTCCAGCATTCTCCCATGGCCCTCCCCTCAAAACAGCTGCAGAGCATCTATGCAATAGCTATGCCCTGGATTTCTTCATCTCCTCTTCCCTTTTACGAGGAACTTGGATTAGAAGTGATTCTCCCCACAGCAAAAGTAATTTAAACCCAAAGGCAAAAAGCATTGCATGAATAAAGGAGCTACCCTTGTTCCCAGATTCTCCTGCAGTCAGAGGCTTCAGATCCTTAAACCTATGCAGTATTGTGGTGGAGAAGCAGGGAGAAGGTTGCTCACAACCAGAAACAGAGAAATGGACACAGTCCTAACGACTTTTTGAACTTTGGATTTCACTTATTCCTTCATTATTGGCAGAAAGACTGACAGGCCTCTAAGTTCTCTAGCAGGGCTTTTTGGTGTGATCTGTACAATATACTTATCTTCTCAAAGCAGGACACCCTACACATATCTGTATGCAGACTCCACCAGTTCCTATGAATGGGTGCCAAGAGATGTATGCAAACATCCCTCAGGAGGAATTAAGAACAATTTATGGTTAATTGCAAGGTAGAATATACTTGATGTAGTGTAAGAAAAAGCACACAGATACACACCACGTCCCCAGAGAGAGTCTCATGGGACAGAACTATGCTTTAAAAATGTTTCTGACACTTTTTAAAGGGTGAAGTGAGCTTCTACTGATTCAATGCTTGCAACACCATAGCTGTAATATTTTAACATAATTTTAATTTAAATTTCCCTTCAAAATGTGGTATTTGTGAAAATACAGCTGAGACCAACACAATAAATACGCTGACAACGCAATACTGAAGACCACAGAGACTGCACTTAGGAACCCAGGACAGCCTTCTGCTGTTCACAGTTCTCTACAGATCTTTTACTGACACGTGTCAACCTCACTATTTCCATTTAATCTGTGTATTCACATGAAAATAATTCCCATCCACCAGTGCCCAAGATCCTCCCACACCAACTTGGAGGCCTGAATCAAGACCCAACAGGGCCAATGGGGGCCACTGCACTGATGCCCACAGGCTCTCCACACCTTCAGCCCCCTGTTCATAAAATCTGCCCATGTAATTCAGCCAGTGCAACTCCCTAGGACTACTAGTTGGCAAAAAGCATTTAATGAAGTTAGTCTAACATGCTAAGTAAATGAGTGGTCATAATCAGCTTTCACCAGTGGTAAGACACAAGCATTTACTTACGGAGCGTGTTCATGAGCTGATTGCTTCCTTGTGGCCTGCTGGTGCCATTAGCAACAGCATTCCTGTTGTTATACTGCTGGTGTGGTGGCTGGGAAGGGGAAACATGTGCTGGTTCTTCCCCCTCACTGCTGGAGCTTTCATCCTCACTCCCAGATGAGCTTTCTGAATCGGATGAGCTACTTCCACTGCTGCTGCTCATCTGCTCAATAATTTCAACCTCTGCTCTCAGCTCTGAAATAAAAAGGAATTCATCTGGTTGATACCATAAACAGGGCCCCATGGAATTTTGGAAAAGAATGTGCAAATGCAATAGTTTTGTCAAGTATAGTTTATCACACCAAAATATCTCACATGAAAGAGCAAGGCAGGAAGGGAAACCAAAATATTCTGAAAACTTTTTTACTTATTGCTGTAGCTAAATTTGAAGAAACAACAGCACAGCTTAGTATCGTAAAATCTTCACTTCCACAATTATTCTTCATATACTTCACACTCCTGAAAGCACTTTCAGATTCATTATTTTTGACAGGCTATATGGTCTGCATACAAAGCAAGCACATTAGGTAATTGAAGAAATCTAAATCTGAATTTTTAGATGCTGGTGACATTTAGGCTTTTGGAAAACACGGTGTGGGGGGGATGAGTACTGGACATGGGCAAATGATCACAACAGAAACTGCCTTGACTTCAGGTAATGTATGAAACTGCTTCAGCACAATCACACAGCCCATCGTAAACAAACTTCAGCAGCAGATGGATGACATCAAATAACTTTGCAGTAGGACAGATGAGAATAGCTGAGAATTTTCACATACTGGGGAGTGGCAAAAATACCATAACCTGCTATAGAGCTTACAAGTAGACAGGAAATAACGTAACTACTCTGAAACTAGGAAGTTACACAACTCAAGACACTGCCCACTTAGGGTTTCCAGTACAAAGAAACACTGGAACACCATGACAGCATCACAACAGCCTCATCAGCAACAGCTAGTGTTGGCTGAATGACTGGTTACGAAAGAACTATTAAAAGTATGTCACCCCAAATTATACAATATTGTTAATTTTGTCATAATTATAAGTGGCCTAAACAACTCTTTTGTATCCACCCACAAGGCTGAGTATCTAATGACTTAGTTCATCTTGGCAGGTTTTCATGACAGAACAACATCCACACATATTAAGAATGGGATGTGAATCCCTCAAAATTTAGACTTTTGTTGTGCTAGCAGTTCTATATCCACACAGCTAGAATTCACTGATTGCCCTGGAAATTCACAGACTAAAGGGACAAGAATGAAAGAAGGGAGAGATGAGGTATTGTCACCCCTGCCTAACAAATGGAGAACTAATGCCAGGAGTAGCTCATGTTAGGCCAGACGTGTGTCAAGAGTCCCTTTTGTAATAAGACTCATTTTCCTTGAGCTGCCTAAAATCAAGAGTAACAGCTAAGTTTTCAGCTTCCACAATATTTGCTGAGAGAATTCCGCTAGCTCAGCATGTATTAGTTTGAGAAACTGTGTTTTCTTTTGCCAGATATAAAATCACTAATTTTCACTTTCAGGGTTTAGAGCTCAATTTCAAGTGCTATAGTTATACTCCAGCTGGGTATTTAAGGATAGTGGTGTTGTTTCTCCAATTTATTTCCTAAATCTAAAATCCCTGCCTATACCCTGTGCTCTCTGTAGCTTACCAGTATGCCAGTTAAAACCTACTCTTTCAGTTTGAAGACTTAGCATAAGAGATCATTGGAAGAAAAAGAAAATATGATTCATATATTGATTCAACAGGCCAACAGAAGATACTATTTCGTACTGCAATATCTTTCTCCCTTATTGCCTCTCAACACAGTCTTGCAGGCTTTAAAAATACATTTCAGGCCTGGAGTCTGATACACATACAAATGAACACCAGTGAGTCACTGTTCTCAGTCTACCCATATTGAGGCTTTCAAATTATAAATATTCCTTGTGTTTAAGGCTAAGAAATTAATAGGGGAAAGCTAAAGGAAAGGCAACCAGGAATAAGGGTACTTTCTCTTTAAAATGCTCAGGTTGAAACATTTTTTCACCCAGCTTGATATAAAATTTCTACATTCTTCTAGTGATGGAATTGTTAGTTGCAAATTATAGTGATAATACATTGCTAGAATATCCTGGATTGCAGCAAGCACAATCACCTATCAGTCTATACTGCAAAAAAGATACAACAGACAAGTCTAATACAGGACAAGTGCCTGAGAGAAACACATGTGTACCTACAGAGCTGGAGTCTGTGCCTGAAATGGAGGAATGTTGGCACAGGACTGAGAACACAGAGCACACATGTAAAATAGAGTGAAGAAGGTGACATGATCTTAGGCATTGGTGGTGAGAGGGAAAAGTTAAAACAAAAACACACTGCAGAGGACTAGGAAAAAAAAAACAAACCTAAGCAAGAAGTGTGGACTCGATATAGTAGGTGAGGAGATAACTGAAGGAAGTGATGCTGTCTGACCAACGGGAAAGGAAGATTAGCCTGGTCAATTTTAAACAGAATTCGAGATTAGTGTGAGAATGAAGAATGGGAAGTTTCTGCTGGGGAAACAGAAAACTAAGAGCCCATAGAAGAGGTTTGGTTATGAGAAAGGAACAAGAAAATGCCTTGGAAGTAGTGCTAAAGCTCACTATGCTGAACAGAGGCAAGAAAAAGCAAAACAGAACCAGTATCACAAGCTTCAAGGACTGTGAAGTTAAGGCTGTTATCAGTGACAGTGGTCACACGTAGAAACTTGGTCAGAGCCCATCTTCTAATCAACTTTGCCTCACAAGCTGACAGCTTCCCCTCGCATCTCTGTTGTCTCTTGTTCCTTGAGCCCAGAATTCTAAACATCTTATCTGAGCAGATGAGAGAAAAGCAATTCTTTTCACTAATGTTCTAGTGGCTGGTGCACCAGAAAAGCAATTGTTTTCACTAGTGTTCTGGTGCACCACTAGAAGTCTGTTAAGAGAAATTCAGCAGGCCCACTAAGGAATTCTGTTCAAAACACTCTTGTCTCTTAGTGACTGTCAGTGACTAAGCCAATGAGGACATCAAAGCCTTATGGCTTTGTGGAAAAAACATGGCTGCTTTACGATGGTTCGATTTTGCATTTTCCCACTGGACTGCTATGCTTAGTACAGTTATAGGTACTGAAGACATGGGTTAAACATTTCCTTATAGTGCTTCCAATTGAAACAGTTGTGTGTGTATGTGTACATATATTCTAAGCTGAACAAGAAAAGAATTTGACCTTTCCTAGATCTTTCTGCACTGTAAGATCAAACACCTCATGTCGACATGCCTTTGCAGTTTAAAAGATGACAAGAGGCAGGATGTGCAGCAGTTACTTTTTAAAAAGCTTTCCATACAGTACAGTTTCGAACACTTGCCTTAATTGAGTCTATATCATCTGAAAAGGCTGACACTGCTTTGGGAACCTTAACTTCTCTACATTTCATTTTACAGCTGTAAAATTTCTTTCAAGAAGACAAAATGACTGTTTTACACAGGCAAGCAATGCAGGTTTTAGAGTAAATAAAAAATAAAATTCAAGGTCCGAAATCATTATCTAAACAGAACAGCCTTTCTCAACAGGGCTGTCTTCTGTATATATTCAGTATCAAGTACCACGGCATTGTTTAACTGTTCCTACTTCTTCTCTCAATTCCAATAGGTTATGCAGATTTTTTTAACTAAAGCCTTAACCTTACACTGCAAGAATACCAAGGACTTCCAGAAAAAAAGTCTTTCAGCTTTAGGGAGGGTTAAGTTTGAATGCCAATAGCAGAACACTTAATAATAGAACACAAGGTGGAGAAATCAACTTGATACTGGCACCCCGAGCATGTGGGGAGGGCAGCTAGAAGAGACAGTATTTTATACTGATGTGCAAAAAAATGTGATTGAGGTGTTCCTGGAAGACAAACACAGTGCTATGGCATAATCCTCACACACCACAGCAATATTCAAGGTAAATAAAACCTGCTCAGATTTTTAAGCACTGAGTCTTCAAACGTGAAATATGTTTCTGTGGGTTTTTTTCTCAAATGTTGTAATTATGCCAATATTATTGACATATACCAATATGTTGCATGCTGTAAGTATGTCAATTCTGCTGAAAACATTTCTGCTGTGGTCAAATATGTCTGATAAATGTCAATTATTTTGTGCAAATAAATGGCTGTATTGTGGTATATGTGTGCAAATGTCCACAGTTTAATGAGACATTATCAGATGTAGCTGAGTGTTCAAAAGAACAAGCTCATACCCTCTCCTTTGCTCCCTTCAGACACGAGGACAATAGAGAAGCTTGAAGAGGAAAGGACTGTGCAAAACCCTCGACACAAGCTCCCAAAAGCCTCTGCTCATGAAGGAAGGGATTAGCTCAATTCCCAGATGCTCTGACCCTGTCCTCAGACACTGTTGTTTGGACAGCTGTAATGGGACAGAACTGACCTACCTGAAAGTTCATTTCCAGCTCATCTGTAAGGGAGCAGCAGAAATGCACAGCTGAGGGTACCAGGAAAAGCAGAAACTTCCTCTGAGGTTACCTCAAAGCTACGTGTGAAACATTAAGTAGGGCATATTGGAAGCAACAGAGTGTCAAAGTGCCAGAGATCCTTTCAAGCACCTCCTCTGGGAATTTTAAGTTCTGTGCTGTGTTCATGAAACAAAACCCACAGAATTTCAGCTTTCTGTTTATAGTTCTTTCGTACAGAGGAAGTACTTCAACAAAAATGAAAGCTGCTACTTGAATGGAAGGAACACAGGCTCTTCAGAACTTAAAAGTCTGTTATCATAAAAACACACATTAAGGGAAGATAACAGAACTGCAGACTACCTTACAGCTTTTACAGGTCATTGTCTACATTTCATTGTGGAATAGTGCCATTTTAATTCTACCTTTTTAAAGTAGGTTCTTATGATATAAATGGTTTAGCAATGCTGATACTCTAGATCATCAATGCTGGAAGAAGTTACAGACTGTAAACAAAAAGCACCCCTGCCCAGGCTTCTGGCTCTTCTGGGGCCTTGTACAACTTTCCCTATCATCAAATTAAAGTCCTATTTTTAGTACAAGTCAGGTGCTCTAATCCTTGATTTTGGAAACAAAACCCCACAGGTTATTTATTTGGAGGTACTTTCATATAAAAGATTATCAGGTGGCAAAAAAAAATTAGGACAGCTCTGAACAATGTGACATACTTTAGACCACTAGAAAATTATCTTTTAGAATAGGTGTCACTCCAGACAAATGTAATTATTTTACTGTAATACAACCTTTACAAATTGCTGTACATATACAAAGGAGTGCTCCAACTGTTAAGTAACTTATTACACCCTACAGAAAAAGACATTTAAAATCCACAACTGATTCAATTAAAAAATTGATATATCACTTATTATCTTTTTCCTTACCTATTACAGAAAATAAAAATAGCAATGCAGCTAAGGGAACTGTAGCTAACAGAATCTCTCAGACATGGATTCTAGCTGCTGACCAGCATCCAAATATTGAAAACACTACTGCTGCAGAAAAGTGAGACCAGTCAGCACCTATGCAAACACACAGCTTAGCAGCAAAAATGTCACCTAGTGATTACTATGAACTGAAAAAATACCCTGCTGAGTAATTAACTTCATCTGGGCAATTAACATGGGCTAAGTCTACAGACAAAAATAGCTATATGGGACAGAGAAAAAAGAGAAAGAAACCTAGAAAAAAAAAAAGCAGACAGAAAGAACAAGCTTAAAATAAAATAATTGTGCCTGGTGCTGGTGTCAGAGAAGAACCAAAGAAAAATTTACAGTCTTCCTTATCCTCACTGTATTATCCACAGCAAAAACAGGTATCATACCAGTAGGAAAAGAAGGGCATGGGCATAGAAAGTGCAGCCTACCCACACCAGAACACTGTGACAAAGCACTGGTTGAGCAGAAGAGTGATTGAGCCAATCATTCCTTTAAAGTACTTTTTAAATAGAAGTTTAGCAGCCATATGGCAGGTGTGTCAAAGCTGCAAAGGAGTGGTTGTGGAAGAAGGTAAGCTGCAGGTTTGTCCACTCTCTCATTCCTCCTCTACTAGCATTGCTTGGCATGGTGCGAGCTTGTCTTGTGCCCTTCCATCTCACCAACCTTACTCAGTGCAGGGTAACTTTCTCCAAGTAACTTGACTGCATAATGAGACCTTGGACCATTAGGCTTTGTTACTGCTCTTGTAGTGGACTAAGACACCCATGCAATTGGTTCAGCACTGAGCTAAAGGTTTCTGAATTTACATTAATTTTTTTTTTCTTCTTTTCACAACAGAGAAATAGTTTGGAAGAGAGAAAATTATCCAGAAAGTGGAAGTTTCCTCATGCCAGAGAAGATGACAGAATATCTATTCTAGTAGAAGAGAATAAATAATGACTTCACTAAGACGAATAAAGAAACAAGATATAAAGAAGACAACACAGCTGCCAAGTACCATCTTTTAATCCCTGAATGTTTTTAGAAATTGCACACCCATAGTTTCCATTATAAAGAAGAAAGACAAAATTAACCAAAACTTAAGAAACTACAAACCCTTCTTTACCTCTCTTAATATCATCCAGCTGAGGCTCTGGTGAAGGATTATCCTTCAAAGGAGAAGTTTTAGGTCCAACTGCTGGCTTGGTTGGGGCTCTGAACTGTGAAGGAGGCTGAGACGCTCGGGCAGACTGTTGCTCTATCCGGGCTTGGATCTTACTGCTGCCCTCTGCTCTGAAGAAACAAGCAGACACATTCAGCAATACTGTGCAACTATGTCCAGCTTTTTCAATATCCTTGTGCTAATGCATCACCTGTGACTTCCTTTTGTACAGATCTCTGCTTTGTTTTACAAAGATGAAGAGTGAATTACAGCTTTCTGTATGCAACACTTTCAGTAACAAAGACACATACAACTATACTGCAACACCCTTACAAAATGCATTTTCAAATCCAGATGTGGTTCAGTGATGCCAAATTCTCTATTGAACAACGATGAAGGCTTTAATTTAGCAATTAGTATTTGTATTTTTAAAAAAAGAATAATCAATCATAGTAATTTAAAGTAACTACCAATCCATTCGTAACAAAATCCTGCTTAAAACAATCACAGAAAAACAAACCATTTTCTCACTTGCAATTAAATCATCTCAAACTGAACTCTCTTAGAGGGTCAACTTGACTAGAGTAATCATTCTGACTGCTAAATACAGCATACAAGCATTTAATTCCAGGTTTCTATCCATTTGCTATTAGCCCTTCACAGCAGTTTAAGCTGTTTCCTTAGTGGAAAATAGTCTCCAGAATAACACTATGCCAACATGTTAAATTCGAACCAGATATTTCTGCCTTTTACTGAATTTCTGATGTGACTGAGATTACAGAACAGTCAATACCCTTGGCAGTAAAAAAAAACCAAAAAACCAAGCACAAACCCAAAATAGGTTCCTTTACGGTACACCATAGTAAGATTAAAGGGTGTGGTGTATTTATTGCATAACACCAAAGCCTTTGGGGTTATGGTTTTATGCAGTGCACCACAGAAGCAGCTTGTGGATATCAGAGCTCAGTTTCTGTTCTAGCAGGGTCCCAGCTCCCAGCAGTGTTACACTTTGTGTCTGGACTAATGCCACTGCGAGATAAGTTAAACTAGCCCATGTCGAACTTCCTGGGAATTCACCTAAACCACCTGTGGTAGCAGAGCTGGTACATGGAGCATCTACTGGGCTATCTCTGTGCCTCGGTGAACTCTAGATTCAGCCTCAAGCAGAACTCCCTCTTCATTCATCAGTGACATGGAGCTGTTGGATACCACATTAATGCAGCTTACAGTCTATCTACAGCAGAAGCGAGGAGTTGGGAAGACACTTGCTGTATCAAGTGGATGGTAAAAGCCAAAGATTTCCAGTATTAAATATGCTCTTGGAACTACAGATGGTTTTATGTGGAGTAAGTTCACTCACTCCCCTGCGAATGTCATCAAGGTGTTAACACTAAAAGCCCTGTTCCCACAGTGTCAACAGGTCGTTAAAGATCAGAGTAGCCATGGAAAATAAAAGGCACTTCTGATCCCGAAAATCAATTACTTTGCAAAGCACTATACATCAAAACACGGATTCCCCAAATTTTTTACTACTTTCCCTCTGCCTGAGAAAAATTGAAGTGTTTTTCCCACACCAGACTCAGAACTCTGTGTAACCAAAGATCTCACTGAACTCAGGCCCTCCTGCACTTACTTGCTCCCTTCTGACTTAAGCTTCACCTGGACAAAGTCCAGCAGAACTGAAATTGGGAATTCAAATCTCATCTCTGATGTGCTCATATCTACTGGACAAGATGAATGCTACATGGATGAGTTTTCACATCACTGACTCAGAGGAGTGTACCAGTCCATTTACCTTGAACTCAAGGTGTTCTTGGCCAACCAGCCAACTACTGATGAGCTGCAACCCACATTTCTAGTAGTTTTAGCAGCTAAGGGTTCTATACTGCAATAAAGTGGTTTTTAATGTAAAACGTCTAAACTTATTTAAGAGTTTCTTCTTCACAAGACATTTGAATGACTGCTTTCCCTTTAGATCTCAACCTGTAGTTCAGTGATGCTGAAAGATCCAGACACTTCAGGTACTTTCAGAGTAGCAGGACTGCTAAAAAACATTCCAGCTGCATACTTTGTAGCATTTGTGCAGCAAAGTAAGAGTATTGGGTCAGAAAGGATTTCTGGCTTCATCAATTCTTCGAGGTAAAACACCATAACCACTATTTCAACAGCTCTGCCCACCTTCACCAGCTGGAGGCTTTGTACTTGTGTTCCACTTAATATATTGCTTATCCAATATGGGAATGAGTGTTTCTTGTTCCCTAGGATTATGTTATTGAAACATCATGACTCTCACAGGAAGCTGTAGGGAACAAACCTAGAAAGTCTAATAATCCTTTTGGCAGTCAAATATCTTCATGGGTTTTTTTGGCTAACTAGAGATTCCTGAAACACATCCCATCCTTCAGCCAGCTTCTAAAGCCTCAAATCATCACAGGTGTTTCAATGCAAACTATAATTATGTTATTTCAGCAGTGGAGAATTTACAAATTCATTACTCTTGGATTCACACTCCTATTTGCATTTTTAGGCATGATAACTGGCCATGTAAAGCTAAGGCTTAGTAATTAAATATCACTACAAAATAAGAGAGTTCTGTTTCAAAACCCAGTCCCTAATAAGAAACTTCAGCAATAATTGATCCTATCAAGAACCCTGTCCCCAGCTTTACCTTGTTTTCTTGACTTGAATGCTGCTACTAAGCTTTTCCAGCACATATTCCCCAGTGTCATGATTGATAATAAGCACACAGTCCTTCTGATACGGCCTTTTATTTCCTTTAAAGACAGTCATTGGTGGAGTTGAACCCTAGTACAAAGAGAGAGCACATATTTATTTGGTTATATTACCCTGTCCAAAAATTTATGAATACTAAGAGAAAAGAATACATGTATTGCTCTGAAAAAGAGACTAAACAATGTTTAGTTCCTACAGAAAATACTCATTCATGAAGAGAAAAATACAGAGAAAATGTGCAGTAGATCAGACATTTCCTCATAGCAATATTATGCCTTTCATCATTTTAAGTGTCTCTGCAGTGACATAACATCTTCTCCATGGCTGCCTTTATTTACAGTTCTCATTCCCAAAATGGCAGCGTAACTAAATTTGCATAGCTGTCCCTGACAAGTATCAGAAATCTTCTTGATGTTTCTGCCCTGGAAATCATGGGTTTGGATAAGAAATAAAGTTATAATTATTTGTATAGCAGAACTGTTGCCCAAGGAAATATGCGGTCAATTGAAAAACAACTTAAACTGCATCATATATTTTACATAAATATATATGGCAGTATTTTCACAGTGGATTACAAGCAACTGTCACTTATAAACTATGTAAGAACAGCTGCCTTCTTCCAAGTCAGATTAGCATGCATATCCCCATGCAATTATACTGAAACGTCTTCTCAAAGGCAAATGGGGTATTTTTATGCCATCCAGAAAATCCCCAAGTCCACACAATGCTGCATAGAGCCTTAAAAGTCTAAAGGCTTAGACTAAGAAGCAATAAAAGCAAGAAACTCATGTGGTAGTACACACTGGCTAACTGATAATGCTGAGATTATGCTCAGCTGTACTGCATCCATGCACAGACTGGTTCATACGCCTGGTTTTGAGGTTACAGCCAGCTAAACCTGTGGTCTATCAGCATGTAACAGCATGGATACACACTTTGTTACTCAAGGGGTTATGGTCTCAGCTATGAAACATTCTCAGGCTTCTCCGTAATGTATAGATACTGTATAAAAGAATTTGTTTTTAAAAATAAATGTTTATTCATATGCACCTTTGCACATACTGTAGGAAAGCAACCAAAATCAGGGAGGAACTGAAAAAACCCTGCACTCTCCTATATTTTATTCTGAGTAGCAAAAATGAACACTCACATTTTAACTACTCTGAAAGCAATTCCTATTCTCCATGTTGCTAATAGATAGAATATATTTGAACTTAAAATGGGTTCTGAACAGCAAGTGTGAAAAATCTGAGTTCCCAACAAAGACACAGTAAGAGAGATTCAGAAATACGACTCAAGAAAGTCTAGTCTTCAAAGGCATGTTACATTTTTATCATTCCTACATTTAAGAGAGGAAAGTAAGATTTAAGAGATTAAAAAGAAAGTTGAAAGTCAAATCCTGCTTGCTGTTGACAACTAAGCCAGGAAACGTATAATGCACAAATGCATTGAAAATTGATCAAAGTTTGTTGCTGCCCAGAAGCCTCCTAACACAGCCAAGACTGTGATTTTGGCTAAACAATAAATAGAAACATAACTGCTTAAGCAAATTAAGTCGCACCCTTCTACTTAAAACTAAATATTTAAGGTTTATGTTAGTGCCTAAATAACAGTGGCTTACAGATTTTACTGATTACAGGACAGAATTGTTTTCACCTGTGAGGGTTTTTTGCCTGACAATAGTTCGAGAGCTTGGACAATGCTCTCAGACACATGGTGTAATTCTTGAGGTTGTTCTCTGCAGGGTTAGGAGCTGGACTTGGATGATCTTTGTGGGCACTCTTCCAAATCATGATATTCTATGATCTTCTGTAGTACTCTAAAAACCAGAAATTTTCCCTTCCCCAATCCAGAGTGTTTTTCGAGTATTAAAGTGACTAAATCCACATGTAGAAGTAGTACTTCAATTTATCCAAGCTGCAAGAGACATCAAAATATTTCCACCAAACAAATCATCAGAGATATTCTCAGGGATTAGGCAATTTCAAAAAGAAAACCTCAACTCAGAATTTGAATTCTATCCAATTGTTGGACAACTGGGAAGCAAAGCAGCATCCCGTAAATTCAGTGAAACTTGTCAGGATGGAATGATCTCAAAACCTCTAATTCTTTTCCAGTATGCCAAGTGTTTTCCAGCTTTCTGGCCAGAACACAGGCAGAGCTGCTTTGGAACAACATACACAGAGTGGCTTGGCTGCCTCAGCCTTTGGAGCATACCATAAACTCAAGATTGTTCATACTGAGGGGAAGAGAATCAAATTAAGCTCCTCAGTACAGAGATTTGGAAAGGAACATTACAAGTGTTGCTTGTTACATTTTGTGCTGCTCAACACAAAAAATGAATGAGCAACGCTGTTTCCAACTAATCCAAGATGAATGCTGCCGTCAGTTGTGTTGCTGCCTGCTCTCCAATAGCACTACCGTGCTCATCATTTCTATAGACAAAAACCACTATGTGACCTCCTGCACTACTGAAGGTGACTAAAGCCATATAAAGAACAGGAGCAGGGTGAAGCAGGCTACAGCTTCATTCAGTGAGAATTCTCACAGTACCATCACCTACCGATTAAAACCACGGGCGTGCTGGGATGAATAATACCAAAAGGATCTGACACACGGCTTCCAAACTGACTGCAGGGTGCCCCCCTGCAGCTACCAGACCCATTGATGTCTGTGAATTCTAGTTTATTGGCTTGACACACAGCATTAACTTCAGCTAATAAACAAATCCAGCTTCAGCACACGAGCACTTTCTTTTGTTTTGGTAAGGGAACCACTGACTCTTCAATTACAAACCAGCTGCACCTATAAACAGATTGATCACTTGTTTTATTGCTGTTCGACCATCATCCTCACACAGTAGATCTTTATGGCATCATTAGGGAAGGAAGTGGATAGGAAAATACTTCATGGCCACTCACTAGGATTGCCCCCTTGCTTCCACTGATAAAGCTAAAGGCAGGGAACCCTATATGCCCTATCTGTACATGTTTGAGTAAGGGCAGGAACTGCTTACAGGTCTGCCTATGCGTTCTGAACATCTAACCTTGACTGAAGACTGAGTTACACTGCCTTTCTTCAGCAAGCCATAGCACTGAAAATGGATGGGAACCACGTGTACAGCTTCAGCTAATAGCAAAAGTCTTCTTGTCTTTCAAGGAAGAGTAGCAAGGAAGGAATCAAAAGTAAATAACAATTTGGCAACCTTACAAATACAGCCCTTGACAAAGATCCAACTGTACAGTCCTTTCCTAAGGTAACAAACTACAAGTCTGGCTGCTTAAATATTGAACCCACAGTGTTAATAAAGAAAGTGAAAATAGCATTTCTATTAGACTGTAACAACACTGCAAATCTGTTGGAGAGTAAACAGGGACACATATATAACAGACTTACTGGAATATGTGGCAAAGTGATGGTCACATCATCTCCTTTACCCACTTGGAGGTCTCCCTCACAAGACGTATCAATCGATGCTGGCTTAAAATCATCTAAAGAGGAAAACAATTGTGATTACATTTGTTAGAGTCTACAGAAGCATCAACGTGCCCTGCAGAGCCACCATACATCTACTGTGATTAAAGGGAATGGTAAAATACACACTAGAGTGCACAGCAGGGGTGGAATAACACACCAGTACATTGTGTCTATATGTAGCAACCCAGTCATGTGGTGGTACCACATTCTGAACTTCCTTTCAAAAATGGAAATGAGGTTCTAGATCTTGTGTTTGAACACCAAAAGCAGACTTCTCCAAACCCCAGCCTTTGAGTGGCACTTGGTTTTACAGGCAAGTGCAAAACTGTACCAATCAAACTGAAGAGAGTAACAACTTCCAAAACCTTGGGCTCTGCTTAGCTCTTGCCAATTCTAAACCTGAGGATTCTCTCTGTGACAAACGCTAATTAAATTACACCCATTCATTTAGTCTTACTGATATTTCAGGCTCTTTAACAGCCATCTCACCTCTACAATAGTGCTAAAAGCTCCACATGGGTGGAGGAGATCTCAGCTCTCACTCATGAGGAAAGAAAGAGGTGCTGATCTTACCTCAGCAGTCTCTATGCTGGTGCAAAGCCACTGTGGACTGAAAGCATCGGTAAGGAGAGGCACTGTACTGGTTTTAAACTAACACTTGTTTTAGGTATTTTTGTTCTGTTGTACAGAATGCTGTCTCTCCCAACCAAGGCACTTCTGTTTAATGTATTCATTTGAGAAGATTTTAAGTTAAAAATATTTTCCCCTCATTATTCTGTTGGGCTGGTGAGCCATAAAAACCCAGAAAAAAACCCCATCAGAACCTCTAATATCTTGAGAAAGGATTTAGACAAAAGTGAAATAAAACCACACACACAGGCTAGTTTGCTTCGTGTTTGTTTTTAAAAGAAGCCTGCATTCAATTCTAGCATCCTTGCATTTAAAGAGGTGAAATTATATTCACAATCAAGGCTTTTAATCACTGCATTAGTTATGAAACTAATACCTCAGAACAAATTTAAAATACAATTCCACTATGAAAAACACATTTGCAGGGAAAAAAAACCCAAACCCTGGCTTGTAATAAATTCTCATTAAGAAGATGTTAATGTTTTATTGAGTTTTACTTTGACAGCACAACAAGCAGAATCAGACACACTTGACTTAATCCTCATGCCTTAACTGCCAGATCAAATCACAGCCCTCAATTTCATCTGAGCAATCTGTTTCCAGCTATTGTTTCCCACCTACTTTATGTGCAAGCTTGCTAAATAAAACAAACCAGCTGTACAAGAGCTAGTGTCTTTGCCAAAACGGGATCAAGAGTTTCAACAGCATAGCCACAAACTTAAAAGCAATACCACTATCAGACTTCTTTCTCAAGTATAGCAATACAGAGCTACTCAAGACACTCAAAAAATTGTTTTCATGTTGTTAGCACGTGCTTGGCTAATCCTCATGTAGATTGAGAGTACATACTTCCCTCCAAATAGACCCACAGCTCTTTTCCCAAAAATCAAATTTTTAAAGATGTGTTTTCCAAGGATAATGCAGTTTCTTAGTATTTCAAAAATATTACGTAAAGGAATGAAGAATTTTAAGAAGGTCTAAACAAATGTAGCCTACAAAATCCTCTCATTGTAGTTTGTGTGAAGAGGATTATGGAAATAATATAATGTTTCGAGCCCAGATAAATCATTCCAGAACAATAGATAGGGAGAAAAAAAACCAACAAGGCAATGAAGAAATCTCATTTGAAAGTCACAGACGGAAAAGAGAGCATTCAGAAAGATCTTCTGAAATAAAACTGCATTCTTCCAGTTGTAGTCTGAAGAGCTTTGGCTTTGCAATCCCTTAGGAAATTGGTTATTGAAGCACTTTCCATTCTAGAAATCCAGTATATTTCCACCTGGATACGGCTTAGGTTTAACTCACACAGGATCAGGCATTTGGGTGACCAGTACCACTAAACCACTATTTGTGGTGTATGAATATGGGCAATGAGGCCAGGCCTATATTTCTGCATCATAAACCAAAATATCCTCCTGTTGTCTGTATAAATTACCCACTTTCATAGAAAACGACTGAATTATAAGTTTAGTATTCTTTACATTTATTCTTGATGGTTTACCATTCATTTTAGTAAAAATACCTGGGCTCATTTTGCTCCTATTTCTTTCCCACAGAATTCAAGTATGGGAATTTAGTGAGTTCCTCTTCAAAACAATTTACCTCAGGATATATCTTGCATTTATTAGGCAATACTGTACATGTCTGAGTCCCTTCAGCTTGCTTTCCTGGGATAGAGATTTATTACAGCTGGCTGGAGTCGGGACAGCCAGGCACGGGTCTGGGGGGGCTACACATGGCTTCATGAGGAAAGCACCCAGTTAAAAACCAAACTCCGGGCGCTCCCGCTGCCGCTCCAGGCCGGGCCTGCGGTGGGACCTGTCAAGCTGCCACAGAGGGAACAAAACAAAATGGCAAAGCCACCCCTTCCTTACGGGGGGAACTCTTTATACTTCCAAGCGATTAGCGACAAACTTTCTAAAGCTGTTCCTTCGCCTTGGCCTGCCTCGCTCAAACCTCCTTCCTGCCAGCATCCACCTTCCCCTTCTTCCCGGGCTGGACCCCTCTGCGAGGAAAACACTCGTGGAAAGACGGGCATCGAGGGAGCGGAAAGGGGGGAGACGGTGCTGGAGGGGCAGCAGGGAAAGGGGGGGAGCAGGGCGCTGAAGGGGATAGGAGGGAAGGAAGGAGACGGGCGGTGAGGGGGCAGGAGGGAAGCGGGTAAGAAAGGCGCTGAGCGGGGACGAAGCCCCCCGAGCGCCGGCGGAGCGCAGGAGGCGAGGAGAGCAGCAGGATGGGCGCGGCAGAAGGAGCAGCGCAGCCGGGGACGGGACGCGAGCGGGGAGGAAGGGGCGGCCGCGGGGGAGGCGCTCACAGCGGATGGTGTGGAAGGAGGCTTTGGGCCGCCGCTCGAAGCTCTCGCCCAGCTGCAGCGGGTGCTCCTCCTTGTCCAGCAACGAGTTCGCCGAGCCGTTCATGGCCCCGCTCCCGGCCCGGCCGGTCCCTTCCCTCTCCTCCGTGCGCTGCCACCCGGCGTCCTCCCGGAAATTCTTGACTTTCCCTTCCGGGAACCCTCTCCGGGGCTGGCGGCGGGTACGGCGGGGCGAGGCGGGGGCCCGGGGCCGGGCTGGGGCTGCTTCCCCGGGGAGGGTCCCCGGGGAGGTGGGAGTCCGGCGCTCTCCGCCCTCGGCAGGGCAGAGCAGGAGGGGCTTTGCTTTCCTTTGCTTTGCTTTTCTTTCCTTCCCTGCCGGCGTGTCCGAGTACCGGCCACGCTGGAGCAGGAGCTGCTGGAGGGAAACCGGTTCCGAGTGAGGGGACCGGGGGATCACACAGGGGTGTCACATGTTTGTGCTCTTAGCTCTGGATTAAACACCTTTAAAAGGCTCTTTAGCCTAAGCATGGGCTGAGTTTATCATCGCGCTGCCTTCCCAGCACGGCAGATGCGTCACTGAGAGGACTGGCCTGCGTTTGTTTGTTTCCCTCGCTCGTTCTGTGATGAAATAATGTAGCTTGCCTACAATAGAGGCGTGTGTAGAAATACGGCAGAAATTTTGCTGATTAAGTTTTTGTTTGTTGTTTTGAGCATATGCTCTTCTTGAGGAGACATCCTTTCAAAGGAGCCTCCTCTTCTGTTTTTGGAGGAAAAGGGGGTGTGTCTGTGACACTGGACGAAATTCTGGCAGTTCTTTTTTTTCATTTGCACGCTTCTACTTGTGTTTGCATCACGACATGTATAGATCATATGTAGCATATATAACATGTACGTAACATAGATACGTAACATAGAATGTATTTTATCATAAGATAAAATACACAAGTGAAGTACTACTCATTTTTGTGTGTTTGTTTGTTTTAGGGTATGTATTGTGTTTTTCTCATTTCCTTTTTGGTAAATTGACACCAGTGCCTGGCTCTGGGCACTGATGTACACAAGCAGTGGCTGTTTGCTCCCTGGGCTTTCCTGGGAGTTACTGGGCCATGCAGGATTTAATTCGCGTGTTCCATCATCCAGGATCTGCACGTTTATGACAAGCCAAGTGTCAGGACCAGTTTAACAACAGAGAAAATATTTGAGTCCCTTCGCAGCCTATCCGAAGCTCTTTCTGTTAACTTCTGAAAATAAAACCACCTGTGATTGTTAAAACCTGTGTGAATCTTCGGGAGGAGGCAGTGGGAGGAAGGCTGGCACAGGCCAGCTCTGGGCGTTTTGGCCACATGACTGGTTTTGTTCTCGTCTTTAGGTGACGTGGTGTTATAAATGCTGTTGTTTTCAGCAGTATTTTCTCACAGAGCTGAGAGCAGGAAGGAGAAATGCTAACAGGAATACACTTTGTTTCGTTAATTTTAATGTGACTTTTAAATGCCATCTGTTCTTCAGTTACCTTTTTTTCTGAAGTGTTCTAAGTGAGGTTAATGAGAAACAAAGCCCTTGCTTTCCCTCTCAAGTCTCTTTTAGTGAAAAGTTAGAGCTGCCATCTTTTTCTTTTTGGGTAGCTTTCTAGGATGCAGAGGAAAGACCAGGAGACTCTGAAGTATCTTCTTTGACATCAGTGTGATGTTGTTTACAGTTCTTAGTTTAGATGAAGGTTTTCTGAAATTAAGAGAAATCTGGTGACATCAGGTCCATCAGGTAGGACAGATCACTAAAGTTGTAGTAAGTGAATACTGTAATTATTTCTCATTTTTAATTCTGCTTCTAGATCCTTACTTATTCTACCTAATTAAGTGATGGAACCACACACTAAGGAAAAAAAATCATTCTTGGGTCTTTGGTGTTCAAGTTTGTGTGAAAGAATCTAGGATGTTCCAAGAAAATGCATCAGCCAGTTACTTAAATATAGTAACAACACCTACTGAAGATGGTGCTTTCCAAAAAAAAGGTCATTGTGCTCGAGTCCTTAGCCCAGAAGAAGCAGAAAAACTGGCAAAAGATCAGGTTTTGGTGTCTGAGTTCAAACAATTAAAATTGGAGAAAGAGGCACAGAAGAACTGGGATCTATTTTACAAAAGAAACAGCACCAACTTCTTCAAAGACAGACATTGGACAACCAGAGAGTTTCAAGAGTTAAAGGCATGTCGTGAGGTGAGAGCTATACAATTCTCCTGCAAAAGATGAGATTGATTGTTTCCAGGGTAGTTAATAATGCTTAGAATAAAGCCATTTGATTAAGAGCTGACATATGTAAAGTTTGCAGTGCCTTGTGTATTTTCTTTTAATATCAAAGATAGCTTCTCAGAATGAGATGCACCAGTTCAGTTTCAGTTTATAATTGGCCCTTAGTGGATGGGAATGCTGTTCATAGCATCCTGGATGCTGAGAATGAAGTCTGGAGTATTTTGGAGCCCTAAAGTAGACAGCTTGTCCCTCTGTGTGCAGGATGGTGCACTTCAGTACACTGCTTTAAAGAAAAGCATCCAGAATTGCAGGCTAATTGCTGAACACAGTTAAGGGAACAACCAGTTGCATCTGTTGTTCCTTATAGCTGAATGAAAAACAAGACAGAAATGGTACAAGTCTGTTGATTACTTAAGGGGTAGATGACTGAAGAAATATTAATATGTTCTAAAATGATTTCTAATTTTGCAGAAATCAGGATGTCTGGGTTTTAGTGTCAGATTATGCAGTGGCTGCCTACTTTGTTTTTTTGAAGAACAGTAATTAAAATTGATTATAGCTTCTAAGATACTGGTTGAACAGTGCCTCTGCTCATATGATGAGAAAATAAAAATTATATGTTTTGTCTTGTATTGCTTCCTCCCCAGTTTGCAGATCAAAAACTGACCATTCTGGAAGCAGGCTGCGGGGTTGGGAACTGCTTGTTTCCACTCTTAGAAGAAGATCTGAATATTTTTGCATATGCCTGTGATTTCTCTCCTAGAGCTGTGGAGTATGTGAAGGTTGGTGTGATATTTGGAACTTCTTTTAGTGTTTTTTAGAAGCTTCTAAAATTACAAATGACTGTAACAACAGACTTCTCTGGCTTCCTTTTTGTAAGAAGGGTAGAATACGCTTTGCCAAAAAATTGAGGGTGATGCATTTCGTTGGAGATCCCATGCAAGAAGCCGAATCATTGCTCAAGACTTGGCTTTTCAGTGTCAAATTACAGCATTATGGTATATTACTTGAATGATTTATGAAGATAGTGTTTTTTAGGGGCACTACTATGTCTCTGCTGACTGTGCAGTACAAGCAAAATTTGTTTGTCATGGAAGCTTGCCCTTAATAGAGGGAGTCTCAAGGAGAGCCTTGAAAACAAGGCTGGGAAAATTATTGTTAAGGAAATTTGTAACCTGATTAGGAGTAGGTATGTTTACACTTAGTCGTGGGTACTGCAGTTCAAAGTCGAGCCTTGCAGCAGGGCTGGTGGGGGCTTTGAAAGTCTTTATTAAGATCGTAATCACAGGTAAATTTCTATGTATCTGTTAATTGAAAGCCTTGTGACCAAGAACCACGAGACGCAGACAGCAGTTGTCTTGTGAAAGATGGGAAGAAATACCCGTGGCAAACAGAGCAGGACAGCAGCTCCCTGGGATGCTGTGGCTGCACCTCAGGATGAGGCTGGGCTGAGTGTGTGTACCTTGAGTTGAGATGACTTAACAGCATCTGCTTCACAGCTCTTGCTGAATTTATTTTTTGCCAAACCAGGTTTCTTTGTCCACAGCAAAACTGCAGGTTATGTGACCGGAACCCCAACTGTTTGCAGTCTACCTGTAGCTCAGGAGCTTTACTTTCATCACCCTGTAATACGTAATTTCTTTCAATAGTATTTACGTATTCTTCAATAAGTAGAAGCAGGGGTAAAACAGAAATAGTATGTTTTATGAATTGTCTCAATACACACTCCTCAAATTCATGGGAACAGACTATTCTACAAGTTGTAGTTTCACTATTGTAGTTAGGAGCAAAGAATTTCTGATTGCAGTAGCTGCCTGTTGGAAGTTAATATTCTCTTGCGACTGCATTTTGTGTCTCTCTACTGATTAATTTCACAAGATTTTTACTTTACTGTAGCAACAAATGCTGCTAATTTTCAGTGAAAGCTTGCTCTTTTAATTTCCCTAGAAAAATGCCTTATATAGTACTGAAAGATGTAAAGTGTTCCAGTGTGATCTTACCAAAGATGATCTTCTAGACAATATACCAGCAGATTCCGTGGATGTTGTCACACTTATATTTGTGCTTTCTGCCATTCATCCTGACAAAATGCATCTTGTCCTGAGGAACATTTACAAGGTAAAACCAGCTGATTTTACAGCCTTTAAAGCACTTTCCTTCTTTTTAGCTTGAAAATACATTTTTTTTTCTGAGAAAATTACTCTCTTGCAATGGTGATTTTTCATATTTTATTCCATGGATGTATTTTGTTAGTTCACTGAGTATTCAGGACTAAAATATATTTTACAATATCCTTTTTTTTTTCTCCTTGTATTGTGAGATTCTTTGGTTTGAGGCCTAATTGATGCCATCATTGTAACAAAAAGATATAAATTATGGCTTTCATGTACCTGAAAGGGGCATACAGGCAATATGAGAGAGATTTTTACAAGAAAGAGCATGTAGTGACAAGGAAAGGGGGAATGGATTCAAACTGAGAGTGGGTTTAGATTAGATAGGAGGAAGAAATTCTTTAGGGAGGTGCTGGCATAGGTTGTACAGAGAAGTTGTGGATGTCCTACTCCTGGAAGTGTTGAAGGCCAGGATGGATGGGGCTTTGGGCAGCCTGATCTGGTGGAAGTTGTCCCTGCCCATGGCAGAGAGGTTGGAACCAGGTGGTCTTTCAGGCCCCTTCTATCCCAAGCCACTCTGTGATTTTAAAGCTGTGACTTAGGTTGTATGCTATGAATAATGTTTATATGTTGCAGAGATGTCTGTGTTGATAAGGTGTGAATGGTAGTGAGCCAAAATTAACTTCCAGAGATCCAGTGACCTGCAATTAGGATGTTGCTATTATTATTAAATGTATTTCACCTATGGTGATTTAAAAGTGGAATGTTCAGAAGTCATCATTAATCTAGAGACACTCGCCCCCCCTAAGCTGTCTTTGTTAGTTGATAGACTAGGATAGGCCCATCCAAAGGGTGGTTTAAACAGCCTGAATTGTGATTTGTTCTGAATTTTCCTGAGATGTCATATATTGACTGCAGGGGAAAATAGTCAACCTATTTTTTTATTTTTGCATATGTGTGTATTAAGGGTCTTGTATTTTCTGATATTATTTCGCTTATTATCAGTAGTTTGTAAAAGGAATATTAGGGTTTTTTTGGTATATCTCCAGCTGTTTTCCAAAGTCAGGATTTGTTCTTAGCTCATATAAATATTTAGATATTTAGATAGCTAAAATCAACATGGGCAATGACCATGTACTTACAAACTTTAAACTCTTTATAGCTTGATTTCTTTACCAAAAAGCAATTCTTAAAAATCCATTATGCATTTTCTTAAAATGGCTTCTTATTTATTTCTCAACACATTGCAACATTTTTCCTTTCCCTGTAAAAAAAGAATTGTCACAATATTCTAAATGTTGTTGTTAACCATTAAACAAAATCAGGTGCTAAACAGGATACTAGCCAACAGAAGAAATGCTCTGATGGGAATTTTTGTTAAACTGTATGTTTTCTTCTTTCCTCTGTGTTTGAAGAATGTTGCTAATTTAGCTGATCAGCACCCAAAGATGTATTCTAAAACTAGTTGTAGTCTTTTGTTCATGGGGAAACTTCTTTAAGACTCAATCCAGTTTTTGCACAAGCTTTTTGTTGCACAGGGAATTAATTGTATCTATGTCTATCTACATCTATATATAGATGTAGATATAGATATCTCACTGTTGTATTGACTATATTAGTCTACCTTGTCTTAGTTACCAATGTCTGTATGTGTACACAAATAAATATCCCTATATATGACTAAATCTGTTTAGCTTATTAAAGCATGTGTGTATTATGTGACAGGTATTAAAACCAGGCAAGTGTGTCCTGTTCCGAGACTATGGCCTGTATGATCATGCAATGCTCAGGTTTAAGTCTGGCAGCAAACTTGGGGAAAACTTTTATGTCAGACAAGATGGTACAAGATCGTATTTTTTTACTGAAGGTAAGACATACTGTGGAGTGCTTTCTTTTCTGTGAATCTTCTGTTTAAATTTTCTCCAGGGAACTTCCAACATTCCCATGGAAGTTTTATTTTGTGTGGATGAACTGTTAAATTGTGATTTGTTTAATTTACCATCCTTTTTTGCAAGAAGCAGTTATTTAGACTAGCAGAACTTCATGGAGCATTTTCTTGTTTATAAGCTTTGTGTATGTGCTATAATTCTCCAAAAGCAACAGTTTCTGAATTTGCTGAATTTCATTCAGATTTGTTACCTAAGGGGAAAAGACCTATATATGTTCAGTAAGAGAAATGATCATCTTCATGAAGCAAGTAAGCAGTTCTTTTGGCATCATTATTTGATGCAGGGCTATTTCTGGTGAGCAGGATGAGGTCTATTGACTTCTAAAAGCAGAACCACGACTGCAGCACTGAGAAGCTCATGCACAAATCCTGCTGGGATAGCACTGACTAGCTGTGATCACTCTGTCTTCTAGGGTTTGTTTTTTAGTGAAGACACTGCAAAAAACCATTTCCATGTGATACAGTATTTAGTTTTTTTCAGTGATCATAATGGTTTAGGAGGAAGGGCAGTTATTGCATTTTACTGGTGGAGAATTTGAAGTACAGAGATGTGAAGGAATTTGCTTAGACTTCCACAATGAATTGGGATTATAGCTTGTCTATAGCTTCTAACTCCCAATTCCTCATTCTAAACTCATTGCTCCCTCCTATCATTGTAGAGCATTGTGTAATAAGAGCTCTGAATTTATTTCTGTGGGGCTCTTTGTTCTTAGTCTAAAGCAAAATACAGCCACTGAAGAGACTGATTTGGAGCCAAGTAAATGTTATTTATATTTTATGCCATAATATATTACCTGATTGCTTCTGATATATAAAACCCATTCATCTTGTCTGAGCTCCCCCTATTCTTCATAGGATAATGATGAAATCTAAGATAATGCAAGTTGTGCTACAGCTTCATTGAAGCATTTCTAAAACTGTTATTTACTGCGTGATCTATTAGTTCTGTTTAAACAATTAGCTCTTACAAAGAGAATGGATGTTAAAGGGAACAAATAAGAGACTGACCTAGCTGTGGAATTTTAAATCTCGTTTTTATTGTGTTTTCAAATAGTTTCTGAATGAGAGGTTCCTTGCTAGTATGCGTGTTTCCCTTGGGAGAAGATTTGAGGTAGGGACGAGGAAGAGGAAGGAAGGAGAAAAGAGAGAATTTATTTTATATCACTCATGCCAGCAATTGTTTTTCCTTGGGCTGGTCTGTGACTGTCTCACAGATCACCTCTACTTCCGTTTTTAATCATTATGATCTCATTAATTTCACAGATTTTCATATAAACATTGCTTAATGCTTGAGAATTCTTTTGTTACTGGAGACGTGATTCCCATCATTTCCACAGAGGTTGCAACCCTTGCTATTTTTCATCTCTTTAGCACTACATTGGTACACCAAGTAATTGCTGCATGGGGTGATTTGAGTGGAACTTATTTATAATATGTCTGGCCTCAGATAACAACACAGAACTTCTTCCATGGAAAAAAAAATCCATTCTTCTACTGTTTGAAATAACACTAAATTTGTGGAGGAATGTGTGGTTGTAGTTTTGTATTATGAAATATGTGAAACTTCCTCACAATGAAATTTCAATAGGCTCAAAATTAAGTGCTGTTTATTTATATCTCGTTGGTGTGGGTCCTCTATTTTACATGAACACACAATATTTACAGCCATGGTGGGCTTGGGTTGATATAAGCCTGCAGTGCCCACCGAAGTGGGTGGTCTCATCTTCCTCAACACACCATCTCTTGTGGTGTTTCCTGTGCCCACATGATCACTGTTTCATTGAGCTAATCCCCCTGAGCAGTGAAAAATGGAATGTCTTTGTTTTCTATCAAGTAATACAAGTTTAGAACAGCTTAAATTTACTGTGAAATTGCTGCCTGAGTAAATGAATTGAGGTGTAGGAAAGGAAAAATGATGATTTTTAGTTAACATGACAAGTCAATAGCATGAGCAGACTTTCCTGCTGCACAGGTCACCCTGTTTGGAGGTGCTTCTACCTTCCTTAAGGAAGCTATGCCTTGAGTAATTTTTTTTTGTTTATAGAAAATACTTCCAGTTCAACTTAGTGGAGTCTTGGTACCACCATGTCCTCTTTCCCATTTTGTGAGTTTTTCTGTTGAGCAATTGCATGTAACATAGGGTGTTATTCTTCCCTGAGCAGAGGTACATCTGCACAGCTGGATTACCTTTGAAATATTTATGTTAACTGATGTATTCAGCTAGTGAAGGTCAGCTGCACAAAGGGAGAATTCACTGGTGTCAGTCACAATGAGAATGACAAGGCTTAATAAAAATAAGAGATGTGGCAGTTTTTGGAAATTCAACTGAGTATCTAGCTTAAGCCCCAGTTTTACAAACTGTTTTGCTTAGGTTGATGTTTCTAAAGGAGATCTTTATTGGTTTTTATTCAGCATTCTGCCCACACAGAACAGCTTGAAATCTGAAGGCCTGTATGATTTTCATGCTGTAACACATAAGAACGTATGCTTATATAAACGTTGTCTGGTGTTCTAAAAATAGCTTAAACATAATATTACTTTTTTTTTTTTTTAAATTCTCTTCCAGAGTTCTTATCTCAGCTTTTCAAGGCTGAGGGATATGAGCAAGTGGCCAGTGAATATGTGCAGCGAGAAACTGTGAATAGGAAAGAAGATTTGCGTGTTCCAAGAGTTTTTCTTCAAAGCAAATTTCAAAAGCCTTTCAGTGAGACAAGTTCTAGCTGATTAGCAACAGCATTGCTTGTTTGAAATGGAAGCTAGCACATGTGTGCTTCTCTTTCTGGTGAGCCAAAAATGATGGCATCCAACACCCCTTGTTGGTTTCCATCCTAGGATGCAAAATATGAATGCTATTTCTAATTTAATTTTAAGACGGTTTAGTGATGCAGGCAACCTGTTGAGCATCTGTGTTCCTGCTTCTAAAATAAAACCTGTGCAACATTGTTGGAGGATCAGGTAAAGCATATAAATAAACTTCCATTTTTATTAAAAACTGTTTTTAAATAAATATCCTGTGTTTCCTGTCACTTGTGATTTTTGAGGCTTGTTAAACCTAGTACCTTCAGTACTTGTAGGACTTCTGAGTGTGTTTTCTCAGACACAGGAATGAAACAGACTCAATGAGCAGTATAGTGTAAGCTGCCTTAATATTTTGATAATGATATCTTTTTAATATGCTCAGCATTTAGATGTGTAAACAAATGTTTACATTCTAAGTAAGAGCCTAATTTATCTGATTACATGCTTGAAGAAGCATGTTAGTGGATTAGGTTGTATTTATCCCTAATTAATTAGAGATGTTCTTCATTTAATGTACAGAAATATTTGAAGTTTTGCAGGTCAGTTTTGTGTTTGAAACTGAAATCAGCAAGTCAGGAGTACTTTGTTTGATATGAAGTGTAGTCAGCTGCTTCTTTCCTGAGCAGAGGTCTTAATTCTTTTCCATCACTCTCAGGAAAGCTGTGTTGGTCTTTGCTCTTCCTGCCACTAAAAGCCACTGTACTGTTGCTGCTGCGGATGTAACTGCTTGAAGGAACTTCATCCTTTCCTTAAAGCTCTTTGCACTGTGGCACTTTACACTGAAGGACCTTTTCTGTGTTCTTGGGTGATGTAGTTTCAAAATCATGCCTGAGTCTTTAACCTGTGTTTTGAACAGCTGCACTACAGCAGAGGAAGCCCAGAAGTATCCAGTGACTTGTGCAATGGCTGGAGCTGATCCTGTGTAATGTACACAATTCGCAACACGGGAAATTCCAGTGAAATACTAAGGGGACATCAAATACGGGGGCAGGGCCCAGAGAAGTTGTGGAGCCTTCATTATTGGCAATACTCGGAATAAGACCAGCCAAGGGCCTGGAGCATCCTGTGACTTTGAGGGTGGCCCTATTCTGAGTAGAGATTTCATCTCTGGCTATGTCTATGAGTATGTGATTGTTTGATTCAAGCTGTCATTCCATTAGACTTGTGTGTTGTTAGATAACCCAGTTGTACACATCTGATGTGGACCAGAGGTGACTTTTCCCCTCTGTTTATGACATAAGATATAATAATGATTTTTTTTTCCAGGCTCTTAACACTGGGTGTATGTGCATGAAACGGAAGAAGTAATAATTTTGCAACCTGAAGCTTAATGTTACAAAGTTAACCAGTCATTTTTTTTAACAAATTGGACCTGCCAAAGGTATTATTCAGTTGATATGGTTAGAAATAAATTTGCAGCAGATCACAAATCTTTGGCCTCAGAGGAGAAAATGCTTAAATCACTCACAATTCTCCTAATGACTCTTTGAGGAGGGTTATTACGTGTCATCTCCTTTTTTTTATGGAGAGTATTATCCCAGAGATTTATGCATTGCTGGCCCCTGCTGTGCAACCCATTAGCTCTTTCTGCCATGCTAGTAATAAATATCTAGTAACATTTACAGTAAATGAAAAGCTATGCTACAAAGTGATAGAACAATGACAGCACTATTCTAATCTGAGCTATCATTATTTGGTGGCTTTCATCAACACATGTTCATCTTTTGCACAGCAGTTTTGCAATGACTACATGTAGTCTGAGCTCTGCTGATACTTAGTGGTGGTTGCAGCTTGTAATTCCAAGTGCCTTTCAGGACTGGAGGCTCGGTCCTTTTGGAGTATACAGCACATAAATGAAACTGAAGGAATGCCTTGTGTTGTACTTTATCATAGTGCTGTGTGCTTGACATCATATGCAAAGGCAAGTGCAATGAACTGTTCATCTCCAAAAGAAACGAGATGTAGGCAAGAATCAAAAATGTTAATCAGAATACCTGAGTCAGCCCAATAGCCTTAGCTGCAGACAACCACTGAGTTCCTTTTTACACTGAACTAACAATTGCTAGAACAACAGTACATGTTTTTGTGTGTGGCTATAGCTTCAGTATTTCTGTGTACACTTTTTTGTGTAGGAGTGTGTTAAATGGAGGGCAATATTTCTAACTTTTTTGTTGTATCTCATTCAGTCTCATTTCCAGTCAGACCTGCAAAATAAAGTAGCATGCATTAATGCCCCTGCCAGAAAGATCTTCTGCTATAGTTCTCATAAAGCAGATGTTATTTTGAGACGAATAGTCAGAAAGGTTAATTTGGTTTCTATGACTCTGCTTCTGTGGACTTTAAATCATAGCAGTTTTTTTGTAACTGTGGTAAAGTTTGAGGAAGTTGAGTCAGCCTTAAGAAATCCTTGCCCCATCACATGAGACACAGTAACTCATAGGGTGCATGAGGTTGCTGCAGTGCTAAGTGGATCTACGCCCCCCAGCTCTTCAGCCTTCCCAAGCTCAAGTAAGCTCACCAGCAGCACAATGCCAATGATACCAGTACCTTGTGTCCTTACTTGAACAGTAATAGGACAAGAAGTTACTGGTTCAGACTGAAAGAGGGGTAATTTAGGTTAGGTATATGGAAGAAATTCTTTACTGTGAGAGTGATGAAGCACCAGAACAGGTTTCCCAGAGAAGCTGGAGAAGCTCCATCCCTGGTAGTGTTCGAGGCCAGGCTGGATGGGACTCTGAGCAACAGTGGCAGGGGGATTGGAATTAGATGATCTTTAAGGTCTTTTTCAACCCAAACCATTCTGTGTAGAACTGTCCTCAGGGAGATGTAATAATCAGGGATAATGGTGTTAAAATTACTTGAAAAAAGCATATATGCACTGAATCATGCTCACCTTGCACAAACAAGCTACTATGCCATGATTATAATAAATGTCCTGATTGTTCTTTGATTTAAGTTGTCTGCAATCAATGGAGGCTGCTGAGATTACTCAGTTGTCTGTAGAACACCTGCTTTTTGTTCCCCTTAAGATGAACTAGCTGCTCTATTTGGCAAGCATAAGTAGTAAGTTCCTTTATGCCAACACCCTGTTCTGAGCAATATTTAGGATAGAAGCAAATAATTGTTGAAGTAATAGGACTGAGAAAATAGATGTATTTTTTTTAATGATGTGGTGCCCTGTGCTTACATTCTCTGATGTTTAATAAAGTATGAACTTGGATTAAGGCTTTTCCTGAAGTCGGGGAATCTGAAGTGCCACTTTTCAGTGTGGGCTTCTCTGATGTCTCCTCCTGGAACTGGACTGCATGTATTAAGGAATGATGTTAATGAGCAGTGCTTCAATGAGGATATGAGTAAGGTCTGACTGTCCTCTATTTTATCAAATTTACAGAAGTATGAAGTCTTTGAGTTATCTGACATTGTGTGTCCTCTCTGTCCAAAGATAGCTTCTCTCAAATTTGGTTGATGTTGTCTGATGTCTGACAACAAGTTATGACTAGACAGAAATCCACACAGGTATTGTGTCTATATTACATGGATGGGTGAGCTTTCTTTCCTTAGAAATATGCACTACTGAGAAAAAACCCCAAACATTTGAACTTTAAGGTGATAGTATCACAGCAGGTTTTATGTGGTTCATTTGGTAGCTAAAAAGCTATTTCAGGTGCATCTTTCAGGTAGCTGAAAGCTCCTTGGGTTCCAAAGGCAGAATATTTAAGTAATTAATATAATACCAGGGCCATGGTTGATTGTGCATCACTTCTATGAAACCAAATGCTATAAAAGAGGGACCTGAAACTCCAGGAGCTGTAAGCATCAGCAGTCAACTGTAAAACATACAGCCGTGGTCTCCTAGGAGAAAACTGGTATATGAAATTGAAAAGGGTCATTTATATGCTCACCTGTTATAATTTTTTTTGCTTGATCTGTTGAACAGTTCGTACATCTGAATATAGTGAGAGATACAAATTACAAATTAGGAATGCTTTATGGAAGAGTTAGTTGAAAGATATGCATATATATATATATTTGGAGAGGATATCAGCATCGAGCATCAATGTGTGAAGGAAAAACGGTAAGATTATGTTTAAGTTTCTGGGGAAAAAAAAATCCTGAGTTTCACAGACCAGGAGTGACATATAATTAAATAAGCTGTTCATCTGAAAAGTGAAATTTTGGAAATGGAAGCCTGCAGGTTCCAAAATTAGACTGATGTTCCAGGGAGACAGGAAGGTGGCATGTGATTCTGTGTGATATTAGTAATACATGCAAGACTCTGTGGGAAGCAGAATTTTATATTGGAAAGATATTGCTGAGATACAATTAGTGAAAATAGAGAAGTATTTTTTAAGGAGTTTTACCTTACCATAATATAGCTGTGATGAATTTTTCACTGGTTATGATTGTTATCAGGAAAGATTGGGAGCCATTTCAAACATTTGGGAGCGAACATTTGCTAGTTATACATACTGCAAAAGCATCTGACCCTTGGGTGCAGTAGGCTCAGGATATGAGTATGTTTGTGCTTTGTGTTTGTAATGTGAGTTCATTTATTAGAGCAAAGGCAGATGGTGAGCCTGCACTGTGGGGAGGCACACAGAGGCATTGCTTGCAAAGATAGAAGCTGTTAGCCAGGTAAGATGTTCCATTAGAGAATCTTTTTCATTCCCACTTCCTAGTCTGATGTGCACCATTCATTGTGTTTGCAGCAGGGTGCTGTGAAATCAGGGAAGACAAGGACACAAGAAAAAGACTATATGATTCTTCCAAATGAATGGTGATTTTGTGTATTTCTACTTAAATGATTCCCTTTGTGACGATTTTGCCCTCTTTCCCAGCAAATTTTAGGTCTCAGCCTTGGAAAATTTGCTTGCTCTTGAAGGTCTTCACAAAAGACTCAGACTTAATTTGCATGCTTGAAAAATATATGATGTGAAATATTTAGAAAGGCAGCTATGTGACTGAAAACACAAATCCAGCTCTGTTTTCCTCCACTGACTTTTAAGAAGCATTATACTTCACTGTCACTTCAGTGGTTTTTCACAGTTCCCACTTTGAGGTGCTGTGCTGTCTTAGGTTAGATGGCACCAATCGACTGCAGCTGTGGTTTCTGATGCCTGTAGCATCCAAAGAACTTAGGATGGAAATAAATGAGGGTAGTTACAGGGAAAAGTCAGAAAGGAGGCAAATTGCAAGTAGACAAGCCTGCCTACTGTCTAGGTCCCACTCAGTATTTTTCCACAGCCCATTTCTCTGGACCCTTGGATTGCTGTTGTAAACTTGGTACAGCAGAGAAGCTGTTGTTCAATGGGATGATGATATCTTCATATATGTGGGATTGTTGTGCATCTGAAATTTAAGGATATTCACGTGCTTTTTGGGGGGGGGAGGGGTCCCAAACTTTGGCTTCAAATTTTTGTGTGAAATAGGACACATAACTGGATTTTTTATCGTCTAATAAAAGCCTTTTTCATTCAAATATAACAGACCTGTTGCTATTTTGCTAAGACCTGAGTGTTCAAAAGTAGGATGGAAGAAGATAAGGAGAGAGAAAAGGAGACTTGTATTCATTACTAAAAAATGTTCTGTTCTATTTGTTTTATTTGCAAACTAAATTTCATAGGAACATGAAAATAGTTTGAAGGAGCCTCAAAACCATTGCCACCATCTTTTCATAACTACCTTCAGAGATAGTTTTGAAATCCTGTACAACTTCATAAACTTGGCTATAACCATCTGGGTCAAATCTCTCATCACAGATGTCACATTCAGAATTCGAGGGTGCTTGGTTGTGGCCTTTAGGACCTGGCCTCAGGGGACATCACGTTTGTCACCTCTTGACCAGATGAATGTGAGTCACTTACTGAAAGTTGAATATGCAGATGTTTGGACTTGCCACCTGATACAGTAGCATGCACTCTTTGCTTCATACCCACTAAAAATCTTTGCTGGCTTTGGATCAGCTCCCAGTAACAGTTTCAGGTTTTGGTTTTGAAAGCAGTTAATAAGTTAAGGATCAGCAATTATCTGTGTATTCTTGACCTGTACTTCGCTGGGAAACAATGGCCAAGAAAAAGCCTGTTAGAAATAAAACTCAAAAGACACAAGAACCCACCTCAAAGGGAACTGAAACAATTGTATTGTATTGTATAGAATGTATTTTAGAAATAGTGAAAAATCTTCCTCTTACAGATTTTCCTCTATACAAAACACTAACCTGCCCATAGGCCTGAGGGTTCCTTTCCAAGCTACTTTCCAAGTTCCAGAACCCATAAACCTTAAAGGAAAAGAAAATACCACAAACAGACCCTACATCATTAACCACATCCATCTCCCAAAGTAGGGCAGTGGTGTTCACAAAAGCCCACTGAAGAGATGGTAAGCTTAACAAATGAGAGCTTTAACCTCAATTCCATTATGCACAGTTTGCACTTAATTTTCACAGACTTCTTTATGGGAGATCTTTGCCAGATTCAATCACCAGTAGCAGATCAGTGAGATAAAATTATTTTGAAGTTAGAACAGCTTTTAAGACATATTAGTACTTCTGTAAAAAAAGTTACCTGTGAATGACTGATGAAGGAGCAAGACTGTTTTGTTAATGCTAGGGGCAACATAGTTTGTTCATGTGCCAGGCCAGCTTATTGTTTGGCAGGAAATTCAATGTCAGGTAGCATTTTGTAGTACTGTTAAAAAAAAAAAACCCACAAAACCGAAAAATTAATATCCTTATCTTAAAAAAAAAAAAAAAAAAAAGAAAAAACATCCTTCAGAAATGTCAAGAGAGGAGCTTGAAAGTGCCTGACATGTTCAAATGGCATGCAATTAAAACTGTAGCTGCAACAGTGGCATTATTAATATTTAAATACCAAAGGAAGCTGAAGATGCCAAACTGCTCCAGTGACACTCAAATGGTTTTCCAGCATAGGTAGCAGTAGTGTAACTTTCTGTTACTGTCGTGATATGGTTTTTGTTTTATATAGCCATGTAGAGAGTTGTGAATATGTTACTGCTGATTACATTCATAAATATGAGTAAAGTATGAGGCATAAATATAAGCAAAGTATAAGAAATTTTCTTTTGTGGCTTGATTTGATAATTCATGGAACCTTTCCTAATATATATCCTTACTTTAGCTAATTTTATATTGCTATTGATTTTTATGGTGCATGTCTTAAATATTACAAAAGAAATATAAAGTGGTAGAATTTAAAGTGGAATTGTAGATTGTACAGTATGACAGGAGAGTCTCAGAAACCAGTGTGAATGGAGCCCAAATGCCAAGTTTAACACATGTCACCTTCCAACAAGGATTCTATTGAACAAGCCCCTTTAAAAATGTTAACTACATGTTTGTTGTGGTGGGAGCCCTTGAATGGGACAGCATTTTTCTAGGTGCTGTGGACTCAGAGTGTAAAAGACAATCTCTGTCCTAAAAATTGTAACCATTCAGTTTTGCAAGATGGGTAAGAAGAGGAAGAAAGGACATCCCCCTTGTGGTAAGACACGGAGATTGATATTTTCCCTACTTCAACTTTAAGTTAGTGTGAAAATGGGACTGAAGAAATTATCTCCTATATCTTGCTTCAGTATCTAACCAGCAAGCCATCTCGATGCAGAGCAGATCCTTATTAATGAGAGGTACTGGCTCTGATGATGGAAAACCTGGTTCCTGAACGACTTGTCACTGCAATTTGAAAGACAAGTACTGTTCCCAGCCCTGCTGTTGGTTTCCTGGGTGACTTCAAGCCTTTACTCTCACTTTCTGCCTTGTAGGGAAAAGGGAAGGATCTTGGAGTGAAAAACTGAAGAATCATAAAATTGTTTAGGTTGAAATAAACTCTTAAGATCATTCAGTCCAAATATTAACTCAGCACTGCCAAGTCCACCACTGCCTTAACTGCCATATCTACAAGTCTCCAAAATACTTCTAGGCATGGTGAATCCACTACTTTCCTGAGCAGCCTGCTCTAGTTCTTGACAGCCCTTTTGGTGAAGATATTTTTTCTTCATATCCAAACGTCCCCTGGTGCAACTTGAGGCCAATTCCCCTTGTAGTATCACTTTTTACTTGGGAGAAGGGACTGATCCCCACCTGGCTGCAACCTCCTTTCAGGCAGTGGTAGAAATTGATAAGGTGTCCCCTGAACTTCCTTTTCTCCAGGCTGAACACTTCCAGCCGCCTCAGCTGCTCCTCATCCAACTCGTGCTCCAGATCCTTCACCAGATTTGCTGCCTTTCTCTGGACATGCTCCAGCACCTCAGTGTCTTTCTCTCACTTCCAAAACTGAGCACAGATTTTAAGATGTGGCCTCTCTGGTGCTGAGGACAGGGGGATGATCACTTGCCTAGTCCTGCTGGCTGCACACGTGTAGTGGGTCACTGACAACTTGCCCATGGATTATGGGATCTTCATTCTGCTCCCTGTCCCTGTCTTCCACTTCAGTGGGTGCCTGGAGACCAACTTAATGTTAGTCTTAAAGACTCAAGCAAAGGCAGCATTAAGTGTGTCAGGCCTTTTCTTATCCTTTGTCACTATGTTTCTTCCTGCATCCAGTAAAGAATGGAGATTCTCTTTAGCTCTCCTTTTGTTGCTAATGTATTTATTAGAACATTTTGATTGTCTTTTACAGTAGTGTCCAGAATAAGTTCTCCTTGGGCTTTGACCCTTCTGATTTTCTCCCTGTATAACTTCAAGATAGCCTCGTAGTCTGCCTGAGAGGCTTGTCCCTTCTTCCAAAGCTTATAAACCCTCCTTTTTTTCCCCCTGAGATCCAGCCAAATCTCTCTGTTCAGCCAAGATTCTCTTCTTCCACTCCAGCTTTTCTTTAGGCATATGGGGACAGCCTGCATCTGCAACTTTACAATTTCCTTCTTGAAGCATGACCAACCTTCCTGGACTCCTCTGCCCTTCAGGACTGCTTCCCAAGGGACTCTTACCAACAGTCTCCTAAACAGGCCAAAGTCTGCCCATCTGGAAATCCGAGTTAGTCATTCTGCTTATTCCCATCTTTCTCTGAGAATAGAAAACTCTATCATGTTTTGTGATCACTGTACTTAAGATGGACTCCAAAAATCATGTCACCCATCTCTCCCTCTCTGTTCATAAACAAGTCCAGTGCCTTCCCTAGTTGGCTCCCTCACCAGCTGTGTTGGGAAGTTACGTTCCACACACTCCATGAACCTCCTGCACTGCTTCCTATCCACTGTGTTCTCTTTCCAGCAGACACCTGGTAAGTTGAAGTAACTCTCAAGAAATCATTCATAAGAAACCAGGAGCTACATTTGGTGTGAGTTCTAAATTTTATTTTCCTATTATTTATTTTCCTACTGCTATAAACATCAAGTCTTTAAAGTGTAGGAGATGAAAAGTTAACAACAATGCAGCCTTGAAAAGGAAAGGATTGGGTAAAAGGACAAAACTGGAAGTACCTTCCCAAAATAGAAATGGGCACAGTAAAATGCTCCTTCTCTCAAAGATGAGGGGAAAATTCATCTGGCTTCCTTGAGAGCTGCTTGTGCCTCTAGGATGGCAAAGGGGCTTGAAGTTTAGGATGGGAGATCTAATGCATCCCCCTTCTTGCTGAACCTTGATGTTAGGAAAAGAGGAACCACTGATATAGACTGTACTGTAAAATATTTATCTTCTTTCTAGACTATTTTGTCAAGCTCTTGTCTGGCATGGTTGGAGGCTTAGTCTCATGTTTTATCCCTAAATATGGAGACCTTATCATGAAATTACTTACTTGTGCAAAAGTTGGATTTTATTTTTTCTACTCTACTTTGCTGCATAAGTAGTTTGGTAAAAAGGGTGAAGGAAGGGTGTTTGGGATTTTGTTCACAAGGTGGCACTAGCCACCAACCATTGCTACCTTCCTTTTAGTCCCAGCATTGAATTGTCTAAATCTTAACAGGGTGGTAGGAAGAGCTGGTAATGATTAACTATAGACCAGACAATTAAGAGTGTTTTCTTACATGCAGTCAAGTCCTCTTTTTGTCTACTTAAATAGCACTTGGATAGCAAAGAAAGAAACAATTTTTTTAAAAAAGAAAATATAGTTGCATCTCAGAAATACTTGTTATTTAAAGGGAATATTCTTAGCACAATGTGAGGGAGAGTAAGGTGAAATACTATTACTGTTAATGGCAGCTGGGATTGTAATTGTCTCTACCCACGAGGCAATAATTTGTTGCATTGACAACTTGCTGATTATTTCTGTTTAATTCGTGTCCCACTATATTGATACCTAAGAAACTGCAGTGTTTTATACAAAATTGCAAATTGTTTTATACAAATTGCAAAATGCAGTGCTGTAATACAATATTTCTTTAATTCCACAAAAAATATTAGACAAATCTCTGTTTATATTAACTGCTCTCATTTTTTCCCCCACTTCTTTTGTTTTATAGATGAGCTGCTCTCCAGTTGAGCAGCCATTCAAGCAGAGATGCATAGGATGCACATGACTGGAGAGGCAGTATCTCTCTCATTAATTACTACGTGAAATCAGCTGCAGTTTAGTTTGCCATTTTACAGTTTCTCCTACTTTAGTAATCCCCATTTTGTCTCTGGCAAGCCCTTCTCGTTTCAAGGGAAAGAGGAAGAATAGAATAAAATTACATTTACATATTGCTGGCTTTATAGCTCACTTTAAGCATGGCATGTTCAGTATAATCCATTACTGCTAATAAGCTACATGTAAAATTGCCTCAACTGCATTTTATGCAACAGTAATTCTTTTGGATATTAAATATTTGAATTAGTGTAAATGGTAATTAGCTGCCACTGCAGAAACTGATTTGTAAGAACATAGCTCCTCTCCTTGCCTTTCTTACACCTTCCCCTCTCTTTATTTAGAGCTGGCTTCTCCTGCCTTTTGCACAAGTGAGTGGACTCTGCCAACCCCAGAATAAGTGCCTTAATGGAAAGGCTTCTATGAATGAAACCTACCACCAAGCGAAGTGCAGAGGCTGTATCCAAATGGCTCCTTCCCAGCAACTGGATGATAGGCAGAAAGGGAACACACTGAGAGCTGCTTTTTCCTACTTCCCAAGACAGTGGTGAGTGCCACTAGCACGCATGTTCAGCCCAGGAGAAGTGTCACAAAGGACCTGCTTCCCACAGGCAGCCTCTTCAGGCATTGTCCTTTCCTGGCCCCTCTCCAAGCACTTGCCTATCTACTAGTGCATCTGGTGGGCTTTCTTGCTCAGCGCCATCCTACTTGTTATCAAGGGCCTGATCCTACAAAATGCTGAGTTGTACCATCAGTTTCTACTGACTTTCATGGAGGGACCACACCATACCACAGATTTGGGCCTTGAGACATTTCAAGGAAAGGTTACTTTGATTGGGAACTACAGTAGGGGTTAACAAGTGAGTATTAATACTGTAGTACTGGACTCCTGGTACATGATGTTATTCTTCCCTTTCCACCAAACTTGTCCTGTTTTCCACCATGTAGAAATAGGATCTGGCCTACCACTTCCTCTCTAAATACCCAGTGATCAAAAAGAAAATGTGTCATTGTCATATCAAACATTCATTTGTCTGTACAGGCTGAGAGAGCAAGTGACCCAGAGAGAGCAGCAGCTCAGAGTGTACTCGTGTATTTGGGCAGGACAAGAAGTCTTCCCTCCTTGGTTAACACAGATAGTGGGGTGTCACAGCTGTGGGACTGTGAGGTTTCTTTAGTTATGTCAGGATTGTGTTCAGCCTTGGCATCTTTTTTCACTAGACACTGAAACAGAGGTGGAGCAGGGGTGTTGAGTGTTACCCTGTGGTGTTTCTCTTGCCAGGCTGGTCTGAGTCACTGCCTGTGGATTCGAGGAGCCATGGCCAGCTCACAGGGGACAAGGATGAGACTGGATGTTTGCATTCTACAGTGCTGGCACCAAAGTGTTCAGAGCCAACAACTGTACAGCCTGCAAGAGAGATACAAAACTGGCATCTGCCTTTCGTTCAACACGTTAGATGATCCTGGCTCACATTACTGAGGCTTCATCCAATACAAAGCTAGGGATAACACTATAATCCCAGCCTTCCTGCTCTTCCCCACCCCTCCAGCACTCATTAGCACCAGGCAGGACAGTAGAATCACTCGGACAATTTGCATCCAGGATGTGCAGGATTCCTTGGCTCCCGGTTTCCCAGCCTCTTTCTTTCTGCCATGTTCTCAGCGTGAAGCTGGGAACAACGGGCATCTGGAGGCCTGCAGCGTGGCTGCTCCCTCCTGTCTGCACAGCAGGTGAATGGCAGCACAACCCTTCTGTGTCAGAACTAATCGGTGGTCACAGCTGTCTCCAAGGCTGTGCTGGATTGTTGTACCCCGGAGAAACCGTGGCACGAGCAGTTGGAGTGGGATGCTGTGCTATGTGGAGGCTCATATTGTGCCAGGCTAAGCGATTAGGGCTCGTCCACTGAATAAAGCAGACTGTGACCAGGCTTCTTGGCACTGTGTGACTACTGTATGGCAGATGGTACGCGGGGTATAATGGACTAAGAAAATATTCTGAGTGGGGAAAATGTCACAGCTAAAAATGGCACCACAGCTGACGTTGCTCTGGAAAAGCAGAGGCCAACTGAAAAAGCCTTTTATGCAGACAGTGGGCACCAACAAAAGATGAAGACAGTCATAAGACTTTTTCTTTCCTCTCATTCTGAATCAGTTGATATGTCTCAGACTTTTGAATTGTGACCAAGTAAAGGTAAGAGGTCAAGAATGCATTTTCTTGTTCTGTTTTTAGTATGTGAATACAAATTGAAAATGCAAATGGAGACACCAGCTTTTTCCATCGAGGGAGTAAACATGGTCCCTGATGAATTGCCATGCACTGAGTGGGGTCTGAGACAAAGCCATCAGAGAACATTATTACTAGACAATGCAAAACTGACCAGTTATATTGATCAATTATAATTTGCAAGGCAGATGGAAGCCCCCAGGCTGGTTTAGGAAATTTAAGAAGGTTGAACAACTGTCCAGTACTGTGGAGGTACTAGAAGATTAAATCTAAAAACTACAAGAAATGCAGAAAGGCATGCCAGAACTCAAAATGTGCTGATGTAGAGACTTTGCCAAACATTGTTAGCCAAGACAATGCAGCGTTTCAAAGAAGGATGCAAAAACACCCATGGCTTGTATTATTTGCTAGTGGAATGCAGAGAGTATAGGTTGGACTGGAGGATAGTGAGCTTCAGGAAGAAAGAAAAAGTGGATACTGCTTCAGCTGAAGCAAATCCCTCCTAAACCACATAGTTATGTTAGCAAAGAGTTAGCCAACAGAGACACAGTGCTGGTATGACTGGAGAGAAACAGATAAAGCCTAAGTGATGGTGGTAAGGGATGCAAATTGACAATCTTGGTAAGTTGTGAGTGGGCTCCATTAGCTTGCTGGGTGCAGATGTGGGGAAGGTATTAATTGTTATGGGAATCTGAGACTTACCTACTTGCTGACCTCCTCAGGTGAATGTGCTGTTAGAGAGGAAGGAGGCAAAAAATATTAAAAATTGAGAGTGTGTGTTCACAGATCATCAGTATTTGTAACAGCAGCAGAGACAGCCCCACCATTAGTATAACTCTCCTTGCCCTGAGGCAGAAGTCTGAGGAGAGACAGGCAAGTTGATTACACTGTGAATCACAAAATCAATAGGGGAGTTAACAGCATAGATACCCATTTGCTCATTGTTCTGAGGGAAGGCAGAAATCCATAATTATCCACTTCATATATGAACCCAAAGAAATTTAATAAGCATTTAGAAAGGGAGAATTTTTCCATGACCTGGAAGAAAAACACTTGAAGAATAATTTTTTTTAAGCTTGGTGCACCAGCAAAGTTCTGAAAGCCTAAAGAGTGCACACATGCATTTAAACCTTGTGCATTGCTGGGACACTGCTTTCTCAGACAAACTGTGGGACTTGGACCTGCAGCATGGCCCCCAAATGGCTGAATGTTGGGATAGGCTTGTTTATGCACCATTTCCCCTTCTCTCTCTTGAAGTCCTTGTTTTCATTAAAAAAGAGAATAGCTGTGCAGGCAGGGAGAAAGCCAGAAGGATCTCCATGGGTACTCCCTTGTATTATGGACTATACTCATCCTGATGGGCTTAAGATGCTACTTGGGATTCTTGAGAAATTTCTGAGAAATTTCACCAGAAAATGCAAAGAACAGTAAATGGTAAGGGGAGCAGATGTTTCTACAGAGCAGTGCTTTGGCAGCCTGGCTCACTGCCTGGGTCTCCTCTCAGAGACAGTGGTGAGATAGGTATTCTAGTAAGTGATGCAAGCTCTGGGTGATCAGGCCTGTGCAGTCTGTGGATGCTGAGGAGCACTGGCTGTGCATGGTTGGGAAGGGAGCAGTGCTGCACTTTTTGAGAGGTTCCTCTGCAGAGTCCCACATTGCACAGGGGTACATGGTTGCAGCCAGCAGACTGCACAGGGCAGACCTTTGTGCCTGCTTGGCTCAGGGTGATTTCTGAGCCAGCAAATCAAGCCCATCAACAAGTCATCTCCTATCCAGCCCTTCTCCCCATTTTCTATAATGTCCTTATTTATTACCCTGCTACCCTTAAGTAAATTGAGTTGCCTGGCTTTCTCCCTGCAGTGATGCAAACTACCATGTAACTAACACTTGCTATCTGTGTGTGATAAACATTTTCCTTCCTTCTCTAGCTTGCTGTCTTTAGACTGCAAATATTTGAGGGCATGTTTTATAGAACAGCAGAATCCAAATTTGGGCTGAAACTACCAGGATTTAGTCACCCTTATTTTTATTTATAATTTATAAAAGGTAAGTTCTACTGGTAAATGCTCTGTAAAAAGCACTGCTTCCTCCATTGGCCTTGGTTCCTGCTGTGCCTCATTTGCGTTGAGGATGTGTTGGAGGAAATTGCTCTACACACAACATGGAGTTAATTGCACTTTATTATACCCTTATTCAACATCTCTCTTTTATATTTTGCTTTTAATTTCTCCTTTTTCTGTTAAGCTCTCACAAAAATGTAGACAATTTGCATTATTTTTCTTATATGAGCAGTAAGAGCCTTCTCTGTTATCTTGTTCTGCTGACTAGTGAGTTCAAACAGTTTCACATCACTCTTCACATACAGCTCAGCAGAGCATGTCATCCACCCTCTTCCCTTCAGCCATTTGCCCCCATGTCAGCAAGTTCTTAATCTAAAAATGATCCTAAATTGCATTAATTGGTCTGTGAGCTGGCATATAATATTGCCTGGGTTTGTTTGGTTGCACAGAAAGAGGGGAAACCTCTTCACTGTAAACTAATGTTCTAATTTCTTTTAGCCAAGTGGTGCTTACAGGTATTTGTGCAAAAAAAGCACCTGTGCTCCGTAGATCCAGTCCCAGTAGTTATTTCCCAATTTTGGGTCACATTCCCTTCAGAAAGTAGGCATGAGAGGAAGAGCAGCCCAGCTGAAGAGAAGAAGTGAGAGATTTGAAGAGAGGAAAATTATGTTTGAATTAGTCTGTGATATATATGAGAAAAAAAGCAGAGTAGCTTCTGTGGGCTTCTGCTTTGGTTCCAAAAAACCAAAAAACCGTGGAACCAGCAGAGAAGCACAGGTAGAACAAATCATTGCCTAGAGAGTTGATTTGGTTGAGGATCCTTGCTATGACATGGACATAAAGGTCAGCAGTGGTGCAAGAAAACGTAAGTGCTTCTGCTATCTGTTCTCCAAAGAGTTTGCTTTGTTCCTTAGAGTTACCTGGACAGTACAGGATTTTTATAAAGCTGGCTAGGAAATGCATGGTAGTGTCTTACACACCGAAAATCTGTTTGGAGAAACTTAAACTGCAGGTCCCACCCTGAAGATGTGGAGGAGGATTAAGCAGCAGGGAGTCATGGACAGGCTAACCAGTGGATTTGTTTCACTGAGCTTAGATACTGAGACCAGCTAGGGCTGAATGGCTGCAAGGGCATAGACAAAGAAGAAAATGCTGAGTTAAGCAGCTCTGGATGTATCTTGGCCACTCTTGCAGTCTTTTTAGGATATGAAAAGAGGACCAGAGGGAGGTAGGCTCTGGTTTTCCTTGAGGCTGGAGTTTCTTGGCTGTGTTTGCTTGCTTTCAGCTCTGTTCTCTGTGCTCTCAGGCAGAGCCTGCATGTGAGACTCGGCTGAGAGCTTCAGGCAGTCAGACGTGACTTCCTTCTTCTTCTTGGTTTTCCCAAGCATCTCTATCTGACTCAAGGCTCTTGATATAACATACCATACCATTTGGGTGTGAGGCCCAAACTCCTAATCGGTATGAACAGTAAGGATTGCTCTCCTGTCATGACTTAGCTTTAGATCTCAAGAAAGCTTTCATTGTCTTGCTTCAAGTTCCTCAAGTCCCTACAAAGAAAAGTTGCCCAGTTGGCCTTAAATATAGAACACACGCAGTAGAAGAAGGACAAAAACTCAATTTGGACACCAGTAGAAGAGAAAGTAAGCAAGGAGTGTGGAAATAAAGCTTTGTGTGCAATGTCAACTCTAGGCTGTCTTCCCAATATACAGCCCACTTTCATTGTTTTGTTTTTCTTCTTGGAGTCTTGGTTCAGGCTGTTGTATTATGGATTCAATTCTCATTACCAGAAATACAACCTCAGTTCCCAATCTTCTGAATTGCAGAACTTGAAACAATGGCATGATAGTAAGACCCCCAAATGGAGAGTCTACTGTGAACCTATTTTAAGCCATTTTGGGAGGAGGAGGAGGGTTTGACACAAGTAGGGTATTTGGTTATATTATGCAGAAGCTGCAGAATTCTCTTCCTTTTCTTCCTCCACTTACAGTTTTTGTAGAGGAAGAGTTGGGAAATGTACCAGATTACCTGGAGTTAATGGGGGAAACCTATCTAGGATTTCTTGATTTAAAAGCTGTTGGACTTTTTGTATTGTGACAGAAATATTTAATAAAACTCTGTGTTTCATATGCTTGTAATTTTTAAAGATCTCCTAGATATAATACACAGTAGATAGATAATATAGATATAAAATACATTTTGGGTACTGCAGACAAGAATGCATGCATGTAATGACTGTTAGGATTTGCAGCATAGGAATCTAAGTCAATAGGTGTGTTGGAAATACTTAGAAGAGAGGTCTGCTCATCTGAGAAACCCCACAGAACTGAAGACTCAAAAGCAAAATGTGTGGCAGATAAAAGCAACCGGCATCTTTTGAACTTCTCAATGATTTTTTTATTGCTTGTACATCTGTGTGTAAGACAGCTGTGAAACCATTTTAATGCATCTTTTGGAAGGAAAGTCAGTCTTTAAACTGAAGTTTTATTTCTTGCTTGCATTTATTTTTCTTCTTTGGGGCGTACAGGTGTTCCTTTGCTGTTTCTGTACCTGCTGATATTGCAATCTTCCCTGGCAGTGCTCGGGGCAGGGGTGGTAGCAGCAGCCTGGCTGCGGGTCAGGCTGCGGCAAGCACACAAGGAGGCACCTGGCAGATCCTACACTTGTTCATCACCTCTGCTTTGAAACAGGCAGTGGCATGGCTCTAGCCAGAATCTCTTCAGTTAGACCATGTTAATTTGTGAAAATAGCAATTTAAAGTGCCTGGCTGAAAAACCATAATTTAGTAGAGAAGTATTTCAGTGTTCTTACTGCATTATGCCAATGTAAAGAATTCTGGCAGTTCTTCCTTTACATAGCTTTAAAAAACTCCTCTAGTCTTTATTTTCTACCTTTTTTTTCTTTTTTTTCCCCCAGGCAGTACCTAATTGTAAACTATGGAATGCAGCTTTCAAGAGAAACTGTTTCTATTTTTCTAATGCCTAGAAGAATCAATGTTCTTTGTTGGGAGACAAGACTCTAAATATATAGCTCCTGAAAGTATAAAGTTTATTTCCTTCATTAAAAAGTGAATTCAGATCAAGAGTCCAAATTTCAAAGTTTTCTTTATCCTAAGTTTTAAAGATCAGGATTGTGGAGAAGTAGGAAGTTATGAACTAACAATGTTTCAGAGGAGACTTCTGAACTCTGAATTTGACATTCATTGCCACTGTCCAAATTCCTAATTTGTTTAAAATTTTAAACTGTTTATTTATTTATTTAGTGGTTGAATTATCATAACATTAGGAAGCACACTAGTCACACATCTGGTATCAGAGTGGTACTATCAAAGTCTGATTACAGTAATTTTTAAAATCAGAGCTTGTAAGTGAAGTCTGTAGTATCTGTTTTCATCTGGATAAAAAGCAGAACTCTTTTTTGAAGAGAAATTGATCTGACTGCACACTTGGATACCAATTAGGAAGAAATTCTCACTGCAAAAGCACAAGAAAGAGTGGGTGGAAGGTTGTACATCTCTTTAAAAAGAAACTGTAATGATACCCTTTTTACAGTCATGATAATCTTGCCATTTGGATCAGAGAATATCTGAAGAGAAATGTCTGAACACAGGCTTTTGGGTGTGGGGAAGGAGCACCATAATTGATGAAAAGGTCCTCTGCTCTGCTCTAGCAGTGAGATACTGTTAAATGTTAATGCAGTGGATTTGTTAGGTGAAGGTGTGATATGCAGAGGTTTTGTACCCATTTATGTATTTTTGGTAGCCTGTTTCCTTCTAAAACAGCTGCATCTACTGTAATCCTATGTAAAAACTATCATTAGCTTAAAAGGAGCTTAAAATGATGCTGCTGTTTCCTCTATGGGTGTAAAATCAGATCCATCTTGCACATCCTGCATGAGACTTAGGTGTTTGAGTCAGGTGTGCTCTGCTGTGCTGCCTTCGTCTCCAGACCTGTGTGTGACTGGAGTGGAGGAGGAGCCACAGTGTTATGGTGCAGCTGTGTTAGGTTTTGGAGCCAAGGAATCTCTTGCTAGAAGGTGATTTTCTCTCAGTAACTTCATACCATGGCCCTTCCTCCATCCTGCACTTGGGAGTCAACTTTGTTGACTCACCATTGCCATGTGATGCAGCTGCTGAAGCCTTGCAGACTGAAAGAAGAAGGGAAAGGTGCCCACGGGCTCAGACGGACCAGCTATAATGTGCAGGTGGCTTGTAAGCAGCTGTCTGTGAGCATACTCCTGTCCCTGGGGACATACCAGGGGTATTCAAGCTAATTTTATCCTTTTTCTAGGTTTTGTTGTTTTGGGTTTTTTTTTGTCTGTACAAAGAGAGTTGTACTACATTACATTATGATTTTTGCATGAATGCAAGTCATGACTAAACCCCTTGCATCTGTATCATAAAATTGTCCCTTGCTGCTGACAAGGCAATGGGCAAGTCTTTGCCATAGGTGGCCCGAAGTAGGTTGCTCTGCACCTTCACTCTTTGGGGCTCTTCCAGCTTCTGTTTCCCCAGCTCTGGCATGTTGGACTGGCCCTTCAGCTAGGAAGGGAGGCACAGCTCCCTTGGACTCAGGGGAACTCTACTAACCTGTGCAAATGGCAGATATGATCCATTATTGTTAGCGCTCCCAGATGGTGAAATGTGCCCAGATGCTCTTACTGTAGGCAGGGAAGCAGAAGCTGCAGTTTTGTCCTTAATCTGTATCTGTGTAATGCTGTGGAGGGGGGAATAGGTGAAGAAGCATCTTGCCTCCTCTCACTTCTGCTAGTATTTACTCATGGACGTGACAAGCTGTCATTTTCTAGTTTGTGTGAAAAGTGGCACTTATTTCCCTTTCCCCCTTTGCAATCTTGCCAGTGTATTTGCTACATGCAGATATAGATTTGTGCTCATTTCCCTAGCAGATGTCACAGTGATTCAGTGCAAAATCTGCTTGGGGACATGATGATAATTGAACTGTCCTCCAGGAAGGGGAGATGAATGCGTGGGTATTTTCTGCTTCCATTACAATAGTGGAGCTTTATATTTCAAATCTTCAATTCAGAGCTTTAATTTCCCATTTTTCTCAAGCAGGCTGCGTGAGATGTACTGACATCCAAGATGATGTTTGAACTGTGCACTACCTAAACTGTTTAAGAACTGACTTTATATGCAATGCCATTGTGAAGTGACAGTTGTTTTATATTTAGATGCAAGAAAGCATCTATTAGTGGAATGAAAATAGTACTGTTCTTTAAAGTAAAGTTTAATTAAGTGCTGGCTCCTGATACTCAAGATTTGCTGAGAATGCTTATCCTTTCTTTCACTTCTGCATCCAATTTACATGTAAAAATCATTCACTGCCAAGGAAGTGGCTCAAGAAGGTTTGGTGTTCTTGCTATGACAATCCAAGGGCTCCACTTCCCTCTTCAGAGTACAAGTTGATTATATAGCTGCAGCAAAATAATACAGGATCCAAATTTAAAAAGAGTGAAAAGCAGTAACTACCTGCTCACATTGCTGCTGCTATGCAATTGTTTGATAGCAGTATAATTGATGTGTGTGCCTGTGATATGCAATCTGCAGTTTGTGTGCATGCTTGGTGCCTGTATATTCTTCCAGGAGTTCCCGACTGCCTGCTATTTTCTGTTGTTATGAGTAGATGTTTACATGCAGTGCATCTCCAGCTGGCTCTTGGCCAAGCCTTCTCAGAGCTCATGGAAATACCCCTCCTTTATTAAAGTTAATGTCAGTGGAGATTGCCATCTTCAACCATTTTGATATCCTTGGCACAAAGGAAATGCTGTTTCCTCCCTCTGGTGGATTAGACAGCATTAAAGCTGCTCCATCTGTGAAGATTAGCACACTGCTGGGTGGCTGGTTTTTCTCCCCTTCCCGCCCTGAAAGAGTTACTGCTCCAAAGGGGTGCCTGCAAGAGGAGAGCTGTACTGTAGACAGCCTGATATCTGCTTTGTTCCTTTTGCTCTATCTGCAGAATGCCTGCATCTGAAAATCAGTTTCATCTCCTGCTGTTTGGAGAGGGTGCTCCTGTGCTGGTATCCCACTGCTCATCCCAGCACTGTGCAATGGCAGTGGGAATACTGAGTCTGCCCCTGCTGTTATACTGGAATGCCTTCCCACGCCTGTTTGCTGGGATTGGGGAGCAGTGTGGATGCCAGACTGTATTCAAACAGATTTTGTTCCTGTGCATCAGCATTTCGTTTGCATTATTGACAGTTTTCCCAATTTATCTGAGAAATCTGACAAACACCTTCTGGGTCTCCAGGGTGTTGAGCACACCAAACCTTCTGGTGACCAAGGAGGCAGATCCCTCTCCTTTCTGGTAGGTTGGCTGTTGAGAGATTGATATGCCAAACATCTCCTCAGCTTATTTTGCAATGTGTGTATCCTTCTCCAAACAAGGGTTGGATGATCCTCACGCACCTATCAAATGCAAATCCCTTCAACTACTTTCCTAAATCTATTTGCTGAAACGGTCCTGACAGCAAATCACCTAGGCAGCTTTTCCTTTTGAAGACCTGAACACCTTTTTCACAAAAAGTAATGTGAGAAACTTTGAGAAATTAAGGTACCCCTTGTTTTTGACATATTAAATCATATTTTGGACATATAAAATCCCACTGTCCTACCCAGAATCTCCCCCACGTATTCAGCACACCTACCACTTTCAGGGGATTCAGATGCTTTGCATCACAGGAGATTTGTTTGTGCCTTGGTGGCTCGACAGAAGTGTAGGTGCAGGGTTGTACATGTGGCTTCTGGTGTGAACAGCTCACTTGGAAGGAGTTACCCTGTGGGAGGGTAGGAAATAAAAGGGTGGGAGGAAATTGGAGGAAAGGCCAAGGAGCTGAAAAGGAGGCTCAGGGGTCACATTTTAGATCAGAGGAACACAGTCCCCAGTGTGGAGTGATTTGTGTTCATCTGCATCTTAATAAAGGACAATCTGTCAGGCTCGACATGATCCTTTTGGGCAGGATTTTCCAAAGGGCTGAAGTGTGTTCCCTTATCTCTTCCTGCTGTTGTGGAACTCATTCCTGAGAGATGTAGTGGCTGTTACATTTAGGAAATATACCTGCAATGTGAGCTGGAAAAGTGCTGTTCTGATACAGTCACCGGAAGACCATAAAGGAATTGCCTTCTTACCTTCTTGTGTCAACAGAACAAGGAAAACAAAAGAATGAATGCCCTTTTAGACAAAAGGGAGTAGTTTTTTAATCCAGTTACCCGCACAAAGTGAATCCCACTCTCGAGGTATAAAGGGCATCTAAAAAAACCAAAATTCTGATCCCTGGGGGAGTTGCAGGGACTTTCAAAGTAAAATGTTTAATTTCTATCCCTATGACCTCTTATTCACTGGGATTGCAAAACTGCTCTCACATTGGAGAGACTTCAGTGGAGAGGAATTTGCAGCTAGGCTTGAATATGCTTCCTGTGGCAAAAGAGACTGCTCTGCTCTGGGGAAGATCAACATATTCCAAATGGTACTGCAAAAGTTTTTCAGTCTCTGCAACAGATGAGCAAACCCAACCCCAAAGTGGGGTGAGGGAGAAGTAGAGAAGACAGACTTGAGGAGCAGAGGTGAGATTTGCAATCCAAAGTGTTTCTTAAGCTCTAGGAGATGAGAGGCATTTGGTCAGGTACTGCTGCATCGTGGTTGTACCAGGGAGGCTTCAAAACCTGTCCTGTGTGACTGACTTTGGTTTCACAGCCTTGATGCTGCTGCTGCAGGCTGCTCTTTAGCACCAAGATGGAAATGCAGGGATGTGGCTCTGCAGCAGTGTGCTCCTGTAGGTTATGGCATGGGAGAAGGCAGGAGAGGGATCACAGTTAATCACTACTTCTTCTCCTGACATATAAAGTTGGGTGCTAAAACAGACTCTGCTTCACTCCTACACACAATGTGCTCAATCATTCCATATTTAATGTAACAGGAACTGAAAAGTATGATTCTGCCAGGGCAGAAAATCTAGCTATTAAAGCTGGGAGAGGGAAAAAAGGGGCTTTGTACACAGGAAACATTTCACTTGTACAGATCTCAGACAGATAGTTTTAATTCAAGTATTTTAAAGGTTTGAATTTCCAATATATATGGAAGGGCACACTTGAAGTGTAGACAATTAGGATCTTGCAGAGATCAAATTCAGATTTGTTAAACTGACAATTTTTTCTGTATCTAGATACTTTATAAGCTCATATTTTCTGGCACAAGGTAAAATAGGCTATAACCACCCTGTAAAGGAAACTAAAGAGGAGGGTATAAAAAACATTTCCTATTTTTCCTGTCACTGCTTATAGGCAGTCAAATGTGGTTAGGAAGCAAATAGACAGTGCAAAGACCTTTCTTAATATCTTGCTAATAAGACTTGGCTGTGGAAGGGCCTGTCCCCATCTCTGGGCTTCCCAGCTGTCTCCCTCTTGGCTGCCAGTCTGCCTTCACAACTCAGAGGCTGGAGCTCCCCTTTGGTTGCCCATTCCCCCCCTCCCTTTTTTTTCACTAGATATAGACCATGATTCTGTCTTTTCTCTTTGCACTTGAGCTGTTCATGATGATAACGGGATCCCAAGTCTTCCTGTAGCTACCTGGTCTACTCAGCTCTGTTTGGAAGCTCATTTTGAATAGGTATTTGTTTACCTCATCCTCTGGGCCATGCTTTTATTTGAAATGTCTATGCTGTTTCCCTCTATTAATCAATTGGCACTTAAAAGAAACGAGATTTGTGCTTGCAGTCAAAGGGAAAGGTTCTCCAGATAGCTGATGCGTGAAGGAATGCTCTGAGATCTCTGACAGAAGCTCAAGATTTTAATGTTGTGTGCTCAGCAGCTTAAAACAGAGTATGTGTGAATTTCCTGCCTGATAACAAGATTAGTAAGAAGCAAAGTCTGTGGTCAGAGAGCCTTCAGCAGTCACCTGGTTGCCTTTGCACAGAGCTGTGCTCCAGCCTGCACACACCAGGTACCTTTGCTGCGTAGGAGATGGCTCACTGCAGGGAGTGGGTGTCACAAAGCATCTGTCAGAAGCATTGCCTAGGACCAGGAGGCACGTGGAGACCCTCTCCTGGTGAGCTGGAATGTGCCAAGTTCGCAGAGTAGCCATGCTGCTTGAGGGAAGGGTTGTGGAAATTGCCAGCTTTAAACAGCCCCTCATGGCTCTGTCACAGAAAGTGCACCAGACACATGAATACCCTCAACCAGACCCACAGGAACTTCACTACCTGGAGTTTCTTGTTCTTACATTTTCACAGGGACTCCTGCCTTCATCTGCCAGTGTTGCATTTGGTATCAGGAGCAGCATGGGCTGATGGAAAGAAACCTGTGAATGGATTTTATCCTTTAATTTACCAGTGAGAAATCTACTGATACAGCTTAGCCACAAATATGGAACCGGTCTGAACATTAAGTACACTACTGAAAAAATGAGATGTATTCTTGCACGTGGCTGACGTTATTTGAGAGTCAGAGGTGGTTCTTTAAATAAATGCTTTAAATGTGGTTTACATAGATGTCTAAGTATAGAGAATAAAAGATGAGGGTGGGTGTTTTTGTACTGAATAGCAATGATGTATCTACACCGTTGCAAAGCATTAGTGAATTGTCAGGCTGGGTAGAGGAGAGTGGCACCTGCATCTCACTTTGGCTCTCGTGAGCCAATACCTCTTGTCTAAGGCCCCATTTTGAGTACAGACTAACACCTTTGCATTTGATCCTGCTGCCATTGAAACTGATGTCAGGGTGCTTATCAAGGAAAGCAGATAGCAGGACCAGGAAGGTAGGTGGATATATTTAATTTTAAAGGGTGCAGTACAGGGTTTTTTCCCTGTTCAAGTATGAAGCACTGTAAAAGGCATCTTCCTTATCATTCAGCAGCAGATCTGAGGAAGAGGCTCATGTTACTCTGTTATTTTCTAAATCTGCAAAAGCAGCACACCTTGCATTTTGGTCAGAGGAGCAGCAGGACTGCTGCAAGTGTAGTGTCATTGCATTGGTTTTTTTTTTTTTTCAGTGGGAAATTCCACCACCCCCAGCCTTGCCAAAATACAGCTTGGAGGAGGAGAAAATTTCCTGTGATGATGGTGGTTCTTTCCCAATGAAATAAGAACAAGTAGGGAAATCCATCAAGCTGTTAGTCATGCATTTTTTACACATATATATAGCATAGTGCATGTGAGTGTGTCTATGTGTGTATATAAAAAACTATATTGCACTCACACTCTCTGTATAAAGCATCATCATTTTCAGGCTTCAAAATAATAGGAAAAGTAGCTCATGATATGATGAGAAATAAATATATATGCAATAGGAAATGGCCCAGCAGATAGTTTTGCTAATAATCTTTGTATTTAACTTTTATGGAAGATACTAAAATTAGTGTGGCTTGAAAATAGATTGTACCTCTTTTAAATGATCCTCCATTCTTTGTAGTCCTGTGAAGCCTGGAGGTTATTTTTAATTTTAAATAGTGCTTGTTAAAACGAAGTGAAATCAAAGGGTGTTTTGGAATGTAGCCTTTTCTTTAAATACATTCCTTGTAGGTGGGAAACTTACAAGATTTTTGTACCACAGATGCTCAAGCTCCATTAGTATGTCTTTGTGTGCAAGTTCATACGGCGATACCATCTTACAAACTGGTGTAGGAGAGATAATTGATTTTTAGCGCTTTCTAAAATGCAGAGCACAAACATGCCACAACCATTGTGAGTATGGAAGCGTGAAAATTTGCTTGAGAAATATGCCAGGGGAAGTTTTGATTCTGACCACTTCATGTTTAATACCCTGCATATGCATCCAAGAAATTTAAAATCTTCAATAAATGCAGTGCATATCTTCCATAAAAATTTTGCGCTTAGATTCATATAAAACATTAAGCAATAGAGGCCCAGATCTTCAAATGTATTGACTGTCGGTGAGATCCCACTTAAGGTTTAAAAATGTTTCCAACACCTGCAGTAGACTTCTGAAAACCAGGAAAGTAATACAGGATTTGAACACGGACAGAGCAATGTCTTTGCTGCAGCTTGGAAATAGAGATGATGGTTCTGTGTTTAAATGAGACATTCCCTGAATTAAACTAATTGCTGGTGTAACATTGCAAAAGTCAGTGTAGTAAACTGGTCTTCAGGGTTAATTCAGCTAAGAAGCTACATGGTAGATTTTATGCTCATAAATGTATTTTGGAGACTGTGTTTGTTACTCCTTAGAAGTGGACTGTTTATACTTCTGCGTTTGTTTGTTGGTAAATTATTTAAAACCAAATTGCAGCTGCACTTCAACATTTGAAGCCAATTGGAAGTTAGCCTCTAGCACCATCATCAACAGAAGCAGAAGAATTTTTCAGAGCAGAACTGTTTCTCCAGTCCCCTTGAGGAGAGGGGCAGTATTCTGTAAGCAAGGCTCTGTCTCTTAGGCTTTTTTCTCCTTGAACATTTCCATGAGCTGAAATGTGTCTTCGGTAATCAAATGTGCATTAATTCATCCTGAACTCTGCTTAGTTTGCTATCAATGTTCAAAAAGAGAAACTACATGTTTTGAGGAAGGAAATGCGACTTTTGATTTGTGTTTTAGGCTCTTGCCTCTAGTGCTGGGGCAGAAGCAAGCTTTGAGGGCAAGTACGAGCAGAAATTTGAATGTAAGATGCGATTTGGAAAAAACCCATTTCTTCCTTAAAATCCTTTCAGAATCTACCATTATCAAATATATATAAAATTACACTATTCATTCCCTTTGAATTTTATCCCCAAATTAACTACAGTCATTAGGATGTTTCCTCAGGCAGTTCTTCACTGATGCATACTTCTTCCCAGCTGATTTTATTTAAAATGCAACTTCTAGTTCCCCAATGGCATTCAGCAATATAATACCAAATCTACAAACCATCTTCCGGAATGAGGAAGAGAATTCTTCTCTGTATCCCTTCCTCAAAGTACAGACATTTCAATCTTCCCCTTGCCAAATCTTTCCCTTGCCTGTACACTGAGGATTTCTGTGGGACCAGATAATGCAATTATATAAGTAGCAACTTCCCCCCAGAAGTAGAGCTGTAGAAGTTCTCTCAGCCAGAACATCACCCTTGCCTAGGGATTTCTGTGCCCCAGGGCACGATATTAATGATAAGGCTTGTACTCTAAATGCCACATGAGGGAGGTGTTGCCTGGTACACATAAATTGGTTGCTGAAGCAACTATGATCGTGGCTTTTCCTGCACCAGAACTTCTCCTTATGCTTTTCAGTTGAGCTGTACTCTCTTCAGCATAGCTCATGTTAAGTTGCAGCCCAGCCTGACAGGTCTGGACTAATTCTCCGCTGTGGCCACTCTGGAATCCCATTAGTGAAAGAGCAAGCAGTTTCTTCCTGACTTGACTTCAGAGTGCTTTGTTCAAATATTGAATACTTGGGACTAGGGTTTTGAAATATTGATACAGGAGAAAGTACAGACTGTCTGAGTCAGGCCTCGTGCAAGCTTAGCTCAGACGCCTTGGTGTGTGTGGGGCCTGTGGGGGAAGTGAAAAGGTCAGCAGGACTGGCTTTCTGGGCTGGGGTGGGATGGGGACCAGCCTGGCTTTAACACACTGTGTTTGCAGCAGGGATTTGCTGGGATGAGATCACTCATGGCTTGGCAAAAGTAGAACTCAAATGCCATCTACCACAGTTCACTCCTTGCACAGTATTGACCTAAGCAGAGCATAGACTCATAGAATGGTTTGGGCTGGAAGGGACCTGAAAGATCATCCAGCTCCATCCCCCTGCCATGGGCAGCAATGTCTTCCATTGGACCAGGGTGCACAAAACCCCATCGAACTTGGCCTTGGACACTGCCAGGGATGGCACGTCCATAACTTCTCTGGGCAACCTGTGCCAGTGCCTCACTAGCCCCACAGTGAAGAACTTCATCTGATACAGCATTCCAGGTGGGCTCTCACCAGAGTGGATCAGAGTGGGAGAATCACCTCCCTTGCCTTGCTGCTCGTGCTTCTCCTGATGCAGCCCAGGATGTGGTTGGCTTTCTAGGCTGCAAGCACACATTCTGGAGTCATGTTGAGCTTCCTGTCAACCAACACTCTCAAGTCCTTGTCTTCAGGGCTGCTCTCAGTACATTCTCCACCCAACCTGTATTTGTGCTTGGGATGCCCCAACCCAGGTGCAGCAGCTTGCACTTGGCCTTGTTGAACTCCAAGAGGCTGGTCCAGGTCCACCTCTCACACCTGCCAAGGTCCCTCTAGGTGACACCCCTTCCCTCCAACCTGTCAATCACACCACACAGCTTGGGGTCACCAAGGAGCCTGTGGAGAGCGTGCTCATGTGAGACCTGCCTATGTGACACGCAGGTTTGTTCATCGGGTATTTCTCAGCCTTTGCATGGGGCAGCAGTTTCAGCAAAAACCATTCCATGGTGAGGAGAAGAAAATGAACATGTAAATAATAGCCTTGAGTCTTTTATCGATCTTTATGTGTACTGAATAGTCTTCCTTTCCCTGCTCTGTCAAATCTTTTCCTTCAGGCCACTTTTCTGTTAATGCTTTAGTGATGTCTGCAGTAATAACAGATGTGCATTCCTCACTGATTTTATTATATGTAGATCTTCCCAATGTATCATTTTGATATAAAATGATCTCAGTGGCCTCAGGGCTCTATAAGAGATTTCAAATTTGTGAGAAAAGGGGCTTGTATATCCACACCCCCTCTTGCACAGTGCTAAGCTCTGCAGGCAGCTCTCCCAACTTTCTAAATCCACTGTGAAGCTGAGGAGAGAGACAGCTTGCTCTGCCTTGATGGCAGCAGATTGGTGAGCTTGGCTGGAGGTTTTTGAGCTGCAACAATCACAGGGATTGTCACAGTAGTAATGGAAGAACAGGGTCCTTTGTGCAAACATACCAAATCCCTTTGGGAGAGCATGTGTGTGCAGGAGCACTTCTGTACCCCAAGCAGTGGGCAGTGCTTTTTGTGACATCGCCATGGGTCAGCCTGTGTAGGTTTTGGAGGAACATGGCATAGCTGCAGTAAATCTTTTATATAGTCTTGTTTTTCAGAAATCAAAGTGATAACAGCAGGACTGTCCACATTAATTCTTCCATGTGCAGCTTTGTGTTTTCTGTGCTGTTTTAGGATGATGGCAATGTTGGATATTTTACCACTACAGTCTTGGCATGAGCCACAGCACACCAGGGAAGAGAAACACCAAGGTCCTGGGAACATCTGGCTGTGTGCACACATTGGATTTACAGCAGTAAAACTAAAAGTAAACACTTGGCTTTGGCTGATTTGGTTTTTGGTTTGTTTTTAATTCCCCCCCCCCCTTACCTGATTTCTTCTGCTGTGAGCAGTGAAGATGTTGCAAACAACCCATCTGCGTTTTTGCAACACCTCCTCTGTTCCTTGATTATTTTAGTTTGTTGGTGTCACTTTGCATGTTCATACTATTTTCAAATGTTTATGTCACTCTTCCTATATTTTGGTTTTTTTTACCAGGTTGCTTTATAGCATTTGGAAGAGCTTGACTGCTTTTCTTTTGCCTCCTTTTTTACCTTAGTTACCTTAGCAATGTTAATTTTTATCTTCTTATTTTCTCTCCGTCTCTTATTTTTATCTTATAAAGAGATATGAGATTTTTTTCACCTGGAGTCTCACAAAGGAAGCTTCTTTCTTCACCACATCTACACTTTCCAGTTTTATTATCTTTTGTGGAATTTTTTAACAAAACATGGGATTAAATTAACAGTAATACTTTAAAGGTGGAAATATATTCCTCATCTGTTCAAAATTATTTGTTATCCACCCCCATGATTAGGTAGACACTAATCTGAAGTGCTCTGTTAGACATGGGCCATGCTTGTGCATACTTCTTATAAGAAATTCTATTTCACTGACAATAAAAGGATGTGTCTTCACATCATATGTCTTTTTCTGCAGTAGGTACAATAGTTGCCCGCTTCGCTGCCACACAATAGAAATCCAGGTTTCATTTGAATTTTCAAGGTTGTTGAAAGTGCCTTTAGTATTTTTCTCTTCTCCCTTTCAATTTTTTTTCTCTCCATACTCATGCCAGCCTCCAGCAGAGCCTGAAAAAGAGGAAAGAAGAAAAGAAAGGAGGGGGAAAAAATAAATTTAAAAAGCCAGCAAGGTGTCCTTAGCGTTTCCCTGCACCTGGAACTACTCATCCTGGTTTCACGCAGCGCCGTTGCGGGGAAAGGGGGGGGCAGGAACCAGCACGCCAGAAAAACGGGGCGGGAGGGAGGGTTCAAAAAGGAAAAAAAAGGAAACCCCGCAATTTCGCGCTGATTTCCTCCCGGCAGCGCGAAGGCACAAAGAGAACGGGGGGCGCTGTGGGGAGGGAAGGAGGGGTTCCCCGGAGGCGGGGCCGGGCGGCGCAGCCGGGGCCGGGAGCGGCGGAGCGGGAGGCGGCAGCGGGAGCCGCGGGAGCCGCCATGGAGCCGGGGACGCGGCGCGGCCGCCCCGCCGAGGAGCCACCGCGCCCCGAGGACGAGGAGGTGGATCCCCGCATCCAGGTGAGCGCCGGCCTGCCTTCCCAGGGGCGGCTGCGGCTCTTAAGGTCATCGTAATGTGTCATGTTACGGCTGTGTACGATAATGGTTGCCTTTTATTTCGTTGCTTTTGCTGCGTATGTGCATGCATACATACGTACACACACACACATATATATATATATGCATGCATACTTACATACATATCTATATGTATATACACGTATGTATCTATATATATATTTATTTTTTTTTATTTTAAAATTTTTTAATCTTTTTCCCCGGAGCAGCCCGGGTATCTCGGCGCCCGCCGGGAGCGAAGGAAGCGCCCCCGGAGCGCCCCAGCCCTTTGTTACCCCGGGCATCGCTCCGCGCCGGGCTCTGCTGGGCGTCCCTCCTTCTCCTCCCGAAATCCGGCCCCCCTCCCCTTCTTAGTTTTGACCATGACAGCGTGACCTTGCTCGTGGAGCGGGACTGGTGCTTAGAAATTCATAAATGCGGGAAAACGTAGGTTTTAAAATTTTACTTCGTTATTTCAATGATTATTTTTTGTTTCTTGTAAAAAGGAGATTTATGGTGCTTCCTCTATGTGAATGCCTTCTGCAATGCTTTTTATTCCTGCATGGTTTCTAAACAAAGCTTTTCGCCCCAAAATCATGCCTCGACCAGTAGCCTGGTGCAAACTTGGAGCGCGCTGTGGTCCCTGAAATGAAATGTATTTTTAGGTCTCTGCAGATTTATGGCTTTTGCCTCCAGCATTGCTGGGGCTGCTTGTCATGAATGAATATAACACGTGTGTACATTGCTGAGAGGATCCTTGGCATAGGTCCCTGCTCGCTGTAATTGTCATTCTTTTCTCCATCGTGAGCATTTCGTTTTCCAGGGCTGCGCAGAGCGATGGCAAAATTCTCAAAACATGGTTACACAGAGTGAGGCCCTCAGCAAAAAGCTAGCCTAGTACTGCCCTGATTTTAAGAGGCTGAGCTTGGTTGGTGTCTGTTGATCTAATTTTAGCCTTAGGTTCTTCAGCTTGCAACACGTTTCCACATATACAATTTCTGAATTGCTGGCAAAACAATTGTTTTTGTTAAGTTTTCTTGTTTGGTTTGAAAAACAAGCTGCTGTGTCTGCTTCGATGAGAGCCATGAGGTTTTGAGCCTTACACTAAGAGACAATTAGGTAATTTTTGGATGAGTGTTTGTTTCAGACAACATGGATACTCGAATTTTCCAAATCCTAGGAGTAGGAAAAGAAATCTGACCACTGAGGATAAGAGAGCTAAACTGTTGTAATTAATTCCTTTCTGGTTGTAACCAGAGTCATTCTTGCAGTCTAGTGGGAAACTGCTCAAGTGACAATCAATTTACGACGTTCAGTTTGTACCGCAAAACATTTCAAGGTGTATTCTGTTACACTGGTTGCCAATTTAATAACGTTTAAATTGGAGAACACTCCTGTTAAAAATCTTACAGTCTCGCATGAAGGAACATATTGCTCAGATAAAGAAAGCTATCAGATCTGCTTCTGAGGGCTGCTTTTTGTGGTAAGAAAGTCAGTAAGAATGAGCTTTATTTTTACAGTAGCTTCATTCATACCACCTCTACTATGTGTTTATTCAAGGGATTTAACGCCTTTGTTTCTACTGTTAAGGCATCAAAATGTTGGCAGGAAGGCGAATTATGTAAACGTAATTGTATGTCCCATTGACTGATTGTGTTATGAAATGGTTTGCCAAAATCCAGTATAAAATGCCTCTTGTGCGGCAAGATGTGTTTCTTATCAGTTCTGTCCTTTCGCAGCGTGGCCCCTGTGATAGTTACAAACTTTTTGCTAATCTTTCAGGGTGGGTGTGTCTGTCTGCCCAGCACCTCGCTGATGCTGACTACATTGATTAACGAGACAGAGCTCGCTGTACCTTGTGCCTGTTTGTAATAGCGAAGAAATAGCCAGAATAGGAAATGTGTTGCCTTAATATAAAACTACAGAGCTTCTCTGATTATTTTTTCTTTTAAGCAGCAAAGTAGAAGACCAGTGGCAAAGTTAAGCTAAACATCTCAAGGTTTCCTCTTTTCACTAAGTGCATTAACCAAAGCCCTTGTGAGGTTTTCAGTGGAGATGCTGAATGAGTCTTTTCAGACATGTTTTTTTTCCCTGATTTTTTACCATGCATCTGACTTTCTTTCCTTCTAGGGGGAGCTAGAAAAACTGAATCAATCCACAGATGATATCAATCGCAGAGAGACGGAGCTAGAGGTACAGAATTTATCCTTGCATTTTCCTTTTGTGCATGTTTATGAACAGAGGACAGTGGTTTTGAGTAGGTTGCCTCTTGAATTTGTGCATCTTGAATGGTAATTTTCCGGCAAGAATCTGGTGATGATTTTTTTTTAAAGTATGAATTGACCTAAGAGCTGAAAAGAAAGGGGAAAGGTAGAGGTATGCTGACAGTGTAAAAACCCTCACACGCAACCATTGCCAGAACTTAGTTCTGGGTTTTGACAGTAAGCTTAGACAAGTTTTATTTTTACAAGTCACTGTTATGTGTTTGTTGATTATAGATAGGGAGGGTTTATTTGGTTAAGAGGTTTTTGCCATACAACTGTCTTGCCAGGACCTTTTCTTTGGTGGCTGTTTGGGTTTTTTTTAGCTTGTTATCTTTGCCTTTTTTTGTCATTACTTCCTGAGCAAGGAAGGTGATGAAGGAAAGTTGGAATAAAAGACTTCCTTGTTATGCAAAGAGGTTTTTGTGGATACTTAAAAATCTAATGGCAGGTTCTGAAGAAATGGTTTCTAAATCCCCAAATTTGAGCTTCGTCTATTTGGTAGTTATTCTGGAAGGATCAACATTATTGATCTAATGTTGAAGCAAAACAAACTGTCCTATTTGTGTGTCTAAATTTTCTTTTGTTTGCAAAACAAAGCAGATAAACACAGTGGAAGTATAAGATGAATATGCTGCTAAAGAAAAGCTGGCATAAAATATGAATTTATATCCTAAATAATTTTTATGTCATTACAAAGTTTTGAATACTGTATCAAAACATGCTGAGATTGCAGTGAGGAACATACTATAAAAGTACATCTGTAGATTTCTGTCTGTACCTTCAAAATGTCAAAGTCTGGTTTGTTCGTTTGTTTTTTAATTTTTAAAATTTGTTTTTTCTTTGTGTGTGTCTTTTCATGAGATGGATACCTCAAGCATGGGGTGGTTCTTGGTAGAATTTTAAAATACTGGAGTATCTGCTGAGAGCACTGAACAGGAAATGAGTTATGATCTTTGGAAACAAAGCAGTCTTGTCTTGTAGCTTTTTTCTTCTCCCCACTTGTTTGCATTTTCTGTCATTTGTGGCATGTAGAGCACAAATTTATAGGTAAACAAACTTAGTTAAAAATGAGGAACTATTTGCTATACAAAATTAAACTGTATTTTTGCTGTGAAAACTGCACCGTGTCACTAGCATAATTTAAATTTTATGAGTGAACTTTAAAAATTAGTAATCTAGTCTGCAACAGTAGCAATTAAATGGACTTCAGGAATCTTTATGTAGATATATTGAAAAAAAACATATGTATCTTTTCAGTCTCCTTTCATGCTGAGGTACTAAAATTGAAAGATGGTGCTATGGATAGTTGCCTGGATTTCATTAATTTTGTCATAACCTTGCAGTGAGGACATATTATGAAGCAGATGGAATAGTAATAGTAATGCAAAGGCATCCTCATGGAATAAATCCCAGTGACTTTAAGATGGGATTTTGCTGCTTGATTAAAATTATTCATGTGATCAAGTGTTTGTCGAGCCTGCAGATTTATAGCTACTGTGTGTGACACGTGCTGAGCTGTGGAGGTTGAGAGGCTCCTGGAAATATAACTGTAAATAAAAGAGGAGAATTGCCACGTTAGCTCGATCTTACATTGTTGCTTACTCAGCCTTGTAAATATCAGGTGTTAGATAGGTAGCAATCATATAATCATTCTCTGCACTTTGCCATTAAGTGTTTACTGCAGATGTACTACTGTAAGCAATTTTTGATGGAATTAAGGTGAAATACCACCATGAGTATGCTTTCTTGAATGTTTCCTTTGCACTTTGCATCCAAAAATCTTACTAGATGGATACCAGTTTGTGGTATAGTGCAACTGCATAATTTTTAATCCGTAAAGATCTTCATTACGTTTGATCTGCTAAATATTGAGGACAAATGCAGTTGGATGATGTAAGCAAGGCTTGATTTATGTACAGGTTGATAAATGCATTTTAAATGGACTTAAAACTTTTCTAGGGGAAAGGAATAAAAAAATCCCACAACACCCAACGCTTGTGGTTAGCAGAAAATCTGCATTCATACTCTGGACAAGAAAAGAAAGATTTGCCAGGCAGCCTCATAGGATAAACCTGGAGTTTGGAAGGAGGAGTTTGGAATTGGGATCATTCTGCTTCAAAGGCTTCCAAAATCCATGAAAGCTGTCGAAAATGCAGACTTCTGGGAGAGCCATGCTGAGTTTCCCTTTGAAGATGTGCACTTTTGGCTCTTATTAGTTGCTTTGGCTCCCTCTTGCTACCCCTTCCTAGTTTGTGGTGTTCCCACTATATTTCATCGGAAGAAAGATGTGTGTGGATGTTTTTTAACCAGAGAATGGAGTTATATTTATCCTGTTTCGCTAGTATAATTTTCTTCATCTTTTCAATATCTTTAATGAGAGCATAGATGTATCATTACATTATTTAGAGCGCAAGTTGCTGACTGCCATCTTCCTGTAGCATTACTTTGTAGTCCATGCATTCCCACTGTTGATTTTTTTCCCAGAATCTCGAAAAGCAAAGGGAGTGTTTGAGTAGAAGGTATATTTCTTGGAAGGAAGTTCAGAAAAAGACACCCATGTTTTTGTGACTTGATGTACTCTCTGATAAGCAGGAAGGGTAACCTTGTGGCATCTGAATTCTGCAAGACTGTTCTGGGCTTCCTGTATGTAGCTTTGTGTGAGTCGCTCTAAGTGGGACTGCTGGCTCTCTTCAGTTCCCATTAAGTGGAAAAAAAGGCTTGTTAAATCCTTCTAAACCCATGCCTCTCTTCTTGCTGTGCCTCAGGTCTGCATCTGCAGAATGGAAGTAATAATGCTGCATTACCCAGTGGAAAATGTTACAGGGCTGAATTCAGTAGAGGCTTCTAGAATTTTGAGACTGCACTGTCTTGGTGTAGCCACAGGAATGTCGATGTTTGAGCAATGTAGAAAATACTGGTGTCTACTGTTTACAGAGGTGATAAAACGGGGAATTCTGTTTTAAGTTGCCCAGCCTGCCGTTTCTTTAAGTTCTGCACTGAAACTGCCTTATGATCTGTTTTTAAGCTGAACGGCCTGGGCTTTTTGATCTTTTAAGTATATTCTGCACCCATAGCTCCTGTGAGAACACTGGATATACATGCATGGCATGACTTGGACAGATACGCTGAAGTTGGCTACATCTACTTTTTACTTGGAAGAATTACTCATTTTTTTGCTCTTTTGACCTATCCTATTAAACTCTGAAGAAATATCCTGACCTGCTGACGCTCGCAGCCTTCTCAGGAGTTGTGGGGCTGCTGAAGGGCACTGAGTGGCTGGTAGTTATATGTTGTGTTAATGTATTGCCTGTTAATGAATCTTTGATTAGACTTGATTTAAAATCCATAATACTACTCATACTAAGTGCAATACTGAGCGTTACTGACACAGCAGAAGGATGATAAGGGTTCTCTGGGGGATTTAACACTTGGCTTCGCTAATGTCCCTGTTTATGTTTGAAGTGTCTGTGAAGAGCTGGGGGAAACGTCTTGCAGGGGAGACACACGTGTGTTTTTTGGCCAAATGCAAGAGATTTTTTCCTGTTTATTGCAAATGCATCTCCATCTGAACTCGCACCAGGAGCTGAGAATGTTCTTAACAAATGTGCAGGATTTGCCTGTCCAGCCACCTCATACAGGCCTTGGACTGGCTCAGAAAGTACAACTCAGCTGTAACAAATTAACCCGGGGACCCTCTGGCAGCATTGTGGGGAGGGGAAATGCAGCACATACCATTAAAGTTACCACTGGAATCCCAGCTATCCCAAATGTGGTTTTTGTTGGAGAGAGTTTTTTGTGTTGCTGGAGCTACGAGCTTGCCAGTGTTTGTTCATGGGAGATAGTGCATAGGAAAACTAGAGCTGAACAGTGCTGCTTTCAGCCATGCTCTTTGTTAGAGCATAGTTGGAATCCTTCTTTTGTGCTTTCCTACATCCTCTAGTCCTGATCTGCAGGATTTGTCTTGCTATTAGTCCTGGATTTATCATAAAGGTCACCCTGGGTTTTTGTTGTTGGAAATAAGGAAAGGGTTTTTTAGCTGTGGTGCTCTTTTGCTTGTGAGCCTTGTCAGCATTTGAACCCCTCTCAGAAGAGGAAGGACTTTTTGTTGTGGTTTAACCCCAGCTGGCTGCTAAGCATGACACAGCTCCTTGCTCCCTCCCTGCCGGTGGGATGGGAGGGAGAACCGAAGAGTAGAAGTGAGAAAACTCGTGGGTTGAGATAAAGACAGTGAAGTAAAGCAAAAGCTACACACGCAAGCAAAGCAAAACAAGGAATCAATTCACGGTTTCCCACTGGCTGGCAGATATTCACTAGTTATTTAGAATTGCTCCTTACTTCTTCACTAACATGCTTGGTTTTAGGAAAAAAACTTGAGCTGTTGACCCTATTACACATAAAATATGTAAGTAGATTTAAAAAACAAAATCGTCCATCTTTCAGGTTTTAGAAAAATGACCTCTCAGTGTCTGGAATCTCATTCTGAGCGTGCCTGCTTGGCTTGAGGAAACATCTATCTGTGGAAACATCCACCACCTTATCAGTATCCCTGTGCAGCATTTTCCAGTGTCCACAGAAGAATGCAGAGATAAGGGCAAAGCTCACTGGCTGGTGTTCCTGCTGGCTTTTGGAGGAGGATGTACATGCGTGATGGATTCGTCCAGCACTATCAGGATGTGGAAATCTTTCCACATCTCTTTACGATCTGCTTGCTTCCATAGGAAATGGCTCCTGTGTGTGAATTGCTTGTTGTTTTGCCTTCTGCTTTCATCCAAGGATGAGTAAGGGAAGGCTTCTTCCTCTGCTGTGGCTCTGGAAAGATTTTGTCAACCACGTGAGTCAAAGGGCTTTACTTGATTCATGGTCTTTAGGAAGAGATGGGTTTGCCTGAGAGAGGAGGGGTTGGGTGGAGAAATGTTGCTTTGGAAGGAGCACCCAGTACCCTCCCATGCCTTCTCTCTTCTTCTAAGAAAAATAAAAACATTTGTAGTAAAAAGTATTGGTAGTCTCAGTTTGTAACTGTTTGCAAGCAGAAGGTTAGAGCAACTTTCAGGTACTGATTTTATATTGTTCTTAGATGGCAAATTAGTAGCTGCCTAAAAAAAAAATAAACCAAAGACTTTTCTTATCCCTTAAAAATTGAGATACTACTTATCCCCTTCCTTGCACTTTGTTTTATAAGGTTGGGTCGCCAGTCTGGCTTACATGAATTGCTTGGGTACCAAAGGGATAATAAAAGTGTCTTTAACTGGTTTGATGCTTGAGGGTAGATTTCTGAGCATGCCTTGTTTAGTGTGGATGTATGATACTGATGCTGTTTTAGCTTGGAGATGAGCTTTTGCACCTGGTAAGTCTTTGTAGCAGAGAAGATGGGTATAGATACTGTCAACCTCTTGGAAATAGATGAATCCTGTCTTTTAGACAGCAGTTCCACTTCCCATGCATCTCCCATGCTTGCCAGAGGTTGTGCACACCAGACTGGCAGAACAGTCATGGGACAAACTTTGTAAATGAAATTTAAATGTCCTTGGTACTAACATGATTCAGATATGATTGATATGTAAATTTCATTTTAAAAATAAAGTTGTTTGAAAATACATGTTTCATTTGATGGGCAGAAATAATTATTTGTTTGTCATCTGGCATCTAACACCAGCTCATCACGATCACTCATGAGTGAGGAAAACAGGCATGCTTTTTTTCTCTGACAGGTGCAGTATAGGTTGAAAATTGTATTTTAGTTTTTTTCCCCACATTTGAAGATGAATCTTCAAAGTGCTGCTGTAAGGATGACCTGTCCTTTAGTGTGGTCCCTCTTTCTGGTGCAGTGTCAAAAAGCTGCCCACCAGCAAGTCACTGGAAACAAAGTCTGCTTTTAATAATGAGCTATTGTAGCAAAGCCATATATGGGATAGAGGTCTGGTGTGCTCCCTAAGACAGTGATAGTGAAGTCTCATTTGAAAGAAAAATCCTAAGGATTTCCAGGAAGAAAGTTGATGAGCGTGGAGCTCTTGCAGCCCTGGAACAAGATGTTGAAACGTAAACTGCAGCTGTCCATGTGCTACACTAAGTGCTCAGCCTGCTAGAGAGTGTATGACAAACACCTAGCTAGTGACAGTCTACTTGGTAAGGCTGTAATTTAAGTGAGAAGCTTCTCCTGCAATTTTTTTTTTTTTATTTAAACCTTCTAACACACATTGAGGATAAAGTGCCTTAATCGGCTTTTGTCCAGCTTGGAAAAGGTTTATCATCATCTCATTTGAGCAAATAGGAGTGAAAAAACATTGAAAGCTGACTGGCTAACATTTTCAATGTCACCTTTATTTCTAAAATCAGAAACAAGACATTCTTAAAAATGATCACAGAAGATTAGGAGTGTGTAGCGGGGGAAAACATGTTTTTAAAATGTCAGAGTGTTTGAGATGTCTCATGTCAGTTGCATTGCTTCTGTTGGAGTCTGCATATGTATTCAGTGCAGTGATGAGATAAACAAAATATGTTTTTAAAAAACAAAAAACCCAAAACATAAAAACCCACCAGAAATGGTGAGTGTGACTCACATATTACCTAAGACTGCTGTTATCAATGAATAGCATTTCTGCTGGAATGAATTATCTTTCAAGAAACTGAAACACAGAAACTAGAGATTGAGGAGTGTGCTAGAAAATTTCTATGGCATATGCTGCACCGTCTTGGTTTTGCTCATGACAAGAAGTTGCAGGAATTGACGTATTTTCCTCTCTCTGTTATCCATGTGTGCTAGATAAAGGTCTAAATGAAGCAAGAGTTTGGCAGTTAAATAGTAACACTTGTATGGAGGGGCAAATCACACCAGAGGATTTGATAAGTAGCTTGAAAGTGTTGTGGTTGTCTTTCTAACATGGATGTAGGACTTACCCTGTGCTGGGGATCACGGATGAGCTGCAGTGATGTGCTGTTCTGAGCCTCTTAAGTTTTTGATTTGAGTGTCCTTACAGAAAACACCATTAAGAGGATTTATAGCTTTGAACCACTTCACATGTGGGTTGAAGTGTCTCACTGACAGTAACTTGGGAAAGCAGACATCAAGCAGTGAATTAAATCAATTCCCAAGTTACTGCCTTGACCATAAGCCCATTCATTTCCATGAGCAGCAGGTGTACTTCCCATGTCACATAGGGAGTAAGTGCACCAAGCCCAGTCCTACTTGTGCAATTGCCTTGGTGCTTCTGACCTCCCCATTTTCAACATGAAGCATAAAATCAGCTGCTGCACCTGTAGTTCTTAATCAGACTTCCCCAGGATTACCTGCCAGGGGAGATTTGTGCTGTCCCAAGGGTGATGTGTTGTGTAGGTGCTCTGCCAGCCCATGGCACACACTGAACTGAGGAGCGTGGCTGAGTTTGCAGGAGGGAGCTGTGACCCTGCTGTTTCCGTAGCTCCCAGGTCAGAGCCGTGGCCAGGAGAGCTCGGTCAGTGTGAGTTGAGGCTGGGTGGTGGGAAGGCAGTGCGTGGCACACACACTGCAGATACACAGTGTGGGGTGGTTTCCTTTTGTAGAGTAGTTGGGGCTGCTGAAGGGTAAAAGTGGTGTGTGTATGGCTGCGTCTCACCTCAGAGACCTCGGCATCCTGCTGCTGGCTCTGAAGGGGATGGCTGGAAGCCTTTGGTAGGGGGATTGATCCCAGCAGAGAATTGAGCATCTGCTTGTTCTGTCATGCAGAAGGTGTTGGAGGCTGCAGGCTTGTGTTCCTGACAGTCAGGAGCCCGAGAAGAAATGTCACTTAAAATAAGTGGATGGATGATACAGATATAAAGTTCTGGGGTGTTTTGGTTTTCATTATTGTTCTTCACTGCAAGAATGAGGGTGATCAGACCTAAATTCAGCCTTAAAAGAAGAACCAGTCATCTTTGGAAGAAAATAATAAACTAGAATTTCACACCAGTGTATTTTTCAGCAGAAGCTTCCTGTTCTGTGTAACTAACTGCTGTGTGGAGTGGAATTGTGCTCATGGGCAAATGTGTATTTCACCATTCGTAAGACCTGTGCTTCAGGCACCAGTTAAAGGAGCACTTGAGTTCAGTAATTTGTATCTGCTTTAATTTGTCAGAGTTAAAGGGAAATGAATGGCTACAGAAGTTGTTGATTTGACTGCTTTGTTCTTAGTGTCTTTTGGTTTTTGTTTTGCTTTGTTTTTTTTAAACTCCAAGTGGGGACTACCCATCTTTCTCCTATTGGATAAGACTGTATATAATTCTTACATGAATAAACTTGGGGTAGGGCTCCAAGCACAGATTTGTGGTGATGATTTCTTTATTCCAAGTGCTTATCTTACAAACATGGGAACCGAACTTTTTGATGAATCACTGCATAGGGCTTTTTTTACTTAAACTCTTTGCTTCCTATAACTAATAGCTTTATATGCAGCTTTCACAAAGAGAGTGAAAAGGAATTTTCTGGCTAATTCATTTAGAAATGAGCTTTTAATTCTGTTCCTACACCTGCAAAGAATTTTTCTCTTTGCTAAATATACTTCAGTACTTAATATTTTTCTTGCAATATAGTCATCATGCTTGGAGTCTTTTTTCAGTTGCTTATGAAACTCATTTTGAGCCGTGAACCATGTATGGTCCAGTAATGTAATTGGAAATATTCAAATTCTTCTCACTGAGAAAATCATTGACTCGATAAATATTGTTCAAATGATACATTTCAGGTGTTCACTGTGAAATGAGGTTATTGACTGGATTTGAGTTAATGAAATAATAAGTTAATGTCCATTTAATTCTCCATTTTTTACCTTGTTGCCCATTTGAATAATTCCTTAGAATAAAATGGAGTACCATAGCTATTTGCCGTGGACTAAAATAATGCTGATGCTGGTTCAGGTTTTACATAACACTAAAAAGGAAGCAAAGAAGCTTTTACAGAAGTATGTTGCTTTTTCTGTACAAACAGATGAATTGTTGAATTTTTTTCCACTTTTGAGAGCATAGTGGCAGCTTGCAATGTATTTTAAATCTTCCAGTGAATAAGCAGTTTTGCATTCTAGAAATCCTCAACAATAACAACAAAACCTTCCTGAATTAGGGCACTTCTTCAAGCCAGCTGCTTCCTGATTATCAACATGTCACTCCAGCAGTCTGCATAAGTGCTGCACTCTAATCAGAGTTACAAGCCTTGTTGAGAGCTCACATGGCCCTTCCTCTTCATCTCCTTAAATCCTGGGCTGGATCCCAGCCTGAATTTGCATCAATCTGCAATAATTTCATATATTTAGAGTCTGTGGTGGATTCTGAGATTGAAATCAGAATCACTTTGCTTACATGTGTGGAAATTTCAGTGGAGCAGAGAAAATATTTTAATTGCTTCAGCTAATCATATAAGGAGTGCAACTCGTCCCATTTGGAAGTAGCTGGATTTTTTAAATATAAAAAATACTAACAGTGAAGTGGAATGTAGGTGCCCTTCTCCATTGATAGAAACCATAGCTGAAAAGATGGGCTTTCTGTGCCAATTCCAGCTGACTTGCCAGCCTGCTGTGGGGATTTGGCCTGCCTGCTAGCACCATTCTAGCGTTATCTATATGAGATGTCTTTGCCATTGAAGTCCCTCTCAGAACTGGTCACACTGCTGTTTGCCTCCTCAGCGAGTGAGTAATTTACAAACAATTCCTCTTTGAGAAACCCTGCCAGAGGTGACATCTAGAACAAGCTGTTGTTGGCTTTATATAAAAGCTGTGACTGAAAGACAAATATTTGGCGTCCAGGATGCCGGCTTTAGGATTTGGCTCTGGGTTCCAGGGTTCCTCTGCCGAAAAATTCTGTCTTAGTCCAAATTCCAGTAACTCTTGTGAACGTATCAGCACCTGTGATACTGAAGAGGAACCTGAAGGTAGGAACAAACAGGTAAAAAATAATTTTTAAAGCTCTAATCTGACTTTGTCCTTTCTTTCCTTCCTGCAACGTTTTGAAGGATGCACGCCAGAAGTTCCGCTCTGTGCTGGTTGAGGCTACAGTAAAACTGGACGAACTGGTGAAGAAGATTGGAAAATCTGTAGAAGACTCTAAACCTTACTGGGAAGCTCGGAGGGTGGCCAGACAGGTAAGAACTTTCTGCCTTCTAAGCTTGGGGTGGTAGTTGGAGGGCACTCACCCAGGGTGTTGCTTTCCTGCTATTAATAACACCCTAAGCACGTGCACTTGGGTGGCACTGGCCTGTGTCTTCAGTTTCATATCAGCCATGGGAATTGATGGCAAAATGGATTTCTTCACAGCCACAGCTGCACATGCTCGTCAAACCCAGAACAGCTACAGCAGACACAATAGCAAAAGACTGGTTCTCTTCTCTCATAAATGGCCTTTCAGAGCCTTGCTCTTTCCTATCTGTAGTTGTACTTATTTTGAAATTACAGTGTAGGCTTTGTGTATCTTGTTTTTCTTCTTAATGCAAAATGCTCAGCAGCTAAATGGCTGCAGCTGGAAGCTGCAGGGAAAAAGGCTGGAGTGGGGCAGGCTTGGGGAAACCCACAGGATTTGGTGCTGATTGGGTTGTGATGAAGTAGGAATGTGCTAAATATGGCTCTGAAGTATTTTGGTTTGGGGACAAACTGAGATTTGCTTTCTCTGTCATCAGGGCCTTAATTCCCATGCCCCAACTACTGCTTATTGGTAGGTCTGTGTAGCTCAGGGAGGGATGAGGTGTGGAAGGAGTAGTGTGACCTGCTGGACGAAGAGAAAGCCAGAAGGCTTGTGACATGTCAGGCAGTATCTCATTTTAGAGAAAAAGCTGCTAAGAGTGGAGTGTGTAGTGGCTTAGGCAGTGCTTCAGCTGGGTGTTTGTGGAGGGTCTTGCTGGTGTGTGAGGCTTTTTGTTTTTTCCCCAAGGGAAGCATGTTCCTGGTTGCTATTTCTGTTTCAGTTTGAGGCAGGAAGAGTCAGGAAGAACTGCCTAGAGCTGCTACTTCTGTGCTTGTCTGGAAGGATGTGTGGGGTGGCATCTGTGGCTGGGTAGCTGAGATATGATTGTGTTCAAGGGAAGAGTGAGAAATGGGGTGGCATGTGTGAAATACATGAAAACTGCAGAAGGATTTTGTTCATAAAAGTAGGTAGAGGGATGAAAAAAGGAGAGTAGCTGTGTGCCAGGAGGCAGAGGTAAGAGAAGGGGGGAGGAAAGAGAATGCATCCTCAGAACAGCACACAGGAAAGGGAGGAATGAACAAGCTTCATTCCCTTGAAAGCTGATGAAGCAGGAACTGGATTGATGGGATGTGGCATACAAGGTAATATGTGACTATGCTGATGCTTTGAATTGCATAGCATTGTTTTGGAGCCACTGTCTCAGGTGATGGGGATGAGGTGTAGGGGCTGTTAGGCTTAATCCTGAAGACTAGAAGCAGTGTGGCAAATAGGTAAACTCTACCCTGCTTGCTGTGCTTTGAAGTATCTACCTCTCATCTGAAACTGCTCTGAAACCTTGCTCAGGAGGACTACAGTGTGTGCTAGAGATAAACCAGTGGTGAGCTACAGAAGTTAGTAATTGTGTAAACCAGTATGTGCAGTTTGGAAAAACAATCCCTGCAGCCCTGCCTTCAGCATGATCTTTCTTATACTTCTGTTACTATGAATAGCTGGGTAAGGCACAGCATGCATAGGACTTCAAGAGTTACACTTGAAGCACACACTTTGCAGTACTAAAAAAAATAATTGAAAGATCAATTGACTTTGAGGTTTGTAACACCACAAACTCAGAGCAGTGAACTTTGCCCTCTGTCCTGAAGCTGGCAGCAGATTATGTTCTGTAAATGGAATTTTGTATTGTTATGTCTCTGCAACCCATGAAATCCACTCAGTCATTCTGGTTCAAAGGTACTTTGCAAGCCCAATAAGAAACCCAAGCTCCTGAAGGTCCTTAAATTAATAGAATCACTGCTCCAGTAGTAGGCTTGTTAGAGGGGACTGTATTTTTCTCCCAATCCATTCTGTCACTAGCTAGATTTAAATGCTATTTATCCCAGATCCGTTTATTTGCTACACATTGGATTGTCTTTTAATTCCTTGATAGGATTTTATTTTAAAGCAGGGGTTGCCTTTCTATCCACTCATTTCACTTTTTCTTTTCATTTTGTGTAATGAATCTGGTCATGGAACAGAGTTCCCATTTTTTATCTGCTCAGCAGACAGAAGATGGTCTCTGGTTTCCCTTTCTCCCTTTTCCTAGTAACACATAACATCTTAAAATGGAAAATGTGAGGGCCAGGAGGAATGCAAGCATTGAACTATGGTGAATCTATCTGGAAGCTGTGAGATTGGAAAGATTGGTGCCAGTTATCAGTAAAGCATCTGCCTAAAGCGTTTTTCTAGTTTTAATTTAATCTAGAAACGTTCCACTTAACTGGGAGCAAATCCACTATGATAAAGCATGGAGAAAGGGTGAATAGGTAGGGAAATATGAAACTCAAGGAATGTACCAGAGTATTGACATGGTTAGGTGCCAGTTTGCATTTCTCTTTTTACTTTGATTTGCAAAGCTGTAGAGAAATTGTGGGAAGAGCTTGTTATTTTTTTCATTTAAATTAATAATAATAACTAGCCTATGAAGAATTGTCTTCCTCCTCCTGTCTTTACAGTTATATTAGAGCCATTAGGCTGCCTCCAAAAATATAGGCAGAAGGTTCTTGGGGGCTGACGCAACCTTAATTAAACAATAAGGGAAAAGTGAGTGACTCTACTGGTAAGAGAAAGGGAAGTGTAAATTCCTGTTTGTTGTTTTCACTAAAGGGAAGTAAAAATATGACCTATAAATTTTAAGCCTTTTGGAAGTACAGAATTGCATAATTAATGACTCCTGCTTTGGCAGAAATGCAGGCGTTTTCCAGAGTTACTTGCATTTAAGATGTCAGCTGCAGAGTAAGTTCCCTGATGCAAGCTGTATTAAGTCACGTTGAGGAGCTTGCTTTCGCTTGGCACCACCATGAGTCAATTCTGGAAATACTTGTTTCATCTATTAAGATAAAACCCATTAAGAGGGCAGTGACGTGGGGTCATCAAAAACCAGGTCACCAGCTGAAGTATGACACTGGAGAAGCCTTAGGATGTTGAGCCCTTTTGTCTACTCACCCTTATCCACATCTTGTGCAATCCTGTGTTGGCAGAAGATAGGGAGTTCGAAACAAATGAACTCTCCTTTGCAAAAGTCTTGTAGGATTTTGTTTGTGGAATGTTTGCCAAGAGAGCCAAGGTTTGGCCTCTCTCAGGGTGAAACTTTGCTTTACCAGAGCTCTGGTCCCTTGGTGTTCTGATGTGAGTGCTTTGCTCTCTGAAATGGTGGCACAGAGAATCAGGATGCTGTCTGTTGATACCAAAACAGTAATATTTGGCTTTTGCTGAGACTCAAGTGAGATCTAGCTAATATTCTTGCTCAAGGAGATTACATGTAACTTCTGCCAAGACAGAACTGTTGTGAGTCCTCATTGGGTACAGAAGTGGGCCTTTTGTGTTGATTGCAGACACACCTTACTGTTTTGGAGCATTTTGATTCCAGTTTGTTGTTTAATCAAATTTTGAAGTACTTGTGCTTCAAACTTTTTGTTTGGCATGTTGCCTTTTCATGTTGTTCTTTATCTTATGTAGGAATGCCCATGTTTGGTGGAAGAACCTTGGCATATAGAGGATTGTACATGTACACAAGCAAAGCCCACATTGCAGGAATATGAAATTCCTGTAATCTAGAAGGTGGCCCGGGTTCTAAATGTTGAGAAAATCAAAATTCCCATGTCTGTTTGGATTGGGTGGTGGTTTCTTCTTTTTTCTTTTATTTTTTTTCACTTGTAGCTGGTTCCCTAGTTGACTAGTCAAAGAATTAGATTTTTCTTGCTCAAAGCTAATGGGGAAGAAGGGTGAAGTTGCCAGGAAATGTTAATACTGTAAACAGAGGTCCTGAGCCTCTGAGGTAAGGAGTGTCTTAAGCCACTGTTGACTTAACATTTTGCAGGGCTGGGGCTGGAAAGTGCCTAGCAATCGTGTTCACAGCAGTGTCTGAGCAAGTGACAGAGCTGGGAAGTGTGTTACCTCCCTGGCGACAGGATGCTGTGCAAAAGCAAGTGTGGTCTAATGCATAAGTCACTGGGCTGGCAGGAGCTGATTTTGTGTTGCTGCATGGCACAGATGAATGACTTCATCTCTTTCTCAGTTCCCATGTAAAATGAAGCTGTCAAGCTGCTGTGAAGCTGAGTTCATTAAGGGAAGTAAAAGCACTTTGGGTCACTGGGTGAAAGGTGCTTTTAAAACACTGCTATCCATACATCATCAATTGTGAACCCACAGACAAACTGAACAGGAGACGTGCCTTTCTGCTTTGCTTCTGCTGGAAAAAGAATCTGATAACAGTGTGTTCCCACCCCCACAAATAAGGCAATCCTTGCATTTTTAGTGACCCTAAGCTGACTAAAGGCCCTGGGAGTATTGCTTTTAATTGAGTTTCAGCTTTATTTTTTTGTTTGTTTTTGGTTCTTTTTTGTTGGTTGCTTTTTGTTTGATGGTGGGCTGGTTTGGTGTGGTTTTATGGCAGGATGAGGGAATACATTTTATTGGCTCAAATTAGGAGTAGGTGAGGCTGCTCTGCTCGGCTTTAGTACTGAGCCTATTTGGGCGAGACATGGTTTTGCTTTGTGATATTCCCTCCAACCCCTCTGCTCACTGCCTCATTTAGCTTTTACAAAAAAGTGTCAGAAAACTTGCTTCAGGCCAAAATAGGTGAAACATCTATGCTAGGTCATACCTGTCTATACCTCTTACTAAAGAACTCACCTATACCATGTGTAAATACAGCAGTATGTTGGAGTATATGCATGTTCTGCTTCCTCTTGGGTCAGTCTTCCTAGGTTTTACAACTAATTCTTTTTTCCATGTTGTTGGCATACTTAAGCAGCACTCTTTTGTCTGAAAAGGCTTGGAAAAACCTGCTGGAATGAGTATTTACAGTGATTCTTCTCCACTGATGTCCAAGCATGCCTGAGAGAAAGTGCAGTTGATAGACAAGTAGGGACAGCTGTCCCATCCTGTTCACTGCAACTTTTTATGTTGTAGAGCTCCTTTCTCTCACCTTACTAATAATCTTTTACTCATGTAATATTTTGTAACTGGGTTGCCACATCTGTGTGAAGAAATCAGCTGAGAGAATAAAGATTTAAGGGTGAGCTTTCAGATATTGAGATCCTGCACCTCCATTCTGCTTTTCGTCACAAACCTTGGGGGAGGCCAGTTACCAGTGGGAAATTATTTCCTCTCTCAAATGTGAGTTTTGATGTGATTCAGTGAATTTTTTGTTCAAAGTGAATCAGGATGAAAAGCAGCTGCTGTAATCTTGCAGAACAGGAACGGAGGAGGAACCCCTTGGTGGTGAAAGTGGGAAGGGTATAAGCAGATAAGAGCACACCTACCCAGCTGGAAGAGTCTTCCTCAGCAGATGAGACTGATACCCTTCTTTGTAGAGATCAAGCCAGTAAATGAACAAAACTTTCTGAAGTGGCCATTGCATCTCAGCTTCTAAGTGTGCAGCTTGAGATGTCTGAAAGTAATGTGGCAATTATGGAAAGTTACAGATGGTAACTTCCTCAGCTCAGGAAACAAAAGCTTTTTAAATTCACGTGACTTGGAGGTTCAAAACTGCCGAACATCCTGAAAGATGGTGGTCCTGCCAGTGTCAATTCCTGCAGCACCCAAGTTTTCTATCCAAATTCACTCAGTGAGTGAGAACTAATGGGATCAAAGCACCAGCTGGCTCTGCTGGGAAAAGGAGGGCAGCATTGAGTGTGGATGACAGTTCCTGGGTCCAGTTCCAACAGTGGTAGATATCCAGGTCTTTCCCTCTGGTTCCTAGACACAATGTTATCCATTGGTATATTGACTTCCCATGTCATAAGGAATCTTCTCTGTCCCACTTTTATGAAGTCCTGGTGCTCATGCTTAGGACAGCAAGGAGTTAAGACTGATTTGTCTAATCTGGTAAGTTTATCTTGGCAAAAAAAAAAAAAATAGGTGGAGGGAGAAGGAACTTGAGAAGCAAAAATTAAATGTCAGCAGAACTGTGACAGACTTGCATTCCTCTTTGGAGACTTGCCATGAAGCTAGTAAAAAGCAAAATTATTGGCACAGTTACAGTGGAACAACCAGCTGACCTTTCCTGGCTGAAGGAGTGTTTCTGGTTAACTGTTCATAAACCAAATAACTATCATGTGGATTCACTTTTTGAAAGGAAGGAATACAGAAACTTGAAAATAAACTTTGACAAACCTTCTGCAAATTCTCCCAAGTGTTTAAGGAAAAAAAGAAACACCCGGGGCACTTGACTGCTTTTTGTGGCTGTAGTTCAGTGCTGTTACTGTTGTTAAGTAATCATACAATCATGAAATGGTTGGGGTTAGAGGGGACTTTAAATATCAGCAAGTTCCAGCCCACCTGCCATGGGCATAGATGCCACCCACTAGACCAGGTTGCTCAATGCCCAAGCCATCCTGTCCTCAAACACTTCCAGGGATGGGGTGTCCACAACTGCTCTGGGCACCCTATTACAGTGCCTCACTACTCTCTGAGTAAATAATTTCTTCCTAACATGGAATCTAAATTTCTCCCCTTTTAGTTTGAAACCATTCCCTTTGTCTGATCACTAGGACTTTTTTTTTCTTTTTTTTTTTTTTCATTTTGTGTTATTTGTGTTTTGGATGGATGCTGCTGCTCTGGACTTTTGCAATAACTAGTCTAGGCTAGCAGTGTAGCTTGTGTTGTTTGTGCCCTGCCTGTGCTGACTATTTGCCCTTTTAACTGAGGATGCCGTCTTGCAGCTGCCCCAGTGGGTCTTGGGGTGCCTTTTGGCAGTGGAAGATGGGAGGGAATGATGCCTGGATTAGGAAGGTGGGGTGAACGTTGTGAGAATGACTCACTCCCTGGGTCTGTAAGTCAACCATATGGAAATGGCTGTGATTGTTAGATTACTTGGTGGAGAGGCAGGGGAGCAGCTCCCTTCTGAGCTGGGACTTTCCTTATGGTTGAGAAACCTGTCTGTGGGATGGAGGATGATGTGATGGCCTCGGTTGGTGCTGCGGCAGGCCAGGCACAGGAGGCAGGCAGGCAGCACAAGCCCTGCCTGGGAAGAGATGACTGGTGTGCTCTGAAGGGGAAAGAGACGTGGAACTTGCTGTGTGAGCAATTGGGAAGCTCAGTGCTGTGAAGAAATGGTAAGGGAATGGAACACAGGTGAGCTGTGCAAGAAGTGCCTGAAAGCGTGAAGCACTGAGGCTGTGTGTTGTACCTGTTCGCCTATGAAGCTTTCTGTGTCCTTTTTGCCTTTTTGCTCCCTATGGGCCTGCTCTAGGTCTGAACCCCTTCTTCCCACCAATGTTTTTGTGTTTTTTTATTACAAAACACATCATTAAATCTTGGAGAAACCATGTCGATGTGACGTCAGCCCTCTGGTGAAATGCGGAATTCTCACTGCTGTGATCCCAAAGGGCATTCTCAGTATATTAATCTCTCTTCCCACACGATGCTTGGCTGGCTGTGGGGCTGAAGAGGACATAAGCCAAGCAAGGCAGTCTGTAACTTTATTACTGAGGGTGAGGAGTCACTTCCCAGACTTTCACCAGGGAATCCACTGAATTTTGTAAGCCATTTCTAAAGCAGGATGTACTTTGGATTCAGTCAAGCAAATATTTTGCCATGCTCAAAGTTTGATGGGCTCTGCTTGCGCAGTTGCAGCTGAAACCCCGTGAGCAGCGCGTGGGAGCCACTGCCCTGCCACCAGCACTCAGTGTCTCACTGCTGCTGCACAGAGCTTGTGCTTGGTGTGCTCTCTTTGTTCCACCTGAATGCTTAGAACTTGAGAACTATATTTTAAGTCTTGAATCATAGTTCTGTTGCATTTTCCTTCAGGCCAAAGCAGCAACAAAGCATAGGAGGCAGGGAACTCAGGGTCACTTACCTAGGTCAACAAGCTAGGTTTTGCCTGGCTGATTTATTAACATTATTTCTTTACTTAAAGCCTGACTCAGTGTGACTTTTGTGTTCTGGCTCTGTCACCTGGCTGAGCAGTGTGATATTGGAGTGTGTCAAACTGGGTGTCCTTAAACTGCCGAGAAGATGACAGATGTTGCCTGGCCAGCTTGGAAAAGATCTGATCTGCAAAGGAAAGCTCCTTAATGTATTTGTTTTCCTATCAGTCTTACTAATGCAGGACAGTAGGTCAGTGTGGCTGGCAGGTTTTTACCCTCTTCATCTGTCCCATGTTTGGGGACACTGACAACTGTTGCTTCTCAGATGATAGGAAAAAAAATCCTTGCCTGATTGAAATCTAGTGCTCTGTTGCTTGTATTTCCTGCAGAGGAGGTAACATCTGTAACAACATCATCTGCAAGGACAATGTTTGTGGATAGTGGGAACTAATTTAACCACTTGCTTGTTGAAATACCTGTGTCAGTAAGTTCTGTGTGCGTGTCCCCCTCTAAAAGTTAGATCACCTGTATCTCTCTGAGCCTCTGTGCCTCAGTGAATGGGTCTAGTTATTCTGGGTTGGTATTCATGCGCCCTACATTTCTGGTTTGTGTGGACACAATTCTGTTATATAACCTATTGATACAAAAACTGTAATTGGTTTGCTTATGGTTATTTGCTGATGTGTCTTGAAGGGTTCCATCATGTAAATTTGTTGACTATGCACTGTAAATTAGAGATTCTTCCCTCTTCTGCTTTTCTTCGCAGAACTAGAAGAAAATACTGTTTAAACTGTTTTGAAGAATTTATCTAGGAGAGATGAAAAAATTACTTTCTCTTTTGGTGTCTCTTTCTCCCACTTTCTTCAACCCTACAAAGCCTCCATCAGTTCTCAGCCATAGTGGATGGCAGTAGTTCAAAGCCAGATAGCTGTTCAACCTCCTCTCCATTAATTGTTGGGAATCAAATGACCTAATTATTTTTCCTACCTTCAAGAATGTGTTTTTTTCTGTTGTGAAATACTTGAAGTGTTATGCAAGTAGGTCTGAAGTAATGGAATACTGGGTTAAGTTGGTATGGAAATACCCTCAATTATTTGGAGTAACAAGGAGAAGGCTAGTGCAGAAAAGTTTGGGGTTTTTTGAGATGTCGGCTGATTTAGACAGAAAGAGGTGATATAGGTGGTTTGGCTATTATACAATAGCAGATACTGGAACTGGCAGGAAGGTGTAAATGGCTCTCCAAGGATGCTGGAATATGAAAATAGAACAGAATCCCTTTTTTCCTATGTTGTTGTATGAAGATTTCAGTAACATCATTTTGCATCCTCTAAAGTTTGGAAAAACCTGAAAGATTAGGTTGTGTGACTGTAGCACTTGGAAAACTATTGCCAAAACACAGATCTACAGGAAGAAAGCTATTTAAAGGAAATGTTGCTTTGCTTTGTCTCTCACCATTTCCCCTCCTGATTTTTTTCTGGCCTCTAGTAAAGGCTATTTCAAGAGATTGTAAACCACAGACAGGGTATTCTGTTAAAAATAGTAGTTGGTATTTGAGCCTGGGTGGCTTGAGGTCAGGGTGATATCCTACGTACCTGTTTTGTGTGATACTGCTGAAGGCAGCACAAGTCTTGCAACCTCGGGGGAATTTTTTCAGCTAACCAAGTCCTTACTGTGTACAGTAGTCTAAATAGGTGGGAGTTTATTTTGGAATGATAGATGTTCATGCTAAGGTCTGCTGCCAGAACAGATGTGATATGGATGTTGGTTACTGCCTTCTGGATGTGTTTCGTTATGACTTCCATAAAACAGTATGAATTTTGGAGCTTTTGTCTGTTCTTGCTGGAAAAAATTATCTGAAGAGTCTAATTTCTGTATTAGGAAATTAGCACGTGGGTATCACTCTTCATTGACTTAGCTTCTCTAAGAAATACACTCCAATTGCAGCAAACAAAAAGGTGTACTATTAACAAGAGAAGAAATGTCCACCTCTTTTAGCTGTTTCTGCTTCTGGTGGTTGGTTGTTTATTGTTTTGTTGTTGTTGTTTGGTTTGTCTTGGTAGGTTCTTTTAATTTGGTCGAATGTGCTAATGGCTTCTTCTCAAAGGAGGATTTTATTGCTGTGAAGTGGAATTGACATGTTCCCTATTCCTGCTGCCTCCTAGACTATTTCCTTCGAGGAATGGACTTAGCCCTTCATTAGTCCAGGACACCGCCTGCAACTTTAAGTGAAGCAAGCCTGTTATTCACCTGTGCTATGGAGTTGTGTAATTCAACTAGGAAAAATATTGAAGGGTCAATAGTTACCTTCAATATGTCCCTTAGGAGAAAGATTGTCTCAGAAGTATCTGTGAGCATGCAAAGGTGGACAAGGTCGGCCTATAACTTTCTCCCGGAGCGTATTCTTGGTATTGAGGACAGGCAGTTGCTGGTGGGTGTGAGGCTTTCTGGGAACTGGGAGAACATGTCCAGAACAGCCCATCAGCCAGGTGAAACTATCCACACGCCTTGTCTTTGCTTATGCCAGTATGCATACACAAGATGTGCTTTCAGAACCAGGCTGCCAATCCCTTGCCAGCACTCTGGAAACTTCTATTTAAAAGCATTTGCTGCTTTGGTGGCAATTATGTGAGACAACGATCCAGTGTTTCTCCTGAACATACCTGTTGCATCTGTATGTGCTGAATGTTGATTATCTTGGATAATTAGCAAAAGCCACTAAAGCAGGCGGGGTGTACCTCTTGCAGGGTGTATTTGTGGGAGTTGTTCCTTGCTTCTATATTTAATTGCAGCTAAGCAGGCTGCTGCCAGGTGCAGATGAGCATGTAGAGCCTCTGTAAACCTAGAAACCAGCTGTAAGCCCTAGACTCGCTGACTCACTGCCTAAGCTCTCAGAATGCAGGTGCATAGAGCAGGGAGGATTATCTTAGTGTTTTTCTCTCTTAATAAGATCTTTTACCTTGGACATCAAAACCTGGACATATTTTATCATGCTCTCTTCCAGAAAGCAGCAGCTTAATAATTTTGGCCACAAACAATTGCACAACTAACAAGCAGATGGCAGTGAATGCCCGAGAAGGCTGTGCCTGGATGGTATTAGACTGAAACCATTTGTCATGTTCTGGTGCCACAGGCTTGTTAATTAGTGTGAGTAACTCCAAGCGCACCAGGATCTCTCACCAACCACATGAAAAACAAAGGAGGGGCAGAAGGCTTGGGGTAGTGTCTCCCAGGCAATCTCTGCACCCAAGTGAGCATTGCCTCCCTGTTCCTGTAAGGCAAGGAGCTACATCAACTAAAACGAGTGAGGACACCAGCAGGTTTCAGATGACTGACTGCACAGTGGCAACGATCAGCTCAGAGGGGATATCCTTGCCCTCCTCCTTTCACAAGATCCTGGTTACAACCTAGATGGGAGCTGCCAGAGAGCAAAGAAGGGCTGTGGCAGCTGCTTCAGTCCAGTCCAGGACAGGTCTTAACAGTGTTTAAGGGAACTGTGTGCTCAGATATTTTCTTTCTCGTTTCCTTCCACTGCCCAAGGAAGGGAGGTGTGATTCTGCCTTTGAGTCCAGCTGTCTGCATGGTGGTAGCAGAAGTAGCCAATGATTGAGCTGTTGGTTGTGCCCTGAACCTTCTGGCTCTTCGAACACACTCGTGATCCTGTCTTAAAGGAGTTACACATATCACTTAACTTTAGCACAGAGCTAGATGTCTCTTGAAATGTGCTTTGTATGTCTGCTCTTATTTCCTGAGCCTTTTTATAGACTACAGGAATGTACACAGAGCCGGGAGTCAGGTCAGTTCTAGAACAGTTTGGCTGTTAGAAGTGAAGGGTGGATGTGCATAGGGGACCAAATAGCCCAGTGCAAGTATTAGACACCTACTCAAAAGCAGAGACTAAGGGACACATGGTTTTTGGTGTTCCATAGGACTTTCACTAGTTACACAGCAGGGAGGAAATGGTTTGTGTTTCACAAAACTCTAGCAAGGCTTGTTTTCATTTTGCCCTCTCAATCCAGTTAAAAATCTTTCCATCTGCTTTTGAAAAAACAAATTCTAACCCGTGTTCAGTTGTATAGCTTTATTATAAACTGCTTTAAGAACATGAAGGTATTTCAGATTCTTGAGAGACTGTATTTTTTGATGCAAAGAGTCATCGTAGATTATATAGCTCAGGCCTTGTAGATCTGTCAAAATGAGGTCATTCCCAAGACCTTGGATTTTAGAAAATTTATGTATAAAAGTACAGCTGGAAGAGGTTTCTGGGGTGTTTTTACTAATTTTCAGTTCTGGTTTGGATCAGAGTTTTTGGGCTATAGGGAGAGGAGAAAGGAAGGTTATGGTCCTTAAAAAAGCCAAACAGAGCCCTTACCCCCCTCCCCTTCAGTTGCACCACTAGGCTGTTTATTCAGGAAAATAAATACGTCTGAGTATGTGGGATAACATTCAGTATCCCTGCAAAGTTTGCAAAAATGTTCTTTAGATTTTGAGAAGCTAAGAAAAATATGATGGTATTTGATAGAAATTCTGGTTGTACCAGGACCTTTGGAGGTCATCAGATCACAACTTTCTGCTCAAAGCAGAAACGTCAAATTGCTGGATTGCATCAGCCATGGCTTTGCCATGTCTTGGAAGACTGCCAGGGATGGGGATTTGAAACTTCTCTGTGCAACCTCTCTGCAGGATTGGCCAGCCAAGGCCCTCTTAGTTTAGCCTAGGACATGGTTTGCATTACTCCCCATGAGACTGCACCTTCTCAGCTTTCTCAGCCTGACACCTGTTGTAATGTGCAGGTCCTTTCTGACAGGGCTGACCATGGGATTATTCCACCCCAAGTGCAGGACTCCACAGTCTCCTTGTTGTGAAGTGTCTCTTGGTCCAGTCAAGTTTCCCAGGGTCCATCTAGGCTGAGGTTCTGCCTTTTCAATCACCTCCTGTGACTTAGTGTCATTTGCAGATTTGCCGTGGATGGAGCTGTGCCAGTGTCAAGGCTGTTGTTACTTGTTTGGATGTTGAGCATTATGAGCCCTTGTGCTGACATCTGGGCTGCTGCTCTTGTTCCTGCCTGCCAGCTAAATTAAAACAGGTTGAGGAAAACTGAAGCCAGAATAGCAGCACTCAGTGGTGGTTACTGTGAGTGGTGCAGCCAGCACTCAACTCCCCCTTTTAGGCTTCTGAATCATCGAATCTGCTGCAGTGGAGGATAAGATGGGGATGCTGTGGTCAGTGTGTGGTGATCCTGCTGTCCTCATCCCTTCCAGAAGCTTGTGCAGAATGTCCTGGTGTATCACTGCACTCAGAGGGATCCCTGAAGGCAGGCTGTGCTGCAGCAGCTCTGGTGGGCGATTCATGGAGCAAAACTCCTGTTTCAAAACATGTTCCCTGTTGTACTTTGCACAGCAAATTAATGTGGGATGTTGATACAAGAAGGAAAGGGGGCCAGAATGAAAACATCTGAAACTTGATTCCTTCTGAAGAGTGGGACTGGAACACAGTTAATCATTATCTATTTGCTAGTAAGCAAGTACATGTTTGCTGGAAGCAATTGAACTATTGTTTTAAAGATTAATGGGTGGGAGAAACATTGGTTTCACAATAACAAAGAAGTGCTTTCTAGAGCAAAGGCCTTGGGCCAGCATGTGATGTACTGGTGCCTTGTTCTGAGCAGCAGCTGTGTGTTCCCTTCTCATTCCAGCTTATGGTGATTTCATAAGCAGAAATTGTTCATGTCTTTCATTGGCAATAACTCAACTCAGAGATGCTGAAATAAAGTGCATGTCAAGGCCTTGGCAGTGCAGGATGAGATAGACTCACCTGGATAAATGAGAAGCCAATTTTGAAAATATCTGATCTTTGCTGACTGATGTTTCTAATGGGAAAATTTCTAGTTGTGTTGTGATGCCCTTTTCATTTATATCAGTACTTGAGCTCTGGTCCTCTGGTGAGACTGGCCAAGGAGAGGAGTTCTGCATAGGCTTGTCTCCACAAAATGAGCCCTCTGCATCTCTTTGGGGCAGCCTGGCTGGGCTGTTAGCTGTGTGCAGGTATGTTCATGTATCAGAGGCTGAGCAGTGCCTACCAGGGTACATTAGATGTTGGCTAACCTCAGAGGAATGCTGTAGCTGTGTTGTACCATGTTTCACTGTCAGTGATACTGTGCAGGAACAAAAACAAACATCAGAGATGAGATGAAATGGAGATGTGTCGTAGGTTCAAGATATATATGGGAAGGTGGGGGAGAAATCCTCTGTTAGCAGCTGGGCAAGGGCTTGACTACAAAGAGGGCTTGAGTCAACAGAAGCTGTGTGGACTAACCAGAAAACTGTATTTCCTGGTTAAACAGTGCTCAGTTTTCTGCTCTGAAAGGGGACAAACAGATGTCTGTACGGTGCTGCCAGTTCCAGGAGGGCTGCATTTAAAAAGTGCCTGGTTTTGTTTTCTTCTGTTAGCTTGCCATGGCCTACATGGCTTTTTAAATTTCTAGCTGACAACATAATCTGGCTGTTGTGCATGGTTCCCTTCTGTGCAAGGCCTGTGTAGGCTAAGCAGAGGACTGCCAGTGGGGATGCAGCTTTTATCCACCAAAAGGGGTTTGTCAGGACTGAGCATCTTTCAACAATATATTAATAGATTGCAGTTATGAACCCTGTCAGTACCCCCTTAATTTTGCATAATTTATTTTCTAAGCTGACATGTTTTGTTCCACAGTGCACGATTTGCTTCTGTGAGTGCTGCTACTGCATGTCACTTCTGAGTCTTTGGGAGCTGCCTAGGAATTTCAGAGTTGTGCCTGTCAGAGCCAGGGAGATCAGGGAGGCAGATGAGCCGGTGAGAGGAGGTCACATGGCAGAACAGCACAGGGTGGATAGTAATCTAAAGAGAGCAGGAGGGGGCTGCGTGGGCAGAGCAGGACTTCTAGATGTGCTGCTGGTTGTAGGGGAGGGATTTACTGTTAGGGAGATGTGTTTGTAGCTAGTTGCTTGTAGAAGACTGAGTTGAAGAGGAGTGACAAAGAGTGGCAGGAAGAGTTGATGCTCTATGTGGATGGCATGTGACAGATGTGATGGTGGGATTCTCCTTAGGTTCAATCTCTTTGGCTGCCTGATGGCCCTAATTCTTAAGGACTCCCATTTTATATTTTACACTGATACAGGAAGGGTCTGAGTGGTGAAGACATTCAGTTGAGTTTCCTGGCAGAAAGCACTGATCATGAACCACAATGAGCAGTGTCACTGGGGCAGTGGGAGCTGGTTTCCCCAGTTCCCAAGGAGTCAGGACTTGCTCATTTTCAAAAAGAGGTTTCACTGGACTGGCTCTTCTGACTATAATGAAGCACTTCTGTGTTAGGTAGACTCCATCAAGTACCAGTGATATGGATGACAGGCAGAAAGTTGACCTCCTACTTGCCTCCAACATCGCTCAGCAATTTTGGTCCTCATCCCTAGTACATTTTCTCTCATTCTACCCCACAGCTAAACCTCTCTCAACTCAAACACAAGTTTACAATGAAAGACAACCTAGTTTTCAGCCATTCATTTGAATTTTGAGTTTTAGTCTTGAAATAGCCACTGTCTAACGTCATAAAGTCTGTGTGCAATATACGGAGGCTGGATTGAGACACGAGCTCCTGCTGGTTTCTCAGTGGTTTTAAAAGCATATGAAGGACATGGCTACTCTCTTTTCCATCAAATGGAGTGACCTGTGGGCTTAAGACTGAGAGCAACCTGTTGGTAATGGTGCAGAACAACTTGTACGTGCTGGAGGGAGTTTTAAATGAAGTCTAATTATTGGGTAACTATACTAGAACACAAAAGAAAGTGTTTGAGTATCCGTTTTCACATCGGCAAAGCCACAAACCTATTGATATTTTTCTAATGACAAATGTATCATTCTTTATCCTAGCATTTGTTTTTTTTCTTTCTCAGACTTTTAGTAAACTGCTTAAAGACTGTAGACTGACTTCAGATAACTGTTGATGCTAAATTACAATTTGGACTATATTGGTCAAAAGCAAAACAGTGTTTCCAAATTGCCACTGCACAGCAGTATTCAACAAATGCACCTGGCAGGGAGTGTATGAGTTTGTTTTCCGTTTACCCATACAGTTAGAGGGCATGAAGCTGTATGGATTATGGACCTAGAATTGCAGGCCTGCCTGTTTATAGCTCCAGCTGTCAAAGTCCCTACAGGTCCAGGTGCAAGCAGAAATCTAAGTGAATTGTAAATTTGGCTTCTATTTTTTTATCATAAAGACAATTTTCCTGTTTTAGGCCTTCATTGGAAGATCTACTAGTACTGCAAACTACCACTAAATGTTGTTTTCCGTGGGGATTAAGTATCTCAGCTCCTAATGCTCTGCAGGCTTTTGCTAGCTTAGATGTCTTGATCCCTGACCCAGGTGTCTGTGCCAAGAGAAACTTTCAAGTGCTGATGCAGTTACAGTGAGAAAACTGTACTTCTGTGCTTGCCTTGCCCCTGGATCTGGTTGTACTGAGTTTTGTGAGCAGTCACTTGCCCAGGAAGTTCTGGCTGTGCTAGGAATGGGTCTCCAGTCTGGTTTTGTGTGTTTGTAAGTCATTCCTTGCATGGGCAGCCAAGGAGCCGAACCTACCTTCACAGCCTTGTTGCTGGAAGCTGCTGGGACCTGGCTGCCTCTCGTAGAGTCTTCCATTAAAATTGCTCTTGCTCCTCCTCCAAACATCCTCAGCACTGTTCTACAGTATTTGATGCAGGCTCTTATTGGAGTCTTGCATTTTAGTTCCCATCTTAAAATCCTATCTCAAACTACTTTTATGGGAAACTTTTGACCTTTATTTGTATTTGGTTCCTTTACTACTTACTGGACGGGAAAAAAAAAAAGCTGTGAATTTTTAGAAAATTCAGTAGATACTTTGGGGACTAAGATTCAGGCTTCTTGCTGTATTCTTTGTTGGAAGCCTAGGTTGAGCCTTGTTTGACGATCCTCATGTGACTTTTGTGTGCTTACTGGGTATCACAGTTTAAGTTAGTGGCTAAATAAAAATATTCTATAGTCAGGCTTATTCTGAATTTATAAAATGTATTAATACATTTGAAACAGGCAACTGGTGACTGGAGTGATGAGGAGTTGTAACTTGCAGGGTTTTTTTCAGAGAGAAGAGATCATGTTGGCATTGGACTTATTCCAGGATGCTGTGCATCCACTAACCTTGGCCCAGAGATCTGTGCTGCTTTGGGATGTGCAGTTCTGCATGGAAATTAACACTTGAGTGCCCTGGCTCTTCACAAAGGATGTAAACAGGGTGATATAGTGTAAACTGCCTGAAAACAGCAAAGGGCATGGTTAGATGAACATCTCTGTAGAAAACACCACCGGCCACTTCAGAAGGAAATGCATCAGGGACCTTGGTCAGAAGGAAATTACTCCTCTGATTGTGATGACTTTGATTTCCCTCTCTAGCTAGTAACTGAAGGACCTCTGACACATAATTCCTATTTTTGCATGGTTACCTTGGGGTGAAGTACCTTCATGTGAGAGAGGAAAGGAAGCAACAAGAGCTTGCTACTATTTCAGGACATGGTGAGGGAAACTTAGTGTGCTTTATTTCCTTTTGAGACTTGTGTTTAAATTGAGAGTCCGTCTCCCCTGCCATGGGGCAGGGAGGGAGGGTTTTTTTCCTTTATCTTTACAAATAGCTGTGGTGTCTGAAGTGTGGAGGTATTTGCAGCTGGTGTTGAGGGGGTGTAGCCAGCTATTTGCTGAAGAAATGCACCATTGATCCATCTATTTTGTATCAGAGATTTTTAGCCACTTCCCAAACGACCACCATTTCTTCACACTAAAATCTCTCCCTTTATTCTTAAGACTTTATCTTTCTCAGTGTAGTACTCTGTATGTCAGAGTCCTTTCTCGTGTTTGATTCTCAGACTCCTTCTGTGTGTATCATGATATGTAAAGTTTTATTCATTATTTTATTCTGTCAGTCATGTCTGGTTAAAGACGTTTTTCATAGGTATGGACTGGGTAATTCCAGTTTATTTTTGAAAAATCGTTGAAGTGTAAATGAAACCTCTCTTCACAGTGCTGGATGTTCAGTTAATTGAATGTGAGGCTTACATTGGAAAGGTTGTATTTCTGAGCAAAACAGCTCAAAAATACTCCTTTAAATAAAAACCCATGAAATATGTAATGGAGAAAAATTCAGGTAAAGATTTTTTTTTTTTAAATTCCCTTGGTTATTCTTGTGTCTGTCTCCTGTACCAATTGTGTACCAGTGATAGCAAAGTAAAAAATGCCCAAAGAATTAAGCAGTCACCACCTCAGAGAACTTGTTTATTCTTTATAGCAAGGTGGTAATTCCAGAATATTTCCTCAGTGTGATTAATGGTGAATCAGATAAAAATCCATTCTGACTAAACTCAGGGAGTGCCATTCTCAGTGTATTGTGACATGCCACCATTTTGCTATTTCACTTTCTTTTGGTTTGTTTATCAGCGATTAAAGCTACATCATTAGGTATTATCTCTCAGCCAGGTTCTTATTTGTAGGCCATCAGCTGTGAGTTTTTTAACACAAACACTATGAGACACTTCTTGGCAAGTGACCTCTTTGGGTGGGAATTGCTGTCTTAGCAGGACTTACTCCAGTGAAAAATACGTCATTTCAAGTAAAAGGTTGGGAAGCAGTGTCGCTGGTGTGGCTCTTTTAAAAAGTCATGGGGATTAGTTGCATAGATCTTCTAAATGTGACTGTGAGGATTCCTTTCTCTCTGAGCCCAACCTTTATTTTTTTCCCTTCAGGCGCAGCTGGAGGCTCAGAGGGCGACTCAGGACTTTCAGAGGGCCACTGAAGTGCTGCGTGCTGCAAAGGAAACCATCTCACTTGCTGAGCAGAGGCTGCTGGAAGATGACAAGCGTCAGTTTGACTCTGCCTGGCAAGAGATGCTCAACCATGCTACTCAGAGGGTAATACAAGCTTGCCCCAGCATCTGCCTTCTCCATACTTTGTGTTCTCCTGTGGTGTATGAGGCCTAGGTTCTGAAAGACTGAATTTTTCTTTTGGTCCAGATGCACGACATGTAGAAAATGAAGCTTTGAAAACTATGAAGCCTGAGGTTAAATGATCTGGGCCTTGGCTGCTTCTGGGTCAACTCTAGTTCTGTCTGATGGTGCTACAGTAGTGGTGTATCTGTCTACAGGAAAAGAAAAAGTTATTGCCATCTATTTTACAGGGATAAACAGTGTCTTAAGGCATATCTGCATTTGGAGTTGTGCCAGAATAATTCATGGGGATACCTATTCCTGAATTCGTGTGTTATGGGAGTGTTTACCCTGGAAAAACAGGGTATGTTTGTTCATGTTTTAGTATAACCTGTTCTCAGTATTGACTGAATTGAACAAGTTGGTTTGCTTCAGAAATGTGTGTTTGAGTGTAGAATTGCTCAGAATTGTGTGCTGCATTTTAAGCTTGCATGCTGCTTTATCCTGAACTAACTTTGGAATTTAGACAAGGTCATACATCCTTTGTAATGTCTTTTTAAAGCTGCAGAAGAGATGCACTAAAAAAGAAAGGCAGTATTCTTTCTAACAGACGTCAGGAAGAATTTTCCTGTCATTTGTCTTCTCTCTGTTAAAAAACAAAAAAGGCAGAAAGGTTTTATTTTAACATAAAAGAATCAAAAATTGAAGTTAAAAAAAATTGAAGTTAAAAACCTTTGTTCTGTCATTTCCTTAATATGCCAGTGAAGCTGAACTTGCTATTCCAAACGTGCTATCATGCCATACAATGCTCATACTGTCTTGCAGTCCTCAGTGCAACAGCTCTGTTCTCTTGCAGAAGCTTCTCAGTCATAAGAAAGCCTCTATTTCAGAGTGAATTTTAAAATCCAGCTGCCTGATGAAGAAACAGGGAGCAGAAAGGATGTTTGCTGTGTGTTGGGGAGAGATAGAAAACCTGGCATATATTAATGAGAAAATGAACTCCAGGGTACCATCTGTGTTATTGTCTCTGTTATCATTTGTTATTTGCAGATGTGGTGACCTCTGTGCTTACAAGGGGAGTCCCACCTTTGCAGTGTGTGTGTGCCAGCTGTCATTTTCCCTAGTTATAATCCCTGCTCAATATGAACAAAGTCCAGAAGTAGAAAATTTTTGATTCTCAGAACTGATAGATGAGTTTGAGTTGCTTAGCTCTCCAGACTATGGAACTGCTGAGTTTTGGTGGACAGTGACAGCAGTCACATCTGCCACCTACATCCGTCTAGCTGGCATAACAAAAACTTGTGTTGGGGTGGGTGACAAAAGGAACAATGGCAACTTGAGAATACAAATGAATTCTTCTTTTCCTTGGCTATTTCAAAGGCATCCTTGTGTCCTTCTAGACCCCTTGATCGTTCCCTGACAGTCTGTGAGAGGTGTGCACCTGAGATGAGCAAACCCAGTGATTCAGAGCAGCAGATGGCTGCTGGCAGTGTTGGGTGGAGTCGTGCTGGTGGTGTTGATAGGTGCCATCACAAGGATCCCTGCTTGTTGGGGAGGGCTGATTCAAGCCATAATGTCTGATTTGTTAGAGCTGGACAGTAAATGGGGAACTTAGGTGTACTTACTGCAGCTGTAAAATCTCCTAGGCACTGACTGGACTGTATAGAGCAGCTGAGGGCTCTATGAATGGAAAACTTGTTGCCCAACAATTCCCAGTGCTTAAAATAGTCTGGGTAAACTCAGTTCCCAGAAAGCACCCATGTGCACCTCTCCATGGTGCAGCAGGTTTTGAGAGAGTTCCATGGAAGTTTGTCTCACAATTTTCATTTGCCATGGTGGAGGTCTTAAGGCCAGAGCCAAGAAGGGTGAAAATGCTGTTGGAAGTCCTGACTGCACACACCCAACATTAATTTGTTTGGAGTGCTTGACTGAGTTTTGTATCTTCACTGAGAGTGGAGTGAAAACTTCACTTGGCTTCAGTGCGTGCAATTAATGAAGTGTTTACTGTTCAGTGAGGCAAACAGAACGATTGGGATCTCAGGGAGGAGAAAACATTGGCATTCCCTACCAAGCTATGGATGAAAAGAGGTTAGAGAATGGGATCTTTTAGAACAAAAGTTCCCCTTGACTGCCACAGTGTTGCTGACAACTCAGATCATTAACTATGAATTACATTAGAAATCACTAATGGAAGAAACTGTTTCTGTGGGTGAAGTTTGAGGATTAAGAAGCAGACATCTCCTACTTGCACATATAAAATTGCTCTTGGAGAAAGCTTTTGCACTCTGGTTATTTGGATTTTCTAGCTTTTTTTTGCATGCATTTATAGATGACAGTTGTAGTGGGCAGAGAATAATATTGCACCAGGCCTTTTACAGCAAGGACTCAAGTGCAGAAAAGCACCTCTGAGCTAAATGTTAGAAGTGGGCTACTAATCCATTTGTTTCTCTTCTGATAGAAATGTCAGGCCAGAATAAAGTGTTTTTATTTGCTGTTTTTAGGCAGCGGGAACAGGCTTTACTGAATTAATCTGAAACTTGGAACCAGACCTGAGCCCTGTAGCAGCTTGGTAGCTGACAAACACTGTAAACAGAAAGCAGAAAGAAAAAGGGTAGGCAAGAGAACAAATGGGAAACTGATTTCTTATACAGCTATGTGTGGAAGTGCTGCCAGGTTACTTTTGCACTTGACCTAATGGATATAGATAAACACTTGGGTTCCAGGGTACCAAACAGGAAATGCTGTTTCCAGGCCCTCACTGGGAGGAAATAGAGATAAGGGTTGTATATTGTAATTGCTTTTTGATGTCTTGATAGTCTGAAAAGCTATTAACACTGTTTTCAATGTGACAACCTGTTGGGCCTCTATAAAAAAGAATTTTGTAGCCACTGATCTAGAAAATAATACAAGAAATGGGAGAGTTACTGAAATATTGTTTTTCCTGGGTGAGCAGGAAGCATAACGTGTGGAAAGCCTTTCTGTTTATGGAGCAGACAGAACCAGCATGAGCATGTACATGGAGCACAGGCTGTCACTCAGAAATTTCTTTGCACCTTGCAGTTTGGGCTGTGTTTCTAAAAGAGGCTGGGAGCTGGATTCCTGACTACCTGCCTGGGAAGATGCAACTAATCCCTGCAAATGTTTGTGCTTGAGCTAAATGTTCACAACAGAGAAGCACTGGACTGTGGTGAAATCCTGCAAGTCAGGCAGCTGCTTTGCCCTCTTCTGTTCTTAACTTGATGTGTATTTCAGGGTAAAGTCTTGTGTTCTTTTCTAAATGTCCATTTTTCCACAGATCTGAGAAGTGTAATGACACTTAGATTGGAATTTAGCTCATGGTGTCGTGTGTAGAACCTGACTGATATATCACAATTACTTGCCAAAAGTTCCATTATAAAGAAAGGTGATCCGATCAATTAGTGGTGTCTGGAGAGCAATTCATGTGTCCAGAGGGGCAAGTTCATTGTAAGATAAATTCTCTGTTGATTATAATGGAAATGTAGACAGGCTTGATGAGCTTTTAAGCTGCCTGGGGAGGAAGAGTACTGTTCACTCTTAGCCATTGGCTTACCGGGATTTTGGTAACTGCAGTGTCTCTTTAAAATTTGGAGACGATGTTTTTGCTAGTGGGTATCAGCCTGTTCGTTCCTTGAATTGTAATGCTGCAGTTTGGGGTGCAGAGAGCAGGGCTATGAAAGAGAGTCCTATGAAAGGACCAGAGGATATTGAATTTTGGAGGGATGGAGGAAAAAGATCTTCACATTTATACTCCTGTTGAAAATAATTCATAAAGATGTACAAAAGGAAAGTACTGACAGATGTGTTACCTTTAGTTTGATACAAGCTGGAGCAGAAAGGAAGACCCTTCATGAATTTCAAGAGAAATTGCTAATTTCTTATTGCTGATGCAATCTGAAGTCTTAAAAAGGTTCTGCTTTTACAGTCTTTCCTGAGGTATGTTGAGTTCATAAATTCTGGCAGGGAGAAGAAATGTTTTGGCTCTTGATCATGAGACATTTTAAAAAGGAGAGGATGAGGGGAGAGTAAAGAGGGAGGAGGCATGCTCCCTCTTGGATTAATTTGGCTTGTGAAGCTCCCTTTGATATTACACTGTGAAGTACCATCTGCCAGTGTAAAATGTGTGGGTGCTTTCGTGATGTAGAGAGGAGAGATACTTCCTGCAGCTAGAAAAAAATTAGAGGAAAAAGGGGGAGAAGAAAAGTCTGTGAAAGAAACAACAAAAAACCCACATCTTTCCTTGTCCTGATCTCTCTGTCACTTTATCCTGGAAATGCAGTGATTTTTTGCAATCCCTCATATTGTTGATTCTCTCCTCCTGGTTTACTGATAGACCATTGTCTCTTTCCTCTTTTATTTTTAATTCTTCCCCTAGAAGAACAGTCAGTTTAATGTTTAATGAAAGAAACAGTCCTCCAGAGTAATTCTCTGGCTGAGATGGTCAGCTTTGCTCAACTCCACTGATAAAATTGTTCTTCTGCATCTGTTATTATTACTGAAATTTTGCCTGGAGTCCATTTTTACTTCAGATTATGGAAACATTTTGGGTAGAACAAAGCAACTTGTACAGACTTATTGATGGTAGATATATACTCTACACTGACCTTCCATTTCCAGACAACTGGGTAGGAAATAGAGGTAGGGGAGGAGAGAAGAGGAATTGATCAATCCCTGTGTTGGGGTTTTTGGCATGTTTTGTTTCCTATTACTTGTATGTTATATCCCATGCTACCTGGGAGACTGAGCTCTGCCTGGAGTAGGTGATCCAGTAGTTAGGGACAGGCAAGGGTGACAGGAATGTCTGGTGGTTGTGTGGGTATCCTGGAAGTTCATCCATTCTGGGTGTTTTTTGTCCAAGTGTATGTCCCGTGCTCACGCCAAGGGTGAGCTGAAAGGCAGGTACAATGTAAGGAGGCGGATGTCGTGAGCAGCCTTTGTTTGAAGAGGTGTCATCCTCACTTTTTTTTCTGCCTTTTTCTAAGTGATGCTGTTGCATCTGTGATGGCTTAGGAGTACCTACAAGGCAAGGTGGGTGGTAGAAGCACTTGGGTTAGACAAACCAGCTTATTTGGAACTGTAACCAAGAGCTTGTTTACAAGTCCATTTGACACTGCAGTTTTTTCACTAAATGTATTATTAGCTCTAAATAAAAAGTGCTTCTTTCCTACATAAGCCTATCTGTCATTTTCTAAGCCTTCTTAAGGAGGTGAGGAGTTTCCCTTGCTGGTCTTACTTTCCTGCTGTAGCGGTGGCAACATGATTTGCAGGTTGTTTCTGTGTGCCAGCCCTGATGGAATGACATTCATTTAAATGGGAGTGGACTTCTCCATTTAAAGGCTGTTTGGCTTTTGTGGAAGGGTGGATGATTTCTCTTGTTACTTCTTGTTTGAATGAAGTGCTTAAATGCATCTTGGCAGATGATGGATCTCTGCAGAGGTACCTTACAATCCCCCAGGTAATATCCTCAGCCTTGGGCATGCACCTTGAGCTGCTGTCCCAGGAAGAGGAGGACAGGCTTGTGTGGATAATGCGAGCGTAAGGACAGAATTCCCACAGGAAAACAAGGGTTGAGGAGGAGAGAGATTTTCTTGCATCACTGATTTCTCAAAAGGATGAAGTATATGGCCTTTTTTTTCCCCTTTCTTTCTGGAAAAGGTAATGAACATGGGTATATATGGCTGGCAGCAAATTCCACATTTTTCAGATATTTTGAGGTGTTTGCAATCTGTCATCCTCAAATCCCAGTTCTGCAGGGTTCAGCACTTCTGTGATGTTTGATATGAAATGCTTGAAAAATCAGTACAATACTGGACACCTAACCTGCTTTATGACCCTGATGTTGGTTGTACTTATGCAATTTATCCCAGATATCAAAGTTTATGCTAATTTTGCCCCAAGAATGTGATGGACTGACATGTAACTGAGCATTGGCAAATTCCAGTTGCTCCATTATTTTGTAGCTTACGGCATTTTTAAATTGCAGGTTCCTTGCCACACTAGAAAGAAGATGAACCACCTTCTGTGCAGTCTTTGGAGACTGCAGTTTAATTTAAGAGACTTCCACTATTAAAACCAGCCTTGTCTGACATGTTTCAGTAAGGCAAGTCATTTCAGCAACTGGCTTTAAAACAGTTGTTTGAGATAAGAGACTGCCGTTTGTTTTTCAGGATGCAGGAGAGAGTATGCTATGAGCCTGATAGGTTTTGGTTTTTTTTTTTTTTTCTTCTTTTCCCCTTTCTTTGAAAATGGATGCCTTATATATATGAGAAAGTTGAAGAGTGTTGGAGTTGAGTGTATTATTTTATATCTGATCAAAAGATCCTTTGAAAATCTTTTATTTCTCATAGTTTAAAGTTCTATAACAATTCCTTTTTCAGTAATGAGTGCTGTGTGCAGGTGAGCAAAAAGTGGCCTCCAGTTGTGGCAACAAGAACTCCCAGCTGATGCTGATGGCTTTGGCAGTTTCACTCTTTCATTTAGGCATCAGAAAGGACAATAAGACAATTTTCCTGAGAGGAACAGAGATCCAAGTGAGTCAGAGTTGACCATCTCTTTTCCTTGTTCAGTTCATGCTGAGGGTTGTGAGGACTAGCCCACGTTTTCAAAAAATTTGAGTTTTGTGGGTGAGGTTATTTAAAATCAAGATATTTTGAATATTCTCTCCGCATATGAGAGCTCAGATGCATAGTCTAGTGGAGCAAATTTGTGTGAAGTTGTGGAGTAGTTGGTATTACAGCAAAATCCAGTACTAGGGAAAATCAAATCCTGCCATTTTTTGTATGAATACCTTCACAGCTGCAAAACAGGACGCTTAAAAAACTTGCCTGCTTTCCCCTCAACAAAGATGTGACACCATCTTTCTGACTTCAAAAAAAATCAGTCACCTCCCTGTCTGGATCTTGACTACTAGTGCACTAAATAAAACACATTTTCTGACTTACACCTTTGTGTCAATCTCAAATTTGGACAATAAAAGTACCCTGGATAAAATTACTGGCAAAGCTTGGCTATGGGATTCCAACAGTGCAGCTAATGGAGAGACATTTACTTTCTCTCTCCCTATGCTTGACAGCCCTTTCAGTGAAAAACTTTTTCTTAATATTCAATCTCAAGCTCCCCTGGAGCAACCTGAAGCCCCTTCTTCTTTCCTTTAGCTTATTACTGGGGAGAAGAGGCTGATTCCCACCTGGCTTCACCCTCCTTTCAGGGGATTGTAAAGAGCAATAAGGTCTCCCTGAACCTCCTTTTCTCCAGGTTAAACACCCCCAGCTCCCTGACCCACTCCTTATCAGACTTGTGTTCTGGGTATATTGATACATGATGATAAGGGGTTGGTCATCAGCAGAATTCTCCTGGTCTGCATAGTGGGGGTGTCAGCTCAGGGCTTGGACCTTTGCATTTTCAGTGCTGAAGCTGTGATTTCAGGCGTGTCAGCTGTTCCAAGAGAAAAGCCATCTTAGACACACAATTTTCTAGTGCCTGGTGATTGAGGCCAAACTGTATTTGAGTCCTTTCTCTGCTGTGGTTGGTGTTCAGCCCTTTCCAGAGTGATGGGGCTGCAGCTGGGAGCTGAGCAACCTGAGAGCTCTCTGCTGGGAAAGTCAGGTTCCTGGGAGAGAAGCAGGAGGAAACAAACATTGCCCTTGAATGTAACTGGGTGACTTCTGCTAGTGTTGCTCCACTTGTGAATGCCTAACTGGGTTAAAAAATGGATGATCCCAAAAGCTGAGAGTCTTTTGAACTTCTTATAAAAGAGATTATGTGAAAAGCTGTAACACCTTTGTCATAATTTACACAGTGTATGAAGACCTTAAGTAGGTTCACTGGAAGTAATTTTTTCTATACCCTCACTTTCCTGACATGAGCTGATTGGAGAGATTACAAAGTTGCTGTTAATTGAAATGATAAGAAATGGATCATTGTGTCTTGCTGCTCAACCTGGTTTTTTCCCCCTCTTGAAGGTCATGGAGGCAGAACAGACCAAAACAAGAAGTGAGTTGGTTCACAAGGAGACTGCAGCCAAGTACAATGCTGCCATGGGAAGGATGAAACAACTGGAGAAGAAGCTGAAAAGAGCCATCAATAAATCAAAGTATGTTTTACGTTTGGAGAGGAGTAGTGGTGAAAGCTGTTTGGGGGAAATACCTGCTCTGTGGGGTTTTTTAACTTGTGAAAATTGCTCTTTGGTTCCTCTCTGTGTGTAGCAGCCTCACAGCACAATTGGTACTGTTATTTGGCCTTGTTGTCCTAAGTGTCTTTTGAAACTCCTGACCTGATGGACTAGTGAACTACATGGGATAAGAAACCTTTTTCAAGCAGCACCTTGGTCTTGTTCTAGTGCACTGAACTCCTTGGTGGCATGTGATTTGAGGAGCATACACATGAGATCCACACAGGTGCTGTCTGTAGAGCTCTGTGCATGTTTCACAGCCTAGGATTGTTCACAGTTCTTATTTTTAGTTAGGAGAGCAACAAAGCAAGTGGCAGAAAGCTGGATGGTGCGAGACTGCACGGGTGTAAGGTGCTGTACACGAGGCTTGTTTCCTTCCTGTTGCTGCCATGGCAAAGCTGTGTGAGAGCCATTCCTGGGGAAGGGACCACCCTTCAGAAGGCATAGCTAAGCAGCTTGTGTCATTAATAATTGTGTCTGCATTTGCTGTGCAGTTTGGCTCTGTTGCAGAGAAGTGAAACAGCTTTTTACTCAGAACCTGTTTAAAATTTTGGCCCTGTTTACAACCAATTCTTAATCCTCTTTATATTTCACAGTCTTTTGGGTTTTTTTTTAATATTTCCAGACTGTGGCTTGTCTAAACAATCTGTTTGCTGTATTTAGCTTTTAATCCCCTCCATCTAAAAATGACTTTTTGGTGAAATCGGTCAACTGAAAATCTATTTTGATTAGTGTTTGCTCCATTCAAGAAAGGATTAGCACTTCTCAAGCAAGATTCAAGCATGTTTGCTGAAACAGTGTAGTGGTGTGACTTCCTAGAATGAGCTGCATGCTGTTTGTCTAGCACTGCACAGGGGCTGTGAAAACCATCATCAGATCACTTAATAACAGATTCCTTTGGATAAAGGCAATATCTGAGAACAGTTTTGGCTGCTGGGAGTTCCTTCCTTGCAATAAGATTTAAAATAAAGGCCATGATTAAGTTGTCAGTGGGGTCCTACATAGCTTTTTATGATGATTTGGAGCCTGGTGTTCCAGCTGCCTCTTGTGTGATGTGCCTCTGAGTTCTCATTTCTTTGCTGGAACTACCCTCAGAGGGGTGTCTTGTGTTATTCTCCTTGGGCCAAGCTGGTTTCCACTTCTGTGAAAGATTCCCAATGTATTCTTTTGTCTCACAGCAGGGTTGACTGCAGGATAAACCATCTAGGTGTAGGGTATTTTGGAGATCCTTTAATAAAGGGTTTACAGAAATACCACTTCTAACCTAGTGCTAACGTGAAAGATGCCTGATGGCACAAATAGTCCTGAATATCTTTGAAGTTATGCTACATAGGGGTGTTGGAAAGGTCAGTCGTCTCCCAGCATTGCAATTTTCACATAAAGGAAAATTGCAACTGTTCTGAAAACATCAGTGCTATCAAGTGGCTATAGAAACTGGGAAATGAGGCTGCTGAATTTGGAGCTGTTTGTATTGTAGGGTGTAGCTGGCCTCTAGTTGCTTTTCAGGAAGGATTTGACACCACCATCCTGCTCTAACCTTCTCCCTGGGTGGTGTGGGAGCACTGGCTGTAACACTTAGGCCTTTTCTGGCCTTCTGTTCATCTTCTCTTTAAACTTGTGGACAGACACACTGAACGAGTTGCTCTCTTTTGGGCAGAAAATAATTTGCATTTGTTCCTTGCTTTAGTTGGGATTAAGATGCTTAAAGCATTACTGTTTTGAAAGCAAGACATCCTGGAGGGAAGTCATTTAGATGATTGCCATGTAAAGTTGATGAGCAGAGGATTACTGGACAGTTTTGTTTTGGTTTAGCCTTTTAATTTAGTTTTTGGGTGCTTACTTGCTTGTGATCTATGAATGTGCATACGGCTGCATGTTCTTAACACTTACCAGATCTTCTGGCTCAGTGCCTCTGAGCTGCAGGATAATGAACTCGCCTGTGTTAGCTGGTTTTTGGAAGTCACTTTCTGCTCTGGTGACTTGGGCAAAGTGCCTTTCACTCTTCCTGTGACTGACTTGAAAAGCACTTTGTGCCCTGGGCTCAACCAGCCCATGATGTAGGACACTGCTTGCATCAGTGAGTGCTTGTCCTGCCCTGCTGGGTGACAGGGCCAGGGATGTCAGGGAATGAAGTGACCCCAGCACATGGGAGTCCCTCCCCTGCCAGTGCCCTGGTTCCTGCTGTGTGTGAGCCATAAGTGAGCAGGAGTATTTATGTGTGAGCTCCTGCATGGCAGGCTCGTGCAGCTCAGGTGGTGTTTTTCTTACCTGCTGCAAGTAAACGTCCCTACTCCTGTGTGCACGTGTGTTTGTGTATACACACACACGTGCCTGTGTGTATTGTTTTATCACACCGTGCAAACACACATGTGCTTGTCACTGACAGAGAGGGGATTTTTTGCAAGGCTTGTGGAAGCTGGTGGGAGGTTAGGACTCGAGTCTGGTTGTTCCCTCCAGGGTAAGGAAGGTTGAGAATCAGGTCATTTGAGGTGAGTGGGTTTCACTGCTTTCCCTGTGTATGTTTCCCTGGAACACCATTCTGTCAGTATCTGTGCTACCATTGCTTTGGGGTATGGCTATAGGAGTTCTTTATCTGTTGGATCCAAATTCTCAGCTGCAGTGTTTTATTTGGCCTGGCAGGTGCATCTGTGTAACCTTTGGCAGGGTGATGTCCCACTAAGGGAAGGCAGAGGTGCATTTTGGCTGGATCGATGTCACTGGAAACATTAATACTTGGCTGTGTGCTCCTGGTGATGGTGGAAGGGTGCTTAAAAATATCAGAGCTGGAAATAACCTACTCTTATGGAAACACAACTCAGTTATTTTGTGTGTGACTGTAGTGAATACAACCCTTCAAAGAATATAGGCTCAGAAAGCAACAGTTTCACACTCCTGAATTCTAGTGCACAGTCCAAAATGCAGCTGCAGGAGGGTTTGCAGCTCAGAAGAGCCTTGCTGTCAGGGTAGAAACACAACCAGTGTAGTTCACATTCTATTTCATGTAAAGCCATATCTGATTGTTTATCTCTCCCCTGCTTTCTAGGAGAGCTTCTGAAAGGGGCGGGGAGGAGGATAGTGAGCCCTGTGAAATATCAGGGCTTTTTTATTTTTGTGTTTTGCTTGGTTTTGTTTTTGGGGTTTTTTTCCCTTGTCCAGCTCAGTGTTGTATCAGATGATATTGTCTTGTGGGCTTCAAAACTTTGAGGGTGGAAAGTGGTTTCTAGGCTTTGTACTGCACCTCTTGTACCCCTGTCCTCTTGCAACCTTACAAACAAGTTTAGGGAAGTGCCTGGTGGGCCACTGTTGGGAAGTGCTGTGCCCTGTGTGTGGTGCTCTGACCTCCCTTGACACCCTCTCCTTCACTGAAAAACCCAAGATCCCTCCCTCCACCCCCCACACCTGAACATGGAGCAGGTTCACCTTCAGTAGGAATTTACATGTGCCGTGGGCTCAGAAATTAGCTGGGTAGAGAAAAGATGCCTATGCCTGAAGCTGGATGTTACATTTAAATATCTTGCAAAACCTAGGCCTGGAGGAATTATGCTGTCAACTCCAAAAACTGGAATGTTGCAATTTGTATTTAGGTCAAAAGACCCATGAGAAATAGATGCTTTAGAGAATAAGAGGGAGACACTGAGAGCATGTGTAGGTGTTCCATCATCTGGATTGTGGTCTCTTGGGAGTGCAGTGATACACAGAATAGCTGGGTTAATTCTACAAAGAGAGCAACTCCCACGCCAGTATACTGCATTCAGTCGCAGTGATTGTAAACAACTGTTCTTTGTTTTTCCACAGACCTTATTTTGAACTCAAGGCGAAGTATTATGTCCAACTAGAGGTATGTATGTAATTCAGATCCATCTGAAACTCTTTACTGCTTACAGTAAATACTGAAATTACATCTGAAGTGCTCCAACAGCTATGTTGTGTTTCTATACAAAACTAATTCAAAACCTCTTGAGCAATTTGCTAAGCACATTTTAAAGATAAAAGACCAAGAGTCTTTGTTTTCTTGTGTGAAATAAGAGTGTTTGAACTCTGTCAGAACCAAAAGAATAGTTTGACTGTCTTTGCTTCTTTTAGTTTAATGTGTCTGGGATTTATTTGTTTGTTGTGGGCTTCATTCTTTCCCCTCTATGTTTTATGCTTCAGACTGTTTAACTGTACTTGGGGTGCTCTTTTATGTTCACTGGTTGAACCAATTAACAGAATAAGTAACCTGCTTGCAGTGCTTAAATATCATGCAGATGTCAATTTCTGATTTGTCATAAGAGGGATTTGGGATTTGGCTGGATAGGCTTGCAGGGCTTTTTGGCATCTTTGCCCTGCATTCTGTGTGGTGCAGCGATGTCTGGCCAGTGCTCAGGCACAGCTCGTGCCTTGCAGGGCTCAGTGGCCCTGGGGTGGGCATGGCAATTCTGTGTGGCATGGTAATCCCTGCTATTACAGCCAGTCTTGGAGCTGCCAGGGATGGGAGGGCAGTGTAGCCCTACAAATTTAAATGCAAGAATCACTCTCTTTCTACTTGAGTGACTTTTGCTGCACGTGGCCCCCAAAACTGGGAGCCTGGCTCCTCAGAGTTGCAGGGTAGTGGCCGGTGCTGTTGTGTGGGATGGGCACAAGGTTTAAGTGGAGCACGTTGCCTTGGACCGCTGGCCATGGGTGCAGGAAGGCTCCAGTGGGATGCTGGATCAGTAGGAGCCTAGCTAGAAAAGGATTCCTATTCCTTGTCTGGGGTGCAAGGCATATCCAACAAAGGTTTTGTGAGCCCTTTCTTGGGCTGACTGAGATCCAACAGCATTTTGTAAGCCTCAGAGACTCTGGTGTGCATCCTTTTCCTTGCCAGGTTCCAGGCTTGGGTGCCCTATCCTCCTCTGCCTTGCCTGCCTGCAGCTGCTGCTGCATCAAGCTGAACCCTTGCCTGCCCTGGGCTGGGTGCCAACCCAATAATCTCTGCTGCCTAGAAGCATCTTTTGAGAAATTCCCTTTTTTCCATGGGCAAAGGCACACTGTGGGCCTTTTGCTTCTGTGTGGCAGCTGCTTAATGCCCTCTTGAAGCAAGGTGATTGTGTAAACTGTATGAAAAAAGCACAGATTGCTTTTAATGCACAAAATAACCAGCACTGAGAGAGCTACAGACACACAAGCAGTGTTTCCCCTTTGGGAAACAGGATGTACAAAACTCTTGCTCTTGCTGAGGGTGGTGTTGGTGCCTGGGGACACAGGAACTGCTGTGTTACACCTGTCAGGCTTTGAGGTTTGCTGCTTTTTGCTCTGCGGGTTTAGTGAGCAGGAATGACAGGTTTGGTGTTCAGCAGAGAGTGAGGCTCAGCCCCTTCAGGGGTGACCCCAGCCCTGCTGTGCCCTGCAGACAGGGGCTACCAGGAAACCTTAGTGGTGGTTCTGGGATAAGCAGTGACCTAGCTGAGAGCTGCATTCCTGTTAAGGAGAGATTCTGAATGTTCACATTTTAGCAGGGCCTCTGCTCTGTGCTTAGCCATGGGCCATGACCACACTCCTGAGGCAGTCACAGCCCCTGGCTCCCGTGGCTGGCCTTGCTGTTGTCTCCTTCACAAGTGCCACTACTTGTGCCAGGGTGCTTCTGAATTCTGAACTCTGCCATCCCCTAGATACCAGCCCTGGTTTGTGCTTGCCTGTGCAGAGCCAAGGCACCTGGGCACAGTACAGAGAACTCTGTGCTGTGCCTTGTTTGTAGTCCATATAATCCTTGTTTGAAAGTCCATCTAATACCTGTCTCCCTTCTTAGCAACTGAAGAAAACAGTGGATGACCTGCAAGCCAAACTGGCCCTGGCAAAGGGAGAGTATAAGACTGCCTTGAAAAACCTGGAGATGATCTCAGATGAGATTCATGAGAGGAGAAGGTCCACTGCCATGGGGCCCCGAGGATGTGGCGTGGGTGCCGAGGGGAGCAACACCTCTGTGGAAGACCTGTCAGCGAGTAAAGCAGAGTCAGACACCGTCTCCAGTGAGTACAGAGCCCTGTCGTGCTTGGGAATATCCCACGGGCATTGTAAGAAATGCTGGCGTTAGGGTTGCTCTGTGTATTCTGCAGTTTTGAAATTTGCTGGCTGTTCTGAGACTGTGGCTAAGTTGTGACGCTTCTTGTTATTGCAGGAGTTGATTACATTCTTTAATAGCCAATTTTCAAGGGAAAGGGTAATGAGTTAAAGTGCATCAGCCATTCCCTTAACATCCCTGTAGTTTTTTCTACAGTGCTGTATGAAAGGAGCAAAATTAACACTCCAAAGTGTCTGTCTAATTTTAAGCCAGTGGTACTGCTGCCAGTGATTCGCCTGGGGTGGTCACAGGCTGTCACAGATCATTCAGCCAGTCTGGGAGCAAAACTTTTGGATCAAGTGCTTGTCTTCCAGTGCTGGACCTGTGGCGTAGGGAGCTGAAGTTGTGGCTACAGTAGTACAGAAAGGCGTGATGCTGTCAAGGAAGCGTGTAAGGATAAGCTCCTTTGTGCTGCAGAGTCTTTGCCAAGGTGTGATTTCAGCAGAACATATGTACTTTGAACAAGGGAAGTGAAGAAGCAGCAATATGCTGCTGTGTTGTGTGCTGAGGGGCTCTGTAGGAGAAATGGGTGACAGCAACAACCTCCAAGGAAGCTCCAAACAAGCAAGGTAACCTCTGCTTTCTGGTGGCACATGGGGACTTGTGTTGCAAAGTGAGTCACGACTCCATGTGTTGTCTGGTGAGTTTGCATTTGTCCTGGCTTTGGGTGAAAGTGGATAGATGGACATTACATGCAGCCTACTTTTGCCTCCTTCTTGATGCAGAAAGTCTTTTTCTTGTTGCCCAGTCTCACAGATTCCAGTTTAATTTGTATTTTAGCTTCATTTCTGCAGGGAAAAGGCTGAGTCAGGATTGCAGGCGTTCATGATTGCACCACCCTGGTGCCCAAAGGCAGAAGATGCAATTTCACCACACTTAGACTGGCACTAAGGCCTTGTAGGTCCATGGTACAGCCTTGTGTGAGCCATGGGAGCTGGGAGGCAACCCTGGGCTGGCCTCCACCCCCTGCAACAGCAGGAGTTTCTGCACAATGTGTTGGAGCTCTCTCACTCAGTACTGTGCAGCTGGGACCTGACTTGCAGCAGCAAGTGAGTGCTGTGTCTGGACAGCTGATGCAGCCAAGTTTCAGTATGGCTGCTTCTCTTCTGCCACCCTTAATTCATGAGGTTGACCCTTTCCAACCTAGGCAGGAAATGCCTCTTTTGGATACCCACAAGTTCCCCTCCTCATGCAGAAGGCTTCCTGAAAGCCTTAGGTATAACTGAGTCTGAGAGTATTTTGTGCTGAAGGAGTTGAGGGACCTGGGATATAGGGGCAGAAAGAGCCAGGAAAGTTCATATTAATTAATATTAGTTGTTGGCTCCCCTGGCTGCGGCTGAGGCTGAGGAACAGCAGTGTGGGCTCATCCCTCTCTTTGAATTGCACGGTCTGATGTGAGTGGAAGGACATCAGCTTGTGTGTGGTGCCAACACAGAACTGGGTTATGACAGGGCAGGACTAGCAGCCTGGATTAAATAATAAAATAGCCTGGATTAAATTCTCATTGTAATACGGGGGGAGCTTTCCACCAAGATCCTTTTATATCTTGATTTCTGTCTGCCAGAGTTGGATAAAACACCTTGTCATCAGCAAGAGTTTCTTGGCCCTTGCAGATGCTCCTGTGCATTATGGTGAATTTAGATGTGAAAAGGAAGCAACAATTTAAGTTGTGCTGCTTGTAGACTGCCTGATGTCAGTGCTTCTTGCCAAGCAGAGGACTCTAATTGGAAACATCTTTTTTGCCAAACCTTTTATTGCTTTCGCCCCCTGCAAAGTTATCTGTACTTCTCACCATATATTGAAACGCAGCAAGTGAGAATAAAGGCCCCTCTGCAGTCTTAGATTTGACTTCATTAAAAACAAAACAGCAAAACCCAAACCACAAGAAAAGCTGTCTGTGAGTATGAAGTGCCTTGGAGAGGACTCAGGAAGATGGATTATGTTGTTACCCATCTTATGTTTGAAGCCTTTTGGGTTAATTTTGCAACGTGTTAAGTGCAGTTCTGCAATGTGCAAGTGCAGCAGAAGGAGGTTGACCATCTCTGCCATAACCATGGCAATAGCAGCCTCTGTTGGCACCTTCGTGTCCAAGTGGTGCCTGCGAGCCCCAGGCTGCCAAGGTGACAGAAGAACTTCTTTGAAGCTTCTCCTTTGAGCCATTTTGTTAATGCTGCTGCTTTGCTCCTGCCGCTCTTCCAAGGTGATTCTGAGCCTTGCTAACAATGGCAGGAATCGCAAGGAGGCGGAATTGAGGATGACCTCAGGTCACTGTGGGTGTCCTGCTGTGTCTGGGACTCCTTCAGGCCAGTGTGATTCCAGCACATACTTGTGTGGTGTAGAGATTGATGTGTGTAGAGAACCTTCTGATCCCAGTGGGACTACTTGTGTGCAGAAGTCTTTGGTCCCTATCCTGCAGTGAGCCTCTGAAGTGTGTTGAATTTCAGCAAAATCTACACCCTTGTCTTGCACAAAATGGAGCCTTCTTTAATGGGTTTCTCCTGCGCTTGTTCATAAGAATCCTGCAGCTTAATCTAAACAGACAGTTTGGAGTGGGTTTCCTTTAATTAGAATTCAGATCTGAGCCAACACAAGCAGGGAAAATAATATGTTATTTTTTTTTTTTGGTGATCCTCGTTGAAAAAGAAATCTGGGACCTGTGTCTTTCTATTTAGCACCTTAAATAACCAGGAGGCTGTGCTGGGATCAAGATAGTGCTGGGGGAGGCAGACACAGGGAATTAGGCTTTAACCTAAGTTGTCTACTGAAGACCACGAGTGAACGAGGCCAGCAGGGACACTAAAAATCCAAGAGCTTCTTGGCATGAGGAGCAGTAGCTATTGCAGAGCTGGCTTGGCTGGCAGGGTGTGCTGCTCCCCAGGGCAGAACCAGGCTAAGGCTTTGCACAGGGGGCAGAAAACCAGAGGGGCAGCCCATGAGTTAGCAGTGTGTCTGTGTGTGGGAGATGCAAACCTGAAAAACTGCCTTTGCCTGGGAAGGTGCAGAAGGGGAGGCTGAATTACTAACTGGAATATTCTCTGAACGTTGCAGTGGCTTCAGAAGTGTTTGAGGATGATAACGGCAGCAGCTTTGTGTCCGAAGAAGATTCAGAAACTCAGTCAGTGTCCAGCTTCAGCTCTGGTCCTACGAGTCCCTGTGAGGTGCCCACTCAGTTTCCTCCTGCAACACGACCTGGAAGCCTGGATCTGCCCAGCCCTGTCTCCCTGTCTGAGTTTGGGATGATCTTCCCTGTCCTGGGCCCCCGGAGTGAATGCAGTGGGGCCTCCTCCCCCGAGTGTGAAGCTGAAAGAGGTAGGCACAGCTGGATACACCCTGGGCCAGTGTTTTTCACCTTCATAAAGGGAGCAGGAAAAGCATCCCTGCTCCCCTAGGCATATGCCAGGGAATGCTCTGAGCTGCTGGCTGCTTCTTTGGGGAAGGCAATTGTGGAAGGCCCTGTGTCTCAAAGTTAACAACCATGTCTATAATTAATTACTGTTCTCCTGGCTGGGAATGTTTCCCAGTTCTGTCTTGATGCAGGGGTTTGAGATTTCTCACTAAATAAGTGATCAGTGAGATTCTCATGGTACACTTATTTGGAGGAAAATCTGAGTTCATTTATTTAAATTACTGTCCTGCTTTTTGAAAATCTTGCTTTCCAGGGGAGAAAAAAACCCAAAATCCTCACAAAAAAATAACATGCCAGAAGGAGCTTCTTGCAGGCTCTGCCAGCCCTGGCTGACTAATTCAGACTAGAGGATTACCACTGCCCTTGTCTGCTCCATCCTAAGGCTGTTCTCACTAATTTTCTGATGCAGTGCACAAAATGAGCATGGCTTGGAAGGCAAGCTTGGTTTTGTTAAAGCATCTTGCTCCTGCTCCTGTAATTTCTGTGTGCTTTGGCAAAGGAAGCTGCAGAGGCACCTGCTTGAAGCTTAACTTGCAGAATGAAATCCGGGTTTAACATCCAGTTTAATCCTTTCTTTGCAGGGGATAGGGCAGAAGGGGCTGAGAACAAGACAAGCGACAGAGTGAACAAGAATAGGAGCAGCACCAGGAGCAGCTCCACTGAAGGGCTGGCTCTGGATAACCGAATGAAGCAGCTCTCCCTTCAGTGCATGAAAATCAAGGAGGGAATATGCGCAGGCAGGAAAGCTGCCCAGATTGGCTGAGGCCTTCTCGTGCCTCATCCTGAATAATGGGAGTCTAAATATTTATACATGAACTTCTAAGTGTTTGAAGAACGTTGTGCCAATAATATATGCCAAATCTTAAGCGTTTACTCTGAGAATTTAAAAATGCACTAAGAAGTTTAATTGATGCGGAGGGCTGAAGTTTTTATTCAGTAAATCCTTTGTAGGCTGGACGAGTTATCAAATGTTTAAGGTGTGCTCATATTTCAGAGACTTTGTAAATTGTTTTGTAGCAGCCTGGCTGAAGCAATAACTACTAATGTTCCCGTGTAAATTCATGCCAGTCGGGGGCCTGAAATTCAAGCCAGACTTTTGCAGAGAGCGGTTTGGCTTCGGTTTTGTAGAATGAAATGCTCTTTAGATACAACCAATCTCTTGAGTACAAGTGGCATAATCTTTAAACATCTGTATTGGTCTGTATTATGCTGAAACTGTAGAAATATTTTGTATACAGGAAAGCTGTTGCATGTGTGGGGTCTGAAAGCCTTCACTCTTCCCTTGGTGCTCACAGAAAGGATAAAATGAGTCATGCCTCTAAAAGCCTGTAAAACAGACGGATGACAGGAAGGGAATGGCAATGCCCAGCAGTGGGAGGCCCTTTCTAGACACCTTCCCAAGTCTCAAGGGCTTGGACTCCGCAGGTGATTGCAGTGACCAAAAAGAGTTGATTGGCCCCTTGCCCTTCTGCTTCCCTGAGAAGTGAAGTATTATTTTTCAGCACTTTAAGTGTTTTTTATTTTATTTTGTTTTTTTCCTCAAAAATGGGAGTCATAGATGTTTTCAGGATGATTATGATAAGGGGTTTGCCCTTGAAATATGCATGAAGAAAAGGAATTGCCAGTGTAGATTGACAATGTGTTCTTACGCTTCTCTGTAGGTTGTACTGTGTGGGGGTTTATAACTGTTAAAGGGACTTGGGATTTTAGTATGCCCTAGACAAAGTGTTCAATAAAACTAGAAAGGGCACGGGGCATGTTTTGCCAGCAGCTGTTAGGCAGTAGTAGTGTCTGATAATTATGCTAATAAGTGGTAGTAAAAATCCTAGGACTCTTCAGTTTTGGTGACTAAGCATTTCTGAAAGCACCATTTTATCTAAAATGTCAGTTTATATTGTTAATTTGATGGGAATCTTAGTATTGCCCAAAGTATTTTCTATTCTATGTTTTTGCAGTCCTGTTGTATTTCATCCCTGCCACAGCTTGTGTATCTATTCTCAAAGTTAATGTAAAATTCTTCACACTACAGTAAACATTTTTGTTTTCCACATTTGGAGTCTGTGCAAGTGAAGTTTATCTCAAGTGCTAGGAACCAAATCTTCTCCCACAGCAAGTTTAGCCTCCAAATATCCACTTCCAGCTGAAGACTGAAGCTGAGGTCACACTGGTGTTAGAATCCATTGTGGTATATGGGCAACTGCTGCCTCTTTCCAGCTTCCCCAATCCCTGCACACGTTGCTCACATTTTATTCTGAACTGTGCCACAAGACCGGAGCTTTAGTCAGGTTCTCCAAAACTCCCTTAGTGTGCAGAAGAGGGAGGTATTCTGTTACATAAGACCTCTGTATCTAATGCTGCTGAAATTTGCTATAAAGCTGTGCAGAATTGGAGGCAAAGAATCCTGTTTTCATAAAAAAAATAGATTCATCATATTATGGCTGTTAAGCTGTAACTGTGTTAGACATTTATATGTTTACATCTTCTGATGACCTTAAGGCTGAAACCTTTCACTGCCAGCAGTTCCCAGGCCCAGAAAATGCTTACAGAAGAAATCTGTGTTTCCAGTTTCTGATGTGACCATTTCTTGGGAAAAAAGCTGGGACAGACAGTATTAAATATGAAAAGCAGTACACGAGTGTCACATTGTATTAAGTGTTCTTACTTATCCATAGCTGAGCTATTGTCTGTGCTGCATTCAGTTAGAAAAAGTAGCAGAGCTCTTTGTGGTTGAATCTCTTTTGAAGACCTCCCAGTCAATACCTATATTACATGTTCCTGGGTTCTTTGGATGGTTATTTTCGTGGTGATTTTTTTTTCTTTTTTTTAGCCTCTCTTGCTATCAAATTTCTTCTCATCTTGCCAGTTCCGACTGGAAACCCAAACTTCCCACACTTGGGTGCAATGAATTAATTTTGTGTGTGTGCTGCCTTGTGTATGTCCTGATTGGGTTCAGCTCCCAGCTGGGTAAAACCATTGATCTGGAACTGTGAAAGGGTGTGGAACCCACTCTGCCCCTCCTTTTCTACCACTCTGCTGCAAGAGTTGCTGAAAGCTCATGGTGCAGCCCTGGACTTGGCAGGTAAATCGCCATTCAAATGTACAAGCAAACAGGCAGAACTGTGTGTCTAATAAATTAATGGAAAACTCATTTTATTTTAAACTTCATAAAAGCCATAATTATAAATATGACAGACTTAAATGAACATACAGTGCTGTGGAGTACAAGCAAATGAACAAGCTTTCTCCAGTTACATTTTACTTAAGCTCTTCATGGATTCTGAAGTGTAACATGATGGTAGCTGCCTTCATGAGTATAAAAATAAGCCTCTGGTGTATCAAAGTATACATGATTGCTTCAGCTGCCCTGATGTGAGAACGTATAAAGCAAATGTTAACCTAGGAGTTCTATTTCTCTTTGGTATTATCAAACAATTTCAGTAGCCTTTTAGATGAAGTGATGAAAACCTCTACTGTATGTACACAAACTCAATTCTAAATAGTTGGCTGTTCAAAGGCTGCAGCGATAGTGTGGTTAAGTGCATAATTACTGTACAAAATAGTTACATGAAGCTTGCAGCAGGAGACTAGGACTGAACTCAGACTAACAGTCTGGGGCAGTTGGGATAGAAGCTGTTGATACCATTCATCCATGCTGCTGTGTCTCACTGGATCTTTGAGAACTGAGGGATGGGATCAGCTAAGGGCTAACCTGTGTCTTCCTAACAAACTATGTTCTCTGTCATATGGCTCAAAAAATGCTAACAGTACAGGGAAAAGAAAAGCTTAACTTAGTGGCCTGAGGTCATATTGAAATCTAAGGATCAGTTCACTTTGCAATAATTTTTCCAGACTTAACTTGTGGAAAAAATATAAAAGTATGTATTTGACAGGAAATATTAAAGCAAATCCTAAATGCTTACATCAATGTTTTTTCTTAAGAAAAAAGGGCAAGAAAACTTTGTTGTAAAATTAATCTGCCATAACCAGAATCCCTAGGCTACAATTTATATGGATATTTTGTAGTACCTCTTAAATACTTCACCTGAGTGTTCTGTCCTGTATCTGAAGGGAAATGCACAGTAATTGTAGTAGACTATGCAGGTGCAATACTCGAATAGAATTTGCTTTATATATATAAGATTGACACTAAGCTTAAGTCCTGTGCATTAATGAGGCTCATCCTAATCCACTGACTGGACTGAATGTCTAAGAAATATTGGTGTATCCTGGTGGGGACAGGATCTTTTGGCCTTAATGCGTTTGCCTGGCATTAGGAAATTGAGCACATTTCTTACTTTTTAGTTCAGTTCAGTTTTAAGTTCAGCACAGTACGGAAGCTGAGCCTTATGCTCGTTTCATGCAGCATAAGCTTTGGTACTAACTTGTGCTCAGGGGGAAAGAGAAAGAAAACTTCCTGCCGAGTCGAAACCAACTACCAAAGAACAACAACAGATTTTTCCTGTAGGCAAGTCTACCAGCTTGATCTCAAACAGCAGAGAATGTGCAAGAACTCGGTGCTGAAAGCTGGCACTTCTGGCATTTGCCTTTTGTACTGCCAAAAAGTGACTCAGTTGAGACTTCCTCACTACCTCTGACTTTAGAGGTGATAATATACGTGGAGGACTCCACTGCTACTCTGGTTTAGCCTCAGCTAAAAACTTTACAGAAGCCCGTAGGGAAAATGGGAGTTGAATGAAATTTTCCTATTTTAGGGATGAAGCAGTCCTTGGCACATAGTCCAAAAGCCAAGCATAACCACAAAGAACCTAATTGTTTTTCTCTCAGCTTGCACCCATGCTGTTCCTTCTGGTGTTTTATGGCAATAATCATTAGAAACTTCCCTGCAAAAGAAAGTAAGTCACTCTGTGACAAACTTGTCAGATGGTTTCTGAGAGAACTAGAGTCAGCAAGGCATGTTTTCCAATGCAGGAGCTATCGGTGCCCTTTCAGCACCACACACTTGCTAAGCAGCTGTGTGATGAAGGAAATGAAACAAAAGGTTCTTCTACTTTCTGGAGAGGAATAATAGCAGATTTCAGTGGGAATAATTTTAGCCCACCAACATTTCTGGTGCTGCTGTAGAATGTGTGTTCAGTTTCCCAATATGGCCAAATAACACCTGTGCTCTAAAGCAAGATTTAAATGCTACCTTTTTGCTTGGAAAATTGCCAAACCAGCGTGATGGCAGCAAAATTCCCATGGCTCTCTTAAAAATACCCTCTCCTCCAACTGTGAAATACTGTAAATTTTGTAAAAATGACAAAATTTAATCCATTTCAGGACCTGTGAGGTAGTCGGTATTAAATAAAAACTTCTCATCTTGAATCCTCTTCAGATACAATGTTTACAGATCTAGAAGAAGAGTGCATAAAGGAGGCTTCTAAAAAAGTAACTTGTTCTGCATTAATCCACCTCCACCATTTCCTTAAGAACTCTGACCCTGCTTCTATTGATGACACTGGCCCTGTACTCAATTCCTTCACTGGCTTCAACTTAAAAGGAGAAAAGTATCTTTTCAAAGATGTCTTGCATAATGGAATCAGCAAGTGCATTCCTTGCAGCTGTGGTGTATTGGGGGAGAGGTTTAAATGCTCCTTCCCTACATGATACATACTTATAAAAGTGATGAAAATAAAACATTTCTTTGCTGAGTTGCTGATGGTGGGCAGTTCCCCATCTCTCTGCACCAGCAACTGAGACTACCCTCAGTAGATACAGTGAATCTTATAGGGGATCTTCAGATGAAAATCTTTCATAGCTCCTCGAGGAAGGCTGTGCTGCACTGCCTGGAGACTACTGCTGGATAACCTCCTGTCCTTCCTGCTCATTGGGATCAGCCTAGGTCTGGCAGATGGCAGGAAGAGAGCCATAGAACCTCATGCTGTATTATGTACTAAAGTCACACAGAGATGAAGTAACAGTTCTCAAAGTACATGTAAGGTGAGCAAAGCCTTTGCTTTTAAAAACAGCTAAAGCTGGAACCTTCCTTTTCCTTTACTCCTATATACATATTCCAGATAAGATGATACATGGAATACTATTGGCTCAGCAATAGTACATTTACATTTAGATGCGAGAACCAGTTCAGTGCTGAAAACATTATAGATAGCAGCACAAATATGTAATAAAAGCTGTTTGGTCCTGAGACTGAATAAGCAGAATACACAAGAATATTTTTTCTTACATGTTTACTTTTAAGAATAGAATCTTTAGCCCATATACCCTATATGTTGAGAAGAGGGAATTTCAATGTTAGTTTTTCTCGTAACCCACTAGACTTTGATTCAAAGTGTGGAAAAACTGCAGTAAATTGAGTTCTGCTGGTTCATTTGAATATATGCATTTTAGCCTATTCCCAAGCCTGTTTAACAGTGTTCACTCCTGGACCATAGCAGCAAACCCACAGCTAACTGCCTGCCACAATTAACTGGCAATCCGTGATTCCATGCTTTTGGCTATAACTCAGGATGTAATTTTCTTTTGTGCATATGTAGTAAGGGTTCTTCACCTGTTTGTTGGACAGATCAAAACCATCTCAAACAGTACTGCACAGTTCTGTCTCCTCACTGCAGCTGTGACACCTTAAGAGGAGTAGTACTGTTAAAATCTAAGAAAAAAGGGCCCTCTTGTTGAGGCAGGAATGTGGTGGGGATAATGTTGTAAACTCCAGCAAATATGTTCTCCACCTCCAAGTAGCAAAATCCACACCTATGATAAAGAAAACTACCTGTTAGAAATGGGATCTAAAGTATATTTCAAACCTCTTATACAGACTTCATTAAGTGTTACCTGTAGTCACCACTGCTTTTCTTATGAAAGCCATAGGAACCAGGATCTCCCACTGTTGAGACAGTGACAAGTTCAAAACCAACGCTGTATTGCCTGCAAATGACATGACAGACTTGCTTTAGATATTTGGGTCATCAGGATTCCCATGAAGAGGGCTAATTATCAAAAACTATACAGTATAAACTGAAAGGACATCTAAAAGTTTTGTCACATTTGTGACAAAAAAGTCAAATTTACCATGACATGAATGCAGAATTTGGAAGAAGACAGAACTCAATTCAGGTTTAGAACTGGACTGTAGGGAAAATGCCTACTAGAAGCCTGCCTATGCAGAATTCAAGCAGATAGGCTTGTGACACACTCCTGTTCCACATGGCAGAGATCCTGGGGTGTGATCGGATTGCTCTCAGAGGACTCAGTGTCAGTGATCTCAGCAGAATTTCTCATGTTGCAATACAACTTGGGACACTTTGTCTGCTCCTGTTAATGCATGTGACAGGCACCACTGCCCCTGTCCTTCAAACTACCCAAATATGATGTGCAGATTCAGGAAAAAATGCATACAAAGAACTGCTCAATTCACTGAACTGTGCAGCCACACCTCTCCCTTCAATTAATGAGAGAAGGAGTTTCCTCCTCACAGAGGGGAGGAGAGAAAAAAGTTCTGCCATTTTGTGGGACCTACTGTACAGCTTTGCAAAGGATAAACACTTGACTGCAGGTCAGGAGAGGTTGCTATTCCAAAGTGCTGAATGCTGGTATTTTGAGGTAATCATTAATTGTGTCAAAGGAATTTGGCCTGCGTAAGTCTACTTTATAGGACATCCAGCACTTCTCCTGGCCAGCTAGTGGCAAAGAAAATGCACTTTCAGAGGTGTTTGAGAGCTGTAAGGGTTTAATATCTTGCATATTAGCTCTACTACAAAATAAAAGGAATTATGATCATAATTAGTATTTAGAAGAAGTCCTTTATACCTTCTTCCCTAGCTCTGCTCAGACACCAAAACTAAAGAGAAAGGAAGGCTGCTGCTTTCCTCATAGGTCAAGGATTTCCCTCAGTAGTGAATGTGTAGATTTAAAACATTATTGATGGTAAAGATAGACACATAAATAGTACTAAATCTGAGTCAACTCCCACACCTTATCTTCTGGATTTTCCATGAGTTTCCCACTCTCCCCAAGGGGATACTGACAAAGTTTTATCTTTGGCATGCAATGCCTTCACTATATTGATGCACAATTATTTTCTACAAACCTCGGCCCCCGTAGTTCAATTAGCAATGGTCCATTCTTGTCTAGCTGGAATTGATAAATGGGATTATTTTTGTAGGTGTCTCTGAAGTTTCCACATCCTCCAGCACTGTGACCTTTCCATTGTCCATTAACCTAAAAGAAGTCAAAAGTACAGAGGACTTGTATTGCTTATATATACACACAAACAAGACTAGAGTGTCCTCTCACTTTAAAGGTTACTGACTTTAGTGACCTCTCCTAATTCTTAAAGTGAAGTGAGAGATGGGGTTAAGTCTTCACAAAGTCTCAGGCAGTTCCCCATCCCCCTGATACATGTATTGTATTTTTCCAGCTTACATTAAACAAGCACTGACTGTTTCTGACTGTGACAAACTGCAGCTAACAGAAGACCCACATTCCCATCTATCCCACGCCTACAAGTCTACACAGGTTATTTTTTGTCCTCAGACACTCCTCTGTTGAGTTAAATGAGAAACAAGATCTCTTCCTCCAGCCCTGTCCATCACCTCTACACACTCTGAGAACCAGCACTGCAGTGACAAGATAACTACAAGGACAGATTCTGCAAGGATAAAGACACATAGGAGGAAAAATGCTGCTCAGTCTGTGAGAAGCAGGCCATCTGTTTCCAAGTTCCTCTTGCTAGTCATTAAACTGAAAGGTTAGACTTGTAAGACATGCCAGGCATTCCCAAAGATTTATAGCTGAGATCCATCTCTCCTGTTTCTTCTCTCCTGACTGTCAAATCAGCAAGGGGCAGCATTTTCCCTCGTGATTTAACTTCTTCACTCAGTGCAGTGAACTCCTCAAACATGGTAAGTATGGAAGCAAGGGGAATTTCTCCCCCTACCATGCTGCTACCCAGGAACCTAAAACTGCTGTGTGCTGTGGAGCTTTCTAGCCCTTTTCCACTTCTGCTACACTTCATTCCAAGAATCACATCAGGGCTTGGTGAGCTCCAGAGGTGACCACTTGAGTCCAGTATAGGACATCTAACAGAACTTTTTACTGCTGAACTGTGAATTAGTTCCCTGCTTGTTTTTGTGTGTGATGACTGCTAAGTAATCACCAAATAGGCATTAAATATAAATTGCTAACTTTTTGTATTCAATTCTAAAGACAGAACTGGCCTTAGATAGATAAAACTTACCTTTTTTGGGTTTTTTTGAATCCAGACATTTGACAGACATGTTCAAATAATCAACAGGAGTTTTCTATGTACTTAATTCTCTTTTCAAACATATTACAACATAAAATTGTCGTCCCTCCTCAAACAGGCTTTTCACCTTGAATGTGCTTTTGACCTTTTAAAGGACTTCCTCAAAGTTAGCCCAGTTTTTAATAGCTATATAGGACAACGGGTTCTGGAAGAACCAAACAAAGCATCTTGCTGTTCCCAGGAATCTCTCTATTCACTCACCATTCTCTAGAACAGGCTTCAAGGGATTGTTCCAGAAATAATAGCTGGTATGGAACAATTGTTTGAACTCGAGAGCCAAGCTGCAAGCCAGCATGTTCCCCTGACCACACAAAGTAATGCAATCCTGGGCTTCAGGCATGAGTGTCCTAGAAAATGGACTGACCCACTGTGGCTCAAACTCCCTGTTTCTCTCTTCCTGAACAAGTTACTGTTTGGACAGAAGATTTCTGACTAGAATAGGATTCTCCAGGGTATGCATGGTAGGTACAGAGCTAAAGTTAACAGCTGCTGGTTTATTCTTTCCTGAGGATTAAACTGCTAAAACATGAAAATACATGCAAGTTACTTTATCCTGTGAGCTCTTGGCTATATTTATACTTCAGTTGAAGGTGTAACTGCAGCTCATGTTGACAGCTGAAATACGAACAACAGCTGGCTCCAAAACAGCCTGAGCTTCTGCCTTAGTTTCAGCCAAGTTTTTCACTCTCCTCCCTGCTCCTATCATCTCAGGGAGCATTTCTACAGGAAATGTACAATGGATATACTTCTTGGTCCTATGTGGGAGTGCTTATTCCAATTGTTACGGACCCTTGATGTATCTTCGCAAAATTTAGGAACGTGAACGTGTTGCACTATTGCCATCCTACATTTGTTTCTTATGGTCTTGATACTGGTGCCTTTGGTTTGAAATTGCTGATTTTGTCCCATCCTGCCAGGAATTCTTCCAAGAAAATCATTCTCCCAAGGGGAAATGAGCAACACTTCTGGGGGGGGTTTCACTCTGCACCATTACTAGCACAACCTGATTTCTGCAGAGTGATGACTTAGCAGGGTATAGGTTGTTGTTCCAAAGGCCAGTCTATTCTACAAAGGCTTTGCAGCACATCTGCAATGGCACAGCTGCAACAATACACTCTCTGGTGGAGGTGGGGCAGTACTATCAAAATATATTTAAAAACCCTGTACATCTCTGATATGGAAAAGCCAAACCAGTGACCCATAAAAGAAAATGTTTCTTTACCCGTTTGGAAATGGTGTAAGGTGTAGGAATCTTGGAAAAGGTGAACTTGCACAAGGAATATACCTGTGTTGTAAAAGAAGTAGCAGGTCACATCACACATCCATCTTGCACATTTCAAATGAAATTGTGACAAATTTAAAAAAAGCAGAATTGCCTACACAATATTTTTAGATATTTGTTCACCACATGCTTGTACTACCCATCAGATGACCTTGTTTTAAACTCAAAATTAAGAATAGTGCTGGGACTAAGACTTAGTTCTACTTAATTTTTCTTAACAACCTCAGCCCCCCAAAAAACAAAAACCCAACCAAACAAGACCCAACAAAAAAGCGAAATGGAAATAATCTGCATTTTACTCTTTTTTTAGTGAAAAAGAAAATCTAGCATTGATCATTATGTGACTCAGCAGTTAAGAGAAAAATGCAAATCCTAAGTCAAGACCTAGAGAAGTCAAAAATCTTTAAATCTTAATCAGGATCTAAAATAGGATTATTTTAGATACATAGAGAGCCTTTACATAGATACTTTTTTATTCTAGGAAATAAGAGTATTTTTCAGCTGATTTTGTTACTAAAACCATACTAATATCTTAACTGCAAGTGGAAAACATTATCAAACACTTCGTCCAGTGGTTCTGCTCCATCATTCATAGCTTCCCTCCCCAAAATAGCAGTATTGATTCAGAAATACCATTTTCATCAAATTTTAAAACAAAGGACACTTTACAGTTTAATTGCTTACACTCATTATGAAAAAACAGCACATACCCTGATGGTGTAATGGATGGTGTTTTGCTTCTCATACTGAGAAACCACTAAGGTGAATGTATGGGAGCCTGGAGAGGTCAGCTTTATCTTGGTCAGATAATGAGGACTGTTGATCCGAATACCATCAATATAAGGAGGAGGATCAGCTGAAAAAGAAGATGAACATTTTTCCCTGACCAAAAATCCCCCAGCTTGGTAAACTTCTAAGATTAGACTAAACAGACCTAAACGCTCTGAACAGATGAGAGCCTGAAGATTTATCCACAAAAAGGAGTCTTAACATCAACTACTGTTTTCAGGAGAGGTACATCATACATGACAAGACACAAATTCTGTGCTTCAAAGTACAGCTTAAATCCCAAGACTTGCAAGGCCTGCTTATCCATCTCCCACCAATGTCACTACTCAAAGAAGACTACTGTAATTATGTTGAAATGTCAAGAGAAAGATAATGAATGTTTAAGCATTCTTTGAAAATCTCTGAAGTATCTGCTCTTTCTTCATTGGCTGGACAGTTCCAGAATGCCAGCTGCCAAAATCTTTGGCCACCTTGTAAACAATACTTCAAAACATGTTAATTCCTTTAACTAAATCACACATGCTTTCTCTCCCTCTCCCTTCAAATCCCTGTGATCACTACACAGATGTAGCTGCATCCCAATACCAACGCACATGTGGTACTTAAAAAGATCCCAAATGTTTGCTTTTACAATTAGACAGTGTAATTTGTTACTTGCCCTCTAATTGGTTCTTTGCAGGCTTCTTTTAATTTCAGTGAAGCAGGACCAACTCTAGCCAATTACTTCAAAAGGCCCTGGATCAGGTTCTTTTGTTTTCTTCCACAAAGCAACATGAGAGGGGAAAGGATTAATATAAAACAATAGGAAGCTTAGGAATGAGAAATCTCGGCCTTGCTGCCAAAGGATTAAGGTGCTTTGTTCTCATCTCATTTTAACAGATGGTTAAAAATAATACTGCAGCTTGACCAATCTATTTCCATGGAAAAAGGTTTTAAACAAGTTTGGGCTCGTGAGATCAGAAGTTTTTAAAAGAGTTTGTGTAGCAAGACAAAACATATGAATCATTCAGTTTTTGCTACTGGTCTTGCTAGGCTGTCTCTTTCAAGCACAATTGAACAATTCTCTCCACTATGCAATTGTGCTTGGGTTTGCTCACTTAAGAACCTTTTCACCAGGAACACCAGAAGCAACTTGGGCATTTGCTTCTCCTCATAGAGAAGCTCTTGCAAAAACACATGATGATTTGGTCAGGTGTCAACAGATCTGTCCACAGAAAGACTTGGGTTCTAGGGGAAGCTTGGATTCTGGGGGAATTGGTCAGCAGAGTTAACTGAACAAGATCAGATGTAAACAATGCAATGCATATTATCCATTCCAATAGAAAAAGTCCCACAAACTCCACTCTTTGGCGAAAAAAGCTTTAAAAACTACTAAGGGAGTTGTTGCATGAGCAGCTACCTGAATGCAAAAGAGGTTCCTATCTGTAAAAGCAGCAGGCCACATCCCACTTGTTTTAGGATGCACCTTCACTGCATAGTTCCAAGGAATATTTTTAGCAATCTCTAACTTAATGGAAAGAATAAATAAAAACATGATCTTATTAGCTCTACCTTAAAGTTTCAGTCTATCCATTCAACCTGGGCATTACCTTTACACCCTCTGTCTCAGTCTGCGCTTCAGATCTGCTATTTCTCTTGAAATAAAGCATATTTGGCTACTTCACAGCTACAGCAAACCTCTTCTCCTCAAGATGAAAAGAATCTGACATATAATGACCAAGAGTGAGATCTTGATAAAATTTAAACATGTTAAACATCTCATACCTGATACTTGGAAATATGCTGCAGTGTTCACCTGTATTTCATAAGCTTTCTTAGGTACTTTATTAAGCCAAGTTCATGGGACAATTAACCCTGATTATTTTCATTTTGTGGAAGCTGTAGACCTTTAAATAATTTCACAAATGTAGGAAATAATTATGCTATCAGAGCAATTAACACACAACATCTGTTCCCTCTAAGCATTAACTACTGACACTGAAAAATAAACGGAAAAAATGAAGAAAACGTTGCATCAAAATAAGTGTCAGCAGGACTATGTAGACCTCTTAAGAGTGTCTACAGCATGTGCAGAATGGCCTATTCCTCCAATGTAGACTTTTAAGTAAGATCAAACAGAGCAAAACAATGATTTCAGAAGACTGACCTCTTAATGAGGCATCTAGTTTTAAAAACCAAAAAGTGCCTTTCCTCTCCACAAAATTCTGTGTGCTACTTCATTCATTTATAACATCAGCTACTTGACAATTAAGGTACACTAACCTGGATAGTAAACTTTTTTTCCATCAGTCTTGTATACAACCATTGTAATGAATTCCCGATTGTGTGCAAAGTCATCCTATAAAAACAAAACCCACAAAAAACCACAAATCAGAGTTGTGCAATTCTGTGAAACATAATGAATGCTTAATCAGAGTCAAGTATACCTTCTACCATCCCTTTTGATCACCACACAATACGATCTGATATTTGAATTTATTGGGATACCCAACAGAATTATTTTTCAAATGCCTGAAGTAAATAAAAATCCACTGATTCAACTTATTCAGGCCCCAGGATCCAAATTTACTTCAGAACCTTTACGGTGGAACAGAATCACTTAGCTCAAATTTTACTCTGTTTCAATTGGAGGTACCTGCTGAATTAAAAAATTCTACGTGTACACCGACATACACACCTGAACACAGACAGTAATATAGTAATAAGAGAAAGCCATACAGAACGATTTACGGAAGCTGAGGCAGAGCTCTCAGTGCAGAACCAGCACCTTGTCAGTGATGTGCCTGCTGAGCAGGACCCAGACGGCAGCACCACCCTGTGGACACTGCACCTCCAGCTTGTACTGAGGGTTGTTGGCCAGGCTGTAGGCATCCTTCACTGGGCCCTGCTTTGCATCCCACGTACTGAAAATGATAGACACGACTGATTAGAAACTAATTTTGCTCTGAAGCAAACTTCAGATCCTACACATATGCAGAGCGTCATATTATCAGTAACAAATTATCAAAGCCTCGTTTTCTACTGGAATCTATGGCAGTGGTTACATAACACAGTCACATCAGAAACATTATCTAAGAACCTTGTTTTATAAACGAGTTCATCATAACAGTATGATAATAAAAAAATGCTAAATACAAACAGCCTGGTTAGTGACTGCAACCACAGTAAAAAAAAAAAAGCACAGAAAAAGCGGAACCATTTAAGCAGTCTGGGCTACACAACCATAGCCATGATTGCACACATCAATATTAAATCAAAAACACCTATACTTTTGTAACTGTAGAAATCTATCTATCTATCTATCTGCTATGGTTCGTTTCAAAAGCTTGCCAAACTTCTTCCTTCTTTTTTTGCATGCTTGGAAGGGTGCCCTGCAGGAAGTGTTAAAGATCTTTGAGGTGCCCTACTGCAGAAACTGCCTGCTGCCTCGTGAAGTGTCTAGACAAGAAAAATACGGTGAGAAAAAACAGAAAGTGCTGATGACTGAACACAAAGTGTGGCACACTGGAAACAGAAGTGTATACAGCTATTCCTAAGTCTCCTTGCCCCTCTCACACTTGTAAAACTGAACAGCATGTGTGGAAGGTTGCATTAAAAAGCTTCAGATTATCACCGTCGTTACTCTGCATTTTATGGCAACTGCCACTGTGCTAAGGCTTTTCCCTACACAGAGGGAAGACAAATAAGGTAAGGACAGACAGACAGACCAGTAGGTGAGCTCTGATATTAGGATACACATTATCTCATCTTGCTACACCACCACAGTATATTTAGGAAATAACTGGTGCGCAAAGATGGAAGGAGCCTGTACAGATGAACTCAGCAGTCACGCTGTGGATGAAGGAGCTTGTGCAGAGATAACACATGCAGTGGGGAAGCAGTGGCAAGGTGCAATCTAGTGGAGTGGAAAAGTATAGAAACCCTTGCTTTCCAAAACCAAGACACAGATACACATACTTATTCTCAAACTGGGAGATAGAACCCCTGAATGTAATGGATATCACATTCAGAAAAAAAATGATCAAGCAAGGAAGATTATTTATGATAATTACAACTGCTAAAACACAGAACTGGTTAAACTACCCTGATGTCAGTGAACACACCCTATGAAGATAACACAAGCTGCACAGCTCACTTGCAAGTGGCCAGAAAAATGAATTCAAAATATTAACTAGGTTACTTAAGCACTGTCTGGGCGCTGCTTAGAGATGGACTGCACCAAAATCTGATTTTTACTCTGATAGGGAGGTGTGGGACTGAGGTCAGAATCTGGTTACACAACCGTAGTTCCACAGCAATGCCACATGGGTCACTGAGCTCCACTGATGTTACAGAAGTAGTCAAAAACAGAGCCTGGGCTGAGAGAGTGTAAAGTCAGGCTCAAAAATACAGGGCTGGAATTCAAGCCCCTAGCTGTAGTCTGGAAGAATGGAATGAAGGAAACATCACATCAGAACACTAACTCAGATTTTGAAACAAAAAGTTTATCTTTTGGACCAACCTGTGAATACATGTAGATTCTTTAAAAAGACTTGGGTTCCAACTCAAATAAATAACATCATAGTACTGGCACAGGTCCTCCCAGGAAATCCAGAAAATGCCTGAAAAGGAAATGCTGTTTTTATTTTCTTACCAGATACCTTGATTTTACTTGATTCTCAAAAGTCTCTTTCTGAGCAAATGATACAGCTTATATAAGCCAACATTTCTGCAAAATGTAGTAGTAATGTCTGCACTGCCTAAATTGCTAAATTTAAACTTGCCCCCCAAACCAAGTTAAAGCAAGAAAAAACAAGTTAGTCTCTGCTGATTATCAGGGACTTTCTGAAGCTGTCAGAATGCTTTTCCATTCTCAAGCACTAAGCAGAAGGTCTGAGAAAATCTGGTATTTTGAAAGAGACATCATTAGGTGGTTCTGACTTGATTTCCCCTTTCCTACGTTTCTAAAAACAAAAAAATAAAATACACAGTCAAACAGGTTTCTACAACTCAATAACCAACTTCACACAACTGAGTATTCAATCAACAAGTGAGTATATTTAAATGTATTTCCAAGATACTTCATCCAACATCTATGTCACTTGTTTTTGCACCCTAAATTAGCTTTATCTTTGCAACATTCTCATGCATTTATTCGAGTTCTCCATAGCTCCCTTAATTGCAACTCCAGCCAACAACAGTGCCTGCAAGCCGACAAATTCCTAGTGGACTTAACTTTTAAAATGATAGCAGCCTTATAAATCATCTCTGACATAGGCAGTTGCAGATCTTGCAGCACTAAAAAACAGTTATAATAACTAACAAAAACAAGAAGACCGAAGTGTAAATCCAATTAGAAGGAATAACTCCATTACTAATGTAATTTCATATAAAATTTTAACAAGGCACTACAAATCACCTACTAAATGAATTGATAAATAAAAAACAAGCTATTATCTCATTAACTGTCACAAATCCAGGGCTGCTATTTTTATGTTTTAATCAAAAGTCTTCATCAGGCATTTGCACGAGGCTTATCAATAAATGCTATAATCTAAAGGATTTGGAGGCATAGTGTTGTAAAAACAGTGGCACTGAACAAAAGAGATTTGTAGACAGCAACTAGGACACATTAAAAAGCAGAAATATCTTTCTGAAAGTAAAATACAGCTGATGCAGCAGAAAGACTGATTAAATACTGATTACAGTAAGCATGTTGATACATATTTGAAAATGTTGGAGAGGAAAAGACCCACAGAAAGTCCATTCACGTATTAAAAACCAGCATTACACAGCTTATTATCAGAATGTTCTCTTAGCACTGAACTCCCACATACTGAGACAGCATACTTAACCAAGGAGGTACTGTCTTGTCAATAAATTTGAGATACATATCTAGCAGTCTAGATTACTTAAACCCCAGACAAACCTGAAATGACAGATTTAAATACACAACTTTTGGCCTATTCAGTTTCTAGTATTTGTTTTACTCTCCTTGTGCTTAAGCATTTCTTTCCACCTTCCTGCAGGGATACACCCCAAAGATATTTGAAAAGATAATGACTTTTAAAACCTTATTACCATTGTCTATTTTCTGAGCTGTTCTGGGATCAAAGTTCAAGTATTTTTGTAAATCTGGGGTCCAGTTTCTTATGTCATTTTCACTGTATCGTCCCTTCCAACGTAAGTGGCTCCAGGGATTTTTTAGCTGAAGAAATCGAAGTCCCTAAAAAAACCACAAATTAAAATTGCCTATTCATCTTGTCATTATAATTTTTACATATTGAAAGTGGCTTTTATATGGATCACGAAAACACAGAATCATTAAGTTTTCTGAAATTTCCCAACGGAGTCCAAGACAAAATAAAATATATTAGCCATTAGAGCAAAAAAATTCAGTAGCAACCCATCTAGGGTAAACCTAGAAACACATGTAGGTTTTAAACAGGAGTTTGAAAAGACCTTCAGTTTCACTTGATACCTTATATTCTCTTATATCCAAGACTGCATATGCATGGGTTGGAACTAAACCCCACTTTTCTCCTTCCTCTTCAGACATCACCCCTGTTGCTGTTGTGATAAGGACATCTCCCTTGTGAAATCTGTTCAAAAAGAGGTGAAAAACTAGCTTAATTAAATCTCACAAGTTGCAATCTAACATTTGCCAGACACTGCAACAGCATGTTTGTACACTGCCCATTAGCATGACTCTGTTTTATAAAACTGGTACACAGGGGCTTTTGTCAGGAGAAATCACTCCTGAAAACATCTGGGAAAGTGGAACTATTTTTCTTTCAGAATTAAGTATACAGTTTAAATTAAAAATTATTATTTTAATATAATTTCATATTTTCAAGAACAAAATTCAGCATTTATCAACTTCAAGCTCAGCCTGTGTCACTTTTAAGATACTTTTCACAGATCCACAGCTGAGCACAAATGTGGTTTTATCACCACTTAGTCAATGACTGCATATAGCAAATTGTCAAGTTTGTCACACCCCCAGGATTCTGAAGAATGAGAAGTTCATGCTTCTATATTTTCAGGTGTTTATACTCAAGTTTAGTGTTCTGAATAGCAGTTGTTAATTTTGGAATACTTAGAGTTGTGAAAACATACTACCATGCTTCCAGCCTATGCTAAAAATCCAAGTACATACTCAGTGTCCCTAGACAGATTACAGGATCACTGGACTATATGGATTAACACATTTTCACTCTAGGACAGTGAACAGCAATGTTCCAATGGCTAGATCCCATCCTAACTTCAGTCACACCTTCAGATTGCAACAGCAGAACATCTTAAAAACTGCTGACAGCTCTGAGAGCTCCTAAGCAATTGAAAAAACACTCTTATGGATGCAGATGTTTCAATCAACAGAAATACATAAGACTGGCTGCACAAAATCATTTTGAAAGAAATCAAAGTACTTAGTATACCTGGCATTTATAATTTACAGCTATATTTTTCAACATAAGCAAAATAATAGAATCATTTACTTTGGACCTTTAAGACCATCAAACTCAACTGTTATGGTAGGTCAGAAAACCAGCACTACACTTTTGACAGACTTTTGCTGCTCCTCCAGGAGATTTACTGATGAGGCATAATCTTGTGATATGATTAAGAATACTGTACTATATCTGCTTGCTAAGGACAGCAGATAAAATATAGTTCTGGGGTACACATATTCTTCTTCTTTTTAAACACTTAACTGGTGTATATATATATATATAACTGCTACCAGTTATAACTGGTATATCGGTTCCAAACTTCTCTGACTCTATATTCTGGGTCTTTTAATTAAGGAAATGGTTATTTTTTTAAATTCATACATAAAGAAGAATTCCGTCACACAAAAGTTCCCAGTATTTTAATCTTCTGTTCTATCAAAGCCACCAATACCTCAATTTTTCTTCTTCCAGAAAGCACATGGAGGTTTTATAAAGCACAACTTGTAGCAATACCAAAATGCTGTTGAAGTATCTGTGGTGATGTACTGCTTTTACAGTGGTAACACAGCTACTACACAGCAAGTATTTTAATTACTTAGGAAAGAACAAATGTATACCTCTGATAAAGCATTCTGAAAGTGCTATCTTTATTGAAGGCTTGATTGTCAGAGTGCATAGCAATTCTTTCAGGTATCCAACCTGTCAGTGCATGGAGATCAATATTCTGAAATGCAAGTATTCAAAAGAAATCAGAACAGATAAGCCATATATAAATATATGATGTCTGTACACAACATAAAACACCTTGAAAGAAATCAAATACACGTAATTTACAATACAGCTCTATGCGTAAAAGGGTCAAGATTAAGACTAACAAACAAAAAATTCTTTGATTAGACAAGGACAATATTTCTGAGTACCTTAAAAAAGAAAAAAAATGGAAAATGAACTGATAAAATAAACTGGAATTCTAGAGCAATGGAAGCATATCAGAATCATCAGTCATGCTCAATTGTGTGATGTGTTCTATTTATTTCATTGATTTACAGATTTTTAAAGCATTTCTCAGAAGCACCATTTGGTACCTTGCTATTATATATGCATTTTAAATAATTTATGTTTTATTTCTACAGCTCAGGGTTTGGGTTTTTTATTCTTTTTGGTAAAGCTGACACTGACATGCATTTCCATAAAAAGATGCTTTAATCTCCCAACTCCTTGAAATATTGCTTAATTCCTATTCTTTTGTTTTGTACTCTTCAAAGCAAAAGTAGACACCATAAATGCTTGAAGTGTCAAAAATAAGCACTGGGGGTGGGAACTTGAGGAATTACAAGTACAAGACAGTCTGACTGTAAGTAACCCTAACTACAGAAGGAAGCTGGAATACACTGGAAAGTGGAGGGGGCAGGAAGGGTGGAGATTAAATGTCACCAGTCAAGCTGTTTTTCCAGATAGCAAGTTAGAGGATGACAATGGGAATAAAACACAGTTATTCTCAGCAGCTTTTGTCCTTCAAAACAAAGCCGCCTGACACATAAAAATGTGTGTTACATTTACCCCTTACACAAAGCCACATTTGTCTCCATAACAATTTTTCAAGAGGTGATGATTACCAAGTATATCCACCAAGAATGTGATTGTCAAGACATCGATTAGCACCAAGAATTAAAAAAAAAAATTCTTTAAAACTGTAATAGTATAAAGTTAAAATCAGAAAGACTTCCAAAGTAACGAATTATGTGAGCTACTCATTTCAGCAAACTGTCCCTCTTTAAAGAATAACTTGTATGTTATTTGTATGATGTAGGTTGACTGTTTCTTTAGTAACCACATCATAGAAACCCAATGCATATTTATGGAGATGAGTGGAACAATCTGATAAACAAACTTGCACAGATCAAAGAACTTGCTCCCTCTATATAGACCTTCTAAATGACTAGACTGTTCCTTTCCTAGCTGACTCCATTACCTAATAAGGGAGAACTGTCCTATTTATTGAAAGAGTTAGAAACCAAAATCAGCAGTATTGATATGGGCAAAGAGGATTTATGACTTCAACCAACATCTCTATCTAGACTCTATATAAACACTTCCTTCCCACAAGCATCAATACTGAAGCCTGAGAACTAAGATTAACTTTAACCATCAAGATGTCTTGTTCATTCTATTTTGATGGAATAATTGTATTAAGTACAGCTAAAAATATTTGTGAAAGAAAGAAACAGAAAAAAAATTAAGAAAATGTCAAACCAAATAGTTGTTTCCCCAAGCAGTTCACTTTGATTTCAATAGAAGGAAATTATTTTACCCAGTGTTATTTAAGTGGAATTTTTTCCTCCTAAAAATAATCTCATACTTACAGAATTTGATCCAGGAAAATCATATCCTCCCATGACCTTCATGTAAGCCTTTTCTATCAGTGACACCCACAATTCATTCTTATTATTGGAGTAAGAGCAGAGAAGTTCCCCACTATGATCAACAGGTAACTGGTCATCTATGATTACCTGTGTGAAATGAAGGAAAAATCATCAAAAATCTAATAAAGTATTTTGAAAGTAATCAGAAAATAAAACAAAACCCTCATTAATACAAAGCTTTTCAGACACGGCCAGACCTGACCATTATTCTCACATATGGACACCTCTATCACTCCTGCAGTGGCTTGCCCAAGTGAACAAGAAATTCTACTGCCAGCTCTTGATTGTACTGGTCTAACTGGGTGACGTGTGAGTGGCTGCCTTGACTGACGGTGACAGTACACTCTGAATGCAAAAAGGTACTTGCAGAAAGGTCCCGTGCAATTACAAGCATAAAAAGTAAAGAAAAGCTTAGCAATATTCCTCATCTAATTAGGAATCAGAGCATGGACAGAGCTGGCTTGGTAGCCAGCAGAGAAATAAATATTTATTTATCTTTAAGGAAATAAATTGCCTCCTATCACTTTCGCAGCTTCTAGTTCCAGATTTAAGTTTCTTCTCTCTGAAAAGGAAAAACACCTCAAAGCAGCAGCTCTGACAGTATTAATACTTCTTTAAATTAGGTACTATATATTCATCATCATTACAGATTCTTACTGCATATTTGCAGTAATCTGAAACAGTTTCCATGAATAGATGCTTCAGTTTCCTGTTGGCACTGGTCCATTACAACTACAGGCTACCAACACAGCACATTCTCTGGTCAAATCCTATCAGTGCAGGAATGAATAGACCTTTTCATAGGTTAACAAATGGTCATTCATCCTAACAAAAGGCAGCCATTAGGAGATATTTTGGAAAGAATATTAAGAGCAAGGCAGACATAAAAATGATACTTTCCTGAAACACTCAGATTCCAGAATTTTGGAGCTCAAGGTCTTACTGATCCAGAGTTTATATCTTAACAATTAAGAGCCTTTGAGGAGTTTCCCCCTACTTCCCCACCCCACGAATATGACCACACAACTTCTGAACTCTCATAAACATTCATCAGTCACTATGACCTGTGCTACAGTTAAGTATTATACGGAGAAATACATTATATTATGTTCTTATTTATTGCACTGAAAAGAAAATGAAGTTGTTTGTAAGCTTGTGAAGTTTTATCCTCAGCCATTTTCTCTTCTTACTAAAAATCTGTAGTCGAGCAAGGCCTTGCTTGAGTTATCAGTCAAGTTATTCCTCTATGGTCATTTCATATCTATACTGTTCCTGATATCCCCCTCCATATTTTTTAATTCTTTCTAAGGTGGAGTGGAAGAGTGCACATCTAATTCATAAATAGGGGATACATAGCTTTGTTTCTGTTTGTTTTTCACAATTCTGTTAAGTAATATAAAGGGGTTTTTTTACATGAATTTAATGTAAGGCTATTTTTATGAATGTCTGCAGAAGCATAGAAGTACAGATAGAAGAAGTATGTGGTTGCATACTTCAAAACCAAAAATGAATCTCAAAAAGATTTAACAATTAAGAACTACTTTCCAAAAACACCTGCCTGAAGTTTTTGCTATGCAAGCACTTCATAGTGAAGCTGATCAAGCCTTTAAAACACATGACTTATGCAGTAACAGTACTAAGTTCCCCAAAAACATTTACCTTCCTAGGAACACCATTGATATGAAGCTTCACCATGTATTTACCACATGGATTATATTCTGGTTCTCCTTTCTTATTCTGAGGGTAAATGATACTGTTAACAGAAAAAAATAAAAGAAAAAGAGGAAATTATGACATGGCTGTACCTACACTTATAATGATAAAAGTGGGATTAACACAGTCTGCTTATAGAATTTACACTGAACAGAAATACGGAATTTTTAATGAAGAGCAACTCAAATTCAGTAAAAACAATAAGTTTAAATAGGCTTTATTTTTTCAGATCCTGCCCTTGCTGCAGCTTTCTACTTAATATAGGAGCAAAAAGAACATAAATAACCTAATTGTTTTTCAAACAGAAGCAAGGCAAACAAACTTATCTCACAATTACACAAGCAGTATTTACAAATCTATAATATACAGTATTTGTCTGAATGACAAGGCAAACTTCTGAAGGAGAAGGCAGTGCAGATCTTGCTGCTCTTGAAAAGAATACAAATTCATTCTAAAATAATAGGTTAAAATAAAACAATCCAAAAACATTCACACACTGATCTGGCAAGAGCCTCCCAGCAAAGTCCAGAAAACCAATGGCAAATTTATCATAGGATGCCAATTGAGTGGAGTTGACATAGGGTTGTTAACATTAATTCTAGAATGAGTTGTAAAACGGACCACCTGTTCCACAGCAGCTAACAAAGTAGAAAAATGAAACTAGAGGGCATTATAAATAAATTTTATATTTAAAAAATCCCAAACAAATGCAAAATCCTTCCAAACTTTTTTTACTCCTCAAAGCACATCTGAATTTAGACCCCAGTGTCTGTATACATACGTACATTGGCAGCAACTTATATCTTAGTTAGCCAGGAGTTTTGTGATTTTTAAAAAAATTTTGCAATAAACTATGCTTAATTAGTTAAGGAATGCTTGACTTTAGCTGGCTTTAATTTAGATCTGTGTTGGCTGAGTGTCAGTAGAAAACCCTGAGAAATTATCTAACAGCACCTGCAGAAAGGAACTCCATGAACCCATACCCCTTAGAGAACTTAATCAACAGCTGAAGAACAAAATTCAATAAAGAATTGTTCAGTGGTTATCATATAACTAGAGATTAATAAGATGTCATAGAAAAAGAAAGCTATCTTGAGCAAGTTAAGGAGTCAAAGGCCTATACACCCCACAAAACCTGATTAATACACTGCAGGTACATCAAGGGAGCCACGTCACAGGCCTGTTACACCCCAGAAAACTTAATCAATGGCAATTGTCTAACCAGGACAGCAAATTTAATAAAGCGCTGCTTGGCTAGATAAAACTTGAGTTATCCATTAAACAAAGATAGATGAGATGTTCTGGTAGTAATAAAAGAAACAGAACACCTATAACATGATGCAGTAAATTGGGCAGACTTTTGGAAGTGTCTATAAAACAATCTTGTATATTAGAGCATATATATAAATGTCTGAAAATTGTTGTTTCTTTGAACATGTCTATAGTGAATAAATTCATAATTTGTTCCCAATTTTGACTCAAAATTTTTATTAGGAATGTTTACCTAACAGCTTCTTACTGTTAGACTTAAAACCCTTTGTTTCAATATAAGATTGGCTTCCATCTTAGAAGTGCTGAAAACACACGAGTCCAAGGGAGATGAAGGTGAAACAAATGCTGCTTTTTATTGTGTACAGCTGTCACAGAACATACTGCAAAAGTCTGGCAGTATTAAGTCTGAAAAGATCTTACAAAACAACAGCTACTTACCTTGTGATCAATTTTTTGTTATATCTTCTTTCATATGCTGCACTGATAGCTAGTGATGCCACGAAAGAACAATCTGAGACTATTGTCTATAAAGAAAAGAAAGCCAGTGAGGACATTTACTAATAACTTGGATACTGAGAGATGAATGCAGTGTGGGGAGGGAAGGAAAACAGTCAGTTAGTAATTCCCTTCAAAAGGGAAAGATTTAAACGAAAAGAAGCAAAGCCACTATTAAAGAGGTAGAAAATGTATGCTTGCTCAACCTGAGACCCCTATAGAGCAGAATTTTTCTATTTATTTAACCTTGTAAGAGCCAAGCAAAGCACTCTCATATTTGGGGATTCCTTTTCGAGCAACAAAGTCCCCCATGATAAACCACTAGCAGCAGACATTTTTCCTTGGGAACAATTTACCTGCTTTATGCTAAAACTTGATACAGTATAGATCATCGTAGGGTTATTTGTTATGTCATCTGGTCGCACCCACTTGGCAAACATTGCTTTCTGTTTGGGGGATAATGGTAGCTTCCCACACTTATCACTAGATTTAAGAGAGAAAAAAAGTAGAAATAAATCAATAGCAGCTTAGAAGAGCTTTTTATGGTATATGCAGTCTAAAATATGTCTGATAGATGGTGCAAAATATACACAGACCAATTACAAAGCTGTAAAACAATTTCAAGGAACGCTGCTTCTAAGTTTGTGATTTTTAAGGGGGAGAAAAAGGCAAAAATGTTTTAAAAATTCAACCAAACCCAAATGTCTTTGTCTATTACGGCTGTGTAATCTTAACTTATTATTATTATTATTGCTTATGAATGAAAGTCTAGCTCTTATATATCACTCTTGCTTGGAATAGTCCTTTCCAGAGGAAACAACTATCACCTGCATTTTACAGGCAACAGAGCTAAACTCATTAGCATGGAGCAGCATCAGAAAACAGACTTAAACTGCCAGCCTAGCCCAATAATTCAAAAACCCAAATATAATATTATCCTCATAGGCTTGAAGACATAAGACTGTAGGATCAGCTTACAATACAGTTTTAAATTCAGAGTGGAAGAAGGAAGTGGTAGTATTTGAATATCTCTGCCTGAATTACGCTTAAAAGCCTGTGTCAACAATTTTAAACCCCGAAAAATAAATATCAAATGTGGAGAAGTTTTGAAAATAAAAACAAAAGTTCAGTAATTGAAGCATACTTACGAAAAAGGCATAGGGAAGGCAAAACGTTCCCTCAGATCAACACTCATGAAAGGTACATATTCAATGCCATTAATCTTTGAAGTCTTCCTGCAAGTCAGAAGAAAACAACAAAAAAGCAGAGTTACAAACCTCTCAATCATCTTCTGAAGATTAACTTGCAGAAGGCAACAATAAAATAACTTTTTAAAAATTAGTAATACACAGTGCTTCTGAAAACAAGACAATTACCTCTTGAAGATTATATATTTGATAGTTTTCAAAAGTCACAATTTAAGTTAATGTTTTTATTGATTATTTGTAGCTTATTTCATCTATAATAAAAATCAAAGGAAAAGATCTGGATGTAATAGAAGGCAGAGTCATATAAAATATTACGTTCCCTCGATTTCCAGTGAAGTAGAAGTTGTATAATCTATAAAAACAACTTTGCACTTTGGCTTCTCAGAGGCAGACCTTTCCTGAACTCATTTTGGAAAATCTTAGACTTACCTGAGTACTTCAATCTCCTCTGCAGTATATCTCTGACCTTGAGATTCACTAGCTTGCACTGCTCTTATTGTCTGTGGTTTATCATTTAAAGAAAAATCAGGTCCCAATGGAAAGAATGTTCTGACTGGCTGATTTGGTTTGGCTGCAGTTGACTTTTCTTTCTGAGACGGCTTTGACATGGATTCCTTCAGTGCCTCTGCTCTAAAGCAAATAAAGAATGCATTTTCTTTACAACAGTGATGCAAATATTATTACAGTTCAATTATTGATTTTCTTGGTTCATGTTCCCACATATGGGAACAAGCAAATGGCCAAGTTGACCACACTACCTTTTCTAAAAAACAAAAATCGACTTCTGATGCTGGTACTTCTTTATTTTTCTGTTCTTGAACCAATTAAAATATAGCATTTCCAACTCATACAAGCTACTTTTGACAGATCTCATTAGATTTTTACTGCCTCTAAATTATGCTAATAGGAGAATTTGTTTAAGTGTTCATTATGTGGAATCTCAGAACAAGATCAGTGGAACACAGAGAGAAAACTGATCTGCATCTTCTCATGCCTTCCAGATATATTTTGTCTAGCAGGTATGCAACAGTAGTAAAACCCAGACCTTCAATTGCTTGAACACTGTGTATGCAGGAGCCATATTTAGTAATTGCTGCCTTGAGCTCTGGATAGTCACACACATGGAAAATGTTGGGATTTTTTTCTGAACACAGACAAGAAGTGCTAAAATCCAGTTTATACTGAAATTTAGCCCAACACAGCCTGGGATTCACCATTATAGAGCTGATTTAAAAAGAGGTACAATGAACATATACTTGTGTAAATTGTTTCAGACAGAGATTTCACTACACATATACCATGTAATTAGATTGCTATTGTAAAGAAAAGTGTTTCCCAGTTTCTAAGCTGTCTTCCTTATGGAAGGACACTGACACCTTGACTTCGTGCTAGACTGAATTCAGCATCTTTTATAGAGGCCAATAATTATAGTACTCTGGATTATATCTCTGAAGTAGTGCATTTGTTCTAACAAACACTCAGTCCTTTCCTAATTCTGCATGTCTCAAGATTCCCAGAGGGTTGGCATAACAGCTGCTACATTCAGCAGTGAAGCAGCTGGCAACTAGCTCCAAGGTGAACTCTGTGGGAGCTTAGTCTACACAGAATCAACACACATGTGTTAGACTGAGAATCCAACACAGAGGCTGCATTTAGACCTGACAGCAAGTGTGTTTACTAACATTAGCAGTACTCACCTATCCAGTGCTTGTCGAGCCAGCTGTTTCAGTTTGGACTGGAGGCCTGCTTCGGAGGTTTCAGTTGCCTAAAGTGCAAAATAAAAGAAAAAGCTACATATCCAAAAACCACCAACATGTTTTATAAGCTCAGCTGTCATACTTCTAGATTACAGCAAAGAGTAACTAGCTATTTATTCTAATTTGTTTTTTGAAATGAGAAAATATTTTTCTTTTTTGTTTGTTGTTTCTCTTTTAAACTCAGCATTAAACAATACTATGTAAGCAAACATAATTTTACTCTTCTGGTGAAATTTTGATAGAATGGAAGTTATGTCTAAAATTCTTCAGCATGGACAACAGTGCATACACAAAGAAAATTACAAGAAGAATTAATTGTATTAAAACACTATTGGCAGAAAGAAGACAAAACAAAATGTTGCATATACTGCTGAGCTTGGATGTGTTCCAATTCTTTTCCCCACATGTGTTTAAATTATCATGGTAACTTAGAAAAAATATTTTAAAGGTCTACTTTCATAAAATAAGTTTGTTTTCAAACAAACAAGATAGAGGGGCAAGAACAACATTTTAAATTTGCAATCAAAAGCATAAAATAATGTAGCACAGGGTGACCAAGATGTGAAGAGTGTTATCTTCTGTTCCCATTTGGGAGGTCATCTATGACAGTTTATACTTTTGTCTTCCTTACAGATGAAGCATGGCTTCCACAGCCAAACAGTCTGCAGAATTGAGGCGTGTCTTCTCCTGTGGTACCCACGAGCAGGTTTCAGGTTCTAGCTTTGTGCCCTGACCAATTATTCCAGGTAAGGGACATCAAGTGAGGATACAAAAAGCAAGCTACTTTCACCCCAAGAAACAAAACTAGAAACACTCTCTGTAAGCAAATAATTTAATTTGCAAATAAATAACACTCTGGTGTTCCTAGTTGGAAAAGACTTAAAGATTTATGAAGTTAAGTAGTGGAAATGGAACACCAGCACACTCATCAAGGAATCAGCCACAGAAGTGGAGTGATGGCTGCACTCTGAGTACTTCAAGGGTAAGGAAGAAACAAATCTCTCCCCCTGAATATACTGAAGAGAAGGATAGGAATAAAGCTTCAAGATAGCAGAGTTCCTTAAATCTCCTTTCATCTTGGGAAGAAGAAGGTACTTTTGGGTCACCCCGAGGGACAGACTTTACCATCGTGTCAACAAAAGAATATGCTAGTCAAGATTAAAAGAAACTTCAGTATCTTGCACCTAATGAAATACCCAAGAAATGCAGTTGTTAATATGAGATATTTTCAGACTAACTTCAGTAATATTTGTATGCACTGACATAACAGAAGGAGGAACACAGCAGAGGAAACGTAGCATGCTGCCTTAGTAAATGTTACATAATAGACTGAAAATGTTCTGCTCCAACAGCTCAAGTGGAAAAGCTAGAGCAGCTCTACGAACTCTTGATCTAGTTACACTGTATCACCAGGGGTTTTAGCCTAAGTAAAACCTGTTAACACAATTCAGGGGAAAGGATTTACTCAAGCTTGTAGAACAGTAATATAACACCCTCAACAAACCACAAATATTTTTACATTATAATATTGAAAAGAAGAGAAAGAGAAAAACAGACTTGGTGGAGTTACAATATGATGGTGAGCTCTTCTTGTAATGAGTTAGTTAAGGCAACTGGACTTAAGGGAGAAAAGCAGTACCTGTAATTATATTCTTTATTGTTTATGTAATGGCCAATTCATCCTTATTAATTTCAGTGTGAACTGAATTCACTCACAAAAGCTTTAATGTTGAACACTTGAGCAATCAAGTAGTATTTTCAATAGTTTTGGCATCAATAGACTGTTATGTCTTCAGAAAATGTTACACACACAAATTTCATTTAGTGTAGTCAGAAATTAATACAGCTGACATATTAGCAAGTTATCTTCACTTTTAACATGACTTTTAATTTCTGGTTTTGTCGTATTTGCTCCAGGGCAAAAATCAGTATGAAAAATATTCCAGGATATTTCTAGCTTTTAGTATAATCCAGTTCAGAAAAAACCCACATAAATGAAAAGTCCCCATAAATTTACAGTGTTGTATAGCAACATAACAAAGACTGGAAGAAACACTTTAAAAAAAACAGTGAAACAAAAAAAATTAACAGGTAATTTTTACAAATACAGGTACTCCATTTTCAAGCCAGCTTTTAATGGTCAGTCATTTGTGAGAGTGGAAGAATTTCTTACCATCACATAATTCCACCAAGTTAACCTGTAGCTTAACATACTGTTTTCAAACAGAGTTCCACGGCTTCTGTGTACAACTCTATAGCTTCTTCTGCATTGCCTTTATCATCTTCATCAAAAGCCTGTGTAACCAGGAAGTGAGCACGCTCCAAGTCCAACTGTTGCTTTGACTTCAGAGGATCTGTCTTCTGTGATTGAACTAAATGAAAAAAAACCAAGTATTTAGCTTTCTACAGCAGTAGACATGTAAAAACGTTCTGAACATGTCACTAAAACACTAGCAGCTCTAATCAGATGGGTAACGTCTATTTCTTGTCTGGAAACAAAATCTTTCTAAAGTTTGCTATAAACATCTGCATAAACATATGCAAGGAAAAGGAAACACCATCACACTTCCCTGGAGCACAGGTTAGCTCTCTGGATATTTCAGATGTGAAATAATATAAATAAAATCTCTTCCATACTACGCTGAGAACAAGGATGTTTAATTACATAAATTATTGCATTATTTGTGAAAATACATCACCTATGACAATATACAAGTTCCTTAGGTGTCCGTGTCACCTAATACCTTTATTAATGAACTTTCTCGCATTTGCTCTGCAGATGTGGTTCCTCAGAATATTTAAAAGCAAAGAATACCCATACCCAAGTCCTTAGAAAGTCAGTCTCCACTTAATTTATGATGTATCAGAATTCAAAGCCCTGATGTGTTCATTCTATTTGTGGTTCTTCACAAAGGACAAGAAAATCAGAATAATAAAAACAGAGCAAACACCATTGATATGTATTTCACAGCAGCAAACAACTTTCCACTCAATTAATTTAAGCAGAGGTTTAATTAGAAAGCTCCTTACCCACCTGCTGAATGGAGAGCTTGAACTCTCTCCAAGTACTCATTTATTTTTTCTTGAATATTTTCCAAGTTGGACCCAGCCATCCCAGCATAAATCAAGGCTTGGGCAGCTTCCTGCAGGGAGAAGAATTGGAGACAAAGTTAATGTTTGCTGCCTAGAAAATTACTTACCATAAACAGAGGGCCTACAGCAGCCATGAGTTGCATGAAAGCAAGCCCTTACATCTGCAAAAAGACTCAGTGGCTGCAGGGAAATTCTGCTCAGAAAGTTTCAAGTTGTAAGATAGATTATGTTTAATTTCTCACATCTGGGGCAACCTATAAGACTATAAAAACATTCAGAAGTTCTGTAAGACCAGATCTTTGGTCTGTTTATATAGTAATGTATGAAATTAGGAGATTTGAAGTAAAACTCTTTAAGTTTGCACTGAAATCAGTTTGGTTTTAAAGGTGAGGATTTAAGGTTAGGAAAAAAAGTAGCTATTCCAGTTATTTGCATTTAATCTGGTAATAATGAAAGTAAACAAGTATAAAAGCTTTTTAAAATCAAATGCCAAGAATTTTTGTTTATTAATTATTATTACTCAGAAAAAACTATCCAATCTGAAACGTCTACAAATGTGAGGCTTCCTAGTTTCTCAGGCTTGTTTTTTTAAATGTTTGTATGCACACAAAATACTGGATGGAAGTCTCCTTTCAGGAGGGAGTGTAGGCCTTTGGCTCAGAAGCACAGTACATTACCCACATGAACGCTTGTTCCATACTGTACAAATCTATCAAGGAAAAATGCCTTCAGTTGCATAAGCTGTCTATCCCTTCACTGAATTTATGAAAAACACATAAGGTTTGGCAGGGTTGCAATAAATAGCCAGAGCTGACACAGTCTCTGAACCTTATGGAGAATCAACATTTGTCACCCCACAAAAATGAGGACAAAAACCTTGTTTTGTCCTCATTGTTGACATGGCAAAACCCCCCACTTTTGTGGCAGTGCTCGCCTTCCCACCAGCAGCAGAGGAGAGGAGGTGGCCGTGCAGCAGGCAGGCTGGGAAGGCAGAAAGCAGAAGAGTAACTAGAGAGCTGCTTCACAGACGTGGTGCTCAGAGAGGCTGCCCTGCATAGGGCAAGCACAGATCCACAGCCAGGGCTCCCTTGTGTGTTTTATGGCCATTATTTTGGACAAGTTTAGCAGTTTGCTCCCATATCAATCTGTTTAGTTTGCCCACACTTAAAACTGATCCTGATAGAGCCTGCATTTGTTATTAGGATAACTTTTCACTGAGAAACATCAAAGAACCAAGTACTGCATGCTCGCTGCCAGCATCCATCTCCCTATTACATCACATAAAACATCCACAGGCACTGAAGGGTAAGCAGAAGTACCATCTATATGTAGCAATTAACTACCATTAAGCACACAACTATTTTTTGCAGGGAAAGAATGTGCACTACAACTATGTGCTCAAGGGATGGGTATATTTGTCTGTGACGTGCTAAAAGTACAGACTGACAAAACAGGTGCTGTATAACAAAGGTATGTGGTCTACATACGATGGAAAGAACAAATGTGGATTTTCAAACCAGTGCTATAAAACCAGCATATAATTGATGTTGCTTCTGTGATTTCAAGCAGAATTGGTTTGGCCTGGTTTTAAGATGTAAAAATAATGGAAACAAGTCTTTTATAAACCAAACCTGCTAAGGACTGAAGCAGTTGACAGAATGCTTGTGGAGACAGCCTGCCAGCTGTTTCCAGTGATCAGATGGATGTGCAATTCAGACTTTGCATTTATGATCTCTCCTATGTCACTACTGTTTGTCATGAGTCATGTGCCACAGTCACACTAAGCTAACTACTGATCATCAGTCTGCAAGATGCTAACGGCTGGTCAACAGCCAGACTTAGCAACAGCCTTCAGCAGTTTTGGCTGAAGTCATTGGTGTCCAAATATGATCCTGACATTTCTGCAGAGCACCACTAATTAGCAAGCTGCCCGAAGCTGGTTCACATGCAGCACTCCTCTAGGCATCTATCAAAGTTTCACGGTGGCAGGAAAGCCAAGCATACTTCCTAACTATAAGAACTCCATTCACACAGGTCTGTTTTGGTGTTGTCTATGGCAACAACTGTAGCATTTTCCATACTGCTTCCTTAAGGTTAAGTTCCTGCAGAAGCCAGTTCAGTACCCAAGCTTTTTCACATGCTTAGTAATTGCACCAGTGGGCTCTGAACTTTATAGAGCAGTTGATAAGAACCTGGTGACAGGTCAGAATTTACTTCCACTGTGCTGGAATAAATAATCAAATAAATAAATAAATAAATAAAGTATCCCTGAAATAACAAGTGACATTTTATAACTATTTTGTATAATTAAACATGGCAGTGATTCTTCAGAGAACATTAGGAAAGCCAAACATATCTAGGTTACACCCTTGTCTCGTGTAGCTTCAAGTGCACCAAGACTGCCAGGGGTGCATTTTTCCACTCAGCAAGAATATCACCTGTATACGGCATGCGAAAAAGATTTTCCACACACATGTATGTTCAAAAGCATACAAGGGTGGCTATTTGCACAAAAAGATATTTTCATTCTGAACAGCACTGAGTAATTTTTTCCAGATAAAAGGAGAAATACACAGTACTAAAGTAGTACTGCACATGGTTATCAGACCGTGCACACACTGCTGCTGATGAACAGAGCTTACTGCTGTTATTATTGGCAACTATAACTTTTGCATATGTAAGGCTTACATGCATAAATTTAGCCCCCACAAAATTAACAACTGGGTTAAAAAAAAAAAACAAAAAGAAAAAAAAGACTCTTCTTCCTATTATTTCACACTTACATGCATAGGCCAACATGATGTTAACACAATGCTTTTTAAACATTTCACAGACACCTTGTACTCATGAAATAAAAGGCCAACTACAGATCCTTTAACAATTTATCGGAAGAGGATGACTTTGTCAGGATAATGGAATTTATGGAATTATTACTGAGATAAGAATAAACAGAGGCTTCAAAGAGATCACTTCTTGCAGTCAATGGGATACGGAACTTTAATGTAATTTTATGACACATAAAACAACAAAATGAGACAATTTACATAGGTGAAAAATACCTAATGATCGCACAAAAACTACTAAATACTAGCAGGAAGCCTACAGATATTAAGCAAGACACTGAATCAATCTCACTATATCCTTAGCCATGCCAACCTGAAATGGTATTGAAACAATAAAATCTGGTCCCTCGTGGAAAGAATATTCACACAAGGTTAAACACCTGTCACTGAATGCTTGTGATCTGAACCTGTCTTACTGCTGAGAATCTTGTATTTCACCACAGACCTCTCTATTTACTTGATGACCGTACAACAGAGCTGCTCCCAGCTGCGCACGCAGGAGGGGCAGTATGCCCACTTGTGGTTTCCAAAATGCCCAGCGCTTACATCGCCAGGATAAAACTGATCAGTCTTTCTGGCCTGGCAGGGCTTGGGGAGAGGCCAGGAATGGAAGTGTAGAACCAGCGGGGCAGAGACGTTTTTAGGTTACGATGAATCTTCCCAGAAGCACTGAAGGGGCTGTGTCTGCAGCAGCTGCAAGAAGCGCCCATTCCCGTTTTTTAAGCGGAGTACCTGCAGTGCTACCCCTCAGCCTGTCGGTAAACATCAGCGCACGGGCAGCGCTCGTTCCCACCTAAAAACAGGACGCAGGGAAAACGCGTTTCCCAACCCGCCCTGAAGGACGCGGCTCCTCCAGAGACTGACAAACTTTCGACGCTCACGCACGGCCTTCCACTCTCGTCTCGGCGGGCACCGCCTCGTCTTCCCCGGGCCGAGCAGCTCGTTCCCGGGGCACACCCGCCGGGGGAGGGCGGGGGCGGCGGCGCTGACCTGGCGCGTCTCTCTCCGCCTGCAGGGCCGTGCCGGGCCGCGGGGGTGCCGAACACTCCTCTCCGGCCCTCAGGGGGTCGAGAGGGGAGCGCGAACCCTTTGGCAGCTCAAGAGCATGGCGCGGCCCGCGGCGAGGGGAAGGAGACACCGGCACCCCGAGGGAACCGGCGCGTCCCCGCCGTACCTTGTAGTAGAAGACCGCTTCCTGGTAGCGCCCGCTCTGGTCCCGCTGCACCGCCAGCTGCGCGAACTTCACCGCGTCCAGCTCCAGCGTGGTGGCGTCCATGGCCAACGCCTTCCGGGTGCCGGCGGCAGCGGCAGCGACAGCTCCTGTCGAAACCCACTCTATCCCTGTCCCCACGCCCGCCCGGCCGCTTCCCCCTCCTCCCTGACCCCGCCGCGCCCGTAGGCCGCGCCCCCATGTCTGGTCACGCCCCCGAGCCCGCCCCCCGGGCCTATGACCACGCCCACTGGCTATGTAGCCGCCGGCCCGCCCCGTTTTGCCACGCCCACCGCGCGCCCATGCGCCCCGGCAGAGGCCGCCCCGCCCGGGGCCGCACTGCGCGTGCTCGGGCGCGAGGGGGCGGTGCGGCGGTGGGCGGGAACAGCGCGCGCCTGTCTGAGGAGTTTGAGGGGCGAGCTCGTGCAGGGCGATTACGGAATTACAGTCACGGAATCACGGATTCAGTCAGGTTGGAAGAGACCTCTGAGATTATCGAATCCAACCCATGACCGAGCACCATTGTGTCAGCCAGACTGCGACACTAAGTGCCACGTCCAGCCTTAAACACCTCTAGGGACGGTGACTCCACCACCTCCCTGGGCAGCCCATTCCAGTGTCTAATCATTCCTTCGGTGAAGAAATCTCTCCTAATGTCCAACCTGAACCTCTCCTGGCACAGGTTGAGACTACGTTCTCTTGTCCTCTCACTGACAGACCCCGCCTGGATAGAGCCTCCTTTCAGGGAGCTGTAGAGAGCCCTAAGGTCTATCCTCGGAGGGAGAAGAGGCTCCCCTCCTTTTCTCCAGCAGCTCCCTCAGCTGCTCCTCCTAGGACTTGTGTTCCAGACCCTTCACCAGATCCATCGCTCCACTGTCTGTCTGGACTCACTCCAGCACCTCAATGTCCGTCCTGAACTACGGGACCCAGCACTGGACACAGCACTCAAGGTGTGGCCTCACCAGTGCTGAGTACAGGTGAAATATAACTTCCCTGGATTCTCTTCCATCCCTTCTCTCCCATGGTGGTTGTCAGTCCGGGATGAAGGAAGCAGGTGCAGCCCAGGGGTTGCAGAGTGGAGTTGTTCTTTATTTCCCATTTCTCAGTTTTTAATAGAGGTAGACATGGTTAGTCCCCTTGAGGCTGGGGTTTCTAGCCTTTAAACGAGAGCATTTTCAGTGTGCACCTGATTGTCATATAAGTGTAAAGTGGAAAACAAACAAAAAGCCTGAGTTTGCTGTACTGATTCTCATTAAAACAAAAAAATCAGACTAGCAATTTTGTAACCTATGTTACTTACCTAGGATATTCAGGATTTTCTTTTGTTTTCTACCATAAGTGGCAGCTAGGGGAAATCTGAGGGGTGGGATTCTTGAGGAGTGGGGTCCCTCCAGAAGGAGCCATATGGCAAGGGGAAATGGGAACAGGTTGCACTGGGAGAGGTTTCATCTTGACATAAGAAAGAACATTTTTAGAAAAGCATGGACGGTTCATTGGAACAGCCTCCCTGGGGTCATTGCTGGAGGTTTTCAAGAGGGTGTAGACAGGGTGCTAGTCTCATCTATGCTCCTCTTCCCACAGAAGGTTGGGGTTCCTTCTCACCTGGGCAATTCTGTGATTCTACAGGCTTTTATTTCTGCCTGAAAATACAGCTTATTGCACGGCATTGTTTTCATGAGATACAAAAATACTGTCTGACAAGTTATTCTGCAGCTCTCCTTTATGTGTGTCTTTTCAGCCTGTTTTCTGATTATAAATTTAGTTAGAGGTGCAGCTAAATGCAGGAGTACTAGGTACTGAAATACTGAAATCTATTTTCCCTATAATTTTCTTAAGTACAGAGTTAAGTGTTCCCATTCCATCTTCTTCCCTTCCTTATCGCTTTTGTGCTTTACGACTGCATTTATATAAATACAGTAATGTTTAGTGCAAAAAGGAACTTGGTTTTTGTGATCTGCTATTTAGGGGAAGTTCTTGTATTCTTCATAGCTTTCCTTTTTGACTGTGCTCCTTATAAAGTTAGTTGTTTTGAGTTTTCTTTTTCTTTCATAAGTATATTTTATGGGTTTCATCTGAGCACAGGAAAAATTCACATTACACTAAAGGGTTTTTCTGAATAAAGCTCTATTTGTTCCATATTTCCCTAATGATACCATGAAAATGGAATTTCAGTCAGGGTCTGCTTCAAGTTGATGTTGAGACATAGTGGTGTAACTTGCATAGTCTAAAATTAATTTGTGTATCGTGGCTTCAGACTAAACCATTTATGGATCAAATGCAACTCTGAAGTATTCAGAGTGACATGCATGATGAAAAGGAGGCTGAAATGGGCAGAACCACAGATAATGCTGTTCCTTACTTAAATCTACATGCCAAAGCCACTTATTCTGCAACATAAACTCAGACCTCTTCCAGCTAATTTCGATTCAAAATTGTCACTTTGAAGAATTATTTTTCCACTATTTGATGGCCACTGTGATTGGCCCTTTTCAGATAATAAATGGCTTGTGTGTTTCTGTTTCTTACTAATCCTTTGTAAAATTCTACAGGAGGCTTTTAAATGTACAAAAAGTACAGTAAGTTATTAAGGTCATGACTACAGCTAAGACTTCACACATACCATGTTTTTTGCCTTTTGCTTGTAGTGGTATTTTAGTTTTGGAGCTATATATTAGAATTTGCCTGTTTTCTTTCTAGATGAGGAAGAATAATTTCTTTCAATTGATGCTGATATATCCCTAGCATTTAAATTTTGTATGGTTAACTTTTGCCTCCCAAGATACTGTGCAGAAAACCCCTTCCACTAACTAAGATTGTTAAATCCCTTTTTCCACTGTCACAAATCCCAATTCTATATCCAGGTCCTCTGCCTCAATTTTTCTTCCCTTTGGTGATATTTGTTCTGAGTATCCTTTACTTCCCACCTTTTACTTATCCTATGTGTCTTCCTTCCTAATCTCATCTAATGCTTGCTTTCTTTCCTTCCTGTCTGCCTTTTGCAGTCAATATTCTCTGGGAAGATCATACCTCTACCTGTTTTCTTAATATTATTCCCTCCAGCCCATGCTTTTTTTGAAGAGGCAGTATCAGATGAAGAAATTCAGGTCTGTGTTTTTGTGTCATAGTTTTTCCTTGCTAACAAGACAGAATCAGTTCATTCTGATTAGTCCTTCCTCTGAAGATACTTTCATCCCTCTTTTCTTTCTGTCTCAAAAGGAATCTCATGTAATGCTACAATTTACTGTCTCCCAGCTCCTTTTCCTGCCTTTTGATTTTGATTCTTGCTTCTCTGCCTCTTCTTTTCCTCATTTTTTCAAACATATGTTGTAGGGATAGACGTTTGCATATTGGTGATGCTTCTTACCTAAATTTTGCTTATTGCCATACCTATTTTCATTTGACTGCAGCCAAAGCTTTTTAATGCTTTATAATGCTTTATAATGCTATAGTGCTTCCCCCACCACCTTCCCCTAGGCACTGAAAACCCCAAAGATACAAACCTTTGATATAATCTGGTCTATGAATTCCTCCACAGTTACTTTCACTCTGTTGAGGCAATACAGAGTCAGAACAGGAGTTGCTCTGGTCTTTTATTCCTCTGACTGGAGTGTACTTGATGCCTGTTGAAGGATTACAGGAATAGGATGAAGTCAAAGTAGTGTTTTGTCTCAGCTTCCCATAGGCTGTGGGTTGAGCTCACATTATTGCCTCTGATACTACTTGCTGGGCTTATTTTCAATTAATTAGTCTAATTGTTGCTTTAGCACAATTTGATTTTGGCATTCAAAATGTTTTGTGGGAATATTTAAATTTGTTGTATAACATTCCATTAAAAAAAAAAACAACAAAACAAATAAACTAATTGCCATGCTGTTTCTCAGTGCATTTTTTCACCCTTTCTCCTCTTATAAAAAATTATGATCCTATCACTCACATTTTTTATTTTGCCCATAAATTTGTATTCTTTACTATCTCTTTCTACCATTATTTCTTTTGTCACAAATGTTTCCTTTGACATGGAGTGACCAGAATGGTGTGCAGTATTAGAGCTGTCTTACTAATTTTGCATCCTTGTGCATCGTTTTCTTCTGTTTCATAATGATTCCTAACACTCTATTTGCACTTTTAACCACTGCTTAGCCTTGACCGAAGTTCTGAGCATTCTGCAGAATGACTCAGCTGTTCTGAGAAAGGATTGATGGTTTAGCATCTGTCATTATGTACCTAATGTGGTGTTTTTCCCCCTGTGATTTAACAGCATTTAATTTCACAGGCTGTTTACTAAATACACAGGAGAGATCCTTGCACAACTTTCTTTAGCAGGCTTTCACAAACCAGGCTATTTGTATCACTGTGGTTGCCAGGCTTGCTGCAGAGAATTGTCAAGGCTGGTTGAGCCAAAATGATCTGAGACGCTTGTCTTGCACCCGGCTAGAGCAAGACTTCACTCAACGTGTGGGCTGAAGTAGAGGCCTCCCAGCCCAGTGTTGTCTCAGCGAAGCACAGAAGAGCACTGACACCTCTGTGCAGGGGTGTTGACCCTGAGATGTGAATTCCCCTCACCCAGATGTAAAAGGCCTTGTTGGAAGTGTGAATCTGGTCCTTGGAGGAGACACTGATGTATGATTCTAACATGCTGATGGAAGCAGACTACTGGGCAGAGATCAGACAGACTTTACTGCTGCTTTGACTTTTTTGGAGAGGAAGCAATGCTGAGGTGTCAAAGTTCTATTCTGCCTTTGATTCATCTGTGAGTCCTATAGCTCAGCTTGACCAAAGGTCAAAAAGCCCCTCATTATCCTTCCTTTGCATGTGAAAAAATACATCCATCAATATGAAAATGAGAAAGGGGCTGTCCCCCACCTATAACAGCAGCAACATTTGACCAATTGTATTTAACTACAGTCCCATCCCCATTTACCCAAAAATATAACACTGACATTTGGAATCCTCCATGTAGAGGATGAAAATATGACCCCAGTTCACAAACAAGTTGCTGGCCTTGCTCTTCTCTCTTCCCCAAAACAGATAAGCCTTTTTTGGGTAAGATTTGTGATTCTGACTGTTTCAGGGCATGCTCTGGTGAAACCAAACTAATTAACAGTGAAGTTAAGCTTAGTGAAAAGCTGAATTTGTTACTATAGTTTGAATTGTTAATTCAGCTTAATTAATCACCAGCTAGCCTTGATATATTTATCACTAATGCAATAAGTGTATTTGTCAATGGCTATTGCAAATCTTTATTTCTGTTGCTCCAGTAACTTGCTCCAGTCATGAATTTGTGATTGTGAAAGTTCTTATTGAATGTGACTGGACTTACAGGGCCAAATTGGTTATAATCAGAAATTCAGTGTAGCTGCACCCAGCCCCTCTGATCTCTGAGGACTAGCTCCTCAGATGCAAGGGGGTTTATTTTCTCCCAGACTGCATACTCTTAATGCATTACCGGTTCTTCTCCTTATTATTTCTTGCCATTTTTAGGTAACTTGTGAATTTTTGCAATAGGTGACCACCTTGTTCAGAAACAGAAGTTGGATATGCTGTGTTCGGGTTCCATAGGGGCCTCCCCCTTCACCATTTTAAGAATCAGCATCCCATATATTTTACCAATGGTTACTTTTTCCTCTACTTGTTAAAGGAGAGCACTTCTTTTAAAAAAGTGTGGGAAACTTTTAGTGTCCCTGTATGGAACTGCCTTCCAGATTTCTACTCTCTTATGAGTGACATAAGAGACATCCTTTTCCAAGTACTCTCCTTTTACAAGTTGCTTTCCAAGCTTTCTATCTGAGATGCTGTTCATATTTTGACACTGTTCCTTAGCCAACTATGTTCTCTCATTGCTTCCGTGGCCTGTGCTGTTTCATGTCTAGTCAGACTAGAGGTAATCTCTTCCTTTTTTAGTTCCAAGTACAGCAAGAATACAGTAGTTGTCACTACTATAAAATAAATAAAGCTAATCACTCTCTTGGCCCCTTTCCTCTTCATGTAATTTGTCTTATTTTAGTCATTGAAGTATATTGAATAATCTCTTCATCCTATATTAGAAGATTGTAGGTTTGTGTTTTCCAGTTTGATTCAATACAGTAAATATCGGGTTAATTTATTTTAGACATGATGTTTAATATTTTAAAGACTTGGGGAGATCTAGGACTTAGAGGCATGGAGTGAAGTGACAAGAAGCTAAGGAAGGTAAAACTGCTCACTAAAGAATGGCTACTGTTTGTTCAGAACATCTTTAAATGTCAATACCTGTTTCATCAATAACTTGTTAAACATGTATACACAAGTGTTACATGGATTCTGAAATAATTTAGGGCAATGGTGCCCATATTTTTCAGCTAGGTAGGAGCAACTCCTTATATCTATATTTATGGGCCTGGTTTTCTTGGGTGTTCCAGAGCAAATCTGCTTATATTCTCCAGTGCATAAAATGCTTCCCTAAACAGACTAACTGATCTTGGTTTATTTTTGTGCAAAGTACCACAGGTTTATTGTTACATAGGCTATCTAAGTATTGCATTTTCAGGACTGAACCCCGACGTATTGATTATATTAAAGTCTTTTTGCTACAAAATTACGTTTTCCTTAATTGAAGGCTTCTGAATGTGAACCCAGACCTCTGATTGCTGTAGATGGTACTTTTATGAAAATAAGAAGGCAGGCAAAGCATAGGTGAAAATAAAGCCTTTAAGTTTGTATATGATATTTTAATTCTTAATATGCTAGAAATCCCTTCTATTCACAGGGCTTTGGATTTATGAAACTATTTGAATAAAGGAATCAATCATATTATACCACTAGGTGTCCATCTACGATTAGATGGAAGCTAGATTTTTTTGCATGGTTGAAGGAACAGAAATTGAAAAAATACAGTTTTAGTTTGGCTCTGATTTACCTGTGAGTATGGTTAAAGTTACTTGAGTTAATTTTGATTTTGAAATTTTCTTGACTCACTCACAGAGAATTAGATTTTTTTTTACAGTCAAACATCCAGTATTCAGACTGATCAGAAATTTTGGCTCCCCCTGTCCCCCAAACACTAGAGAAATAGCAGTATGAAATATCAAATCATGTTACTATAGATTCTGTAGATTTTGTTTTAGTAAGTAACAGTGTTTCAGCAGAGATTATTGCAGTCCTCCAAAATTTCTTAGTTTATTGCAAAAAGTAATACAACTTTCTAAAAGGAAAATGTACCTCCTTACACTTTTAAAATACTGGTTTCTCAGCTTTCTGGGCTGTAATTTGTGGCATCTGTTTCAAAACAGTCATAGTGAGGGGGGCTGTGATCCTTATTAGAGAAAGAGGGAAGAAAAGAGAGAAATATATCTTGGTAACAATATATCAAAATATTTAACATGGCCCTAGTTAATTTTCTCAATTTCAAGAACAGAAAAGTTATAAAATAGATGCTCAAATGTGTCTCTGTCATCTGTTGAAAAAAATGTCTGTAAAGAAAGCCTAATTCTTTATAGGATATCAAATTTTTACCAGAAGCAGATCCAAAAGGGTTAGTATTGGCTGATATTTTATTTCCTTCTTGAAGAAAAATTAAAATTCAGACTCTATGCATTGGGCTAGGTGGCCCTTTTTTAAAAGTGTTCCTTTGGTGCTATTTATTTTCTCATTTCCAATGAAAGCATTTTAATTATCATGAATAATGTTATTTGCAAGAAACTTGAATTTAATCATGTCCTTTACTGAAACAGCTTGTTATCCTGTCAAATTTGTACTCCCAGGTAATTAAAAATTTAAAACTCTAGACACATTCCTCATCGTGATGGGTTGGCTTCAGCTGGCAGCCAAGCTCTCCCACTTCTGCCTCCACAACAGGACAGGGCTTGGGGAGGAACCGAGAAAACAGAAGAACAGGAATGAGAAAACTCATGAGTCAAGATAAAGACAGGGAAATCATTCACCAGTTACTGTTGACAAAACAGACTCCAGCTGGGGATAAAATTAATTTGTTGCTTATTAACATAAACATTTAGTGATTTGGCCGTTGGGAAAAAAAGATAACAAACATTTAAACACTTAGTGAAAACACTTTTCCTCCCCCTTTTCCGGGCTTAACTCTCCTCCCCTCTTGTTACTGGTGCAAGTTAAGAGGGGGATGTATGGTGTAGGAGTTAGGGGTGAGTATGTAAGTTTTTCTTTGCTCTTCCTTCTTTCTCTGTTCTTCTGCTGCTCTCTGTGTTTACTTGTTTGCTGTGCTCTGGTGAGGGTCCTCCATTGCCTGAAGTCCTATCAGGAGTTTATCTGCCCCAGCCTGGGCTTCGGTCCCTTTGGGGTTGTACCTGCTCCAGAATGGAGTGCCTCCTACTGTGACCCTGTTGCTCTGTTGGTACCATACACTGGTCCTCTTAGTCTTAGCTCTTTCTGCCCTTTCTTAAAATATTTTTCAGAGAGGTGTGACAAACTTTGGCTGGTTCAGCTGAGTTTGACACAGGGCAGCACCTTACCTCTTTTCACTGAGGCCGCTTCTGCAACACCACCACCACTACCAAAACCCTGTTAATTATACCCAGTATGTATAAGTATTTATACTCATAAAGAAATCAACTTGAAGAGAAATGAGGGGTTGTTACAAATAAGGATTTTTCTTCCTCAGATTTGTTAACAGGCAACTTGTTAAAACTAAGGCAGTCAGTTGGACTGGATTAGTTACTACTTGATGTTATATACGTACGGCACAACTGAAAACTTGTTGTAGGGTAACAAGACCCATATAGTGGATACATGCATTTTAAGTTCCCTTTCTAAGATTACCCTCTTCTATTTGCAGAGGGTGTACCCTGGAGTGCAGTTTATGAGCTGAACTAAATCCACAGCTGCAGAAGGAAACAACCTCTGCTGCCTGAATATTGTTGGATCTGGCAGGGAAACCCTTGTTGAATATCCTTGTTGGTGATCAAGGGGACATAGGTCAGAAACCACTGATGCCTCCTGTAGGTTGTCCTTCATGTACAGGTTGTATGTTCCTGTAGCCACTGCTCTCATGAAGTTTTGGGTATTAAGACTGTTGTCTTCTCCTATTGAAAGGAGGTTCATGTAAGAATGGATTTTTGCCTTTTTGCCAGCAAAATTAATTTTCTGAACTTGGTGTGTATCAGCTGTACTGTGCCAAGTACTGTGTGAGAGCAATGCTAGTGAGATCAGTGAGAAGGTAAAACTGCTTTGTGCATATTGTCTTTTAGAGGGTAAAGTACATGGGGCAACTGTTTGTCAAGTGTGCACTTGACCTTGCCAAATTGTAATTTTGTTTGCATATCATACTGTTAATAGAGGCTCTGTCTTTCAGGTGCGTGACTGGTCTGTCTTGACTACATTCTTCATACCCCTCCCACCCTCCCCAAATCTCAGGCTGTACTCAGGTTCTGATTGCTCTCTCTGATTTGTTAGCAAGTTTAACAGTTCTAATAAATACAGATATATCAAAATGAGTTAAATTTCAACTTTCGTCTAAGTATGGAAATGCCCTACAATGGGGAAAGTTTGAAGAACATTCACATCAGTTAGACTTGATTAAAAAGGTCAGCTCAGTGGACTGTTGGGAGGCTGATTTTTTGGGGAACACAGTAATTGTTTTTGTGGATTATAAGTAAGATGTTTTGATACAGGGCTGGATAGTTTATCCTCCTGGCAATACTGCTAATGAAGTTGGTCTGTAAACATTCTGATTATTTTGCTTGATGTGCTTACTCTAATTAAAAACTAAAATTTTGCTTTAATTAAAATAACGCTTCTCCATTAAAGTACATTCTTGCAGGATTTAGTCAAATAACCATACACTTTGTAACTGTCTTCCAGGGTGAGAAAGATATTGAATGCTTGAAGAACCTTTTCCTTCATGAATGAACTTCATTACAGAATTATTGACATCTGACTGAATTTTGGAGATAGCTTTGTGGTATAAAATCTAGGTAAAAAGAAAAAATGTGTATGAAGGAATGGGGAAATGTATATGAAGGAATGAGGAAAACTGCTCAGAATAATTGTAAGTACAATTGCTCCAAGATAGTTTTGACCCATCTCGGTAATTGTGACTTCTCTGAGAAAGTTTTTCCTCATGAATTGATGCAGAGAACTAATCTGATAGCATTTGGAATAGATACTAAGTGTACATCTTCAGCTATCCCCAGTCTTTCCCTGTGTGCATAAATACACTTGTGCTCAGTCAAGCTGGTTTTTGCTACAGATTTTTTCTATTTTTAAGTCAAATGACATGATTTCATCAATCATCAAATTACACAATTTGTTTGAGTTTGTATTTTTGAAGGATGCCATACACATTGTTGTAAGCAGTAAGCAGGCAGGCAGCAGGCAAATTCTATGATGAGTGCTAAAATAATGCCATTTATATTGCATAGGAAGGCAGCAGAAAAAAATAATGACATTGAAATCCTGAGGACACCAATGTGTGTCCTCCCTGTGTGTAATGGTGGACCTCATTCAGTTATTGCATATCCTAAACTTTTACTTTACCCTTGAAAATTTCACTAGCATTAAGTTGTTCGTGGGCATAAGTGTACAGCTGGAACAAGAAAAATTGTAGGTACCCTACATTTAAATCCCTTTACCTAACCATAAATCTCCAGCTATTAATAAAAAATAGCATGCCAAAAATATCTAGTCTGTTTTTCAAAGAAAACCCAACTAATATTTTTTTCCTTCTGCAAATAACCAGTCTCCCTTTAGTCCTGTGGGACCATTATGCAGTATTTAACTGTGTGATAAAACAACAGTATAGTCTAGTATATAATGGGCTTTATAATCTGCATTGTTGCAGCATGTCTGCTCTGAGCTACCAAAATAAAATGGCCAAGTACCATCAGAAGGAATTAAGGACAGAAAATCATGACCTGGAAATGTCACTTCCGATCTGGATGTCATATCCTATAATCTTTCCACATGGTAGTGCCTTTGCTTGTGACTGTCTCATTTTTATTATGTTTTTACTTATACATCGAATGTTTTAAAGTTAAAAGGCAATAAGGTATTTGGTTTTCAACAAAATTGTGTCTGCCTCAGACAAGTGAACAGCATGATGATATGAAAATGCCCCTCAGAACTGAGACAATTCCTGTGCTTTGTTTATTTTTAAAGTACCGCAGGCAAGGAAGTTGGCAGTGAACATGGTCTGGAAAACAGAACTGGGACCTCCAATGGTATTGGTGGATGAACATTTCTTTGACTGTTTTGCTGCCTAGAAACAAAAAAGTAGTTTAGAACTGGAAGTGGAGCAGCCTGGATGTTATAACTGTTCTGGGCAAAAATCCCCAGTGTATCTTGCAGGAAATTGTCTTTCTGCTTTGCTGTACAAGTGATGTGTGCATATACTTTTTTCTAAGTGAATCCTGTTGTTAGAGCTTAAATTCAGATTCTTTACAATGATCTTTAACTTAAGTCCCAAGAGGAATCCTTGTGTTCTGTATGATGATAAATTTTTCAGATCCTTGGTTCATCAAAATTTTTTCAAATAATTTTTCCACTCTCCCTGGAAGTCTGTGTGAGAGAAGAGTAAAAGGACACGGCAGAAATGTAGTGATGCTCTAGGATCAGAGACTTCTAGAGCTAAAAGGTGGATTTTTAATGCCCTCAGATTTGTTTATTTTCAATTCATTGGTTCTTTGTACTTATCTGATGTCTTAGCAATCCCAACGCCCTGCTGCAATACATTCCACACTTAAGCACCCAATACTTGAGCCTCCATTTTGCTTGCTGTGGATCTGCCAGCATCTATCTTCAGTTGATATCCTGTCCTTTTGTTGAAGAGCCATTGTCTCCAAGTTGCTCATGACTTTATAAACATCTGCTGTATTTTTACTCAGTCAGCTGGTTTTTTCCACCAGTCTAAATAGTCACTTTATGCTTGGATGTCTTTCCATACTTTTCATTTATCCTTTTTACCCTGCTTTGTGCTTGGATGAGTTTGCAGAGTTATTGCTGATCTCTGAAATCACTGTTACTTTACTTCAATGGAGGCATGGGTATTTGATCACATGAGAGAAAAAAAGAGCAGGAAAAGGAATACATGGGCTTGAAGGGTCTGCATTGCCCAGTCAAATGCAAACATTGCTGCTTCTTTCTGTGTCTCATATGACACCCTGCAATGAAGTTAGGCTCTTCAATAAATCAAAATCTTCAAACAGTATGTCACAAGAACAGAAGTAAAACCCAAACAAAACCAATGTTGAGGTGAGAGTGATATGTATTATGAAGTAATAAAGGGAAATCAAGCAAAGTCGTAAAGGTGTGCAATTGTGTGCATTTTATCAACCTGATCTCTTATCATCTTTATGTACCAGCCAAGTGGGAAGTATTCCAGTTTATAACAGAGGTCAATGAACTCTTACTTCTTAGGAACATAGCAGAGTTCACTTTGCCAGATGTTCTAATTTCCTTTCTTTTGTATGAAAACTGGTGATTGCCAGAGGAGGAAAACATATTTCCGTAGTAGGTGGGTATATCTTTGAGGATTTTCTTCATGTGTCCTCTGGTTGAAATGCAAGTAATTTTCACTAAATACCAAAATTGCCACGTTAAGGTTTGACTTCAGTAATGACCTGTGTCCAAAGCCAGGAGTGTAGAGATCCTGCTGAATCTATAGCCTTAAAATTTCTACCATTTCTTTTGTCTATTAAAGCTTTAGAGGTTTTACTTTTTGCATTTCCTGTTTTGACATACTCAGACTTTTCAATATCTGTAGTAGGTCACAAAATTAATGAAATAGAGCCAATTTAGAACTACTGTATGTTCTAGGCAGTGCACACTGTCTAGATCAAATAATTAGCATGTATTCAGATCAAGGCCCTGAAGACATGATGAAGATTTAAGCCCACTGGAGTAAAAAACTAATAATGCAAGGGTGGCATGCTGGGACAGCAGAGTTTTCACCATAAGCCTGAGTCGGATCCCTTTAAAAATAATCACACAAAAACTATATTGTGCTCAAAAACTACTCTCAGCTACAATGAGGTAAGCCTGCCTATTGCTTTCCCTCCAGTTTGCTTCCATTTATGAAGTACCTGAATATTCCCAGCAATGCAAAAAAAGAAAAATCCAAAAACAGGTTCCCAAGAGACCTAGTTAAAAGCTTTGCTATTCACCATGACAGAATAAATTATCTAGTAGTTTTCTTTTGACCTGGAAAACGATACTGTGCTTTGAATTTATTAAGGAATGAAGATTGATCTTGCATTAAATTTTGAAAAGGTATACAGATGCAGTGATTGGTTAAACTGGAATGGGTTTAGTCCTCAGTTTTGACTGAGGATTTTAACAACTTTTCTTTGTAAGAAAATTTCACCTATTTCAACTTCATTAATACATGGAACTAATTCACCTCTTGCTGGCTTCTGCAATGCAGGTATGCAGTGCAGCTCCCTGTAATGATATTCATGTGATGCCTCTAGGCTTCTTAAACTAAGAGACTGTCTTTTTAAATTTTTTTTTTTTTCTTGAAACAGGTGGCTACCTAAGGCATTGACCTCTTGGCATGGTAGCTTGTCTGTTAGGGTAGGAATCAATTTTTTCAGCTACTGCTGCTCCTCTGACCCTGCTCCTTAACTTCACTCACCCCTGCCTACACAGGCATCCTCCACATCCATTCTATCCTTTTATTTAAAACTGGCATCCTTGACAAGGGATCCAAGGCTGCCTACAAACAGACATAAGTACCCTGTAACAGGCAGCATTTTTTATTAGGTTTATTTGGGAGGATAAATGAGTCTGGTGTTACCAACTAATAGGGTTAGATCATCCCATAGCAATGTCAGCTAGGTTGTAGATGTACATGTAGATATTTGTACGTGTTTTGTAAATGTAGATATTTGTGTTCCTCAGTTTTGTCTGTGTTCTTTGACAGCATGTGTTTGCTGCTGGAACTATTGTGGACCCATGAGATGTCACTGCAGGGTTGTAAATTGAGCCTGAAATATTTGTAAGAAGTTTAAAAAGTCAGGTTTTTAAAATGTGTTTTTATGTAGAATTCTCACCTTCCTAGGGAGTGAGGATTTTTTTATCTGTACAGGATTAAGTACACTACCTGTGTACTGTCATCATATGAATGTGTTACAGGATCAGGAAAATCCAGAAACTTTTTCTGGTATTCTGCAAATAAGTTTAGTTTGAATGTTGTATCAGGCAGGCATTCAGCAGTGTGCACCTCATATTCTGACCAGTGGGCTCACTACCCCCAAATGCAGGAGAGACTAGCAAAATATTACAGTATTTGATGCCTGAAATCAGTTTTTCAGTAAAAGGTTCAACAAAGTAGAATTAAAGCCACTACATCCCTAAAAACACCCCAAATGGTGCAGTTGCCCCATTAGTTGGGGTGATGTAGTCCATACTGTGTAGAGCTCCTTGTAATTGGAGCAGGGATAGATTTGCAGGAATCATTCATTACTCACGTGATCTCTGTTCCAGCATTAGCCTTGCTTATCGTGGCATTATAAGCTCATCCTTCTTTTAGCTTTTACACATTTCCCAGTTACTGTGTTCAGAAGGGATGGACTTTCCTACTAAATCTCTCTTTCACTGGAAATAAAGCAAAAGATCTCTCTCATATCTTGAAGCAGTGTGAGCTGTAGAGTCACTCTTACAATAGCTGGTCATTGCTTGTGAGCTTTTCATTCTAAGGAAAGACATTACTGGAGAGGTTGGAATGAAAGCTCCATCTGTACACCAGATCCTTATCTGCTGTAAGCTGTGCTATTGAAGTCCATGGTTCTTTGCTGATCTGTATCCCAAGGGATATGTTGAATAGGAAATAAATGGGAAAAAAAAGAGAGGTTGCTGCCTGCCTTTCCTGAGACACCTGATTTCTATAAAACAGAACAAAAATTGTGTGGGTTTTGAGACTGTATGGTACATAGAAGATGTTTCCTAGGGAAACAACAACAACAAAAATGGATGACACAGCTGAAGGTTAAAGCTAATTGAAAATAAAATGAAATACTAAGAGAAAAAGTCAGGGTGCATGGAGAGATTCAGGCAAGCCAAGACTCATCTGGAACTGAACCTGGCTAGGGAAATAAAAAATAAGTTTTTCTTCAGGTACTTAGAACAGAAAAGGAAGAGAAAGAGACTGCACCCTGTCTGATCACTGGGAAACAGGGGACCTGTCTACAACTGACACGTACAAAACTGAGATACTCAACAACTTTTTTAGCCTTGATCTTCACTAGCAAGTGTTCTAGTCATGTCACTCAATTCCAGAGTCCGAAGGTAGAGACTGGGAAAATGCCCAGTTAAATGTCCCTTAAGAGAAGATCAGGTTTAAGACCAGCTAAGGAACCTGAATGTGGACAAATCCCATCTTTTCCAGGTGCCTTGGCTTCTGTACCCCCTTTTCCAGATGCCTTTGCACAATAGGTGTGAGGCTCTACAAGTGGAAGCGAACAATTACAAAGATAATGATTCATCTTGCATAGGGGTGTCTCTGAGGTTAAGTTGCTCTAGTTCCTGCATCGAAACTGCTTCCATAAAGAAAAAAAGATGTGTGAGACTCCCTTCTGAAGGGACAGAAAACCCAGTGTCTCTGATGTGGGCAATTGAGCTTTCAGCATTTTTTCCCCATTTAAGTTTGAGACATCTCAAACATTTCTGTAGCATGAAGAAGCATTTTTCTTACCTACAACGACTCCAGATAAATTTGGTAACATAGTGGTTGCTGTCTCCCTTTCATTGAAGGGAATTTTACTATCTGTTGAGGCCAGTGTCTCTGGGTGGTATTTCAACCCACTGCCCCATTTTCAGAGGATCCCAAGAGCTGTGGTTGCAGTGTTTGGAAGTAATTAGCATGTTTTAAAAAAGGGACTGAACTGCAGTCAAATTATCTGTATGCCACTATGTGGTGCAGAACAGTGTGCAAGATTCCACTTCTTTTTAGCTTTTCTGACACCAGACAAAGTAAAGGAATTTGTTTAATAGCTCTTTTACATCTGAACTGAACCTACAACCTACCAAAGCAAAATTAGAATGCAGAAATAGAAATAATGGTTCATGCAAGAATTCTAATCAGCAAATAATTAGAGGCATATGGTAGTCTTGAACTGAAACATTGTCCAGGAAATGTTAGTAGCGCTCAGGGAAAAAACATTGTTGCTATACTTGTTTTCTTTTGTGTGGTCCTAGGGAAACAGAGGGTTCTTTTTGTAGATGATGCTATAGAGGCCAATTTCCATGACTTATTAATTGTGTATTATCTCAAAATGCATTTTCTACCTAGGTTATTCAGTGTGCATTAAGTGAATTTCAGTGTGCATTAGTGAATTTCAATGGGTGTTGTCAATATAAAAAATGTGGTGAAAGAATTTATATGCACAATTCTTGCTGGATTGGAGCATCAGGGACAAGGCTTTGAAGGAAGAGAACCCAACACCTTCAGCAGTAGTCTGGAGATTCAAGCAATATTCTTTCATCTGCAAAGATAGTCCTATGTAGTACTGACTAATCATGTATGACAAACTCTCATTTGGCAAGTGTGATGTAGCTCCTTTCAGCATTTAGAAACTTAGTCTTATAGCATTAAAAAAAAAAATCAGAGAACAATGAGTTTTGAGTAAATGCAACACTTGAGAGGTGCCAGATTGTATTCAAATTAATTTAGCTTCAGGGGGAAATTGGAATTTTGGGCTTATTTTGGTTTTGTACGAAGCTACATTTTAAAGTTTATAAGCTCCTCACAAAACAGTTTTTCAAGATCTGCTATAGTGAGATACCATTTCTGAGGATTATTAATGAATGTTTGCATATGGATGAGCTTACATTTTATCTGGTACATTGTGACTTTAGTGCACAGTGAGTGTTGCAAAACACATTTTTCTAAGTTACCTGCATAGGCACACAGACACCTGAGAAAGTGTCAGATTTCCACACTTTCTTTCTTTATGTGGCAACATATAAAACATGCTGTTTAATTTTCACTGGTTTCACAACAGCTGCAGTTGTAAAGATGATTGCCACAAAGTTACTCAGCTCTAATTTGCCTGCATGCAATTATTTACATAATTCTTCCACACATTCAAATCCAAATACAGTATCATTCAGTCAAACAAATCTCCTTCATGTCAATGAATAAAAAAAGAGCCTTTGGATAAACAAAACTTATTCCAAATAATTCAAAGTAAAATTGCACCTAGTAATAATATCAGGATGCTTCAGAAATGCGTATGTCTCTTTGCTTTGTTCATTTTACAATGATGTTTCACTTGACAAGACAGCATATGCCTTGAGCTAATTATGGGTGATATTGTCTTGTGAAGCTATTCACAAGCAAAAGTCTTGATTCTTCCCAGCTTCATATTTTCCTGCCATCAAAAGTGATAGATTTTATGATAGTAAAAATGCATGATTTTCAGCACTAGAAATTAGAGAATAATTAGGTAGGGTTTTTTAAGCAAGTATGTTGGCAGAAGTTTTACTTCTATTGACTATTGCAAGGTAAGATTTTTTTAACATTAAGATTTTATGAAGCAAGAATCTGCATCTTGCCACCTCCAGTAAGCTCATATTTTTAGAATCCTATCTCAAAGGTACATCTAGCATATGTTAGTGAATAATTGATGGTTTAAAAATTGTGTAACACTGCATACAAACTGTTGTCCTCAGTTTTAAATTCTTCACTTTGTGGTAGTTCAACATGAGGTGACTTACACTATTTTTATTCTAAAACAAGACTTCTTATAAAATTAATTTGTTCCAGATGAGTTTGAGTACTTACTCCTGTGGATAGGATGCTTACCCACTCAATATTCCTGGAAGTAGGAGAGTCACATCTGCTGATTTTCTTAAGAACTTTGGCTTTGAGAAGCTGCTTTCATGAATGAAATGTTTGTGTTTAGTTCACTTAATATCCTTTACTAAATGAGTCAGTGAAGCACATGTGGGTAAGGTTTAGCCTTTATGCTGTTGACATTTGTCTACTTTCCAGCCAAAGGGACTGGCAAGGATATGAAAAATTACTTGTATCATCCTCCAGGTTTAGCTGGCCCATTTTACAAGGTCTGTGAAATGGTTTTGGTTTCCTGATTTAATGCTTTTTATTGATAGCTTTTATACTCTTTTCTGTATGTAAACAAACTTGATCTGTGGCACTGCCATGATACTTCTTTGATACTGACATGATACTACAGCAAAATAAGTCAAAGGCCAGAACAGATAGGAAAGAGAGAGAGGAACAATAACAAATGCATCTCTAGTTCCATAAGAGTTTTCTGATGTGGAAAAACTACTCCTCCATATGAAGGAGCTCTTTTGGCCTCCTTTACTCCTTTTAACATATCCCTTAGTAGGCAAAACATTCACCTTACTGTGAAATACGCATATACAGGTTATTTGTTACAGTCCCAAATTGTCGTATGAGGTCCCCTCCTGCTCTTCTTTTCTTGAGGCCAAAGAACAGAGTGTTTAGGAGTTTGAAAGTGAACTAGTTCTGGGTCAAAATAAGTCATTGCTAGGTAAGAACTCATTCAACAAGGTTTAAAGACTCTTGAGTTTCACAGCTCCCTTTAGGATTTGGTTTTAAAATTCTTTCCCCATCTGGGATGAAAGGTGAAATGTAACCTTCAGTTTGACTTCTTTCTTGAGGAAGCTAAAACAAGAGTATAGTCTAAAGCCATAGTAATTTGCATAGTTATGTTCATATTTTAATGACAACCTGGGACAGTCTAGTTGAATTCATACACTTAGAGGCAAGCTTTAATTAATTTCAACTGAGTAGAGTGAGTTTAAATAAGGGTGTGATTAGTAAACAGCAAATTACCAAGTGTGCAAAGAAGAAGTGAAAGCTTATCAGGCTCTCAGAATAGCTAACTGTGGTCTTAGGTGGATGTTGTAAGTATTCTGGTTAGATTTAATTTTCATCTAATGAGATTTTCAGCCATTTGTTTTATTTTATTCTGTGTTAGCTTTATGAGGAAAAAACACAGGCTTTTTAGTGAGGATGTTTTTTTAGAGAAGATTTCCCTAAAGCAAAGTGCTGGGAGTTGGGGCAGGCAACATAACAGTGTCAGAAAATTTGTTATCTGAGTCTTACAGAATTTTTTCTTCTGACACCTGACGGGCAGCAAGGACAGCTCTGCTTGTCTCACCGTCATGCATTATGGGAGTTGTGGGTTGCTCATGCTGAGCTAAGGGAAGCTGTGTAAAATAGAGAAAGTTTTTTTAGAGGATGCTCAAGACTTCTGAGCGAATTGTCCTGATCCTAAGGGAATATACATATGTACTTGATACATTCAACACATTTGACTTCAGGGGACACTAAAAGAGTACTTCAGATATGGAGATGTCATAAATAGTTGGGCTTTCTGACATAAGATTTGTTTTTGAGGGATCTTCTGGACTGAAGAGAGAAACTGTAATTTTATTTTTAATTTCATGGTAGGTTAAGAACTGTTTGAGGCTGCCAGGCTACCAGGGTCTATTTACAAAATTTTATTAATGTGTACTTATTGCAATTTTTTCTGTTGAAATCATCAGGAAGCTAGAAGTATGAATGATAAGGAGTGTTTACTAACAGGATCCTAACATGCTAATTACTAAACTTTACACAGAAATGGAAAATTAGGCAATAGCTTTATAAAAGGTGCACCAAATACTGAAAAGGAAAGCTATTATGTCTCTTCATTCTTTAAAATTAAGTAAGCAAGTAAACATCTGTCCCATTTGCTCACAGAGAGGCAGACACTGATTTTAACAGTAAATTAAACTGATTTTTAGTGTCAGTCAGTTTTTCCTTGTAAGAGTGGGTGTAGACTCCTCATGGGCTGGTTGTGTGCTTGTCTGTACTTACATCTGTCTGTGGGGGTGTTCCTATCCTGGTGGCCACGTCCTTTCCAGCTGTGTCTGCATGCCATTCTAAACAAAACCACCCCTCGAAACATATTGAGCCTCATGTTGTTCACACTGACTTCTTAAGTCGGGTAAGTCACTCAGGGTCTCCTTGCTTGAATCAGTGCCTGGCCCTGTGATTATACCTGGAATCATTAGAAAACTCCTTTTTCTCTGGGAAACCTGCAGTGGGTTAAAGAACAACTTTCTTCCTGAGATATTTCAGCGCTAACAAGGAGATAATATACTTGTAGGAAGAAAAAACGTGCCTGTAGAGAGGAGATAACTAAAAAAAATATTTCTTCTTTTACATAAAGAACTGACACCTAGAAAGTATTTTGCTTTATTTTTACAGCAACATTTATCTTTCTTCTGGTACTATGATTTCTCAGTGTTTAAAGTTCAATATGTGAATATATGAGGAGAGTGGTGAGGTGGGAGGGTGGGATGGATTCCTCCTGTTTTACTGTTTGGTGAAACTAGGAAATTCCACAGTTGAAAACCAGGCATTAAATTTGTTTTAGTGAGAGAAAAGGGGATGGTGGAGGAAAGGAATAACTAAGTGGGGCATGTAAGTTGAAGGTTTCTCTCTGCTGTATTCCAGGACTTGATCTCATCTCAAAGACTTCAGAGGGAATGAAATCAGCATGTAGAAGTTGAAGTAACCTAACTGGGAGTACTTCAGTAGGTAGGAGAAAACTACATGATCACAATTATTTGCACTGGTAGAGATGGGGTTTTAAGTTGAGACAAGAAAGATTGTGTTCCTTCTGCTAGTATATACCAACACAAGAGGGAAATTATCCCCAGTCAGGTGTGCAGGGAGATCCTGTATGCAGGATGCTTATAAGTCATAGGTAAAAAAGAGATGTTGCTTCAAGATGTCCATGCTTTTGATAGTGTGCTTAAGAAGTATATTTTCATTTGAGAGTGCATTTTACTCTGGCAGCAAAAATCTACAGAATGGCTTTTTCACCTGCCTAAAACATTGAAGCAGCTGAAGATAAGATTGGGATGTTTGTTGCTTAAAAAGAAAAAGAAAATATATTGTCAAGTAATCTTTGCGAAACATTTAAGGGATTCAGGAGTAGTGTTGATCTTTTTCTTCCTTTGAGATTTATATGCATATTGGTGTATCTCTGGGAACAAATAAATAAAAATGCTGCAGTAAAATGAGCTTTAAAATACATATTATTTTATGCTGTTTTCTAAGGACTTTCAATAATTTTTCAACTCTTGTCTCCTAAAATAGAATTAAAGTGGAAAGATGTCTTAGATTTTGGAGAATTGCTGCCTTAGCATCTTGCATAATTATGCTTATATATATATTTATATAAGCAACTGCAGATATGCATATATAAGTACTTTATGCTAGGTATTGTATATACTATTTTACATTCAAATAAATTTGAGAATTAAGATATTGCTAGTGTAATCTTCTGTTGCACTGCATGTTTCTGAGTGAGTTCATTTAGGCTTTAATCCATAGTATCTATGAGCAGTATGATGTGACTTTTCCATTAAATTACATATTTTGCATTAGTAAATAATGAAGAATACACGTAGAAGGCCTAAAGCACTTCTATCTATGCAGCTTGTAGTGCATGATTGGAATTTTGCATGTGAAGATAAGGCAAAATAAATAGTATAAGTAGGAAAATTAGTCTGCATGTGTTTCTAAATTGGAGTGCTTCTGTGTATTTAAAGAAGCTGTCTGATATCAAGGGACTAATTAAAGGAAAACCAGAGCAAGTGGTAAATAGGTTCCCATCCGCACTCACTATTTAGGAAGAGTGGGGGAGATTTTTCAGGTCTAGCGTATCTGACTCAAAGAACAGAGAACATTCTTAGGGAACACTCTTGAGTCATGGGGCTGAAAGAAGCCAAAGGAGGCAAACAGAGACCACAGCTGTTAGGAGGCATGGAAACAGTTGCATAGCTAAATGGTCACAGATTATTTTGTATATTATAACAGTAAGAGCTTGGTATGAAAGTAAGATTTTGGTATGAAATCAGAATATTTACATAATTGAGGAAAGTCTAGCCCCTTGCTAAAACACCAACTGTATTTTACTCGTCTGAATGTGAGCAGCCACATATACCTTGGAAGCTTGATGTTATTGGTGCTCTTGAATTTTTCACATACTCCTTGTCTTGGAAATTTCTAGAGAAAAACACTAATTGGAGGCTTTGGAAATACTGGCAGCACTTGACTGTCCTTGAATATGTAAATGTCTAGCTGGGCTTATAGATCTGTGTGCAATTGATTCAAACAAGAGAGTTTAAGATGTTCATGCTGCTCTGGCATAACTGTGCTGTCAAAGCAGGAACTGTGTAACACAGTAATGAAAATTAGTAATCATTATTATTTTGGGGGATACCATTAAAATATTTAATTGTCTCTCACTATAAAGTTCGAGCTTATTAACATCTGAAAAAGAGGCTCATATAATGAGGTGTAGTAGTGAAAATCAGTAACAGGATTAAATCTGTCAAAGTGATCAAGGGCAGCTCTTAAGATATTCATTAACTCTCAAGAACATATGCAGAAAAATTAATTAAATCCAAGACAAAATTTGATTGTGAGGATGGCATGTAAAATGGTTGCAGAACAGTTACCTTTATGCTAGTAGTGCTTATTAAAGAACATTGTGATGTGCAGAGGCATGTAGGAGGTTTCCTTAATGCACCAACCCCAGCATTGCTTTCTGTTCTTGTTGAGGACTACATAATACCTGGAACCTCTTTGGTTGCACAGGAATCTCAGTTGCATCTGGAATTTCTGTGTTACTGCAGTTCTAATAAAAGTGGAAAGTGCCTGTATCTGATAAATATCTTGAAATACAGGAAATGTGGTGCTTTTTCCCTCAAAGGTTCTAAAGAACTCTTCGAGAGCTTCAGTGCAGCTTGGTGTGGCAATACTTTGAAATGAAGTTTTGCTCTTGCCTGAGGTTAGAATATAGATTCAATCAGATAATTTCTATTCATTGCCTTTTGTTATTTACAAGAGCTAGGGTAATATTACATGCTGTTATCCTAAGAACCTGGACTGAACCCTGTGCTATAACGTTAGACCAGCTGTAACTTTTCTACCAAGTTGTCTTTGCAGATCCAAGATACAGAATAAAGTGTAATGAGTTGTTAAAGGTAGAATCAAGTGTGCTTGTGTCCTAGAATAGAAAGTTATTCAAAACTTTTTTGTTCGCATTTGTTTAGTGTGCTTAAGCTCAATTTGCCTTAATTTTGTACTTTCTGAGAGATTTTCTTTCCCATTATCCAGAGTACTGAGTTTTGGCTCTGGGGAAAGTTTTATACAGTATTTCAATTTTTCTATGACAAATATCTTTATTAGTGGCCCACTGGTGTATTTCATTTGTAAATGAATGCTTGTTCTTATCTATGTGTATCATATATAGATAACACCACCAAGCTTTCCTTTAAATTGATGTGGGGGTGGGAAATTTCAAGGCTAAAAGGGAATCTTAAAGGCATAACTCCCATTAATCTTACACTGTGAATAGCTTGCTTTTAGTTGAATATTAGATCATGATAAATATAGCTGTGTGAATCAGAACAAAGCATGACAGTGAGAGCAAAGCATTGAACAGTTCATTTGGTTATATGCTGTGTACATCAGTGTCAAGCTTTGTGTTCAAAGCCTATATGTTAAAAGCAAAGGAGAAAAATTATGAATTTAAAGCGCTACTTTAAATTGCATACAGCTAGAAAGCCTGCATGTTGTTAATAAAATGCACTTCATTCCTCCACAATTAAAAGCATATTTTTTTGGGAATTATGCTCTGTATGTCTTTTATCTTTGGCTTTGATTTTTTTTTCCCTAGGAAGATTTTCGAAATGGATGCCTGGAAACCACTTCTTCTGCTCTACATTTTCACCTTCTCTACAGAGGCAGAGGAGTCTGGTAATACACTAAAGAAATGGATCTTCAAGTTGATAGCAAAATTGTTTTTTTACATTTATACCAAATGTGAGAGAGAGATGAAGAATTGATGAAAATTTTTTCTAACAATGAATTATAATTAGGGATAATGTGGTCTGTTCTTATGAAACTTATAACTGCAATATGAAAGTTTTCCTTTAAAAATGCAAAAATTTATGAGCAACAGCTCATTAAATCTTGGGTTTGTTCATGCATGCTGAGGTTTCATATTTGCAAAAGCAACAAAAAGCTCTTACAATTGTAAGACTGCCAGAATCAAGATAAGTCACAGTATTTAGCAGTTCCATTTTGGTAGTCAGGTCTTCTGGAAGATCTGTTTGAGAAGTGTTCTGCCCAGTTGCAGGATATTTTCTGCATGACTATCGAATTTGAGGAAATAATAACTGTTCCATCCAAGCTCTGTTAGTGTTATATGCTTCTGGAATTTGTGGAAACACATGAGCTTAATACCTACTATAAAGAAATGTGCTTAGTACTCTTTAAGTTGGTGTGAACTAATTTTTTTTTTCCATCAGAAAGTAAATATTAATTAGTAATATATGCATGCAGAGTGGAGCTCAAAGTGCATGACTAACTTTTCCTTTGCTCTCTTGAGAGCAGGCCAACACATTCCAATGGCTGTGTTTCACATACAGAAGTGTTTAACATGCACTGCATTTACTACAGATTTATTCTGAGCAGATTGTGAATGAAAACTGTGGTGTGGATTTCAGCATCTCTCCTTTTCCTATGAATGGTGTTGCAGAAGGATGTATCTTCTGACCCTCCGAATGATAAACGGGAATCACTAGTGGGTGATGACAGTTTAGCAAATAGATGGAAGGGGTTTTTTGCAAAAGTTCAATAAGTCTTGGATTCTGAAAAGTAATTAGGATTCAAAATTACTTTTCTATTAGATTATGCGACTTCTAGGGAAAGACGAAAGTTACAATATATTTCTTCAGTCAGCAGGAAAGCTTCCATGACAGACATATTTTTCCTGGTAGATGGATCCTGGAGTATAGGGACAAGGAACTTCAAGATCATGCACAATGATCAATGACAAGATAAAATCTGTGTTCGTGTGATTCAGCACAGTGATGTGACATACACTGAATTCTTGTTGAACACTCTTTATAACAAGAATGATTCCTTATAGAAGATAAAAAAATTACATTACAAAGAAGGAGGCACCAAAACAGGGCAGAGCCTCCAGTTGCTAGAGAATCACTTCATAACAAGGGCTGGTAGCCAAAAGAGGCTTCTCCAGAGCCTTTTTCAGTGAGTACTCTGCTGACAGGGTAGTGGATGCAGTAATGGCTTTGAGGAGCAATGGGACCTAGGTGTTTGAGGCTGACATGGGGATGATAAAATCCCCCTTGAGAGTTGTTTATAATAGCTGGTGAAGCAGGGAGAGTTCACAATGGAAAATCCTGATGCACTGAAAGCCATCAAAAATAATGTCAGTCAGGTCTGTTAATGCAAACATCTCCCTGGTCAGGGTAAGGAATAAGTCTTTCGTTAGGTGTATAATGACAAATATCCACATGGCTTTTTGCAGTCCCTGATAAAAGTGCCTGAGCTAGCTGCACAGCAATGCAATTGTTTTAACAAAAAATACTGCCCATGTTTGCAACTCACAACTTGTATTTTGCTTCAGTCAAGAACCACTACACTCCTTGCTATGGTAAATACTTATGAAGTAAGACAGTGCTTCACATTAAGCTTCATATTATGCTTCATGTTATGCTTCATATTCATCGTTCCTCAGTGTCTGAAAGGAGCCAGAGCAGGTACCCCTAGCAAGTATCTTAATAAAAAGAGGGAAACACAATTCAATTATATTTTTTAAAGAACCTCCTAGAAATATAGCTTTGCCATCTCCAGCTGACCATACTGCTTCAGTGGGACTGTCAGCAGCCACTGTCTGTCAACAAAACTGAAGTCTCACAGAGGCACTGTGCAGAGGGGGTGTGAGAAAATCCATCCTTGGATCTGTGGGAGGTATTGGCAAGATGTGAACAGCAAATCCATGAAAATTCTGAGGTGCTACCCAAAAGCTTTTCCTAGATGAGAAACAGAAAATGGTATCTCTTACTACATCTTTTAGATGGCAACAGTGGCTTGGATGCCACACAGCCTGAGAGGTTGTCAACCCCAAAGAAAGTAAAGGTTCAGTAATGCCTTTAGTTAACATAGCGACTTTTATCACATGTCACATGCTGGTTTTGGGTCTGACTTTATTCTGGCTTGGTGCTGTGTTACCAGTTGCCTTATCATGTGTGAAGGCTGAAGCATACAGTTGCTGTTTAACATCACATATTCATGCCAGCTATGTAGTTTGATAATACTGTAGGTGTGTTTGTTAAATTGCAAAAATGAAAAATTAAGTGCAGGACATCAAAAAGCTGCTGTCTTCTCACTGTGGTCAAGTGCATGGCATTGATTTGGTATGGCAAGAAGAGAGTTCTGGAGCATTTCTTCTCTCTTTGCTCATCTTTATAGGGACTGTGGCAGTCCTTTAAAGCTCCTTGTTGTCTTCCTGTGTGTTGTGTTCACATAGAGGTGATATTTTACATGTGTTAGATGTATGCTCTTTGTTCTCATTGTTATGCCATAAAATTGATCCAACCCGGTTCTCCAGGTTTCACTCCCTTTGTGATCAGAAACTTACTGAGAAAGGAACACTGGGATGACCACACTTCTTGTTTAAGGCATTTTGTAACAACAGCTGAGCCTCTCATGCATCCTAAGCTAGTGAGATCTTGAACACCCCAAAACTGGCTGGCGTTTGCCAGAGTGTTGGGGGCCAAAATGAAGAGCTCAACCTTTCTTCCTAAAGACAGAAGAAACTCTGTGTGAATTATATCTACTCAGGTGGTTTGCAGAGAGAACAGCTGGGCATGATTCAGTATGAGCTCTGCATTCCCACCCACTCTCTTTTCTATCAAGAGCTGAGCAGACTCCCAGATGAGAAAGCATTCCCTGGCTCTTGCAAGCAGAGAGGGAGGAATGCTGTGGAAGTGGAATGCACTGCCATGGAGCAGTGTGACCGTGGCTGACACAGGAGCACTTCCTGGTGTTTCATGGCAGGGAACAGGGAGATTTAATGGGAGATACAGCAGTAAACTTAATCTATATACAGGCACATTTGTTTAGAGAGAGAAGTTAAGGAAAGCATATTGGGTTTCATCTCAGTGATACGTGTATTTATTGCTAAACTCTGCATAAATTTGTCTCATAAAACAAAGATCAACTTTCTGTGAATCCTCTTTTATCTTGTCCTATCATCTGTTTTAATATATTCACTGACCTTCTTTCTTGTAATAAATCAATTAATTCCCTTTTCTCCAGTCACCTTCTCTTAAACTGACAATTTTTTCAATTTAAAGAATTGCATTTCAGGGACAGCATGTTGACAGGAGAAAAAAGATTCCTTTGCAGCAGTAAGATAGGGCAGTTTAGCAATGTGGATGTTTGTAGGAGAACAGGTGGTGAGAAAAAGAGTTTGGCAATACAGAGGTGTTTACTCCTGCCAATAAATAGAGATTATCAACAAGGTATAGAATACCTACCAGCAGGTGTTTTTCACATTCTCATGCACAGCACAGTAGCACTAAAAATGAACTATTTACTGCTGTTTTGTTATTCTTGCTGGTATACTGAGGACTTGGCAGAGAACGTTTTAAGAGCTGAGAGGTGTGGAGGACCAACTGTTAGGGCAAAATTGCTGGGTTCATGCTTACCCTTCACACTGCCTCCAAATTATGTGACTAAAAAGACCCAGGTCTTAGAAGAATTTCATTGTGAACACATATTCTGTGTGCTGTACAAGAACACATACTGGAAGAAATATCCATTAGATTTTGTGTTCATATGTATGTGTAGACATGTATGCATGTGTAGGTATATTTAGCTGATTGTTTTGTTGTGAGCTTAAAAGATAAGAGGCATCGATGTTTGATGTTGCCCGGAGGTCTGAATGTCAGATTTTTTTAGCTATAAAATCTCGTTCAGTGTCACCTTTTACATTCAAAGATTTTCACACTGCTTTCTGGCAGATCATACCCTCTAGGGGGCAGTTTGTACCACAAGTGAAAATATTGAAACATAATGATGTAATTATTTCTAGAAATATTTGGTTAAAGAACTGAACACATTTATCTCTTTCATGGGAGAAGGAAAACTCAGAAAACTTATGTGTAATAATAGGAACAAGCCCAAACTAGCAAACAGAAAGCAATCTTGTGATTGCTGAGTGTTTCAGAGTTAATGAGTGAAAAGAGAATAAAATTAGGTAGAGTGCTGTTTTACAGATAAAATGGCATGCCTCTGACTTCCTTGCAGAGATATAACAATGAACAATAATTCATCTAGGATCACACAATGAAATTCAACATGAGAAATGAATAATCAAGGTAGAGAAGAAAAACCATGTGGTTTGCCTGAGGTTTTAATGAGGAATTAACCACATCACACTATTGGTTGTTATTATAAGGAGCAAGGCATGCAATTCCATAACTGAGCCATCATCTTACAGCAGCTGTTTTTCACAATGGTTATGACATTTCATGTAGGCAATGCTGCCTCTCTCTCTCATGTTTGTTTCTTTGGCCTGTTGTTCTACATTTGCATGTATCACCTAGTCTTGTGACAAAATGACAAAGCACAGTCAGTCATCAAGGTTCCCTTCCCAATTGGAATTTGTGTTGCATATTCTCAGTAGGTAGGGAAGCTCATGGAGACATTTTCAAGATTAGGCCCTTTGAGGACACTGGGCAGCTGGAGAACAGACATGTTTTGCAGTTTGGGTATGTGCAGGTGTCAAATAATTTAGTTCTTAGTATTTGCAAGTTCACATGGCTACACTGAAACCTGTGGGCTGGTGGTGTTTTATGTTTATGGAAAACCTATCTCACTGATTCTTACTTCTGGCTTTAAATCTACCGTGTTGAATTTTGTTCCATGATTCTGGCAGAAAACAAGATCACAAAGAATGTATGTTTATAGTTCCCTGCTTCCTATATATATTTTTTTTTTCAGAATGCAACATTGATCTTTCTATAGCAATTGATATTTCAAGGAACATGCAGCCAGCACCCACAATGCTCGTGAAACAGAGACTACAAGCATTCCTCCCAAGACTTCTACTCCAGATGAAATCATTGCCAAATACCAGCTGTAATGCTCCAGTTAACGTTGGGTTCAAGTTCCAAGTATTGGCAAAGAACAAACAATTAATCTTTGACTCTGGTTTTGAAGACTATAATGAAGAGATCATCCAGAAGTTCTTAGATGCACAGACCACTGTGGACACCGACATTAATGCAGACTTTTTGCAGGCACTTGAGGAGAACTTCTTTAATGTGACCTCTGCTAAAGTTAAGGTAACTTAATGGTATGAACATACATCTTGGACAAATTAGGCATTTTGATATTTACTCTGATGCAGAATACTCCAGGAAGACAAAAAATAGTTCAGGAATAGATGATGCTAATATGCAGAATCCCAGAATGGTAGACATTAGAAGGAATCCCTGGAAGTCACCTTCTTCAATCTCTATGGTCAAGGAGGATCAACTAGAGTGGGCTGTCCAGGGCCATGTCCTGATGGCTTTTGTGTATCTCCAAGAATGAAGACTACTCAACATCTCCAGGCAACCTGTGCCAGTGCTCAGTCACCCTCATATTTTCTTAAGTTTATACAGAACCTCTTGTTTTTCATTGACCTGATATAACCTGATATATCAATTCCAATTTCCTAGACAGTCCTGTAGTGAGATGGTACCCAGAACATTTGGCTTAATACATGTGGTGATGAATATTTATACAGACAACCTTCTTATATCTACCATGGTTTTCTTTCAGGAACTCTTATTCCTAAAAGGAAACTGTTTTCTTATTCCTGATTCTGTATCTTTGTCCAGAATAGTGACAGCTCGAAGCAGAAGTCACGAGAAAAGGTCATCTGAGAAATTTGTTTACTGAAGTTTATTCATGTCATTAACTTGTCAAATAATTTCAAATAACAAAGCTGGGTTCTACTTACAGATAACTGATGATCAGGAAAATTTGCCTAGATGCTGCAGTTAATTCATCCGTCTTGAAGTCAGGTGAAGGGAGAAGCATAAAACTTCATCTAATCTCTTCTGAAATGAATGAGAATTCTTTCAACTTGGGTTCAAGAAATTCAGATCTCACTGGAGTCTTTCAGGGTCAATGCCTTTATTCTTGATAAGGCACTGACTCTGTGAAGCATTGAGCATGTCTTGTAGTAGCTGTTTGAATATTAGCACTTCCTAAGTGCTTCCTCCATGCAGAAAGACCTTCCTACTAAGGAAGGACTGCTTAGTTCTTGCCAAGTACATAAGGGGTTTCCTCTTCCAACTTTATTTTTGCTTTTATGAAACACCACTTTTAATCTGACATGGAGTAAGGAAGCCATATTAAGAATTCCTCTGCTTTCAGATGAAAGTTGGCATTCTATTTTTTACAGCATTTGCATAGGTGTTTGTGACTTACCAATTTAAGTTGTCACTTGGTGCATATTTAATGGTTTTTTTTCCCCAAAATTTCTTAAAATGTCTGAATGGGGAACATGACCACATAATATTTTGCTTGTTTTGACTCTCAGAGAAAGAACTTGTTCAACATAAACATAAAAGCACTGCTTTTTTCTTCCTAATTGTCAGTTCTGGAGATCAGCATCAAACAAGGCTTCTTTCTGCTTAGGCTTATTATTATTATAAATAAATATGCTGCATATCTCAGCACTTTATCAGTGGATTAATATTCTTCTCTGATACTGTTTATGTACAAATTGAAAGTACAAGATTTTAGAATGCACATGGAATCACAATTTAATCTGCCTAGGATCCTGAGAAATAACATGCTTGTTCTGTAAAGATTATTAGTTATAAAACTCATCAGGGACCATGATTCTCTGTTGGTTGAATTTCTTCTTTGTTATTTGTTTGCTTAGCAGCGAAAAATGTGGACCTAATTCCAGCATTTTCAAGAATGGATGTGTTCCAAAAGCGCTTTATATAAACAAATGCTTTTAAAACATATTAACATATCTTTACATATATTTACCTAAAATGCCCACAGCAACTACCTACATTCCCTGTTCCCTATCTTTTTAAAATGGAAAGATCATAGAAAAAAACAGACCCAGGCCTACAGCATTGTCTTTAACAATCTGTGATGAGTTTACCCACCCATGGTCCAGCTCTCTGCTGTATCATACAGTGCTTGAGCAAGCATAGAATTTGTGCCAGAGCCTCCATGTTGTATGTTTTATAACTTACCAGTTAACTCTAGCTTAAACTGGTATGGCAGTCACTTCATTTGCTTTTGTCATCTGTGGAAAAATTTACCTTAACAGAAGTAACAGGGTTTACACTGGTCTAAGCTGTGCCTTGCATAGGGAATGTAAAATATGAAGGGTAGGAGGAAAGAAGCTCTAGCTGTGCTTGTACTTATTGGTCAGAGAGTTTAGGAGTATTTGAAGTCATTACCACTGGGGATAAGACACAATTTACTGGTGCAGCTTCTTTCTGGGCAAACAAATGCACTCAGTGAGTGGAACCTGATCTTCTGTTGGTTTGAAGAGGTAATTGGAGGAGAAAAATGGGAAGAGACTGGTAGCTTGAGAGGAAGCTGTAAGAAATTGTGCTTTCCTCCATTCTGGAAGAGACTTGAACTATAGGTCTTTGGCCTGCAAAGATGGAAATATTGCCAATACAAATTATTAGTATCCTGAGGTGAGCTGAACCTGATGTCATTAAGAAGGAAACATAGGGCAGAGAACAGAGCAGGGTGATGACCTGCCTGTGTGGAAAGGGCAAGAAGATACAAATATCTGCATGGAGGGAGGACTAGACCCAGAGAGGATGCGCTTCCTGGTGTGACTTAGTTGACAGCCAACGGGATCTGCTCTTGCAGAAATGGGAAAATTTGTTTGCCCTAAATTCTTCTCCACATTCACATATAAGAGAACCCTTCAGACATTAGAGGAAGTTTTTCAGTGAGTAGGTTAAAAAATAATTTATCTTCTACCTCACATGCTAAGATGACAGATATAACATCCATGGTATATTCAGCAAGAAAAATCCCTCAGATGGAAATGCTATCAGGGAAGAGAGGCTTTTGTGTCCTGTTCTCATTGTTCCTCACTACCATTTTCCAGCACACATTTCAGATCTACCACAGTGTAGTGCAATTTGACCATTTCATAGCCATTTCTCAATATGAACTGTAACTCTTACAAAGACTGAACTTTCAGTTCCTTGACAATTGACTTGTCATTACTTTCTTTTCTGACAGGTTCTACTAGTATTTTCAGATGGGCTGGATGATTCACTGGAAGACCTGAAGAAAGCAGCAGACTCACTTCGCTTTAAAGGTATTGCAGTACCACATTGATGCTCCAGCTTCCTACTACCACAGGCCCTGATGTACAGCTCCCCCATTGTAACTTTTCCACTTAACACTGCCTCTCCATGCTCATGTGGCATAGCCCAGGAGTCCCTGGGAGAATATTTGCTTCACCATGTGAAGCAGTGTACATGATGACTTGTCACTATACAGCCGATGATGCCAGAGATATACCTAGGGGTGCAGAGGTTCTAGCTTCTGGAGTCCAGCTCCAACAGCTGGAGCAATTCAGGATGGACCCTTCTCACTGATGAGAACAGCACTAGAGGTTAGATACAGCTCTGACCTCTCTAGGAAATAGAGGGTTTGAACTTGTGTTTGAGCAATGAGTAGCAGTGATTTCTTTTAACATACTGTATTGAAGCCATGAAATGTAAGTCTTTCAGGGAATTGCTGTTACTCAAGTTTATATTGTTGCCTAAATTGTATGTTTCAGATATTCACTAACTTATATCTGTGCTTATGTTGAAGGTCTTGATGCACTTCTATTAGTCGGTCTGGACAATACACAGAACTTGACTGAATTTTGGGAAATAGAGTTTGGCAGAGGGTTTGGATACAATGAGCCTCTGAGTGTTGGGTTTGCAGATATTGCAAATATCTTGCAGAGAAACCTTGTAAGTCCTCCTGTGATATAAACAAAAGCGGGGGGCTCAGTCTTTGTTTTATGATTAGTATATGTAAATGAAATGTTTCTTATAATTTTTCAGGATACTGTTGCAGAAAGAAAATGTTGTAAGGTTATTTGTAAGTGTCTTGGAGAAAATGGTGATCATGGTGTCCGGGGAAATCCTGGAAGGAAGGTAGGAGGTCTAAGACAGATATTACATAAGAACTGCTTCACTTTTCAAAGTGTTTTTGTTTTTTGTAGTATTTCAGAGCATGCATGCATGTCTCCATAACATTTAATGTTAGGACAGATGAAGGAGAAACATGCAATGTGATCCTTTCTCTACTGCATGCTCCTATGCAAAAGTATTTTTGTAATGAAAATAATTTGTACATATAAAAATCATTAAGCACTCTATTGCACCAATTCAGCAGAAAATGGAGAGGAATTTTAAAAATTAAGTCTGATTAATCAAGAGGCTTATCTGTTGGGAAAGAGAAACTTCCAAATGACAAGCAGAGTGTAGAAAATAATCATTTTTCACTACGTATATGCCTTATCCTTTTGTCACTGGTTATTCCAAATGTCCTCTTCTATAAGTCTTTTTTGATCCAAAAGGATTACTTCTTTTAAGATTTTTAATTGTTTGGTTTAGGCCTTTTTGAATATTAAAGATATCATTACTTCTACAGCATACTAGTAGCATTAATTATTAAAGTTTTTAATATATGTAGTCTCCATTTGACTACTATTCATTCCATTATTTCTTCTTATTCCAGTAACATAGGAGATAAATTATATCTGCAGTTCACATTCTTCACTTATGTGATTGCAGTTAAAGGAAGTTTTGGTTATCTCTTAACAGAAGTAGAGTCTTCTAATACTTCTTCATAAACCAATTTACTGTTTTTTTTCCATTTATCTTGGTGCTTTTCTTATACCTTTCTCTTTTGCTAAAAGGCTAGATTAAGGTGCTTAGACAGTGTTCAGAATGTAAACATAGTTGTTTTGCAACTAGAAATTCCCTTTCTTCAGTTTCTCTCTCCTCAGATTTTGCCCTAAGGGTATGATATTTGTATGACTTCCAATACAAAGTTGAAACGTTCCAATATGTTTGCAAGGCATTGCAATAACTTTGTCCTAACAAGTTTCCAACTCCTTACATTTTTCATTTCACCTTAGTATTTCATTACTGTGTTATGCTTCCTTTTCCAAATCACTAGAAAGATGTTTATTTTGACCAGGTATCGCAATGAACTTTGTTAAGCCATCAGAGAATTTCCTGAAATAATAACTGAAACTATATATTAACCATTGTTCTTTTCTTAGGTTTGTGTTTGGGTTTTTTTTCCCAGCCATGTCAAATACATAGGACTGTACAGTGTCTGTGTAAATGCAGGGAGCCTGCCCTCCTCAGCATAACCAGATCTAATTTTTAGGGAATGTTTTCTATCTCTGTGTGCAAAATAATCTGATAGAGATGAGCTCAGTGCTCTTGGAGAACAGCATTACTTTTAAATTCTCCTTTTTCAGGGAAGTACTGGTTACAGAGGATCTCCTGGCCATCCTGGTGAGGAAGGTGGGATTGTAAGTAAACATTTATCTTCCTGCTATGATGTTGTTAATTGATGCTTGAACCTGTCTGCACTTATTCACTGAGTACCTATCAATGTTAACCCAAAATGTGTTAAAAGAACAGGTAAATATGCAGATCTGTTCCTCTGTGCCTCTGCACCTCACTATAGATAGTTACTCAGTTAAAAAAGTAGCTCACCAAAAGTGGGTTAGTTATTCAGTTAGAAAAACCAACTCACCTTCAAGTACAGACATTTCAGTTGGAGATTGGTAATGCACTATAAACATGGTATGATAGTGAGAGCAAAGAACCTGATGCAACTCAAATTAGTAATTGAAGTTCTCTTATGGCTCATATGAAAGTTTCCAGTTGACTTGCATTTGTGTCCTTAGTGCAATGAATGGTGATACAGCTCTGTCTTGCTTCAGTCTTATGTGATGAATTAAATGGTAATCACCACTGTATGGTTGAGATTGAACATTTTCTTTTGTTTCTTAGGGGGAGAGGGGCCCAGCTGGTTTCAGTGGGACACAAGGAGACAAGGGATGTCCAGGTGTCAGAGGCCATAAGGCAAGTATGTAACTTTGAAATATTTCCTAATCTTGTTTCCCACAAACCTGTTATCTGGGAACAAATACCTGTGCTGTCTTCCCGGAGCATGGATGAATGACAAGATCCAGCTGTGGAGACAGTGTTTGCTGTCTTATTTTGAGAGGTATTTTCTGTAACTCAAGCATGGTTGAATAGCTCAGGATTTTGCTGACTAAGCAGCTTGATGGTGACCACCAACTCCAGACAGGCCTTACTTAAAGCTATAAAACTTTATGGAATGGGAATGAAAATGAAGCCTGCACTGTCTTCCCAGAGGAAAGGAGTAAATCCCATACGTGGCAGTAGAGGGTTTAACAGTAGGAACTTCCAATACTGAGTCCAACATACCTCTGTACATCAAGCTATTGTGCCCTGATTTTCAAGCTCAACAAAAATACTTAACAAAATTTCATCTATGTTTATGTTCAATTTCAGGGTGCCAGAGGCTATAGAGGAAGTCAGGTATGTGATTTAATGTGTGATCTATTTTCTTTAAGAACAATGTTCTGCTTTCTTTTGAGTTCAAGTTACCCTGTAAAATGAAATTATCAACAAGGAAGGAAAATAGAGTGAAAACATCACAGCATTCATTGTACTTTTCCTATGGTTCTATAAGGATGGATTTAAGATATCTATCACATTAGTCAAAATCAGCAATCATAATGTATTTTTATATGATTGCAGTCATAATTTATTTAGTCTAACTGACAGGAAAAGGATTTCTTTACTGACTAGTTTAATAATCTGTTAAGGTGGTAATTCTGTCAGCTGAATCTCATTCTGATTGTTGAGGAAGAGGAGCAGAGGGAAAAAAAGGTTGTGACTGATATTTATTGGGGGTTTGGACAGCATTTTTACTAGATCATTACTGACATGTTTTCAATATCCAAACTTCTCTTCAAGCTGTGTTTGTCATTCTCATCTGCTAATATTTTAAGTCTGCTTGTTTAACCTTTCAAACACACCTCTTCATCAAGGAGATATGGTCACTAATAGGATAATAAAATGTGAAGCCTGAAAGACAATGATCTATAACAGTAATGGTTTCCAAGCTACAGTGATTAAAATGAAATTAACTTGTATATAACTTTGATATAAAAACACTTCTAAAAAAGACTTGTGAGCCTCAAAGTTTCAGAAGATATTTGCCTCCATAACTGAGCAGCTGTGAGAAAGTTCAGAGAGTGTTTCTGAAACCTCAGCTCTATTTAAAGTAGTGCCCTGTACTAACTTTTTAATCTTCTCGCATGGTTCTCTTTCCTTTTCCATTTTCTGCTCTGTTCTCTGAAGTAATTTATCCTCTTTTAAATAGCCAAAACATCTGATTATAGAAGAGGGACAGTACGTGCTGGTGGTTTCAATTTGTCAGAGTTAAATAGTGCTGTAGGCTTTACCAGTTGCATGGACTCTACTGAAATCCAGTGAATATGTGAATATCTTCGTTATGTTGTGTCATTATATCCACAAATTTTATTTTAAAGAAAAATATTAAACTTTCAGCACGTAAAAAATGTGATTCAGTTGTGCCAGCTTAGTAAGGTTGAAGCAGCTTATTGAAGTTATTGAAGTCTGTGAGGCATTTTATTGTAGCTATTTGAATAAAAGGAAATACTGAATGTTTAATAGTATGAAGTTTGGTTCAGGTTTTCTGAGGTAGGAAATGACTGATGGAAAAAATAATACTGTAATAAGTCATGATTACTTAGTGCAGATAATTTTTCTGGAATGCTTATTTAAGAAATTCTTGTTTGTGACATATTAATCTAATCAAAACGTACAACCAGCTGCTTTTTCTTGTAATAGATACAGAACTGTTTTAAATGAAAGAAGTTCTTCCTCAGGAATTTTAACTAGGTGGTTTTGCAAAGTCAATTTAGCATCAAAACCTACAAAGCAATTGTATCTATGGTCTCTATCAGAGTGAGACTGTTGATGGTTTTAACTTGTTCTTGTGCCACTTTCAGTGTTTGTTAAATATCATTTCAGCTTTCTGATTAGTTGTCTCTGCTAAATTAATTTCTTACTACAAATTAAACCAGCACGGTTAATTCATTCATTCTTATCCAAGTAAAGAAAGATGGAGAAGTTTCAAAATTGAGTGTGTTATTTGGTTGAGTTTCAAACATTGTGGAGCATGCATACATGAAATAAGAGTCTCACAGTTATAACTTTATCTAGATGCCTCACGCAAGTTAACAGTGCAAACTCCTTAAGTCTGGGATTGGTATTTTGTGGGAAAATGACTTCCATAAATGTTTGCAATGTGGTGTATCATTTTTGCAGGCAAAGGGGAGAGAAAACCCAGGTGAATTTGAAAGGGAAGGTGACTGATAATTATGTAGCACTGGTATTTATGTACTCTTGCTGAAACAGTTATGAATTTTCTTTAAAAATCCTAAAGTCTAAGATCAGTCTTCTGTAATTATTTTTTAATCATGGCTATTCTTTCTGGTTTTTCAATCCACTGTTCATGTTATAAAACTATGTAAAAAAGCAAAAAAAAGCACAGTACAAACACATATGATGGTTGAAATCAGAATTACAAGGTTATCATCATGATAGATCAAATACTAGTATTTATTTTGGAATATATTTGGATTTTGAAGATGCTGCAGCTGGGAAAAGATTTGAGAGCTAAAAGAAGGAAAAGCAGAATTTAAATCCTGATGGAAATCTGTAATTTAAATAGCTGTTTTTCTTATTAAGTGTCCTTAACAGTTAGTTGTTTTAGACATTGTTAATTCCTTAAAAATATGAATTACTAATTAAAATTTATAGTTATTATTCTTAATTATTCTTGCTAACCATTAAATCCACAGGTCTTATTCAAGGATCCAAATGCAGGGCAAACACTTCTTTCTTTGCTCAAAGAGACAAGTGGACTAATGTTAATTGGCTTTTTTTTTCCTTATTGCTACAGGGTGAACATGGCGAGAGTGGATTTGATGGCACTGATGGAGAGCAGGTAAACATTACTTTAAATGTGCAGGGCTATTAAAGACACCAATCTCAGGGTTGAAAGGTACAGATTTTGTGCCTTGAACGGCTTTAATGCTGAACAGAAGTTCTGTTGTTGGATGTTTAGAATTGTATATCCAATTGAAGCTGGATTCTTCCAGAAAAATCTTGACAACCTGATTTAGCAGAAAGAACAAACATTAATTTTTTAATTCTTTCTCTCCCCTTTCTGACTCTAGGGAGAGCGTGGATTTCCTGGACCTTCTGGAGAGAAAGGCAGCAGAGGAAAATGGGTGAAGTACCCCTTACAGTAATGTTTAGATTTTATAGAACATCTTTCCAAAGTGTTATGCTGTCTGTAATGCCTGTGAGTTGTTTTTAATAGCTGCCTGTTCTCTAATATGCTGTCACTCCTGTTCTAAATCAGTGTAGCTCCACTGACTTCAACAGATCTGACCCTCTGCTGCCACAGATGCTATTTATACTTGTACCTGAATTGTTTGTATTCTTTTTATGAATTCAGGGCAGAAAAGGCCCCAGAGGAGAACCAGGTGAACGAGGAGAATCTGGTCTAAGAGGAGATCGTGTAAGTTCATTCTTTTATTGTATTTATATTTCACTGATTTGCACAGCAGTTTTGTGATGGAGATGTCTGAAATATATGTAATTTGAAGAGCTTTTCACAGTCCTAAAAATTGCAGTTCTCTGCAAGAAGAATGACATATTCTAGGAGTCCTGAACTCTTTAGATATAGATGGAACTGATGTGCTTGGATATGTTGCTTGGAAGCAGGTGTATAAGCCTCAGATCTGCTTGCTTATGATTTTTGTTTGTTTTTTTTTTCACCATATTAAACATAACTCATTTTGGAGTTCTTATCATAGAATCATAGAGTGCCTTGGCTGACAGGGACCTTAAAGATCAACTAGTTAGTTCCACACCCCCTGCCATAGGCAGGGACACCTCACACCAGACTGGACTGGTCTGGTGGAAAGACCAGGTGGACTAGGTCAATCTTCTCTGTTGGTTCCCACCCTACAGAGGAATTCTGGATCACTTGAAAACCCTGTGCACTGACTCTTGGTTAGCAATTTATAATGATGCAAAGGCAAGTTACTTCTTCATGTTCACATTTTTTCCTTTCATGCTCCAGAGACCTACATAAATGCACTCCCTTAGGCTAAAATTCCAGGGCAGACACCACAATTCTTGTCTTGAAAAGATACAACTTTGTCACATATATTACAAAGACTTTGTTCCAAACAGTCATATATTTTGCTGACTCCTGTCTTTAAAGCTTATATTAAAAAAACAAGCTCAGGTGTCATGGTAATTTGCCTCTTATAAAGATCAGGATTTCACCTGATCTAGCATTAAGTGGCAAAATAGAACTCCATTCTAGTGTAACCCCTCGTCTGAAACTCATGAGTTATGATCTTAACTCAATTAACTGTATCGAATCAACCAGAACAGTTTCACATTTTCAGTTTAATTTGTTGCCCATTAGTAATTTTGGCTTTAATCTCTGTGGAAAAGAACTTCCTGGACTTTTCAGAACTTCCTATATAGGGTTCTGACAAGTGTCTTAATTTAAAATAGTCTTTTTATTTCTTGCTGTCTGCAGTTACAAATCTAATTAATTCTATTTCTGTATCCTGCCTCTGTAGTCAAAGTAATGAAAGTGTGTAACTGAAAATGCTGAGCTTTCCATTGATCTTTTTTAGGGAGATCCTGGGACTAACAATAATGTTACTGGTCCTAAGGGTGAAAAGGGAAACCTAGCACCACAGGTAAGCAAGCTGGTCTATTTTGTGGAGAGAGGATTTGTGTAATTGCTAACTCCCATTGGCCATCCAGTGACCAAGGGGGTTTTTGTTTGTTTGCATTTTGCCTTTAGTGTTTGTCTGCAATACTGAAAGCTTTAGGAAGTGCTTCATAAATTAAAAAAAAAAAAAAAAAAGGTTAAAATATGTTTACAAACACAATGGAAATATTCTCATGATAGAGAGCTAAGGGAAAATATGGATTTAGTATAAATACATTATTCTACCATAAATTTGCATCAGCAACCTGAGAGGCTTCTAGTAATGGGTTGTAAGCATACTGTTAAAAATCATGCTGGGAAAAATTCACAGGGTATCAACAGGCTGTACTCATTTTGCTATGGAACTGCTATTGCCTTAGGGTGGTGGGTGAACTCCATTTTGATCTGTAAATAGAATATAAGAGTTGTGATATATGCTTATATAGTGATGTTTGAGTTTTAACAGGCATTTTAGCAGAACTGCAAGGCAAGAAGCATAACAGAAAAGCATGGTTTGCATTACAATTACAATTTGTTTGGAAAAAATAAACAAAGCTGAGAAGTATTTGGACAGTAGCATAAAAATGATGATGAATGAAAGCTTAAGAGGATGGCAAACATGTGAGAAATATCCACTGATTTGGAAGTTTGTTTCTCTCTGAACAAGCAGGATTGTATGCATACATGTATGTTTATGTAGAGTGTACTGAAAGCAGTAGAAAAACTCTGAAGGTTACTTTTTGAAGAATACTTGGATTTTGATGACTCTTTGGTAGCAAATATCTTAAGTAGTCCAATTGAAAGGCTGAAGTCAACAAAAATGATGTCACAGAAACCTTGATTTAGTATTGGCTGTTACTAATTGGAAATCCAAAGCAGACATGATCTGTCTGGTTTATAATTTTTGAGAATAAATGATTTGTAAAAAGCAAGAATCAATATTAGTATGACACAACTGATTGCAATGTAAATGCTTAGAAGAAGAAACAAAGAAGGAGTGTATTATGAAGAATATGCATGTACAAGAAAAAGGAAAGAGTGTTCAAAGAGTTTGGTCATTACTTTGTTTTGCAGGGAGACTCAGGCCCACAAGGACTCCAAGGAGAGCAGGGTGATGCTGGCCTAGATGTAAGAATAGCAACCAGTATGGGGTGGAAATAACTGATAAAAGATACAGTGGGGTTCCCACCAAGAAAACCCATTTTTGTCTTCTTCCTTTTATCCCATCCTTCAAACTCCTGCAAGGAGAGGGAAGAAAAATCTTCTAAAATTTTCAAAGAGAAACATATTTGACTTCAAATTTAGTAGCTTATATATACTGCAATGTGTTTTCTTTAAAATCAGGAATTTGCATTCCTCTTAATTCCAGGTCTGATTCATGTGGAGTCACAAACCTTAAACTCAATTTCTTTTTCAATGAGGCTTAAATACTTCACAATTCCACCTTAGATGAATCTATCTCTTCTTTCTGCCCGTGACTACAAGTTTTCTATGTCTGTTCAAGCATACAGATAAGCTCACTGGGAGCTGAGCTGCTCTATTTTAGTTCACTGGAGACTGGAAATTGTGAAAGCCATCTTCTAGTCTGTCAGAATGGTGCCTAATGCCAAAGTCTGGCATGATCACTCCTCAGTCAGGGTGCAAAAACATCCTAAAGGCCTCCGGTGATGTGAGGTTTAGCAGTAACATTCACTAGAGCCCCTGAGCAGTGTGCAGCAGGAAGTGGTGCAAACCTCTGGGTCACAGGCAAAGAGGGCTTTTGTTCTCTTTATTTTAGCCAAAGGGCAGCTGACTGGGAAGATGTTTTCCAGAATTTTGTTGAAATGTCTTCTCTCTGCATTCATTGAGGATCTAAAATAAGTTTTCTTTTTGGAATGGCTTACTTGTGTAAGAATTTCAGTCCCAAATCCACCTGTTTCTCTTTTTTACCTTAAATCTTTCAGTGGAAGTAATCTCTGCTTTCTTTAACCTATATTTGGTTTTATTGTATGTATAATGTGTTTTATGATGAACTGCTGTTTCACGTATTGCTCTGTGTTCTGGATGTAATCTCTCATGCCACTCCTTCCTAGGGTGCAGCAGGCCGAAGAGGCCCTCCAGGTATAAAGGTGAGTGGCTGACACTGCTGCTACCTATGCAGGTACATGTCAAGCCTAAGTGTTTGCTCCTCTCAAGGGAAAAATTTCATTGTGAACTAAGACACAAGTGTTTAACAATCAAAAGTCTATTTCAAGCCAAGGCAGCCTTTGAATCTCAGGTGGATGTAGTAGGGACCCTCCTGACTTGAAGGATTTAGATAGGAAGGGAATTTTCATCAAAATAAAAGGACTGTTACTTTTACTATTAGGGCAATTATGGGAACGTAGCTAGAGAAAAGACTGTCACTAAGGATGACAGGAGTGAGTAGTCAGGCTGCAAAGTCTGACAGTTGTTTGCTTCATTCACACAGATATGTGTGACACACACATGTGGCCCAGATAAAATCAGGGCAGGTTCTACACGATGCTTTGCTCAAAATAAACAGTGTTAACTGCAGCTCTGACAATTGGCTCAAACATATAACATAATCAAGACTTTGGAAATAATTTCCCAAGTCAGAAGAATATAGGATGTACAGAATAAGTCAAACTCACTGAATTCTGACTGATCATTCCAGGAAGCTTGTCTGGTAGAAAAATCTCTCACGTTATTGAGAGATGACAAAATCTCTCTCATTGTTAGGTGGTAGCCCTGGTTTTCCTAGATTTACAGCCCCTAGAGTCACAATGAAAGAAAACTTTCCTGACTACTTAGTAAAGACATCACTGCAATTCTCTTGAATGATGATTCAGATAATATTCTTGGAAAAAAACACTTGTTTGTCCCAGAATGTGAATTTCAAAATACAGTTATCAAAGCAAATCTAAAAGCAGCTGTATTCAAAGGTGGGTTTGAGCAAGTAAAAATTAAATTCTAGGTATTCTCAAGTATAGGTTACATGATCATTCTAGAAAACCTTGCTTTAGCACAAGTGGTTCACATTTGACCCAATCTCTCTGCCAAGTTGGTAACACAGATAAGGAAAATGGAATATGCCATGATACAGCATTTCCCCCTTTATCTTAGTGCATATAAACCCAAGGAAAGATTACAATTTTGTGTACAACATTGTCAGTACCAACAGGGTGGAATATATCTTGAAGTCCTGCTACGTATTGGAGTCTGGGGAATGGATAGAGTTGTAGCTTCTGAATAAAAGTGCCAGTCAGCTTTTTGAGTAGGCCAAGTGTAAAATGTTAATAAATAATAGCAAGAATAACAATAGTGATGCAATATAGAACATAAATTTCAGTGAAGGAAAAAGACTGTCTTTTATGACAGTCTCATTTTTCTGATTTTTCTAATTTTCCTAATTTCTAGTATTTCTTCAGCAGCACAGTGTTTGATTTGTCTGATTTCTGGGCTTCCTATCTCTTCTATTGAGAGGTTTTGCTATACCTTTATTACTTTTTTCCTCTGTGTGGCAGCCAGGTAACACAGTTTTTTTATGTTTAGAATTATTCAAATTAATATTTCATTGGGAAATGTCAATCAGAAGTGAGAGTCCTGCAAGTTCCCTAAACGACAGTCTGGTCACTTCCCAGGTTTTTGCAATACACTTGTATGGCATATGCCAAAACCCCAGTCCCCACCTGGTTTCTGAAAGCCCCAAATTGGATTTCACTTTGAGAATCCAAAATTTTCACTGAGGCATTGCAGGTAGGAATATACTGGAAGATTTTGATACTATCTGCCAGCAGGGAGAAAGCACCATGTTTTGGCTATTGCCAGGATCACCATAACTTGAAAGAATATGAGCATTTTGCAGTTGTTTCCTATTTCTATCTCAGAAATTCTTTATAGGGTTTATAAAAATATTTTAGATTAAAAATATTGAAGAATATTCATCAAGTCTGCCTCTTAATTATTCCAATCCTTGCTTGATCACTCAGAAATTAATTTCTTAGATAATTAGGAAACTTTGTGCTTTTTTTTTCTCTGTTGGATTGCAGCTGATATCTCATGGATGTTTGCATTATTCTCTCTCCAACAAAAAGAAATAATCCAACTAAACTGTGGTGGTTACAGGACCAAAACTGAAGTCAGTGGAAATGGATCTGTACCATGTCTTGGTTGTACTAACAAGCACAAGAACTCTCATCTGGTTAGAAAATAAGAATGTTCAACTTGTTTAGTAAATTCACTGAGTACAGAGTTAGTTGAACCTTTTCAACTAATTGAACAATTGAAAGTTGAAATTAGTTGAAATTAATTAGTTGAGACAACCCTCTTCATCTCCACAGAAGCCCCCTCACCCACTGATGAGGCCACCCTTTTGTAAAATGGCAGGGACTAAGAGAAATTAATGAAACTCACAGCAACAGAGAACTTTCAAACTGTTTTCATTCAAGTACTGGATGATCAGCTTTGACTTCTAAAAGCATATAAAAAAGCATTTGTCAGGGTCAGTGAGCATTGAAAGGTAGATACCAATCAATGATCAAACATAGGTAATGTAGATATCCTTTACTGAAAAGGTGTAAAAAGTGAATGGCAAAGAGAATTGCACGCTTCTGTCTTCCACATTCCCTGGAGAAGCAATATGGAGCACTAAACCCTGCAGTACAACAGTGGTATCCATTCTTGGGTGAGATTCTGGGTGTTGTGTCCTTCCACTGAGATCTCTTGTGTGACAGGATATTACAAAACTGCCACAGGGCATAGCTGTATCAGCAGAAGTTATGAGAGCTTCACTTTGAAGCTCTCCTGGTATCCCTGGGCCAGGAAGCAGATCTATTTAGTCTTGATGTTTGTGGGGTCTTCAAGGGCTCTCCTGTGGACCACAGTATCCTGCTTTGTAAGGAAATAGGATATGGCCAGTCCCTCTGGAGGAAGAAGGTTTTGTGCTGAAATGGGGTAAAGAAGAATCCCTCTCTCAGGCAGATAAGAGAGATATTGGTGGTGACGTACTCAGAGATGAAGAATTAAATTAGAGACAGCGAGCCAGAATTCACCCACCTAACACATAAGGACTTGTTTTAGGTTTAGCTATTAATAAAAGGCACTGAAATAACAGCTTCATCAACAAAGTCATTAAATTCTCTTGCAGTCACCATGAACACACTGCTATTCACCATATCCTAAAAAGGACTCCTCCCAGGACTTATAGTTCCAATTGTCTGTGCCTTTCTATGATAAAAGGAGATTAATTTTTTCAAATAGTTAAAACAACATAAAGAAGCACAGCTAGTCATTCTTAACAGGGGTAGTGGGCAGAAGGAATAGAAGGTGTGGTGTGGTATCAGAGAGTTGATTATCACGGACAGAACAATACTGCAATCTGTGAGCTGGAAATAAAGCAAAATAGTAAAGGGGGAGAGGAGATTAACTTAAAGGAAGGCAAGAGAGAGAGGAAAAGGTAGGGGAGAAAAAAGGACAACCGCTTTTCTGGATTTTGGTTAAAAGTAAATTTAAGTAACTGAAAACTTTAAATTTGTTTTGGATTTTAGTAGATTGCACCTAAGAAATGTATCCATTTTTTGTGGAAATACATTTCTACTTGTTTTTTTTACATCTGGCAATATCATAAACTTACTGATGTTCCATTTTACAGTGTTCTTACTCTGGCCATAAATTAACATTATTTTTTGCTTTTGGCTTTTTTTCCCTGTTATCTTTTGTTTCATTCATATGATGCAGAATGAAATTTCAGCCTTTTAAATTCATTTTTCCTCAGAAGATTCTTTCCAGAACCATCTGTTTCCCAAGAATTTTCAGACATATATTTATGATTTCTCCACTGAAAGAGAGTCTGCAAGGCCTGTAATATCTTGATGCCAATTGTTATCATTTTACTCAGTCCAGAAGACAGTGAGTATTTCTTATGGACATCAGCTAAACTGACCCACTCTCAGATAGGTTTATGGAGATGGGAGCTGGAAATTTTTTTCCTATCATCAAGATCATCAAGATTCCTATCATCCTATCATCAAGATTTCATTTGCCTCACTGAATAACCAGAGTGAAAGATGGGGAGTAAAAAGGGGCCTAATTCTAGTGTGATTGTGAAGTCATTATTCCCCCTCAGAGCCATTACGCATGGAAAAGGGAAAAGAGGATCTGCCCTTGCGGCCTGGCTTTATGATTTCTGGTCTTAGCAGTGGGAAAGGGTAATGCACAAATATTGCTGAGACATGGTGTAAAAAGTATTCAGCAGAATAAAACTGACCTCTTCTGCTGCAGCTTTTAGATTCATCACACCCTCAAGAAAACCAAAGAAAATCTACTCTTCTTCTTTTTATTTGAGTTTTCTTTAACAGGAATTTGAAGCTGTTTGAAAACTGTTTGAGTGCATTGAAAAGCATTCTATCAACTGATACTCTGTACAGATACAAAATTAATATATTTTGATGTACAAATAAGAGATACTAATTTGTCTGTGTTTGTTGTTATATTCTTGGGTTTTGTTCTGGCAGGGTGAGCAAGGAGATCTGGGAGAAACAGGTCACTCAGGAGAAACTGGTCTTCCAGGCCCACGGGTAACTAATAGAACTTCTGTTTATGTTATGTTCTTGAGTTTATGTTATTTATGGAATTTATGGAGAAAAGAAATTGTGAGCCTTGATGTTTTGTTTGTGTTTTGGAAAGCTTTGTTAACTTCAGCTAATGAAGTTGGAAGACCTTTTCTGTAACCCTGAGGAATTAAATGTGACAAGTTACATGGGTGCAGCTTCTAGTGAAATTAAAAGAGGAACGTGAGTAGCAAAAATAAGTAATTTAGCCAACACACCTCCAACTTACATGATATTTTCAAGCTGCTATCTTCAAAATGAATTAATTATAAATTGCTAGCAATAAATACGTAAAATCTACTCCATTGACAAAACCAATGAGAAAAGCTTTGTGTTTAAAAAAATTGCTGAGTGGAGCAGAAGAGAATTATCGTGGTAGACTTCTAACAGTAGCTTCTAGTTTAAAGATGCACTTAGATACTCTAAAGATGTTTTAACTTTACATTTTAGGACGGAGGCAGCGTGCCTAGTTTATAGTAGGCGGCTTATGGCTCCCTTGGTATCTTAGACACCTCAGTGGCCTCTGAATCAGGCTGGCAGGCAGTGACCATGTCAGGTGCTTCACACAGGCAAATCTGTATAACAGAACAGACAGAAGGTTCACCTGTAAAATAAGGCTTGTGAAACAGGCACTGGGATTCTGGTCATTGCAGCAACATGGTTGTCATTGAAAAGCTGTCAACATTGAACTGACTTTTGTTTAAATGGTTTCTTTACATCAGGGCCCAAGAGGACCACAAGGGATCAGAGGACCTCCAGGAGCACAAGGCGTGCCAGGCCCTCTGGTTAGTGTCAAATAATTCCAGCAGCACCCATTAGGGCTTTTCATTCTGAGTGTTGATGTTCTTATTTTAAAAAGCTTTAAAAAGAAGAAATCGAGGGCTTTTTGGTGTAATACTTCAGAAAACTGATTTGCAGTCTTGTGTGATAAAATAGCAACCTTGAAAATAAATTTAGGTGCATGAATAGCAAGTGCTAGGGTGTGATGAGATTGTAACTATTGAGCATTAACTGCTGAACTTCTCACTTTTATGATGGTGTTGATTTTGGGGATTCTTGCTCTAGAATTACACCGTTGTAATGCAGGACTGGAATGTCCTATGCTGTCATCCTTGGTCACCTGTTTCAGTGAAGTAATCAGTGCTCATGCTTACATAACCAATTATATGTGTACATTAATATTTTTGTGCACATATGCAAGTATTCACTAGATATCTATGTAGATAGAAAATTACATTTATGTGATACTTGATAACATTTTGAGAATTTTATGGCAGTTGTACAGATGACGGGAAATAAGCAGAATGATAGCTTGACCAGTAACTCTTACTTGTGGTCCTCAAAAGCCCAATATTTTTACTGATTCTGTAGTAATTTCAAGTGGCAATGAATCCTTGAGTGCAGTGAGCCCTTTATTTTTTCACTGTGCACCTTTTAACTGATACTTCTTATTACAGGGTAGTCTGGGGATGCCTGGTTCACCTGGCTCTGTTGGAAAGCTAGGTGCAAGAGGACCAAAGGTAAAGATTTTCGAAGTATCTAATTGCAGCAATCTGACGGTGTCATTCATTCAAGACTCTGACCAAAGAAGCATGGACTAACAGTTAGTTCCATTCTGTGAAACACGTGCAGAATGTTACGTTTTTAAGATATTTTTGGCTTGTATGGCAAGACAAGTGATGTGCTTAGGGTAATCTTACATGTATCAGAACTATGCTATAAGAAGTTTTTAGTGTTGCCATGACCACTGTTGTAATTGCTCTTGTGATGATGGTTCTGAATAAGACCTTTTCTCACAAAATGGTGCAGAAATAAGGCAATGCTGACACTTGAGTTTGTTTTATGATTCCTAGAGTCTGTCCAGTACATTGAAAATACTCACCAGTGAATCATAGAATGTCTCATCTTGAAAGGGATCCACGAGGATCATCAAATCCAACTCTCTGCTTCTTTCAGCACTACCTAAAACTAAACCAAAAAGAGTATCAATCAGATGCTGCTTGAAGTCTGACAGGCTTTCTGCTGTGTCCACTTTTCTGGGGAGCCTGTTCCAGTGACCAGCACTGGATCAGGTGACTTCACCCCTAGGTGAAAAACTTTTTCCTAACGTCCAATGTGACCTTCTCAGTTCAAAGAAGCATAGCTGCTTATTTTAACCTTGTTTTTCTAAAGATTCCAAACCAGTCCAAGGAACCTTGAACGTTATGATGTCTATTTTGGAGGAATGCACATGTTGAGAAGAACTGAATAAACATGAAGTCAAACAGAAAGGCTTATGCTAAAAGGTTGTTCACATTAGAGTTCCCTTACTTATAATAAATTTTATCCTTACTTCCCTTTCATTTATGTGTGTTGATATGCGAGATTTTATTTAATAAAAATAACTCAATTTAGGTGCTGTTGCATCTTTGAGTCTAAAAATCACAAATAATACCACCCAGCTAAGCCTTTCTGTGTCTTTGAACGGTTGTAACCTTTAGTGACAGAGAGGTATCAGAAGGTCAAAGTGCTGTCATGAAAAAAGTCACTGTGTGAAAACATGTATTAAAACTGTGACAAAGATTGGGAAAATATATGGGAATTTCCATCATATGTTCCATTTGGGCAGTCTGGTTTTGTGCTGTTTAATATTAGGGGGATTTTTTAGAAGAATATTCAGTTAGAAAGTGAAAACAAAAATGGAACTGAAGAAAAGAAACACTGCAAGAAGGCTAAGAGCACAGAGCAGACAGCCTGCATGAGAAATATAATTTGCTATCAATAGGTGCTTCAGGCTGGTAAAATTCCAGAATATGTTCTGCTACCATTAATATAATTTTTTCCAAACTCCACCTTCTTTTTTCAGTTGTAATTCGTTATTACAGTGGGAGTTTTATTGAACAACACCTTTGGGGTTTAGCTGCATGAGTGCTCAGCATATTCTGATTTGCCAAGTCCTTTCCAGTTCTACCACCAGGAACAGTCCATGAAACATGATCTGTAATGGAATGCTTTTGCCCAGCATCAAGTAGTCTATAAAATGTATAGGCAGACTTCAGTTTAGCAGACAGGTTTGCCTTTCAGAAAGAAGAATTCTCCTGAATGAGGCAAACTAATGGTTTTGTGTTTCAATTATAACAGGGGGAACCTGGTGACCCTGGAGAAAAGGGCTTAGCTGGACTACCTGGACAGAGAGGCATTCCTGTGAGTCTTTCTGCCCTAATTCTGGACCCCTATATTTTAGTACCTGTCCATCTGAATGAGTAATTTCCATTCCCTTCTATTTTCTGTATTTGATACAATTAAAATTATTTCACCTTTGGTTCTCAGTTTCCTTATGGACACCAGATTTCTTGTGGGCTAGAGAGAATATCTTTCCCCTCAAATTCTCTAGAAGAGAGAAAGTATAATAAAGGTAGGGCACACAGTAGAAAGGAAATGTGACCTCTATCCTTGTTTTCCCTCTACAGTTTTTGCCATCGTTTGCTAGTGTTTTTAGATTGTATTTTGATAGCTTGTCCAAATTCATCAGTCTTAACAGCTTGGGCACCTCATTGTAATGGGACATCTTTATGCCAAAATGAAATTTGGTATAAACCTAATCCTCTGTTAAAAGCTAAGTCATAGTATATTTAACCTACACAGGGCATGGATGGCAGAGATGCCTATGGTCCTGAAGGAAGCAAAGGAGCAAAGGTATGTGCTTCAAGTCAGAGAGTGTCTCAGTCTCCATTATACTGTGTTATCAAACATGACCATCCATATTTGATTAAAAAGAAATGTAAGACAAGCAAAGTGCATTTTCAGTGAGAGGCTCAGGATTACCACAATCCTTGTAAGATGTTCTTCCATAGGATATTCTTTTGAGGACCACTCACTCTTACTCTTTCCCTGATGTGTGTATATGTATGTGGAGGATTGTACTTCCAGTATACAGTGCTTTCTTGCCACTTCAGCCTGCCTGACTGAACATTGTTATTGGCAAGTATTGGTGAGACAGTCACTTTGGGCTCTTTTAATTTTTCTTCTTTCAGAGAAGGGATTCCTTAACTACCAAGGTGGGGGTGATACTCTCCAAACATCTTCACTATTTTCATGTGAAATGTTTTTCCTTGTGCTCCTACAGTCAGCAGTAAGATCTGAGGATTAACCTCTGGATTGCTAAGAAATTCTTATCATACCCTTCACAGTGCTGAAAAAAAAAAGTAATGAAATTACTTCTTCTCTAAAATTGCACAAGATTCAGCTAAAATAAAAAGTATACAGAAAGTATGAGGTCAAAGTCATGGCACCAGTGGATCAGTCCATGAGCAAAGCGGTCGGGATGTTGGAAACAGCTGCAGTTCTCCTTTCAAAGAGTTTGTGCAACACCAGTCCTTTCTTGCTGCTTGTGAAACAGAAAGGGTCCAGTGAATCTCACTGGTAGCCCCATCTGTTTCACTCTCCCTTTCTGTGGGAGAACCAGAGTGATGCAGAAAATATATTAAAGGCTTTCTAAGAGCCTCTCCAAATAGATGAACTCCTTTTTCTTAAATGGCTTTTTGGTAAAATGGCTCTTGATACTTCTTCTTTTCCAATCTTTTTCTTACCTTCTTAGCTCTAACCAATTTTTTTGATGGCAGGGTTTCATAGGTTACTCATATGTTATATGGAAAAGGACAAGGACATATATATGAGTGGTGTGAATTCTGTTGTTCAGGGAAGATACACTTCACTTCTGATTGGTTTTTGTGAGAGTTCTTGTATTTCTTATGAGTGAACGAAGAATACACTAGAAACTGAAGTAATTGAAAGCAGTTGATTAATTGACTTCTAGTAAGCCAAGAAAATATTGTTTAGTTTGGGTGGTATACAATTTTAAACTACATTCAAACACTGAGTTCTGAAGCTGAATTCACATACTACATGGGAATTCCTCTGCATGTTATTAGGAGGCATGGATAAGTTTTGATAAAATACTTACTTGAGAAGTGGAATGTTCTTGAAAATTTAGAAATTGATGGAAATTCTTAAAATGCTCTTCCTTTAGATGAGCAAGGTATTAATCTAAAACGATGTCATTTGAGACCAGAGTAGCAGCCATTATTGCTCAGATGAGTTGTAAAGCTGAGAATAATTTTGGAATTGTTTTGGTTTAAATACATCAAACACTAAGCAGATTACAGTTCTAGATTCTTATGAAGTCTTTGTCCTTTCTTTTCATAGGGAGAATCTGGATTCATAGGATATCCTGGTCCAGAGGTATGACTAGATGGGCATGTTTGCTTTGTTTTTGTCTTGTTTTGCATTATTCTTATTTGGAAGAGGTTACCTGTGTTTCTGTCTGTCTTCTCCTTTCCAATAAATTCTGGGTTTCATTTATTTTCAGGGAGAAGAAGGAGATCAGGGCATTCCAGGAGCTGAAGGACCCAAAGGAATTAGGGGTAGAAGAGTAAGAATGATAAATCTGCTCTGTGAGAGTTCTAAAAGTAAAACCCTTACACCCAAAGTGTTTCTTATCAAAAGTTTAAAATAGGTTACCACTCACATCTTTTATAGCCATAATTTGGGCAAGAAATCTTAAGAAAGTGCATGTATAAATCTTCAGAAGTGTTAGTTGGTAAGGATCCAGCTCAAAGTATCATTACAGTATTTTGGTTTTTTTCTTGATGACATTTGGTACCACTGCATGCAATTATAAAGAATAAAACTTGTATTTCTATTTTTAGGGTAATTCTGGCACACCGGGTTCCTTGGGAGATCCAGGTGACCAAGGGCCATCAGGACCTATGGTAAATTTTTTCTTTAAATAAAAATTTTATTTTAAAAAAATCTCCCTTAAATTGCTCTTAAAATTACTGTTAGATTAGTGGAATATCTAATAGTGTTTCACATGGTAAACTATGCTTAATCAGTCTGGCAGCTGCACAGGATTATGTCTTGCCTATGTGTGTGATGTGTGTGCACAGGAGCAGCTGCTGCTGGAAATGGAACTGTAACAACACAATGCTGGCCAGAATGTCTTCCGCTGTATTTGGTATTGTCTTTAGGCTGCATGCATATGTAATTAAAAGAACAGAGAATATTAAAATATAGAACTGAATAGATCTGCTGAAAGCCAATGCATTTTTTTTAAATTTAAAAAGAAAAGCCATGTAAAATCAAACTTGCAGTTACAGGCACTTATTTAGAGCTTAAATTAACTATAACCTGTTAATCCATAATACAAGTAGATGTCTTGATGTACTTTTCCAGTGTCTGTGCTCTGCATTTTATGCAACAAAATGTTTTATTATCTAGCTAAGCAAGTGAAAGTATTGTGGATATCAATAGGATTTAGGACTAACTCTTAAGGTTGTTAGGAAAATCCCTGTATGTGTCTATCTTTATCCTGAGGCAATTCTGAAAATCAGCTCCATAGTGACCAGAAACAATCCCTACTGTTAATGATTTTCTTGTTAAACTTTCTTAAGCTTACTCTTTCAGTTTAAATGTGGAACATTATTGGTAACATTATCTTTACCTATATGACACGGCCCAGAGGATGTGTGCAACTTAGAAAACATTTTTTCTCCTTCTCATTGCACTGTGTTGGTTAATGAATGTACCTGTCCAATTTATTCTATGATGCTGGGCACAAGAATGGTTAAGAGTGCCAGCTGGAGTACATTACCTGCTCAGCTGCTTGGCCGCTCATGAATTTGCAGATAGATCTTGTGAGTTGATGAACCAGAGCTGTAGGCCTTGCCATTCCATGGTCCAAGAAGTATTCAGAGATATTTCAAGTTCAAGATCTCCTCTTCAAGTGAAAGTAGAGTTTGGGATGTGTGGGCTTGGTGGGATTATTGCTGTAGCAGTGCATCAGTGAAATGAAGAAGTGGGAACCCTGTAAGAAGTAGAATAGATAGGAATGCAGGAAGAAGTACAGGTAGTAGGCAGGGCCAGCCAAACCAGGCTTGTTTTACCCATCCTTGGTGATTTGATTGTCTGTATGTGTCAAGTCTGCACAGCTCAGTCGCCACCACTGAGCTGCTGCAAGTAGCATTCTTTAGGACCCAGGCAATTCACAATTAACTCTTGCTGAACAGTATCAAAGAAGAACATGGACCTTCTGGGAAACATAAGAAGAAGAAGCATGGAATGGCAGTGATGGTGCTAGCAGCAAGACAGCAGAGGAGGTGAGGAAGGTAGCTCAGGCAGATGGAGAAATGGAAGGTTAATTGAAAGGGGAAATAACTAAAATAACAGGGCTATATTTTGGAGACATAAGGAAGTATATAATTTTGGTAAACTGTATTGTTATGGTAGACAGAGAGTGAGGAAAAGAAGAAGGATGTGGAGTTCAAATTTTTCTGGTATATCTCACTGCAGCTCTCTGTAAGGGAAAATTTTCAGTAGTCTTCTTATGCATCTGAAATGCACACATGGTGAATACTCAAGTTCCCTTGAAAATTAGTTATTTTCCCTGTATTTCATTCCTGTTATGAAGATTAAACAATACTTTTATTTTGAGAAAAAAGATGCTTGGAGTGCTGTCATTTTTCCACAGCTCCCAAGGAGAAAGTTGAAGAGTAGGCAAAGGTGTCATGATGTGTGTATGGTCTGCAGGATCTTTCAAGGTAGAACTGTGGGGATTGTACTGTGCAAGAGGAGAGAGACAGCTTGTCACACACCAGATGTTGGAAAGTATGTGAAGTGCAAATAACAGAACAATAGCACAGAAACTGCTGTTTTTGAAGGAGTCCAATTCTGAATTATACTGTTCCTCAAGGGAACAAGTATTGAACATTTAAAAACCATTAAGGAAAATGGACTGAGAAATAAATCTGACAAGTAGCCTGCAACTCTGAGCAGATCCATAGAAATCTATGCTGTGAACTTCTGCCTCCTCACAAATTCAAAAATGATTTCTGGGAAACACTGTTTTCCTGCATTTTCTTTGGGCTACAGAGTAATACATGGAAATACATTATCAGGGTCTGATTTTTTGGACCTGTGTTTAATTTGTTTCAGGGTGCCAAGGGACCAGTGGGCACCATTTTAATGGAAGTAAGTAATCACCTTACAGCTAACTGTACTGCATGGAATTATCTGGTTTCATTTCTATTGATAATCACTGACAGCAATGAGCACAATTAGCTGTTATAAAATAGTATCTGTTCCATGTGCTTGTCAGAGTGTGCAGTGGGTTCTTCCATTCTGCAAGCAAATAAGGAATGAGAAATATTTATGCATGTGGATTAGCACCATGTCCAAACTTTTACAAACTGTTGGACAATTAATATTTATCTGTTTGTTCACTCATATCAGTTTACACACCAGCTAATGTTAGGGTTACTTTTTCCCCTCTTGCAAAGGAAGGCATTTCTTCAGCAACAGTTATTTTCACTGGGAATGGAAGTGAAGGATTTCTTCAGAATTCTAATCCATGTAAAATTAACACTTCTGAGTAAAGGCTTCACTAATCCTTGCATGGATGACTGCCTGCAGGCAGTATTATTGCAGGTGTGTTCTGTGTCCAGAGGGCATCCTCTCCTTTTTCATGGACCTCTCTTTTCCTATGTGAGTCACTATTGGAATGCCCATTGTTTATGGATGTGCCATTGACTGGTGACATCTTATATCAGTTTATTACACAGAATAAAGAATGGATAGCACTCATTCATAAAGAATGGAATGACTGTTTTAGTGCTTCAGAACATCATTAAATGTCAACAGAGCATGTCTAAAACAATGTGCCTAGTTTCTGCAGCAAGGGAGGAGAGTCCCTTTACTATGTTATAAAAAGGAGCTGGACTGTGTGATTCTGGATTTACTGTAATGAAAGTTATTTTAGGAGCTGGGATACAACCTTCAGCTCAAACCAACAGTAAGATTCCCAGTCTGGAGTGATCTGAGATTTGCCATTAATTCCTTTTTTTTATTTTGAACCTGCAGCCATGTGAACTTGTGAATTTTACCCGAAAAAACTGCCGTAAGTGGGGAACATCTTTTACCTCTGATTTCACCTAGTAATTCTTCATAAATGGAATAGCCTTCATTGGAAACCCTATAAACTGGTAGTTTATATCTGGGTTCAGTTTGACTGGTAGTTGTTAATTGTGAGGGGGTTTCAGCCGGTGTATGAAACAGACTTACGCTTTTTGCTCTTTTTTCCTATTTATTACAAAATTGTAACAAATATCTCTTCTTCATTAAAGATTAAATGAATCTTTGGCATTGTGCCAACACACTTTGGGGCGTTCTCTGAGAAGAGACAGTATTTGTATGCCAGCTGTCCCCCAGATTAGGTGTGTTTGTTCTCAGATATGTGTGCTCAACAGAATCCAGGACAATTTTTAAAATTCTTATCCAGTAAGATTTTGAGTATTTGATTGTAAAAGGGAAATGTGGTCTTGCACTGACAGACTCTGTCAGCTGTCTGAACTTTGAGCTAGGCTCTTCACTGAGAGTGAATATGTCATTATTTTAATGCGTATGAGTGCAAAATAATTTAATTGCTCTCCCTCTCTTCCTTCCAGCGTGCTCATCAGGTAAGCCCATTTGATCTCTGTACTTCCATTCTTTGATAGACTTGAAAGAAGAAACTAGCAGTGTTTGAGTTGTGGAAAGTTTCTCACATAACTTTTCTGCTTCAATATACAGACACATGTCCAGCTTATCCAACTGAGGTGGTTTTTGCCTTGGATATGTCTGATGACGTTACACCAGCTGCATTTGAAAGAATGAGGAACATTATTATGTTATTGCTGAAGACCATTAAGATCAGTGAAAGCAATTGCCCAACAGGCGCTCGTGTCTCTATTGTTTCTTTCAATACCAACATGCACTACCTCATTCGATTCTCTGAATTCCAAAAAAACAACTTGCTGCTACAAGCAGTCCAGAGAATCCCACTAGAGAGATCCAGTGGAAAACGAAATATTGGGGCGGCCATGAGATTTGTTGCAAGAAATGTCTTCAAACGTGTTCGTCAGGGCATCCTCACAAGAAAAGTTGCCCTGTTTTTTGCCAATGGTCCATCGCAGGATGATGTTGTCATCAGCACAGCTGTGCTTGAAATGAGTGCCTTGGATATCACTCCAGTGGTTATTGCCTTCACTGAAGTGCCAAATGTCAGACGTGCCTTCTCTGTAAGTAGACAGCATATTGAAAGCTGAGTCAGACACCCACTTGATGAGTATCTGCTAGGATTTGAGTGAATCCTGTTCTCAAGCCTAAATTCTACAGGAGCTGTCCAATCCCTTATTAGAAAGGGGTACATTAAATGTTACTATTTTAACGAAGTAGCTGTGATTCACTTGACCATAGTGATCACCACCTGATCTTTTTCTGAACATGAATTATTAATTACTTGTGCTTTTAGGGCAAATCAGAGAATTTCCATAATATGCAATTTTACTTATTTACCTATGCCATTATAATTCTGAAGTTGTGACATATAATACCTATTTAAATAAGAGACTCTGCTCCTAGTTTCTAGAAAAATTAGTAGAAAGCTTCAAGCACGTTAGTTTTTTCCAAAAGAAAATTAGATTAGCAAAGCCCCTTTTGAAATCTTTATTGTCATTTGTGCATGAGATAATTATGAAATTTTGGTTTAAAATATGACTTCATCTAAAAAGATAGTAAACAAAAATAAACATTCCATTTTATAAGGTACAAAAGGAAAGCAATTCTATATTTATTTAAGGTTTCATTATGTAGATTGCATATTCTCTGTCTTTTCATTTTGTTTTAATATCATCTGTACTCAGTTTTAAGTTTTTCAAAATAAAATTATTTCTTTTGCTGTTTCCTCAAAATTGTCCTTTTAAAAGGAAATATGTTTACTTGTACATGATAAAAAGTGCAAAACTTGGAGTCTGAGTTCTGATCTAGCAACATCTAAGTCAGTCTTTATTATTTTTACTATATTTATTCTCATGCAGCCTCATATTTATTAGTTGATTAATGTATTTTTCTGGCTGAATGATAATGTAGCAGAATATAAAAATTCTGCTGACATATGAGAAGGAAACTTATGGTTTATTGCCTGGGTTGTTCCACAGGATGAACAGGAGCAAGAATCAGTATATTCTTTACTTAGTATAAGCAGATTACAACTCTGATTGCATATGATGACATCTGATGACTTTGCATAAATCAGCCTTCAGAGTAGAAAAGTTAAAAAAAACTGCTTATCAGGGGGAAAGGCAAAAAATTCACTGCCCAGCACTCCTTCAAGTTTACAGTGATGGCAAGGCAACCAACCTCACCACCACCTACAAGTAAATACAAATTCCCTTTCCCTTTCAGATGAACTGCTGCCCTTGCAGTTGAAAGATGGTGCAATCTTTATGATCCTTCAAGTCTGTAGCAGCAGATACTTACTGGCTTTGCTTTAGGAGCTTCAGTTTAGAGACCACATACAGTCATTGCCAGTCTAATTCCTTTGAAGAGTTCTATCTGTAACATGCTTTACAGATGTTAATCAAAAATTAACAGTGTGGTGTATAACCCACAAAGCCAAAGTTTAATGCAAAGAAGTAATTATTTCTTTGCTTACCATTATAGCTTATTAATATATGTTCATTTCCTGTAATACTGGGATATTTTAGAGCCGTTTTTATTTATCCTAGTCCACAAGGAAATGCTCTTCTATTGGATCACATCTGGATGGAGTTGGGTGATGGTCAGTGAAATTGTAGAATGTTGGAGTATCTTCGGAGTCCCTCAAGAATTTCTGTGGTCAAATCTTCCACTGTGAAAGATTGTCTTTCTTCAGATGATCTCAGGAAACACATAGGTTGCTCTCATGCTCAAACTTTCTAATGTTAGAATTTTCCCTCCAAGAAATCATCTTCACTCTTTGTCCCAGAAAAAGCTGAGATATCCTGCCCTTTTCTCTGTAGAAAAATATCACTCTATTAAGAAAATAAAAAAGTGATACTCCTTTCTTTGCAGAAAAAAAATAGAAAAGAAGAAAGTCTTTATATATTTTGCCTGTCTTCTTAATGTTGCTTTTGTATCTGCTTTAAAACACAGATTGATGACACAAGAAGATTTCAAGTATTTGTTTGGGAAACACAAGAAGATGAAAATTTGGAGGCCATCACATATTGTACACTTTGCTTTGGTAAGACATTTTACAAATTGTGTCTGTTGTATTGGTCTATTTACCATTTCAATAACAAATTTTTATGGCTTTCTTTTTGCAATGTGGTGGTGGGGAATTTTTATGGTACACTATAAACACATCTGTGCTTAAACATAAAAGAAAAATATTAATGAAAAATGCACTGGTCAGAATCCTACTGCCATAAATGGTACTAGAAGGAGTTTGCAGAGATGTGTTAAGAACTGTATGGGTGGTTGCATGGAGCAACTCAGCCCAGCTCTGTGGCCCACAGGGATGTCTGAGTGTTCCCATTCCAGGATGGCTACAAGACAGTGCTGTGCCTCTTTCTTATCATCTCCACCAGAAACTTCACTCCTTTACAGTGGAAACTTTACTCCTTTTCCTGTGTCTAACATTCCAGCTAGTTGAACCCTCTGCTACTGGGCCTTCTTGCCCTCTGTGACAGATCATTTTGTGGTTACAGAATACCACTGCTGAGGAGTTACAATTTTAACTTCCTCTTCGGTGGATGTTAAGAATTAGAATCTCAAAATCACAAAAGCTGTTTAATTAATTTCTGTCTCAGTCATGTGAAATGAGTTATTGTGTTTAGCATTTCCTTTTTAACAGAAATGCACCAAAATTAGCAATATGATTTTGGGAAACCAGGCTCATTTGCTGTAAGCTCTACACTGTGAGAGGAGGAGAAGCAACTAAATGATAATATGTCAAAATGTTGAACAGTGATCTGAGATCAAAAAATAGAGTTTGATTCTGTGTCCTTTACAATGTTTAGGTTTCAACAGAAGAAAATTTCTCCAGGGGACTGTTATCTATGAAATTTTACCTTATGAATGCTTTTCTGCTCTCATGCATGAATAATTTCCCATGGTATCTCAAAATCTTCAGCAAGACGCATCTGTTGTTCCTTACTAGAACAAAAACATTTCAAGCTCCTGTTACAAATGGAAGTAGGAGTTTAGAAAAATCCTTGCCTTTTGCCCAGGCCTCTGGCAACAGGCAGTAGCTTTATTGAGGAGGCCAGCACCCCAAAACCCACTCTCATTCATGAGTTCTTTAATAATGGCTGATTTAGTCTATTATAGAATGAATTATATATTTAATGGACAGAAAAGTAACAGACATAAAACTTAAACCAATACTACACAGGAATAAGGACAAAAAGAGCCTTCTAGCAAGTATATGCAGCATGAGGTTAAAGGCACCTATTAATGTTACAGCTAGAGAAGAAATAATATAACTTAGAATTCAATGTGTCTTACCATCCAATTGCTGGTGGGACACACGCACATCGAGATCCTTTCCCTCAATCCCCAGAGAAGTAAACACAGAACGTGCATTCAGGCTCCAGGGAGAAGTCTCCCATACTTTCAGGTGTATGTGTAGAAGGCTTCTGCCTCTGTGATAACTTGTGTGTCTTTTATAGTTTGTAAAACAGTGTCTCTCAGTTAAGAATATTTCCTTTGTCTCTTCCCACATCTGCTCTCCAGACTAATATGTCGATTCTTAGCTGAGGCCTGAGCTTTTTTGGTGCCAGAGATAACCCCTTGCTGAGCCTTTCATCCCCTAGGTTATCTTTATGTACTAACTATCTGTGGTAGAGAGGAGGGGGAAGTAGACATCCTGCCACAGCTCCCAAATTGATTGCGTTTTTCTTTTTGCTTTTTGTTTGTTTGTTGGGTTTTTTGGTTTTTGTTTTGGGGGGTTTTTTGTTTGTTTTTTTTTGGAGGGGGGGTTGTTTTCTTTTGGTTTTTGTTGTTTGTGGGGTTTTTTTAGATCAACGTTTAGGAAAAATTTTAAAATATTTTGTAGTTGGTTGATCCTGTCTGGATGCTAGACACTCATCAAAATCTCTCTATCACTCCCCTCCACAGCTGGACAGGGGATAGAAAATACAATGATGGATTGATGAATTGAGATAAGGACAGAGAAAGACCTCTCATCAAATACTGCCATGGGCAAAACAAACTCGAATTAGAAATATTAATTGAATTTATTACTAACCAAATCAGAGCAGGATGACAAAAAGTAGAATTAGACCTTAAAACCGCCTTCACCCCACCACTCTCTCCTTCTCAGCTCTAGCTTCCTACCAGTGGCACTCAGAGGTGGGGAATGGAGGTTATGGTCACTTCATCACATCATTGTTTCTCCCACTGCCCAGGGAGAGCATGGGGTCCCTCCCATGGGAGATAGCTCTTCATGAACTTCTCCAGTGGGAGTCCATCCCACAAGTAACAGTTCTCTGCAAACTGGTGCAATGTGAGTTCATCCCATGGGCAACAGTCCTCTCCAAAATGCTGCATCATGGGTCACTCTTCCATGGGGTGCGGTCCTTCATTCACAGGGTCACAAGTCTTACCAGAAAACCTGCTCCAGCATGGGCTCCTCTCCCCATGGGTCTGTAGATCCCTGCCAGGAGCCTACTCCAGCATGGGCCTCCCACAGGTTCACAGCCTCCTCTCAGGTGTCCACCTGCTCTAGCACGGGGCTCATCCACAAGCTGCAAGTAGATCACTGCATCCCCATGGATCTCTAAGGGCTGCAGGGACACAGCTGCCTCACCATGGTCTTCACCACAGGCCACAGGGGTATCTCTGCTCCAGTACTTGGAGCACCTCCTCCCCTCCTTCTCCACTAACCTTAGTGTCTGCATAGCTGTTTCTCTCACATATTTTCACTCTGCTTTTCTCTGATCACAGCTAAATATGCACAATAACTTCTTTTTCTTCTTCTTAAATATGTTATCACAGAGGCATGTCCTCCATTTGTAAATGGCTTGGCCAGTGGCATGTCTCTCTTGGAGCCATGTGACATTGGCTCTGCTGGACATGGAGGAAGCTTCCATCAGCTTTTTACAGAAGCCACCCCTGTAGTGCTCCCTGCTACCAAAACCTGGCCATGCAAACCTAATACAGATCTACAGGACTATGTGAATTTTTTATAAATCATCGCTTTTGTTGTATTAATAAATAGTTCACTGCCTATTGGCTCTTCCCCTCTAGATAAATGCAATCCAAGAACCAACTGTGAAGTGCCTTCTTCTCCCCTGGTTCAGATGGATATGGATATAACTTACATCATGGAGAGCTCTCGCAGCATTAGTAGTGAAGAGTTCCAGAGAGCCAAAGACTTTGTGACCAACATGTTGGATCAGTTTGTCATTTCCTCACAGCCAAATGAATCATATGGAGGCATCAGAGTGGCACTGGTGCAGCAGGCTCCCAGGGGCTTCCTGCCTGACAGAAACCAGACACCTGTGGCCTTGGAGTTTGACCTAGTCACATATAGCAATAAAGATTTGATGAAGAAACACATCCAAGAGTCTGTTCACCAGCTGGAAGGGCCATCAGCCATTGCTTCTGCTCTACAGTGGACAGTCGAAAATGTATTCTTTAAAGCTCCCAGACAAAGAAAACACAGGGTCATATTTACAATACTCGGAAGCAAAACAAGCACGTGGGACAGAGAAAGGCTGAGAGAGATTTCACTTGGAGCCAAGTGCCAAGGATTCACCTTGTTCACTCTGGCACTTGGCAGCGATGTGAGTGACAATGAGCTCATGGAGCTGTCCAGCTCCCCCACAGACCAGCACTCACTGACACTGGGCAGGGTTTCCACACCAGAGATGGAGTATGCTCAGAGGTTTAGCCGGGCATTCCTAAATCTTCTACAACGTAAGTATCACACAGCTGCATTTGTTTCAGTTATGGTAAGAAAAACAAAATGCTATGTAGAAAAGGGTAATCAGTATATATGTGCTATCATTCAGTCCTGGTCATAACTTTGCTGCTAATCTTTCAGATGCAGGACATCAATAAAAGTGCCTGTAATGACAGAACAGCATTCTATTCTAAAGTAGTCTTTTTCCCTTAAGCTTTTATTTAATGTGTGGCTTTGTGTACTGCACTTTCACTAAAGATAGACCATTCTTCAGCTAAGAGAACACCATCATATTCCTGATTTAGGCCCACATTTCTCCTCAGACCGTTGGTAAGTCCAGATCTACTGAGCTGCTTAGGCCTGTTTAGGCTTTGGGGCAGGTACAAGATAAATATTTTACACATTTGATCTTAACCTCTCTACAAAAAAGAGAGAGGACATACTTTTCAAGACACATTCATGCAGCCTAGCTGGTCTTAGATGCTTTGACATGGAAACAAGAGAATATCAAAAAGGAAATTGCCACTTATTTAAAATCCTCACCAGAAGTATATGCTTGGAGTGGTCAAAGTTTCTATAGAAGGATAAATAGTGTATTAAAGAGCAAGACAAAAGTATAAAAGATTGGTTCAGGAGTTAGTCTCATCTATCTGATCTCTATAATAGTTTTCCGTTTTCTGGGCATAGTGTCAGTCGCTCTGGACATTGTATGTTACTTACTGAAAGATGCAAACTCCAGTTCACAAAAACAGCCGTGTAGTGGTTTTTATTAACCATACTGGGGTTTCAAGGACATTAAAACTCACCCTGCTACCTGTGCTTTCTCACAGAAGAAATGAACAATTATCCTTCACCTGAACTTCAAGAAGAGTGTGAAAACTTAGACCGGGGAGACATACAACAGGAAGCATCCGTGACTGAAAGGTTGGATGTTGCCTATTTAACTTTTTGAATGCATACCTCTGAATGTAAGCTTTATCCCTTTGGGTTAGTTGTTACATTCAAAGTAGTTATAACAGAAATGGGATTGGGGTGAAAAGATCTTTTCATGTTTTTCAGAAGGAATGAAACAGATGCATTTTCTAAGGTCATATTGGTGCTTAAATATTTTCCCCCCTCTCTCTGGAAGGATACCTTTTCCTGGAATGGCTAAAAGGGGTTCCCGTCAAGTTTTAGAAGACATGGAAAAAAATGAAAGTAGAGTCATGAAGAGTATGAAAGAGACCGCCAAAGAACCTGTCTACACAACTCCAGATATGAAAGATGATTATGGGGAGAATGAGTATTTCACAGAGGAAAATGCTAAAAGCGAAATGCCTCAAGAGTGTGGAAAAGCTCAGGAGAAGAACAAGAAAAACTTAGAGACAACAGCAGAAACTAGAGGTGCCTGTAATAATTATGGTATGATTCTAGAATATGAAAATCTTTTTTAATTCAGTAAAAAGACTAAACTGTGAAGGACTCAATCGAATATTTTTACAAGATGAAGAATTTCCAATTGCATTTTTCCAAAGCTTTTCGTCACTATATGTTAGTATTCAGTCCAAACCTATATAGTAAAGACTGAACTACAGGTGTCATTATAACTTCGCTTTTGATTTATAACTTTTTGTAATAATATCATATAAAGTTCTAATCTCCTTTACTAAAATATTTGATCATTTTAAAATCCCCAAGTTGCACTCTAATTAGTGAGTTACTCCTGCTGCTAATTTAGCTCAACATGGAAGAACTAAATATATCTGCTACAGTCTGTTCCTGTAGGAAGAACAGGATCCATCAGCAGGGGCATCAAAAGACATATTCTTCATATATTCTTTCTAGGTGCTTCCTAATGATACATTTTGCACTGCAGATTTGCCACTAGATATAGGTATGGGAAGCTGATTATGAGATTATTTGTCACCAATGTTCTTGTAAACTACAGAGTATTTTTATTGGTTAAACTACAGTTAGAGAGAAAATATGTGAAAATAAATTTAAAAGTGTCTGCATAGTTTTGGGTGTGGTAGCTCATTTCTAGAGCTGTTATCCCTTTGTTTTTCATCCCTCTCCACTCAAGAATGGTTCTGGAAATATCTGGTAGCCTCTTTCAGGATGAAAGAGGATCAGTAACAGCAAGATATGTTACTGTTTATACTTTATAAATAAAATCCTGTGCTGTAATTAGTGACCCAACAGCTTACCTCTAAAAACATGTAGCCCAGTTCCAGAGCTTGCCTTTTGAGAGATGTGTTTTGTGCTCATCTCTTGCTTGAGATTTTTGCTTTTCAGTTGATAAGGAGAAGGTTATGTAATTTTAAATCTTTAAGCTGTATCATTATATTTCTTTATTTCTCAGTTCTTCCTCTTTAATATTGTACTGACACCAAAGTGTAGAGCTGCCTTTCTGTCTTCTTTTGAGTAACTCTGAAATTACATTGGTGAAAGATGGTTAGATCTGTTCTTACCAAATACCAGATTGCTACTAAGTATGCTTCTCTCACCTACTTTGCTAATTTATGCAATTTAAATCTGTAATACTCTTGGATTTGGCTAAAAGACTACCATGGATAGTTTAACAACCTATGTATATTAATTTATGAAACTTTGTTGATGGATACCAGTATAAGAAGTTGGAATAAAGAAGAGGGGAATTATTAGAAAGTTTATTCTCCTAATCCCTATGGACCAGGTATAGTTATTTTACAATCATTGTAATAAAAATTTAATGCTGGACAATTAAACAACTTTTAGCAGTCCTTCTGTTTAGGGCAGTGAAAATCTAGTTGTTTCAGACATTCTTTCTGGGTAAAGCAATCGTAAAAAGAGGGTTTTCACACTGGCACTGTGGGGTTTTAGATGAATACTTAGTGTAAGACCTTGAACACTGGCTACTCCTTTTGTCTGACAGTTTGCACTGAATGTTATTTTTCCCTGAATTTATCATTCTGAGAAGGGTGGATTTTTCTTTCATTAAATCTGTCTCTTATTTCCCTTTTCCAGATGCATGTGACCTTGTTCAAGATAGTGGAGAATGTCAGAATTACATTTTGAAGTGGTACTACGACAAAGAGCAGAAAATATGTGGTCAGTTCTGGTATGGGGGCTGTGGAGGCAATAAAAATAGATTTGAAACACAAGAAGAATGTGGATTCTTGTGTATAGAGTCCTCCTAGTGCAGAGACACTTAAATTGCTTTAACTCTTCAGTTAGACTATTGGGTTGATGTGGAAAAGGCATTCAAAGAGGAAGCTTTACATACCCACTTGGCTCCCATATTTCAGTTGAAAGAAATATTTGATTATAAAGTTATTATCTGGTAATGTAATTGCAAAAATAAAATCTAGGTTATTTCTCCATTGATCTAACATGTTGAGTATTGAGAAACTCTCATTAGCTAACGGTGCATTGTTTAAAAGGCATAATAGTATTGAAACTTGACTTCCTTCCATAGACACCAAAATGTGCACTTTCTGAATATACTGCATAAAACAAAGCAGCGTCTCAGAGATTTACATGAAATCATATCAGATGCAAGACACTGACATCAAAATGTTTTGATGTGTTTGCTTACATTTATCCCATTTATCCTGCTTATAGAAAATACCAGAAAGCATTTAGCTCTCAAATGACAGAATTCCAATAACTTAATACACTTAAAGGATTTTAAAAAATTAGTGCCATAGCATCATTCTTAGCTTCTTATTTTTTTTTCCTGAATAATCCGTCATGTGAATAAAATCAATCATTCTCAGATGTTTTACTTCTGCTGTTCATTCTTGAAACAGGTGGAAATGTATTCTCATGGTGTGGCTTCCCATTGGTAGATAAGCATTGGTCCCCCTTCCTTGCTACCAGATGTTAGGCAAGTGCTTTTATTTTAGAACATTAGATTTTCATGGTTGCTCTTGAGTGAAAGAAAAAGTCCTGAGGACATCTGATTGAAGATAGTAAATGCAGTGCCCTGCAGAAGGGTAGGATATACCTGAATTTTCATACTCTGATGACTTACCCAAATTCTGTTGTTGCCTATTTTATGGTTGTAGAAGTCACAGTGCATTTAACTTTGTCACCACAGGCCATTTTGCAGAGGTGGCTGTACTTACCTGGCCTTTTGTTCTTCTCTGGATTCACTTACAAGGTACAAGACTAGATCTAGCAGCATCTTTCTATATGCTCCCTTGGAAAAAAAAAAAAAAGAAAAAAAGATTAAACTGGAAGAAAAGCTGTAAAAATTACGCAGAAAATGTTTCTTACTGAAGAAATAAAGTGAAATAATGACATATATTCTATGCATGAAGATGCATGCCACTGGATATAAAACATTATGTGCCAGCTTTCCTTAAATAAAATTTTAAATTTCCGTTTGAAAATATAGGCTTTGCTCTGATTCAGAGGAATCACATGCACAACATTGAGGCCTTCCTAGCAGAATGGAAGGGCTGGTTAAAATACCGACTATGGTAAAAAGTTCTTGTCCACTTGTAGAAGAAATTAGCAAGGAATTTTATGAATGAAGTAATTCTGGTGCTACTGCACAGTGCCGCTCGACCAGACATGCTGAACTTCCATATGAACTGCAGTCAAAAGCAGCCAAGTGCTGTGCCAAAATTGACCCTGCTAATGCCTTTTCTCAGTCCCTTTGGTGGCAGAGTGCAGGGCACACTTTGCTTCCACTTGGGGGGATGACTGTATACTTGAAATCAACTGCTCCAGGTGTGGAAACAAAGCCCTACTGCCATGGATAAATCCAGACTGCACTGGAATAGGGTGAAGCTCCAGAACACCTACAGTAGTACATAGATGATACCATTGTGTAGGGAAATACAGCAAAAAGAGTTTTTGAGAAAGGGAAGGAAATAGTCCAAATCCTTTTGAAAGCCAGTTTTGCCATAAAACAAAACAGAGTGAAGGGACCTGCACAGGAGATCCAGATTTTTAGGTGCTTCTCCTGGCGTCCTGATTACCCATGTTGTATTGGATGTTCTAAGGGAGGTTTTCCTCTGCACATCATGCAACTAAGGCTACATGGAGTAAGTGGGTCACACTGATCACATAATGAGTTCAAATAAGAAGCCCCAGTCATCCAGGAATCTTGGAAGTCATCATGGGCTGGCCAGAAGGCAAAGATTTCGTAGCGTCACCTGAGGAGGAATTAGCACATGCTGATAATGCCCCACTATATAATAAATTAGCAGAATGCAAGAAGCAATAGGCCTTGTTTACTGCTGGATCCTACCACCCTGTGGGAAGGCATCAGATATGGAAAGCCATTGTATGGAGTCCCCTACTACAAGCCACAGAAACTACAGAACGAGAGGGTGAATTGAGTCAATTTGCAGAGGTCAAAGCCATCCAGCTGGCTTTAGATGCTTTTGAATAGGAAAAGTGCTCAATGCTTTATACTGATTTCTGGGTGCTAGCAAGTGCCCTGTGGGCCTGGCTGCAGAAATGGAAGCAGAATAACTGGCACCATAGGGCCAAGCCCATCTGGGTTGCCACACTGTGGTAAAATATTGCAGCCTGTGGAGAGTCTGGTTATGCAGGTACGTCATGTAGATGCTCATGTACCTAAAAGTCAGGCCAGTGAAGTATATAAGAATAACCAGCAGCTGCCAAGCTGAAATGGCTCAGGTGGATTTGGATTGACAACATAAACGTGAATTATTACTATGTCAGTGGGTCCATGACACCTCAGGACACCAAGGAAAAGATGCAGCATATAGCTGGGCTCATGACTGAGGAGTGGACTTAACCATAGACATTATCCACGGATGTGAAAAATGCATTGCAATTAAGCAAGCCTGGCTTTTAAAACCTCTCTAGTACAGAGGACAATGACTGAAATAGAAGTATGAGGACACGTGGCAGACTGACTATATTACACTCCTGCAAACCTGTGACAGCAAGAGTCATGTCCTTAAAATGGTGGCAGCAACCATCAGATTGCTGGAAACACCCTGTGCCCTACACCACTGCCCCTCCTGGGCCTTGAAAAGCAAGTCTTATGGGACAGAGTACTCCAGAAAGAAATTAATCATTGGAACTCATTTCCTAAACAATCTGTAGACATTTGAGCCAAAGAACATGGCATTTGAGTGGGTGTATCACATTCCCTATCATGCACCAGCCTCTGGAAAAATAAAACAATGTAATGGACTGTTAAAGACTGCACTGAGAGCAATGGGTGATGGGATCTTCAAATACTGGAATTTAGCATTTAGTGAAGGCCACCTGGCAAGAGAACACTAGGGAATCTGCCAACCAGACTGGCCCTGACCAGTCAAAAATTTACATACTGTAGAAGGGGATAGAATTCCTGTAGTGCAAATAAAAGTGTGCTGAGGAAAACTGTCTGGGTTATTCTTATCTCAGGCAGAGACAAACCCATTCTACACTAGTCCCAGCAGCTAGAAAGGATTGCCATGGTTTAACCCCAGCCAGCAACTAAGCCCTACACAGCCAAGAAGAGAATTTGGAATGTAAAAGGGAGAAAACTCAAGGGTTGGGACAAAGATTAATAAAGTAAAAGCCATGCGTGTGAGGAAAGCAAAACAAGGAATTCATTCACCACTTCCCATGGGCAGGCAGTTCAGCCATCCTAAGGAAGGCAGAGCTACCTCATGTGTAATAGTTACTTGGGAAGATAAATGGCATCACTGTGAACACCTCCCATTTTGTTCTTCCCCAGCTTTAGATGCTGAGCATGTTGCCATGTGGTATAGAATATCCCTTCAATCAGCAGGGGTTGGCTGTCGCAGCTGGGTCCCCTCCCAACTTGTTGTGCCTCTCCATCTTTCTCGATGGCACGGCAGGTGAGAGGCCTTGACTGTGCAAGCACTGCTCTGCAATAACCAAGACATCCTTAAATTACCAACACTGTTTTCATCACAAACACCAAACAGCTATTGTGAAGAAACATCAAAGCAACAAATATCAGAACATTTTCCACCCCTAGAGGTGGTGGGTTGACCATATCTGGATACCAGGTGACCACCAAACCACTCTTTATACTCTTTCCCTGCTCTGGTCCCTCCCACAGAATGCAGTCCTTTGGGAAGAGGCTACGCCAGCATAGAACCCGAACAGAGTCACCAGTCCTGCCAGCAAATCTGCTCCAACATCTTCTCTCCAAGGGATCAGCTTTATAGACGTTCATATTTTTGGTCTATTTCTAGACCAAATAGATTCTCTGTGCCCTTCTGCCCCTCTGTGCCCTATATAAAACTGCACTTCTGTAGATAGATTATGTTATAGTTGTCATCAGCCATTCTTGCCTGTCTCACCTCTTCCTATCAACTAGGACAAAGCTCTGAGCAAATCTTGAGTTATTGTGGAAATCTGGTAGCAGTCTTTGATAGAGTTTTGTAAAGGCTGATCATTTCGTGCCTGGATAGTCATAGTCCAGATCTCTGTCAGGTCTGTCAGGAAGGAATAGGTCTGAAGGAACTGTCCAAGTGCCTGAAGGGGTTTTTAATGTTGTATCAGGCTGTCCATCAATGACAAATCTGAGAGTTTTTGTGAGCTGAGAAACTGATTTGACAGAGTAACACTGCTCTGGGATCCTTAGTCAAAGGAGGTTTCTCTGCAGATGCAAGTTCATCTAGGTGACACCTTCTGCTCACTGGTATCACCTTTGCTTTGTCAAGGTTAATGTTCCCTGACTGTTTTACCTTCACAGAGTACTCTTTGTGCTCTTTCCTGCATGGAATGTCTTCTGTTCTTGGGACCTTACCCTTCCCAGGAGATGAAAGAAGAGAGAAGAAAGTGTCCAAAAAGTCTCCAAACCTCTGGGGCAAGTTTTTTGCCAGCCTCATAGCAGTGCTGCTCCAACAATTCCACAGGACAGCCTGTTAGCAGGTGTACATCACTGTGTCTCTCACAGGAAGAAAAAAAAAAAGATCCCAGTGATTTCAGAGGCAGCTGGCATAGTCCAGCTCACATCAAACCTGAATGCACCTTCTGGACAATAGACACCTTTGCCATGTACATCCACTGTTTTCTGAGTCAAGTAGTGTAGTGAAGCATTTTGTACGATCCTTTTCTGCCTAGATTGCTTTCTTTCTGGGTGAGTGCATGTTTCATGTTCCAGGGATGTCTGTCAGCAGTTTTTAAGATCTTAGGGAACATCTTTTTACTTCCAAATCCCATTCCTACTTTTTGAAAAATAAAAAAAAAATTAAAAATAAAAAATAAAAAGGAAGTAAATTAATACGAAAAACAAAAGCCTTAGCTCTTAAGTGTGTCTAATGGAAGATTATATCAGTTTCATCTGAGAAATATGGTATTTGATTGTGAAAACCAGGGACTGCTTGATGCCTTCTTCAAATTAAAACACTTCTTAGAAGGAAGCTGTGTATTACACCTTTCCAGATATTTATTGCTAACCTGCAGAAATAGCTGAGAACACAGGAAAAACCAATTAACTACAATCTTCAGCAAGGGAGGTCAAGGGTTTACTGTAACAGACATGTGAAGGACAATGTTCTCTAGCAGGATCTAAGGGGGAAATACCATATAATTCCTCTTCTTTAATTAGTTTTCTCATCTAATTGAATCCACAGCTTTAAGTTCTGAGATTCTTTTATCTTTACATTTTCTTTGACAAGAAATCTCTGAGCTGCCAGAGAATTCCCAAGGCAAGGGAGTGCTAGCAGGCACAGACCCAAGAAAGGACATGTCTAAAGTACCATCAAGAGCCAATTCTATAATTACTAAAATTGAAGTTGAAAGTCAACTGCCAGGACTGGGAAAAAAGAAGATATTCTTGTAGTTAAAGACTATGTTGCAATTGTCTTATCCCTGTTCTTATCCTGCCTCCCTATCTCAGCTGAGCCTAGATTACCCCAGTACCTGTAATGGAGTGGAGGAGACTTTTCCAGAGTCCTTAGGTCAGCAGAGTCTGAGCTCATGAGGAAGTTAGGTGCTTGGCTGCAGCCTTGCTGAAGTTTTAAAAGAGCTATCAGCTTTATGTCCAGAAATATTACATTGCAGTAGTTTGCACTGACAATTGCTTCCTAATGACTTGAATACATGCATATGTGTTTTATTTACTTTAGTAAATAGTATACTAAAAATCCTGCAAAATAAATGTTTTCTTGCAACAAGTGTTTTGTCATCAGTAAATTCATAGGGATGGATTCTTCTCAAATAAAATAAGTTCACATAAATCAAACATCAGAGCACAGACTTGCTCCCACCAAAACTGGAACTAAAATCACCACTCAATATTCTGTAAAAAGATTTTCATCACATATTGCTTTAAAAAACAAGATTAAAAAATTTTTTGGAAAGTAGTGATATAGCAATATAAGATATCCAGCCTTCCTGAAATCACAAACATGCCATTTATTAAGGGTTAATAACTGTTCAAAACACATCTTTTAAAATAGCTCCCATTTGATTAATAGGTGGCTAGTTAAGTGTTTTCCACTTCCCTTCAAATTAGAAAAAAAACCCCAGAATGCATCTGAACTTCAGTAGATCTGGCTCTTCCTGGTACATATGCATGGTTAAAAACCCAGCTTCTTCAGCTTACTGACTGTAGCCATTCTTTTCACCTCCCTCAGGCAGGATGCACAGAGAGAGCCACCAGGGCCAAAAGGAAGACCAGGTAACATTGCATATTCAGGTAAAGGAGGTCTAAAGATTAAACAAAAATTATGAAAATACTTTTTATTTGTGTTTTAGAATAATTCTTCAATGTTTTTACTACATGTTTTTCTAACTTCTGCCATAATTTTTCTTTTCATGGATGCAAGGATTTGTTTGGAAAAGGGTACAATATTACTCTAGACAATCTGAATATGTGAATGCAGTATTCTTTAGGGTTCTCTCTTGCAATAATTGAAGATTTTGAGAGTTTTGCAGAGATGTCAGTGAGTGTTAAATAAATGTTACTTTTCTTTTTTTTAAAGCTGTGTGCAGATTACTGCAGTGCCCAGTTTGTGGTTTTGCCTAGGAAAAACATGGGAAATCTAACTGCAAGCATTAATTCCTGTGTTTAGGGGGTTTTTTTCTTCCTTTTTTTCCTGTTTGGTTGATTGGTTATTTATGTGAAAAATTCATGCACATTTTTATTATTTCAGGAACAATGGGGAAGATGGGAGAGATGGAATTAGTAGAGAAGAGATACATTATTTCCTTTCTTTTGCCTTCTTGACCTCCAAGTTACCGAGTGGTAAAAATGAAATAATATACCATATTTTGTCTCTAAGAGATCTCTTGGGGTTCCTGGAAATAAAGGAGAAAAGGGTGACTTTGAGTATCAGTAACACTTAGTCATCTTTTATTGATCAGGGTTTGGATTTGAGAACAATAGTATAGCTATTTCATGAAACTGTCCCTGTGAAAAATATCTTTAATAAACTCCAAGCACAAGGCACAACTTTGTTCCACAAAGTTATCTGCATGTCTTTTTGTTTGAATTTCTATTGGAAGAGATACTATAGGACTTAAAATACTTTTTGCTTCTCTGAAAAAGAGCAAACTACTGATGAGTAGCCAATGAGTAGTTTTGAAAACAGGGTATATATTCATTAGAAGAGGCCAGTGTAGGACAGGGAGAAAACAGAGAAGATTGTTGTCATAGTCTTTATCAGAAGGTGGTTTTTAACACATGTGCAATGCTTTAAAATAACTGCTTGCTACCTCACTTCCAGATAAAACTTTCTTGCCCTTTCTGTCCTTGTAGAGCTGCTGAAGGATACACACAGCTATATGTGCTCCAAATATTGCACAGATAAAACTGCAAGTTTTAGGTATTTATAGCTTGCTTGTATTGTTAGATATATAAAATTTCTTTTTCATTTAGTTGTGTCAGCTTCCAGCACCAGGCCTAGTGCTCAGCAAATCTTTCCTGGTGGCTGCAGCATTAAATGATTTTTTAATGTCAAGATTTTATTTCAAGAACATTACCACTGCATCATTTCAGGAGTACTGTCTTTGAATTATTTTTGCTGTGTGTATTGCTAGTTCTTTCTGTGTCTGCAGTGTTCAGTGCTGAAAAGAGACTGAATAGATAGATCTTCTGGAATCTTCATTGACATCTGTAAATGCCAGCAAGTATGTTGCACATAGGAGGAAGATGTAAAGAAAAAGTTAAACCTTTTCAATGCAATTAGTCCCAACATATTACTGTCTGTTAGGTCACAAAAATAAAAAAGCCTTAACAAGACAAAGATGTGTTGTCATTTAGAAACAGACCAGTTGTCAGCAGCCTGGTTACAATGGCTTGCAATGAAAACAAGGATACAAAGAACCTCAGGTGAGCATTTTTAAAATTCACAAGTGGAAAAACCCCAGCATTAATGATTTGTGTGTGTTAGCTGAACTTTTTTGTACATGTTGATTTTTAGGGTCAAAAAGGACAGAAAAACCAGGAAGTAAGAGTCTTGCAGTGATGAATATACTGCAAGTATGCTATGTTGTTTCATTATAAGGTACTGGATATGTAACTAGCTGAGGATTGAAGGCAGAATATTTTTCATAACTAATTTTTCAAAATTCTTATAAGTACACGATTTTAACCAGAGATACATATTGCTAAGAGACAAAAGCAAATTTTAAAAATTTATAAAACGTCATTATTACCAATAAAATATCAAATTTATAATAATGCCACCTTCCTAGAAATAATGCAGAAAAAAAGTGGTAGTGTAAGGCACTTCTCCTGCACCAGTACTTTTTTCAAGCTGTGATAAATTCTACAATTATACCTAATAAATTTCTGTAGTTATCTGTAACAAGCTATTCACAGAACCTTGACAGTTTTATTACAGTAAGCTAAGACAGAAAACAAGACGAAAGGTCACAGATTTGGTCATGCAGAAACTATCAAGTATGAATTGATGCTATTAATCTAATAATTATCATAATTTTTGTTCCTAAGAATAGTGGTTATTTCATTAGTGAAAACCCTTCCTAAAAAGGTTTTCTACCTTTTCTCCTTGAACTCCTTTCTGTGTCTCTTGTTCCGAGTGCCGTGGCACAGGGGCTTTTGTAAGGACTTGCTTTCAAGAGCAGTTGGAATTTTTATAGATGTGTATTTACCTTTTTGTTGTTGCTCACGCTTCCTACGACCTCCATGGCATTCTCAAATATTCTATATAATTGTGGTTTAGTATTTAATTAAAAAACAGAGTAAATATACTAACTTTCACAATCCAATGGAATAATTTAGCCAGATAAAAACCTGAATTTTTTTTCAGGCTGAATATGAAGTATGAAACCCCAATCAGTTCTCAAAACAATGAAAATTGCATAAATAGGACTGATCTGTGAAATTGGTACTACACTTTAGGCTTCAAACAATAAGGCTGCTTAATATCTATACTCGCTGGATGCAGAGCTATCCCCACAGAAAAAGCAGCTCGCTCTACTGAACACCATGGTTTGGTGACACTGTAGAAAATCTGACAGAGGCTTGTTCTTGTTGATATCACTGGACATTTTCAATGTTCTCTGCACAGAAATTGCCTGTTAACATTTTCTCCAATATTTGTGCTTACACAGCAATTAGGGAGCAATTAGAAGTTTTGTTAAATAAATTGAACTGACAGCTCTTCACTGTTCTCATGGGAAATCTGTGTGTGCTTCAGTAAACAAGTAGATAAATCACACTTTGGACGCAGCCTACTTCTGCCACAAACAGTATTATTTGGAGAAAACACACCAGTCAACAGGGTAGTTGTGGGAGATTAAAAGGAGGAGTACTTTCAGTTCTGTGAAACAAGATGTTGCAAGTCTTTTGTTATCTTATGATACTGCAGTAAAGTAACAGCTGCATCTCATTTCCTTTTCTCCAGTAAAAAAATTGACCGGTCATTGCGCAAATTTGGTTTGAGTCTTTTACACGAATCTATGACTATTTTTTTTTTTACCATATCCTTGTGTTTCAGGGGGAAAATACTGTCATAACTTCTTGAGAAGCTTGCATTTTTATCAGAAGAACTTCTTGTCTAATTTTAATTGCATTCTTTCCAACTAACTAAGGTAAAACTGGAGACAAGAGACTTGCAGGAGAACATGGACTAAAAATATATAGAGACAGAATGACGAGTGCATCATCATTGATATTCTTTAATGGATTTTTTTAATAGGTTCCTCCTTTATGTATGCTGATTTCACACTTGTATTGATTTTTACATGTCTCTCATTTGCAAAAGCTGTTAATACTCTGTCCCTGTATAAGTCACACTAAACAGAAGCAATGGCCATCTCTGAATATTCTACTATATGTGTTCTGCTCATCTTCTTTTTTTTGCCTTTTAGGTAAAAAACTGCTGTAGAAGAAATAAGCTGGTTTAGGAGCAGTGAGATGATCACTTTTATTCCCCATTACATTCTTTGTCCTGGCTTTCTTTTTTATTTTCTGGCTTCTTATGTGCTTCTTTCTCCCTTGTCTTCACAAGCTTTTCCATGGCTGAGTAGTAACTTCAGATGTTCTCTGCTATGACAGGGACTGACAAGGGCTGGCTGCTCCCTGCTGAAGCATGTGCTAATTTTATTTTAAGGACTGTATTTTTAAATGGACTTTGAACATATTGGATGAATAACTCAGTTTAAAAAATGAGCTGAACTACTAGAAGAAAATTGGTGCTGTGATGTTCTCTACCCAGGCTGTTTATCTCTTATAAGTGAAAATGGTGCCAGATCTGATGTTCTTCTTTCTTATTTCTCATTTACCATTATTTCAGTGGAATTTAAGCATGTAACAAATAAGGGAAGAAGGAAAGAAATCTGCTCATCTCCAATAGAAAATAAAAATTTTATATTGCCTCTGTATGTTGTTTGAATATCACAAATGTAAAATGCTACTATTCATAGAACTATCCAGGACCTGCTGGTCTGGAAGACAGTTGAAGTAACAGAGGATCTCCAGGGTGTAGGGTAAGACCTAGACTCCAAATATTTTGCCATTAATGGAAACTATGTTTTTTCTTTTTCATCTTTAAGGGCAAATAAGGAATAAAACAGAATATTTTCTTCCTGTTGTGGAGGTCTGGAGTAGCTATATGTTCAGTGTTCTGATTAATTCCATTGAAGTGTTGCCCATATGTTGTAAATTGCATGACTGTATTACTCTGTGAACTTCAATACTTTATTAAATAAAGAAGACAGGGAATCCATCTGTATGCAAGCAAAAATCAGGTACTTCTGAATGCAAGTGGCTGATTGTATACTTATAAATGTAACTTCCAGAAGTCATCATTTAAATGCATGATTTGTGCATGTTTGAAAAGTGTACCTGACTCATACTTTAAACCTCTCCTTTTAACTAATGCAGAAGAGAATGATTACTGTAATTTTTGGTTGTCAGTAGCACCGTAAATTTTGCAATTATGTGTTTCTAACAAACTCTCTGGAAGTGCCATTGTGGGAATTCAACAGTATGTATCTTTAGTCTCAAATGAAAGAGGCTCACTTAGAAATATTTATTTCCTGTTTGACTTTTGACTTTTTTGACTTTTTGACTTCCTGTTTGAGCTTTGCAAGTTCAACATGGTATAAAAAACGGATTGGGTTCATTTTCCCTCATTAATTGTTACCATTGCTAAGTCTGCAGCTCTTGCTAAGGTGGTATTTTCCCCGTGTCTTTCTACAGATGATGTACCGTGAATTTTTTACAGCTTCAAAATAGGATTAAAGGTGAAATGAATTGCAACAGTCATGTTCAAATTCCGTAAGCACTAGAGGTTGGTCCTTGCAAACAAAAAACCCCATGTGTTCTCAACCTAAGTGGAATAAAGATAATATATATACATACATGTATGTACAGACATATAGACGTATATGTGTATATGTGTGTGTGTGTATACTTATATATAAAAATATATAATTTAAATAACAGGTCACAGGTAGTAAAACCTTCAGTTCTACTGTGGAATTTCAATATCCCCAAATCATAGCAGACATTATAAAAACATATAAAAACGTGTAATGCAAATAACGCTTGGCTTTGATTTCCTCCCTCATGACTAGTAAAATATTTGAGCAATAAAGTGAGATGAAGAGAACATAACTTGAAATTTTTGCTTTTTCTTTTTTTATTAGGAGAGAAAATGACTGAAAGGACAAGCCTGATTTTCTGTACATATCTCAGGCAAAGTCTGTGTTACAAGCACATGCAATGAACAACCTCACTAAGTACTCATGTGCTCACGTCTGGCTTTTTGTTCTTGTCCACAGCCATGTGAACTCATTACCTACATCTACTGAGACAGCTATAAGCATTCAATTGTATTTTGATATTGTAAAGCTGAGTAATCAATTTCTTCCCTCATTTATTAGTATCACGTTGGTTCTGTGTTCAGCCCTCCTGTGAATGTATAGTCTTGCAGGCAGGTGCTTGAAAAATGATGTTAGGGCTGAGAATGCAGAAGGTTTTTTTTTTCCTTGCTTAGATTACTTTATTTTACTGAAGTTACTATAGCATCATTTGTTAGAAATGTTAAGTGTCTTGGTATCCAGTGGTTCCAGTTACCATGAGGTAAGTTTGCATTGTTTTTCCTAGTCTATCTATCCTATTTCCTTAGGAGGTGACTGTGCCAAATAGTGTGAGTTTCTACAACAAGAAGTATACTTCTATCTGTAAACTCTCAGAGAAACCTCTCAATGAAAATGTTTGGTGTGGTGCAGGCCCAGGTCCTGCTTGTCCTTTTACTCTGTTCTCCAATAAAACCAAAAGGAGTTTAGCAAGCATACACAGCAGTGGAAGACAGCAATGCATCTTAAGTCACTCAGAGATTTAAAATCTGTAGAAATTCAGTGTGTGTTCCAACAGTGATTTCAGCTTTTGTTTCCAAAACGCTTCAGATGCAATGTTTTTCAACTAAACTTTCTTTTTGTCTTTCTTTAGCTTTCTGGGAAGGTGAGTACATCTTGCTCCTATGTTACTGATACTAATGATATTGTTTATTTGTCAAATTGACCTAGCAGAGATCTAATAAGCTGTGAACTACTTTGCCTATGTAATGGTAGGCTCCACTCAACCAAACATTCTGAGCTGTGTGTTTCCTTCACAGGGGTTAATTCCTTCATTGAATCAGGTGTTTACTGATTTGCAGCTTCAAATTTCTATTTACAATAGAGGTCACCGGTCTTCTTAAAAGCTTGCATCCTTTTGTTTCAGTGATATATTATTTAACATATTAGTAAGGGTATTGTTGGCAATAATGAAGTAGTCATTCTTCTTCCTTTGTCATTTCTCCTTTTTCTCTATGTCCCTGTGCGTCTTATTTTTTATTCTTTCTGCTTTTCCCTGGGAGATACAGCTTGCATTATCCTTCTCTGACCTTTCATAATTCTAATTGTCTTGCAGCTTCAGCACTGTGGATTGTCTCCCTTGTCCCTTTTCTGACCTTCTTTTCTGTTTAACTTCACTCCCACCAGTTCCTCCACTGCTTCACACTGAGCTGACAAAAAATTTTACTATACCCATTACTTAAAACTTTCTTCCCTTTATTTGTTCGGATTTCAATACCATTCTCCTTTGTTTTGCTTTGTGCAGTTTTTTCCCCCCAGCTATACTCCGTACTTGGTGTGTTCCATGTGCAAATGTGTCTGACACCAGTTATGTACAGGAAATTATAATGGAACCCCTGTCCTACACTGAATTTGGCTAGAATGGTGAGTCAGTAATCTCCTCCCTTCATGAGTGCTAAATAAATGATCTTATTGTTTCTGTAGTTTTTCTGCCTGTGATTTTTTAAATTACTTTTTTCTTCATGATGCAGTAGATTATTTTCTTCAGCACAGTTCTGCTTTTAGATGTAATATAATGGCTGCAGTAATTACAAGATGAAATGTTTTACTACAGAAATGTCACATACATTATAAAACCTGAACAGTTCTCTTAGTAATAATGCAGTAATAATAGCATCAAATCAGTATCTGAGCCCCACAGCAGTACTTGAATTCGTGTAGGCCCTCACTGTACCACAGAGAATCTTTAAAAGAGAAGATTGTGTGCTGTAATTACACGATACAGCTATATACCCCTATGCTGACTGTTGCAGGCACTTTCAGCAAGGGGGCTCAGGCTGCAGCAGATTTGCAGAGATTCAGACTGCAGGTGAATGTGGGCCTGCCAGAACTTGGACAAAACCCAAGATCATTTCTGCCCCTGTTGTTGTCTTGTGTTTAGGTGGTGCTGGAAAAGCAACTTCTTTTGTCTGCTGCAGCTTATCTATCTGTAAATAGTGCTAATACAATTTAGCACTATTTGTCAAATATCTTTGTAAGACCTTTTCACAAAAGCAAGCAATCTGTACTCTTCTGTGCTTCACTTCACTATTCATTGAGCAGATTTTTGTCTAGCTCCCCATTTTTCTTTGAGCTTCAATCAAGTGTGGGATGCAGTTCATCATTGTGTTACATAGCTTTTAAGTGTATTACTCTCTGTGTCTGAGATGCAAGAGAACAAAATAATTTGGGGGTGTTTTTTGTTTCCTGCAGCTGTGTTACCACCACCTCATCTACTTCTCAGAGTTTCGCAACAAGAATATGGTACTCAAATCACTAAAAAATATTTCTCACCAGAGATGCTCCAGTAAACAGGACACTGGATATGTGTTGAGGTTTGTTGCCATGAATGTTTCAGAAGAACTGTACAAATTGCTAAAAGTGAACAAAATAGCTCTACTTTACAGCCATGGACCAGCCTCTTCTGTTAAACAAGCTGTTACGGAGATGAGTGCAATAGAAGTAATTCCAGTAGTTATTATGAAGTTTCTTGTTTTGAGGGACTGCATAAAGAACAAATGGGTGTGGAGCTTCTACTTCATGAGAAAAACTGCAGAATGCCTCTACTTGTCTGTTCTGGTGCAGCACCATCTTCTCATATGCAGATGTGCCTGACCTACTTCTACGTATGAGTAAATTCACTGTACAAAATGAGTTCTCAGAAATGAGTAGCACTCTGCCACTTGATGTGCTTTCCTCTTGTGATCTTATTTCTCATTCTCTGTCATTTATTTAAAAGAAAATTAATGAAAGGCTGGTAACTGAGCTTTTTCCATCTTGCTTTAGGAGCAGAGAGCAGGGAAGCTACACCTGGAAAAGGCACCCTATGAGGGAGTGAGACTGACACAGTTAATGCACCGTTTTCACAAAAGAGAAACAGTGAAACAGCATGAGTGTAGGAAGACATTGGAACTGGAAGACAACGACCAGCCTGGCTACTTAGTTGGATGTTGTTATCCAAATTGACAATCTCTCCTATTCATTGTTGCAAAAACACCATTTGTTATATTGTCATGGTAGGCTTTCCTTATCAGTGATGACTTCAAAATCCTCAAACCAACGAACTGTTTCTCTTGTAAAGTTTGAGGTGAAATCAACAGTGCCCATAGTGCAGATAATGAAAACATAAAACCTCTTTTGAGGTGTTTTCTACTTTTTTCTTATATTTTAAGTAATAAAGCTCAAAATTATTAGTAGTCACGTTCCTCATAATAAGATATTTTATAGAATTACTATAGGTACACTCTACTTCTAAAATAAATTGCTGCATACTATAAGTTCACTAAAGTATGGATTATTTTTTATTATTTTGCTGTTTAGTTTCTGAAAGGATTTTATACTCTTGTCACATACTGTAAAAAATGTTAGAAAGGAGTTCTTAACTGTAGTGGTTCATTTAATACTGCCATGTGGTCCTACAGGGAAATGTGATCTGTCTATAATAAATGTCCTAAGAAATAATGTAATTTCATTTTAGATGAAGAAGACCGAATATAATAACATATAGTTGGCATTAAAGAACATGATGTGAAATGAGGGTGCATTTCTATGAAAAAAATGCAAAAAAGAATGTACAATAACTATAAGTTTGGTGTTGAGAGTATATTATTATTCTGTCTGATTAGGAATGAGTAAAAGGATATATGAAAAACTAATTGTAAGAAGGACACAGAAGATTTTTACATTTAGAAAATTGAGTTATTGATTTAGATTCTGTTAATGTTCACCAAAAATACTATACAATTTTCCAGAAGTTATAATAATACCACTACATAGGAAGAATGTCATGAATTTTAAGTTTGTATTCTTCCCTTTTGCCCTATTTTATAAAGAAAAACCCCTTTTAAAAAAATTTATTAGGTGGTGTTTCTCTAGCATGCAGTTGAAACTCGTGGAGCAATGTCCAAGATTATTTTAAGCAATTAGTTTTTCATTCTGGCCGGCACAATTAAATAATGTTAACAGGAAAAAAGACTTCCATGTCACGCATAGTCTATGAAAAGACTGTATTAGGTACAGTGTAACTCATGTGAAAAACCCCCAAAGGGAACTGTGTTTCTCATTAAGACTGAATTATTTAGTCCCATTCTGGTGGTTTCTATTGCAGATGAGTTATTTGAAATGGAAACCTCTTCCTTTTTCTCAAGTGTCATGCTTAGCTTAGAGGTTAACAGATGAGAGACTGAAGCTTACTGAAAATCTCTCTTCTTGTTCATATGCCTCAGGCCTCCTCAGGAGACCGAGTCCAGCAGGATCTGACCTACCACTTCTTTCACATTCAGTGGATTTAACTTATTTCCTAAAGCACTTTTTGTCTTCATCCAAAGAGGTGTGACTTTTTTCTAAAACCAATGAATTAAAAAAAACCCCAACTTTAAAATGTCACAATAGAAGATTATATAATTTGGTAAAGTTTTGTGTACTCTGGCATCTAGCACAATTCTAAACTTTGTTCACCTTGCAAAATCACCACAAGGTGCCAGTGATCTCTGCTGCTGCTTCCTCTGTGTCACATCCTGGGGAGATAGGGAGTTTACTGTCTTTCTTGTAAAAATATGAGGAAGTTCATTTCAAGCTGCATCTGTTAGAGCAGAGTGGTGTGAGGGCAAACACGGGGCACTGCATAGCTAGTTTTGCTGTTTCAGATCTTCTATAAGGATAAATAGTTGTTTGGAGACAAAGTTCATATGCAAGAACGTAAGTGATCCAAAAAGCTGCCACTGAATGACCTGGAAGCCTCACAGGGGTTCTGCCCCACAGAGATGATATTCTGATCATTACATTCCCTGAATATGCAATAGTGAACTCAAAAACGTTGCCTTTGTTTATTCTGAAGAGTTGTTGGAGTAACTCCTGAAAGTTGTTATGTCAGATATTGGGCATCATATATTGTAGATTCGTCCTATAGCTAGAGAGGGGATTCAGCCATCATTGTTGCTGTTTAAATACAGAGAATACAAAGGGGACTGAGTTCAGAATTCATTCTAACACCTGATTTTCTTGCTACTGTAAAAATAATCTCTGCCTGTCAAATGGGAGTGAGAACAGTCGTGATTGTCTGTATCCTGTATGTGTTAAATTGTCAATATAAACCATATAAAAAGACATTGAGTGAAAAGTCAGAACACCTTACTAAGAAAATAAATAAGGTGTAAATATAATCCTCACATTCATTGAAATTTAAGTTTATTTCGGTCCTTCATTTTTTTCGTTCAAATTTTCCTATTCATAAATGCAGAATCAGACCACCATAGCATTCATATACATATAGTGTTTGCTATGACTGTATAAAATCAATGAAGTCACTTAATTTGCAGCTATTCTTGGATAAAGGGCAAAACTTTGCCAAAATCTTCTAAATCCCATAAAACTAATGAATTTTATTACTGTTTTCTGAACAGGAGAGGACAACTACACACCAGAAGAGCCCAAGGAAACGTGCAGACTCCACTTTCAGAATAAATGAACTGTGTAAGTCCATTAATAATTATTCGGTCATTAGAGGTTTTCAGAGCACTGTCCTTCATGGGTATTTTCAACAGTTTTTTGTTTTACTGGTAAAATTCTGCTTGATTTGCATTTGCATTGATTTTGCAAAAGAAAGACTGGAACTGGACTGTAAAAGACACATTAGAAATTGACATCATACCATGCTGGAAAAAGTTTAAAATTGTTGTGCTTAATTAATGACATCCTTTGTGTTACTTCCGTGTTTTAAATACACCTTTACAGTCACATGAAACTAGTAATTGGGTCCTTCTGAAAATTTCCATGTGCCCTATCATGTTAATATTACAATGCTACTTTGTTGTTGTTGTTACACGAAGGCATAAACACAATGGAAAAAGAGAGTCAAAACTCGGGAAAACAGCCACTGGTGGCAGCCAGTTTTGTGATTTCCCCTGCCAAAGGCATTGGTTAATTCTGAAACTGAATCAAAGTGCCAAGGGCTCACTTTGAATGCAGAGATTCACTAGAGAACTGCCCGCTAGGACACACACTGGGAACTGCAGCTAAAGGACTGCAGAGACAGAGTTCTGAACAGCAAAAAAAAAGATTAAGACATTATGAAACATTAAGTTTTCGAGTCATTGTCTTCGGGATTATTTCCCTAAAGCAAAACTAAGAAGTGTGTGAAAGTTCCTAACATTTTCCTGGTTCCCATTACTACTGTATAGAAGGATCTCTGTTATGTAGGCAGGCACATTGTCTTCTAACAGCTACTTATTAAGGCAGCTTGAGCATGAACCTGGCGAAGAATTCGAATTCTTGCATGAGAAAAAGTGGTGATAATAATGAGCAAAACCAAAGATTTTGAAAGCCTACTCTTGGAGGAAAAAAACAGAGCAGCTTGTTGAGAGTTCTTGTTCCGATTTTCTTATGTTTAGAAACACCATCTCTTATTTGCAGTTACCCTGTTTTAAGTTTTCTCTAGCAGCACTTCTCATATCATGGCTGATAATAGCACTATTATTGACTTGTAACAATCAACTTGGGTTTTGCCCCTGCTTCAAGCTGTTCTTTTCTTTACTTTCTCCTTCTCTATTTGCAAGTGAATGATTCACATAAGCTTCCATCCATTTTCTGAGTGAATCCTCTCTAAGTGGGACAAGAAGCCTGATGCTTTTACATTCACCTGCTGAGAGCCACCCTTTTAAAGTACAAGGTTGTGTTTTGGTTTCTATCAGCTCCATGCTGTTTCCACCAAGATTTAGGTGAATAAAAACTGAACTGCAGAGTAGGTATCAGAATAGTCAATAGCTGCTTAGCTAAAAGGAATAGATCTTCAAGAAGAAGTCCTACAAATAATTTTTAGCCTTTTCCTGAATTGCATTTCCAGAGAATGGGTTTTGGGGTTTGCAATCAAATGTTAAAACTTTTATTCTGAATTCTTTCCAGCTTTCATGCCTTTCCCAAGGTGTGAATTCCAACCACTGATACGATGTTATAGGAAGAAAATTGCCTGCACCATAAAGAGATGAAATATCTTTTCCTTGCAATTTTCTGCTATTTGTTGTCCCTTCCCAATGCATCAGCAATGCTTGCTGAAATCATGATCTGATGACGCTCTTTTAAAAACTTGCAGATGAGAAGTAATTTTCAGCAGCTCTCTATGAAAAAGGAGACCAGAAGGCAGGGATTTCAGTTCCTTCAGATAGAGTTAGAGTCTATCAAATTAATTGCAAATGGAGTACATGGATTCTCCAGTTTCCATATCTTCATATCTTTAGCTTTTCATTTTCTCATCTCTCTTCTCATTGAACTTTAAGAGGAGAAAGGGGGTTATGTTTTGCTGTTAGAGTCTGCAGTCCTCCACAGTGATGAGAAATGTTTAATTCCCATCTAATTCCATCACAAGCTCCTACAGAAGCACTGTTTGTATCTACAAGCTCATTCAAGCACATGAATTGGGAAGAGATTCCCTTAACAAAATATTTGGTATTTTGAAAACAAAAAGGATGCAGAAGATGGGGAGAAATAACCAAAGAAATAAATTTCTGTCTTCATAAGCAGATGTTTGTGTTTGTTTCGTCAGATGTCTGGGAAGGGGAGAAGGAATGCATTTAAAATGCACACAGTAACCTGAAGACAGGCAGAAGCTGTTCATTATTTTACTCTGAAAGTACACTGCATTCCAGAGAGATATCTGCTTCTTTTCAAGGTTTCCAAGAGTTACAGAGACCAAGGTCACTAGAAAGATACTTTACATACAGTGCAGTTTTGAAATTACAGTACCTATTCCTCATGCCTCAGAGAAATAAAATATCTCCATTGCTTTCAGAAACCTGAAAGTATACTTGAGCTCAGATGTTAATATGTAGCCTCTGTACTGCACAGGTGAGACTATTGAGAAGCTGCATCCTACTACAGTGCTTATCTATTTGGGTTCTTTACTGAGTTAGTTGATTTGCAAAGTGCTGTGAAGTTTGCTTTTTACTTTATGTTTAGTTGTCATTGTTGTTAATAAACGACATTACAGGATTGCCATTTATCCTGATGGCTCTGCTATAACAAGTATATCCTTCCTTATTAAAATCTTCTGCACAAAAATCATCCACAGGACAATTGCTTTCAGATGAAAGACAATTGTGAAATAAAAATTAAATTTGGCATATTTGTGAGGCAGCATGTGTGTATCCCCTTTGCAATTTACAGCCTCATCTATATTCACAGGATGGAATTGTCCCCCACAGGTACAGGAATCTAGGAAATGTGAGGATAGAATGCAAGGAAAAAAGACTTTTCTTTATCTTCCAAGAAACTTTGTGAAGAGCTGGGCTGTAATGGAGTTCTGATACAGAAAAACAGAAGAGATTTATAGGGAGACAACTGTAATTTCATTTCAGTTATGTAATTTCAAGTCATCATAAAATTGGAAAACATATTGACTGCTCAAAGGTTGCACTTTTCATGAAGCTTCAAATAATTATTTTAATAAATTAACAGCAAGAAATGAGCATGTGCTATAACTCTTTAGAGCCTATTAATTATAACACATTCAACACAGAATATCAGCTTCTTTTTATGGGTTAGTCAGTTCTGATATCATTAAAATTACCAACCACTTCACATATTAATTATAATTCAACTCTTTAATGTGCAACTTTATTGTACCCAATATGACACGGAAGAATTATACTACAAAACAAAAACATATTGTAACTATCAGAATTGCCAGTAAAAATACTTTAGGTATGTCATATATACTGGGTTTCTTGCTGATCTAAACTTCTCTTAAATACAAGCTAGTGAACCTATTTTACAGAAGGAGACTAGCATTAACTTTATAAAAGAGATTAATTTTCATATAATTACTGTAAAAGAAGAATTGCATCTGGATATTCATAAAAGACTGGCTACTGTTTCCTTCATTAAGCTATGAGTATGAGGGAATAAGGAAACTGCAAATTCTAGAGTTCAATAAGTCTTTTCTAAAGCATTTTTTTATTTGTTCATTCAAAGGGGGGAAAAAAGGTTAATACTCATATTGGAACAGTTGTGTCCTTAGCCATGCTGGGCAAGTAAGGAGGAAAAAGATTGAAAGTGGGGCTCACTCACTCTGTTCTCTGCCATCACCCCAGCTGTCCTGATTCTGTTTATAATGATATTCTCAGCATCTTTCCCTCTTCTCTCTCCTTGCTCTTTCACAGCACAGTTAAACATTAAAATCCATTCAGTTCTATCAGTTCTTATTCTTTCAAACCCTTCTCTTTTCTTTTCCAGTCAAAGTATTAAAAAAGGAGATAATTAATAGTAAGAAATTTACATCTATTTTAACCATTTCACAAAAATTAATACCAAATAAAAAAATCATTAACCTACTTGGAGACATCTTAATTCTGTGACACAGGTGAAGTTGTTTGATACCTCTGCCCTTTTCTTTGTGAAGTTTACCTTTGATTCTTCACATCTTAGCATGTCTAGCGCAGAAGTACTTGGGCTTTCTTGGTAATGATTGCACTATAAAATATAAGGAAGCTCAAAAATGGCATGGATGCATAGAATTATCCATTGTCATGGTGGGTATATGTGATGTGTCTCCTGAACAGCACAGGTTGTATCTGAGCTCACACCCTGCTTTTTCTCTTCATAGACCATTAAATTTGTCTCTAAGCTCTGTACTGCTGTCATCTCTCTAAAGTCTGCAAGAACTTCAAAACTTTGGGACCTCTACCTTTCTGTCACATTTAGTTGAAATTGGCCAGCATGTTCACAGTTCTACTGTGGCAAGAATAAACAGATAGAGACTGTTATGATATCAAGCTCATTTTCATTGGAAAGAAGGCTAGAAAAGAACTGTAGTAAAACAGGATTGGTACACTCCACCCTTCCTCCTCAAAATGGCCAGATTTTCATTGTGCACATGGAGAATTGCTTTTAAAACCTTTCTTTTTAAAACTAGCCCTGGTTATGAAATTGTGAAGAGTTTTACAGGATGCCATATTTTTAAACTGAAAATGAACCAAGAAGTAGATTTCCAGCTAATCTTCTCTGACTAAACTGTTGAATAAAAGCTGTCCCAGAAATTAATTTCATAATTTATGCTATACATGATCAAACTTGTGGTTCTGGATCCTGAGCCCTTTGTGAGCTTGCTGTGAAGGTAACCACAGTGCTACTTGTGACTGTACATTCCCTGTGGCTGGTCAGTACCCTGTGGTACTGACTAACTCTGGCTTTTTGCTTCTTTTTTTTCCTCTTTTGAGCAGACATTCGCAAAACACAATACAGCATAAAATGCTAATTTTCTCCAAGCAAAACAAAAAAACCAGTAGGTGTTCCAACATACACTGACAGGCATGGACTTCCAAAGCATGTGTTACTTTTCAGTACGAGGAATGAACTGGGCTTGTGTATGATAGAAAAGTGTCATTGAATGCCAGGGGCTTTTTCTTTCACTCAGCCTTTTTATGGCCTAGAACATAATGGCCTTTTCCTGCCTCAGTCTGAGATTAAAATTTTGGCTTGTGCTAGTTAATACAAAGCTATATGTTTATGCATGTTACATTTTTATTGCAAGATGAAGATTTATGAATTTTAAAAGTCAAGTGTTCTGTCTCCCTTGGCAATATCTTTTTCATTCTGCCCTACATAGTTAACTAAGCTGGCATTTAGAAATAGATTATTTTCAAAATTTTCTTAGCATTCAGGAGAATTTCCTGACTTTACACATTATTTCTGTTTTCACTTTTGCTACTCTTTTTTCTTGGGGTTTGTTTTTTTCCTTTTCAGATGCTAAGGCACTCTTGCCATTTTTGTTTGAGAAGTCATTCTTTTAAAACCATGCATAAGTGAGATATCAAAAAAAAAGAATTTAAAATGTTATTTGAAATAGCTGCCTTTACTCACACACGCCAAAATTGTAAGAAGTCATAATAAAAATGGGAATGTCCAAAACTCATTAATAGTATACTCAGGAGATGAAGAAGAGAAGAATAAACTGTATTCTGGTGGCTGCTGATGGCAGATGGTTATGGATCGATTTTCATTTCCAACCTTTTCGTAAGCATTCTGCCTTCTTTGGCTCAAGCACAGATTCCGTTAAAATCATGTAAAACTGTGCCAGAAGTGGACCCTCTAAACTGCATCTCACAGGCAGATGTGATATTTACACAGAACTGCCAAGGTAAATCTCATCTTGCAGAGATTACTGGGAAGCCCAAGCTCCTGTTTTTTAATGAAAGTTTTGACATTCTGAAAACAATAGAAGATGATTTTGTCCTTGCCATCACCACTCCTGAATATTTACTGTAACTCATGTTGATTCATGTATTTATTAATTAATTTCAGATTCAGTGGTGATTATTTTAATGAGATAAATAACAAAAAGGTTTTTTCTTCTTGCAATGTCACCTTTTTGTACAGTCTGTACATGGATGAAGTCAATTTTATTTGCAGATTAGCCCATTTGACCCAGTTATCTTCAAAGATGTAATATTCTCCTTCTGATCACCTGCAACAGTAACATCTACCATCCTTGATTTGGGATTTGAGAGCAAGTTGTTTCTGTTACTCAGCTTGCTTGCATAATTCTCAGGTCTTTGTCTCCCTTGTGATTTTGAGATAAATTCTTCTTGTCCTTGCTTTCCATTAATCCTTGAGAGATGACTTTCTTTGGCAGTGCCTTTCTTTTCTGTGTATCTAAGAATATTAACTTCTTTCTCCTTAATTATGCTTGCAAGGTCTCTTGTGATATAGTCTCTTCTCAAGAGACTGTACTTGGTATCTCTTATCCAATCACTTCTATGTAATACCAATGTAATGTACTGTAATAATACTCTATTTCAGTTTTTTCCAGTCTCTGGTTCACTCGTTCAAAACCCAGTTTTTACAGATGTATGTAGATGATGATTTAATGTGTAATTATCTCCTTTGAAGCTAACACTTTGAAGAAATCAATGAGCTATGGAAATAATAAGGTGAGAAAACAGGATTCATTTCAGTCGTTATCCCTACACTGCACACCAGAGGATGCCTGCCAAAGTGGTGTCAGCTGGAATAGAAGAGTCTCTTGGAGGCTCCAACCAGCACAGCACAAACTCATTACAGTGCAGGATGAAAACCAGTGATTTTTAACACTTTGCTTTTCCCTCTCCTTGTTGAAAAAGAAAATCTGGACTGTTATCTTCACAGGTAAAAATAGAACTTTTCTTTCTGCTTTCAGAGCTGTTGGCACCTTTACTGGTAGTGCTAATGGTTTTCTGCCACCCAGAATCCATGGCACTTTTATGCCAGCTTGTCTAATTTTGACAAGAAGTAAATTATCTGAGTAAAGCTAAGTTTTTGCTTTTCCTGTAGTCAGGATATACTACTCCATGAGTGTTTAAATTTGGAGAAAATAGGATTTGTGATTCGGCTGGAATTTTAAAATCTCGGAATAGTCAGGTAATTCATAACAGTCTTGCTAACATGAAGCCATTTCTGTTTTCATGGAAACTGAATTCCATTCAGGAAGTTATTTTAATAAAAATACAATTTCCTCTCCCATTTTACAGTAACCTGTGTGCACACAAATAAAATTTTATTATTGTTTTACAGGCCACTCCAGTCAGAAAATTCTTGCCAGAGCTATTGCAAAATCACAACTTTAATTTTCAATATGGTGTTTTTGTATATAGCAGTTTTGTTATCAGTAGCCCTTAATGGATTCTTTTTTGCTCTGACTGTACTTAAGTATTATTTGAACACAGGCAAACATTGGTGTTCACAACAGCCCAAAACAATGAGTTTCATGACTTAAGTACATGCTTTATGAAATAGTACCTTCTTTTGTACATGTTTATCTCATCTTTTGTGTGATACTTCTTGAATTAAATGCATGAGCAAACAGTTACTGCCTATTCAGTGTTTCCTGCCATTGCTTATTTACAGATCTGTTATCTCTTTCTTCAGGCTTCTGTTTTCCAGATGCTGATTCCGAGTCTGGTTAATGGTTCTTTATGTGGAAACCATTCTTCACCCACGACAGGCCTCTCTGTGCCTCCCACAGTTGTATTATATATATATCTTCATTATTAAGGGGAAGTGCTACACACATTATTCACAGTAAGAGGGCACCATGGATTGTATTATCACATTCTTTCCCTTATAGTGTCTAACATTTGTTTTAACTTCTGCATGAATACCTAGTACTGAGTTAATCTTTTTATAGGACTGTTTGTTATAATTCCAATATTTTTTTCCCTGAATAGGACTATTTATTCGGGATTCATTCAGAACTCTTCATTATAAACACAAAGTTCAGGGTGGGCTCTGTTTACCATGTACACCATTTTTACCTACAAATAATTTAATTTTACATGGGATTGTTCAGACATCCACCATAATGAAGTCCTTATGTAAAATTTTTGCAGCCACCTTTTTGTCCCTATTGCCCCAAGTAACTTACTATCTTTAGCCACTTTGGGCATATTGCTGTTCTTTTCTCTTTTTAACTCGTTGATAAACATTATGCAAACAGAGACCATCTATCTCTACTGATAGCTTTACTCCACTATGAAAACAGATCTATTTGTGGTATCACATATCGTGTCTTAACTAGTATTAAATAGTATTTAATTTGACAACCATTTTTAACAGTATTAATCTGTGGGAATATTTTGTATCAGATGATATTAATAATTTTTGGAAGGCTTTCATTGGGGAATTTGTCCAAAGCCTTCTGGAAAAGCAAGACAATCAGCCAGACATGTACTGTTCACATGGTAGCAATTCTTTCAAAGATGAGCTTATGATAAGACTCCACCTTATATATTGCCTCTCCCTGGATAGAGCACATTGTTGATATCTTCACCAACTCTGCTTTTTTTTATCATTCATAATAATTTGCCTACTACATACACTATGCTGGTCTCAAAACTCCGCAGCATTTTTCTAAAAGATCTCGTGTGAATTCTGCCAGTTTCAATCTTTTTAATACTAGAGCAGTTTTAAGCAAGAGGCTCCAAACCATAGTTAGCAGTTTGGCTGTTTCATTCCTGATGCCCTTTAAAATATATCACCTTTTAGATGAGCATTTTCTGCTCTTGGCAATTTACTGCTGATTGAAACCTCTCCTACCAACCCAGCAGATGTTTCAGGCAAAGAGATCCTGGGGCACATCACATATTTGTGCAGAAAAGGGACACCATTCCAGCATAGGAACCCTATCGAATTCCTTCATGGTGAGCACAGAGGCAAAGTACCCATCTAATTATCGGCCATGGCCTTGTTTTGTTTGAAATCTTCTCTTACACCTTCCTCAATGATTGGCCAAACAGAAACTGTCAGATTCTCATTCCCTATATATTTGGAGAGGAGTTTATTACTTGTTTTTATGTCTTGCAGAATGTTTTCCTAAGAATGTATTTTGCCTTTCTCTATTGTATTTTACATATGGTTTCCAAAGTTTATTTTTATGTGTTTTCCATTGTAGTGTAACTTATGCCTTTTGAAAGGTTTCCTTTACCTCATACTAGTCTTCAACACGTTATTGTGAATATTTTATCTGAAAACATTATCCTTGCCTAAATGTCACACAGCAGTAGGATGTCATCATCATCATGGGAGTTAAATGGAGTCTTTCATGATTGTGCTCTCCATCTTTGCAGCCTCAGTAATTTCCTTTAGCACAGATGGAATTGCCTTTCCGGTAAGAAAATTCATGCCTTCTTTTGATGGGATTCTGCTGCTTCCGCCTCCCTTTAAAGTTTTGCCAAGCTCTGCTTCAGGCCTAATCTGAGGATATAAAGCTTCTATTGACACAAACCCAGATGAAACATCATTGCAAATATCATGCCCTTTCACATCGATTCTCCATCCCCCTCGTCTTTACTTTAAAATATTTCACCAAAACTTGTCTAATTGTAATTGTCAGCAATCTGGTATAATTTTACTTTAAGACCATCTTTCCTGAAGGAGCTACAAATGATTCCCCTGTACTCACTGAATCTCAGTTCTGCCTCTGTATACAATGTCCTGTATCTTTGCACTTCAGGCTTTGGGACAGATTTAGGCAGCTGCTGGAAATGTGTTTTGAATTGTGGGTGAAACACCAAGCTCCTGAGTTCTAAGATGTTTTTAATTAAATATTGATGAAATCACTGAGTTTTATCTGCCATTTCTCTAGGTTTGGGAGGGAGAACAGGGACTGAACCAATATTGCTACACTGAGAAATATTAAAATAAAGACATGTCCCGAATTATTGGGTAAATCAGTACTTCCACTTAGCCAGAAGCCTTCCTTGTTAAAGGGAACAGTAAGTTTGTAGTTGAAAATCCATGCTACTCATAGAATAGTATTCTATAAGAGTTTTGATAAATATTATTGAATATAATTTTGTTTTCTTTCCCCTTTTGCATGTCTACAGTGCAGCAGTGCAGCTGCCCTTAGGTTCCTAGGACAGCAGAGCTTAGCCTTAGACTTAGCTTAGCCAAATTTAAAGCAAGCTGGATGCAAAGCACAATTGGGGATCAAGGACAAAACTGTCAAAGGACAGCTGAGGATTGACAAAACACTAAGCTGATCTCAAATGACAATGAACAGCCCAATGGCTCTGGCAGCTGAGACTGTGGAATCACTGCAGTGGAACCATGGATGTAAAGAAACCCAAGTACCAAACAGGGAAGCTCAAGTGGACTTTATTATAGTTATTAGAATGTACAGGGACATCAGTGCACTGGTTCTTATTTAATTTCTCAGATTCAACACAGGAGCAGTTAGACACCAGCTCTTTGCTTTGTGCACATTTAGAATGTGTCATGTGGGACATCCTTAAATAATTTTCTGAAAGATTCTTGAAGAACAATGTAGTCAAAACCAAGCTAAGTGACTTCACAGATTCCCTGATATTTCAAGAAAATGCTATGGATACCAAAAAAAAGCTTTAATATAAGAAGTGATTAGAAAGTGTGTCAACAGGGTGGTAGGATACAGGTAACTGATTTTATCATCACTTTTGTAGTTTTTAAAGTCCATTCCATTCCATTAACTGGAAACAGTCCTTGAAAACTTCATTATAACACTATGTCTTTATTACAAATATTTACATACTATATATTAGTACAATTTTTATTTCCACACTTTAACAATCCCGTCCCTTGACGCAGTTACTATAAACCCTTGGGTGGTCTGGAAAGTCGCAATATCTGTGATAATATCATGATGCCCAACTGGGAGAGACTCTGGACCCTTCCGAGGGGTCTCATCAGTGGGCCCCAGCTTTTGCTTGTTCTGAATTTCCTGTATAAAAACAAAGTGAGAAATATTATTTAGAGAAGGGTGAGCATTTGCAAAGAGAGACTCTCATCTGTATTAGGTTGTCAGTGTAAGAAGACTACAAAACCTCTTCCACCAAAAAAACAATGAAACAAAAATGCACAACCATACAACCTCACACCATTTGACAGTTTTCTCAGGATTACTCCTTGGTTAATTTCTTTTCATCACACACAGCCTAAGTCTTAATCAGAACTGACATTAGAGATCTTTGATTAGGTAAATAATGGGGGTTTTTCTCATATTTATTTCAATGACACTAAGATTTGATATTCCAATAGGAGGAAAAGAGTTATAGGAACACATACATCTTGGATTCCCAAAGCTTTTATGACAACTGCTTCAATAGCATAAATGTAAATTACTAGTTTGAGAAGAAACACTAAAAAATCAGTGCATTGGGTAGACCCCTACTGACTTGTTTCAGTCACCTTTGAAGTAGCACTCAATTTGTTGGACTGAAACAAAACGTTGTGCTATTTAACAACTAGCAACACTGCCAGTTCCCAAAGTCACTCTGAAGGATGTAACAAAAACTTCAGCATGCAGCTACTGAATTATCCTGGTGCCAGTACATCTCACATTGCCTTGCTAAGATCCTACACTAAAGACATTCCAAACACTGATCAAAGCTAAAGTGTTACAAGTCTAAATTTCAATATCCCAAAAGAAACTCTGACTAAGTCTAAATTTCAATATCCCAAAAGAAAATATGACTCTGGGTTCTGCATGTAAGTAGTATTTGGTGAGTCTAATTCTGTCAAAAACAAATTATGTTTTTCTTTTAAAGTAACTTCTTCCCAACTGCCCAAAAATGCAGTGCTGACACCATCCACAAAGAATGAGCGAGTTTTAATTAAAGATACCATGCAATGAATAAAATTCATAGGGCCATCCAATGGCAAGCAGAATAGGTGTCTATCAAACAAAGCAAAATACCTGAACCACCTCTGTGCCCTCAATTATCTTCCTGTAGTAGGAAACAGATGGGCAATTAGAACTTCCAGCAACAACATATGATCTCTCAGGGTAGGCTAGATCCCAAAACCTAAGCATGAAGAAACAAAATCAAGATGAGATGTTAAATTTTATTAGCTTAGAACAGCTGCTTAAAAGTGGTCTTGCTCTTATGATGAAAATGACTGGGCACAAATGCTATCTTGCTTTCTACAGTTAGTGGAAGGGAGCGATGCAGAGAAATCTACACTCATATCAAGCTCACACGAGTTATTTTTTGGTTTCTGTCATGAAGCCCGTGAAGAATTTTACAGAAGGATATACACTGTGTTTCAGAGTGCACATTGTGTTTCAGAGAAGCACCAGGTTCTGCAGTCCTTTTGCTGAGAACAATTTCCTCAGCTCACTGATGTTTACTAATGAACACATGTTCGATTTTATTGTTTTGGCTTCTTAGAGATTACTGAGGCAACACCTGCCAAAATTTAGTACACCAGCAGGGGTGGAAGGGAGGGTGACAAACAAGAAAGTTGTTTAGTCTGATTACCTTATTTTCATGTCTGAGCCTGCTGTCAGTAATATGGGATTACCAGAAGCTGGACTACAGTATATTCCGTGGATGCTGTGAGGAGAAGGCTAGCAGAAAAAAGGGAATATAAAAATAACTTATCAGCAATAGCTCTCACCATGTTTCAGAAAGAGAATGCAATCCTTGCCACATTCATCCACCCAGTTTCCAAATCTTGCTGGGAAATGCCAAGTTACTTTATTGGGCCACATCTTAATATATGAATGTAAGTTGCTCCCTTATACTTTACAGAGCAATGCAACAGAGTTAACGCTCTGTAATACTCTTTTTTCTTAATCTTGGAAATTACATTCTCAATGGCTAGAGATTATTTTTAAAATAATCAGGCAGGCAAATTCTACTGAAAAGTACATGGATGCTTACATTTTTAGGCTATGAAGGCATTACAGGACAGATATACAACAGAAAACTATCTTAGATCATGGAGCTCCTTGTGGACTGAAATGAACTCAACCTGCAATCTTTGTAGCATGTACAAACTTAGTTTTAAGTAGATTCCAGATATGTATTTACAACATTTATAGAAGCAGCTGTGGTAATTTTTATCTATGCATTTGTGAATGATATTCCAGATTGCTCCTTTCCCAATTAAGTCTTTGAAGAAGAGCAACTTCAGGCTTTAAACAAGCAGTTCAGTGTAGTAGTGGTATTATAATACAGAAAGAATGTGTAAAAGAGCAGATGCTTACAGAAGAATGCACAGCCCCAGGAACAGCAAGTAAAAATAAGTACAAGATGCCACACCATGAATTTTGCCTCTCATAATCTTTATAAACTTGATCAGCTCGCTGGTTTTCTAAGAACATGAGTGCGTGTAACAAGTGAGTGTTACAAGTATCTTCCATGGACAGTGGAAGGAACCAATGAAGATTCAGGTGACACTGCTGTTTTACAAAGGGGATTTAACTCTGACAAGTAAAACAGTTATGCTGCCAAAATGAATCTCAGGTCAAGTTCTGTACTGATGCACAGCATGGAGTGTAAGGTTGTTCTAACCCTGGCTACACAACAAAACCTGGAAAAGAAAGAGACCAGACCTGCAGTTCTGAAAGAGGTGGTGCACTGCTGGCCCACAGAGTGAAGCGTCGATCACCAGTTTCCATATCCCACATGGAGACTTCATTGTTGCCTTGAACAGCTATAGGAAAGATAAAGCCCGTGCAAAAAGTACAAAACAGGTTGGTTGGCTCTTGTTGTTTGCTCTACTGACATCACATAGAGGGTATGACATAGCGACATTATCTGTTTGCTCCCTGCAGCATTTGTGTTAGTCTTGCTTTAGTATTTTAATTTTACTGCTTGAAAGCAGCTTCATTATAATTAAAAGTGTCTGATCTAAGTTTAAAGGAAACCTGATTTAATTCCCAACCTTTTTAAAAATGTATAAAACCCTCAGTTTCCTCCCTTGATAATTTCTCAGCCTTCTTTGAGAAGGATAGATGGTTTGTTCAGCATGGTCATCAGGGACTTGGGAGAATATTCCTTTGCAGGTAAGAAAACAATCCAAAGTTAGAGAGTTTAGTAGCCACAATGAAGCTCCACGCTCACATGGATAGGTAAAGAATTCTGTTCAAGGGATTGCTTACAAGCCTGGCAGCAACCTAGCAGGCAAGGACTTCTTAATAATAATCCAAATTGTCATTCACATGGAGGAAACAAAGTAGAAAGCACAGTGAAACTTGCTTTATTTGTATGTTTTTTCAAGAAATGTGTTTTATCTCCCAGGGTAATTAATAACTCAAAATAGGAAGTGAAGCCTAAGAAGCAAATAAAATATGAAACTCAAATTACTCTCATTTTACAGCAAGTTGATAAATTTTGTTATTGTAGGATTAGTTTAAGGTATTTGTCCATTTCAGAATGTCTTCCTGGCACAAGCATATAAAAGTCTATGACAGTGCCACATGCAGTGAGGATGAAGCAGCTGTATGCATATTGGATGAGGAATCTTGGAGATTTCCAAAAGTTCTAACCCATGACACAGCTGGCTTAGATTGAAGGGGGAATTGGAATTCAGTCTCTGCTCTACAGAAGGAGGTGGCAGATTTCCCATCAGCTTCAATATATGTCATGAGTTTGAATTTAATATTTTGTAACATTTTGTCCTTATAAAGGGATGGGGTAGACAGCACATAGGGAGGACCCCTCATGAGAGTTGCAATGCTCAAGATGAGAATTATAAAGGCTGTCTATCATTTTGACAATGGCTAAACCCTACTTTTTTTCTTTTCAACTTCCCACCAGGGCTTGAAACAGAAGCTGAAAGAAATTCTGCTTTAATCACAACCTCTGGCAATTGTGAGGTGAGTTTAAGACATCTTTTACCTGCTATTACCCAGGACTGATAGACAGGATGCATGAGCAGGCGTCTGATTCGGGCCTTGGAAGGATGAGAGTGGCTGGAGATAGGTAACTGAAACCTCATGTCCCAGCACGCCATGGTACCATTGCTCGTTCCTGGTGAGAAAAAGCTCCCCTTAGTCAGAGGGATAAATATATGAATTTTTGTCCCTATCTTTGTGCTCTCCTCCTAGGGAGATGACCTTCAGCCTCATGTACTTAGCAGGCAGAATGCTTCCCAAAAATAGATGAGAAAATATTTCTCTGCTCTTTTGAGAAAAGCATATGCTAGTAAAATCAGATCAAGCAAAAGCCTGAGCTGTAGTTACTGTAAGAGAAAACCACAAGGAAGAAGGGAACAGGGAAGAGAGAGAAACTAACAAGAAATACAGGCTTACCAATACACAGCCAGCACTGGTGTATGTCCACAGCAAATGAAGTTATGAGGCCTAACTTCAAATCGTGTTTCAGTGTCCAAGCATTGCTGCTGGATCGCAAATCCCATCCAACCAGAGATCCATTTACTGTTCCATAAGCCAGTACTGACTGGGCTCCTGAATTGAAGTGATGCATATCTACCACACAGCCATCATCCTTCAGATCTAATGACCTGGGTTAAAAGAATAAACTAATTTAGACACAGGTATGACTCCCTCCAAGTTTAAGATTCCTTCTCACAGCTTATGTTGAGCAGCTTTTTCCTCTTTGTGTCACTTCTTAAGGCATCTGCCAGAAACAGCTTTCTGATTTTAGTACAAAAATGGATGCTTATGTTCTCGCAATGTTGTCAACAGCCCTTTGCAAACATAAACACAGCTCTGTGCCCTGGGTCAGGGCAATCCCAAGCACAAACACAGGCTGGGTTGAGAATACACTGAGAGCAGCCCTGAGCAGAAAGACTTGGAGTGTTGGCTGATGAGTAGCTCAGCATGATCCAGCAGTGTGTGCTCACAGCCAAAAAAGCCAGCCACAACAGAAGAAACAAAAGTGTGGGCAACAGGCTGTGGGAGGTGATTCCCCCTCTCTGCTCCATACCTGCGAGACCTCACCAGCAGTACTGTGAGTACTTTCTGAGACCTGGATATATCTCTGACTCAAACTGGAAGATTAAGCTGTAGCTTCAGTGAGAAATATTCAAACACTGCTCATATGGAGGTAAGAAAGAGCTAAACCAAGCCCAAAGACTCCCCTAAACAGTATCCCATTACCCATATCTCTACCACCTTGTCACACTAAGAGCCTGGGAGGAAAAATTGCAGGTCTGAGGCCACGTCACATGCTGTACATCTGCAAACATTTATCTAATGACCTGCAAAGGATCTTCAAAATCACTTTGTAACGAATAACCAATCACAGTACATAAACAAAACAACTGAGAACTATTCAGAATGGCTGTCGCAAGCTCATAATGTGTTCAGTGACACAGGAAGTACAAATATCCTATAGCCAGCTAAGAACGGTCAGCTCTGCACAGTTGCCTTTCAACACTTCCTTATTAAGCAAGGTAAGAACATGGATTACAGCCTTCCAGTACAGCCTGGGCTCAGCCAGCAGGAAGCCTAGAGCAAATGTAAGGGTCTATCTGAGGAATATACTAACAGCGTGACCTCCGTGTGTGGTGAAATTTAAGTGCTTTAAGTACATACCTGCTTTGTATTGGATGAATTTTAGGAGATTTAGGGAGCTTTGAGGCTTCAATACCAAGAAGCTGGATGGCACCATTATCTGAAGCTATAGCCAAGTAATGTGAACCTTGGCAAAATGTAAGTGTCTTTACATGTCCTCCAATCCGAGAGTATGTCAAAATTGATCTAAACAGTACAGAGAGAAATGCGGGGTGAAAAAAAAAGAGGTTATTTTGGTGGCACTTATAAAACGAATTACTTCTCTTAAACACCTACTTAAAACCAATGGCTCTTGAGAGAACTCTGAAAATAACATTTTCTAGCTATTCCAAAATGAGAAAGCAAAAAAGCCAGTTGGCTTTAAACAACAACACCAGAATATATTTATATATGTACAGAAATTAAATTTAAAAGCCTGCAATTATTATGGCTACAAAACAGTCCATTTGCATTTTTCTTTTATTAACTAATTGAAACAGCAATCTAATATTATAGATGCAAGCCAGGAGGAACACCAATATATCTCCTTATTGATATTTCTAGCACACCCACAAGTGATTCCTATTTTGCTCCCTGCTCTACTTAATTTTTCACTCTAAAATTGCACCTCCAAATACCACAGATTTTTAAGCTACCTGGTTGTAGTGGTTTTTCCTTCCATTTTTTGGCTGTTCCAGACCTTCACTGTGCCATCATTTGAGCAAGTGGCAAAAATGGAGTGTTCATCAGAGACCCGAATGCGATTCACCGCAGACTTGTGTTCATGAAGGTGAGCAACCAACAACCCTTTGGGACGCCATCCTACAGGGAAAACAAAACCACAACCTAATTAGAAACATGCAAGTCCCCCTGGATCCATCCACTAGCTGTATCAGGATACAGTCATTACAATTGCAAAGCACAGACAGCACTGAAAACAGTGTTAAGGCATTTTAAATACTGAAGGCAAGAGCCTACTTGCTCAGTTCTAAATTAGACACTAGGTCATGGCTGTTCTGCACAGTAAACACATTTCCTAAACTAAGAATTTCCTCTTTTCCTCATCCTTTGCACTTTTTCCATGAAAGGACGATATCTTGACTCAAATTATACATATATATATATAATTTTTAATCTAATAACCTCAGTGGCCTATGATGTACCTGGAGGTGGGGGCTTGCTCTCCCACTCAGCATTCTCCATCATCTGTTTGGCAAGTCTCTCTGCATTACACTGCTCTCTCTTCTGCTGGATCAGCTGCTGCAGCTCAGTTTTGCAGGTGGTGATGCGCAGCTGGTGTGCAGATGGGGACATTGTGCTGCTCAGGGCCTGCAGGGTTGGTTTCCTGGGCTGGACAACTGCTCCATCAGATGCCTGTAAGAAATCAGCCCTTAAAAATATATGCCTTACATTCTATACACAGATAAAACCCCCTCATAAGATTTTTGGGTCACACACAGTGAATAAAAATGGAAAAAACCTTTTTTATTGAATCAATTAGCAATGAATTAGCATTTAAAAAAGTAATGCTTGCATGAAGACAATAAAAATAGCTAATATTATTACTTATAAAAAAGATTAACCATTCGTTTATTCTACTCTGTTTGCCTACTCTGTTCTGTAGTCTATCTAAAGAAAATGTAATGTGCTGTGCACACCTATTAATGTGATTACTACGGAGGCAGTTATTGCTCTCAAGACTGACAGAATTAAAGGCTAGCTCTCAAATTCGTTTACATTGGGCTTTAAAATCCAAAGTGTGAAGTGCTTCCCTTATAGTTCAGGGTAGACACACTCATATAAAGCTAGCAGAAGTTAATATCCAACTAGAAGCCAAACAGAAAAGAGTGTTCAGTGTCAAGAGATGCCTCCACAGCCTGCAGAGCTCTCAGCCTATCCTTCTCTAGCCAGTAGTAAGTATTACAGGGACAGGATGTCTAAATGCTGTTGTGTGATTTCCAATTAAAAACCATGGTATCTCTTCCTCACAACATGTATCAGGACATGCAATTTGAGGAAAAGTCTTCCCTGCCAGAAAAGTTTACATAATAATTGTCTAATCCACAAAGCCCCATTTCTTTGTGCAAAGCATCTGTTAGTGAAGCACTCCTGTTCAAGAGACTAAACTTACTTCAGTCCTCTCTCAGTTCCTATTTTAAAAATAAGAACTTGAAGGTCAGCAACTCTGCTGAAGAAGACACCAGCCAATAGCATGGGCAGTGTCAAATAATCTCCAAACAAAACAAGAACATCACATGCCCATAGTTCCACTTAACTTTAAAACATTTAAATCATTTCAGTTTAAGATGAGAACATAGTATTTTTCAGGTATACCTGTGGAGAGGAGGACAAAGTGGCACAAATGCCAGCTGAGGACTCTGAACGAAGTGGTTTCCCAGCTTGGATGGTTTCAGGATCAGTAGCTTGCCCATGTCCTTTGGATATTGGCTGGGAGATGCTTGCTGGTTCCAGGGACCCAAACATGCTTTTCCATTCTTCATTTACATTTGAATCTTGCTTTACATGCTTTCTAGCTATAAGTAGTTTGGAAGGAGGGAGGGAGGGAAGGAGGAGGTGGGAGGAGAAGTAAAAAAAACCAAACCAACATTACCATGACAACATTCACTCAGGATCACTCATTACTTTGAGACTACATGGAAGTCTAATGTTTACATGCCAAATTGTTATTTATGCTATGTGGTGGAGATCAGCTGACAGGCATTTATGAGGGAAACCAAACAAAGAACCTGTCACGTGTATTCACATCTTGATTCTACAGCTGACTCATGTAATAAATCGTTTCACTGGAGGGAAAGCTTACATCTAGAAGGCTGCAGGATTAGACTCCAACATATGATACATTTTTCTTATAGAATCATGGAAGGGTTTGGGTCATTTAGTCCTACCACCCCTCAATGAGCAGGGACATCAAGGATGAATTTGTAACAGCACAGTACACAAATCATTGTTAGTGTCAAATACAATCAATTTTCCATCATAATTGCAACATCACCTGTAGATTTAAGTATGTTAGAAAGTTATTTATTTTCAGCATTCCTTTAGAGTCATTTAGAACTGTAAAATACAGACAGAAAAATAAAAACATGGGACAAATTAAATTTGGACAAAGTCAATGGATAAAAGTTACAGGCATAAAGACTAAAGGTGATAGCTTTGGGTGAATCAAATTAGTTCAAGTATAGATTTCATATACACTAACTTTTAGATCATGTTGACTCCTGATTCAAACATGCAAAAAAATGAAAAATCCTGTATTTCTGTACTTTCCATTACAATTATATGCAAAACACCCTAATTGTGGAAATAAGATGTTAATAGCTATAGGCTTTACAGATATTTCTGTATTTTTATATGTAAAAACACAGCACCTACTACTGATGTAATAAAGGAAGGAATTACAAGCTTGAGAGAGTAAAGAGGAAGTTCAAACTGTCTGGTAAAGAAGAATTTTGAGGATACAGAGAACTGGAATAGTTAGCAGCAAGTGGATTTCAGATCTGAACAAGGAAATGTAAGAGGCTTTTTGAGCTGAAAGAAGAGCAGGTAAAAAAAAGTAAAAAGGGAGTGGATGGGAAGCTGAAGAACACCAGGGTGAAAAAGCATGTACTTAGATGAGCAACATTTGGCAAGTCCTCAGTGCCAGCCTGAGGAGTTTTCAGTTTTCTTCAGGCTACCTCAAGAAAACATCCAGATTTCCAGTTAAAGAGCTTAGCACTTGTTGAGAGGAAACAGAAACGTAGCCTTCAACATTTACACTGCTTCCATGAGTCACCAGAGTCTTGTTTGTCACAATCAGCTGAACAACTGCACATGCAGTTAAAATAATTAAAAATATTCTCAGGGGAAAAAATAATCCCCACTTTTCAATGATCAGAGAACATTCCGCCACTTCACATTTCAAACAGAAGAAGTAATTTTCCTATTGCAAACTCTGTGAGGATGGTGATAGTCATGTAGGCTGACTAACTGAGAACACCCTGAAAGGAAGGCTAGACTCAACTATGTAGATCGCAAAATATACTAACCACGTTTGTCATCAGAATCCTGCTTTGTTTTAACAAGATCCACTTGTCTCCCAGTTATTCCCAGAGCTGACAAGTCAATCACCCCTTTGTGACTGCTGTCATGCAGGTGGCTCTGATCCACAATATTGGCTTTAGCTTTATTAGATTTTAACATAAAGTCCTTCAGTGCTAACAGTTTGTCTTCTTCCTCCTCAGTCATCCCCTACAGAATAAAAGAAAAGGAAATATTACTCTTTTTTAACAATAACACGCATCAAGGCATGAAGATTTAAGAAGCAGTAGAATTAATGACTGGCTCAGAAGTGCAGAAGAGCACATCCCCAGAATTCAAAGCATTGGCCCATTGCTCATACAAAACAAGGTAAGCTACTGCAGTGTAAGAATATCTTTCCTCCTAAGGAGTGGGGCAAGGAAAAGTGAAAGGGCAGAACAGAATTTAATGCTGGATCGCTATCTATTGCAATCTGCTTAACTGCCACCGAGACCATGCTTCCAGCCCACAAGCCATAGGGGGAAAAAAACTCCACACAGTCTACAGTCCTTTTTCTCCCCAGTCCTCACTACTTTGGGTGGGTGATTCTTAATGTTCCCCTCTTCACACATCAGCCTCAAGACTTTCCAGCTCCATTTACTTTTAGCACACATGTCTAGCACTTTGACAAATACATACTCCTTTGTCCAGCACAATGCACTTAATCCAGCAATGCTCTGTAATGCTGCCACATCATGGATGCATCCATGCAGAAGTTTTAGACTTTTTTAGCCATTCTTTTAAAGACTTAGGTGGTATTTGTGTGTCTCTGTATCTGGCAGATCTTTTAAAAATCTTTAAGTTCTGAACAACTTGTCCCACAAGCATACACTGAAATCAGTGAAGTTAACGGCTTGGAGGATCAGAGCCTCAGACTGGGAGTCCCTCATAGCAGCAACTGCAAGGTCAGGGTTTGTGGAGGTGTACAGAGTCCAAGAGTCTCAAGCCTGATTTTAAAGTACAAATAAAACCCAATTACTTGGGAGAGAAGCTTCTTCAAGAGTTGTGCAATGGCAGGGTCCTCTGGGGGTGGGCACTCAGAGAGAGCTCCAGTTCTCTTCTTTTGACGCAAGTGAAGGTGTCGGAAGAGGCTTGTGATATCCTTTGATCTTAAGACATAATCAAATATGGAACGGCTGACAGGCTCCTTAAGTACACTTAATAGGACTATTTCTTTGTCTACCTGTGATTCAAAATAACAGACCAGTAAACATGATGATATTCATATAACTTGTACAAATCATCTAGATTCAACTTGTCTCCTTTGTTGAAAATAAGATCTTGTTGGTCATATCAGACTTTCTCCATTCTCTTTCCCTTTTACCTATAAAGTGCTTCTCATAGCTTGCTGTCTACATGAAAAACAACTTCAAAATTAGTCCAGAGTGAGGACTTAATATTACAATCCAACTTAATGTTACCCACTACTTGCTTGCTAAATATAGTGTTTCATAGCAAAGAAAAGATTTATATACTAAAATGAGGAAAAGATTTATATACTAATATGGTGCACAAGTGAAGTGAACAAGACAAATTTGGCAATCAATGCCTAAAACACAGCACAAAGAACATGTAAACAAGGAAAAATGTTATAATGGTGAAGTTCCCATCTGCAAGGTTTACAGCAAAATGTCAAACACAGGATGCATTTCTCAATGTACATAACTGCAATTATTTCTTATCTATCAAAACACCTGAGAGGTGCACTCTACAGGTCCTGAAGTTGTATGCAAAGATGCCTATATGATCACACTACCAGCATCATGCAGGTCATTCCAGGACGTGCACTGACAGTAAATGACTTCATTCATGCTGAGCATTGTGCCCCAACCCTCGGCAAATCACTGAAACACAGGAGTGGTGCTGGTGAAATCACAAGCATGGTAATTACTACTTAACAGACTGGTCTTGTAGATCAAAGCACAGAACATAAACCCACTTGTTCCACAGCCAAGTTTTCATGCCTTTTACACTTCTTTAAACTAGCACAATATTGCGACAGTTTAACTACAAATAAGGCACAAAAGGCTTGAACCAAAAACATACCTGTTGATTTTAGGCTTTGTAAATGTTTTGCATTTTGCAACAAATTTGAGACAACAGTATTTAAACCATGGAAAGCAAAGGCCATTCTACAAATCTGCCAGCAGAGATCAAAAATCTATAATTTCCTATAATCTTAATTGAAAAAAAAAATATATGTGGTCCTTATAGCCAGGACCATGGCCAAGACAAGAATCATGGCTAGTCCTGACATATTCCCATTAATATTATTGGAAGTATTACCTGTATTATTGGTTGTGTGATAAAAGGATGGAGGTATGGCATTAGCTTGCAGTAGACATCAGCAATATTCAAATACTGTGCCACCACAGTGATAAATCCAACTGCACCATAACATATCCAAAGATTAGGGTGACATAGGAATGGTGCTGAAAGAAAATTAGGCTGTTAAAATATATCATTCATATAGGAGAGAGGAGATCATCCTGTGTATGGCAGCCTGTGATGTAATTTTTTTCTAACAGAACTACTCCCAAACTGAGCCTTCTCTCCTCTAGAGAAGGTTAAAACATTCATACAGAGGAAATTATTTCATGGATTTCACTGTACTCATGCTGCTCAATTTCCTTGCTCTTGCCAAAAAGCATATTTTCCTTATTTGTTCATTTCAATCCCTAATTGTCAACTGCAGATTTGCAATGGAGACTAATCAAAAAATAAACCTCAACCACATTCTAACAATTACAGTGAATCCTAAAACTGGTGACTTTTTTTTTTCTTTTTAAGTAAATACTTTATTCCTTCCTGCTTTCCCTCTCTTCCTTTAAGAGTCACTACTTATATTCTAAGATTACGAGACTCAGAAGTTCCCCTAATTATGTGGGCTTTAAGGAGTTGTTGTCAAGGCACTGTATACAGTCATGAAACACAATCACAGACCATCTGCCGCAATTTCTGAGTGCATTTTAAAAACTATAACATTAAGAAGCAGACTACATCTCAAAAGATAATTTGGTTTTGGTTTTTTGGTTTTTTTCCCATAAATAGCTGTTAAATCTTGGGCACATCTAAATGTAATTGATAAGCCTGATCAGGAAGGAGACCAACTCTCCAACCAAGGGTGTATTGAGTTACTGGGTTTTTATGGTGTTAGAATAAGAAAGGATCACAATTGTCTGAATTCTCTCATCTTTAAAGGCTAATGTGTAAGTACTTGTAAATTATGTGCCTGATGGACTACCAGAAGCCATTAGTATTTTTTTTAGAGCAGGTTGCCATGTAGACCAAGGAAAGATCTTAAGGCAGAAAGTTTTTGGAGTGAGTGTTTTTTGCTGCTGCCATATATAAAATCCATGAAGATGCTTCCAATTTGTTCCACCGAAACTATTATTTCAGAGTCCTGAGCACTAACATGGTTCAACTACCAGTGGGTCCTTACCATAATTTTGTTTAGATTCTAAAACAGAACTACAGGTTTGTATTCTAGACAGCTAAGCTGACAGTGCAGCTTTATGTAGTACTGAGATTTCTTTACTAGGAAAACAGGGTATTCTTCAGTATTCCAACTTACCAATATCACAAGCAAACTCATAAATGTGGGGCTTTTGCAAGAGCCCCAGCTGACACATACAAGTAAGGGCATTGAGGGCTTTATAAATGACAAATTCTTCAGCATCACTGAGACCTTGCTGAAGCAGAGGTTTGAGTATTGATGAGCTTTGCCAGCCAACATAAGCAGCAACACCTGAAACATAAAAGTAACACATAAAAATCCAAAGCAAAGTGATAAACACCAGAAACCTCTGTCTCCTTATCAGAACTGACAGTAAACATAAAATAACTTTATCACTTCTAATCTAATAAGGTAACAATCAGTATATTTTTCATGTCTTAATGCCTGACTTTGCAGCCCTTTGCTAAAAGGAAGGGGGGAAGAAGAGAGAAATGGCACAGATAAGAGAAATCTCCTCAGTGCCACTGCTACAGAAGGGCATCTGCTCACAGCCACAGGCAGCAGTGCTTGCACTTACCTATACATCAGTTAGAGAGCTCAGTTTTAAAGATGTGCAAACGCCTGAAGTAAAATAAAAACTTAACTCCAGAACTTAATCTGAATTCTTCTGCAGATCTTTTGAATGGATACTGGGAGAGGAGTTAAAAATATAGGTTACATGTCTTCACTTCTGCTCTTAATTGCCTCATATGTCTCTCTATGTCTTTTGCAAGAAGTCAGGACACTCTGACCTGTGCTTTGGCTGCTCCATTGCTCCTTCTAAACAATTTCTGGTAAGTTATGAATATCACCTCTTGGCAGTTTGCCAGCACAGCATTTTGTGGCTTTCAGTCACAATGGAATGTGTAGCTACCATAATGGCCCCACTGAAAGTTTCATCATGATTGTTTCTCTTGCCATGCACCCAAAACACCATTTTTGCTCTCAGGAACTGCGCTTGGGAAAATTTTCTTGACCCACATATCCTGAGCACTGACTCTAAGCAATGTCATGTGGATTTCCAACATACATCAGATATACTTAACAGCTGATGTCATTACTGGTAAGACTTTTTAAATTGTTATGAAGTATTCTGAAGTGACAGGAATCTTTAGGTGAGGTTTTAAGCACTAAAAACCTTTTTCAGTTATAACTTTAGCATATACCACTGCCTAGTTTTCATCATATGAACAGATCTAGTGTAGTGAATGGGATGGGACCATGTGCACATGTGAAGTGATGCATCTACCACAGAGCTTGCAGAAATCCTAGTAATCACTTACCATAACTTAGCTTTTTTAGTTAGTGGCTGTAGCAGAGACTCAAAGAAGAAAAAAGCATTTAAATTCCACTTTTTAAATGTTAAACTACCCTAGACTTAAATGCCCCAGTCTTACTTGCATTGAACATTTGGACTAAAAGAAGTATGTATTTGTATTTACATTGTTTCATCTTCATTCCCTAAAGAAACATTTCCACCCAATAATTCATAAAACTATTTTCTTATAAATTCTAGAAATTTTTATAAGAAAAGACTTTCATATTACTTATTTTTTCATATCCTGGAAACTGTTAATTTATTTACATTATTTTCCTTCCACTCTGTTTGGCTGAAACCAAACACTTACCAACAATGCTGTCAAAGAAAGCTCCTCGAAGATGCCAGTCATTCTTGTCATTTAAGAAAGTGATCATATGAGACAGAAGAACATCATTGGCTTTTTGACGTCCAAAAAAGACACACAGACGTGTTATTCCACTTTCCATCAGTGTTTGTTTCACAATATTCTCTGGATCACTTAGCAAAGTCACAACTTTCTGCTGGACCATTTCATGCAAGGCTTGCAACTCTGCAAGGGACAACACGATGAACATATTGGCTGAGGAGAAACAGCATGTTCATGTGTACCACCTGCTGCTAAAGGAGTTACAGTGACACATCAGCAGGAACAACACCCAACTTGGTAAAACTGGTGATGCAACAGAACCTCAACAGTTCCAACAAGGGCTTACCAAAGGCTTCAAGCTAAACATCAGGTGGTGACAAAGCCAAATAGAGAAATGTGAGACATTTTTACCCAGATCAATTTATTCCAAACTCGTTGCATCTTCCACTAAGATGATTCCACTCATTTTATACATATAGGTGATATGCAGATGTGAAGAGGCATCAGAATGTGTCAGCAGCAATGTTACCACAGTAAACAAAATGCTTTTGAGGCAATTTTAGTTTGATATGTTTATTTGACTGTGAATTTCAAAATTTGTGAACTGACAACAGATCACAAGTGTGTTTTTTAGTTAGGTAGATAGATTCACTTCATTAAGCATACAGAGAGGAATATAAGAACACTTGAAAAAGTGACTGCTTCCAGTTTCATTAAATTTCTGCAGTTAACCTAACAATACTGATGAAAAATTTTAGGATGACCTTGCCTATGGCTTCTGCTTCATGACACAATTTAAAAAATTATATTAAATGGAAATAACAGATTGTTAATGCACTGCATACTATTTAAAACAAAGCAGGATCTCAAACAAGCAACACAAAAATTTCAGCTACTGCTGTGCCAGTTTTGAGAGATGATTATCATTTGCCTGCAGTCAGAAGTCCAGCTAATATGCTTTCTATCATGACCCTGTCTATCAGTCACATGAAAAATCTGCCTCCTGTGTTCAAATTTCTCTTGTTGGTTTCTGAAAGGGTGAAAAGAACAGACCTACTCAAGGTTCTTCCTTCCTTGTGTTACTTCCTTCATCTCCAAGCTATCTCAAGGGATAGGGGACAGCATTTCTTAGAAGCACAGCCCATATGATGGAGCTTCCTCTCTCACTCCTCAGAAATTCTGGGCACCCCATACCTTATGTGAAGGAATTTGGAGAGGATCTTTGGTTTCAGTAGATTCACTGCTGTTTTATTTTAAAGTATCATCCTGCAACTAGTTAAGAGATAATTGCCTTTTTCCCAAATGGAATATGTGCAGGATGTTTACCAACTCTGATTAGTCACAGATTGATCTACTTAGCCCAGAAGAGAAATGACTGTTTTTAACCACAAACTCTTCCCAGCTAGGAAGACTTGCCCAGCATTATTATGGGAATTTATGCAACACTAAAAGGCACTGCAGATGACACACAGGTCACTTATTACCACGTGTCTTTCCAAAGGGAAAGGAAAAGAAAATCCACCTTAGGATTTTAGCTCATTCTCTGCACTAGGTACAATACGAAGTTACAGTAATGATCCTGCCAAATGGCATCCACACATCTAGTTTTGCCAGGCAAACAGACAAGAATTGTGAGGGACAGAAAAGGAATAATGACTGAAAAATACAGTACAATGATTACGCTAGAATTTGACGTGTTTTCCAAAGCTAATGCTGCTTCCCACTCCAACAGAAGCAGTATTTGGAACACAGGCGTGTTTTTGCAGCTGACTTGTTTATGAGACAAGCTGGGAGTGAAGCTGGATATGCAACCAGGCAGCCAGTATCACAGTCAAATACCTTGAGGACCTCTGGAGAAGAAAAATATGCTCATTTATATCCTTTGGTGTCTCTCACAACATTCAGAGCCGTGGTGTCTGTCTCTGCGTGAAGCTGTAATACACTTTGGTACTGGTCAAGGTAAAACATTCTTCCCATTTAACAGGAAGGCTAAGCTTGGAGAGATGAGAGATCAACCTAGGAGCTTTGGCCCATGATTTGTTACTATAAGCAGGCAAAAAGTGACATTACCTGTGTCATAGTTATCACTAGGGTGAGATGTTTCATCCATTTCTTCACCATTTGGTTCATTTTCCATATTCAGATTTTTCAGCTGTACTAACTCCAGAAATCTCAGAGCTGTTTCTGCCAATAAGGCTATGTTTTCTGCAAAGGAAAGCATTCTGGTTAAGAATTGTTCTATTTTGCCAATTTACACCAGTCCCCCTGAAGAGAGATTACAGCCGTAAACACGTGTCACTGACAACACGATGGGCAAACATGACCGAAATTACACAGGATTCTCTGGTCAACCCTCTTCTGTTGACTCCCAGCAAAGCTACTAAAGTATACCAAATCACACAGTTCTTTTGTCATGTAAACAAGTGGAAAAGTCCTAATGATATTAGGTGTAACAAAGACGAATTTAATTCTTCTAGAAGTAGCCCTAAATGCCACTTAATCTCAGTTTAGTGACTAAATAACTTGATAGAATGTAAGGGCCAAATAGCCTGAATTGACTAACATTGCCACATAGTAGACTGCAACAAAATAACAACAAACCACCATACCAGGACGTGTATCCTAGGGAATAACAACTCGTTGCCCTGGAATCCACTTTTAGAACATTTGTCAGTGTATCTATCCAGACAATTTGGCACCGTTCTGCACCATTTGGAAGCTGCTGAAGCAACCCAGGCTGCATTATAAGGGTCAAGCCACTGCTGGCACAGGAACAATAACATCAAGGCAGAAGTCCCCCTTAAGCAGCCGTTCTGAGTGTCATCCAAAACAACAGTGACATGCCAATGGAGCCTGTCCACAGCCCAGACCAAATCCTCTTAAGTCACCAGTCTGATCACTTCCAAAAGTGTACTATAGTAACAGAAGTTAACTCAGACTACCTTTAAATACATCGATGTATTTGAAATTTAAATTGATTGTGGTGACCACAAGCAACTGGTTCTACTCATTAGGTATGCAAAGTCTTCAATGAGTAGTTTTATCACTTTACTTAGTAAAAAAAAGAAAAACATCACCTGAGACATTTTCAACTGGAAACTTCATTTTTAACTAAAAAAAACCCAAACCCAAAACTAAAACAACACACCTGAAAATGTGCTAATCGTAGCACATAAGGGTACATAGTAAATAGCAAACATGGGCATGACTACAAAGCTTCTTCCTGAACTGTGCATAACTTACACATCTGAATAACATCTAAAGAAAACATCTGTTATTGTATAAACCAGTTTATTACAGAGCAAATAATCTAATTTCAGCCCATGCATATCAAATTTCATTTTGTTGGAAAACAGCTTTGCAGGCCAGCAACACAGAGATGCTTTAGGTTAGTTTCTTATTTATTCAGTTCCATCAGGCCATTTTAGGAAACAGAGTTAATGAAATGTGAGTACAGGTGTTATTACCTGCAGTCACTTCTGAGACTTCTGGTGGGTTTTACTGACAGAAACAGTTAAGAGAATACAGAAAAGCTCAAGATTTGGAGTTTTGACTGGATGTCCTCTTACCAGCATATGCAAGTCTGACGATGGTGGCTTCATCCTGGGCCAAGTGTGCAATGCCTGGCAGAATGTATTCTGGGTAAATGTTAATATCATTGCGTGGCACCTCTTTGACGAGAGCAAGTACTTTAGTTAGTGTCCTCACAGATTCTGCCCTCACCCTGGGCACAGAGTCGTTGCTGAAATGTAACAGATAAGGAGTAATACGATCCAGAAGAATCTCTACGCTTAATCTTGGTGCTAAATGAAGAATCAGCTCCAAAGCGGCCAGTTTTGAATCACAGTACTTGAGAGTCTGTAAACAGGAAGTTATCACAGACACTAGAATAACCAGACCATTCTCTTTTGTCTCTCCCTCGGCCTTCTCTGTGCGATCATGCCCACAGAGATTGTGAATTATGTTGTCCAGATCTTTACGTATGACCAATATACGCTCATCTGCTGACACAAACGTTTCCTTGGCAAACTGGGCCATGTAAGGCTGAAGGAAAGTGTAAAATATTTCAGGAAATGCATTGTTACGTTGCTGTTTCAAATAATCTTCAGCTGCTAAACGTTTATCTGGCTCTCGATGGATCATCTGAGTGACCTTGAGAAAGGCAGAAGTAGGAGGGAGTGGGAGAGAAAGATCAAAGGTTTAGACATTTGTAATACAAAAACATCAAAACCCAAACCCAACCAATAAGCAATCTGTTACTGAAGTAGGTGAAATAAACTGCAAACAGAACACACAGATGGTTCTAATTCTGTAGTTCATCCTTACCAGTTCTCTGATACTGCGGTCCTCAATTTTGTTTAGGACTTGATCAGGGGAAAAGAGGCCATTTCTGTAAGCCAAAAGCTGAGATAAATCAAACAAGGGTACACCTTCTGTGAAGAGCTCTGCTATTACACAGCCTGGGACAGAAAGAAAAAAAGAAGTCAAAGATGTCAGAGGAATATAAACACACACTTTAACTTTGTTTTCCACATGCAGACAAGAACAAACCCTAAACAAGCCTTTGCTCGATTGAAAATAAGGCAAATGAGTTGCCAAATTAATTTGCAGAAAGGAGATAACATCTCAAGCTCCAAAATCTGGCTTTTATACTTGATCCCTGAAATATGACCAAGTAATTTATTTCCAGCATGTCAACAGCAGAAGAGTTTGCAATTAGAAAACATGAGGCAGCACCTGCCAGCAGGAAAATCCATCACTAGAAAAAGAACCCACATCACTGTCACGTGGAAGAAGAGTGTGGCAAGTCAGCATGGATTGGGTAGTAGGTCAAAATTAAGTAGCCCTTTTACAGAAGAAATAACTTCTGTTCCCACAGCTGATACCAGGAGACAGCATATATTCACTCACACATGATTGCTAAAAACAGACCCCCAGTGTCATGGACATGACACCAGTCTCTCTTCAAAGAATCTGCTCCTGCGGTTTGCTCCCAATAGTCTGCTTTATCAGTGGAGTGTCCTGGAAGGGTGGCCATAAGAGCAACTTGTAAAAAGAAGTAACCATTTCCTTTAAATTCATATTTTCAATCACTTTAAGGGGAGAAAAAAACCCAAAAAATAAGGGCTAAACTGCACACTTTCAATCCAAGACCAAGACTTAAGGCAGTCTCCCACAGTCTAACTCTAATTAGTATTTGTGATGGGACCATAACAGGACTTAGCTCCCACTTCGTGCCTGTGGGGAAAATGAGAAGTGGCTTCTAGAGCCAGTATTGCCAAATTACCCTGAAAGCTGTGTCAGTCCCCTCAGAACTGGACCACTGACTGGTTTCTCCTCTCAGGCCTCATGAGGCACACGCTTCTCTGCCAACAGAAGATGATGGACTGTGCCTTGAAGAACCATCTCTTTCCTAGAGCACGGCTGAGCCATAACAGAATAGTTTGTGATTCCTCTCCTCAGATAATACCAATACACTTAAATTATATAGCCTACTATGCTCTGCTGCACATTAGTGCATTAGTCTTCTAAGCTCTTGTGTACTGCATTAGTCAAAAACGACATGTAATAGCTCCAAGTACCTGCAGAAAAGATATCCATTGCACGTTTTAACTCCCCTCTTGTTCGCTGATTGCTATTTGCCAAGTCTACCAAAGGAGTGGAAGGGTCCCGCATGTTTTCCAGCTCCGTGGCAAACATGCTGCCATCGACAAAGCGCTCGGGAGCGATGTAACACGTTCTCCTCCGGGATGTGTCAAAGAAATAATTGAAGTCAGCAGGATTGTCTTCAGGAAGATAAGTTGGCTTAAAACTGGCGAAGTCAGTTAGAAGAACCCAGTTCCAGCTGGTCACCATAATGTTCTCTGTTTTAATATCACCATGGCGGACTCCAGATTTGTGTGCTTGGTCCACCGCAGTGAGGATCTGGAAAGCGATCCACCTTTTCTCAATGTTGTTCAGGAATGGCCTGGTACTAATTCGGTCATAAAGGTTGTCCCGTACGTACTGTCTGAAAAGCATGGCAGCCTTCTCGGACAGGGCGGTTTTCTGGAAGGGGAGACAGTTCTGTGCCGAGTGTAACCTTATCTTCAGCTCCTCCAGCTCCTGCTTGTAGCTTGTCAGGGGTAAGGTGGGATCCTGAATAGCAAATACCTTCACGACCACCAGCCCCTCCCGGTGCTTGGCTCGGGCCACCTTGAAGAAGCGGGTGCTGCCCAGGCTCTTGTCGTACTCGAAGTCGTGAATGTCCGAGAAGTAGCTGTCCACCGAGAGGATCTGCGAGGGGGCGATGCCAGCCAGCTGGTTCCCCATGGCGGCACCTCGTCGGGCCTCGGGCACCGCGCCGGGGCTCTCCCGCGTCTGCCCGGACAAACACAGCGCGGATCTCACTCAGCCCCGGCTCCGCCCCGCTGCCCGGGCCCGCGGGCCGCGCTCCCCGCCCCGAGCGGGTCCGGCCGCCGCCGCTGCCCAGGCCCCGCCGCCCGGGCCGGCCCCAGGGGCGCCGGTCCCCCGCAGCACTCACCGGCCCAGGCGGAGCCGGGACCCCCGGCCCCGGAGGCGGCGAAGGGAGCGAGGCGGGTCTCGGGGCGGCGGAACCGGCACCGCCGGGCGGGCGGGGAAGGGGCGGTGCCGTGAGCTCACATCCTGCGCCCGGCGGGCGGCACCGCGCTGTCCCCGAGAGTCCTCGGCGGTGCCTGCGCGGTGACACCCGTCCGGCTCTGCTCGCCACCTGACCTCGTGCCCTCTTTTTTTTTTTTTTTTTTTTGCCCTTTGGCTCCGTTCCTTGGAAAAGTTTCTATTTGTTCTTTGCTCTGCAATGGGGAGAAGCTAGGGCGGCAGCAGCGTATGTGATGTGTTCAGGCCGGCTTCAAGTTGTTTTCGTCTGTTTGTTTAATCATGTTAAGGAAGACTGCAGGGGTGCAGCGTCTCCGGCGAGCCTGGTGCTGAGCCAGCTGAAGCCGTGCGGGGCGGAAGGTGCCTGCAGGAGATGGGGCTGCTGGTGGAACGGGCCTCAGGAGCATCAGTCAGAACCTTCTCTCAGCAAACAGGACAGGAGCTGCCATGCTTCCTTCTCCTGGTGCTTAGCACTGGGTGCCTGCAGGCTTTTTCGGGTGGCTTTGCTTCTAGGTCTGTTCTGACAATGCTTGGCTTATCTGAAATATGAGGAAAAAGGCTTTTCGTGGCAAACAAAATCATTGCCTTTCCCACAGTTTAATCTGAAAGGGCTTGAGAGCCAGGAGAAGCCCAGGGCAGAGTTTGTTCATTCTTCACTTTGCCTTTGCCTTTTGCCATGTTCTTTCTTTGCTACCTATGATGCATTACTAAAGACCTGGTATTTGGATCTCACAGACCAGTGCCTGTATACTCAAAACTTTCCTTAATACAAGATTGCCACCAGCCATGTGTGAGGTCACTTAATCAATCTTCAAAGTGGTTTGGATTGTCCGAGAGTAAGGGTTTCTTGCCAGCAAGACTCTCACATCAGCAATGGACATCTGGAGAGTTAGCCTGTGCCAGGGCAGAAATCTTAGCCCAGGCCTGGGGTTAGGTTAGGACTAGGATCAGGATGAGAAGAGTGAGAAATAGGAACCGTCTGGCATTAGACTGGTACTTAGGCACAGGTCTTTCTAGGGTCATAACTGTCATGCCATTTTTCCGCTTTGGAATCCCATGATCTGGTCGTAACTTCCATTCACAAGACCTTTACTGTTGGACGGGTAGAGTAGGCATCAAGTGCCAACGGAATTTGGAAAAGAAGGCACATAACTCAGTTTTCTGCTCTGCTAGAAGCTTGGCAGGTTGGCTCCGTGCTGTAACACTGTAAACAGCACTGTTTAGCTCCTGTCATACTGAGTCGGGAAGGGAATGTGAAGTGGTGACTATTGTGCTTCCTTTTTGACTTTGAAACAGACAGTTTGCTAATAGTACCCTGGTATGATCTTTCCTAATCACCTAAAACTTCATTCTCTCATTATAGGGCATAATAGGGGCGGAGAAAGCTGTGTAAGGAGACAATTGAGTGGCTGCTAGAAGCCTGGCTAAATTGGTTGTTGACTGTCTTGTAAGTTACTAAAAGGATAATCAGAAAATCTCCATGGACTTGTCTGCAAAACAATTACGTAGGTGTTGCTCTCTCTAATGGAAAAAGTAAATGGATTTAAAGCAGAAAGGTTTTCTCAATTGCAACTGTCAGCCCCCGCAGCTTAGCTGCACTCTCCAGCCTTTGATCATGGGAGGTAGGTTCTGTTTCCAAAAGAGGACAGGGCTCTTTCACAGCCGGGGCTCTTTGTAGCTGCCGCAGGCAGACTTTGCTCCGAGCTGAGCCATTAGCTGCTGTCTCCAAGCTAAGACATATTTATGGCCTGTGCACACGGTTGTGATGGGCTAGAGTCATGCTTCAGGACAGTTTTTCAGCCACCTGTGTCAGGGTGACAGCTTCCACAGTACTGCCAAGTTATAATGTGTGTTGGCACAGGTGCTGAGAGAGATACGTTTTCATGCTCTTTATTTGAAGTTTACCTAAACTGGCCACAACAAATGGAGGAGGTACATTTATGGCTTCAGAGCAATAAAATGGAAAAAAAAAGAGTGAATTGTGTATATGCTCTCCTCTTTCAACTCTTCTTCCAAGGTACTCTTTAGGTACTCCTCTAAATGAAAAACAAATAGGAAAGAAAACTTATCCTTTCACTGTGGCATCTTTGGTCAGCATTTATTCAAAAGCATACAAGAAGTAAAAATAGATGCTTAGTTTTAGCTGTTGATCATGCTGAAGTTAACAGAAATTATATAAGCTGCCGACTACATTGTCATCTTTTTCCTTGTCTCCCAAATCCGTTTTCCTTCTAAAGCAAACATCCTTGGGTACCTATGCAAATGCAATGCCTTTCATCATTTCTTGAAAATGTCAGAACTCTGCTGCTTCTGCAGAGCTGAAGTTAGAAACAGAAAAGCAAAGAGCATTGTCATATCAGAAGTCTCCTTTAAATCATGGATGAGAACTGGAAATTGCCTGTAAGCTGCCTGGGCTCAGTGGTGTGTCCTGTGGATCTCCAATGCTCTTGCCCCAGTACAAAGAATTTATCCCTATTTACTCATTCCAGGGCTTATGGAAATATTTATGTTGTGTGAAACCAAAGCGCTTTGAAAGAAGAAAGGAGATTTAATGTATCTTCAGTCTAAAGCATCTTGGAATAAGAACAAAGCTTCTGAAATGCTCAAATTTGTATGTTTTACTGGAAAGGGCTTGGAAGGTTTTCATTTCTTATGATTCTCTAGGCCAGCGTTTTGGGTAATTTTTTGCTTTCAAAATGGTTCAATATGTCATTTGACTTTCTAGGAATGGTGCTTTTTAAATTTCTAATTTGCAGATGGATTCAAGATCTGTGCATATCGCCCCTGATTAGTATGTGTGTACATTTTAAGCCATTCTGCAGCACCATTCTGTGCTATCACATCTTGTGACAGTCTGTCGTGCTGATTTAGCAAGACTTCACTGCATGCAATATGGCAGTGATCCCGGGGACTTAAATGGGTGAGAGAAATGGTTTCTAGAATACTTTCTGTAGAAGTACCTAAGGTAGGAGAACTGCCTCAAGTTTAGTCTCCAGACTGATGTACTGACAAATTTGTTCCCTAGTCACATGCTAATTGTTTTGGAATGAGAATCACTTGCTCCTGGATCCTTCTACCAAAGCAGCACGTACAAAATTAATTTCACAAAACTCAGCAAGACACCATATGGAAGGGGAAAATGGTATTTATTTTAAATAAAGTTGATTTCAGTCACTAACACATTGTGTTGTAGTGTCAGTCGCTTGCACTCCCACACCATGTACTCAGAAGCATCCAGTCGTGTGTGATACTTTCATACACAATCTTCTATTAATATTTCATTCAGACCAAGTTCAGTATTTCTGCCACACAGCAAGTTAAGTGGCACTAACACACATGCCCACCATTACCTGCAAGCTGTGGATAGTTCTTATAACCACCCCCTTGCAGGGAGAGTGGAGCAGGAAGAATGCTTTGCTTGTTTTCTTTTACAGAACTGTGGAGAAAAATGTTGCTCTGTTTTGAGCTTCAAATGAAATTTGGATAACTCTTTAATCTCAGGAACTAAAGTGTAAATCTCCCCTTTCCTACATTTGATTTCTCTGCCTGAGACTCAGAAATGACTGTTCTGTATTAGCCACAAGTCAGCTAATGGTCATCTTTCATTGGACTAAGTCAGCTCAAGTGCCAAACACCTCATGCTTATTATTGTCTTGTATTTTAGTTTTAGTTTAGTCTAAGCACCAATGCCAAACACCTTATATATAAAATTAAATTAATTTAATTTAAATTTATTCTATTTTATTTTGTTTTGTGTATTTTCATTTTATTTTATTTTATTTTATTCTATTCAGTGACTGTTTAGTCTTCCTTTGAAATCCAGGGCACAAACCCCAAACTGTGCTCTTGGGCAGAGACTTAACATGTTCTTCAGTAAAGGTACCAGTCCTATGCTAAATGATCTGCTCTCTGCCAGATCCAGACTTGGTCCGGGCTGTGTCCCCACAGAAATACCAAGTGTTTCCAAGGAAGCAGGTCTCTGTTGGAAGCTGAGAGGTTTGTGTGTTTCAGCTGTTTATTTTGTGTGCTGATGAGAATTTGGCAGGGTCTAACACAGTGGCCAGCACATTTGGAAACATATTTTAGATAGGCAGGTTTTATGGAAAGCAGATGCCTTCCCAAAGTGATTATAACTCACCATTTCCAGGGCTTTGGTTTCCCATGCCCCACTTGTTCCTGTTTCAGTAGGAAATAATTTTACCAAGACATAGAGGAGACTTTTCAAAGCATCTGCTGACAAAAGGTTATCATGTTGCAAATGCATGTCCTCATTTTCTGAAACTGTAGAGACAAAAGATAGCACAGAATTGGGGTCAGATATTAAATTTCCCAGCAAAAACAGCTAGCAAGTGCTAGTTGCTGTAAAATCTGGATGAAATTAAAAGTGATTCCTCTCTTGCAAGGGAGATGATGATATGAGAAGTGAGCTCTTTGGGAACAGGAGAAAGCCTGCTGAGAAAAGTCAGGGGTTAAGCTTGCCTGGCACACAACTGACAGAAGAATTGAAATGGCAATATCTGGGGAGATGATGCAGGACTGGGAATATCTGGCTGGTCGGTGGTGTTAGTGATGGGAATGTCAGGAGAGGGCACAGTGAAATAGTTCTGGTCAGTCCCGTAACTATTACTGCCCTCCAGGTCTGTGTGTGAGAGCAACCACAGTGATATTTGGTTTGTCCACAGAAGAAAGGACTGAGAACAGAGTCACTGCTCTTCATGATCTCCTCATGAGGATATGCAGCATTACAAACAGTTCCACCTTATTCTTTATTATTTCAGAGTGACAGCTCTCTGGTAGAGACAGAAGCAGTAATGTTTATACAGTGATATCAAACAGTGCCCTTTCTTCTCCACTCTTATCCTTCCCCACTGAAACGGTAAAATATCAGGGAAATTCACTGCTAGAGTCTCTGTCTTGCTGCAGTCAGATTGTTTAGCTCCAAATCCTGGTCTGAATACAACTAATGTTGTCAAAGATTTTTTCAAATTTGAGACAAAAACGATGGACTCAGGCCCATCTTTAGTGAAGGATCTATTATCAGATGAGAGGGGTAGTTAGATCAGAACATAATTATGTACTTCAGTGCAATATTGAGTTGTTAGTCATACTTCCCTAATGGTGAAATGCGTGACAGTTTCGGGTTTTGATTGGCACCTCCATTACCTGCTCTCAGTAAACAGATTATTGGCCTCTTTTTTTAAAAAAATAGAAATTTCCCATCTTCACCTTGCACACAGTTTGTTACACAGCCTGCTCTAATGTGTGCTGCAACTAATAAATGAGCAGCTGCCATGGCTACTGCAGCCATACAAAGAAAAGCTCTTCAGCTTTTAAGGAGTGGCTGGAGGCAGGTAATTAACCACGGCTTCACTCCTTGCACGCAAAGTGCCTGGAAAGCCACACACCGGGCTTCCCTGTGGATTTTCCTTTTATCAGCACTTACTTCAAGGATTGAGTGTTGCTGCCAGTTCTGGCTACAGCAAGAGAGAAAGAAAAAGCAAGGCAAATCCAGTTATAATTAAGCTGGTGATAACAAAGGGGGTCTTAAAAATATAATAGCAGATTAATCTTTGGAGAACTCCCTTCTCCTGCTTCCTTTCCCCCATTTCAGGCTTTACTCCTTCATGCTGGTGTCTGTTCACTGCTTCAAGAAATGCATCTCTAATGCATCCAGGAGTAGGAGGGTGTTCACCAAATGATCTTGGTTCTTTTCATATCAATACATTTTCATTTATGCATCTTATTCCACTGGTCCTCTATTTCTGAAGAATCCTTGATATTATAGAGCTATTTGAACTCATTTTTTAGCATGCAGGGCAAATCACATTCTGCTGTTTAGCAGATTGTTTTTTGTCTGTCAGCCTATAGTAAGGGGTTTGATTTCTGCCCACTAACTTCACTGCAAAGTTCTCAGTTGCCTATAATTAGGGTAAAATTTGGTCCAAGAGTGTTAAATTATATCTTCTTCAGCACAGAAGAGCATACCCTGACTTTCAGCCATATCAATCTGTTTGCAAACAACAGTGAAATTCTTTTTGGGTCTCACTGAGCCATGAAAATATGTCAGTCTCTTAGAGCTATAGATTGGATTTCAGGACAGAAATTGCTACTACCAGCTAATTTGAATTCTTGTAGAGAGAGGCAGAAATTCAGCCAGAAACTTGATGCAAACCTATACATCCTGGGCAAGCTGTAGGCCAAGAACTGCAGCCTCTTTGCCTCAGTAACAAAAAACTCCCACCAGAAAAGCTACTGGTATTGGTTTAGTGGAATATATTTTATTCTCTCTCTCTCTCATGTCTCATTCAGACCATATTCACTTGTCTCAGAAACTCAAACCATTAGTAGTTGCTCTTTAAAGGTCAACAATAACTTAAGGTTGCTATAAAATTAAGCTGAAGCTGAAGCTGCAATTTCACTCATAGTCTTACTCTTCGAGTAGTATATTTTAAAGTGCTTGGGGCTTTGGGCCAAGTATTGGTATAAATCAAAATAAATACTTGGCTGACTTGCTTGGGTATCTTCATCTGGCAATCTGTTTCTAGCTCACAGTTTGGCCTTTTTGCAGCTGAGATACCTGGTTCTTTTTCTGCCAGCTTTTCTTCTAGTGGGGGTTTTTTTTCTGTTGTTTTTGGTTTCTGATTTTGCATCTTCTGTCTGAAGCAAAAAATTGTCTTTGTTTAGCAGTCTAACGTTGCGCTTTATGATTTCTCAATACTCCAGTCAGGAGTTTTTAAGCTTCCTTGACTTTTGCTACTGCAATCCACGTGCTTTAAGAAAAAAAGTATTGCTTATTTCCTAACTTCTGTAGTTCTTTATAATTCTTTTCTTTCTGAGACAAAGAATTATGATGATAATTGCTGGCATTGACTTACAGTGCTGTTTATGTCCAGCCTGCCTATCTGTTGACTTCAGTCAGGCTGCTAATGTAAGGTTTGCAAGCTTCTGCAAGAAAATAAGTTTCTTATAGATGCCCTTCTTTAAAAATCTTAATTTTCAGTCCATCTTTGTCCTTTCCCTAACCCATCCCGATTCCCTAACTGTGTTTTCTGTGGCCTCACTCCTAAGGCATGTTTGAGCCTTGCATAATGCCTGCCTGGGGAGGAGGGAAATAGTGATGACAGCCAGCTGCCTCAGCTGGCTGGGGAACTGAGTGCTGGGGAAGCAGTTTTTGTTCTTGGTCTCCACCACCCCCTCCTGCACCGGTACTGAGTGTGGGAGCCAGCTCAGTAAGTGGTGAGGAGCTGCAGCTGACTTGGGATGACTGGATTCCACTTGAGAGCTTAAGTTCTAGCTGTCCTCTGGCCTTCTGCAGCCTTTAAAAAGGATGAGAGGGATGTTTTGTTGTCCTGTTGTTTTCAACTGATTTAAGCATCTTTTAAACTTAGGAACACTTGAGGATAGCAAGTGAAATGAGACAGTTGTCTTAGCATCTTTGAAAATACTTTGAACAGCAGCAGACCACAACTTAGAGGGAAAATATTTCCCATTTTGGGGTGATTGTGTTTGCAGCCCTGGGTCATCTGAGAGACTCCCTCAGCATACACACTGAGAACCACCAGAAAAAAAAAAGGATAGGAAGAGCTAAGCAAGTGGATTTTCTCCTGTAGTAGCATCCACTGGCTGGCCAATACAGTCATTTTGAAAAACAGAGTTATTGCAACTCGTCCTGGTCAAAATCTGAGTGGTGAAAGAGTAGTAAGTCTGAACTGGTGGGTAGGAATTGCATTTACGTGGCTCAGTGCTGGCAAACTCGCTCGAGCTCTGAGGCTGGGGGGAGACTTTAAACTCCTCTTGTGCCATACTTCTGCTATGAAGCCATCTGATGGCAAAAATACAGTAGGAAAGACCACTTGGAGAGTTATGGCAGGTTTTTAAGAAATGTGCCTGTGTAAGCATATTCCTCTTCTTTGCACCACAGAGCCAGGCACGCTCCTTGCCTTTGTGCTTTTTGACTACAGGGACAGGTTATGCCTCATACAAGAGCAGTGTCGATGGTCTCAGAACATTTGCAGAGGAGCAAAGCACAGCCAAGACCCACTCTCCACCATGTGCTGCTGGTCAGCTGTCACAGCAGAGCTGTATGAGAAAAACATCACTTCTTCCTTCAGTAAAACCCATTCTTCCTTCACTAAAAAGCCCATTGCATTAGAAGCAGCAGGATGAATTCTGCTATGCTTACATCTTATACTAATTGTGTATTAGGGTTTACACAAGATAATTTTAAAGTGAGATTTTTCATTCCTAGCCTGTGAAAGATTCTGTTTTCCAGCTGCTGGAAAATAACATGAGCTGATCCTGTAATGAACTCTCTCATGTAAGAATTGCCTCATTACCACTAAATGTTGCTAGCTCTTAGATTTGTGTTCTACTTCATAAATTCTAAAAAGCAGCTCAATGTATTTAGAAGCTATTTCCCTGTTTTAAAAGGAACCAGAGTCTATTCCAGGACACAAGCCAGATCCCTTACAGTTTAAATGAAGATACATTGCCATGAGTTTATTCCAAAAGATGAAGAAAAAGTTTTTGCAGAGCAATTTCTCTTTTTTCCTTTTTTTTTTCTTTTTAAGGAAAAAGAACCTGTGCTTTTTGTGTTCCTGTGCTTTTTGTGTTCCTGAAGAATAGTGAATAAGTCCAACAAAATTGCACTATTGTGTGTGCCTGCTAGTCAAGTATGAATATAATTTTTTTTTCCATTGGCAGAAGGCAATAAAGGGCCGGAATCCATTCTCCCTTTTTCTACATACCGAGTCCATAGGGTTCAATTCACTCCAAAATAAAGGGGAGCTGCTTTAGAAGAACTAATGATGATGTCTGGAGGGTTTCTCCTATCAATTTTTAATTTGAATATAATCCATGTCAATGTTGAGCACTTTAGGTCAGCTCTGTGTTGCTAGACTGCTGTAAAACAATGAAAATCTCTTCTAATCATGGTGGGTGGTGACTGTGATTTTTCATTTTTATTGGCAGCCTGAAGTAGTGAATAGGACAAAGAGGCAATTTTATTTTCTCACCTAGACAGGCATAGGCAGAGCAGCACAACAAATTCGTACTGTTATTCCTGTTGCATATGCCCCTAAGAAATAGAAGGGAATTTGCTTTTTTTTAAAATTTTTATTTGCTATTTGATATTTGCAAACGTAGTTCACAAAAATGAAGTTGCCAAGGAGAACATCAGTTCTGAACTGTGCACCTTCCAAATATCTGGGAATTCTGCCTGGGCAAAACAGTAATGTTGGATCTTAATAGACAGTGTTACACACATGTGGGGTTTAACCAATGAATCTTTCAAAAAGGAGATAGAGAGGGGAAAAATCCATAATGCAGTTGGGCACATTTCTCATTTCCCATTAAAATCTTTCTGCTTCCACCATGTCCAGGCAGATTTAAACAGATGAAAACGTCAACTAAACAATTATTCTATATGTACATAAATTAATGTATGAGAGTGTTCAGTAATTTATTTTAGCTATTGAAATGCTTCTGTGATTTTGACTTTGAATAAAGAAGAGCCTTAGAAGGATCAGAAGGCAGTATCTCATGGCAAACAACCAAAACTGGATGAGTTCAAAGATGCAAGAGGATGTGTTCAGTCAAAGATATATTCAGTCTGTTCAAGAAGGAGCCTGCAGCTGTGTCCTAATAAAAAGAAATAATTGAATTTATTTGATCTTCTAGGGTTCTTTCCTTCATTGTCTGTCCAAGAGAGCATTTTTTGATGTTATGATTTCTTTCTTCATAATGTCTTTCAAGACCAGGCTTAGTGTCAAGAACCCCTCTTTTCCAGTGTCAGCCCTGACATTTGGCCATTAGTATATTCATTATATCAGAAGCCTTCTGCACTGCTCCTGGAGAAGTGCACAGCAGACAGCTGGGAAAGCCATGGCTGGACCTGGACTGTGGGTTGCCCATCCATATAGGACAGAAATATGCAGAGAAGGAAAACACCAGATCTGACATGATAGAGAAAAGCTGAGAAAAGCTTCTAGCTGAATTAATAGTTACACCAGGAAACTGTTGGAGTCTCTACATGGACTTGTTTAATTATCTAAACCCAGAACTCAATTTTACATGTCATGTCCTAGGTGGGAGTACATAAAACAGGCTGAAATTCCAAGTGTGGGTACAGTGAAGTATTTACCCTAGTACCCTATTCAGCCATTGCTTAGTGCTCCTTTCAGTTTTAAGAAAAAAGTGGATTTTCTTCCAGTTTTTCCTCAGAAAACCTGATAACGGTTATCATTTCTTCTTGCAAGAAGGGCTGAAAAATTTGGCATCTGAACATCACCTTATGGTATGTTGTACCTGAGCAAAAACTTACCCTCACACTTCACAAAAGCAGAATCCATGGAAGGAACAGTTGTAGCACTTTGAAGTGCTATTTAGGCTGTCAATTCTCTTTCCACAAATGTTTTTAAATCAGGGACTTAAAATTAAGTACTCACATTAATCACTTTCAAACTAATCAGTGAATTGATTCCAAATCTGGCATCCAGTCAGTGTTGATACAAGATTTGCTGTGTGTATACTCACAAATTTTGTTTGCGGGGTATTTTTATTGCAAATATATAAAGGCAAATGCAATTGTCAATTATTAATGAAATTGAATCAAGATAAACTGAAGTATGAAACTGGTGTATATACACTCAACAACCTGTCAGTATGGACAAAACCACCTGTGATTTGACGTCTTATTTGACAGATCTTCTTGTAAATAATAAATCACCTTTTCTTTCTGCAAACAACATGACCTGTGTTCACCATTTGAGATCCTTTACATTATTAACAGCTTGGCAGAGAGTTCAGAAACTCAGCAAAGAAAATATTCAGGAGATCCTATATAGTTTATTTTAAGATTCCATGCTGATCTTTTGTACACAGCCTTCCTATTTTACTAGCAAATTTACATAATTTTGTATTAGAAAAGTCATGGTCTTCTGCTTCTTGAGGCATTTCCATACTAGAAGGATTTTGAAATATGACTTGAATGACAAGAATCACAGAATGTCTTGTTGAAAGAAACATTTAAAGATCATCTAGTCCAACCTTCTGCCATGGACAAGGACACCTTTCATCAAACCAGATTGCTCAGAGCCCATCCAACATGGCCTTGAGCATTTCCAGTGATGAGGCATCCACAATTTCTCTCAGAAACATTTCTCAGTGTCCCACCACCCTCATCATTAAAAATGCCTTCCTTATATCCAATCTAAATCATCCCTCTTTCAGTTTAACACCATTGCCCCATGTCCTACCACTACAGGAAGGCTGGAATCTTTTTTACTTAAGTAATGCATACAGTTTGTGATGTATTTCAGAAAGTGAGACATTTCTAGCAGTGCTCTTACATTTTTATAGCTCCTGGAGCTGATGTGCCAAGGAACAAATTTCTTCTCAGGTGCAGTCTGGCTCAATATGGGTCCTAAAGAAGCCATGGCAAAACAAGGGAAGAAAGACAAAAGGTACAAAGACCATACAGACAATTCCTAGGCCACAAAATAATCTTATTCCTCCTATGAAGACAGTAACACACAAAAATATGTCTTTGTAGCCAAAGCTGGTTACTTTCTAGCTTTGACATGCTTCAAAAATTATTTCTAAGGTGTAACCAACAATAACAGGCTGTTATCTGATGAAGACAATGGTACCCTAAAAGCCTCATTGAGTGATGAAGAGCTGGGCCTGCTTGTTTACTCCTGAAAATGCCCAATGTTCCTGTGTATGAAGGAAATTCCATATTCTCACTGAAAGTGTTTACTGGGCAAAGAAAGGAAACCAAAAAATGTATCATGAAGGAAGAAAAGAATTCTGAAGTTCAAGAAGCACAAACAAGATGGTGTACTCCTTTCTCTCAATACTTTTTGTTATCTGAAATATACCTTCACAAAAGCAGGATTAATGAGGCAGGGGAGAAAACGTGGCAGGAAAGGAATCATGTCCCTGCCTTTTTTCTGGTGCTGTAGTAAGCATGGGGAGGGTGGACATGGAGATGAGGGACAGTGACACAATCAGGGTTCTCTTGCACAATGGCCACTTAATCTTTGGCTGTAACCATAGAAACTCTCTCTCCTCACCTGTCCAGTACAAGATCCAGGGTCCTGGGTGCCCTGGGGTACGTTTCTCAAAAAAGATGAATACCATCTTACTCTTTCACACCCTGAAAATCTTCACATGAACAGTCAAGTTTGGTTTTAGGTCTTGAAATTACACGTGGGCTGCTGAAAGTAAAGCTATCATTAAATATTCATTAATTCCTTTCTAGAAGTAATTTATTCTTCTTACTTGTTTTTCCCCCCTCTCAAATAGACAAATCTTCCTCTGGTTTTTGTGGCAGATAACCTGCAGGGCTAAATGGAAATTGAGTTTGTGCCCTTATTTCTAGAGTGATTTGGATTGGTGGTGTATCACTGGAAAAAACAGCCATCCTAGCTGCTAGGCAATTTTAGTAGTGTTTTAGCCACGTTTTCCTTATTTATTGTGGACTTATTTTCTTGGTTTCATATTTTCTTGTTCTTAATCTAAACATCCAGTTCATAGATATATAATTATTTACTGCAAACAAAACATAGATTTCTTCCAATAGTGGTTTGTAATAATTATACAAAATATAAAAGGAAGAGAAGCAGTCTGGTGCCCTAGGGAATGTATAATATCTTTGACACATTTTTTTAATTGCACCAACCTCTTCAACACATAAGCTGACTGAAAGACCTGCAGGAACATCACACCTGCACATCTGATTAGCTAAAGCTAAACAAGTCTGCGTGTTAATTCAGTAGAATCCTCTGATCTGGTAGGCAGCCAACTCAAATAAACAGTTATCCTGATAAAGAGACACAAAAATGCTTCTGAAAAGACTTGCCATGACATAAAGTAGCCATCAAAGTAAAACTACAGCAATAAGGAGATTACTCACAGCATTTAATTTGTCTTTGGTATTTATTTCCTTATTATGACTGGAATCTCTGTTTGTAATGGGAGTTTGGCATTTCACACTGATTTAAGAGCTTGAGATACTTCATTTCTGTATCACTAAATGAATATACCCCTGTTAAGCAGCTTCACTGTCATTAAGTATAATTGTGCTAAATTAGCATCCATGGAGATGTCCTGGTTAAAAGTTTTTCTGTACCAGTGATTGTATACAAATAACATAATCCTGATTAAAAAAACAAAAAAAAAAAAGAAACCTGAGCAATAGCTAAGAGAAGGAATTTGTAGTTGTTTTTCAGAAGAGCAGGCCAGCCTCTCCTGGGACAGGGAAGATTCTGTTTCTCAGCTAAGTCAACAGAGTGGTCATGGCCCCTAAGGATTGCTATTTGGCACAGGTGTTTCTCTAAAAGAGACACATGGCCATTGCAGCCCAGGTTTTGGCAGAGTCCTGATTTCCACAATGCTTGTCTCTCTTGCTGAATGGAAATTATCTGCAGTGCTGGTGTTTCTTGGGCTTCCTCTGTGTACCCTGCACAGGAGCGGTTTGCCATACAAATTCTTCAAATGATTCTCTTAAGAATTAATGTTGGGAGTCGGCTTTTTCCTTTTTGAGTTTTATGCTTAACATCTAATTAGCCCATGGTGTCAAGGCTAACATGATAACTCTGTAGGCCAGACATTTCTCATGAGGAGTAAGGAATAATTTAAAACCATCATTACGAGCTGCAAGGTCTTGAATATAGAAATTCTGGTTGCTTTATCTGTAACTTTAGATAACTGTGCTACAGTATTCCTTCCCATTTAGTGCTCATTTCTGGAGCTACTAGGTAAAATAACAAGCTGACATCTGTACTGTATCATATGCTTGATTACTTGTATGCAGAAAATGGCAAAGAACTATTTCAGATAACCAAGAGATTTAATGCTTGAGGGAACTTCCAATATAATTAATCAGCATCTCTAGCCTTTAAACTGTTTGCTTAAGAAGGATTTTTGGTTAATTGAGGTTCACTAACTAAGGTTACATAGAATGCAGAGCAATTTTCAGTTAGGCCTTGAAGCGTTGCAATGAAGGGTGTTTCAGAGGATTATTTGCAAAAATATTTTTCACATCTAATAATTTGCCTCTTAATTATGCTAATTACTAGCCATTTGATTATCTTTCTTGCCATGTAAGCTAAACTGAGAGAAAATTATCTTCCTTTTTTATACAAAATGAAGAGTAAAGTTGGTCCTTACCTACTACATACAGAGAAACTCTGAGTAAAAAATCTTAAGATTCTATTAATGCTGAAGCACGTTAAAGTATTATTAATTCATATTTATCTGCACAAATTGAACAAACATATGTTTCAAAACTATCCTGATACAATCTATCTTTAACTGTATGCTTCAATCAAAACACCAGGAGTGTCTTAGAAGGGAAGGAAGAATGAATTCCGAAGGAAGAATCTTCTCTGATCATGCCTCTTCCCAGCCTCTGCTCAAACCCAGTTACCTGCAACCAAGAACTTCACAGCTCATTTTGACAACATTCTTCTTTTCATTTTCTTGAGAAATTGCAGGATGAATGAATCACAGGGGTCACATTTTGACCAACAGATTATTCAGTCAGCTTAACTGACCACTAGATTGGTCCATGTGTCACTGAAGAAATTAGTGTAATTTTCATCCCTGACAGTCTTTGGTTACAGAGTACACAAGCACAGTGAGGAATAATACACATAAAATATAGGATTCAGCAATAGACTATGTCAATGTTTCTTACTCTCTACTAGTAGAAGAACAAGCCAAAATTTAAGCAAAGAGATTTATCTTACTCGTTTTGAGGTGAATGTTTTCTTGTGTAACTAAACAACAAGTGCACTGAAATGGGATCATTCATGCTTTCATTTTTTATATTATCTTTTTTTTTTTTTTTTCTTGTATTTGGCTGCATATTTCACTAACATTATTGACGTTTCTTCCACCCACTGCCCAGCTCACCTGGGCTAACAGCTAGCTCCGGGAAGCTGCGTCGGTGAGTGGCCCCTCCCCGGCACCACTCCGGGAGCCACAGAAGGGGTGTAGCAACAGCTACGCCTGGGCGAGTCGTCAGGGAGGGACAAAGAGGCGCAGGAGAGACCTTTTACGGTTCTGGGGGAAGGGATTTATTGAAGGAAAAGGTAACAGGTCCGGAGGTTGGGAGAGGGAACCGCAAAAGGCAGTTTGAGGGGTTCTACACAGGCTTAAGTACGGGGGAGGAGCAAGGGGAAGGCACAGAACTCTGGCCAATAACGGTTAATGGGGGAGGTACAGAAGGCGGGGAAAGGGGTACATTGATCCAATAAGGTAAACCGAGGGTGGGGATACATACAATATAACCAATCATGAATACAAAAGGGAATGCTTGACACAGAAACTTCTAGAACAAAGGGAGGGGCTACAAAGGGTTGACATCCAGTGGGGCAGGGTTTACGGTGAGGGACAGGGAAGGTTCCAGATAAAGGGGAGGGGTTTAGGATGACTGACTAGGACAAAGGCGGGAAAGGGAAAAACCACTATGTACTTAACTTAGAGGAAAGAAACTGGGATGAACCATCAACACAGAAGGAAAATTAACATTAAACATCGCAACACAACACATTATGGGATTTTAAATTGTTTGGAAAATGTGCCATCTAAGATATGATGAGACAGTGGTGAAAACCTATTGAGAAATGCTCTGCTAGGCAACTTCTACAGGTTCTTTCTATCCATTTGCTCTACAGCTGTTTGATATGTAGTTGTTTTCAAGTAGTTGCACTGTTCACTTCTGAGCAGTAAGAGAGGATTCAAAACCTTCCCCTGCATTCCTCTGCTCTGTTTACACTGTAAAGCTACCAGGGCAAACAGAAATGTTTACTGCTGCTGTCTGCAGCCTGTTCATCCAAATTTCATTATTTAAGTGACCTTTCTTGTAGTAGCTGTGTGTAATGTTTGTAAAAGCAAATTTTGAGGCAAGGGATTTGTCAATAAATTCTCATTTGCTTCTACCTGTTCTATTTCTGGTGAAAGGTTCTGATTGACAAATTAAATAATTGCTTTGAAAAACAGCCTTGATACATGCTACCTTACAACTAATACTTTATGAGGTGTTTGTGAACTTAGAGTCAGTATAAATGTCAACATGGGAAATATATTTAATCTTTCTGCACAGCTGTTTTTATCAACCTTTTCTTCAACTATTAACAAATAGCTGATAAAGCCCTCAGGGGAACTTGCTGTGACACATACTGAAATTGGTTTGCCCATCCTATCCCTTCTCTTGCTTAGTGGAAGGTTAATGCTTTAAATTGGTCAGAGAGTTTGAGAAGATGGACTAATTCAGAAGCAGTTACACAGGTGATAAGGTAGGCCTGACCTTGTCCCACCATCTGGTATGAAATTAGAAGGCAACTCATTTCAATGGAAACAACCAGTGAAATCAGACCAGACCCCTTTTCTAATGCTGGGATGAATTTTGTGATTTGCTAATTTATATCAGTGGCTCAGCTGCTCCAGATTGAAATTCTGACTCACAGTCAGTGGAGTTGAGGTGAAGTGAGAATAAAACATTTCCCACCCGTCTGCAAGCTCCAAAGGAAGGCTATAACTGCATGAATGCTATTCCTGACTAATTCTTGGCACTATTCCTTTAAAAAGACTGTACTAAAAACCTTCTCATAAAATTGATAAGAGCATTTCCATTATTTTCAGTGCAATCAGAATTTTATGCTGAGCAGGAAGAAATGTAATTTCAGAGTGACTTCCTTGACAGTAGGGACTATATGCCCATGATTTATCTAGGAAATTATTTTTCTAGTGCCTGGGAATTTCTGTTTTTCATTTCAGTCAAAATTGCTCTGTTGACAATGTTTATTCATGACACATTGCATTATAGGTAGTCTTCATTTGCTGTGTTTACCTGACAAAAGTGACTCAGTGGGACAATTGTGCTCTTGAGTAAATGATATTTAGAGTAGAATGTTTGAATTGTCCTTTGGCTGAAAGAGCATTGGAGTGCTGCTGGTTGTCATTCATTGTGGCCATTTTTGAACTTAAAAGGTGCTGAGGAGTGCTTCAGTTCTGGAAACACATATGCTTTTGAGGGACAAAAAGGATAATATTATAAATTCCCTTTTTATTGGAGTTTTGTGACCTAGAAAATAATGTTGCAAGAGTGACAATTGTTTTCCAGTGAATTTATGGCCACGTTCATAAATGGCATCCCTCACTACATTATTGAAGATACTCTGGATATACACAGAATTGTTTAAGTTGTAAAAGACCTTTGAGATTGAGTCCAATCATTGCAGACATGTGCAGGAGCTGTAGAAAGCAAAGCCTTTTATTTGCAGCCAAGATGTAACATGTGCCATGTTCTTGTAAAAAGCCTGTTTTCCCTTCTAGCGTCCCTTCAGCTTTTGGTAGAGAGGACCACAGCTGAATCTAAGAATGGAAGTAAGGCTTGGTTTTCATGCTTTTCTCAGAAAATGCATGTGGTAAACACTCCTTATGTTACCTGTATGTCTACTTCTATGCCACTTACATGTGACCTGTATGTACGTGACCACTGTTGTGAATAAATTCACAAGTTAACCCAGTTTCACCAAAAAGTTATTGTTAATTGAGTTAATTGAAGTTCCACCAAAAAGTTATTGTTTGTTGATAAATTGTTAATTGAGTTAATGTTGTGCCTCAGTTCAGCTGTAATGTTGATTCCCCTATCCCTCGGTCGTGTATCTCCCTTCTGCTCATCGGGTATTGTTGCTACTGTTTCTGCATGGCACCAGGGGAGGTGACATCATAGGACTTCTATGCAAAGTGCAGAACTAAGGGATTATGGGTACCATTCAGGTAAATAAATCCCCTATAAAACGAGCCAACTGAAGTTCCAACGAGCCAAGATGGTTTAGCTATATTGGGAACTGTCTCCTGGAACTGCACGCATGACACCCAGGATCCTCACCATGATAAGAACAGTGACTGGTCGGAAATGGGACCCTAGACAGCGAGCCAAAGATTGTCTTCCTAGAGGACTCCTGTGAGGACGGAAGCCCCAGCTCTGCCCTTCGTGGACAAAGCTGCATTGCACCTCCTCCTCGGCGTCGTCATCTGGGAGCAGCGGCGGTGTGCGCATACCCCACGAGCACCCCCCCCATAAAAGAGCTGATTCTTAATAAAGGCCTTTCAAAGGGAGCTGGTCTCCTGGCCCATTTACTTCAACCACCACTGGACAAAATACATGAGGTAATTTTGCAGCTCAGTTACCTTTCATAGTTAAAAGCTGGAATCTAGGGCAGTGGGCAGAAAGAATTTTCTCATATGACCATTCCATCATCACTATGCAATGAATCAGTGGTGACAAAATCCACTTTAGAGAACATGATGTTCATTTCAGCACAGTGGCCATGATGAGGCTGACTGGGTACTGGGACTAAAAGATCCTCTTACCCTTGAGTGAGATTTGGACTGTGTTTTTAGCTGCCTGAGATTCATATCTCATGAGTAGACAGCTCCTTGCAAATGCATCAGATAAATTATGCACAAACACTCTATCCTAGGCAAAAAATCACAGATACAAATGCTGCTTTCCTTTCCCTCAAAGTGCTTGTTTCTATCCACACAATCTTCTCCTATCTCACACAGTACATTTATTTTATTTCCATTAATAGGCACTCTGTGCACTCATTTCATCAAGGGAATGAAATAACCCAGCACTGTTGAATGAAATACTGATACAGTAGAAATAAATGCAATGTTTCCTATATGAAGGCTTCACAGCTCGTTAATTGACAGTCTATACAATGTTATTTTCTGGCACTGCTAATAATTTTTTTTGTGATTTGGGTCATAATCCATTTATTTACAGAATCTATCATTGCACTGACAGCAGGGAGTATAGCATGCTTTTTGTAAAGTCAGTCTGTAGGTTGTTATTTAAAGCAGAGTCCAAGGCTTACGAAGAAGATATCCCAAGAGGTGATAAGGGAAATTGCATTGAGACAACAGAGCAGGAGGTTAGCTTCCTATGCTCTGGAATGGCAAGATATGAGAAGCAAAACAGAACAGTAGTAAATCCCAGGGTAATGGCATCATGTTATTTCATGGAATGCTGTGGAAAAACAAATGGAAGGAGAATAGTAATGTCTTACACTTGAACTGTAAGCATCTATAGGAAAATTGAATGACCCGTGTGCTGAAGATGGATTTTAAACAGAAAAATGGGGGAAGAGAGGGGTGAGATGCCCTGCTAGATCCAGTTATGACTCCACTAACTCCACTAGAAACTCTGTCTTGAAATGATCTCCTAAGAGTATGAAATGCAACTCTTCATTCTCCCACTCAAAAACCATAGCAGCTCAAAAGCTCAAGAGCAATATTCTGTGTACAGGAAGCCCTCGAGACGACCCTTAACAGAGAACACCTGAAATGGAGTAATGAGGAAAATGGAGTCTTCCCTTTTTTTCAGTGTTTAAAGCCAGCAGAGCACCTGGCATCAGCTTTCTGCATCAGATAGGGAAGCTCATCTCTTACAAGATGAGCTGCTGTTGGGGAGCAGCAGTAGCCTGGAGGTGCTTTGAGCAGCTCAGAGTAGGCTGGGAATTAACAGTATGTGCCACCTTAAGCTGGGCCTTGTGGCAGCTACTCCCAGTTAACTTTCCCAAAAAGCTCTCATGCTCCATCCCTGAATATTTGTCTTGGTGTTACAGGGTTTCCTGCACTTCAAAAGGCAATGCAACTAAAATATAATAGCAGAGCATCCTCATCCCATTGTGCATTCCCATTGCAGAGACATGGGGGAAAAGTCCCTGTGTTTGACAGCATCAGAGGATGAAAGCATTCTGCTGATGTCTTGATCTGTCTCAGCTCTGCAGTGTTCTGCATTTTTCAAATTTCCCCACAATCCATAGAGTTAGTGAGCATTTCTCAGTTATATGTTGCACTGAATATCCCAAATACAGTGGCTGTAAGGTAATTTTTTTTGCTGACTGACAAACTACGTAATGTTTCTCTATCATGGAACCTTGACTGAGTCTGAAACAGCATTTGAGCATGTTTGATGCATTGTATTGATCAAAATGGGGAGAAAGCCAAAGAAGGTGTTCCCCATAGAAACACAAGGTTACAGTGGGAACACCAAGTCTTCTCTTGGTGATAAATGGCATGGACACTCTGATTGCTCTGCTCTTCTGCAATAAATTTATTACTAACATGCCCCTTGCTTTCCTTTTTTAATCTGCTCAACATTTAAGCTGCCAGATTTTACATAAGTGAAACACGATACACAGTGTCATTTTTTTTCCCCAAGAGTAGTTTTTCCTCTAGTAGAATTTTCCTCTAAGACCAGAATTTTATATTTGCATGTGAGCACAGTAGTATCAAATCATTCAAAGCAACTGATACTTCTAGATCAAGGTCTGTTCTCAGTTTCTAGTAAGAATTCAGTAGTAATTTAGCCACACAAATTTTTAGTTTCTGGTTTCTGGAGTGATTCATAAAGGAATTCAACAGACAGAGGAATGATAAGGAGAGCTCATTGTTATAGGATGCTGTGGGCACCAACATTTTTTATGGTTTCTTAGAGGAATTAGAGAAATTCATGCATAAAAAAATAATCCGGGCTGCCACACCTAAAGACACCCCTCCTGATGCAGGAACTCCATAACCTGGAGATTGCTGGAAGCTGACAAAAGTACCTGGGGGCAGCAATGCTGTGTGCCTGCTCTGCTCTCAAGTCAGTTGTGTGTGCATCTGCTAAAAGCCCTTGCAGGAAGCAGCTCTCAGAGGACACGTCCTCTGAGCAGGTATGGCTGCTCTTGTAAACCACTTACTGGCAAAGGGTGAGACCTGCAAAGACAACCCCCAGAAGTGTAACTTGTGGTACAAGAGTACAGCAGTACTCCTTCTGTTTGGCAGAAATGGATGAGGACAATCTCTACCTCACATCAGGGCCCTGTCACACAGCTGCTGGTCCTAGGGAGAAAGTTGGTAGGATTCAGTGAGGTCTCTCCTTCCTGCCATTCATGCAGGATCTAGTTTTAAGCTCAGGCTCTGGCTCCTTGGGTTCCAGCCAGTCTCCACAGCAGCCACATCACGGCCATGCCCATGCTTGGCTCTGGACTCTTTTGATGAACTGCCCCTGCCTGACCCATGACTTGGCTTCCCAGCCTCATCCCAGACCTACTTCATTACCCATGGACTTGCTGTGCCTGGCCGTCCCCTCCAGCCTGCCCTGCTCTCTCCATGAGGGCAGTGGGATGAACCCTGGCTGGTGGTGCCATCCCCCGTGGCTCACAGCTACCCACCTCTTACCTTGGGAACTCACCCCCTTGCTGTACCACACCAGTGTCCAGTGCCACAACAGTAGCTGACTCTAGGGTGCCACGACCAAACTGTTTACACAGTCTGTGATCCATTGTAGGTGATGAAAGGTTGGTGTTTTGTTCATCTCTGGTTCTTATGCACCTTTAGCCGTGGGGCACGGGCCCTCCAGCTGTCACACACCCCACTCCCTGCCCGCTTGCATTTTGTCAAGTGAATCTAGAACATGTGGTCCCACACTGGGAGAAAAAGTAATAGGTCTGACAGTAATATGCTTGATCATGCAGCACTATGATCTTATAAATCAATTACATCTTTACAGAGATTCTCTTACAAGAATTTATAAGGTTGAAGGTTACCATGCTAAATACAAAGGTTAAGGGTATTTATGGGCATAGCTGCTCAATGAATTTCCGTAATAATTGTAAGATGACTCAGACATGTTTTGCCTGGGATTTCTAGAAGTTTGTCAGAGGGTCCTTTTGACTTCAAACAGACAAAGATAATAAAATGGCTTGGTCTGAAACGTGGCTTATGGCACACTTGTAGTCATAAGCAAGGATAATGAAGATCACTCCAGCTACCAACGGGTTGTGTATCAACACAGGCAGTGTTCAGAGTTGAGAGAAGTTAATAAGACAGCAAACTCTGCAACTGGAATCTGTTCATCTAATTTGCCTCATGAGACAGAAAATCGGTTGCAGGTTTTATCTTCCTGCCTTCTTTCCTTCCTTGAGAATCCACTGGCAGAGGAAGCCAGCGTCCAACAGCCCTGACAAATTATTTCTGTGTGCAAAACACATAATTCAGGTTTCATCACCCTTTCCTGTCAACAAGTTTTAGTCTGTTGGGGAATCACGGAGATCAATGGGATCATTTCTATGGTACCTTCTGCCTCTGCTAGAATTGAACCATGTTCAAGCTCAGGATGAGAAAATATATATATAGCAAATCATTTAGACAAATTTCCTCCCTGGTAAACCATAAACTTATATTAACAAAACTTTTAAACATTTAATATTGCACCTGCGCTGTGATTTTTGTTTTAATTAAAAAATCCGTTTATTCATCTCTTCAATATGCCACATTTCTATTTCACCCTCTCTATGAAGGTGATGCTCTTTTACTCAAACATTTGAAGCACTTTTCCTATCTTTTCACAGTTACACCTTATTGGGTCTAACCTCAGAACCTCAAGTTTTTCTCTCTGGCTGATTAACTGATGTTTCATCCCTTTCCTTTTTCTAAGGAGTAAATTGGGGATTTTCTTTCTAAGTCACTACATGTTGATTCATTTGTCTGTTTACTAATTCAGCTTCTGTTTCTTTTTTGCATCTATATCCTCCCCTTGTGTTTTAGGTCAAAGGCATTATAAATGAATTAACAATTCTTTCCCTGCCTGCCAAAATGACTGCTTATAAAAGTCTAGTTTCTAATTCCTTGGAGTTGATGAGGGACCTTTGCCCTGAAGCATACAATTTGATATCCTAGCCTGCACCCTTTCTTATGAATGTTTCCATTATACACTTACTTGTTCAATATTCCTTTGAATCTGAGTAACATTTGACCCCCGAGATGACATGCAGAAAAAAAAATCCACATTTTAATCACTTCCTATTTTATTCAAAAGAAAATCCATTTAAAAAACCAGACTTCCTTCCTGTGTTTCAGATGTGCTGTACCTAGTTCTTCCACAATCTTTCATTTCCCTCTGTGTCTGTCTCCTGCCTGCTCTAAACAGTTTGCTTCTTTTCAGTCCTTCTTCATATAAAAGCTTTACAGGCCTATTCACGACCACTGTCTGTCTCATGTCTTTCCATTCCTGCAGCTGGTTTTTGTGAGATGATGATACATCTGGCTAAGGGTGCTCTCAGTTAGACACATCCTTAGTTTGTAAAACAGAAAATAATACAGCCCTCTATTATTCTCTAGGCACACTTTTTTGATCATCTGTGCATAATATGAGCAATAGCTTCTTGATGTCTTTAAAGTGACTGTATATCCTCTGCACCAGAGATCCAGGCTATCCAAAACTGATGGATAATTCAATCCTAAAATCATTTTTGGAGTGTGTACAAGGCAGAAAGAAGAGATTGACATGTAGCTACTAGGAAGAATGTCCTTTGATATATAAACAGACAAAGTCTAAACCAGACATAATTTTTCAGAATCCATTTCCTGAATGTCTTTTTAGTTTCAAATACCATCTTCAAGTCAGATGCTTCCCAATTTATAACATGAAATTCAGAGCCTGTTGGGCAAGCTTTTGTTCTAAACTATCATGCTGGCTCTTCATTTTAGCTGTATGTAGGTTTCTAACACATTCTTCTTTTAATCTGATGAATAGATAAATGAACTGCCCTGAGAGATAGATATTTTAAAATGGAATCTTTTATCAAGTAAGGTATGGGTTTTTTCAGTAGATGCTAAGCAGCTGAATTATTAATTGCACCTGGAGTTTAAGGTGCTCAGCAATTGGTCCTTACTCTCCAGTAGCTTTCAAATGATATATATGCTTTCAATTAGACCCTTTACATCCTGTCAGTGGCAGGATTCACATTCTCCACTGTAGGATAAGGCACATTTCATGCACCCACACCATCTCTTCTCCTCGCTTGCTTAACTCACATGCTTAACTCGCTCTCAAATCTGAGATCTTCACAGAGACAAGAGGAAAAAAAATCTAGAATTATCTAGCAGTAATCTCCTTAAATCAGATACTAGGTTAGGTGTTTTTAAGTGAGAAGAAGGGAACCTAAGATGAGCTCTTGTAAAGCCAATATTGCAATCCTTTTTCTTTCCTCCTCTGTGGTGTGTAGTATTCATTTAAGAGAAATGTTCCTAGGGGAATATTTGGAAGGGCCTTGGAAAAGGCAAAGAATTACAGACCATGAGAAAATGAGAAAAAAGATTAGTTATTTTTATTTCTCAGTTTTTGAATTATCTTGTGAATGGCAGGTACATTCAGAAAGAAGAAAGGTTTTGTATAGGTATAAAGTCACAAGAAAATATAGCAGAAGAAACTGTGCAACAAGTTTGAGGAGTAAAGTTAAATTGCTAGAAGGGACTACTTTCACTTGAGTGCAGAGACTCCTTAATTTCAAGGAGAAAGTTGTATGCCAAATCTGGCAGAATGCAAGCTGAATTTCCATGTTCTTTCCCTAGTTTGATGAGGGGAATATTTTGAAAAGCTAATGCTAAGTCTTTAAAGGTGAATTGCTGGAATCAGGCTCAGTTTAAGAAAGACTTTCCTGTTTTTCTACAGTCTCTTCTAGGGCTCTTAGCAAGTACGAGTCTTGTATCCCTAAGTACACCTGCAGATCTAGTCCTTGGTGCCTAGGATGCAGTTTCTGTAGAGCTTGCACTTGAATAGCAGAGGGTTTTCTCAGTAATCTGACCTTGATTTTCTCTGATTATGCCCTAAATAGGTGCACTTGTTTAGAACCTGGACTGTACTGTAAGTGTTCTTCACCTTAGGCAAACCTCCAGGGGAAGTGCTTTTGCTTAAGGCTCTTCTGAGTAAGATATGGAAATTGTTCAGATGAGTCCTCTTCAGAGCTGGCAGAGTTTTGTATCTGAAAAAAGAAAAACTAACGAGTAAAGGCCCCCTTCTTCCACCCTTCAGGCACTTTCTGCTGGCTAGGAGTCAGTGGATTTTTGGATGGGCTGCTATCTGCTCTCAAGTGCTTGAAGGCCAACTTGGGGATAGTAACAACACTATAGGAAGATTAACTGGGCTAGACAGATGAGAGTGTGATGAGGTAATGAGTTAAACCTTGGATGAAAGAGTTAGAGGTGAGAAAAAGCTCAGCTGGCTGCCAGGTTCACAATTAGGGAACTTCTGCCTGGCCTTTCTAGACCCACTGCTCTGTGAAGCACCCTAAAACTAACCCCCAGCCCATCAGTGCAGTGAAGAAGTGGTTTTCATGCTCCTTTGAGACATGTGTGAATAATTAGTTGAACTTATTGGTTCAGACTAAGAATACACTGCAGTATATTATGTGTTTAGTAGACAAGTGGAAACACACTGGATTTCTGTTATCTAACTCTACCCTGGCTTCTTATTGCTATGTGTGGGAAGCTCCTTCAGGAAGAATTCAGTAGGAAAAAAGCCCTTATTTGCTTCATAAATCTGTAATGTGAATAGAGAATTGCCTGGGCTACAATGTCAGGATAATTAACAATGAAACACCAGTGGTGAGGGAGCTATCAAATGTGATATCTCTGAATCAGTATTGGGTCTGGTAGTAATTAATGAAAGCACTAATTAAGGTTTCTATTAAATAATCTGGAAGACAAAATGAAGCACGCATTGATCAAATTTGTAGAGGCTAGTCTGAAACTACAGAATAATTGATCAAGAGATTTTAGACCAAGAGGCAAATTTTAAATAGGGTGTGATTTTAATTTAGATAAATTTAAACAATGCACTAGAGGGTGACACTTTATAAAATGGAAGGCTGCTGATTAGAGGTCATTAACGCAAAGAACTAAGAGAGTCAGTAACAAACGGGGTCCAAATCCCAATACAATGGAGCTTTAAAAAGTCAAATAGCTTTACTGCCTGTGCAGAGAGTAAAAGGTAGGTCATTTGTAGGACGGTGGCTATTAGAATATCTATTCTGTGTTTCTGGTGTGGCAATACGGGTGTAAAGCTTCCGCCTGTTATCTGTGTGAAATTAACTCTTTGATTGTAGCCTCAAGGTTGGATATTAAAGGAATTAAGTTTCTGAAAGCATTGCTGGGCTGATAGATCTGTGTACACAGCCTCTGAGAGGCACATGAGCACAGTGTGTTCCACTGACAGCCACCTCTCAGCCATGTGACACCTGATCTCACACTCTGTTTATGATCCATTGACTTCTGATGCATTCCTTTACTTGGCACAATGCAATGGGAAGAAACTGCTTTAGTCAAGGAAAACACAGCAGGACATAAGTGTAGAAGTCTCAGACTCTGTCTACCATCTTATCAACCTGTTCCTTCCTGTTCCTGCAAAACTGAATTTTTGACAGTGTCTTCTGACTGGGCAGGGTAAATCAGGTGAACGTGAAGAGCACATCCAAGGAAAGAAGTTCTAAGAAATGAGTGCTGGGTTTTGAGCTTTATTTTACAGCGGAGTCTCTCTTTTCTAAGAGTGACATTATCTAGATGGTACAGCAGAAGTACCACTGCAGCCAGTTGCTTCTCATGACTTTGTATTCTTGGGAATTAAGGAAGAAAACAGAGAAGCAAACTGCTTCATGCATGTTTGGAGAGGTAGAAAAAAGTCCAAAAATATTCAGCATTTAGGAGGAATTATGGACCAGTTATCTGGTCCAACAGTTTCAAGTAAGGTATTGGCAACCAGACTTGTAGTATATGTAGTTATTTGATGTCTGTGTGAATGCCTCTACACAAGAGTGCTGTATTACATTTGAGAAGCACTCTGGAAACTCAGGCAAATTTTCTTGCAATAAAATGAAATATTATTTTTGGCACTGCACCAGCAGTGAATCTATATATTTGGGAATCAGTTTACTGGTGACATTTCTTTAACCGTATCTTCTTTCTTTAAAAAGTACTTACTTTTACGCAGAATTAATGATGCCATTTGCATATCCTTAGGGAGTTTTTTATAGTAATAGCTTATAATTGCACAGAATTATAGAATAGCTGAGGTTGGAAGGGACTCTTTGGAGATCATGTGGTACAATACCATGCTCAAAGCAAAGGCAGAAAGAGCAGGCTGCTCAGGACTGATTGCAAGACTCTGAACTTCTCTAAAGTTGAAGACTCCACAACCTTTCTAGCAGCAGGTTTCAGTGCTTCATCACTATAACTGGTTTAATAAACAAATAATCATATTTAGATGGAGCTTTCTGCATTTCAGTTTCTGCCCATTTCCTCCAGGACACGGCACTGCTGAGAAGTCAGGCTCTTTTCCCTTCGTTTCAGCCTCTCAGGTATTTATGCATATTAAGAAGATCCCCCCGAGTCTGCCCTTCTCCAGACCAAGCTCTCTCAGTTTCTCCTCCTATAATAGATATTCCAGTTTCTTAGTTATCTTAATGTCTCTTTTCTGGACATACTCCAGTATAATCATGTCATACTTGGACTCAGGAGACAGTTACTGGACATGTAACTAAAATTGAAGCATTAAAATCCTAGAAAATCTAAATTAGTGATGCATATCAAAGACAGTCTGCATAATTCAAAATAAAAAAAAGGAACTGGATCAAGTTTTAACTAGAATTGAACTAACAAATCCTGCTCAAAAATTAGAAATTAGTTGAAAATTAGTTTAGCTGAACATCTTGGACTAGCAGCTCTGCCGGAGTTACTGTTATTTATCAAAGTGGTGAGGTGGGGTGAGATGGAGGAAGAAGCAAATTCTTGTTCTGACAGCACACAAAGCCAAAATGCAATACTGCCTTTATACATAAAGGATATGCTTCAAGGACCCAAGTGCCATGGCTTCCTTGGGATAGAGGAACTTTCCAATGAAAGGCTTTAGAAGGCAAAAGTGTCTGGCTGAGATACCAAGATGGTCAGAGAAGAAAATTGAACAGTTCACAATGAGCAAGAATTACACATTGCTGCCTGTCCTGCTGCCAGCAGCTTGCACTGAGTAGTAGGACAAAGTCTGTGTTTGTTCACCAGCTCCTTAAATGTGTTTTCAGGGTGGGGACATTGTGTATACAAATAGTACCTACATCTATATAATTATACACGTATACCTATGCAGATGCATACATATCTCTGTTTTGGTGCAGGTTTTATTCACTCAGCAAAAAGAGAATTATTTGCTACTATTACACAGGATCTGGATGCTGTTTTTGGATTTTGGCTGTTAGTGATATATTTTATTACTGTCATTAGAGAAGCTTATAATACAGGGCAGGGGTTGTCTAAGTGCTGTTTGGGAGATGCTCAATTCACCTTGACTGATACCACAAGAATTAGTTGAACAAATAGGTTATTGCTCTTCTTGTTGATGCTGGATAGTTGCCAGGCCAGAGCTGAGAATTTTGGTCTCTGTTGTTTGCTGTTTTCTGAGCATATAACAGATCATTATTTTAGTATTAATTTGAATCATTCCTAGGCATAGTCAAAATGTTTAAATTTCTTCCATTTTCTTTTAAACATATAATGTCATGAGAAGTGAGGGGATTTCTTTAGTAAAAATGCAGGGCACAACAAGAAACTGTTCTTTCAGGTGTTTAGAAATTTTGTCACATTATTTTACACCAGAGAAAGGAGACTTTTCCACTAAAATCTTTAAACTAAAACATTCTGACAGCTGATAGTGTTTGTTGAAAGCCTATCTTTGCTTTTTTTGGCTTATTTCTGCTTTCTTAAACAGGGTGGAGGGAGGAAGAACATTTATGATAAGTACCCACTGACTTACTCTTGACAGTGCAAGTATTTCCTAGTTAAGAAATCTTTCTCTCTGTTTCAATACAGACTTTAGATGCTAATCAAAGAAATGTAGAATTCTGATATTTGCCAAGGCATGGCTCAACCAGGTAATGTTGTTCTATACTTCTGAGGCTCCATCCACCTGGATTACTGCAGCTGTCCCCCTTTGTGCTCCCTAAGCACCTGTATGCAGCATAGTGCCTGCTGAAACACTATTGTTAGTCCAACCTGAAACAAGCCTATGGTGCTTCATTCCTCTGAAAGAGCTTGGTCATGCACTTCAGAACTTCACAAAGAAGCATCTTCAGCCTGGTATGATTTTGCAGGGAATGGCATAAACATAATACTGTGATTTTAGACAAAAGTCTGAGGATATGTGCTAGTACATGTCATTTTAAAGGAACCACTACAGTAAAGTGTTTTCCCCTGCCTGAATCTTTTATGCCTGTGGCTTGTGTTCATGCTTTTATTATTCTTGTCCTGTTTGTGGTGATCCTGCTTTGCAGAGCAATTAAAATTCCCGTGCTAGGATGTATGTGTCACTGATCTTCGTAACATCCCCCTGGCTTTGCAATAACGAGTGTACTTGGCAATTTACAGTGCTGACAACTCCGGTTTTCTTCCTCTGCTGCTCAGGTGGTCAAAGTCACACAAGTGCCAACAAATTTTATAAAGCACAGGAACAGTGTTTCTGACTCAGCAGGGCTTTGTACCAAAGTGAGGGCAGGAGAGGTATTATGCAGAGACCCAAAATTGGCTGGCATCTCTCGATAGGAAGTGAAACAGGAAGATCACCTTGTAAGCAGGCTTGGTGCCATCCAAACAGATGGGCTGGAGTATAAGCAGCCAAACAGTCACTTAGGAACACAAAAAGGATTTGTCGAAGGCACATTTCCAAGAATGAAATGTCAGGATGTTTGCCTGTGTCAAGCATCAAACCTGAAGGGAGGGAAATGTGCAAGTAGTGTGTCATGTGTTAATACTGAAAACAAACATGTAAACCTGTCTTGGATTCTTTCCTGAATCTATTGAAAGATTTTTTTGTAGCTGTGAGATCTAGAAAGGAAAAATGGGAGAAGAGTCCTGCAAAGTAGTATTATTTCCCTAATGTATGGATCACTTTCCACAAACACTGCTGACAAAGTAATTATTTATTTTACCTCCCATAAATGTTGATGTGCAGGAGGCACATAATATTCTCTGTCTGGTTAGTCTTTAGCAGCTATATTTAATAGCTTCAGGATAAATTACGTAGTATTAGCCAAGATCTAAATAAGAGAATCATAGAATGGCCTGGGTAGGGAGTGACCTTAAAATGATTTATTATGCATGGAAGCATACCTTAGGAAAGACTTTAAAAACTTGGAGTTAATGGCTGTGGAGTTGTAGAGGACTGAATTGCTTTACTGTAATAAGAACCCAGCTCGGTGACTTTTCTGCATAAAAGGTCAACAACAACAAAAGAGAGAGGGAGACATCCACCCAAACTTCCTTAACTCTGAAACTCGAGAATTTAGGATGATAATTGATGGAAATGTGCTTTGCTGCTTTTCCATCCACTACAAAAGCCAGACAAATACTTGTCTGCTGATTAAAGGTGCAAAGTAGAGAAGGGGTCATAAAAGACAAATGCAATGACTTGAAAGAAAATGAGTTTGCAGGTAAGATTCAAGGCAAAACTCCCAGCTGCAAGCTAAGCTTTATCTGAGCTTACACTGTTATACTCTGTAACTGGTGCCTTGCAGTTCCAGTTTAGAAAACGAGGAATGAAAGAAAGCATTAATCTGACTGAAATCCACATAACAGGATTGTGTGTGAAACAAAAGTGAAACCAGACAGTGCAGTCGGTGAAATACAGCTCGAGGAGGAGGGGTGAATGTGCTGGAAACAGCAGTTTTCTAACCTCTTTACTGCAGCTAAACAAGCTTTAAGCTTTAAGAGGCATCAGGCATTAGGAGGGGTAGGAAAAATCAGGACCTAGTTACTGTTATTTGATTTTTGCAGCAGAATGTTCTTACCAGAAGTGGAGCTGTTTGAGCAGGCTGCCAGGGAAATGATTTGCATTTGGTAGAACTGCCCCTCAGTTCTTGCAGCTCGCACTGCCCTTGTGGCACTTTAACACTAGTCATTTGTTGGAGGCTCTGCATTTGATGTTTTGATTTTCACCAGTTGCTCTGCAGAAAAGGATTGTGCAACAGTGGAGGACTACGAGTCTTAGGGAAGAGGCAGAAAACATGCATTCAGAACTCCAGACAGGGAAGCAGTAAGAGAAATTGCCGAAATTATGGATAATCTGCTGCATAAGTCTGTCTTCTCCTGTTTTATAAAGCTTCCTATCCATGCGATTTGGAAACTTGTATCGACAGTGAAAGCCAAGAGGATTCAAGAAAAGGTAAAAGCAAGTTAAAATAAAGAACTACTTCAATTGTAACCCTGGGGATGACCTAGCTATATCTTAAAGGGGAGAATCACAAGTTTAGCTGCACTGTTTTCTAAATGTCAGTATCTGTGAGTAATGGTTCTATTTAGGATTTTATGAGAGCACTGTGAATTTGATAAAATTTGCTCTGAGAACAAATAATTTTTGATTCTGAGGAAATTACTGGACACTTAAAGCAACTGAGTTTTGAGACCACGAATCTTTAAGTAGTCATTACCTGCCTCTTGAAGACCATAGAAGTCCATATTTCCTGCTGCTGAGGGTTGTTTTCAGTGTAATTCCAGTTCATCTTGAACCACTCGTCTCCATACTAGCTGGGTAAAAAAAATTGTTGAACTTCCTTATATTCAAGATAGTCTTGAATCTGCTTGTTATGCTAAGGGGGATATATTTGATAAAATTAATTCCTAAATAGGTATATAAAATAAACCAGACTTTCCCTCTTTTAACTCTTCTCTTAGCCATAAGATTTATGCTGTGCTATTCTTTGTTCTGTATGGGCTTCATCTTTGCTAAGAGATTGTCATTCTTCTGAGATCAGGTGTAGGCACTGGTCAGTATTTGGGCCCTTTGTCATGTAAATCTGTGTTAAACAAAAGGTTGCATTCTTGGCAGTAGGGCTTGTAACCTGATTTTCTTAAATGCTTTGGTAGATAACGATTTCTTGACTTAAATGCAACATGAATATCCTTAGGAGAACTGAATTGTAATCTGAAGCTGTTGCTGTTTCACGAGGAAATGGACGCTGTTTAGCATGGGCGGGGGGAGAAGGGATGAGTCTGGAACTAGGCCATCTCTGATGAGTTACTGTTCCTTTTCATCCAATATGTGCTGGATATTAAGCTGTGTGATGAGCATTCAGAAGAGCTCTATAACAGGAGCTGAAATTCTGCATTCCTTTGAAACAGTTAAACTTCTTTGATCTCTGTGTGCTAAATGATGCTGAATAGCATACTCCTCTAAATCAGAGGTCATCAGGCAAAGAAAGACACATTCCTTTGCCATGATATATTTTGCGGAAAAAAAGTACCAAGGCTGTAACTGGCAGGGGGTTGGTGGGAGGGAAATCTGCTTTTCCTGTTTTGGTACAATAATGTTCATTATTTTTTTGCTTGCTCCTAATGTTTTTACAATGGCTAACAGCTCAAGCACTACATGCTTAAAGAAACATCGTGTTCATTCTCCTTGGGTTTGTCAGATGTTGGCAGGGCTGACACCACATAGTAACACTTGCTGCTTTGACTCTACAAACACAGAGTGCAGTTTTGCTCTGGAGGCTGCCCTGCATGGTGTTGAAAATAAGCTATTTATTTCTGAGGATCACATTCTTTTATTTAGTAGGGTAAGTCCTTGGGATGGTTTGCTTAACACTGACTGAATGTCTTTTAATAAATGTTACCAGTAAATAAATGCTTTTTTCTTTGAGGTATTTTGTTGTTTTCTCACTATTTACCCTTTTCTGATCTCAGTGAGCATTAAATTAAAGTTCCAGAGATCTTAGCACATTCTAACTGTGCTATTGTCATGTTCTGTTCTTATATATTTTGTCTGATGTACATAGTGGTGCTTGTCCAGTCACAAAGGCAAAAATCACAAGCAAAGGATGCATTCAGGGCTAGTTGGCTAAAAAGTTTTGAGTTATTCAAAATTTGTCCTGACAGCTGATGCAGAGGATGCATAGGCCAGTTGTAACTTAAACATTCATTGGTGGAATTGAATGAGAGAATCAGAGATTGAATTAGAGAGCAACCTGTAACTTGATGCTAAATTTAATCATTCTGCTTGCATAAGGATGTGAATACCCTTAGTGCAATATACTTCTGGCACTGCTGCTTACACTGCTGGAAGAAATCCACTTAATCAAAACAAGCATTGATGTGGTTATTAGCATGTTAGTCCCGAGACACAAAGCTTTATCAATATAAAATGAACTGAATGTGGTGCTACTATTCATTCTCTTTACATTGCTTGATATTGTGCACTGAATGTAATGAGGCTTGTTGAAGAACTGCTGTTCACTGTGATGTTCCAGAAAACTTATGCATCCTAGGAGACTTGTTCTCTGATCAAACATTTTAAATGAAATACAGCATTAAATTAAGTGTAATGGCTACAATCCGAGGTTAGTTTTGCATGCTCACTTTAATGAGTTGCAATTTCCTCTGGAAACTGACAACTAAAAAATCCTGTTTACCAGTTGCTTAGAAACTGATCATCAGTAAAAGCATTAGACATCAAATATCTCAGTAAAAACTAAAGCTGGGAAATAAATGTGTATTGTTCAGAAATGATAGATTCTGGAAATTACCATGGATTTTCATGAAGTCTGTGACATAAAAGATTATAAGAAGGGCATGCAGATAGATAAAAACATCCAGACTTATACTAAGAAGGATAAACTTGGTCACTTCAGGTATACAATGTGGTTTAAGAAGACTATTTCAATACTGGCAGTGTATTAAATGTTTCTTTTCTTGGATCACCTTCTGGAATCATTCCTTACTGAACACATGAGGACCAGGAGCATGGCCTTCAGGGAGTATGAGTATGATCTAATAATGGAATTATTTATGATCTTTGAGATTTTTCTCTAATTTTTAATTCAAACTTGACTGTTTTAAAGCAAAGAAATCTGAAAGCTTTTTAACAAGCCTTATAGAAATGGTATGAGAATGTGTTTTGTGGCTACATAGTAGAGTTTGTTTGAGAGCAAGTGACATTTTAACAGCATACTTGAGTTTAGGAGGTAATTCTGGCTAAATGAGGCTTTTATCTAGACTTCTATAGCTCTTTCTTAGGGGAATATGTATTTTTTTTAAAGAGCAATTCTTATCTAATTCTATACATTGAATTTTTCCATTAAAATTATTACGATTAAGTTCTTTGAAGGTATGAGGTTTTTAATATTAATTCAGTCTGAGTAAGGAAATGAAACATGTTTTCTTGTCAAACATAAAGGGCCTATTATTTCAACATGTTTAAGCGGCCTCTCTGCTTAGATAAAAAACAATAGAAGGCATGTATGTGGTTTGTTTAATGGTGTTTATGCTGGCAGGATTACCTCCTTTCCTTGAAGTAATTTTTCAATTCATTTGGCAAAGCAAGAAATTATTTTCTTTTGTCTTTGTTGCTAGTTAGAGTATATCTCATTAACATTTGAGGAAATTACTTTTCAAGAGTATTGTAAGGTTACCTCTTTCCAAAACATGGCCATAAAGCTTAGACTTCCTGTTGAAAATTCCAGCTGGACCCAGATAAAATCTTTTCCTGGAAGAAACGACAGGATGCTTTTTTCATTCACAATCAGTTTCCAAAGGGTGGGTGACCAATGCTAAAGGAAATGGAAGAACCATAATTTTGTGCTGAGAAACCACCATCTTTCCTCCTGAAACCCAAAAGTAAATAGACATTTCTTGCATCCTTTCCAGCCAATGCTTCTTTAGAATTATTTCTCAGCTACACAGTAGCCACAAGATGAATGCTAAAATAATTTCTCTAGCTATTAGTTCATGCATAAGAGTGATACCATCAATGAGGTTCTATACAGGAGAATTAACAGATGGGGCTTTGTCCTTTTGGGAACCCACCAAATGAGCTTTGGGAGTTCAGAACTGAGGCAACACGGAGTGATTTGTACACTGTGTTTGGCATTGAGAGTATGTTTCTTTAACAATTAACACAGCTGCTTTGGCAGAGCCTTTTTTAGCCTCTTTTCTGAAGGAAGTGAACTGTATCTGTCCCTTTCCTCCAGTAGCTGTAGAACTAACTCATGGATAGAGAGTCTCAAAGACGTGAAACACCCACATGCTTAATGAAAATGAGGCTGGTTAGTAAGAGGGGAGGCATCCTATTAAAACTGCCTTCAAGAGCAGCATTACATCAAAGAGATCACGCAGGGGAGAATAATCTGCAGTACTTCGTGTACTGGAAAAGCCCCCATAAGTGTTTGCACCTCTCAAGTATTCAAAAGACTAATTCCCAATGCCTACTCTGGAGAGGGTAACTGAGAACATCCTTGACTCCTATCCCTAGTAGAGGTTGATTGCTGCAGCTCAATCAGTTTACAAGTCAGTCAACCAGAGGACACCAGACTGCTGGAGACCAGGCAGGACATTCCCCTATTCATGAGAGAGCTATTGCCATTAAAACATATTTGTCTTTCTCAAGTTTACCAATCAAATTAATTTAAAAGCCGTGAGTGAATTGACAGTGGAATTGGATAATAGTGTCTATGCTGAGTGGCATTAAGCTGTCTTTCCTTCAAATCTCTGTTCAAACTGTGATGGGCAGAATTTGTAGGTCCTTCCAAGGTCTCAGTAGGAAGAGTACATATCCTCTTGTGAGGATGTCCTCCTAACAGCTTATCAAATGCTTGCTTGTTTAGTGCATTGTTCTTTTCCCTTATCTTCAGATTTCTTAAAAAATGACAACTCTTTTGAAGTCAAGGTCTTATCTCAAAGTAACTGAGGATTTAACACTATCTTTGAGGAAGACAGTGCCTACGAAGGATGGGTCTTTAATCAAGGAGAAAAAAGCTCATAGGCTGCATGCAAATAGGATACAAGGTACCACCTTTCAATCTGTATTTAACATCTGGAATAATTGATCTGTTGTCAGCCCATACTCTGAATTTGTGGTTAGAAATGCTTATAAAAGACTTTATGAAATAGATGAAATAGAGGTTATAGTCCTTGTGCACAGTTCACAGGTGGAAGTTCTCTGTTACATATACAGTCAGACTGAAATAAAGAAATAATTCCTTTCAGCTTTAAAATCTACATTAGCTGAATAAAATTGACCCTGTTCAACTTCGTCTGTAAATGTAATTCTTGTATGCCAAGTGACATTAATGTAATTGAATCTGACATATGTTTGACACTCCTGAAATTACAGGACTATAGGCATTTTAAAGTATACATTTCATGACTTTTGAAAGAATCAGCTCTTCCAAGAGGGAAAAACTTCAGATATCTAGTTAGTTAGCCTGGAGAAGAGATGCTGAGGATGCAGCTAAAGGGTCTGAACAGGACATTACTTAATCCAGTAAAAGATCAGGCAGCTTTTCCTGAAATAGCTGGCACTGGATCTCTGCTCTAAGATGAACAATACCTCCCATTCCACACAAGTGGAAGTGATTCCACTCTAGCATTCCACTCTAGCTGTATGTGATGCTGTCTCTTAGTGTGGAGAGATGTCTCTCTCAAGAGAGATGGGATCTGTGGTTGTTAGTGTTGTAGCAGTGATAATGCTTTTATTATCGCTGTGATAGTTCAAGTGCTACTGCTGGCTTACAAAAAAAAAAAAAAGGAAGAAAAGAGAGAGGCACTCTGGCTTTGTTTTGCTTTTCTAAAGATTTCTGTACCTAAGGATACATTTGGTGTAGATGCCTCAGGTTTACAGTGTAAGTTCTCTATTAAATACATGAGTATTACAAATTACATAGTACTTCGCTGCTAGGACAGCTAAGAAATCAGTATAGCTATTAATGAAAAGTTCATTGTAATGGCTTTGTCATGTCTAGTTAATTTGTTTAACAACAGTGGTATTTTTACTTCTTGGTATGTAAAAACTAATGTATATGCTAAATTTGAGATGACCCTCTAAAAATGCTGCTTGCTTTGAATGACTAAGGCTCTCTGATTTTTGTGGTTAAAACAGAGGCTTGACCAATTCTTCTAATGAAACATTTTTCCTCATTTTTCTCATTTGTGCTCTGAAGCACAAAAAGCTCCGAGTGTTGTGTATCCCTGGGATGTGGTATCTCCAGAATCTAAAGTACTTTGATTCTCTGAGGCTGATGGATATTATGTTGTTTAATATTTTATACTTAAATCCATTGTGTCAAAACAATTACTATGATCTAACTGTTCCTTGCAGTTCACAAATTCATTTGGAAAACTCGAAATCTTCTGATAGAGATGGGTAGCTCAGTTATCTTCTTTGTCACATTAGCTTCTCCTAAGCTCACTTAGATCAATATTTGAGAGACTGCATCAGAACAAATCCCCATTTGGTCCGATTTGGCTTTGTGCTAGACTTTCTCCTTTAGTCATATAGAAATTCCTGTCAGGACTGTATGAAGTTTTCCAAGGATGTGTAGATTCTTCATTTTTTACCCAAAGCAGAATTTCTGCTTCAATTATGACCAGTGGCATCAAAGCTTGAATGTTTTGCCTCTTCAGATAAACATCCTTGTTGAATCACCATCTTATATTTCAACCATAGGCTAGGTCTCCACTGCTTTGTGTCAGACATGACCAATTTTTCGAGCATATGCTATGTCTATCTATATAGACACATTTTAAGATGACCAGGTTTTGGTGTTGCCATAAGAAACCAGCAGCTAATACAAACCACTTGAAGAAACCACTAGGCTAAGTAAGGATCCTAATCATAAGGCACTGAGCTTTTGCCTTTTTCACAAAAGCAAAAAGGAGCTGTTTTCCAAACAGAAATCATAGATCTTATCTAGCTGCTGATGGACAGTGGCAGATCTTGCCTAATGGTTTATTCAAATTCTTATTTTAATATGTTGAAAAAGTATTAATCTAAATGGGCAATGCTTATATAGTTTTGGAGTCTGAGATGATCTTCTGAAGAAATCTTACACCACTGACATTTTAAATAGGACTGTAGTGCACTTCCTGAAATACTGTTTTTCATTTAGGCACTTTTTGTGAGACAGATATTACATCAATCAGATATGGCCAGATTAGATGGGGCTCTGAGCAACCTGGTCTAGTGAAAAGTGTTCCTACCCATGGCAGGGGGGATGGAGATGATGTTTAAGGTCCCTTCCAACCCAAACCATTCTGTATTTTGACAGTTCTTCATGTAGGCCAGTATAAAGACTGAATGGTTGCTGCTGACAGGTGTTGCTTGGGAAGGCAGGGGAGTGGGGGACACTGACTGCCACTTCTCAAATCTAGCGAAATGAAAAACCTTAACAGAATAGGCTGTGCAGTAGAAATTCTCTCCTTAATCCTTAAGCTCAACTTTTACAGCTTTATTTAAATAACTGGTAGAACAGGGCATGTAAGCAGAAGTATGTCAAGGATTGAAAACCAAGAGAAAATATTTGAAAATAAGGTATATTCAATTACTGAAGCTTTATTTGATGCAAATGAAACAAATTATTTGCAATTAAAAAAAATAAATATCTGTCTTATTCCATAGTTTCCTCTCTTTTTCATATAAGAATATGCCTGCCAGATACAGAGGCATTAGATTTAATTTTTGGAGCCTTCATGTTAGTATTTCTAATGTCATGGAGAGATAAGGAACCCAACAAAGTTTAGGGAGCATTTAAAGTTCTGAGACAGTCAAACAAAACAGATGCTTGGTTCCTGTTTTCTTAACTGAATTTCCTCAGCTGTGCCCTGTCAAATTAACTTCTTGCACCATCAGATGTACCGACCATGTGCTACAGTTAAAAGGTACTCTGCTCATGTGCAATCAGTAACACATTTATTTATTTACATTTCTCCCCAGGAAATTAGACAGAAATATAGCAGCACTACTTTTTAACCATATTTTAAAAATAATCAGAGCAGAAGCAGCTCAAGAGGCATTAAAAAGGGCTAGGTGAAAATGCTTTTGAGTGTTAGAAATTCCAGGATTGTCAATTGCAACCATTACAAAAATGAATTACCCTTTCAAATTCTGATTTCTTTTCAGAGAAATTTCATTTGGCCTTTCTATTCAAGTTTTGAGGTTCATGCCTTCCAGATTTTCTATTCAACTAAAGGGATTAGAAGTTTTTTTCAGCATAGGCAAACTTCTTTTATATAATGGCACTTTTCCACGAATCAGCTTGCAATATCAAACAATACGATATTAAAGCCCAGAAACTACAAAAGCTTAAACACAGCACTGTGATAGGCATGAGGCTTTGGGTTGTAACCTTCCTCTGGCATTCATGCCATGTCAAACCTCTTCATGGTATTTGCTTTGCATCCACAGGAAGTTTGTTATAGGCAGCTACAGCCTATGCCCAGCCCTGAAGACAAAGCAAGGAACCTGAATTAATAAAAGCAATCTTAATGATAGTGGTCGTCTTTCATAGTAACACATGGCATTTTCACTGAGGGCTAAAATAAAAAAATATTTGCAGCCATCCTATGTATAGGACTCAGAAGTGCTGGAAACTTTTAAACCTGACCAAATTTCACATAGCTGCTCCTTCAGTTACAGTGCTGCAAAAGGCTCGGTGTTTGGGTAGGGCTAATTTCACATGGAAGGACAGGACGTCATGCCACAGCTATTTTAAAAGGTTGCTTGGAATTATTGTCACCAACGACTAGGCTACATCAAAATCATTTAAATATATTTAAAAAAAAGAGAGAAAATAATTCTGTTTAAAGGGAAGTGCTTGTGAAGCTTGCATACCTGCAATAAATCTGAACCTCACCAGAAAATATTTGCTAAGAAGTTCCCATTGGGATCAGAAGCCATTGTGTGCAGAATTGCAAAAATGAAGTGACTTGTTTTTGTCTTCAGTGTGGATGTACTTCTTTAGGTGGCCTAGGGCTTGGTGGAGGAAATGGTGGTATTCCTTTTGCTACAAACTGCAAAAGGAAATGCTGTTTTAGAGGTGTTGGCAAGTCTGAAAATGGGCTTTATTTTTCCTCACCAATTTTCAGTTTCTCTGTTACAGTTCTTTATGCTTTGGCCCTAGGAGCAGTATCTTGATTACACTTTGCAGGAAGTAACAGCTGAATTGATGCAAAGCTTAATTTATTCAAACCTGGCTCTCTCTCTTTAGATATTGCAGTGAGACTATTGTTTCAGATAAAACAGACATTATAAATAGGAAAAACTGCAACACCAAGGTTAGTTTATTCTACATCCTTTATAATCTGTCCCTGGAAGTGAAAAACAGAATAACTGAACATAAATGTTGAAGATGTGAGGCTGTAAACAACCAAAGATCAAATTTTAAAAAAAGGAAAACAATTTGGAGTGAAAATTGTGGGAGACATGAAAGATAAATTCTTAAAAGCACCTGAAATCTGATACTGAAATCTGTATCTAATGAAGAAAATACTCCAGGAGTCCCGTTTTGCAACTCCAGGAAAAGCAAAATCTTGATTTTGGTTCTCAATGCATACACATGTAAGTGCTTTCTGATTAATCCATGTTGCTACTACAGTGTCAGAGGCTTCCAACGATTGTTTTGTTTTTTTCCCTGGATGGATGATTTTCCACAGGTGAATGACTGATGAATCAGAAATATTTACATCTTGGTATCTTTTTATTTCTGCATATTAAATTAGTCATAGATATATGGCTGGATAGATTTCTTATTTGGTATAACATAATAACAGATCAACTAATGATAAGGAGATTTATGATTAAGTAAATCACAGATATAATAGGAATCATATAAATATAAAATGTACAATATATTTGATGTGACGTGATGTGATCGATATGTTCTCATAACAGTATCTTAATACTACCTAAGATAATCTTCTGACTTTAAATTTATTATATAACATATGAAAGAAGTAGGATAAAAACCATGCCTCTCATTAGATATCAAAATATTCTGGTCAAGTTTTAAATAGCATGTAGGAAATTCAGGGTTAAAATTTACTTTAAGTTGAACTTCAAATAGGAAACAAGATTTTCGCTGATTTATCACTACCAGTTTCTGTACTCTATAAATAGAGTTATATCCTCAGAACTCCTCAACAGATCTGGATTAAGCTGGAGGCCCTCAAAGATGGAATGGGAGCTGCCTAATTTTTTTCCTGAATGAGAAATGTTTTTTCTTCCTTCCCTCTGAATAGGCAGTTGTCATGCTGAATTGTACTGAATGTCCCCACTAGCCAGATGGTGGGGAGGAGGGCCTATGATGCGAGTTTCAACTCTTTTTAAATTAAATCCTCCTCTAGTGCTTCTTGGCTTGTTACAGATGCACAGAATACAGCTGACATTAGCTGCTGAATTACTGGGAGACAGAGGGGCACCTCAGGGCCCTTTTAGCCTTCCCATTGCAACAGGCTGCTAGAACATACTCTCCCAATTTATATGATATATCAATGGTGTTTGTCCCTCCCATATTCAGTCCTGTCACTTTCAGCTGGGGCTGTACCCAACCTTTGGTGATGCATAAACTGAATATGTGATCTATTATTTAGAGTCAGGCTACTAAAGATGGTGATGCTGCTTGGTAATATTTTAGCACCTATTTTCAAGGCAGACAGGAGCCTTCTGTGAAATGTGTGCTTGTTTTTTAATTCCCTAGTGCTGAAGTTTGATATTCATTAGCAGTGGTGTGGAAACACTCCCAAGCATTTGCTCCCACCTCCACTATGTCCTAGCACAAGCTTGTGTAGTTGAGTTGGACAGGGAACGAAGTCAGAACAACCTTATTAAATGTGGGTATTTTTTCTAAGTGTAGTTTACTAGGTTTCTAAATGTTACATAACCTGTGTGTGCAGTTTTTATTCCTCCCCCTGCAGCCTTATTGTTAACTTTGACTAAGAAAGCATCTGAATACAGATTTAGTCTTTCAATTCACCAGTTGGGCCTATCTTAAAGTTAGGGGTCTTTACAGTAGAGCACATAGTTGCAATAGAAGCATGCTACATTAATTGCTTTTATCAGTAACCTTTACCAGCTTTAAAAATGTGACCTCAGACCACTCTTTTTAAGACATGAGGGAGAAAAAATCCTCTGTATATTTGACTCAATTTACATGAAAGTTGTAGGAATACTAAAAATAAAAAAGTATATATGGGCTCTCCTGTAAAACAAAAGTTTGTAATGAATTCCACCCAACCTGAAAAGCTGCCACACGCTTTCACTTGATAACATTTTTTGGCTCTGAGTCTGAATAAAATTTCACAGCTCAACATAATATGCTTAAGTGTGTTATCAAACAAATCATCGTATTCTTGCCAGGAGCTGAAATCATATAACTATGTAAACATCTGTTTATTAACAACCAGCTCCTCACTGAGAGAAGCTTACCTTTGCCCTGTTTTGCTCTCACCCATAGTCTTGAAGAAGAATTTCCAAGAGAGTCTTGGCAAGCTTACTTGTCTGTAATATATGCAGCATTCCTGAAATTCTTGGCACATTAACCTTGAATCAATTCAAATGAAAGTACTTTGCTATTGCTGGGTTTTTTTTAGCTGTTTATAGTTTAATTGTCGAAATGTCTCTTCATCCACCACAGACAGGTAGCTATAATGTAACTGAAATAATTTAAAAGTAAATGGAGTGCCTTCTTTGCCATGTAATAAATTGCAGTAAATTCAGAAAGACATCAACCCTTACTAGGGGAGAGTTTTCCGCCTTCTGCTGCATTCAGGCCACAATATGCTGGTAGCTGCAGCTGGCAATGCAGAGGAGTGGAGTCTTTGTCCTGTAGCAGACATCCTAACAGGGCATTTTGCCTGCCTCAGCCAAGACTTCCAATAGTAACTTTCTTCACAGCATATTCCAATTATAGAACACATGTTTCTTGGCTGTCTTTTACAGTGTGAAACTAGATCTTTACTTCACAAAATGTCTCTGGAAATGTGAAGCCTCCAGAAGATAGGATAGAGGCACTTGTGAGAGCTTCCACTTTAGCAGTGAAACTTTTACTGGAGTAGTTAGCTTTGAAAACAGTCACTGAGGGGGAAACAGAGACAGCTGAAGAGCTCTGTGAGTCCTAAATAAAGGGAAGGGAAACCTCTCTGGAAAATGTGCAATTAATACTTTTATCTATTTGAAAATAGTGCAGCTGAAGGAAGAAAATAGCAAGTGAGTATTGAATACGTGCATGGATGGAAGATGGAAGGTATTAAAGAAGAAAAGTAAGGAAGATGAAATGCAGGTTTGAGATAAGTTGACTGCTATGGTCAGAAGATGAATTAACTTTGTGTTTCCCTGAAGGACAGATTAAACCTGATTTTCTTGAATGCTCTGAGTATACGTTCACAACAGTACAAACCACTTAAAGGTTTTAGTCCTGTCACTGCTCTACACTGCCTTCCTGCACTAGTTCTGGGAGTTCAGCAGTAGAGCCTTTTTTGAGGCAGGCTTTCTTCTTGGCTAGATCAATCCTCCTGAGCTGGGTTATCAAGAGAGGAGAATGTCAGGGCCAATGCAGAACTTGACACCAGCAGAAGGGCAATCACAGAATCCTGATTTTATGCCAATTAAGCTGCTGCAGTGCTGCACCCCTTCTCTGAATGTAGAATATTGGTTGGGATGCTTCTTAGGGATGGGATGACAGGGTTAAATTCAAGTATTTTAAAAATCAGTGAAATATAATTTAAGACTCCCATAAACCAAAGTTCCTTAATTAGCATAATTGCACAGTGTCAAGACAGGGCTGAGCTAAGGTAATTTGAAAATGTAGTTATGTTTCTTACATTTTAACATGCTCAGAATTATAAAATTAGATGAACACTTATTTCCTCTGGGAAAACTGTATCACTTTTTTTCTTTTAAACTCGAACTGATTTTATACACACACACATGTCCAAAAACATTTGAACCTTAGGTGGACTTGCCTTGGGTTTTTCTCTGGAGAATCCGATTTGGAGATGAGGTGATTGCTTCTATCTGCTATCAGTCGAACAGCATGGATGAAAAGGATGTGGAGATGAAGTTTGCAACACAGGCTTTACCAATGACATGCCATTTAAAGCATGTAAATGAGAAGCTCCAGTACCATCCCTCCGCTGTCCTGACTCCAGTTATACAAGTACTCTGTAAAGGACTGTAAAAGCACTGGTGAGTTTTTGACTTCGAGATGAAAGAAAACAAAAAATGAGATGAAATCAAATGAAAGTCCATCTTACCAGGAACTAGCTTTTTTCTTCCATTAAAGCTAATTTATGCTCAGTTTATTGAGGGCTGCTTAAGCTGTACCTAAAGCAAAGCAAGCAAGCAGTGGAGAAGCCTGTTTTGACAGAATTATCATGTATTAACCCTTTCTGAATGAAACTGAAGTGCTATAGAAAACTTTGCCCACATTAAAATATTTGCAATGATATGACTCAGAAAAACATCCCTTGTTATAATGTATAAATAAATTCTTATGAGATTAATAAAATTCATAATAGATATCAGTAGCATTACTCAACGCTGACAGACTAAACAAATGCATCTTGAGAATGATACTATAAAAACAATACTTTAAAAGCATCTGGAAGCTCTTCAGAGCAACAAGTATTTCAAGTGCAAATATTTCAAGCTACAGTCTGAAAGGTGACTTCAACAGAATTCTGTGTAATAAATCTCTAATCTGTGAACCATGCAGTTATAGGTACCCTTATTATGTTTAAAATACATTTTACTGCTTTTAGTAGTGCTGTAGCACATGGGAGCCATTGAGATGAAACTGAATTGATCCAGATCCCAAAGACTAAACCAAACCTGAAGTTCAGCTTGCATATAAACAAGCTGCAGGTTAAGGCCTATCTGTTTAATGCCATTAGAGTGAATTCTCCCTTTTTTGCTTCCAACTGATTGATGGTACTTCGTGGAATATAATGCATTTACTACTTTTTAATTTTTCCAAGCTTTCCAGAGGCCTTCAATTTTTCTGAAGAAATGGAAAGGCAGTTATAAAGAGCATTTTGGGCTCTAGATTCATACAGAAGTTTTTTACAGCTGCCTATTATAAAACCCAACAAGTAAACAAAACCTAGACAATCAATTCATTTTATCAAATCGTTAGTTTTTAGACCTGAAAGCCTAAGGGAACAGAGAAAGTATTGAAAGCAGCAGTACCTACTCATGCACCCCATACCTGTTCCACCCCCTTGGCTGTGCCAGAACAATCACTTCTGATTTAATTGGGGAAGTCTGTATTCACTGATGTGCTGGTTTATTCCAGACGTGAATCAGTTCCCACATTAATTTAAGTGTGGGTCAATTTGGTGTTTTGGGCCTGAAATAATCTAGTGGCTGCCTGCTGCTGACAGCCACTTACAGAAGGCAAAGTCTGACATGGCCATTGACAAGAGGTAAATTATGAGAATTCCATGGGGAAAAGGACAGGGAGGGGATGGGGTAGTGATGGTGGTAGTTGGGTGGCAGGAACTTTTTTTTGTTGATGCAGAACATTAAGGTGGTGCTGTGAGCATTGAAACCTGATAACACAGCAAGAGAAGGAGAATGCCTGGGGCAGGGGTTGCTTAAATTGCCACTGAACACTCATGAAACTCTGCTCTCCTGAATGTCAACCTATTTCCAGGTTTGCTTGCTTTTATGAAGTATTTTCAGGACTGTGAACTAGAAAGAAAAAATGCTAACAACCACCAGTATTCAGTCTTTTTCCCCCCCAGACCTATCAGTATTGCATATCCTTTCAAGTACTTTTTAAAAAAAAATGAGACTAACTGGGACATTTAAGGACTATTTGTGTATGTATTTTCACTGGAATTATTCTGTTTGGGCTAGACATGTTTGCTCACTGGAAATTCAGAGGAGCATTTCATTGCAAGATTTTTTTTCAAGATTAAAAGAAGTAAAACAAATATTATTGTAATTTGTGAGTGTAACTGGCTACAACAGGTTACAGTAAGTAAAGCCTTTTTTTTTTAAATTTCAGACTTATCTCTGCAATCACATTTTAATAATGTGCTTTGGTTTGCCAAATAATGCCTTTGCCACACACTTTAATGAGGCTTCCTGAAGATATTAAGGCTGTCCTAATACTCTTGTGAATCAAGCTCACATTAAGGATGGGATTTTTGAAGAAACAACATTTACCAGCAGTTGTAAATAAAATACTTTGAGCATTGTTTATTAAACAGCCACTGTTTGCAGGTGTGGAATATGGCAGAAACTGTATTATAATTTCCAAGATGGATATAGTCCTTGTATAATGCTGAAGCAGCACTTCCCATCTGCCTGGCTGCATGACAGGCTGTGATATTGGCAGATGTACATAATGTGAAAGAGATTAAGCCTCAAAGATGAAACTTTTTTAGTTGTTGCTATAGAGTAGGACTTGCTTTTGACTTCTCTTCTTATGAGATCCCTGAACACAGAATGTTTCTCAGTATGCAGACTTTGTCACAGATATTTAGGTCTCAATTGTGAACAAGCTCAGTAATGTTCAGGAACTCCCACTCTTCTCCCCAGAACTTTTCACAATGTAAAGGAATCCAAACATGCTGTGGATGTAAACAGTATTAGGACCTACAGGCTGTTTTTTTTTTCTCCATGAAGTATTTACCTAAGTTTTTAATATTTAATGATAGCATAAGTAGGTCTTGCAACTGAATGCAAGACCTACCTGTTTTAACAAAGAAACTAAATGTTTTTCTTGTTGGGTGCATCAGTTTTGTGTTGAAATTGTGGCATTATAACTGTGAGCATGTCATGGGTATCTTGGAAAGGTTCTTAGTTTGCTTACATACAAGAAGTGCTGTCTTGGAGGACAGACACTGCTACTTGTAGTGGGATACTTCATGGAGTAACCATGGAGATACTCATGTAACATGGCAACTACATGAGGCAGGTCAGAAATTATGTACTAGGTAATCTCAAACTATTAACCTGCCTGTTGTCATCTTAATTTCCTGAATGCAAATATCTAGAGCCTTGACTTTAGGGCAACACTTCTAACTCTTCTTTACTTCTCAAAATATATTGACAAATCTATATTACATTAGCACTCAAAGTTATCTTCAAAAGCTTCAAAAGAAGCAAGGATGCTCTTTAGCTTCAAGATACATGCTATTATGGCTTGTGAGATTAATTTGAAATGTTAAAATCAGTTCTGTTAAATGCTGCTTATGAACTGACAAAGACTGAGTTTGGTTTCTTCTGCTGCTTAAGAAAAACAAAGCCAAGGTGACAGGTCGTTAATCATGAGATGTCAATGCAAGTGCTTTTTTCAGACCATGTTGTCACTGCTCCTTTAGAAATGGGATGTGAAGCCTACAATTAGCATGTCTTCATTAGATTTTGACCTTGAAAGTTGAAAGGTATTTTGTTCTTACTACTAGTGTACATCATACCTTAAATTAAAATTAATAATCTCAGTGGAAGTTACTTTTACTTAAAAAACTTCCCCAGCTGAAGAGCTCAGCATTGCAACTATAATTTCAAATACTATTCCTTTGGTGTCTAGATGAACACAATTGAGTTGATAAAGCCGTTTTTCCCCCCAGAATTCAACTAGTTATTAGGGCTGGTGGTTCCATAATTGGTTGCTAAAACCTACCTTTAGAAGTAGCTACCTGATGTGTTTTAAAATTTTGTATTGAGTGGATCTTTTTTTCTGCCAACATTTACAATAATATGATAATGTGGTGGCGCAAACCCAGGGCTGCCAGCCTAGCTTGGCCGTAGGAGCTACCTAAGGCCTTTAAGATGTCACTGGGGAGATTGTCATTACTAGAAAAAAACACGCATCACTTTCAGGGTGATCAGGCATTCCAATAGGCTGCCAAGGGAGGTGGTGGAGTCACCATCTATGGAAGAGCTCAAGAGGCGTCTGGATTTGGCATTGAGTTTGGTTTAGTGGTTTAGGGGTCTCAGTGCTTGGTGCGCAGTCGGACTGTATCATCTTAAACGTCTTTCCCAGCCTTGATGATTCTGATTCTACTCCATGTGCGTGACCCCGGCTTTCATGGGAGGGCAGCAGAGCAGCGCTCTGAGGCGAACGGGAATGACGGGGTTGTTTTCCCACGCCGGGAGGGCCGGGTTTGGCTCCCGGCGCTGGCGCCGGGCCCGGCGGGGCCGAGTGCACGGGCCGGGCCCTCAGCGCAGCCCGGTGCTGCTCGCTCCCCGCGCCGGCCGCTCAACGCCGCTCCCGGACCCGCCTTCTCGCGGCACCGGGCGGTGCTGCCCGGGCAGGGGGCGAAGGGGGCGCCGGGCGGGCGCCTCCACGGCTCCCTGCAGGGGCTGGGCGTTCACACGCGTTTATTTCCAACCGCAGCACGGTTCGGCTCCCGCAGCCTGCGGAGCTGCCCGGCGCTGCGGGTGAAGGCGCTCCGCCGTGCGGGGGTACCGGGGGCCGGCACCGCGCGGCCGCCAGCGGGGAACGGGCGCTGCCGGCGGGGGCGCGGGCGGCGGGCGTGTGTGGGCTCCGCCCGCCCTTCCGCCGCGGCGCCCCGCCCCGTCCGCCGCCTCTGCCCGCGGAAGTGAGCGGAGCGGGGATGCGGCCGCGCCGCCTCGGCACTCCGAGGTGAGAGGCGCGGCCGGGCGGCGGGGCCGGGGCGGCGGCCGTGCCGGAGCTGCCGCTTGCGCCTCCGTGCGCCGCCCCAGCCGCCTCCCCCGCGCTGCCCCGCGGCCTGCGCTACGGTGCGGGTGGGGCCGGGGCGGCCGACGGCGCTGCGGGCGGGGGTCGCTTCGGGCAGGTAGCGCTTCCCCTCGCCGCTCCCCTGCCTCCTGCCTGGCGCTGAGGATGCGGGGTGCGGGCAGAGCGAGGAAGGGGGGGTTACTCGGGGTGAGGGTTTATTTTTAGGAGCGAACGCCCCTCCCCGGGCGGGACGAGGCTGTTAGAGGCGCTGGTGGCGAGGGGGAAGCGGCGGCGCTGCTCGTCCGTGTTGCTGGAGCTGCTGGGCGGCTAATCCTAATCCTCATCCTCGGTGGTCGCTGACAGCTCTGCGGGCTCCGTGTGTGTGCTTTGCGCTGGGCAGCCTATGCGGGGTTGTTTTTTTTTTTTTTAAATTTTTTAATAATTCTTTCCTCTTTTAGCGTTGGTTTCTCTTGCAGATGTTGCTGCAGGTGGGGGCAGAGGGAGCACTGTGATTGCCTGGTATTTTGGGGCATTTCTCTCTTCACCTTTCCGCTCCCGCTCCAGCGCTGCTGTTGCTAAAGACTTTTGTAACTATCGACTCAAGTACAATTTCGATGGAAAATGAAGGTAAAGGTCTCATCAGAGTCACTGACTTCATTGGAGCTAAGAGGATTTTTGCATGCAATTTGGTGACAAGTCCTACTGGTGCGTGTGTATGTTTTACCGTTCCAGGGGTTCGCAGGGTTGATCGCGTGTGTTAATCTTGTGGTAGGGATTTTGATCTGCGTTTCGAGGTTTAAGATTTGTAGCATCATCGTTTTTCTTTATTTGTGCTGCTGCTTGTTGAACTAATTGCCAGACAGATTTTATTCTCTCCTGACAGATATGCAAAGCATCTATTGGGCGTTTCAGGGCTCCATGTGTTTGGAATAGAAATATTTTATTTAGACAGAAGCTTCTTAGCATTAGTTGCTTGGTATTTGCTTAGATTGCATGAGTCTCTTAAATTTATATTTCAGGTTGAAATTGAGAAGCATTAGTTGCATTTTACTTTGAAATATTTTGTGTATTTATATGTTCTTGAAAATGACTCAGACTTGTTCTCTTGGGCAATATTTAATTAAAAAGTGACACTGAAGTTTTGAGTACTGAAAGAAGTTGCCCTATTACGCTTTCCCCTTCTTGTCTAGTTTGGAAATTTCTTAACCTGTGGAATTATTTCAGTTTTTTCCTGTTGGCCTTCAGTTTATGCTCTGGGAACCTTGAAAGCCCCTTTGCACTATGTCAGTGACTGTGAACTTTATTGATTTTTTGTTTGTCTGTTTCTCCTTCTATTTGACTCTGTATGTTGAAAATATCTGAAATTTGTTATTTTTATTAATATTTGTATAGGAAAAGAACCCTTGATACCCTTCCCTCCTTGCGTCATCACTATTCTTTGAAAATGGGTGGGGGTTTATGTAGCTACTGGATTTCCTTTGCTATAGGTTGTTACGTGACATGTTAGGTGCTCCTTTTCCTCACACCCCTGTCTGAAAAGAGGAAGGTTTTTTTTAATTGTTTGACTTGAATGAAGAACTGAATTGAGATTGAGGGGTAAAGCTAAGTTATTTTTTATGGTTGTATGTTTTTCTGTTTTGTAGTATTGTTGTCATGGATGACTGGAAAGTTGTGGTAGTTGTGAAGTCCAAGCCATGTTGAAAACTATGTAGGTTGCTATCATCTGGCATTTCAGAACTTTCTTCTAACTTTAAAATTATGTTGGAATATTTTAAATTCTACTGATTATGGCCTCCAGCTGGATCTTCATAAAGAAGAGCGTGGACCTTGTTAGGTAGCAGGAATTTTGAAGTGCACAGAGCACCTCCAGAAGATTGGTCTTTGTTTTTAGAGGCTGGATGGCTGATAGAAGCAGGGTCAGTGCCTTTGCATTGCAGTCACTGTTGCAAGTAAAAGGGTTTTGAATGGGCAACGCCCAGGAGTGGGGGAAGGCGAGCAGAGATAATACCATTGAATAGAATTACACTTAAGGGAAAAAAAGTATCTGTGTGCCAAAACCCAAATGGCAGAAAGACTTTTAATGCCTTACAGTTCTGTTACCAAATAAATAGCGTATCATAGATGTAGTGTACAGTGGAGTTGAGTATGATAGTGTGGCTCTGTTGTATTTTTCCAAATGCACAAAGATGGCATTTCTTATGGAATAGATAAACTATGCATAAAAATAGTAATACTTGTATGATAGAAATAATATTTAAAAAGCTTTAGCTAGGAGAAAATACTTTAAAATATGATCAGATGCATATTTCAAAGGCAGAAATGAGGGCTGTGGTTTATTGAGGGTTTTCAAAATGGGGTAAGCTATGGGTGTAGGAGAAAATGATGTATGATAAAAAGACTGAAGTGTTCAGAGAACACATGAATTACTTCTTCTCCACTATTTCTGCTCCCATATCCCTCCATCTCATAATTAATTGAGTCTCCAGATGGGCATGGATATTTACAACTGTGTACTGTCTGTTTTGGTGTTCTTGGTATTTCTGAGCCCTTCTTTTTCTATCAGTGTGACATTTTGAGGCAGATAGACACCAACAGCTTTCGTATTGGAACTTTTCAGCAGTCTTGACGTTCCTTAATGTATTTTTTCCTGATGACAGCTGAATAATCTTTGCAATCTTGTAGAACAAAGATTGCATTTAGAATACATTTAAGCTTTTTTTTTTTTCTCAAATATGTGTTTAGAAAGTCTCTTCGGTTTGAATATTGAGCAAGGGATGGCAGATTGTGGGGTTTTTTCCCCTCCTGTATTTGAATGAATATTCAAGATGGGGAAGTGATGAGATGGTTAGGAAAATTGATTTCTGTGTTAATTCATACTCATAGGCAGTATTATGTGTTTATGTCCAGGCTAGTTAATGTTTTGTCCCTATACTTTGTGGTTCCTTTTTTTTGTGTGGGGTTGATTGAACTTCCACAAAAATTCATGCTTCTCATGGTAATGGGGAAGAGAGAATTTCCCATCATAGGAAAACATCTGCTTGATCATAAACCTGTGATTTAGAGGAATGATATTTGTGTTTCCATTTGGAAAGAGTGACTTTTGTGACTTCTTTCTTTAAGGGGATCTTTTTCTTAAACTGTAGGCAGTTAAGGAAATCTTGCATAGATGAAACATAATTTTGTAAATTTTGGATCTCTCCATTGGTGCCTCTGGGCCATTTGAAGTAATTTTCTGTAGTGTAGTCGTAAATTTTTTTCTTCCTCTTATCAACATCTTTTAGATTTTAATTTAGGCTGTTAGTTGGAATGAGGATTACATTGTAGAAGTCTGCCTTTTAGCAGAAAAATGGAGAGCAGGTTTCATAGACTTTGAGCTTCTTTGAGGTCAGGCTATGACCACAAATACAAATTGTTAAATAGAGTATTGTTTTGTTTTCAAGGTAAGTAGGATTAAGTAGGATTTATTTTCATATCATTAAGATCTGAATGGAAGCGGTTAAAGTAACATTTTCCTGCAAAAAAGATTTTCCCAAAATCATAAGGAAGATTGGTACAAAAATTCAGACCAGACTTGCTGCATATACTAAAACATTGTGTGGTGATTCAGAAATCCTCCTTAATCCTCATTGTTTTGAGTCCTAGTTACTTTTAGCTAATCTTCAAAGAGGATGGTCAACTTCAGCCGATGGTCTGTAGTAATTTCAGGATAATTTTGATGATTAGATGAATAGGGAGATGTAAGTGAAGACTGTTTTATTTCTTAGGAAAAGGTAGTTTAGTTCTTCATAAAATCCTGAGAGATTAATAATTTTTGTTTGTCTTGTGCTTGAAGTGCAGTTGAATTTCCTAGTGAGTTTCATGGGTGGTGGTTTTTGGTTTTGGTGGGTTTTTTATAAATGATGAAAATGGGCTTAATTGCTAAATTATGAGATTGAAGATCAGTGAATAGATTTTGGGTTTTGGGGGCAGTGAGTTTTAGCACCCTGGACTGGCTCATCACGGATTAGGCAGCTGTAAGTACTAACGAAGGGGTGGAGCGTGTGTACATGCAACAGACAACAGAGTGGGGAGGGATGCCTGCGGCAGGAGTGGCTTGAAAACAAATTAAATGGTTCCAGAGTGGCATCATCAGTTGTTCATTAAGTAATATACAAAATAATCAGATTGAAATTTGTGATGGAAAATGTTGGACTTGGTGTTATCACAGCAGTTCAAGCTCCTTTTGGAATGTAGATGATTTCTTAACAAATTAGTGGGTAAAACAAGAAATTTGATATTCATTGATTGCAGCTTTTTACTGTCTGTTACTTGTAGAAAGCTAGATACCAATACTTTGCACTTATGTTGGCAGAAGTCGCATCTTTTTAACTTGGAGATTATGGTCAGAGAAAAGAATATTTTTTTTTTTTTTTAAAAAGTTGGAGTCTTCACTCAAGACCAATTCTATTCCTATATTTAAACAGTACTTCGATAACTTAAATAACTGCTAAGTTAATATAGCTTAGAATTAATATGCATTAGAAACATGTATTTCCCTTTTAAATGAACAGTCGGAGTTATCTTTTAATCTGTTTGGTTAATGGAGCATTAGATAGTTTTAGCCTTTTCTTTCTCCTTTTTTTCCCAAGCAGGTAACTTGGAAATGTTAATGTATAAAAATCTAGAAGTGATTTAACATGGTGTCAGTTTGAGTTCACATGTTGCAGAATGTATGTTTAGTGTATGTTATTTTGTTCCCTTTTTAAGTCCTTGGAGAGTCTCTGGTATAATCTTGTGGTGAGGCAGGAGGAGCATTGCTGTGAGGAAATGCAGGCAAAATTCAACAAAAGAGAAACAAACATTTTTTTTCTATTTTTTTGGTGAAGAGTGAAAATATGCAGGACTGAATAAAAGGGTCTCCTTATTGTTGAAAGATCCTGCTTCTGAGCTATGTTCCTGCACTAGTGTTGTGTTGGCTCCCATGGTTGGTGAGTTTGTCTGGCTTGCAGGCTTGGCAGAAGATTAACCCAGCCCTTCCTTCCCTTGCCCTTGTTGGGCAGCTTTGTGTTGAGTTAGAAAATTTAATGGGTTCGTGAAATGTTGAGATAATGTTGAAAAAGGTGAGGGGCAGAGGAGTGAGACCTGTTAGCTTGCCTCAGTTCCTTAGGTAATCATGGCTTCTGTTCAGTATCCACTCACCCACAGACCATGGTGGCATTTTGCAAGAGTGGCATAAGTTAATAAATAGATTTTTAATTGTGCGATCTGCTTTTGATCTGGTGAAAGAGTTCAGATGATACCTAACTGACATTGGGTGGTAAAATTGACGTTTGCAGTGTGGTTTGTAGTAGCTGGAAGAAATGATAAAGTTACAATGCAGAGAAGAGAGGGGAAAATAAAATGCAGTAATCAAGGTATAAATTTGGGACAAGCATCTGTTTCTAGTTATTTACTTTGTAAACATTCTGCTCCAAACAATTAGAAAGGATAAAATGGATAATGGGTTAACAGATGCCATCTACAGAATCTTTTACAAAGGCTTTTAAAATATTTGTAAATCATAAATTTTCTGCAGCACTTTTTTCTGCATACATAATTCACCAAAATGAAGAAGCATTGTGAGTACAGTATTGCTGCTTTCTTGATACTAATCATAAGAAAATTTATTGCCATAAGTAGAGCAATTATGCAGTGAGTAATGTTTGCATTTAAATTGACATTGACACTGGCTTGGTCCTGAGAACTGTTGTAAACAGTAAGTTCATCATTTTTTACTTAAAAATTTATTTTGTTGCATTATGAAGAGACTGCATAGCTGTCAAAGATGTAATCAACTATGAGGTCTTGAAGCTTCATTATTTTACACAAATACTGAGGGAATATTTTTACTGGTGTTTTTGCTCAATACTGTTATATGGCAACTAAATTCTGCATGTCATGGATACATTAGCAGCATATCACAGGGTGATGAAGTTCTTCATTTTAGTGTTTGCCATTCAAGTGCCATCCTTGATTCAGAGAAGCTCAGCACTTCAGAGTGTTATGAGATACAAGCAGGCTGTTGGAGAGCAGCCATATGATCTTATTTCTAAGCTTAAATGTTCTCTTCTAGAAAGTTAGTGACTCTCTGGCAAGATAAATGACTGATACTTAGACACAAAGTTTTTTGGCCTTTAACTTCTAAAGGGCTTCCAGTGAATCAGGATTTGAGCTGAAGCAGAAGCTGTTCAGAGTCAAACGAGGTATGGCCAGCAGATCGAGGAGTTTCTGAACTGATAAGTTTTGCTTTCACCAAGGCACTAGCATTGATTTGATCATTTTAGTGTGTACTTAGGATTGTTTATCTTTTTGTTCTTCTGATTATTAGTGATGACAAATGTAAGAAATGTCCAAGCAGACCTTTCCAGTGTTCAAGGGTTTTTTTTGACCAGGAAGGTTGAAAACTGAATATTTTGGCCAGCCAGCTGAAGATAGGTCTGATGTGTTTGTCAGTGCCTTCTTGGGAAGGCTGATGCCATCTCCAGGCTTTAAACTCATCATAGTACATCCTCCAGAGCATGCATAAATGCTCTAAATGATAAATCTTTTGTAGCAATGAAATAGAAAATGTGTTTGGCATTCTTAAGCTTCCCCTGTATTCTACATTAAATAAGCTAAAGGAAGATAAAGTGGTGTTGGAGGTTTAGTTGGATTTTTTTTTTGCCATTACTCTGGTAGTCCTCAGCACTGCAGTCAGGTTAAGGTATGATTATTTTTGTGAAATGTTTTCTCTACCTGGAGAGCGGGCAGTTGTCACTCACAAGCTGTGCAAGATAACCACATGGTATATACTGTGATTACAGCAAGCTGCCCATCTTTACTCTTTGCTGGTAGCCTCAGTTGAACTAGATGTCCTACTTTCTGTTTTGTAAATTAAAGAAGACATGGGGAAACATCCTGAAAGAGTAAAATGTATTCCAGTTGTGGTGACATGTTTCTCAGAGTGCTCTTGGAAAGTATTTTTAGGACTTGAAAATAGTTCTTGAGCTCTATAGACTATTGTAGAGTTAATAAATTGCATGTTAAATGGAGCATCTTAGTCTTTATTACACTGCCTGAAGTAGATGGGGTTGGGGATAGGTCGTTTAAATATTTTATGACTTTCAAGGTAGGACAAACCTTGAGATTTAAAATGGTCAATGCCATTGTTCAATTTCTGTTTCTTATTTGATCAGAAATGCCAAAGTGTCGTGTATCAAAGAGTATGGTTCTGCATTATGGTTGTTTCGTGGCCATAGTGAAAGTCCTAACGACTGCTGAAGTGGCACTGGTATGTGAGGCAGGGTTTTTTTCAGGCTTACAGGGCAGCTTAGTGGGTTGTTCTCATAATTTGGGTGTTTATATTTCTTTGGTTAATGGGTGGTGTCTTGCACTTTTTCTGTAAAGTATTCTGAAATGACGCGCAATGGCAAGGGGTTGAAACTGTGACCTCCCAGAATAAAATTACTCTACAAGGAGAACTCATTAATGCAAATTAGTGTTTTTCTTTCCTTCTGGCTCTTTTAGAATCAGAACTTTTCTATGTGAACTTCCTTTGATGTAGGGGCTCCTGGTAAATGTTTTAACTAAAATACTGTTGAATAAGAACAATTTTTTTTGACTGTTAGAATACAGGGTTGCTGCAGCTGTTTCCCCAGAAGTGAAAAATCATCACATTTTTCCAGAGAACATTCAAAAGAAGACAGTAGGTAGTAACTTCGAAGCCTTCAAAAAGTATTTCTTTTTCTGAGCAAACAGTGCCTTGTAGAAAACAGGAGGCTTATTAGTTTGTAATCTTTTCTGGGGTGGGAAGGGGCCAACTCTTTGCAGTGACAAGTATATAGTCTTTCTGCAAATTTGTCATGGGTGTTTGTGTTGAATAAATGTTGGCCTCTTCTTGTTCTACAAGCCTTACTTCCCACAGAAGTATGTGTCAAAATTTAATGCTCTCTGACCAGGTTCTTTTAGATAACCCACATAAGGAGGGTGCAACGTTGAGGAGGGGCAACAAAACTGGTGAAGGTCTGAAGCACAAGTCCTATGAGGAGCAGCTGAAGGAGCTGGGGTTTAGCCTGGAGAAAAGGAGGCTTAAGAGAGACCGTATTGCCCTCTAGAACTACCTGAAAGGAGATTGCAGCTAGGTGTGAGTTGGTCTCTTCTCCCAGGCAACTCAGGACAGGACAAGAGGACACAGCCTCAAGTAGTGCCCAGGGGAGGTTTAAGTTGGACAATAGAGGGAGCTTCTTCACAGAAAGGGTGATTATGCATTGGAATGGGCTGCCCAAGGAGGTGGTGGAGTTACTGTCCCTGGAGGTGTTTAAGGAAAGACTGGATGTGGCACTCAGTGTTTAGTCACCATGGTGGTATTTGGTCGTTGGTTGGGCCCTGATTTTGGAGGTCTTTTCCAGCCTAATTGATTCTGTCATATTAAATGTTTGTGTTTGAAGATACTTGATGTTATGTGGGTTTTTTGATTTAGCAGAAGAACACATTCTTATTATGTTTTCAGTATATTTTATAAATATAGCTTGTAATTAGCAAAATGTAGAAATTTCAATACATAGTTCAATCACAATACCAATGGGATTCCCATTTCCTTCTCTATAATATCTGCACTGTTGTCATGCTGGGCATCTCTCATCGCCAGAAAGGATCATGTGGGTTGAAACCCCATATGGTGCTCCTGAAATTTTGTCAGTGGTTCAGTGCATGTGATCACTGAGCAGCGTGACCTGACCAGCGTGGAGGGGATGCAAACGCAAACATTAGCATTCTTTTAATGAAATCGGGGAGAACATTCACACCGCTAGTTGATCCACTCAGCTTACTGAGGTGTTTATCCAAAGGCCACCCCCCAGTCCCACTGTGTAGAGGTCAAGTCAGCCTCTTGGCAGCAGCTGTGGTTTGTCACACCCTGTGTTACTTCTGAGCTTTGTGAGTGCTTCACCCTTGCTCATCTCCTCCAAGCCTTCTGTTACAGGGCTTTATGGTCAGTCACTACTTGGGTGTCTGTCATATCTAAATTGACAAGAGTCTGAGGCTTATTTGAGAAGTTGCTAGTCAATCATGGTTGGTTTTTGTGATTTGATCACCTATAAAGTACAAACAACCGTATCAGTGCAGTCTGTAAAGATAAAACCTTTCTCAGTATAACTTCCAATTTTATGCACATAATTAAAATATAGATAAATTAGTTCAAAAGCCAAGAATAAGACAGTAAAAGTTAGAGTTTACGTAAGGAAAATTTAGCTTGACTGCATTTGCAGTTTGTGAACCTGATTGCACTGGGTTTTATTTATTTTACTAAGTCTCTATTTGCCGCACTCAGCTGCTTCTGCCTGCTTCTTCTGTTAGCATAACTGGTTAATTTCTCTAGAGATTTAATTCCTGTTAAAATCTGGTGGAATCTTACAGATAAAATCGAGTCATTGTCATAACCCTGTTGAGTATTGCTGGTTTCAAAATGATCTGAGGGCTCTTTGTGTGCCTTAGCTCCACTTCTGGAATCCTGCTGTTGCTTCAGGGGTTTGCTTCTGGCTGTACAGTTTAGGATTTACTGTAACTATTAAATGTGCCTAATGCCTCTTTTTGTGTATGTGTGCTTGGCTTTTTGTGTCTTGTCCTCACTTGGCCATGATTCTGTGGCTGGGACTTGCATTGAGGTTCCAGAAGCAATTTGTCTTCTAGACAAAAGAAGGAGGGAAAGATGGCATAAACATCTAGTGATATAGGAATTTTTAAGGTCATTGTTAGCTAGTGACTGTGGAATCACAGTTTTGATACTGAGCAATGATCTATTGAAATGGAGAGCTTGATGATGCTTAAGATAAGATAATTATGCTTTAAATAAGACAGTAAAAAATGTGCATCTCCAAAACCTCCTAGCCACAATGTCCTAATCAGCAGGAAGGGATTTTTCAATGATTCTTTATATCGGATGGAACTGACAGAAAAAAAGGATTACTTACTTTCATTCTGGGTAGTCTTTTCCTTAGATGCCTTTTGCAGCCAAGAGTCTTTGCCTAGTGGGAACTGTGTTCCAAGTCTGTGTGCATCCACAGTGAGTCAGACCTCTGTGCCCATTGACATCTAGTTCACTAGTTCTGTATGCTTTCAGGGTTCCAGACAGTGCAGAAGAGATAAGGACTTGGTATTTAAGTGTCTTACTGTATGCATGGGTGTCTGTGTTGCCCCAGTGCATGTGTTATCCTGGCTCTGAGTTGTACAGACTTGGAGAAAAACTTGCTTTTAAGATCTGAGCTTTTTAAACCTTTCAGTGTATATCACACATGGTTTGATCATATAGAAAGTTCAGGAAGTGGGAAGCTTGTTTGTTTCAGTCTGGTGTTCAGTGAAATACCTTTTATTATGTTGAACACTACTGTTTTTTCTCAGTGTGGGGAAGGTAGATAAAAAAATGAAACCGAATTCTTCCAGTGGGTGAGGAAGTCCTTATTCTTTTAGGACTCCAGTAAAGAAGGGCATGAACACTTGAAAGGCAGATCACTACTAATAACTGAGAAAAGGCAGTAGCGAGGTAGAAAATCATACGCCCTTTCTGATGCTGGCAATCTTGAGATGACACAGCTTTGGATGGATCTCTGGTCAGGGCATGGCGCATTGTAGATCTTGTTTGCTCATTGTTCATTAGTACTGGTGTGGGGTTTTACAGTACAGTACCATCCATCACTGATAGTTGTTGGGTCTGGAATGAGAACTTAGAAGTGTCTTAGCACGCTCTAATATCCTTATTAATAAAACTGCAGATCTTGAGCAAGGTGTATATAATATTTCAAATGGGAAAGACAGCATACTGTGCACATACTTCAAACGAAATGCACATTGATTAGTTACACATTGATTGTGTGGACATTCATTAATTGTGCTATTGACTAGACACAGCATGACTCAGTAACCATCACATGGTATCACGTACCTGAATGTGGATCACTGACTGCTCACACAATAATAATCCTACAGGCAGATCATTACAAACAAGTTGAAAGGTCTTTGTAGTACTTAAATTGGCTTGAAGGGGATTCAGTTTTATAGGGATTGATGGGACAGGTTCAGACAGATTAAGTGAGCTATTCAGATGGACCTGAAGATTCAGAAGGAATCTCAAAGAATCAGAATTTCTTTCATTGTTTCGTGACCATTTGGGGGTTTTTTCACTTTTGCTCTTCTCTATAGATTTGTTTCTCTACGTCACTTGAGTAGCTTTATGTAGTGTTTGCAGGGCCTTATATTAGCTAATTAGCCAAAGTGTTTTGGTCACCAGTTTGTATAAAAATAGATTTTGCCATGAGAATGTTCTAAATTTTTATACTGCTCTTGGTCAATATGGGTCCTTCCATTTGCATTCTCTGAGCAAGAAGAGCTAAAATTCCCCTTAAAAATATTTGCGAAAGTATATTGATGTCAGTGAGCCCTATTGATGGATAATGGACTTACCTGCTAAGCTGAGAAAAGCAATGGTAGAGGTAAGCTGTTAGTACTTCATATTGGTCAAGTAGAAGGAAGTTAGGTAAGCTCCTGTAGCCTCTGAGTAAGAAGAAACAGTAACACATCGCTGTTAGCTAAATTCTTCTTCAGAGAAAACAGAAGGGAACTCTGTATTTCTGGTAGTTTTAAGCCTTCCAGACAAATTAGTATTAATTTTGATAAACATCTTTTCGTCATAGTTCCATGGTCGTATGATTGATGCATATTTCTTGGCTTAGAAATAATGGTGTGTACCTTGGAAGTGGTCCAGGAAAAGCCCTTGCTGGGGCAGTGATATATTTTTGTTAGTTAGCATCCTGGTGCTTTGTTCCTCGGTGGAATTAGCTGCACGTGGGGAATGGAAAGCTGTAGACACAGAAGCTTCAGTGGTGATGTGTATGCTGCCTATCCAATACCTGACTTTGGCCAGTGTCATTTCTTAGCATTTTCTTTATCCATAAAAATACTTGGCCTGCAATGCAATACTGAACTATTTTAAGGTATCAACAGATGAATGACAGAAAATTAATTGCAACATAAGATGGAAAGAAGTTTTGCTATATGAGGGTTGTCTCCTTTTAATACAGAGCACTGTGGTTCTGGGAATAGCTTCTGTTGGATACCTTAAAAGGTATTGCAGAGGCCCAGATCCCTGGTGGGCAGCAGTGCAAAGGACTGTAGAGAGCACTTGCCAACAGTATTGAACAAGTAATTTTTCTAGTTTTGTGGAAGTAAAAGTAAAAGATGCATAGTGAAAGCAAAATCATTTGCTTGAATACAATTACTGTGGTCTAGCAGATAGCAAGCACAGCTGTTTTTCAGACCTTAATCTGTTGGTGTAACTCACTTTATATTTTGTGAGGGAAACAGTGATTGATTTCTCATTGGCGAAGCAATTGAAATTTAATTTGTGGCAGTGTTAGATATTTGAAGCTGTTCTTTTCTGAACTACAAGTGTAGTTTAATCTACAAAGATTGTAGAAGGTTTTTGGAAATTAGATGAGGATCCATCCAGAATTATTGTACAATGTGTAATTCTGCTCTGGTGAAAGGAGCTGGTTATTAAAAGACTTTCTGAGCCTTTATTGTTCTGATTCTATATCAGATTTTCTCTGTAGATTTTTTTTTTCACCACATACACTGCAGCATTCTTCATAAAAGTGGGAGATAATATGAATGAAATGCATTCGAAATGACTAAGTTTTTGAGTCTGTCACAAAAAGGTTGTCAAAATAAGCTTTTTTGTTGCACTGTAGTTCTGTGGTAATGAAGGTTGATTTGGAAAACAAACCCTGTCTCTGAGAGAACCTTAATATTTCTGTTTAAGGATATTTAAATTCTTAAAATAATCCTAAAAAACCCAAGTTATTAGAATTCCTGAAGTCCTAATTGATAACATTAGGGAAATGACCAGTTATGTGTCCTTTTTTGGAGTTGTTGTTTGTGTTTAGCAGTGATGTCAGTGGCTACATAGAAAAAGATTTTTCTCAGCACTAAAATTTGTCATGGTTGTCAGTTCATTTCTGCCTGCCTTTACTGGGAAAGCATGGTTGCTCAGCATTTTTGTTGAGAATGTGGAGTCATCTTGGTCGAAGTCATGTGTTTATGGGCTTGTTTTGGAGCAGCACTTAGGCTTAATGGTTTTCTGCCCTAAACTGGTGTTTGGTAGCTATAAAGAAAATGAGCTACAATAGTAGAGTACATGGCCAACAGCGTGCAATATAGAAAATGAAGATTGCCATACCTTTTTTGGGGCATAAAATGCTAGAATCTTTTAATGTATTGTCATCTTTAGGTACTTGTATTTGAAGTCTCAGTGCCCATAGAGGAGATATATACAATACAGTTGTTATTTCTGAAAGCATAAGCCTGCCAGTTGAAATTCTGTGCAAGTACAATGTGAAAGCCATTCCTGTGGTCTGCATGTTTGCATGTTAGGTCTTTTCCAAGACCTAGGAAGGGGGGATGTGTGGGCAGCATGAAGTGTTAATTGTGGGTGCAGTGAGATAGCAAGAAAAGAAGAGTATCCCTCCAGCTTCTCATGTAAAAAAAAATCAGAAACTCTGAAGTTTCATTAAATATCAAAGCAGTGCTGACCTATGCAATCAATGTTGCTATTGTGCTTTTCTGCAGTTCACAAAATTTAGTTTCCTAAAATTACAGAAAACATTACTTTTTATAGCATTGATTTGAAGCTTTTTGTACTGTAGTCAAATTTTATGGCTTCACTTGCATCTGTACTCTTGTTTGAGGTTTTCTTACTGGTGCCTCTCCTTTCTTTATATACAAGAAAATGTAATTAGACCTACTTAGAGTACCTTCATTAATGACTAGAAAGTAGGAGCAAGGAGTGAAATTTATCTGGAGTGACTTTCTGACTAGATATTGATGATAATGAGCTAAAGGATTATTACTTTTTTTTTCTGTTAGGATCTTTGCCTTCACTGAACACATTGTTACAGAAATTAGTGTTATCACTTGCATGTCTGGTGCTTTATTATTGCGGGTGGTAACTGCATGAAAATAACCTGAATTGTAGATTATTGAAGTGCAATGTTTATAAAGAACTGCCTTTAAATGGTATTAATACTTAATTGCTCTGGAATCTGTTGATTAAAATAAAACATTAGCACTCTCCTTCCCTTCAGACTTTGGTTTTGTTTCTAGGTTGCACGTCTTCAAAACATCCCTGATGGTGACAATGAGACAATGATTCCTGTACTGTCTTCAAAAAAAGCAAGTGAATTGCCAATTGATGAAGTAGCAAGTATTCTGCAAGTAAGTAGTTTTTTCCTATCTAAAGAATGTACTGATGTTAGCAAACAATAAATTTGATATTTCTTAAGGACAGAGCTTGTAATTCAAAGTTGATGCATTATCATGTATTTTGATGTTAGCTACTACCTGCTTCTAAAGGCAAGTTGATTTTTAAATTGTTACTAGAAATGCTCTAATCTCTTAATATTTTTTAAAAAATCAGGTGTTTCCAGGGGGAGTGAGATTCAACTTGAAAATACTTGGATTTGTCTGCTTTGAAAATTGCAATTTGTTAATAAAAATCATAGAGTTAATCTTGCTATAAAATTCTGTCTTTTTTTATTGCTTTCATTTCTTTCAGTTATCCTTAATTTTCTTAATTTATTTTGGTAGCTTCTGTCTTAAGTGGAGAAACAGGACTGAGAAAGCTACCCATTGACAGATTTATGAACCATTCAATCTGAGTTAATTTTCATGATAGATGGTCTTTTTTCATTTTCTGTATACTAGACTGCTTGAGGAGTACACCATGATAAATGTTGGTTACTGACAACTCAAGATTTTGAAGCTATTGCTGTCATTTAGCTGAGTCACTGAACTCATGATGTAACCCTCAGGAGTCTGAAGGATGCCCACAGTTTGGTTTGTTGCAGAGTTTTTTTGCAGGGAAGATCAGCAGTCATTTACAGATATGAAGCAACAGCTAGTTCCATAGTTCTGTGAATTTTTGGTCAAGTCCCCTAAATACTGCCAAACAGAGTTTTAAAATAGTAGTCAGTTAGCTTTTATTGTCATACAAACATTAGTAGCAAGCTTGTCTTTCTGATGTTGCTCAAATTTGTATAATCTAAGGCTGTGTATTTGAGTGTGAGAATTTACACTAGCTTCTCAGTGTAATTGCTGCTTTATTCTTTGTGTATTTTAATAGGCTAATCTTCAGAATGGCTTAAAAAACTGTGAAGTTTGTCATAGACGGGCATTTCATGGATGGAATGAATTTGATATTAGTGAAGATGAACCACTGTGGAAAAAATATATATCCCAGGTGAAGATTTTTGTCCGTTCTGCTTTTTGGTTTTGATACTTTTCAGTAGTTTTTATTTTGTTTTGCTTAGCTTTTGTGTACATGAACATATTTTGATATAAGTGGGAAAAATCTAGTAGAGTGGGAAACTACAGCTTGTATAATTTATATCTAATTTACCTATTGAAAGAGCTTTTATTTAGGCATATACCTGTAAGCATCAGTGTTTTGATTGTGATTTGTTCTTAAATGTATGTTCATAGCTGTCCAAAGGATGCCATTCATAACTAGCCTTAGAGCTAGAAAAGCAGAATAAACTTCTCTGTAGCCAGACTTGGTCCTGAATGGTACTAAGGTCAGAGAACAATGCATATGAGCGTTGGTAAATACTTAAATGGAATGTGAGATATGAATAACTTGATAGGAGATTTCAAAAAGCAAAACCACTGCCTTTGATCGGAGGATGGAGGTGGGACCAGCCTTGATTCTGGTGTTGAGCAGAAATGGCAAGAGCCAAATGTGAATTTGTGTCTTACCAGTGTGATATATCTCAGTCATATACATACATATCTGATGTGAAAGTGTCACTACTTTCTCCTGCCTACCCATGCCATCCCCCAGCTATACAAAATATTTACACACATGATTCTTCTAATGAATTTCTAATCTTAAACATTTTGGTCAGTGTTTGCTGCACCAACCCTGAAGTTGGACTCTGTGGTTGACTTTGAATTCCTTAGAGTGAGATTAAAAAGACATTCAACACTCTGATTATGGTAGTGGTGGGAGCACATCCCATCCTGGCTGTACTCTGGCATTAATGGTTTATTTTCAAGTGTGTAGGGTCAATTACTCAGATACATCAGAACACTTCTAAGGCATATTGCCCAGGCCTATTTTAAACGGGATTTTTAAAGATTCATTCTTGCTTTGAGTGTGCTTATCAGATCTGCTTTTGAAATGTTCTTTTTCTGTAGTGTTTCTCAAAAAAATCACCATGTTAGCAACCAGCTGTCACAGAAGCAAGATCCTTTATTGTTTTAGCCTTAAAAAAATCTGTGGAAAAAAAGATAAAAGGAAAACTTCTATCTTGTAAAACAAGAAATCATTAATTGAAAGTTAAAAAATATATTGCTACCTTAATATGATCAGTTGCTGGAACAGGATCAGTCTTTTACTTCAAAGACATTTCGAATGTATTTCAGGCTTCGTTTTGTATGTTTAAAAACAGTATCAACAGTTATAGGGGATTATTCTTCTTGCATTTAAAATGTGAATCAAGAAATGCAGGAAAGATTTTCCTCCTGTTTCATATCGAATACAGTCTTTTCAAGGTCTTTGGTATTTAAAAGAAATTGCCTCAAGTAAGCATCTGAAAGGTAGAGTTAGATTTTCTTTGCACTGGTAGATTATAAATACTTTAATAATAGAATAATATGTTTCAAAAATAGATCTGGTGTGCTTTGAGGGATGGATGAAATGGCCTTTCTGTCAAGAGTGTGGCTGAATTACTCTTCTGTTTCATTTCAGTTTAAAAACCCTCTTATTATGCTTCTCCTGGCATCTGCAGTCATCAGTGTTGTAATGCATCAGTTTGATGATGCTGTCAGTATTACTGTGGTAAGCAACTAAAATTTTGTCTTGGTTGGGAGTACTTGGGGATGTGACCACATGTGTGTTCAGCATCATGAGAATGCCACTGTGGGGTGGGATCACTTGACTGCAGTTACCAAGTTTGATTTGTGTGTTATCATTAAATCCATTTCGTTTGTGACTGGATTTTGTTTTTTTTTTTCTTTTCCTTGATTGATAGCAGCAATACATATCAAAATACATCCATGAATAATTTTATGGCTTCTTCTTGCCTAATTTCTGTTGGTTAAAATGCCTGTCTTTAGGCATTTGTTCAGAGAAGCAATTTTTGGCGTATTCTGTGTAATTTTAGCCTTAAATTATGCTTTAATTTCAAATTGAAGCCAACATAAACCTTCTGTGAGTTTACTTGAAAGATGTAATCTTTGAAACATGAAGAAGTAAAACCTGGACTGTCTAGAAATTACAGAAGAAAGATAGAAGCTGAAATAATAAATTTTTGTAGAAGGTTGCAAGGTTGCTAAATAGGGTGCTAACCTAGGGAGCCACATGTAGTATTCATAACTGTTTGTCAGTGCAATTGGCACAGAGAACTGTAATCCCTTTGACCTTTTAGGGGTGATCGGTGGTGACTGAAAGTCATAATTTCTGTATGACTAGAGGCATGTTCTTTTTTTAGTTTTGTTTTTTTTTTTTTCTGTTTTGTCTTACCTCTGCACTTTGTGTTGACTTTACTTTTGTATTTACCTCGGGGTAACTGGAGGTTTGCTCCTAACCCCTCTAATTTTTTATAAGTAATAGTTGCCTTTGAAAGATAAACTGTGTGGTCTCTTAAAGATAAAACTTGCAATTTTGAATTTGATGTAGTGTTAGTTTGGAATAGTTTGTTGTGTTCCTACGTTGGATGTAGGTAAACTCTTGTATTATGAAATATATTTAATTATCGTGACTGAAAGTTGAATTATTTCATGTTTTTTCCCCTTGGTTAGTGCCCTTATTTCTATTTCTTAACCCTCTTGAGGAAGGCAATGAGAAAAAACCAAGGCAGTTAGTGTAAGAGAGCAGTAATTACTGCATTCTTTGTTACAGCCTGGGAAGAAATCTTTTAATAGCCTTGTGAACATTGCTAGAAGTATCTTAAAATACAGAGAAAAAATGTGATTTAGTTAAAGTTATCAGCTGTGGGTTTTGTCTAACTTTTAACATGTACCATTTAGTCTTGTTATTACCAGTAATGCCCACTTTATCACCAAGTGTATATTTGTTTTACTTCATTTTCAAATGATAGTGCAATTTTTCTATGACTATACATTTGTACTCAGAGCCTTGGCAACAAAACTTATTTGCTGTGAAAGATCAGTGATATATATTACTTTTGGTGGCACTGCTGTCTTGAGCTGCTTCTGCCATCCTTTTAGTTCTGCTAGTACAAATGTAAAACTTCTGAATCTGGACTGGGAACTGAAAAATAAAATCATTAAATACTTTCCATTTGGATTCTTAATGAGGCCATTACACACAGACACAAGCTGAGAGACTGATGTGAGGCTAGGAATACAAAGCCTTTTCAAGTAGAGTGGTGTGTGGAATATAATATAACCTCAAAAAAACCATACAGCTGTGGTGGAAATATTCCATGGAATATGTATGTAGTTATTTCCTCATATTCAATTGGTGAGGCTAATGTTACTATCACAAGTAAGGTGGATTTATGTGGATTTATTTAAGAGTTCAAGAGAGTTTTTCACTTGCAAAATGGTCATGTCTTGGTTATTTTTAGTAGTTGCTGTGTGTACTTGAAAGGTTTAATTAATGGTTGTTGTGTTAGGGTTCTGGAAGAAATCGGTGTAACACTCAGCTTAGGTAAAATTCAGTTAATGTAGCAAAACTCAATTTGAGAGTGTATTGAAGGAGAAGGTAAGACTTGCTTTACAACAAACTGATCTTTGTTGTTTCCTGGAATAGATTTGTTTCATTTGCTCACTTTCACATCACATGCTTAGAAGCCCTGTAATGTTTATGTCGAAGTGCTGCAACCAGAATTGTATGTGACAGAGGGGACTATGAAGGTTGTTCTTGAGGCCTTAGTATTTACCTTGGATTCTTCTAAAAAATGAGCAACATTTTTTAGCTTTTTTTTTTTTTTGATCTCTGGCATCTTGTCTGCTTGGATTTTGCCCAGTGTCCTGTTTCACTCTGTGGGTACTTTGGGCTTGTTCTTGTTCTTTTGTTCTTGCTAGACTGTTTTATGGCTCCAGACTGGTTCTTCAGCTTGCTCCCTCTTATCTAGTCTTTCTGTTATCTGGGTATTTGAATGAAACCACATCTGTGATGCCCTGTAGCAGTTAACACACCTTTGTTCTGGTCACAGCAAACACCCATCAGTTTTTCTGTTTGTGTCATGGGTCTTTTTCCGTTGCTGTCTCTTACTCACTGTTTAGAAACAGGAAGCGGAGGCAGTTTTTCAAGTTTGCTATCTAGTTATTAATCTTATTTTTAGTAAAATCAGGTTATTGCATTCTTGGACATCACTGAAGCAGGTGCAAATAGATAATGGCATTGCTTTTATGACAGACCTGAGAGATACTGAGTGATTTTGAGCATGAGAAAATCAGTTTGTTTCTAAATCATCTTGTTAATATGTAGTAACATCTGTGACTCAGCAAAATCAAATATGATTGCTTACTTTCATGGTCATTTGGAATGCTTTTATCTCACCCACTTCTGTTCTCTTGCAGGCAATAGTCATTGTTGTTACAGTTGCCTTCGTTCAGGTAAGACACTGTTGTCCGAATAAGATCATTGCTTTTATGTAAACTTTTACTGAGAAGACTGAAGTAGTTGTCTTTGGTGCATTGTGCTGTGAATGGTTGAGTAATGTGCTTTCATCCAAGTCTTTGCCTTTCCTAAAGTGCATGATTGGTCCTGCTTTAACCGTGTTGACATTTATGCACCTGTATCCGTGTTATACTCAGCAATAGGAGCACTTGGTAAGGAAGTCCTTGTAATAAACTGTGTAGAAGTATTAAACATCTAACTTCATAGAAAAGATTTTGAAAATGTAACTCTTGCTTTAATTTTGTGCAGAAATGGAAAAAAGATTGCCTTTGTTTCCCAAGTAATAAAAAAGTTGTTTTCGTTTTGTAAATGCACAGCTTTAGTCAGGGTGTGCCTAAAACAGAATTGCTTTGTGTGTTTGTGCTTTATATCTTTAATTACCTTAATTTTGTAACCTTTTTATCAAGTTAAAGATTAGCTGTGTTACCTTGGTTCTCCTGGGCTAAGAGCATGAACATAGTATTTCTGGTACTATTTGTTAAACTGTAGCATTCAATAATGTGTCTGATGCCTGAGTTTAGAAGCATTTTAGGAAGTATTACAAGGACCTGAAGATATTGAAGGAAAATTCCAAGGACCTCTGCCGTTTTTTCAGAAGAAATGCATGTAGGCAAATCTGTAAATTTTTCAGTATTTGGACCATATTTGCTTTTTAGCCTGTCTAATAAAACTGTTGAAAGTCAGCTCTTAACTGTTTGGAATACTACTTAATACAACTTTCTTAATGAAATACATTGCAGTAGCTGAATTTTATGTTGTGTAAGTTTTCCCTGTTTAAAACCACAATCTGCTTTATTTTTAAAAAAATGTCTCTGCAGGAGTACAGATCAGAAAAATCTCTTGAAGAGCTTAGTAAACTAGTGCCTCCAGAATGCCATTGGTATGTAATTTTTGTCCTTTGAGTCCTAAAGTAAATCATAAGAAGTTTAATCTGAAATGAGCAAATAGGAAAGATTTTACTGAACTTAGTTCCTGTGTATCAAGTTCTTATGCTTTTGCTCATTTTAAAGATTGTTTTATGAGCCTAAAAAACTATACTGTGTGGTTGCCTCTCTAAACCCTTTGAATGATGTTACTGATGTGTAAGCTCTCAAAACCAAGCAGCAAATTAGATATATTTTGCTGAAATGTGTAGCATTGCAATGTGCAATGAATGCTTTACTCAGCCAAAATGCCAGAGAAGTCATTCTTACTGCTCTTTGTGCCTACAGTGTGCGAGAAGGTCGGGTGGAGCACACACTTGCAAGAGATTTAGTGCCAGGTGATACAGTCTGCCTGTCAGTGGGAGACAGAGTTCCAGCTGATCTACGATTGTTTGAGGTATATTCCTAACTTGGATTTAATGTTTAATAACTTTACTTCTTGTGGGACAGAGGGGAAGGGAAGATCACCACTAAGTACTGAAGTGCAGTGTTCTTGTTTGGAGTTCACAAGTATCTTGATAGAAAATTTGAAATAAGTACTTTGCAAATGTCACATATATTCTTAACCAATGTATGTAGTTTCTTACTGTAGGACAGGGGAAGAAATAATTTTTCAGTTTTATGTATAATGTACATAAAGTTCTTGAAAGTGTTATTTTTTCCCCCTCAATGTTAAATACGTTGTAAAAACATTGTTTTCAGTCTGAATGCTAAGGTATTTTGGCATCTGGTTGAAGGTGGTTTTCACTCTTTATTTGCATTAAATTTTAAGGTGTAGTTCCACTGTTCTCCGATAGTGACATACCAGAAAAACTTGATATTGTGCTGGTGTAATCTTTTCTCTCTGATGCTTTTTCATCAGCATGTGTTGTTATATCTTCTAGTTTACTAAATACATAATTTGTGGTATTAGCACTGCTGGAAGTGCTTGAGTTGAAGCAATTGCACTACAGCAGTGCAACTTGAATGTTCTCTAAAAATTAAGTGGAATGTGTATATATATTCATCTGTCATATTTTGGTGGTTTTAGTTGAACAGTGTAATTTTTCTATCAAATTGAGCATCCTCAGTTTACTCAGTATCTGGGCTATCTATCCTGTTAAAGTAGTGTTTGGATATAAAAATCTGTATGTCCAGGTTATCCACAGTTGATAGTTAATTAATCTGTGTTCATTTCATAGATAAATTCTAAATTAACTAGTTTCTTGACAAATTTGTTTGGATTGTGTTGTTAGCCCCTGTGGTGTAGTTGGTGGGTTTATTTTTTATGACTGCAAACACACTGCTTCCCTTGGCAATTGTGTAGTCCCTGCATTGTTATGAAACTGCTGTTGCAGCAGCCCCTACTTTCTTGCTTATATCTGATACCATGCTATGATAGCAGCTTGCTCAGGCCTTTTGCAAAGGAAAGCAGAAATGGAATTAGAAGTTTCTCAGCTGTCTGCAGCCCATCACTAGAAGAGATTTTTTCATTATAAACTACTCTTGCACATCGTTTGAAAATAAGAGCATCTTATTTTCCTTTTGTGTCTACTGGGCATTGCTACAGGGTGATGAGTTTTATGAAGAAGTTACATGGAGATCATATTTTCAGAAAAAGAACTAGATTTGTTGTGCATATTCTCATTGATGCTGTCCTAGAAAACAGTAGAAGTGGAAACTGGGTACTCTTTGCTTTGGGAAGGCATTTGTATAAGTGAAAACTTTTCTGCACTGGTCTGACTTTTTGGGGACAATCTTGATTTTCAAAATGAATTTGCAGATCTTTTCTGGTCTAGGTTTTCAGTATGTTAATGGGTGGTCCATCAAGTTGTCTGATCATCTTCTCTAAAGGCAGCATATTGAATAAAAAAACTGACATACCCATAGCAGTGTAGACTTGAAACACAATTCCTTTTGGTAGTGATGATAAATATTTCAGAGCTCATGGCTAAATTTGAACAGTAGCAAAGTGGCATCTTCATCGTCCATCTTTGACTCTGGTGAGAGTTTTGTAGGAGTGCTTGTTGCTTTGATGATCCTTAAAATATTGACGTGTCTCCTTATCATACGAATAAATTGGTTATATTTTGATCGTCAAAATTGTGAAACTTACCTTTACACTTCCAAATACCTACAAAATATTGTCATGCTTTTTATGTATTTTGTTTCCAAAGGCTGTGGACCTTTCTATTGATGAATCCAGTCTCACAGGTGAGACAACTCCTTGCTCTAAATCTACAGTTCCTCAGCCAGAAGCAACCAATGGAGACCTTACTTCTAGGAGCAATATTGCTTTCATGGGGACATTGGTCAGATGTGGAAAAGCAAAGGTAAAATCATTATTGACAGAGAAGAATATGTTCCATGTTTCAACTATGTGAAGACAGCACTTACTTTTTAAGTTTACCTTCCAGTGATTAGTGTGATACTTTGCAGAGCTTTTCTCACTGGTGCTTTTTCATACACTATTTTAATAAGAAAACTATGGCCATGACAGCTCAAATTCATAGGGAGCATATGATGTAAAACTCTTCTGTCCAGGTGTTTTGCTTTTGGAGCTACACTCGTTTGAAAATGCATAACAGAAAATATGGTTCTGGCTTGTGTTAGGTGTTACCAGTTTGAGTTTTGCTGCTGGTAGTTAGTGAATATTTCAGCAGTGCACAGAAAAGCAATTTGTTTCACTGAGGCAAAGGGTTTTTTAGGAGAAGTTCCTTACTTGTGACAAGAACTAGTTCTCTAAACAGAGTTAAAGTTTGTATTGGGCTAAATGGCATTTGCTCATGATTGGAGTCAAATCTGTCAATAACAACTACTAACATTAAAATTTCAGATTTGATTTGGCTTTATGTTGTTTTTTGGTTTCTTTAGGGGATAGTTATTGGAACAGGAGAAAACTCTGAATTTGGGGAGGTTTTCAAAATGATGCAAGCAGAAGAGGTAAGAGAAGTTATTTAGAAGCCAAGACATAGTTTGAAAGTATGCATTTAATTCATTAAAACTTTGACTTTATTCCATAAGAACTTAGTTAAACTTATATTGCTTTCAGTATTTTCCTTTCCTCTAGTGAAGCAAATCTCAGCTCTTGGACATGAAGTTGAATGCAGTGCAACAAAACATCTGTAACTGGCCTAAAGATAGTAACTGTGAAAATAATACTCTGAACCTGTCTCAATATTTACATAGCTTTCTGTTTTGCTAAATTGAATTTTCTGTAGATGATTAAAAACATTCCTTCTGAGGTATAACTGGCCTTCCAGGGCTCTAATGCCTCTGTTTTGAAAATCAGTTTTATTCTTGCTACCAAGAGCTTTTTGGTCTTGGAGGCAGTGTGGTGGCTTGTAGTTGGAATGAGGATTTGTTTTTTTTAAGGAAATTCTTGATAAGACCTTTTATATTAGATTTGTAGCAGATATCACAAAGCCCTAGAAGAATATTTCGAATACATTTCCTATATTTCTAATAATATTTAATTTCATTGAAGTATTTTTGAATCTCATTCAGTTCTATGAAAGAACAATCTGTTTTCCTGAAGTAAATATATGGAAATATAGAATATAACTGCATCTTATTCACTGACTGTCTTGAATTTTGCGTCTGTGAAGTAAAATGTGATGCAGTCCATTTGTTAACTGCTGCATGTTTGCCATTCATCAAGGCTCCAAAGACACCTTTGCAGAAGAGCATGGATCTCTTGGGAAAACAGCTTTCCTTGTATTCCTTTGGTATAATAGGTAAGATAACAATTGCAAAAGATTATCTCAAGGCCTGGGAAATGGAAGACTAAATCTCCAAAAATGTTTTGGCTCCTGATTTCATTGGTCACTTTGAGTTCATGTCACTAGTCATCTGAAAATTGCTTAATGTGACAATAACTCTAATCATAATGGTGTTTACTTACTTCTTCCTGCAATTGTACTTTACTGACTTTTTGTCCTCCAAATACTTCCTTTTAAATTGCAGTGTGTCTTCAATTCTGATTCAAAGTGTGCATAAGTGAGTACCACACTTAGAGATACGATTGGGCAACTTGACTGGCTAGTACATTCTTCATCTTTGCCATACTAATGGAATCATGGCAGTGAAATAAATAACAAATCTTATGGGTAGCACAATGGTAAACTTTGTTCTGGTTATTTGAATTTTTTCTTGTCCTCATGAGGCTACAGTACACGCTGGTTTTACATTTATCCCCTTGACTATTTTCTTTATAGGAGTTATAATGCTAGTTGGCTGGTTGCAAGGAAAGCATATCCTTGATATGTTCACAATTGGTGTAAGGTAAGATTTATGTTTTGAAATAATGTAGGTCATGCATTACAGCAAGTGTTTGAAAGCTAGTGATCTATTTTACAGTAGATCTTGTATACACTGCTCTTAACTTCATGTAAGTAAGTAAAAATGAAAATAGAAAAGAAAATTCATACATATTTTTAATGATGCAGTGTGTTCCTGTCTGTCTCTTAAACTTTACATTCATATGGTGATTTCTGAGTGTCTTGTGGAATGTCTGCAAACAGGCAGTAGAGCTGTATAGTTTGAATTTTTGTTGCTGAGTAAATAAAGTAGCTGTAATTTTGCAGAGCATATGACAAAACTAAGTTATTTGCAAGCTTTGTGTTATGTAGTTCAATAACTTATCTTCTACTATATTATGAAAACTTAATTCCAGTGTGTTTGCTGAGAACAGCCCTGAATTACTCCTAGAAGAGTTGTTGGGTAGCTGATTACATGGGCAGTGCATAAGGCAGAAAGGTTTCTTTAATTGACAGGATCAGACTCTGAAGAGTTATACATTTGTGGAGGGGAGAGAAGAAATCCAGGAACTGCATCTTTAAGCATTGTCTTGTTTACGTTGTCATCAAGTTTATCTGTTTTTAAAATGACCTTCAAGGCCATTCCCTCATTTAATTTGCTTCCACATCATGATCTGGCAGTAGCAATTGTGGATCAGTGGTGGCATTTCCTCCCAGTTCTGTTTAGTGCTGACTGCACTTATTCTTCACAATCTGCGCTGCTTTGTGCAGCTCTAATTAGTGTTTTATGTAGGCAAAACAGATGTACAATTGATTTTCCCCCCTCTCCCGTACATTTCTTCATACTTTTACATAAATAATGAGTAGAAATGATCTAATTTATTTCATTTGTTGCTGTCTTCAGTGGGTTTCTTATAATGAATGCTATATAACTAGAATCACATGACAACTCCTTCCTTTCTGTTTAATCTCAGTGACCAGTCATGTACAGAAACAATGTTCTGAACTGTAAATTCATCACTGCTGTGTATTCCTGTATGACATTTGAAAACAGATCTTGGTATTTACTTTCATTACAGTTTGGCTGTAGCTGCAATCCCTGAAGGACTCCCAATTGTGGTAACGGTGACACTGGCCCTTGGTGTGATGAGAATGGTGAAGAAAAGGGCTATTGTAAAAAAGCTGCCTATTGTTGAAACTTTAGGTATGACTAGACAAACTTAGAGATAATGTTTTTGCTGTAAACATTAGGAAATAGAATGACTAATGAGGAAAATGAAGGAAGTATTCTTATTTTGCTAGCAGTGTGTTGGCATCTTTAAAACATTCTTGAATTTAACGTGTGTCACACTGGAGCAATTGAGGGAGATGTTTCTGTGGGCCTTCTAACTAGTTTTTTTTTAACTGAAATAAATAATCTGCCAGTTAATAGCATGCCATGCTAGCACTACACTAAACTGTTTGCTGTAAGGTGTTCTTGTTAAATAAGACTTGTAAAATGTTTTTGAAATTTTAACTTTGCAGTGTAAATTTAGGAGAGATATTGAGAGTTGAAAACAAATCCATATTTAAATATTAGAAAAAGCTTTGTATTACAATGCACCTTCAAGATGTTATGTTGCTCATATTGGAACATAAAATCATTTCAAAACTTTAAAGCTCAAAGAAGTTGAGCCATAAAACATGTAAAGCACAGAACATGGAAAAGAAATAGAAATACTGAGGTAAATAATTCTGCAGCATCTGAATTCCTTTTTGCAATTTCAAGATTGGGAAATCTTCTTTCCCAGTGCCTCTAGCAGAGTTTCATTAGTGTTACAAGGTTTTTGTTGCTTGTACAGTTCCTGCTGTCATATCCAGAAATGTCAAGATGCTGCAACACTCTCAGAATCTCCAGAGTTTAAAAGGCATATACAAATCTCACATTTTTGTAATCCTTTCAAGCTTAATTAGAATTTGCAGGCTTATTAGTAAGTTACATTTGTGACTTACCTAGTGCAACACTTGTGTGGCACACAGTGTGGCTAGTGTTAAACACATGTACTTTTTAATAAAGAAGAATGACTTCTGTAAAGCAGGCTCTTAGTTTTTCTCCTCACCAGGAATCACAACTGAGATTTCAGTAATGTAGCTTGAGGTACAGCAGAATAAAATAAAGAAGAGGTTGTGAGTGGACACATTTTGTATAATTTGTGAATTTGGGATTTAAATTAGTTTGGAGGGTTTTTTTATTTATCGGACAAACTCTCAAAGAACCTTGTACAATTATTCCTTAGTAGTTGAAAATTTGCTGTCTCTCACTTGTTCTTATTCACAGACAGCTGCAGTATTTCTAGAAATTTGCTCAGCTTGCATACTTTTGTCTTTGTTACTCGGATTGTTCTAAACATGAATCGTCTTACAAATGTTAATTTGTTATTTCAGGTTGTTGCAATGTCATTTGTTCAGACAAAACTGGAACTCTGACAAAGAATGAGATGACTGTTACCCATATTTTTACTTCTGATGGACAGCATGCTGAGGTATGTAGTGTGACACTTAGACTTAAATTTACTTTTTTATTTTGTTGTGGCATGTACTGCAGGTAAAGCACCAGTTAAGAAAACATAAACTTCTTGTACTAAACTCCTGTCCCTCAGTTCATTTAGTATGCAGCCTTTGAGCTGTGCTATCCAAGCCTTCTCTGGTTACAGAAGCATTTTTAAATATATATTTACATATATGTATATATAATTTTATATATATTTTGTTTTTTTCAAATATATGTTAAATTCTTTAAACTTTTGGTGACTGTATGTCACACACAGTAAAAGACAGATGCTAAGGTACACAGACAAGTAGAGAGATCGTTTTTCTTCAGTACAGAAAGTTGAGGCTATTCTGCTGTTTCAGGGTACAAAGAAAACCTCCTAAAATTTACATGTTCCAAACATTTAAAGTGGAGATCACATAATAAACTGTCTTTTACCTAAAAAGTTGGTTAACTGTTCATACTGAATATGCACTGTCATTCTTGCTTTTTTATAATGGATGGACTTTCAAGTAGGAGCAGGACATGAAACAGTGATTGTTGAGATTAGGGAATTGCTGGAAAGACTGATGATGTAAATCCACAAAAGAGAAGCAAAAGCAGCAAGAATGGAAAAGCAGTGAGGTGTGGAACTGAATGTAGATTCATAGGAATGTTTTAATCAAGTTCTTAAATTCTCAAACTCCTTGATCAGGGTTTTATTTCAACAATAGAGTTAATAGATGGTCTTGTAATTTTATTCTGTAAGCAAAAATACTGGAATTTTTTCACATTGTTTCCTATTAATTGCCTATATTTTCTTACATATCCTGATATTTGGTTTTTTATTGCTAAAAGTCTATATGAATACTGCTATTAGTACAGTTTCATCTGGGTCAAATCAGCTCCTTTTTCCTAATGGAAAGAGAACTTAAAATGGCTGTGAAATATATTAGCTGTTAATGCTGTAGATAGGAAGACTTTTTTGGGATCCTAGTAGGATGCCTGGTTTTATGCACTAAAAATACAATTCTACTGGTTTTAACACCTTTCTGAAGTCTAAACTGAGAGGCTGTTCAACTGTTTCTTTTTTTTTGTAGTAACTTGATGGAAGTAGAACTCTGTAATAACATTCTCCTGCAGGGGGTATGCATTATTAATCAGGGTAAAGAGAAATAGGAGGAAAAAGTTAGAAAGCGAAAGAAAGAAGAAAAAAGAAAGCATGCCTAATACTGTATGGAAACAACATACATTACATTTATTTATGCTAAGGATAGATTGATATTGTTTAAAGAAATTAGTCTCTAATATATTTTATTGAGCTCAGAGTGTTGCTGCATTAGAAGCTGAGTAAGAAGAATTCATACACACTGAGTAAAAGCAGCCATTATGAATGACCTTTTGAAATTCTTTTGTAGTTTGTAATAAAAAGCTGAGAGCAGTTAACCTGGTGAACACTGTTGCATGCTGCCTCTGGCTGCTTGTCTTGCAGGTTACTGGAGTAGGTTATAACAGGTTTGGAGAAGTGATGCTCGATGGTGAAGTTATTCATGGTTATAACAACCCGTCCATTAGCAAAATTGTGGAGGTAAGATCTTGGCAAAGAAAGGTGAGTTTTAACTGATGATGTAACAGGAGAGCTTTGCATGGCATTTACTTTGTCTTCTGTTTTCTTCCCTTCCTCATCTTTTAGGCTGGTTGTGTATGCAATGATGCCTTGATTAGAAACAACACATTGATGGGAAAACCAACAGAAGGGGCTTTAATTGCACTTGCTATGAAGGTGTGTACTTGATGGTGCTTTTTGAATTCATAGCAGGTGGGAAATGTGTAGAAATAAGTTGTGGCTTTGTTTTTCTCATTTTCTTCTCTTTTGGATCTCCTAGATTGGTATTGCAACTGCTCATCTCCTATGTTTTTCTTGTAAATCTTGGGCGTTCTGAAGGATCAGAAAAAAATATTTACGAGTGAAGTAAAATCTCTATTTTCATCTTTTTGCACTTAGTATTGTCTTTTTACCTGCCACAAACTGATTTACCTGTTGAATATTGACTGTATCATCTCTTTCCCAGTTTCACATCAGTAGCAGAGGGAAGCTGATAACTGATGTATTGATGACTGCAGAATATATAGTGCCTCTTAAGTGCAGGGCTTTTGAATTCTGGACGCTGTGATGAAGTGTTTGGATTTTTTTCTTTTTGGGAGGGGGAGGTTTGTTATTGCTATTTTGTGTAATGCTGTGACACACCCATTACAGCTACTGAGAAATGTAGCAAGGCTCGTGCTGAAGCCTGAAAGAAGTTTATAGGTGTTTTCAGTGCTAGTTTGTCAAGAAGTCTATCTAAATTGGAGCAGTGTGCTCAGAAGGCAGCTTTGGAGATGAAATTGTTCTTTAATTAAGTTGTGTTTGCTAATTACGGTGTTTCAACAAGTCATCAAATTCCATACCTATTTGAAAAGAAAAGGTCCTGACATTGTGGTGATACTTGTGCTTTATACAGATGGGTTTAGATGGAGTCCAGGAAGACTACATAAGGAAGGCTGAATATCCCTTCAGCTCCGAACAAAAATGGATGGCTGTTAAATGCATTCACAGAACTCAGCAGGTAAACTTCAGTCACTGTTTGCAGGAGCACTGGCTCTGTAGAATGGTTATCTACCTTGTTTAATCTCTTCATTGTTTGCTTCAGAAGTTTTGGAAGGCTGGCAGTAATGCACAGTCCTAGAAATATGGTTTGATAATAGGCACAGTTTTAGTTTCAATCTCTGAAGTAGAGAAAAGGAATCACAAGAAATAATTTCCATAAAAGGCATCCTGGGAAATTATTTTAAGTCTTTTGAAAACTGAGACCTTGAATGTGTACTTAGCTATTTTTCCTTTTTTCTTCTACCTTCTCAAACACTTAAAGCAGTTCTGCCAATCTTCTACTGTTCCAGTGCTGCACAGTTACATAATGAGTTAAGAACAAGAAATGTGCATTGATGTTCAATAGTAAAATTTAATTTGCTTGAAAACACAGGGTTTCTGGTTTTGATGCAGACATCACGTCCCCAGTGTTGACAAATTTTATTGATGTCAACACTGGCATGGATTATCAATAAAACCCACTCTTTAACATCTTCTTCTGTCTTCTGGTACTTTAACATACATATGTGCATTCGTGTTTCCTTTAAATCCATATGAATGTTTTTGTTACAAGTATTGACATAATCACTGCCAGTCTGACAAATGGAGCCTTCTAGACAATATGTGTAACAGCAGACCTTATATTGGATTTATGAAAAATCTTCCAGTACTTCAGACCAAAACCAGGCTTGCTGACAGTGTTCCAATATCACTGAAAAATCTTTGCTTTGGAAAGAAAGCATTTGACTCCTTTTAGCTGTATGGGTTATATTGTTGATTATCCATGTCTGTGTAAAGAATGGTGAGCAGAAATTGGTGTAAGATTTTAATCCATGTAAAGACTTACTGTGTCTTTGTTTTGGAATCAGCAATTTTAAAACAATGTTGGAAAATTGATAACAGATTTAAAGGGAACATAAATTATTTGAAGACTAAGAAAATATAGTGGATTTAGAAACTTGGAACTCTCGTCAGTTAAGCCTGTCATGAAAGATTGAGGTAACTTGACTGCTGTGCATATAAATAACTTCACAGGAAGAAAATAGGTATATTTAAAAAGAGCTTTTTAGTTCAACTGGAGAGAGGATGAGTGACCAGTGATTGGAAATTTAGCTGAGGCAGCAGTTCTTAATGGAAAGGAGGGGAAGGGAAGGAATGAGCTGATTTAGCATTGGACTTAAGTGTTTGAGGTAGGTGGGGGACTCTTAGTCCCATATCATCATCTCAAGGCTAGATGGCTATCTGGAGTTATTAGGCCTTGTACAAGAATGGAGGGGATGTTTAATGATCTGTGCTGCTGGTCTGATGATGAGCTTAAGGTCTTTCAGGTCTAATGTCCTGTGTAGGTTGAATTTCTGTCCTTTGCATGGCCTTTTAGTCAGTAAACTGTGACTTGCAGTGCCTGTGTTTGATGTCTGCTGAAATGAGATATTGATTATTAGCTTGGCTCTTTTGACTTTACCACTATTGAGTGTATTCTGTCTAGAGACACTCGAACAGATTTTTATGTTTAGAAGGGTAAATTTGATTTGCATTATGTTCTTAAGATTGTTAACAAGAGTACACATCTGTCATTCTTAATTATCCATGAGGGTGTGTACTTGTGTATGTGTAGTTGTGCATACACACATGTGCACACAGCAGCTCTTTTTTCTTTTAGGACAAACCTGAGGTTTGCTTTATGAAAGGTGCTTATGAACAAGTCATTAGATACTGTACATCGTATAACTGTAAGGGACAGAGCCTACCCCTGGTGCAGCAACAGAGAGAGCAATACCAGCAAGAGAAGATGTCTATGGGTTCTGCAGGGCTTAGAGGTAAGGCTGTTTCAGTCTCTCAAAATAACAATTTCATTTCAATGGCCACTGCTTGTTGTTAAAAAAAACAACTGACCCTAAACCAATAACAACAAACAAGAGCAGTCCAAAACACTGGGGTCTCTTTTTGTTTGGTTGGTGAGGATTTTTTTGTTCAATAAATGCCACTGGGTTGTTTAGTTTTTAGGCCTGTATAATAACATGATTAAACTGCAGAGGGTGACAAGGGGCACTGTTGCCTCCTGTCATCTCTTGCAAGTGACCATAACTGAACAGTACATTTCTACTTAATGGCTTCCATACCTTATTATAGATGCCTGTGGGGTTTTTTTTAATATTCATATGTTTATTTGTCCATTACTGTGGCCCCTGTCACCTTCATGAGTTAGGCTAGCAAAACTGATTGCAGATCAGGAGATGCCATTAGAATTATCTTGTGTTAACAAGCTGTGTAGAATTTTTGATGAAACAAAGTATTTTTCATAAGATGATTGATAGGAGTTGATTATGGGCTAGGATTATACGTGACTGGCTTTCTTTGGCCCTCTGTAAAGCCATCTCTAGGCTCTTAAGTCCATGCACAGCTTTTTAATTTTTTTTTTTTGGAGGGAGGAGTACTCTGTGGCTCAGGAGTTTCTTAAGATGCAAATAATTAGAAGCTGAGAGGATATGCTAGGAGCAGTATTTTTTTCTGTTTTATTCTGTCTGTCAAAAAAATCAAGGGTAATGTTTTGAAAAAAGCAAACTTGCTTTTTCCTTACAACTCTGACATTTAAATATATTTGAATTAAGAATCCTACTTTAAAAGACATTCCAGACAATATTCAGCCAGTACTCAATGAAATCTGCCTTTCAAAAGGTAAAAAAACAAACAAAGCAGAAAATACATTAACTGATCCTCCCTTTCATCCTAATGCATAAACAAAATGCACAGAGAAATCACAAATCTAAATTCTCTTTCTACACAGTCAAAATATAAACACTTTCAGATGAGAATAAATAGGAAAGTTATCTTTGAAAACTGGCTGTTTGGTAAGAAATTCTTTAGAAGACAGGAGTGTACATGAGTAGACTATTGTGAATGCTCAGCATTGCTACTGCCAAGGTTTAAAAAAAGGAAAATATAAATTCCAGGCCTTTGTTTTATGCTGGCCTCTTTGAAACTATTTTGTTTTAAATGCTGATATAAACATTAATTTCAAATCTTAACATTTTATTTCTTCTTAAAGTTCTGGCCTTAGCTTCTGGTCCTGAGTTAGGACAGCTGACCTTTTTGGGCCTTGTGGGAATAATCGATCCCCCACGGACTGGTGTAAAAGAAGCTGTTACTACACTCATCACCTCAGGAGTTGCAATAAAAATGGTTACTGGAGATTCACAGGAAACTGCAGTTGCTATTGGTATGAACAGTTCACTTCCTTTCATCTTTTCTTGTTTTCTGCTTAGCTAATTGTTAGGAAGTGTACATATTAAGTTTTTAATGTTAGTGAGTTCTGTATTTTGGATTAATGTATGGCACAGTGGAATTAGTGGGGAAAAAGACTCAAACACCCAGGACCCTAGCCTGAAGTGCTACTTTGGTTTCAGCTTGAATAGCAGTTTTTCCAGTTTGGTTAATATATGACTTTGGTGGTTTGAAACTGTACTTTTTTCATGTTGTTTACTTATTACATATTCTTGATTTCTGATTCTTACTGTTACATCACCACCACCACCCTCCCAACCCTCAGCTTGGGATGCATGTCTCTGACAACAGGGATGAACTGAGAGAGCCAGTGACAAGGAGTAATGATGTATGGCACTTCAGTGCTGTCTAGTAGAGTTTTGTCCATACAACTAACCTTAACTTGAACCTTAAGTACTATTAATAAATATTTAAACAAACTACTTAACTTCTTTTTACAATACAATGCATTAAAGAACAAGCACTTCGGCCAGAATAAGGAATGTGCACGGGAAGAGAATATCCCCAAACTCAGAATATTTTATCAGAGCTTTTTTTCTTTCCCTTGTCTCCCTCATGTTATTTTTCATTTTCTGTCATGTTATTTTTGAACTGTAAGTTCTTTGAGAGGAATGAACTTCTCTGTTTGTTTATATGACACCTGACAGAATCAACTACAGACCTTTAGACCTAAAAAGACTAAGCAAATAAGCATCTGATTTAGGATAGACTTTGTAGCACGTTGTTATTACTCAAGAGTTCATCTAATTTACTCCAAAATACTGAATCAATAATGTAGTAAGATGTTCTGCTGCAGGTATTTAAAATCTGAAATGCTCAGAAAATAGTAGGATTAAAAAAAAATTGGGTATTTAATGTCTTAAAAGGGTAAATTATTATAATAAGATTTTTTATGACTTTTTTACAGCTAGTCGACTAGGATTGTATTCCAAAAATTCACAGGCAATCTCTGGAGAAGAGATAGATGATTTGGATATTCAGCAGCTTTCTCAAATAACACCAAAGGTTTGTTTTGATATACTACTTACTGAAATGTGGCAAAAGATGCATTTACATTTTGAGAAATGCTTTTTTTCTGTGGCAAGCTAAAATGTAATTTCAGAGTTACAAATAATATTGTTCTAATAAGTGTCTTTTGGTCTGACATATGACCAATATGAAAATCTATTTATTTGAACTTACACAGTTATCTTTTTTTAGGGAGTTGATTGCTTCTGTCTCTTTTAATGACTCGGGTTTTTTTATCTTTAACTTTCATTTTGCCACGCCTTAGTGAACATCACCTTTTTGTATTATTAGGCCATTTTATTTCTGAGCTACTCAGTTCATTTATATAATCTTAGAGTCTGCATGTTCAGACAGTGCATTCTTTTGTAATTGGTGAGAGGACTTGTCTGTGTTTTTAATGATTTTGATAGATCTGAGGTCTCTAGTTGGTAATTTTGAAATGGTCTATTTATTAAGTTACTGCTTAATACTTTTTAGTTATTAAATAACTAAATGGATTAAACAATGTACAAGTTATGAATGTGAAGACATAATCAAATGCAATAGAGGTTCAGGTTTAGCTATGTTGCAAAATTCATGCATCAAAATGCTGCTCTGTTAGCAAAGGACTGCAAAATAAGACTGCAGCATGCTTGAGCCTCGTGTAAGCAAGCCAAAAACCAGTATTTGCAATCAAGAAATGTGCATGTCAGCTTTCTGTCTTTTCTTAGTGACTCACAGAAACTGAGACAAAGAAAGAATTGTGTGGCAAATAATAATTTTTGGTTTATTTGGTAATAAGTGTTCTTAAGGGCTGTAAATACTCACATTAAATAACTGAGGTAGATACAAATTTACTTACACGTGTTTGACCTTTGACCCAGTTGCTTTTCTAGGCGTTTGCTTAAAATCTTATTAAGAATTAATTAAAATCAACCAATAAGACTGATAGCTGCATACAGTCTAAAGTGATTGGTGAGAAATCTAGTTTTTTGTCAGGTTTCTTGAAAAGGAAAAATGCTAACTGTATGGAGGTTATGGAAAACTAAATTCCACATGCTCAAATTTCAATTTACAGATAAGTTCAGAGACCAAGAAAAATCTGAAAATTGGTCCATCCAAGTCAGAATTTTTAATTAACTTTAAAACTTCAATTGTTAATAATATGCTATTGACTAGTAAAATTGAAATATGCTTAATAGCTTGTCACTTGTGCTGACAAGAAAGAAGGATGTTGATTGTAGAGTCAGCATTACAATTACTTGCATGAATTTAGTCAGGAAGGCCACCAACAAACCATTATACCGCTGTTGCTTCATTATTTTAGAAGGCTTTTAAATTGCACATTCTGTCTTGAAATAAGTAGCACTAACTTTGTTTACCAGAACACGCTTTGAATTTCTCTAAAATTAATGATCTCACTCAATTAAAAACACAGTTCACTGGTGCTTCAGCTTAAGAGCTAACAAGAATACAGTTGGCTTTTGATTGTATTTTTACCCTCTACCTCAATAGAATCCAATGCAATTCTTTACATATCTGAAATTTTCACCACTACTTCATTATGCTTTTAATAGGTTGCAGTATTCTACAGAGCCAGTCCCCGACATAAATTGAAAATTATAAAGGTATGTCTTAAAGAGGCTCAAATGCTGGACTGTTGCTATGGGTATTGCCTGTGCTGTCTTTACTTAAATTATAATGTGCTACAGTGTGTCAAGATGAAATCAGATATGCATCTGATTTGGCAGTGAAGTGTACTTGAAAATATTACCTAGAAAAATGCATAGTGCCCACAAGGAATAGGTAGGTAACATTGTGCTTTCTTCTATGTAGAGAGCTGGGGATTGATTGAGATTTTATGTCATGTTGCAGTTGAATTGACTAGGAACTTGAAAACCATATTTCTGATACTTGTCAGATGAGATAAAAGGGAATGATTTTCAAGCCATGTCTGTGGCAATGCCTCTATTCAGAAGTTAACAAAAGAAGGTAGCAAAGAAGGACAGACTCAGTGTAACAATTGGAACAATCAGAAAAGTGACAATAAGGAGAAGTCAAAACACTGAGACTATAGGGATGCATGCAAGACTTATAAGAAGGTGATAATGGTAACATGGAAATACAATATCTTCTCTATTTCTCTAGAGTTTTTTTCTTTCCCCTAAAGGCAATTTTTATATACCCTGGTTTTAAAATTTAGGCTGTCTGAATATATGAACTGAAGTTTAACCCAAAATCTTGTCTAAAATTATTTAGAACAGAAGCAGCTGTTTTTTCTCTTTAGGACATTACAATGCAATTCTAATAAATGGGGGAGGGGGAGCAGTGATACAAACCTTGTATCTAAATTAATTTTTATGGGATGGGTTATTTCAATCCCTGATTTAAGTTCTTTTCCTTCTCTTTAGTCCCTGCAAAATAATGGTGCCGTAGTAGCTATGACAGGAGATGGAGTGAATGATGCTGTTGCTCTGAAGGCTGCAGATATTGGTGTAGCAATGGGGCAAACTGGAACAGATGTTTGTAAAGAGGCAGCAGATATGATCCTCGTGGATGATGATTTTCAGACAATAATGTAGGTGGCCTTTATGTACATATCTTGTACTATCTAGCTTTAATGAGGTGTTGCCGGGGTTAAACCAGTAGAAGTTTCCCTGAATTTTTAAGTGTAGCTGCTGACCTGCTCAGTCAGGAGTATAAGCATGTTTGGAAAACCTATCTCAGGTAAAATTGTGAGTCTGTTAGCAGTTAGTAGATTTCATTCAATTTCGTACTTCAGAAGCATAAAACTAACTTAAAAATGACAGAGCGTTACACTCAAGATTTAAAAAGATTACGTAGATCTCTGTTTTCAACTCTTAAATGTGGTGATTTCAGAAAAAGAAAAAAATTATTTAGATATCACAGGTGAAAATAGGTTATTAGCATCTGGTAACCAGCTGTTTGTACTTGTTAATTTTTTTTGGGTTGGTGTATTTCAAAAAGAGCTTAGCTAAACTTATCCTATTTTGACTTTGATTCATCTGAGTTTTGAAGGTAGTGATTATTGACAGAGCTGAACTGCTGTCTGGCAAAATAGCCTTCATTTTGAAATTATGCATCAATTTCAGAACACTTCAGTTCCAAAGTATTACACTTAGCCCTTGGGAAGAAGTGAAATGGAGAAATACAGTATAAGAAAATCTACCTATGTAGCAGTATGTCAGAGGATGATCTGAGGTTGTCACAGTAATTCAGCCAAAAGAAATGTGCTGTTATGCAAAAACATAACAGAGAAGGGAATAATTTTAACATAGTCAGAGGAGTACATAGGAAGGACATCTGCAGTAAGTACTTTACACGGGCTTGGTGAGGTTTTTGCTGGAATGTGTTATCCAATTTTGCTCACTTCATCAGGAGAGTTCTCAATAGGAGAGGGAGAAGAGTGGTGAATGCTAAGGAAATAAAGAAGTATGAATTTCCATAGTTTTACATCTTTTAATTTTTCTATTTTAAGTTGCTGAAGGAATGCTGTTTAGTTATTGGGAAATGGAAGAAAAAAAAATCAGTTTTATTTGCAGCAAAGTAGGCTTGATTTGGGTACCAGAAAACCCTTTCTCACTGAAGTAATTATGATAGTGTGACAGGCAAGTTGTGACACATGCTAGGGGTTGTGAAGATGGTCTGTACATATTTCATTCATTTCAGAGAGAGAATACATGGTCCTCTAAATCTGTGCTGTATTTCTGTGGTTTTTTAAAAGGGGGCGGGGGGGGTTGTTGGCTTTTTGGATTTTGTGGTTTTGGTTTTTTTTTAATTATCTGACTTGATTTAGAAACTCTTATCAAGGATAGTGGTGAATTTTGAACATAGAGGAGATCTTACTCTAATAATTACATTTTGAAAGTTGAGTATCTGGAAAAATAACTTGTGATTATTCACAATCACAGAATAATTTGGGTTCTTATAGTCAAGTTGAAAAACAATGATTGCCAAACATAAAAAAACCTCAACTCCATTTGTTTCTTGCTGATTTTGTTGCTGCCTAAATTAATAGCTTTTTTGGTTTAAGCATTTGTCTAGTAACGTAATCTTTGTTTTTAATTGCAGGTCTGCAATTGAAGAGGGTAAAGGAATTTATAATAATATAAAAAATTTTGTTAGATTTCAACTGAGCACGTAAGTTTGAAAAGCTGTCAGTATCAGAAGTTTCTTGTGAATGAATCAAAGCATGAAGCAGATGCATTAATTCATGTTAATACTGTAAATTTCAAGTAGGATGCTGATATACTGTGCTTTTGAGTTTTCATTATTTTGTATTTGGTGGCTTGTTTTATTTTTAAGGACCCAGAAGATAGTGCAATAAACAGACATGTAATTTTGTCATGGTTCTTCCCATTGAGATGTGTAAAGTCAGTTACTGAAGGGGTAATGAGAAGCAGCATAGCTATCTTTGGGTCCTTGTTTAAATGAGAAGCTTGGTATTCAGTCCCTCCTTAACCAGAACATGTATTCAAATGGAGGAATCCAGGGAGTCAGGAGGTTAGTTTTTCTGAAATCCATTTACTGGTTTGTAGAATGAGCTAACTGTATGAAGCTGATTTCTGTTTCTTGCCCATATGGATTCATGTGCTAGCTACATAAAGTGTATGTAAGATAAGGGCACGAGAGTTTATTAAGCCTTAGTTTCAAATTTTTTATAAGTTTATCTTACTGGATCTGGATTTGGGGACATGTGGGGTTTTTTCACCATATTGTTCATCTTCTTTTTTGAAGCCTTCATGACATTTTAGAGTGGTCTGAAATTTGCAGAAGTTAGAAAAAAAAACAAACAACCAAACCTAAAACCTCAAATAAACTCAAAAAAACCCTGCAAAAATCCCAACCCACAAACAACAAATAGCACCCGAAAAACCCCAGAACAACAAAAAAATTCAACAAAAACTCCCAACCTAGCAAAACCTAGAAAAGACGAGTTTGTTTACCTACATAAACAGTGTAAGAAGTGGCATATACTTTCATTCTTACCAAGTATCCTGTTTAGTCTTAGCAAGACTAGACTAGGAATCTGCTGCTGAAAAATAACTAAGTGTAGATGTTCTAGGAAAGTTCTAGGAAAACAGCTTACCTGTTTTTGATGATGTACTTACCTGTTTTTACCCTTTGATTTTTTCTGTCCCTCTTTGCAGTGAGAGCATAATAGGGTTCAGTACAGTGCTAAATTTGGAATTATTATAAGCCTTGCTATCTTCTTCTTGATTATGAAACCTCTTAATCTTGGACTGAGAGCAATTAGTGCATAATTGTTTACAGAGGTTTCTAATGCCGAGCTTGCCGCCAGCTAATCTGTTTTTCGGTCTTTGGTCTGGCCTTCTCATCTTGCTAGTAATGAGGAGTGGTTTTAGGTATTTTTAGGGGGCTTGAGTAGTACCTTGCCTTGACTGACCAGGCAGACCAGTACAGGTGCACAGAGTGAGTTTGTTTACATCAGGAGTGGAAAAGTGGTTTGTTTTTCAAAACCATATTTAGAAGTTCCACTTTTGGCACAAGAAAAGTATAGGACTCAGCTCCCCATAAAAAAAAAATCAATTAGGTGATGGTGAGTGATAATTCTGAAATGTTACCTAAAAGTTTGGGAGGTTTTAAAATGCAAATTTGCTGCCTTTTAATTGCCAGAACAATGCTGTTTTAAATATGGTTTGTGTCAGAATGAGTATTCTAAAGGATTTCATGCTCTACCTTAAAAGTTTGACTTAATGTCAGTCATGATTCATACTGTCAAAATCTGTATCTACTCTTAAACAGTTGAAGTGTTGATTACAAAGCAGTTATCAGTGGATCTTCAGAAATATTCCATGCTGACAGTTGTAAAAATGGATTCTTTCAACAGGAGTATAGCAGCACTGACTTTAATCTCACTGGCTACATTAATGAACTTTCCTAATCCTCTCAATGCCATGCAGATCTTATGGATCAATATTATTATGGACGGACCTCCAGCTCAAAGGTAAGTAATTACTCTTAACTCTCTTAGGTTCTGTAGTCCTTTTATTTCAACAAGGGAAATGGTTGCTCATAAAGAAACTGTGATGTGTTAAACTCAAGTGAGATGTTTCAGAAACAGCAAACCTTTCTCTACAGCTTCCTGAAAGGTGGTTGTAGTCAGGTGGGGGTTGGTCTCTTTCTCCAGGCAGCAACTGACAGAACCAGAGGACACAGTTTTAAACTGCACCAAGGGAAATTTAAGTTGGATTTTAGGAAAAAGTTTTTTATGGAAAGAGTGATAAAGTACTGGAATTGTCTGCCTTGGGAGGTGGTGGAGTCACCATCCCTGGATGGGTTTAAAAAAGATTGGATGTGGCACTCGGTGCCATGGTTTAGTTGAGGTGTTAGGGCATGGGTTGGACTCGATGATCCTAAAGGTCTCTTCCAATCTAGTGATTCTGTGTGAACTTTCTCTGTGAACTTCAATGTTTGCAGTATGTTTCTGTGTTAATTCTGTTTAGTTTGCTTTAGTATCTAATTATATGGGGGCAGCAAGGATACCTAAAAATCCATGGACATGCCCATGAAACTTGCATGCAGGGTTCTGGCTTCCCTCTGGGTTCTTCCTCTGACCCTCTTCACTGCAAGTAGATGCAAGGTGGAGGGAGAGATGGTGAGGAACTAGCATTAAATCTTCTTTTTTTCAACTTAAAAATCTAATCCTTAAGTTAGAAGCAGTGAATTAATTTTATGATGATAAAAATGTAAGATGTTCTTTTCATTGTAAGCCTTGGGGTGGAGCCTGTGGATAAAGATATTATTCGAAAACCTCCAAGAAATCTGAAGGACAGCATTCTGACCAAAAACCTGATTGTTAAAATACTGGTTTCATCAATAATTATCGTCTGTGGAACACTGTTCGTCTTCTGGAGAGAGGTATGACAAAAGTGCAAAACTTAGAGCAGTAACAACCTAATTTAAAATAAATCCTTTTTTATACCAGCAGTTGAAATTATTGTGAGTTTTGGCTATGCTTATTTAATACTAGCAGAGTAGAGAGGAAGATTTTCAAAATAGTTGTTGAAAAGCAAAATACAGTTTTATTCCTCAAACTCTATTTTAACACAGACGTTTTCAGGTTCCAAATCTACTTTGGAAAGTTAGCCCATAGAAAGTAATCATGTAAATCTTCTAATCAGATTCTTATGAACCAACCATTTGACTTTTTTTTCTCAGTAGAGAAAAATGTTATGTGAACATTTGGTAGTGCATCATAGAGTTCCACATGCCTGAATAAAAGTTGGTCAGGAGGCTTCATTTAATCATAGCTTGGAATTACAAATTTTTGTAAGTTACAGCTGTGTAATATTTGTAATAAATCAGCTTGGGGCAAACATGTTACTTTTGCTTTCATTCCCTAGGTAGTAAAACTTACTGTAGAATTACTGTAATAATTTTATTTAATTGACTTAGTTTAATTGTGGAGGGTTTAAATCATGCTAAAGCCATTTCATTTTCTTTTGTTGCCAGTTAAGAGATAATGTAATAACACCACGAGATACAACCATGACTTTCACCTGTTTTGTATTTTTTGATATGTTCAATGCTTTGAGTTCTAGATCTCAGGTAAGTGATTCATATTGTCCTTTTACACAATATTAACACAACAATCAGAGTTTTCTTTGAGGGAAGATCTTGCTGTGTTTGTTTAAAGTGTTTTCCTGCAGATTTACTTAACATTTTCTGTTAAGCACAGAGTTTCGTGTATTTGCTAGGTAGGATTTCTTAAATTACAGATAAGTTAATTATTTAATTTGTTTACGTGATGGTGTCCTGACAAAAGCAAGAAAGTTGTTATTAAGAGCTAAAGTGTGGTGGTCCTTTGTATTGCTGTATATACTTGGCTGGTTTTTTCTCTTCCTGGAAATTCTGTTAGCTCAGCAGCCTTACCAGAATGTGAAATTTCTTGAAGGCCTGAGCTTTTATATTTTATAATTATAAACCCACAGTCCAAGGAAAATTTCTAAAACTGTTGTGTATTTTTTTTATCTGTGTATATTTTTTCAATTTAAAAAAACAAGTCTGAAATTTTGTGATAGTATATATTATTACATTTACTGTGATTTGCAGTCTTATCTGCTGTGGAATAGTGTAGAGGTAACCTTTCTCTCATGAACTTTATTTGCGGAACAGTGAGCTCAATATGCAAGTTGTTCACCAGGGAGAAAATGCAATTAGCCTGTTCAACTTGTTCTGGATTATCTAAGAGGTCAACAGTAATATTTTACATTTTTCTAAAAGTCTAGATAATTAAGATTGCATGTACATTGTAACATATTTTTTTTTTTTTATAGACAAAATCTGTGTTTGAGATTGGACTTTGCAGTAACAAAATGTTCTGCTATGCTGTCCTTGGATCTATAATGGGGCAGTTATTGGTCATTTACTTTCCTCCACTTCAGAAGGTTTTCCAAACAGAGAGCCTGAGTGTATTGGGTAAGAACAGTTCCTTTTTCAAAACTGTGCATTAAGGATTAATTTATAAATTTGGTATAAATTTCTCTAAGAGCACTTTCTGGCTATTTGCATAGAACAGGAATACAAAACCTGCTGATACTTTTTGTTTTGTGGATAGGGTTTTTTGGGGGTTTTATTTGTTTCATTGATTTGGTTTTTAGTTTTTTGAATTGTTCTAGATGCTTACTTTGGGAAGTATGATTTAAATCCATATGGCACATAACTGATCAGTGTGTTTTTAAATTTTTGTAAAGCTGCTTATTTATTTGGGAATTTTGAATATAAATTTTGTTGCAGGCAAAATTATTAACTGTGTAGGTTTCTATGCACTATTAATTTAACTGTTTCACAAGTTTTTCTCTAAATATAAACACCTTATTTAGAAATCCTGATCCTTGACTATTGATTGCATTATCACAGGGTAAATAAACAGAAGGATTTTAAAAAGCTATAGATACATAATGCTGTTGGCTTCATTAAGACTTAGATTTATTACCTTTGTGGTTTTCTGGAGTTAAATGATTGTAATGAAATACATGTGTTTATTGTGGCATAATTTCTGATTATGCTTATATTCTCTTTTCAGAATTAAGTTAGTTGTGTTGCTGAAAATAAATTTATGAAATACTTTAAAAGCTTTTTAGTATCTTGTGTGTAGTTATGATTTGTGCATAAACCATACATGTTAATCTTCTGGGCCTGCAAAAATTTGAATCTTGCTTCATTTCTCCTGAACTTTCCCAATGATTGGGAGAAAATTTGAAAGTCTTGTAAGTCTTGTTCTTTTTTAAGTCTCCCCTCAGCCTTAAATAGCAATTTTAAAGGAGACTAATTTTCTCTTCCAGATTTACTGTTTCTTCTGGGACTCACTTCCTCTGTGTGCATAGTGACTGAGCTAATAAAGAAGTTCGAAAGAAGCAAGGAAAAGATCCAGAAACGTGGAAGTTCTTCTTCATCAACTTCGTCTTTTCTTGATGTATGATGCATATTGCATTCTTGTGTTTGCAAACTTAGCGATTGCTGTCTAAAGATGTTGGAGAAAGCAAAACAATATCTGGAGGATAAAGAAATCCTGAGGGCTTTTGACAAGTCCTTTGTTTCACTGGCTAATGACGAACTTCATGTTTCAAGACTGTTTAGAATTTAACTTCCAGCTGTGGAAGCAACAAATCAAATTATGCAACTTTGGTAACACTTTTCCTCAAACATAAATTTACTTTTAAGATTGAATGGTATTATGGGGGGGAGGGGGCAGGGGTTAATTTAAAGAAAGATCTAAGCCCAAGTCCCATTTTCTGCACTTAAAAGATATAACTGTGTAAAATCCTTCTCTTAGATATAAATATTTTAGTTTGTTTTTATTTAAAGCATTGTACTATTCTACTTTTATGGTGGTGGGACTTTGCTACTAATACAAGGATAAAAATATTTCAGAGGCATTCCACTGGGTTTAGAGTCTGTCACAAGAGTGCCATATTCTAGCTACTGTATTTATTTCCTTTATCCTGCAATGTGTAAGCGGCTCGAGTACCTTGTGCTACAGTTTTTTTGTATCCCAAGTTTGGTTCTTTTTGCACAGGATGTGACCGCTGTCAGATCACTGTTTTTCTTTTCTTTTTCTGTGATTGAAAAGCCTATACTGCAATTTGAAGTAAATGTTTGCTTTTCTTACAAGTGTGTCATCTCTTTGTTTTAAAAGAAACTGACATTTACATCAAGTGGACGAGCTTGTTTTGATACAATTGCAGATTGGTTTCATGTCTTGAATTCCATATTTACTTTAGCTTATGACTGTTAGATCACTTGAGTGATTAAAAGACAGTAGTTATGGAAATTATGTAGTTACATAATGTTGGGGGTTGGATTGTTCCCCTTTTCTTTCTGTGGAATTCCTCCCATTGTTATGTTAAGTAATTGTGGCTACACCTTAAAACACAGATAATGTTCTCTCCTAGAGGGGTGGGTGGAGGGTGGGGGAGGGGGGGGGGAACCGGAAAAGGAAAGGTGGGACGGGGGGTCTGGAGCGGGGGCTCTCTCTCGCTTGGCTCGTGGAGTGGAAAGACCGCCTGGGCTTCGCTCTGGCATCTCCCCCTGCCATCCCAGCACTGAGATCCACGCTCCCTGCCTTTGGACATCGCTCTGCTGCTCTCCCATCTCACCCTACTATCTCCGGACACTCTGCTGAGCACCACGACCGACACCGTGAGGGGGGGAGTCACTTTCCCATCCCCTCTCACCCCTGGGCCTCCGCCGCCATCACTCCAGCCCCTCTTCAACTGCGCGGGACCTGCCCTGCCCCCACAGCACCGGTAACTGAGCACAGGGACACGGCCTGAGGCCAAAAGGGAGTGGAGCGGAGCTAGACTGTTCTGTTCTGTTGCCAATTTTTATAGCTGTTGTTGTTTTCTGCCTTGTTAAATACCAGTAAAGAACTGTTATTCACATCCCCATATCTCCTGCCTGAAAGTGTCTGATTTGTACCTAAAATAATTGAAAGGGAGGGGGGGGTGCAGTCTGCATTGCAGAAAAGGGGCTCTTGCCTTTCCTTAAACCATACCTGTCTTTTCAAACCAAGACAGATTTTGGCGCCCAACGTGGGGCATTGCCTGAGGGCATTGAGAGAGGGGTAGAAAAGGGGATAACAGTTCTTGAATTACCCAAGCTTGTGGTAGGTGACACCATGCTGTCCAGCCTACCCTGGATTGGCCTCCATGTGGTCACTGCTATATCTCTCCCATTTGCAAGCCCTTTTTTAAACATGAGTTTCATAACCAAGGTTTCTGTGGCTATTATCTGGTTTATTATGTGGGTTGATCAGTTGAGGAATTCATGGATTTTACATTTTCTCTGGAAGATGGCCACATGGATTGAGAGCTATCGCACTCTAAGTGTGTGTTTCTGGGGCTACTTCAATAATGGTACTTACTGTGAGGAAGTGGCAGCAGGTGAAATTTTTTCTCAACCCATCACAGGGTTTTTGAAGTTCACCCCACCAGTCTTCAAGGGGTTCCAATCCGCTTTAAATGCTAATGACATTATATTGTGGCTAGTGTTGTTTATATCCCTGTTAAATCTGTTCTATCTAACATTCAGAGATAAGGGGAGATTGACTTGGATAACAACCCTGATACCTACCCCAGGGATTAGTGATGTTACCCCAGAGCCTGATCCTGTCCCAGAGACTAGGGAGGTTACCCCAGAGCCTGATCCTGTCCCAGAGACTAGGAAGGTTACCCCAGAGCCTGATCTTGTCCCAGAGACTAGGGATATTACCCCAGAGTTTGACCCTGCCCCACAGCCCACCTCGGAAAGGAACCACCCAGAATGGGTGGGGGTGCTAGCGAAGGAGATATGTGAGATGGGCCAGATGCTGAAGGAGTACCTCTCCCCAGCTGTTGAGAAACTCTCCCCCTGCCTTAAAGAGGGAGACTGATGGTGCAGCAGTGGGACCCACAGATGTTACATCCATCCAGGTTCCAGCTGAACTGCAAGGGCACTCACAGCCAGCAGCAGTTGCCCCTGTGGAAACTAGGATGAAAAAAAGACACCTAGATAATAAGGGTCAGGAAGGGGGCCCCTCACAACCAGCAGGGGAGCCAGAAGTTGAGATAATCACCGAGTCCCTGTCATACGAGAGTCTCCGTAACCTGCGAAAAGACATTGTACGACGGGGCCGTGAGCCTTTTACAACCTGGTTACTGCGGGTCTGGGACCTTATGGGTACAGGTGTGCAACTGGATGGTACTGAGGCAAGGAATTTGGGAGCCTTGACCCAGGACTCAGGTGTGGACCAGGTATTTGTAAGGGAGACAGGTCTCCTTTCCCTCTGGGAGCGACTTTTAATGAGTGTGAGAGAGAGATTTGTCCACAGGGAAGAATGCAGGAGTACCACCAGAGAACACGTTGGAATACCCTTGAGGAAGGGATCCAAAAGCTGAGAGAAGTGCAGTACTGGAGGTGCTCTTTGGGAGGGATGGACAGCATGACAATGACCCTGACAAGGTCAGGTGCACAGGACAGATGTTGTGGAATCTGGCAAACCTGGGCCCATCTCAATATACCTCCTTTATTGCAATGATTGATGCTGATACCAACCAAGTGACAGTGGGTTCTGTTGCCAACAGGCTCAGGAATTATCAGAGTATGATGGCTGGCCCAATGCAGGCTCATGTCTCTGCTGTGGCTAAGGACCTCAGAGAGGAGTTTAAGGAGGAGATGAAGGAGATAAGGGAAGAGGTGAGGAAGATCAGTGCAGCACCAGTGCGAGTCATGGACCTCAAAAGTAGAGCCCAACGCCCCCCAGCTAGGGAGAGAGGGTATACCCCACGTGCTGACCTGTGGTTTTTTCTACGTGACCACGGGGAAGACATGAGAAGGTGGGATGGGAAACCCACTTCTGTCCTGGCAGCACAGGTGTGCCAACTCAGGGAGGGGAACACCAACAGAGGGAACTCCACTAAAGTGAAGGTAGCCTCAGCCTCCCATGGAGGTGCAGGGTATTACAGAAGGGAGGATGATCTGTCAGATCCCCTTGAAGGAACCTCTAGTATGTATGCCCAGGAGAGAAATAATAACCAGGGCTAGAGGGGCCCTGCCTCTAGCCAGGGAGAGGCACGGGAAAACCGGATCTTTTGGATGGTGTGGATCCGATGGCCTGGCACATCAGAGCCACAGGAACACAGAGCATTGGTTGACACTGGTTCACAATGTACATTAATACCATCGGGACATGTCGGGAAGGAACCTGTTTCAATTGCTGGGGTTACGGGGGGATCTCAGGAACTGACTTTGCTGGAGGCTGAGGTGAGCCTGACTGGGAAAGAGTGGCAGAAACATCCAATTGTGACTGGCCCAGAGGCACCATGTATCCTAGGCATAGACTTCCTCAGGAACGGCTATTACAAAGACCCAAAGGGACTCAGGTGGGCTTTTGGAATAGCTGCTGTGGCGGCAGAGGGCATTAAGCAGTTGAACACCCTGCCTGGGCTATCAGAAAACCCATCTGCAGTGGGACTCCTCAGGGTAAAAGAGCAACAGGTGCCAATTGCTACCTCAACAGTGCACCGCCGGCAGTACCGGATGAATCGAGATGCCGTGATCCCCATACACAAGATGATCCGTGAGCTGGAGAGCCAAGGGGTGGTCAGCAAAACCCACTCACCCTTCAACAGCCCCATCTGGCCTGTGCGTAAATCTGAAGGAGAATGGAGACTGACAGTGGACTATCGTGCATTGAATGAGGTGACTCCACCGCTGAGCGCTGCTGTGCCAGACATGCTGGAACTGCAGTACGAGCTGGAGTCCAAGGCAGCCAAGTGGTACGCCACCATTGACATCGCCAATGCATTCTTCTCCATTCCTCTGGCAGCAGAGTGCAGGCCTCAGTTCGCTTTCACCTGGAGGGACGTGCAATACACGTGGAACCGACTGCCCCAGGGGTGGAAACACAGCCCCACCATCTGTCATGGATTGATCCAGGCTACACTGGAGAAGGGTGGAGCTCCAGAACATCTGCAGTACATTGATGACATCATTGTGTGGGGGGACACAGCAATGGAGGTATTTCAGAGAGGAGAAAAGATCATTGAGATTCTGCTGGGAGCCGGCTTCACCATTAAAAAGAGCAAAGTCAAAGGGCCTGCCCAAGAGATCCAGTTTCTGGGAGTAAAGGGGCAAGATGGACGGCGCCAGATCCCCAGTGAGGTCATCAATAAGATCACTGCAATGTCTCCACCAACCAGCAAGAAGGAAACACAAGCCTTCCTAGGTGCCATAGGCTTTTGGAGAATGCACATTCCTGAGTACAGCCAGATTGTGAGCCCTCTTTACCTGGTCACCCACAAGAAGAACGATTTCCACTGGGGCCCTGAGCAGCAGCAAGCCTTTGCCCAGATCAAGCAGGAGATCACTCATGCGGTAGCCCTTGGCCCAGTCAGGACGGGACCAGATGTGAAGAACGTGCTCTACTCTGCAGCCGGGAACCATGGTCTGTCCTGGAGCCTGTGGCAGAAGGTGCCTGGTGAGACGCGAGGCCGACCACTGGGGTTCTGGAGTCGAAGCTACAGAGGGTCCGAGGCCAACTACACTTCAACGGAGAGGGAGATCTTGGCCGCCTATGAAGGGGTCCAAGCTGCCTCAGAGGTGGTTGGCACGGAAACACAACTCCTTCTGGCACCCCGACTGCCAGTGCTGGGGTGGATGTTTAAAGGAAAGGTTCCCTCAACCCACCATGCCACTGATGCCACATGGAGTAAATGGATTGCCCTTATCACACAACGCGCCCGTATTGGAAACCCGAATCGCCCTGGGATTTTGGAGATAATTACCAACTGGCCGGAAGGGGAAGACTTTGGTCTTGCCGAAGAAGAGGAACAGGAACAAGTGACCCGGGCTGAAGAAGCCCCACCGTATAACCAACTGCCAGCAGATGAAACACGCTATGCTCTTTTCACTGATGGTTCCTGCCGCATCGTGGGAATGAACCGGAAGTGGAAAGCAGCCGTATGGAGCCCCACACGACAGGTTGCACAAGCTACCGAAGGAGAAGGTGGATCGAGTCAACTTGCTGAACTCAAAGCTGTTCAGCTGGCCCTGGACATTGCTGAAAGAGAGAAGTGGCCAAAACTCTACCTTTACACTAATTCATGGATGGTAGCCAATGCTCTGTGGGGATGGCTGGAAAGGTGGAAAAAGGCTGACTGGCAACGTAGGGGAAAACCAATCTGGGCTGCCAATGAATGGAAAGACATTGCCACCAGGATAGAGAAGCTGCCTGTGAAAGTCTGTCACGTAGATGCCCATGTCCCCAAGAGTCGGGCTAATGAGGAACACCGACACAATGAGCAGGTAGATCAGGCGGCACAGATAGAGGTGTCAAAGATAGATTTAGACTGGAAGCACAAGGGAGAGTTGTTCCTGGCTCCATGGGCCCATGATGCCTCAGGTCATCAAGGCAGAGATGCCACATATAAGTGGGCACGAGACCGAGGGGTGGATCTAACCATGGACAGTATTTCTCAAGTTATCCATGACTGTGAGACGTGCGCTGCCATCAAGCGAGCCAAGCTGGTGAAGCCCCTCTGGTATGGGGGGCGATGGGCCAAATATAAGTATGGAGAGGCCTGGCAGATTGACTACATCACACTGCCTCAAACCCGCCAGGGCAAGCGCTATGTACTGACCATGGTGGAAGCCACCACTGGATGGTTAGAGACCTACCCTGTGCCTCATGCCACTGCTCAGAACACCATCCTGGGCCTGGAAAAACAAGTTCTTTGGAGGCATGGTACCCCTGAGAGAATTGAGTCAGACAATGGGACTCATTTCAAGAACAGCCTCATAAACACCTGGGCTAGAGAACATGGCATTGAGTGGGTGTACCATATCCCCTACCATGCACCAGCTGCAGGGAAAGTTGAACGGTGCAATGGCCTGCTTAAAACCACCTTAAAGGCACTGGGTGGGGGAACTTTCAAGAACTGGGAGATTAATCTACCAAAGGCCACCTGGTTAGTGAACACCCGAGGTTCCACTAACCGAGCAGGCCCTGCCCAATATGAGCCCTTGGGAATATCAGATGGAGATAAGGTTCCAGTGGTACACATGAGAGGTATGCTAGGAAAAACTGTTTGGATGAATCCTGCCTCCAGCAAAGACAATCCCATCCATGGAGTTGTATTCGCTCAAGGACCAGGTTGCACCTGGTGGGTGATGCAAAAGAATGGAGAGACCCGATGCATACCCCAAGGAGACCTTGTTTTAGGGTGAAATACCTATAGTACTGTGCCTATGTCTCTAACTGCATGTATGTATATATAATGTAACAGTTTAATTTGATATAGCATATTAGTATGGGAGAAATTCAGGGGTGGATAATGTTGGGGGTTGGATTGTTCCCCTTTTCTTTCTGTGGAATTCCTCCCATTGTTATGTTAAGTAGTTGTGGCTACACCTTAAAACGACAGATAATGCTCTCTCATAGGGGGGTGGGTGGAGGGGGAGGGGGTGGGAACCGGAAAAGGAAAGGTGGGATGGGGGGTCTGGAGCGGAGGACTCTCTCTCGCTTGGCTCGTAGAGTGGAAAGACCGCCTGGGCTTCGCTCTGGCATCTCCCCCTGCCATCCCAGCACTGAGATCCACGCTCCCTGCCTTTGGACATCGCTCTGCTGCTCTCCCATCTCACCCTACTATCTCCGGACACTCTGCTGAGCACCACGACCGACACCGTGAGGGGGGGAGTCACTTTCCCATCCCCTCTCACCTCTGGGCCTCCGCCACCATCACTCCAGCCCTCTGCAACTGCGCGGGACCTGCCCTGCCCCCACAGCACCGGTAACTGAGCACAGGGACACGGCCTGAGGCCAAAAGGGAGTGGAGCGGAGCTAGACTGTTCTGTTCTGTTGCCAATTTTTATAGCTGTTGTTGTTTTCTGCCTTGTTAAATACCAGTAAAGAACTGTTATTCACATCCCCATATCTCCTGCCTGAAAGTGTCTGATTTGTACCTAAAATAATTGAAAGGGAGGGGGGTTGCACTCTGCATTGCAGAAAAGGGGCTCCTGCCTTTCCTTAAACCATACCTGTCTTTTCAAACCAAGACACTGAATTAGAAAATTAATGGAATAATCCTCACTGGGTAAAAAACCCCATCCCTCTCTCAAAGAAGCTTCATTTTCCTTCTTCCTTCCTGTTCATTAAAAAAAAACATTTTTCCTGGTAGGGTAGCTTTGAATTTTAACCCACAAAATTACTTTAGAGCTAGAAAAGCATTATAACAGATTTGTTTTGACATTGTAAAAGTGTTTTTAATATTTTACAATGTCTGAATACTCTAATAGTCACTAATTGGAAATAGTGCTTTTCCTCAAAATAATCTTGCCCTGTTGTCATCAGTGTCATCTCATCATCCTTTCAGGAAATGCAAGGAACTATCACCTAAAGAATATTGAAAAGAGCATATCTAAAGATCTCTGGGGGGAGTCAAAGACATAGTGGTATCTCTTTCCCTTGTAAACTTGAGGAGAGAATGTGCATCTCTCCTCTCTGTGGCCTGAAAATGTGGCAGTGGCATTGGATCTGGCCCATGCTGTCACAGTGGTCATCCTTTTATTTGAGGAGGCATTATCATGAACAGACACTGGGATATTTCTGCACTTGCCATTGTGACTTGCCCCAAGTGCCATGCTCAAAAGTGCAGTATGAATTTCTCTGCTAATGTTGCTGGAATTGTTCTCTTTTTTTACCTGTGGGTTTCCTAGACTTTGCCAGGAAATGGGGCTGCACACAGGGCATGAGTGCACGTTTAGTCTGCATTATATATACAGTTATATATATACATATACATATATATATATATGTAGTTCATCCATGGCTCTTCTGACCCTCAATATGCCCATAATACCTGTGCTGGAGATGTGATTATGTAAAGACAAAGATCCTATAGCACTTGGCCCTCATCTCTTCCTGGGGTTGTTACCACTGAGCTGGGAGGGCCTGAACAACATTACCCCTTACAGAAATGCTCTCGTGTCTTCAAACAAAAGTTTCTTTCTTACAGCAGTTCTGCCTTTCAGAAGTTGGATAAATTTGACAGTTGTTGAACAATTACTGTCTTTAGCAAGTGGGGCTGTAGTTGTAGTGTGTTCAATATTGTAGTATTTCAGTACAATTGCAGAACACTTCATTAATAAAATTAATACGTTATTAATAAAATTAATAAAATCATTAATGTTCATTAATAAAGACCGATAGTAACAGCTGACAGTGCATGCTGAAGAAGAATCTCAAACTGATTTTTGGGACGGGACAGCAACTATACCTTTTAAGTCTTAACTTGTGGTTGATATTCTTCCATGGGATTTGACTGCTTTGTGCTCTGCTCTTGGTCTTGGAGTCCCAGAAATCTAGGTAGGTACAGATGAATGCTAAATTGTTGTCTTAGCATGCAAGTGTCATTGCCAAGTTAGTGCCCCTTCCCCAGCACAAGTCCCACTTTCTGAATAAGGTATGTCATTCTAGACAAATTTCAGTCTCTTAAGGACAATTTTGCCTTATTGCAGGGTGGGCTTAGTTGAATACAGTTCACTTAAATTCGCCAGAAGTTTTGGTGCTGAGTTTTCCAATGCAAGGCAAAATACCAACCAAGTAATAAATCTAGTTCAATGTCATTAGATATAAAAAATGCCTGGAGTAAATTCCATTGCCATTATTTTTGCTGCTCTTGTGATTCATTATCACTTTATAGCAGGTTTGAGATTTTTTCCAGAGCAGTTGAAGCAGTTGAATAGTGGGAACTTCCCATAAAAATTAAGAGGCATTTCTTATGGGGTGGAAATAAGAAACAACTGAGGAATTTACTTACTTCTACTGAAACATGGAATAAACAATTTTGGTTTTACTAAGTAAAGGCCCTTTAATTTTCCTACAAAGAGGATGGAAGACCTATAATGAATCAGAGAGGAAAACTAACACTTTAAATTCTGCATGGTAACTCTAGAATCAGTAATTATTTTCTTCAGCCTACAAGACTGGGTTTTGCAATGAGCTTGTATCATTTCCTCAGCAATAAAGAACAGCTGAATTCTTCACTGAGAACATATTTCCACTATAGTAATTCTTAATAACTCAGTCAGCTTTCCCAAAGGTATTCTCAAACTGCCATGTGGTCATAGCACTGCTTTTATCCCGAAGTGGAATATCTGACCTTATTCCAGTCTTCTGAACTATCTAATTAAAAATATGACTTCTTATCAAGTGTCAAGAAATTTTATGATGTCTGTCAGTTTTCTGATGTGGGATTCAGAGTAAATGAAGCTCTCTCTTCTCACCAGCACTAACAAAGTGAAATCAAACACACCTGTATTTAGGATTTATTTTGCATGTAACTACTTCTGATGATTAAGAATTACAGGGAAATTACAAGCTTGGTAAAATAAAACATATGAGATCATAATGGAGAAGAGGATGATTTGGACAACTAAGAATTTCAGTTTTTGTTAGTCAAAATCAGTAACTTTGACCATTTTGAATTTTTAAATAAAAGTAATCTGATGGAAATGTGATGCTCTAGGCTGCTGTACATAGAAACCTATAGAGAAATGGGTTGTGAGACTCTGGCTTGTGGTGTGGTTGGGTGCCAGCTGCTGGTAGTTCAGTAAATAGCAGCTTTTGTACTGGAAAAAAAGTTACATCTTGCTATGACAGGCTGTATCTCAAAATTAGTTTTAATGTAACAGCTTACAGATCTGCTCTTTTCTCATTGACTGTATTTGTACAGTATCAGCACTCACCTGTATGGTATAGGACATCTTTCCTCTAAATCCTAAGATACAGTGAGTTGCTTCCATGGGAACAGAAATAAGAGGGAGCATAAGCAGAACTGAGAACTTGAGCACACAATGCAGGAATCACGCTTGAATTCTGGTAAGTTATGGGCAAAACTTTGGTGATTAGAGGTGGAAATTATGATCTTCCTAAATGCAAGAAAAGGTATGTAGATCCTTGAGAAAACCCAAATGTAACTATGTTTTACATAGGGAAAACCAATAGCTTTATAAGAAAAGCATTTATATAAATTGACTATGCTGGAAGGTTTGCTGATGCAAAGCACTGAGAAATATATGATGTAAGATTTAAAAACAAAAATTTAAATTGGTTTTCAGTATTACCGTGGTGATAGCAAGGGTTTGTCGAGTAATTAGTACATAGGGGAAGTCAAAACAGGTCTGTTTTTTTACATAGCTATTAGAAAAAGAATGACAACAGCTTAATAGCAGAGGATTGTACACAATTACTGTGACAACTACTGAGAATTAGCAAACCTGTAGAAATTTGTTTCCATGTAACAGCTTTGTGTGTGCACGTAATGCTTTCTTTATACACATCACAGGGGGAAGGGGGAGAAATAAAATCTGAAGTTTCTCCCTGAGTATTGACACAACCTGTACTACTGCAAGCACAACTTACTCAGTTGTCACTGAGCAAAGCTACCTCTCCCTGCAAGTAAAAGTACTCCACCAGTAATGACTGATTTTACAATATTTATAAACCTGTAAATTTCTATTTAATCTCAACTGTTAGACTGTGACCACTGTGTTCCTCAAACACAAACTCTAAAGTTTGATTTTTTTGTAAGTGAAGTGTTCAGGTAGATGAGGCAGAACCAACTATAAATGTTCAGGAAAAGAATTCCTCTAAAGTAGTCCTGCTTTGAAATGCTAAACAACTTTGCTCTCATTTTCAATGAGACTGATACCCTTAAAAAAACCCCAAAACTACACAACTTTTAGACAGCATTTCTTTTATATAAATGTTAGTTACAAAAAGGTAAATTTTAAAAAATCCCCTGAAGCAAGGTTTTTTGGTAAAGAACTTGTGTGAAAACAGTTGAGCAAATTCCAATAGTCACATATTTTAATGTTACTTGTTTCATCAGCATGGCATTAGAAGTGATTCCAAGAATAATGCTTTCAGTCATCTACTTCCAGTGATGCAAACCTATTAACATTGCATAAATGCTGAGTTTCTGGCACAGCACATCGGATGGCTGTTTTTTTCTTATTAGATGCTTTCCTCTTTTTGCAGGACTCTGATCTGGTCTTGGTCATCTTCTGAAAGAAGTCTGGAGATACCATTGATTCCACTGTATTTAACAAAACCAGATAAAGCTGAGCCATTTTTGGAGAAAAGACAAAGAGGTTTTCCACCGAAGGTGCTGATTTAAGCTCTTGATACAGTCTGTGCACAAGTGTCCCAGTGTAAAGCCTGCTCAAAGGAAGGAGAGAATCTGCATTTAGAATTGCATCTCAGCAGGACAGGTACAGAACCACGTTGCTTGATGACAAAAACATACAGTATCCAACAGTCAACTCCTATGCTAAGAGTATTTTTCTTTATAAATACTTTAAAGAAGGGAGTTCTACTGTAACTATTGACCAAAAGAGTTTGGCAGAGAAAATGAAACATGTTAACACATTCCATCAGGGGCTTGTGTGGAAAGCAGATCTCTGGAACAACCTTACCTACTTAGGTCTGGCTCAGAGAGGGGAGTACCAAGTAGCTGGTTGAGATAGAATCCCATCTGAAGACAGCACTGCCACTGGCAAAAACTGTGTGAAGCATCTAAATCAAAGTCGTTATTTTGCAATTTCTTTTCCTTCCATTTTAGAAATTCGTTATATGCCATGCTGTCATCTTCAGCAGGTAGAACTGTGGGATCTAGGTTATAAATAAAAAACAGTAACTTAGAAATAAATGTTCTGCTGTGAAGAGTACAAAAGGAGGGTGAAAGGAGGGTAGCCAGGTGAGGTGGTCTCTTCTCCCAGGTAACAATCAATAGGGCAAGGAGAAATGGCCTTAAGTTGCATCAGGGGAGGTTTAGGTTGGACATCAGGAGGAATTTCCTCACAGAAAGGATAATTAAGACACTGGAATGGGCTGCCAAGGATGTGGTGGAGTCACCATCCCTGGAGGTGTTTAAGGCAAGACTGGACATGGCCCTCAGTGCCATGGTCTGGTTGACACGGTGGTTTTTGTTCAGTCATGGGTTGGACTCGGTGATCTCAAAGGTGTTTTCTGACCTAATTGATTCTGTGTGATCAAATCCAAAGAAGCCATCTCACTACAACCCACGTGGAAATCTTGTCAGTCTGGTTTCTATAAACCAGAATAAACCAGAATCTAAATAAACTGTATAACCCTGGCAGGCATCGTCTTTGCCATCAAATGAAGGACTCCTGGAGGAAATGTCCATAACCCTAACAGGTAGAAATATTAGTGAAGCAATTTCTGTGATTATTGAATACTTTCAAATTTGCAATGCATAGGCAGAAAAAGCAACTCAGCATTTTTAAGTACAAATCATTTTAGAAAACCTCAAAAGCAAAAACGTATTGGAATGCTTCAACAGTAGTTTTTTGATGCCTGAGTATGTTAAGCTTATTTTTTGTAACTTTTATATCTGAATTAATGTTTTGATCCTAAAGAAAGTACTTACAAATGCAAATTAATGTTTTACAGTGTGGTACTGTTTTACCTATATAAAATGTTAAATTGATGGTTACCACTTCTTCTTTGTGCATATCAATGCAAAGAATGTGACACCTCAGGATATAGTGTAAATAAAGACTAATTCCTCTAAATTTGGACAACTCCCTATATGTGTGGGAAAATGAATTACGGCCTGGATTTTTATAGAAGCTGAACACCTAAAATTGTATTCTTTGGAGACATACCTGGATCATCGGTTATCCTCTGCAGTTCTCCAGAAACTATCATTAGAAGCAGAGCCTTTAATTGGTTCAGTTTAACTTTTGGTTCTGCACAACGTATCCAGTAACAAGTTACAGCAACAGCGAGCTGTAAATGACTTGGGATAGGTTCTAGGAAACTCATTTTCACTCCCAGAGTCTCCAGCAAAAGCATCTGACGGCATGACACGGGCATCTGAAAATAAATTTTAAAACTGGAGGTAAGAGACTTGTCGTGAGCAATTTCTAAAAGGCCAATAAGTTCCTGGTTAAATTAGTTACTGCTTTAGGTTTTTGATAAAAAAAATTATTTAAGTTTCACAGATATTCTGAACAGGAAATTTTTTTAAAATTTAAATACTACCTAAAATTTTAAAAACACCACAGTTAAACCTCAGGTAGAAAGATAAAAGTAAATAATAAGTAATTATGCATGCAGAATTGCAACAGGCTGTTCAGCTGCAATCTGAGTGCTTTGTAAACCTTGATTAGGATTGTTTTGCCTACTTTTAGGCAGACATTCCCACAGCAGAAGAGAAACTGAAGTCAGTTTTGTCTGGAGCACTTTAAATGCTGAACAACATTTTTTCTTCTAACCTTTTGTTCAATTGATAGTTCCCATATATTTACTAAAGAAAACTGTTGTAGTAGCAAAGCTCAAATTCATTAAAAAACAGCACACACACCAAGGCTGATGTGTCATTAACGTCTCTTAACATGCAACTTGATTTTTCAAACTCTTACGTTTGTGTATTGTTTAAAAGGCGTGTGCCAATAACCTATATAAGGTAACCTGTACTTTGGACCCATAGCTCTCTGTAGTATTTAATGGGAGTGTAGCAGTGATAGACTGGATTCCTTTACAAAGGAGCCAGCAGCAAGTGATAAACATTCAGCACTGCCCACATAGAGAGAGAGATGTGTTAACAGTCACTCTGAACGCCAGAATGGATAGAGCATGTGCCTTAAAAATGCAGAATTAAAACACATGGATTGTATTTCTAGACGTTGCAGAAATTTCTGCATACAAAACCTCAGTAATGCAACTTCGAGAACGGGAGATTACTTCCCATTATGGCAAGAGTTAGTCCTAATCATTAGAATTTACACAGAAGTGCTACAATGGTGACTGGAAGTAATCTAGTACAACTTTCCTGTGATTTTCAGGTGTTTTTCATGTGCTGTTCTGCTCTGTCTGGCAAGTATCAGAGGTTCATGTTAGCAGGAGCATACTTGGGGCAGGTAAAACTGCTGGGCAGCTGCAATATTCACACGTGAAATAATGACTTCTAGTAAAAAGGCACGGGTCAGATTTTGTTTCAGAACAGTGCTCTGAAACATTCCACACCTTGATCAAATACAAATTATGTTTTGTAGTGTCAAAATCAGACTTTCCTAAACTACATGAAACTGAATTCCTTCCCATAAAAAGCAAGTATTAGTGTAACAAAATACATAGGATGAAATACGGGCTTCCAAAGGAAAATGCAGGGAGTGTTGCATATACATACACTACAGCTTCTCATATAATTTGTCTTAGTACCCTTGGAGGGGGGCAGGAAGCAAGGAAGATGAAGACAACCTGATGTAACTTCTTAAATATCACAGATACTTCTGTGTTAAGTAGTTACTTACTGAGGTGGCTTAGTTCAGACATCACATTTAGTGGCCAGATGGCAAAGGTGAGTCCCAACTATTTTTGTGTCACTCGTGAAACACCGTTAACTGTGATCTGTCGTGACAACCATTTACCTCCATTAACTTGTCCAAAGGAAAACGATCATCACAAAAATCTGAAGGTAGGCTTGCTGCTTGAACAAATGTTTTTTTAAGTGTCTTTTGGCATCTGTCAAATTCACATACAACGGGCAGCTCGTTGGTCTGCTTACTTGGAGAAGCATCTTCAGCACCGTGAGATACTCTCAGAAGCAGTCCATAGATAACTCGTCGGATGGGCAAAGCTGCGCTATGAGCACTGGGTCTCTGCATGTTCTCCACCTGAACGCGGAGGAAGGTACTTCTAAGTATCAGGGCATTGATGACGAACGGGGCCAGCTTACCTTTTGCCAAAGCATCGAATACCCACTGTGGTACGTCTGCTTTCCTGGCAGCCTCGCACTCATAGCACCCCTTCTGAAAGAAGTCCTCAAGATTCACGTCAGACGGAGCATAATCCTCCATTGAGGTGCAAAGAAGCTCCCGTATTTCTTCCCTCTGGTGTTTCTTGAGGTATTTCAGCACGTTGTCGACGGCCTCGGCGGGCTCCGCAAACTGCGCCAGCCAGTGCAGCAGTCCCTGGAGGCGGAGGTGCCTCCCGCCCCTGCCCGCCGCGCAGCCCCGAGGCAGGCGGGCCTTGCTGAAGAACGCCTCCAGCGCTTCCAGGCCGATGAAGTCGTTGCCGTTCATGACGGCAAAGAGCGGCAGCAGCGCCTTGCTCAGGGGCGCGAAGTGCCGGCAGAACCTGTCGGCGGAGAAGCAGCGCGCGGGCACGTAGCAGCCCCGCGGCTCCGCGGCGGCGCGCACGCTCTGCCACTGGAAGTGGGACAGCGGGCAGTACCCGCCCGCCAGGTCGAACACGAAGAAGTCGCTGTCGAGGGACAGCACGGGGCAGCCCCAGCGGTTGGCCAGCCCGGCGATCTCGCGGTCGGCCTCGGCGAAGCACTGCACGAAGGGCACGCCGAGCCGGCCCAGCGCCTGCACGAAGGCCTCGCGGGTCAGCAGCGGCACCAGGCAGCCGCCGGCGCCGCGGGACAGCCCGTGGGCCGCCCGCAGCTGCTCGGCGGCGCGGCCCCGCAGCGTGGACAGCTTCCTGTCCTCGGCGCCGCGCCCGCCGTCCAGCACCACGAAGGGCGCGACGCCGCAGGCCCGCAGGACGCCGAAGAAGTCGCCCACGGCCGCGGCGAAGGCGCCGTAGTCGCCGCCGCGTCGGAAGTCGGCGTCAGGCGCGAAGCAGAGGCGGTGGTAGAGGCTGCTGCCGTCGATGACCAGCTTGGTGTCCCGCACCCGCAGCTCGGTGAAGAACACCCCGCGCTCCTCCACGAAGCCCGTGAGCCCCTGGACGCCCATGGCGCCGGAAGCGGCGCCGGCAGTGACACGCGGCGCCCTCCGATCCCGGATCCGCTTCCTCTGGCTCCTCCCGCGCTCGAGCCGCGCGCGCCGTCTCCTGGCGACGGGGCGGGCCGGGAGCGCCGCGGGACCCGGGCGATCCCGCTCCGCCAGCGCCCTGCCTGCCTGCCCCGGGCCAGCAACAGGGGACACGGCCAGCCCCAAGGGACACGGCCAGCCTGGGCAGCCCCAAAGCACACGGGACACGTCCGGGCACCGCAGCCCCGCCGTCGGGACGGGCGCGGGAGCGGCGGGGACGTGGGGCACTGACTGTCGCTTGACCCGGAGGGGGTGAGGAACGGGACGCCGCCCTCGCCCCTTGCTCTGGTGGAATGTGGGTGCCAGTTTGTGTTCTGAGTCTTACACAGTCTTGTAACAAGGTAATAACATCCCTGAGATTACCCTAAGGGATCTCGGTTCCCGAATGTGAGTCAGGGAGATAGTCAACTACATTTGACCCCGTTTTATCGTCACTCTCAAACTCCTTTGCTACCAGCTCTAATAATAAAATTTAGTTATCCTTTCTCTAGGAACAGTAAAAAACTGAGTTAAGTGAGATGATGTCACTTGAGCCTTGAGTAAGTTTATAAAGGTGTTGCAGAAAATAATAAGGGAGTCAGTATTAAAAAGTTAATTTTTTTTCCATGAAGGAAAAAAAGGAAAATGTCTGTTTTTAAATTTTCAAAACGTTTAAAGGAGCAGGCCAGTGAAGTTATTGGCAGGAAAAAAATCAAGGTAGTAAATACGGAACGTATTTAGAGCTAATTGTAAAGACTAGAATTTGTGCTGCAGGGAGTGGAGGGCGGCAAATTTCAGTGTAACACAATGATTCTCAAGGAATAAAAAGAAAACCTGATAAAATTGGAAAATGGCCTTGACTGGCAAAGAAGGGATTATCTTGGAAGCACAGAATGTCAGAGTATATTAGCTGTTGCTAAAGAGACCTGAAGGTTAATTTTTCCTACAGAAACTAAGAAAGGTCAGAAGGGAGAAGCTGAAATTGTTTGCACTTAGCGTGTGTAGGCGGAACTATGAAACCCTAACTAGCAACTTTCCTTGAGTTTGCAGCACAAAAAGGAAGATTAAACTCTAGCCAAGGAAGAAAATATTTAAAAATAGTGATCCAGAGAACGTAATTGCGTTAGTTTGGTTGGCATCCGCAGGCTGCCTGACTCTGGGATGGGACTTGGGAATGGTGGACAGGACAAAGGAAGCTCCTTACCAAAGATAGGGTATACTGAGATTTTTTAGGAAAAGAGAGCTGGAGACTTGATTGCTTTGTGTTATCTCTAGCTGTTCTGAACTTTAATGAAGCAACTGATGTTGCTGCTTGGGAAGCACCTGCTCAGTGGGAGATGGACACTGGTAGGAAAGGAGCACAAGGATGGTTGGACTAAAGCTTTGAGTGAGGTAGGAGAGGTTTATATTCTTGAAGAATCCATCAGTCCTACAACTGTTTAAGGTCTCTTGGCTCTTACAAGGCATTTCTTTCAGATGCAGTGCTCAGCAATCCACCTCTTCTGTGCCATTGAAATGCACCTGTGATGCCACAGTGGCAATCACTGGTCCCTGCCTTATGACATTCTTCAGCAGTAGACACTAAAGCATTTCACAAAGTTGCATGATAATTATTGCTATTATTATATAGGGAAGGAACTTGAAGCATATAGAATAAAAGATGGGAGGCATTATTAGAAATAAAGCACAGAATTAAAACTCAGTGAGTTACTTGATCTTAAGCATGGTTTTGTGGTGTAAAGGATTGTCATGTATTCCTAGGCCCAAGTAAGTATGAAAATCTGAAGGTGAGCTGTGTTAAGTGACTTCAGAAAGAAAAAAAAAAGGTGTATATAGCTCAGCAGTTTTTCTAAGTGTAGCTATTTCTAAAGGAATTTATGAAGGCATGCATAAAGCAGCAATTAAGAGAATAGAACAGTAAATGAAAATTGCATAAACTTTCTAGAATTGGCAGTATAATATTTTATGGAGTTCATCTTTCTGCCCTCCCCTCCTCTACACCTCAACATGATCCATTTGGGCTCCTTCAGACAGATTTAGAATTAGAGAGAAATCATTTTCTAGCTGACATTCTCTCCTTAGCATTGGCATTTCAAAATTTTTGTCAGTATTGCTGAAAGAGAATAAAGAGACAGTATTAGGAGTGCTGTAGTTTAAGTAACATGCAGGATTTGTATTATTAAGATGTCTTGTAGTAATTAAAGTTTATCTGTGTTTCATAACGTGGTGACAGTGCAGTGTCAGGTTTTTGGTATTATGTGACAGCAGCTCAGCAGATGGGTATGAAAACAGGTTCGTATGTCTATTCACACACACACACAGAGCTTGTTGCTGCAAGATACAAATATGTAATCTTAATTTAGGCTCTGCATTCATTTGGAAGAGAAGCCAGTGACTGAAGTTGTACAGCTTTTAAAATTAGACAATTTGTCTTTGCTGTTCCAAAATCACCACCACCACAACGAAAATCCTGTTTATGTGCTTGCCTTGGAATGATGTGGTGAACAAGGCCAGTGTGGGCCTGCTGCTCTCCAGTGCTGATGGATGGTAACAATAGGAGCACTGGTCTTGCAAGACCTTTACTTGCTCCAAAGGATTTTTGAGCAAAATTATGCATGTAGCATTGCATAAAGATAAAGTAATGAAAGCAATATTGTTTTATTATGTGCAGTGAAACACCTCCCCTTTTTCATTTGGAATGAGGAAGGTTGAGTGAACAAAATTGCTCTGAACTTATGTTGAGCTATTGAAAATCATAAAAATGCTAGAGCTTGGCCTTTGCAGAACTTATGTTTGCAGAATTAGCATAGAATTCCCAACCAAAGCTAACTTGTTGGAAAGGTTGAAAAGGTGAGTCATGAAAGGACACAGTGAAGGAGAAACAAACTTTAGGAAGAGTTGGGTTTTATTGAAAATCTTGCAGATTTTCTATGAAACTATTTCCCAGAAGATACTAGTAGTGAGTCACAGTGAAGCTTTGAGGTCAGCACTGGAACAGATGGTGAAATCTGAGGGGTAAATGAAAGAGCAGAGAAAACAGAGATGGGAGAGAACTCAAATTATGGGTAGAGGTTATGCATCAATATGTACAAGAATCTTGAAGTTAGTACGCTGAAACACAGATATTTTTGGTGGTGTAAAGACAGGTGGTGAGGAAGAGTGCCATATCTAGGGGAGCTGTGCTATCAGTTCAGTGAATTAATTTAAGGTTGATTTAGAGGAAGACTGGCTATGTCACATCTACATTATCTGGAGTTTGTTTATCAAGTCTGCTGCCTGCAGTTTAGCAGCTAATGATTCCACTTAATTTGTGTTTGCTGCAAGCTGGGTACTGTAAACACTGGTACAGAATTAAATGAGAATTTTAATAAGAGTTATACATTGACAAATCAATATTTTTCTGTTTCAAGTGATTTCTGTGACCATCCGTGGAAGAATAAAAGGATTTGAAAGCTACATTCTTGAGAAATTGGTGTCGTTTTCTTGCATAAAGACATGCTGAAATTTCAAGAAACTGCTAAGCATGTCACTGTTGCCAGATTTAATTCTGCTTGCTCAGATGCTATGATTGCAAGAAGATACACTATTCAGAGGAAACTTGGCAATGGGAGCTTTGGAAATGTGTATTTGGTTAATGACAGAAAAGCAAAACAAGGAGAAGAATTGTAAGTAAATCCTTCACATGCTTTAAATAAAAATGTTGGGAAAGTATTTCTTGCATTGTAGATATTTTCTTTGTATTTGTGTCTCATCTCTCAGTTTGGTGTTATGTTGCAACCTTAGCTGTCTAATTTTAGTGAGGATGTAAGGTAGAAGCAGACTTGTTTTGATAACATTTAATTGGATGCCTTCAGGAATTGATTCTATATTACTCTAAAGACTCAGATTGTTGGAGAGGTCTCAAAAAACCTGTAGAGTATTGATGACCTAATTTTTATAACTGAGTTGTCTAAATGAAACCTGAGAAGGAAGAGTTACAGGAATTCCAGTAAACACCTTTCTGTTTACTGTATACCTAACTGGTAGAAGGTTTGAATTTTTTTTTAATTACCAGCAAATCTTGATTCTTTTTTTAGCCTGCCTGAATTTGGGCAAGTCTCATGAGTTTTATTGATAAACTCTTTGAGATCCTGAAGCCACAATGACAAAAGAACATTTTCAGAGTGTTGACATGCCTGTATGTGGGTTTGATGTTGGGTTTGTTGCTGGGCTTCCTGACATGTAGAACTGTATTTGTGTACCTTGATACTTACACCAAGTGAAATCTAACTATAAATGTTTTTGTTTTATCCAAAAATATTTGTAAGGCTCTTTGTCTGAAGTCAGAAACATCAAGTTTCTCCTCAGCCAGGAACGCATAATTCCTTGAAATAAGGGTGTCTATTGGTCGTTATTGATGGAACATTAATGAGTACTTGCACGATTAAAGAGCTTTTTCTGATTAATTTGTACCTCACTTTTGCTACTTATGGCTACAGATTATTGGCAATATTGCTTTAATAAGTGTGCAACCAAGACATAATTCTGTCAATTGTTTTCCTTCTACACCAATTTACAGCTTATCAGGTCCTTGGACTAGGCTTAGGGTCCACTGAGCTCTTAGCTTTTTTCACATGGCATAAACAGTTTTGACTCTCATAGCCTTAGCTACGCTTTTGTAAAGAAAAAGTTCTGTTATGAAATATTTCATTAAAACAAATAAACAGTATTTTTCATTTTATTTTTATGTTAAGAGAGTCTATCATGACATGGGGTGACAGGAACTACCTGAGCTTCAAAGATGCTTCAGAACTCAGCTGTTACTAAACTCACTCTTAGAATATTAACAGTATAGTGAAATGTGGGTCTCACACATTTGCTACTATAGCATAACCTGCCAAACCTCAAAAACAAGGAGCATGTCTTAAGCTTTTAAGTGATTATTTTTACTTTTTTTCTTAAGAATTTTGAGTGACTGCCTTGATCAAACGTTCCCTGCCTGCAGTATTTCATGCCTGTGTTCTGTTAGGGATGAGCCTGAGTGTGTTCTCAGGACAGAGACTGAATATCAAATGACATATTTTTGGTTTTAATTTTTTTTATCAGTCTCTTTTTATGACCACAGTACAATAGAAATACAGCAGTATTTAACCAGTCCAAGTGCTCGAAGATGTTCAGTGCTGTGTTTAAGCCTTCCATCACGAGGGGGTGCTCTCCTATCACAGTTCATTCCTTCCATGCCTCAAGCGTGAATCGACGAGGGGATGCCCCCGAATTTCTACCACTTATATGCTAATGGACGACAAAAATACTATCCTAGTTGAGCACGAAAACACAGGTAGCATAATGATATAGAGTGTAGGATTTAGAAATACTGGTTTCTTAAGGTGATAAAATATGCATTTTCAATACTGCTTTCAACTAATCTCATATGGAACCTACTGGTTGATACTTATGTTATATATATATTTGAATGAAAATTTACGTGATTCAAAAGAATGATCTTAATACAGCTCTGAAGGCACTTTGATTGAAAAAAACCCCCACAAACAACACAACTGACCTCAGCAGAATTAGAATTCTATGTTTATTATTTCACAGATGATCTAGAGCACGCTGAGACAAATGTTATGTAGAGTGTAAACTCACCCACAGGTAATTTCTTGAAAACTGCTATAGTCTAAAGGACTGTGAAAAAACATAAGAATAAGTCGCAGGAATACAAATTCCCAAGAAAAATAACATATTGATACAGAAACTGTTCAGAGATCTCTTTCTCGATTTTTCATTAGTGCAATGTCTACAAAATGAGTTAATGCAGAAGCTAAGAGTGATTATCATGTAATTTCAAGTATGCTCAGCAAAACTTCTGATTCTAGAAACACTTTTAGGTTGTGCTTTGTATTTTGTTACCTCTCAAGGATCATACCTGTAGTGAGTGAAGTGTTAGGCACAGAGTTGCTTCAGCTGGGAAGGAGAGAGAGTTGATTATTTGGGGCATACTTCAAATTAACAGATTTATTTCACATAAAACTTTCAGGGCTGCTCAGGCCAGCAGTGCCTGCCTTTCTAAGAAGTACATGCCAGCTTCATGCTTCTCTCCAGTTCTTTGTATGGATGGGATCAGGATTATTGACTTTTTCAGATCATACTAGATCAGTATGATATGGTTGACTTGCCTACTCTATAAACAATAAGCTTATGAAGTACCACAAGTAGCATATGTAGGTCCCTTACTATAAGTCCCTCTTAAGTATTGCTTAAGTGTTGCATTGTATGACACATGACACATTCCTTGCCTGTTGCCTTTCTAATTTCTTCCTTTTTTTTTTTTTTTCTTTTGTTTTCTTTTTTTGGTAAATTTTATTTTCTGGTGTAAGAACTTTAGATCCTTAGATCCTGTTGTATGATTGTCATCGAGTATGACAGAGGGTTAAATATCTCAGATAGAAGTCCCTGCAATTTATGTGAAAGCAGCAGAGCAGAGAACAAAAAGAATGCCCTTATAGAGAGAAAGGCCAGAACCTGGGAGGTTCTTCACTATAAAGGAAGTTTCTCATATACTAAACAATCTATACTGGAGAGAGATTATCAATTTCTCCCCTTCTTTTGGAAGAAACTAGAATCAGAATTCATATCTTAGACCCTAAAGTTGGTTCAGCACAAGAGACACATCTGTATAAAAGCAAGCTTCTTTGTTACGGTTTGCACAGGATGTCTTAGTTTGTGGATTATTTGATATTTATTTGTTCCTGGACATTATGGACCTAGACCTACCCAAAGCAGATAACTTGGTTGGTGTAAAGAAAGTAGCAGGATTGTACCAGCATTTTTACAACTAAGTAATATTCCTGCAGTCACTTCTAGGCTAGTCCCACTGAATATCTTCTCAGTTAATGATAACAGGTAATTACAGTTAAAGTCTTTTACAGCAGAGATAAATTCAGCAGTAGTCTTGAAGGACAGTGCCATCACTTAAAGAAAATGAATGTCCTAATCAATTGTGCCAAGGGAAGCTCTGGGTTAAGTGCCACTGATTCATAACCATGTATAGGCAAGCAGCTGAAGTACACAGTAGGCAATAGGGACTTCTAGTTCATAAATATTCACAAGGTATTTACGTGTCCCTGGGTGGAAAGGACACGCTGACAAGTGCCAAACTCCCTGGACTGCTCCACTGTGTGGTAACTGTGGGGTGTCAGCTCTACTTCTGCATCTGACTTGCATTATAGCTTTAATCCAGACTCATGCTAGGATTCCTTGGAAACTGTGCGCTTAGCTGAATAATTTATCATGTGACTTTCAATTATTTATGACTTCTTATAACAAATGATATAAAATCTAAAGGGGGGAGAGATTTGTTCCTTATGAATATCCAAGTGACAATCAGCAGATTGCTGTGGTATCAAATCCTTGTCTTTGCTGCCTGTTTGCTTCTCTGAAGGTATTCCAAGGGAATGGTCATTTGATGCTGAATCGATTAAAACAGAAACAAATTATACCCTGCCAGTTGTGTGCATATTCATCTTATTACACTGCTTTCCTTTATTCTTCTCCTTCATTTAATAATAAAAACTAGAAATTAAGACTAGAATTTATTAGGGCACTTTTGATTTGTGAAGGAATATTCACAGTCTCCTTGAAAACTGATCAAAGGTGCATTTGCTGTAGGACCTTCCCGACTGTGGCTTATTTTTAAATAAGCTTTTCTTAGTGAACCATCTTTTGCTTGGTTCAGTCACGTGTACCTGTCCTTTTACATGTAAGGCTCAACTACCATGCCATGCCTGCTGACTTGGTACGGTCATGCTTGGCCCAGATAAGAGACCATAAACGTTTTAATGTTGCTGGGTAGTTGCTTAAGTTTTGAACTGCATGTGTTTCAGATTGTTAAGACCAGGATATCGTACTCAGGAGAGCTTACAAGTATTAAAAGATTTTTAATGCTTGGCCCAAATAAGAGACCATAAAGGCATTGACCTTGTGGATTTAGCTAGAACAGTTTGAGAAGTGAGCCTTCATGAGCTTTCCACTTGAGTGGCCAAGCATGGCTTTCATATTCTGTGAGCAATGTTACAGGAGTCAAGGCCTAGAGCTAAGTGTCCATGCAATTTCCTTGCTAAACCTCTGTAAGGGTGGCTGATGCTCTCATGCTTTATTTCAGAGTACACCTTCAATGGAGGTTGCCAGGGAGTGAAACTGTAAATGCTTTGCTTCATGTTTAGCAGGCAGTCCCAGCTGTGGCCACAATGGTTTCAGATCATTTCTAGTGCAGGCTAATATGATCCTGATTCAAAGACAGGTTTGGTAACCTTGGATTTACCCAAAGCAGATCTCACTGGAAACCATGTGGGAGGGTGCTTTAGTCCATACTTCCTACATCTCTGTCCATGCCCAGCTTTTCTTGCAGCCCAACAAGGCACAGTAGGGCTCCTCCAGCTCGATGTAAGAAAGTTTAGGAAGATGCCGTGCTGGATAAGGCTCGATGTGTGCCGCAGGGTAGCTTGGCATTGAAGCACAAGATGTAAGATTTCACCCTGCCTGTGCTGGTGATGGATTTGGCAATTTAAAGTCACAGCCATGCTGCAGTCCTTTGCACAGGCAATCACTGTGTTGAATTTCCTAGTTCCTTCATAATTGAAAGCATAAAACCCAGCACTCTGTGGCTTCTTTGGAAGCAAGAGATCCATACTGGAACATGTCAAGACCCTTCATTCAGCTTGTGTAACACAGGTGTCTGTGAAATCCTCCTCAGTGCTGTCTGATACAACTTCTACATCTGCTCAGTCACCTTTATGAGCTTTGGTGCTATCATTACTGGTTTCTTTGTCTGTTTTTTTATTGCTCTCCTCTTAATACACCTTTCTTAAACTAAGTAGCCTACGTTTTCATTTTTGGTGGGACTTGTCCATTTGACTGGAGAGGATTCTAACTAGGTCTTTTACGTATGTAAGCAGGAGGCAGCATGCCTTAAAAGAAATACTACTTGGGTTTGCAATAAATCTTGTCCCCCACAGAGCTGAGCTCCCAGGAGCTCAGTGCTGCAGCACTCACTGTATTCTGGTCTGACGTGCTGGCAGTGAGCAGTGCTGGTGGTTAAGTTCATTGTTTTGAGAATTGTTTACAAGCACATTTTCAACATTGGGTGGAGAGCTGTGCTTAAGGCATTATTGGTGAATTACCTTTCTTTGAGGTGCATGGCAGAGCCAGAATTTAATGATTTTGTAATTAAGGAAATGCCTTGAGATCACTTCTGTCTCATTCATTTCGCTGAAACTAATTTTCCTGCATTTATAAGCTAATTTTTTGTAAGAAAATGGGGAAAGGTGCAGTATTATTATTAAGGTTGAACTGTGGCCACCTGCCTCCAAGATGTTTGGAATATTTGAATATGCCTGTCTACTGTATCTTCTTATGGGCTACCCTTGTTGGCAAGGTGTTTCCTCTTAAGTCTTTATCAGGGTGGTTTAAACTTCTTCCACATAGAATGAGCCTCCAGTTTTTTGTTGCATTCAGTACATTGTAACAATAAAACCGTTGCAGTGAGTGGAATAAATTCTGGATTTGCTGGGCAGTCAGTGTACTTTTCTCTATTTTTTTCTGTTTTGTTTTGTTGTTGTGTTTATGTGACTTAGTAACTGTAATTCCCAGTTCATTGTTTCCCTTACATCCATGGTGTGCACTTCACTTGTTCTAAAACTTTTTAATGTTGCTGGGTAGTTGCTTAAGTTTTGAATTGCATGTGTTTCAGATTGTTAAAACCAGGATATCATACTCAGGAGAGCTTACAAGTATTAAAAGATTTTTATCTAACAATGGATGTTATATGCAATTAATTTCCTCAGAATTGCTTGATTCCCTTTGCCTTTGATTGCAGACTATTTAGTAATGTGCTTTTGTAAAGCTAAAAACCATGTTTTTGTCTTTTTCTACACTCCTCCTCCCTCCTTTTTTTTTGGTACTAGAGATACTTGAATGCATATCAGAAATAAACATTGAAGGAGATGCCTGATGGAAAGAGACATGTAGGGAGAGTGAATTTTCTCATTAAAATTGCAGCAATTACTGTTTAAATTACCTTTGGGAATTAGTTACACTGGAGGGACAATGCTGCTAACATGAATATCCTTGCAACAGTGAAAGAACATAATTCTGCTTACAAATATACTAAAATTCAGAAGAGAACTAATTAAATTTTGCATTAACAGGTGTTTTAGTTGAATTTCTATGGAATGTATTCTTACAGCAATTTTTAGTATGTCTGGTTTCCCTTCACAACTCCTATTATTCAAAATAGTCTGTTTTCTGTGAACTGATGAAAATCGATCATGAAATGAAGGTCTTTCTTCAAAATTTCTAATTGCAACTAATTTAAAAATTCAAACGAATTCCTACAGAAGGAAAATTTGGCAGACTCTGTAGCCTAAGGCTGCTAGTTGAAAAGTTGTAACATGGCAATGATGAGATGTTTAATCATATTTAAAAGCTTGAAGACAAAATGCTGCATTCAGTCTTGAGTTCTATAATAGTGTTTCCTCTTGTTTGAAAGCAAATGTTAATTAGCAGAGAGCAGTTAATTGTAAAGTATATTGCCTGTGTAATGAAATCACAATGCTGGTTTAGAAGATTTGTTGTGTGATGGAAGTCTTCAAAGATACAGAGAGTAAATCAATTATTTAGTCCTTGTATTTCTCAAAAATCCCATTTAGGTTAGGGACAACATGGTGCATAATTGCATTCTTAAGCTAGACTGAGCTATAGGAAAAAGGTTGAATGAACAGTAGAGGGGGATAACACAACATGTAACCAGAAAGTACTACTAAATACAAGTACATTCACAGGTATTAGTATCTCATCATAATTTTTAGTAATTTTTCTGTTAAGACACAAATTTCTTCTGTTCAATCACAGCCTATTAGTATTTGATTTAGAGCTGAAACATATGAATGGACTAGAAATGTATTTACATTTTATTTTTCTATTTAGCTCTAGGAAAAAATTTTAATTTCAAAAATATGGCTTTAGAGAAAAATTCATCCTTTATTAATCAATGCCTACTTTTATTCTGTTATTTTTAATCAATGTAGATGGCTACTGAAAGTATCTCAAAGAATTTTTCACAGTAAATGCATTTTTATATCTAAATAAATAATTTCATTTAATCACTTATTCAGTTCTGTGGAAGATGACACAATTGCTCTGCTTTGCTTTATAATTACTGATTTTTTCCAAAATTGGCACATATGGTTGACCAAAAATAATTTAAGTTATGCCCCTTTGTATAAATGAGAGTTTGCTCAGTGCAGAAGAAAATTATATAAGCTGTATTCCTTGAGGCTAACTTATTTCAACAGAATTCTCTTTCTAGAAAATGTATTCTACATTTTTTGGGATACTAATTAGGAACTGTTAATTTTCAAATAAGCATAAACAGTTTTCATCATGAGTTGGCCTGTTCAGTGTTAGCGCATATGTTAGAGCATTTGAAAATTTGCCATCTTGAAAAATATTTGTAGGTACTATAATTGAGACTTGCTGATGGAAATGGAAAGTGAATCATTCATTTCATTTGCAAATTTAAGAAATCTCATTGCCATTCAAAGACATTAAAGCGAGTGTAAATTAGTTAAAGTGCTTATTCAGAAAATGAAATTATATTTAATCCATCTGCAGATATTACAATGCTCATATAGCGATTGAATTCATAGTGTTTAACTCAGGGATTAGTTCTCAGTGTCTGTGAATGTTCATGAACAGTGTGAATAGGATGCTTTGGAGAAGAGAAAAAACGAGTTGCTGATGACTGTTCTGGCATTACTAGGAAGTCAGTAATGTCCAGGAGGACAACAAAAGAAGTGCAGCATTTTATTTAAGAAGCTATGCAGTGATACTTGCTATTGAAAAGGGGTTATGGCTTGACTAATAAATCCACAGTGGGCATGGGAAGCCAAAATTCGATTTTAGAAGTTCCGTAGTAATACTTGGGTCTGAAATGCTTTGGATAATGAGTAAGTATGTATATGTAAGGAGGAATACCAAACAGCACTGGTTTGCTTTTCACTGGAAGTGTGGCAATCATCTTGATTTTCCCATAGAAAGCAAGTGCTGTTAATTTACTGTGTTTCTTTCCTTAGCTAAAACGAAGATTTCTTCTGGGTAGGACTGATTTGTGTATGCTGACTTACTGTATTTCATGGTTCTTCCGTCTTCCTCTTTCTCTAACAGATAGATGTATGTCTTTAAATTATCTGACAATGCAGACATTGGTGTTCCAAATATGATTGATAAAATGTAAGGAATGACTATTTGAATTTTTGTTGCTAAGCTGTTAACTGCACAAAAGAAGAAGTAGTAATGGTGGGTGACTTCACCCTGTCTGTAGGTACATGGTGCCTTTGTTTCCAAATTTCCCTAACAGTACTAATAGTGTAGAAGCTTTATGCAAATTTTCTGCGTGAAAGTTGTCACCTCTTCTTTATTTTGGTCCCCATTTGCAGAGCAGTACCTTCTCTGTTTGACATTTGATAAGTGGAATATAAGGCATCATTAAATACATAGGCACTCCTTTAATTTTATTGTTTGTGACCAATTTCAGATCCAGTTACAGACCCAGTAAGAAGTGATGCATTTTTGCAGAATTGCACCTGGTCCTTGTCCTGAGGAGTTACCAGGGTGTAGTGGTAGTTCTGCAAAAGTCAGCATGGATAGAAATACAGCTCACAGTTATGGGTTATGCTACAATTCTCCATAGTGGCAACTCAAAACCTAAATGAAATTATAATTAACTGCAATTAACTGAAGAACTGCCTGTGTAAAATGAAGTTTCTGTTTAATTAAAAACTTCAGCTTTTGATCATATATTCCCAGATCACAACTTTTCTGCTATTTTATCAGACCTATTTATTCTTGACGTTAAAAGAGCTATATTTCTTTTACTTCCTTCTCAGCAAGCAAATTTACCTAGGCAATAATTCATATTGCAGTTTACTCAGTAAACAGAGTGCATTTTGAGAAACACTGCCTTTTAAGAATTGCATCTGATCCAATAAACCAAATTATATAATAATAAGGTATGTCACCGATGTAAACAAATACCAGATGGGTTGTAAAACATTCAATTTTAGATCAGTGCAAATAGTCTGGGATAAATACTGCTGTGGTGTATTGTCAGTCACTAGTAAAGCTCATAAAGGGATTCCCACTGTGTGCCTGAATACTGGAGTGTTCCACCTTCATGTTTGCTTTTCTCTTGCCTTACGTCTTGCTCTCTTTAGCCCCAAATGCTCCCCATTATTGCTCTTCCAGACCCAGTGCATGGCTGCTTTTCAAAGTGTGGCAGCACAAGCTAGGAAGGTTTTGCCAATGAAAATCAGAAGGTGTTCCCAGATAAAGTGTTCCAGGGAAGGGGTAGTGGGCCTGTTGAAGCTTGGGCACTGTGGAGGCTGGGATGTTGCTTTCTGTATTTTGGGAAGTGGGAGTGGGCTCATCTCTCATGTTATTTTCCCACTCTGAAGGGAGGGGTGTTGTTACCTGTACCAGACCCAGCTTCCCCCAGGATGGATGTACATGGTGCCAGTTGGATCATTTTACTCTTCAGACATGAATGCTTTCACTGCAAGACTCTTTCAGCTGTGGTCAGTTCGAGATAAAGTTTAAAGTGCATTTCCATTATTGATTGAATTGTAAGGCTTTTTCCACGCTGTTAAAATCCAGAGGTTGTTGTTCTGTATTTAAAGGATCTGCTAGTGCTTCTGTAATGAAGTTTTCTAATTGTGTATTCATTGACATTTGATCTTATCTTCAGATACATGGTCTAGTGATGGACTTGGCAGTGTGAGGTTTGTGGTTGGACTTGATGATCTTAAAGGTCATTTCCAACCTAAACGATTCTATGATCTGCTTATGTGTCATATTCTACATTTAGTCAAATGTATAATAATATTTAAATTTAAATTAGCATATCTCATTTATCATTCCATCAGCAGAGGTAGTTAAGTATTGTATTTGGAGGATATCCACATTTTTTGTGACTTTACCTGGTTTTCTATTTTTCTGTCTCCCCCATCTAGATCTCTATTTTCTTTATTTGTGTGATAAATTCTTAGTTCATGCAAACACCTTTAGACGTTTTAAATCCTTCTTAATACTTGAAGCTAAGTGGCAGAAAATACAGGAGCAGATTTTTTGAAAAAACTTGACTTTCAGGTGGCTCTGTATACTCCAGATGGAGTCTTGATAAAATCTGAACAAGAGAGTGTGTTATTCCCAAAGTCCAGAATAAATGTTCATGTAACACTCTTCAAAAGTTTTGTTCAAAATACTTCAAACAGTTTACAAAAAAATAGTTAAGTAACACAAAGCAGGCAGATTTTCAGCAGATTATCTACAAGTACCATGTCTGAATTATGAGCAATGGTGGCTCACTCTTTATTATTAGCCAGCCATAAAATGCAGGTTGGATCATGGAAACAGAAATGCTTTGCCTCCTTCAAAATGTAGACCTGGGTTTTATTGGTAGAGAGGAGATGCAGTCAGGATGGTTTAGCTAAGAAAGGTTTGTTGTTTTTTATGATCACAAAGCTTATATTTGTGTATTGATTTATCAGCCTATTTGACATCACCAGAGGTGCCAAATTTGAGTTATCTTAGGAGCTGTATAAAGCGCAGAATGTGCTCATTTTAGCTGCCTGTTTGTGTAGAATTTACTTGTGTAAATACTGAAATGATGTAGGGTGAATTTAAACACTCTTTAGTTTTATGTATTAAAAAATATAGTTAATTTATATAGATGGATTATGAATGCAGACTTTTATTTTCCTTGGTTTTCTTCTAAAGTTAACAGAAAAGAGCCACTTGAGATCTGGAGAATTTTCTGTTTTCTCTGTGAGGCTTCTGAGAGTCTGGCATAACTTCTTAGTCAATACTTAATTAACGCAGCGTTTTTTAGTGCATATCTTACATTTATAAGTGTATTTACTGAAATACTATCAACAGCTTTGCAGAAAGAAGTCTAGTGAAGTTCTTCATATTTAATGCAGTAAAATAAAACCTTATCTACATATAGACACAGTGCACACATACACCAGAGGCATGCAGATGTGCCTAATCTCGATTGCATCCAAAAGTTTTCTTTCTAGAAGCAAGTGCCTTCCAGCTGTGAGTATGAATTAGAATCGTGTTGCAGAAAACCAATACCTTATTTACAAGAAGTATATTTTCTTGATTTCTTCTTCTGGGAATTAATTTAAATAAGAAAAACACCTGTCATCTTGTCTGACAGCTGATGACAGCATTAACATCACTGAGTGACTAAGATGACAAGCTATCCGTACGCATCAACACATCAGCCTTTTATTGCTGTCTTGGGTATGCAGGAAACTTGTGTTAAGTGGTCTTTAACAAGGACTCATCCTGTTTGTCAGTTCTGTGACATGATTTTTATGACCCACGTCAGCTGAAGATGAGGAGATTGCAGTAGATATTGCCTGTCTGTGTTCCACGAAGCTTGTCTGCAGAGATGGAAACAGATCAAAGGGCATGTTTTTTTCATCACAATTCCTGATGGGGATTAGGCAAGTTTATATGAAAATTCAAACATTGCTAGTCAGAAACTTATTGTTCAGACTTAGGAAAAAATTTTCACTTGAAGAAACACAGCTTTTTTTTTCCCCCTTGCATAATGTGAATTATTGTCGTTTTATCACTGTCATGTTTAACAACTGTAACTTTACAACCGTGCTCTATTGAATGGGGAAATTACTAAAAGCACTGTGTGAGCTTCCCTTCAGTCTGAAACTTGCCTTTCATGTATTCAAAGTTTGGAGAAATTCAATACTTTGTTTCAGTAAAGAAACATTATATTCTCTAATAGTCTTCAATATCTCCTTCAGAAATGACCTATGATTTATTCTTCATTAACTGGTAAATGAAAAATTGAATTTGTTGTATTGTCTTTTTTAAACATTTCATCAGGAAAATCTTGGCAAAATGTGCTTTCTTATAGTGCCCTGCACTTTATTTTTCCTTATATTTTTCTAGGTCAAGTTAGCAGTAACCAGCCCTATTCCAGCTTCTGTATAGAACTAATTCTGAACTACAAATTCTCCTGTGCACATTCATGTGTTAAGGTTGGAGAACATTAAAAATCCCTACATTTTCGCAGCATTTTCCAGGGGATTTAGGGTCTTCCTGCACAAACGTTAAATACTAAAGGATTAGAATTCATTGAAACAGTATAATTAGATTCTAGGCCCAAATCTAGATTTGTATTTTTCACTTACATGCTCAGGTGAAGGACAGGCTGATCTTTAGGAAAAAAAAAAAGGATAGCTTGAGTTTATCATTGGAACAACAGCCACAGAAATAATTGCTCTCTGTGATTTTTCTCATGCCTCCTTGGAGAGACTTGGGCAGAAGCTGAAAATGCAGTTTCTTGCTATTCCTTGGCCATATGCTCTGAGTGGGTTTGAAATAATTTAATTTTTTGTTTATGTTTGTTATTATGCAGTAATCCATAGCACTGAAAACATGTTCTAAATAAAACAGTGCTGTAGGTAATTAGTGGGAGAAATATTTCAAAACAGTATTTTTAATATAATGTTGCTTAATCTATATGGTGACTAGCATATTTGTTTGACTTTTAATGCATTCGTTGTTTACCCATATTTGCCTCATCAATTTCATGTTGCCTATACTTGGTCAATGTTACTTTTTTGCATTTAAGGAAATTTTGATGGGATTTTGAATGTTACATATTTTTATATTTTTCTGGTTTTATTAATATAAAGATTTCTTTTTTTTCCTCTAGAAAGGTCCTAAAGGAAATCTCTGTTGGAAACCTAAAGCCTAATGAAACAGTTGAAGCAAATCTGGAAGCACAGCTACTCTCCAAATTAGACCATCCAGCCATTGTCAAATTTTATGCAAGCTTTGTGGAGCGAGATAGTTTCTGCATTATCACTGAGTATTGTGAGGTGAGACTGAAGAAATTTGAAAAAATATGTGTAAAAAATTAAAATAGAGTCTTCTAAGAAGCCATTTTAGAAAATGTTTTATTTTGAATTTTGGTTTTTATTTGTTGCTTGTGGCATCACCTGCTACTTGTTAGATGTGTTCCTTTCAGATAAGGAATGTTACCTGCTCATGTGAGACTCACAGACAAATAAATCAAAGAAGAAGAAACAGGTAATTTTAAGTACAAGTTCATTTGGTGTTGCAAGTGCTACAGGAAAGGCTTAAGTTTAGACACACTGCCAGATCTATGGGAGAACTCAAAAAGGTTGTACCACTGGTGTGAGATGTGCTACTGATAGGTGAGAGAGGGTGAGATTGTGGGCGTGGGCACGATATAAAATCTGATATAAATGAGGAAGGGAAAACTCACTTGTGGATGCTGGTGAGAGCCAGGGAAAACAGCAGTTTGAGTTTTCCCAATCTACTCAAAGGAAAACAGAAGGGAAAGAATTAATAACAAAGTTTAGCACCTGGTGTTGTGGACAGGGGGAGTGTGTGAGGAATTTAATGTTTTGGTAAGGGCATGTTTACAAGAGGTGTTGCCTTCCTTGGACCAATGAGCTTATTCTATCCTTAATTCAACGAACTAGTCTATAAAAATGTGCCTACTCCTGCAAGAAATCGTTTCTTCTACTTTCTGAATGAAGCCTGTGTTGCTGTACTTTTTCACTACTGCCTAGCCTTACAGCGACAGCTTGTGATTTGGAGGTGATTACAAGAGCCTTATGCCTGGGTTTTGGCAGCAACATTGGCTTTATAAAATAAAAAACAGTGTGAGTCAAAGACCAGAGTGTAGTGGATGCAACAAATATTAAAGCAGGATGGTCTACAGTATAGTTACCATTAATTTTTTGACTCCAGCATTTGGTTTAAGAACATACTTCTGGAATCTGTCTTAAAGATTTCAGATAAGAATTTAAGCATATTTAAGCCAGTTTTTTAGTAGTTTATACAAAACAAGCGCCTACTTTGTATTAAATATAGATGTGCTCTTTCAAAAAAAGATCTGTCACACATAAAGTGATCTTTTTATGAAAGTGTGAAGCAAACTCTTAATGTCTGCTCTGCTAGACATGCTGAAATGCTTGGGAAGATTATGAACTTAGATTACTGGGTTACCTGTACACAAATCAGATTTGGACTTAACTAATCACACTTCTTCAAGAATTTAGCTCTCATGGGAATAATTAAACAAGTACCATTCCTGTCATTTATTTCTTCCTTGGAAGCTTTCTTTGATGACAGTTAAATGCATATTTTTTGCTGGGATATTTAAAAATGAAATCTGAAATGTTCAGTTCTGTGATCCAATCTGAATATTTGTTCACATACTATTTTAATGCCCATGCAGAAGCTTTTTGTACCATTCCATGAATGTCTGACAGCTGGGGTTTGAGAATATTATCAACTCTTTGAGGAAATCCAGAGCTCAGGACTGAAGGATTGTTGTAACTGTCCAGCTATTCCCATGCACTCATAACTTTCTCTCAACTAGCAGTACAAATTGGCCCAATACCAGATCAGTTAAACAAGAACAAGGAAGCCTATTTCAGCAGCACTATAGTGTCTTTTATCTATCCACTGCTTTTTACTCTTTTTTTTCTCTTTTTTGTTTTTTTCTTTTTTTTTCCTGTACATTTGGCATAAAGTTATAGGTGAATAAGAAAGAGCATAACAGCAGAGTAATCACAAGCATTACTCCTTGGAGCTTTGGGTTTTTTTATGCAGGCAATATAAACTACCCTGCATGGAAAAAAAAATTACCTTAGGATCTGGGAGTCACATCCTCAAACAGGTGAGAATGTATTACAGCAAGGCAGGTGAAGGAAGAGGAGATGGATTCATTGGCTATGCACTGAATCTTTTCAGTTTTGAGTCTGCTAGGTGAGGTCAGGATGATACCTGGCCCAACAGGATGTGCTTCTGACTTTTCCCCAAAGGATATGTTCTGTGATATCGTTGCATTTATGCCATTACAATGTATTTCATCAAATGTTCAGACAAGAAAAGGTACAAAGCCAAGTTACACACAGTGCTATAAAATTTATTTTCTGTTTTAGTGGGAGTATTTCCAGAAGGTATACTTTTGTATTTACTTATCTATAACTTGCCTTTGTATGTGGTAGGATTTGGGTGTTGTGACCTAAAAGATGCATGTTTAGACCATGCATAAATTGAGAATGAGAAAAATGTAGTGCTACCTGATCCTTGCTTGGAAGTCTAGTACGTTCAGTTTCTCATGCATAGAATAATTACCAGATTGGCAGTAATTGCTACTCTTGGGCAGACTCAGAACAAAGAGCACACATTAAGTTGGCATGGAAACAGAGCTACCCCCCTGGGCACTATTCTGTTTTCTCCAAAGTACTGTGACTTATTCATTAGCCACGGTGCTTTGTTCATTCTGGCTGAGCAGCATAGAGTGAGCCTCCAGTGTAGCTGCCCAGTGCTATACCTTGTCCTGTGAAAGAAAAACAGAGAACATTGGTCTTCATGGCTCAGCTTGGCATCTTTTATTACCACTGAATTAGATCAAAATTATTGAAAAGTGTATTTGTTCTGTTTTGATCTTACTTGTTGAGCTTCTTAGACACTTTTACCAAATCAAAATCTTATGGGTAGTATAAACATTATCAGCTCAGACTGATTTAAAACAAAAATGCCTTAATGAACCTTGGATTTCATTTTGTAGTACAAGTTCGACTTCAATAATATACAGTTTTTACGAAGCAGTTATTTTAAAAATTGCATCATTTTAATGTATTGTAAGGCAGAACTCCTTGTACTTTTCCCCCAGACAATTATTTATGTCTCTTGACTGTAGTCTCAGCTGTGATGTGAGTACACATATGCTAAGGAAATCTGAGCAAAAGGAATAACTAAAGCGGTCAATGCCTGTTCACGTTATCAGCTCTAGATGCTAAGCTGTTTTAAATAATGTACTGGTATATTTGATACTCTGATATTTAAATAGAAACTGCAGCTTGGAAACTCCATATGTACCTAATTTGTTAAATTGTTGAATTCCTTATGAACTTCATTCGACTGACCTTCCAAAAAGTGAAATTGGGTTAACACATTTTTTCAGAGTTTCACAGCAGCAGTATTTCAGCAAATTGTTTATGATGTGTTTTTGTTTTCCTTTTTTTAGACACAAAATCAAGGGTAAATTAATTGTAGGACATTGATACCACTCTTCCCTCCTTGAAGGTAAAAGGCAATGCAGTTATGTGAAGGCATATGTAGTGCATTATTCAACTGCTTTTGTTCTCCTTAGACCTTTTGCAGGAATTGTCCCTCAGTTTCAGAGTATTCACTGCCATAACTCTATAGGTGCTGCACCTTTTTTTCTTTGCGTTTTTCATGGTAGTGTGTTATTGTGAGAGGGGACACACTGGGACAGAGAGAAACGGTGATTGGAGCCTGCTGCACTTCATCTATCCTCACCTGGATAGTACACAGTCTCCTGAGGCCAGTAGCCAGCTGACACATGTTTGAGCACCCCCTCAGTCCTGGGCTCTGGATGGTCTGGGCATCTGTCTGGAACAGTTTATTTTATAATAATGACTCATTGTTTTCGAGGTGCGTGAGTGGACTCAGTCACAGCCCATCTGTCTGCCATGAAATGGAGTACCCAGCAACAATTTTTCTTTCCTTCCTCTTCTCTGCTGCGAGGAACCAGGGGGAAGCTGCTGAACATTTGGAGCTGCAAAGGGGAAGCAGCTGCTGAGAGTTCCAAGCTCCCAGAAGAGCTTCTCTCTGGGCTGCAGTAGGGCAGCAGATGGAGAGCTGAACCCATATTCCCTTCCCTAGTGTATGAGATGATTCAGACATTTCAATTTACAGATTGCAGGACATTGTCAGGCAACACATTTTTGGTAGATGACAAAACAAATTTGCTTTGTTTTAACACACTCACTTTCAAATGTTGTAACTTAGAACCAGAAAGGCTATAGAAATTACTGTAAACTCATGTCAGAAGCACATGAATATATAGATCTGCAAGGACAGAATCTGCTTTTTTTGTAGCAGCACTATGAAGCACTGTGGTGTTGGGAACAGAAAAACAAGAAATGCTGGACATCATAAAATGTCAAGAGTCAACAGTACAGAGGAATAAAGGGATGATGATGGGAAATTATGGTACTGGTACAATTGCACAGGTGAAATAGTTTCTTGTATATGGCACATAAAACTTCTGATTTTATGTCGAATGTATGATGTAAAAGTAATGATTTATGGCTAATAAGCTGTCCTGATGTAAGGTAATTAGTCACTAGAATGTAATCAGGCTCACAGTCCCTTTGCTCTGAGGTTAGCTGCCTCAACACATTGCTTGCCATTAATGTGTGTGCATTCTTGTAGACAAAATTAATTTATTTTATAAACTGGATAAACAGTCAGCTGACAACCAGCTGTATATTTTTGAGCAAAAAGAATTGGTTTCCTGTAAGTCTCAAAATCCTCTTTGATTGTGTTTTTGTACAGCTGGTATTTCCAAATATGTGGATTGCAGTTTTCAAGTAGTCTTTTTCTGGACATATTTTCTGTTTTATTGGCACTCCCTGCTATGTGTCCTATTGTTCCGTTCCTAGTGCTACTTCAAGATCAAATGTTTTAGTGAAGTATCACAGTAACACATGCGACATATTCTTGAGGCTTTAAATCTGCTTTGTTTCTGGCAAAAGTTTGAAAGAGGGCAAAGTAGCATAATTAAAGAGACTCTATTTTAATTCTTAAGAGAAGAACATGGTTTCTTTGATGCTGACATGGGTATTATAACATAATAAATGAGTGTTGCTTGAGTGTGCAATGTCTGACTGGAGTGGAAATGCTTTTTTCAAATTTATTAACTTATTCACACCAATCAGGGCAGAATAGTTTTACTTACCTGTCTCTATCATAGCCAGTGATAGTAGGCCCTCATCATAAATCTTGCAAAGAAACAGTGTTTCTGCAACATGATCCATCCCTTCCAAAGATAGACAACTAGATGACAGAGATAATTGCACTAAACAGGTGAGTGTTCTTTTGTGTTGACTATAAAGGTTTGGGGTGACCAGCTCAGATGCTGAAGTTGGGTGATACAAAGGAAGAACAGTTGGAAACTTTGATGCTCTTGTATAACACTAAGAGAAAGCTACAAAGCCAGACTGGTTGATACCATTTTGATCCTCACTTGTGTATGTTTTTGGTGCTGGGAGAGTTCAGAATTCATGTGCACATGTTGATTTTACAGACTTACATGATAGGATTCCTGAAGGCCCAAGGAGGTGGGGTCCTGTACTATGATGAAGGAGATAGCTTTTGAAAACTTACTTTAAATGTACAAATATGTTGTGATATTTTTCAGGGTGGAGATCTAGACTTTAAAATTCAAGAGTACAAAGGTTCTGGGAAGATGTTCACTCAGAGTCAAATAATAGACTGGTTTATACAGTTATTACTCGGAGTCAACTATATGCATGACAGGTACAGTCATTTGGTATGAGAGCATTGAGCTTGGGAGGGGAGTGAATGGACTTACTGACTAATTGGAGGTATTCAGACAGAAATGAAAGTTCTGTTCACCGAACTATTGTAGTTAGTTTATGTCAGATACCTCAAGTGTAATTATTTATCTACCCTGCAGGAACATTGTGCATTTTGTCTTTTAGCAGGACAATGGTAAATGTCTTCCAGCATTAGACATACTTTTTTTCAGAGACAAATGGAAAATGGAGCACCATTTGAAATAGTTCAATATTGTCAGAAGAAAATGGATTAAAAGGTTAAAAAAAATCCATCTTTTCAAAGGGGAATCAAGAAGCACATCCTGCACATATTTAATGTGAAACATCTAATATATATGCTTGATGGACTCCCAGTAAAATCAGTGGAGTTACATACATGCATTCTTCGAAAAGAGATGTCACTTTTAACAGCACATCAAAGGTTAACTTAAAAAATTACCTCAGGTCATCCAGATACGAGGAGATCACACATGGTTGGAGCAGGGGTAGTGTATATAGATGAATACCTACCTGGTCATCTCCATGAGTGTAGCTCTTGCCTGCAGTGTGATTTAGGCAGGCTGACTGCAATGATGGAAAGATTTCCCATATTCCCAATGTGCTGGACATGTACAATGCCTGTCTTGTCCCTTTCTCTGACATCTTTTGTAGGGCTTGGGCAAAATTTGCTTGCCTGAATTTTAGGTTCAACCAAGCAGTAGGTGGAGAGGTCACCTGTCATCAAGAACAACTGTTCCCAAGTTGAACTGAAGTTAAGTGTGTGTTTGACCTAAACTGATGGATGCCTAATGAGTTTTTGCCAGTGTCAGACTCTAGAGGGAAAAGGGCAGAGTGAATTGCTGCCCAAGATACAAGAGCATTTTTGTTCCTAAATGCCAGTTTATCTAGGGCTTGTACATGAAATACTGCTCTGCCAGTGATGGGAGAACACAAAGAGAACTGTCGTGGGATGCTGTGCTCTTCAGCATTTACCTCAGGCCAAAAGGACAGAGGGAAACGGAAATAAAAATCCTGACAGTTTAACTAAACTATCAGTGTGATTTGGTTTTTTTCCCTCTCTTGAACTTCAATTTATCAACTTATCATTAAAAGTTTTGGTGCCCTGAAAAGTCCCCTTTTGGCAAAATCCTTTTTTTAACATATGTGTTTAGAAGATGCATTGTGCAGAATAATGCAGCATAATAATATAAACATTACATTTGGACTGATGATCATTGTAGGCCCTTTCCAACTGAAATACTTTATTTCATTCTGGGAGTTATTCTTTTTATCTTTCATATTCTGTATTTTCTTGTGCCTCTTTTATCTCTTCTCTCTGTTTTACTTATCTTCTACTTACTCTCAAGCAAATCTTTAAAATCAAATAAGATCCTAAAAATAAACTTTATTTGGTATTTATGTATATAAAATTTGGTTTCCTGAGAAGTCAGTTAGTTCTCCAATTAAAGCAATTTGATTTTCCAAACAGGATTTTATTGTCTCCTTTTCAATCACAGCTAATAGTACCTCTCCAGATACTTAAAAATAACTTGACAATTTTAATTGATATATATTTATTTGTATTTTGTGTTATTTGGCTGTATGTATATTATGAAATAGATCTTTTTTCTTATAAGTATAGAGTCAAATGGAAGCTTAAATGGAAAAAGTTAGGCTTAAAAGAATTTAAAACTACCTACAAAATTTGAAATACTAAAACATAATAGCAGCCCTCTGTTTCTGTATAGAGGAGTCATGCATGACTTCTTCTCCACTGACGTGGAAAAAAGCTTGATATATGTTTGAAATATGTTCTAATGCAAGGAAAGCTTTTCCCTAAAATTAGAAGCTTCGAGTGTTTCACTCAGCATCTGTGTATGTGAGATTTTTTTTCCAGAGGAGCAAAAATTATTATTTATGGTTTTAAATATTCACTTGTCCTCCTTGCATAACTTTAGTCGAGCTTCCACACTTTTTGAAAACTCTTATGCTGGAAAATTAATGTAATATTTTTTTAAATTTGAAACTTGAAAACAAAGCTATCTAAAAATAAACAGATTCAATCCTTATCTGTCTTTGATATAAAGAAAGGGAGAAGTAAAAGAGAGACAACACAGTTCAGTGGTCTTATTTCGATGGAGACCTTTAGCATGAAAGCATCCTGCAGTCTCTTGTAGTACACATAGCTCACTGCATGTCAGTGCACAAAATAATCCCACAGCAATCAGACAATGAGGCCATTGATTAATTTAACCTCAATTTGAATAAGGCTGACCATTATGTTACCCATAATTTTGCTAATCTTTATGAAGAATTTATGAACAGAGATTTTTATAATATACAGGGATAATGCAGGGTTCAGACTTACACAGAACCTCTTACTCTTCTGCAGAGTTCTTCAGAGAGAGGAAAGAGAAATTAATTGTGCATGATTTCACAGCAGTAATATACTTCAGCCTCCCTCAGCTTCACTTGCAGCTCGTTCTGTTGCAGGCAAAGCTTCATTCAAGGAGGCTGTACACTGCTCAGGTCTTGTCCTGTTCTTTTGTGACTGTGAGCCAGCAAGCAGCTACTCTACAGAATATGGGTATATGTACAGCCCAGGTTTGAAACTGTTCTCAAGTGTTAATTTCTACCCCAAATAACCACTCAATAACCACTTCACTGTCCATCTAGTAGAGTTTTGCTGGAGCCCAGTTAATTTTTGTTGCCTTTATAGGTCTGTCTTTTCCTACAAAAAAAAGTTGCTCTCTTTCTAAGCTGTGCAGTGCAGGTTTGATATTATTTTTTTACTAATATTAAAGATTTCTTTTCAGGTAAGATTTCAGCTGGTGCCTTGTTTATCTTCAGACGTATGATAGCAGAATAAGTTGCATTGCAGTGAGAGATATCATCATGGAAAGCTGAAAAAAATCACCCCAAATATTTCTTTGTCATTAGTATATGAAAGCATCTTATAATTATTGGTAATTCAAATAAAATATGTAACATTTTCATCATGTTGCAGGATTACAGTAACATTACATTGTAATTTAAACTAATGTGACCCAAACATGTTTTTTTAATCTCCTTTTCAAATAATATGCTACTGAAAGCTTTCTGGATCATTCTTTTACTTCAATATACCTGTTATTAAAATAATAGATATTCAGAAAATTTCAGGTTCAAAAATTCTGTGGTTATATTTCTGCAAAGGAGTATACTATTAAAAGAAGGTTGAAATCCACCAATTCTCAGCAACAATGTGCAAGAATAATTTAACTCAGTGAAAGCAAGTTCTTTCAAAGGATCTGTGTTATGAATGGTAAGAAAGTCCTTATGAATCTCAATTAACACAGTAAGATTTCTGTAAAAGTATGTGTGTGTGTACACCAACATATATATACACTTATGAAAGAATAACAAATACCACCTTAGTTTAATTTCTTTACTAATGTATTGTATGAGTGTATGTGTATTGCTCACAGAAGTTGTCAAATAGAGAACAAATTAGTTATAAACAATATTTTATAAACATGGCTGGAGGCATATTGAGTAAAGCTTTCATTTTTCCCAATGTGCAAACCTTTTTCTAATGAAAGTAAAGGCATTGCTTTCAGGACAAAAAAAAAATGTAACAAAAAGAAGTGAAGAAAGATTGCTATAAGAAACATGAAGAACTCTTTCTTGAACCATAAAAATACAAATGTTTATTTTTCATGCCCAGTCTATGTACCTACTGCAGTAAATTCTAGTATTATTTTTCATGTTTTTTTCCATTTGTGAACTGAGTATATTGAATTGCGCATTTTTTTTCTTGTCTTGCAAAAAAAGAAATTGAAATTTTTGTGGACAAAATTGGGTATTTAAATTGTGCTGTAGAATGCATATTTTCTAATGTTAATATAGAAACTAATGTCAATGTCTAAGACTTTAATAATTCAAATTTGAGATAATTTTTGAGAACTGCTCAAAAAATTGAAATTATTATATTTGGTTTTTTATGCTCTCAAAAATCCTAGAGCATCAGTTTCTTTCTTTACATGATCTAAATGACTGAATGACTACTGTATTTGCATTAGCAAATGCAGTTTCTATAGCCAGTGTGTACCAAATGCTATTCTAATCTCCTCCTGAACAGGGCTGTGTTCTGACTAATCCTGTGTGTTAGTCATCATTTCAAAAGTGGATGTATTCTAGTTTAGGTGAGGTTATAGGCAACAATGCTTTTGGAAGCGTTATGAACAATTAATTTAGAATATGTTTTGTATACTGCAGAGATACGTTGTTTTCCCAAGGGGCTGCAGAATTACTGTCACACATGTAAGACTTACAGAAATTAAGAAGATTCTATAGGCTGACATGATGTGTAGCTTATATTTCTTTTTTTTAAAACTCTGCTGGAAAAATAAGTCTGTAAAAGTTAATTGTTCTGTTCCTTTTCCTTTTCATCTTTGTAAAGTTCTTTCATCTTCCACACTGTTACTGTAAAAAATTGAACTACTAGCTTAGGCTGTATACATATTTGTCTTTTACTCTGTAGGAGTCTTCCCTTAGCTTTGAGAAACTCTTGTTGCTGTTTCTCTCATTCATTATTCTCTTGTGAGGCATTTATTCTCCTGGCAGAAAATAAGATGTAATGCTTTTAAGAGAAGTCAGAAAGGAAGACTTGCCTTTCTCCCTTCCTCTGCAGCTCACACTATGTCTGTATCTGTATTCTTAAGCTGGGATCCCCAGGTATATTTTTATCATCCTGCTTAGGCTCTCACCCTGCATGTGGGTGCCTGTGAATGCACCTCTTTGAAGCTCCTTAATGCCATTCTCCATGGATTGTCACTGGCAGAGTAGACTGTAGCAGTGGTGGGCTGGCCTTTCTGAAAAGGGCAGAAGTTAAATACCTGAAAAACTTAATACATGACTCTGAATGCTTCCAGTTGGATGAAGCTGAATTTCCTTTTCTATTCCAGACGGATACTTCACAGGGATTTGAAAGCCAAGAATATATTTTTGAAAGATAATCTTCTTAAAATCGGTGAGATTTTCCATACTTTTTAAAGGTATATTTTCCTGTGATAGAATAATCCGGCAGACATTTTGTCAATAAGGAGATTTAAAGAAAATCATGTCTGAAATAGCATTTTGATTTGTAGTCAAATATTTATTTGACAGTCAGACACAGAAGAGGCAGTGAAATCTCTAGCCTTGAGGATGCTTCAGGCTTGGCTGGACCTGAACCTGAGCAGCCCCATTTAACTTTGAGCCAGGGATTTGAATCAGATGACCTTGTGAAGTCTCTTCAAACCCACGTTGTTCTGTGATATTATGCTTTTGTGGTGTTTTTATTTTGAAGAATTACAGAAAACGGTTTTTGCCATTTTTATAGATACTAGCAGAATTTTCTGGATGTACAGTCACTTTATCGTGTCTGACAATAAACAGAAGAAAGTTTATATGAATAGATATATGTTTATATTAATAGATTATTGTTTCTACTGATATTTTTAGGAGACTTTGGAGTTTCTTGTCTTTTGATGGGTTCATGTGATCTTGCAACTACTTTTACTGGGACACCATACTACATGAGTCCAGAAGTACTGAAGCACCAGGGATATAATACAAAATCTGACATTTGGTGAGTAGTCATAATGCAATTTTGGTTGGATTAGGCATTTATCTCCATAAAACTTTTTCAAGACATTAGAATCAAATGTTGCAATTTGAAGCCTTGCCCTTTGTGTTAAGAAGCATGTAGCTGGCTTTTATTCTGGGTTATCTGTGACCTCAAAGGAGAATAAGATTCAGGACCAGTCTCTGATGTGATATAGGATGACTGTAGACAAAGTTCAGATTTTTCTAGGAAGGGAGAAATCTCTTTTTTACTCGTATTGGGGTAGATTAATTGAGAGAAGCAACTTTCTGTGAAACTTTAGCTGGATGAGCAGAGTGATTCTGGCTGAGAGGATAGAAGAAGGACTTTCTTAGGAACTAAATTTAAAATCTTTGGCAAATGTGAAAAACAAGAAAGTATTTGGAAGCGGAGCTGAAAATGAGAACAACTGTGATGTTAGAACAGAAAAAACCACAATCCATTTTAGAAGAGGCTCAAAGATAGAAAGAAAAGTTTCAGTTCTGCATTTAGATGGCCCAAATTCTTGAGATTGGGACTTCTGAGGTGATGATTAAAGGATCAAGTTTAGGAGCTGAAGTATGTTGAAAGACTTTAGGAAACTTTTAAGTGTGCGGGTACTCCTCAAAGATAAGATGAAGAATGATTTTTTTGGAATGGCAAAAATATCTAGCTTGTTTATATGTGTGTCCTAAAGAATCTCATGTTTTAACACTATAGTTAAAAGTGTTGAGCTTTTAAATTTTGTCATAGTATTTTATTTAAGCAGCTTTGTTTCTTTTATGACGTTTTGTTGTTGTTTTTTCTTTTTCTGTAGGTATGTATATCTACCTTCTATCTATATCAGAAGATTAATTTTTTTATAAATATTTCAGTTCTTTCGTAAAACATTTGGCCCCTGGAATATAGTTTGATTGCTTGGTAATTTACTCTAGCTTTGTCTCAGTTCTGCCTTTTCAAAATATACTTGTGGCTGCAGGATATAATTCTAAAAGTGGAGGACAGCCATCTATATTATCAAATGTTAGCAACCATTTTTCACAGTTGACATATTCAGTCCAGTCAATGGATATGTTAGGAATCTAATCTCATGGCCTGTGTAGCTGACTGCTATGGATTTGATGTCAGATTCTCTCTTGTTCTTCTGTAGCAAATATCAGTCAATAAAAATATATTGGGAGAAGATTTCAAAAGATGTCAAAACAAATGAATAGACAGGGAAGCCTGCCTTTCATGCTCTTCTACTGTAAGGAATAATTTCTTTTAGTGCAAATAAAAAGTAAAATACATGTTTAAGTTCTCTTTGTGGTTACTAGTGTCAATCCATGTAGGTCATTGAAGTTGTATAGAGTAAGCATAATCAGTTTGGTCCAATACATCTATAAATCATGTGTTGATCACCTTTTCAAAATTTACGAAACACAGAAAAAACACCCCCTATCCCAAACTCAGTAGCTGCCAGCTTTCTGCTATACTTTCTGCCTTTTGTGATCTTTCCAAAGCATTACCAAGAGCACTCACCTGAGGGTGAAACTGCCTTCAGCAGGAGCTTCTTGGCCCTCACTGTAGTGACACTAAGGAGGAGGTGTGCCCTCACTCAGTACTTCCCCAGCCCACAAACCTCTTCTTTTTTTGAGCCAGGAAACTCTTCTGATCAGGGCTCATGTGTTTGATTGATACTTTCGTCTTTTAATCTTTTAATACTGATTCTATTTGATGTTTTTTCCCACTGTCCCCATTTAACAGGGGCAAAATACAAGAGGACACTGAGCATACAGGAGAGCCCATCCTGGAGGCTCCAGGTGAGATTAAGTCCTTGGGCTCCCGTGCAGGAAGTTTGGCTGCTCATGAAGAATCAAAGACTCATAGAATGCTTTGGGTTGGAAGGGCCCTTAAAGATCATATCGTTCCAACTCCCCTGGTGTGGGCAGGGACACTTTCCACTGGATGAGGTTGCTCAAAGCCCCATCCAGCCTGGCCTTGAACTCTTAGTTTGAAGTTGTTACCCTTTGTCCTATCATTACATGCCTTTGTAAAAAGTCTCTGGCTCTCTCTCACTTTATGTACTGGAAGGTGCTCAAAGGTCTCCCTGGGGCCTTCTCTTCCTCAGGCTGAACAGCTCTTACTCTCTCAGCCTGTCTTCATGGGAGGGGTATTCCAGCCCTCAGATCATCTTTGTATGCCTCCTCTGGACTTGCCTCAACAAGTCTGCATCCTTCTCCTCTTGAGGGCCCAGAGCTGGATGCAGTACTCCATGTGAAGTCTCAGAATAGTGTAGAGGGAAGAACCTCCTTCCTCAGTCTGCTGGTCACACTGCTTCTGATGCAGCCCAGGATGTGGTTGGCTTTCTGGGCTATCAGCACATGTTGCCAAGTCATGTTGAGCTTTTCATCAAGCAACATCCTCCAAGTCCTTCTCCTCAGCCCTGATTTCAATCCATTCTCTGCCCAGTCTTTACTTGTGGCCTAAGTGCAGGGCCTTTCAATTTCCCTTGTACTCCATAAGGTTGGCATGAGCCCACCTCTCAAATCTGCCAAGGTCCCTGTGGATGACAGCCCTTCCCTCCAGCATGTGGACCATACCACACAGCTTGTCAGCAAACTTGCTGAGGATACACTCAGTCCCTCTGTCCATGTTGCTGACAGAGATGTTAAATAGCACTGTTTGTTGACCCCTGAGGAATTTCAAGGAGCTGCCCAAGTCTTTTATGTGTAGCTGAAGTGACATTCTCTCTTCAGACTTGTCGTTCTGATCTCTAGCAGGACTCAAAAATTCACACACGAGAATTCAGACTTCCAAGTGTTCCCATGTTAAATGTAAGATAATGTAAAATATCTTGAGTGCTATCTCACCTTTTATCATGAACCCCTCACTGTTCTGTTCAGTTCATTGAAAAGACCTTAATTTATGCTGCATTAATGATGTGCTCTAAAGAGACACTGTGCTTTTCAGGTTCACTGAAACATTCTGCACCTGGCTTTTCAAAATTGGCTGGAATATTCACAGTGCAACAGCTGGTGCAAGAAGTATTGTCCTTTATAGCCCGAAGTCGATAGATGGGGAAAAAGCTTCATTTTTTACATTTTTTTTGCTAAGGAAGTTCTGCAGTTGGGCTCAGAGAAATGGCAGCATTAATGTTTTTCTTCAGTTGAAATGTCAGGCCTGGAGTTTTTTGTTATTCTGTGCTTTATATCAAATCTAAATTCACAGGAGGCAAATTAAAGTTGGCTCACATCAGCATCCCTGAGCCTGGACTGGCCGGGCCACGAGAGCAAACCTTTGCAGTGACAGTGTGGGGTTTCCTCCTTTCCAGACAAAAACTTCTTCAGGGAGCTGGTCTCAGCTCACCAGCCCTTCTTCCATCGGTGCTTCCCGTGCAGATCCATCAGACAGAGAGGAGCCAGAGCAGTGCTGGCAGCTGGGCTGAGACACAGAGAGCCCAGGAGGCCAGGCTGGGTCAGGGCTCAGTCAGTGATATGTGTGTGTGTGTCAATTGGGGCTCACTGGTAGCCCAGCACAGCGTGACCCCGAGGCGCTGCTGTGCCACTGTCCTGGTGTCCCTTCCTGCCCTCACACGCCCTGTGGGGACACCAGTGTTGTTGGGGCTTGTCTGACATTCCCATGCTTCCACTGCTATGGCAGAGACAAAGCAATGTCACAATCACATGTAAATCCATTGTACTCTGTCTTCCATCAATACAGTCAGATCTTGATAGATGGTTTGTCTGTTGTGTTTGGGTAAATTGGGCTACCCACACCACAGATCTTGAGTATTTAATTTTATTCTGCTTGCTTGTCTGTGCTTTTCCCTCACTTCATCTTTTTCTTTAATATTAACAATCAAAAAATGAAGCAATGTGAAGGTGGAGGGGATGGGGCTGGGGGAGACAGCAGCAGGGAGTTCTCATTTAAGGGCTGATGAGTGAGTATTGAGGAATTTAAATTCAGAGATATATTCCTCACAGACTCTCTTAAGACCTTTTGATATGATCAGGCTAAGAGATACAAGCCATAAAGGTGTATGCATTTACATTATCTGACTTTTGAAGCTAAATTTAAAGCTAACTTGGATCTTATAACATTTGAAGAACTGTAACATTTTTTACAAAAGATCAGAAGATGTTAAAAGGATAACAATATTTATGTAAGCAACACCAAAAACCTCGGGGTGGTTTCTCCTAAGAGGGAGAAGTTAGAGGTCTGTCAGTTGAGACTGGGAAGAGCACACTGAAGCCTGTCCAGATGCTCCATTTTATGATGCAATTGAGCATAAGTAGCTTCAACATGAATTGATCATGCCACAATGTTACTGAAATTATGTGCTGTTCAGAAACTTCATCAGACCTATTCGTGAATACAGGGAGCTGTCAAACCAAATGTGCTGGCTGGCTGGTTTAATGACCATTTTAGAATTTTATAACATGGCACTTATGCAGGCTAAGATTATAAAAGTAATTAAATTATATGTTTGGATCATGTACAGATTGCTTACGGGAATTGGGAAGCAATTTCCTCTTGCTTCTCACAAGGTGCTTAGACCAGAAATGTCAAAACACAACTGAGAAATGCAGTTTTGAGCCCAAAGGTTGTCTGTTACTTCTTTAGGTGTTTGCAGCTGAGCAGCTGTCTTGGGAAGAAATTTTCAGGAACCCAGGGCAGCATTTCTCAGATTAGGAGATACTTATTTAATTTCAAAGACTTTGATCCTGCAGAAAGAAACTTTATTCTTTTTCCTTCATTTTTTCTCTACTTTTCCCCCTGTTTTTTTCTTTCATGGGACAGATGGGATTTTCCCTGGGTAGCTTGTTCACAGCCCTGGCTGCAGCAGAATGCCCTGGGCATTCTTTTCAGCTTTCTCCAACTCAGGTGTAGTCAGCGTACTAAACTAGATTAATAAATCACCTTCCCTGATGTGTCAAATCCCATGTTCCTAATGGCTCATAAAACAATTTCTAGCTGCCAGAATCAAGCAGCTTCCAAAACAGATTGATTCTGTAAAAAGAAGTTATAGTACAGTCTGTCAGGTTGGGATTTTCCTTTTTTTTTTTTCTCTCTGGCTAATTTCCATTTTTATTTGATGCTTTCAGATGCTGTGTGCATAGGGGTTTTTTGTTGTTCTTTTTGCTTTAAGTATCTTCTCATGTAGTAATTATCTTGTTTCAAAGTCTGAACATACATCATAAATACAAATTATCATCTGTGTCTTACTGTTTACTGATTTTGAAAGTTTGAAAGCTGTTTGACAGTTAAATCTTTAAAAAACCTAGGTAGCTATGTATTTACCTCAGTAGTTGTTCTTTAGTTGGTTCTTAGCAAAAATGCTCTGCTAATGGTTCTCACATACTTGCTTGAAAAGTACCAGTGGGTGGAGTCCCCCTATTCTCTCTCTCTTCTTCCTTATTCACTCTGAATGTAGAGCCTGGGTTTCAGCTTTAAAATTATTTGATCTTGTTATTTTATTGTCAGATAGACCAAAACAACTCCTGTTCTTTAACCTAAATGAATAATTGAAACTTTATTCATTATTTGCTTTCAAAGATTTTTATATCCCTTTCCTGAAAGCCATTCACCCATACTTATTTCTTACCATTGTGCTTTGTTTTCTTACTTCTTCTGGAATCACAGATTAAATTATAAATACCACAGTCAAATATAAAGATACTTAAACTGGCTGCTTAGATGAGCCTCAACCTGTATCTGGCTCTCACCATCATTTTCCATGACCTTGATCAAGTCAGTCATTGATCAAGTCAGAGCCCCTGACTGGACAAAGAGCTGAGCATCTTCCAAGGCCTGCAAAACTCAACGTTTGTCAGACAGAACTGAGTTGAAGTGCAAACTGTTATGTCCTTATATAAAATTATTGTGAGAGTGTTTGTTTTAAAATGTTCAACTTGGTGACGTTTTATGATGGCCGTTAGAACTAGTGAATAATACATACTATTCTTATTTGTTTATTCTTTAAGGTCTCTGGGATGCATTTTGTATGAGATGTGCTGTATGAACCATGCATTTACTGGACAGAATTTTTTGTCTGTTGTGTTAAAAATTGTGGAAGGTGAAACGCCTTCTCTTCCTGAGAGATATCCAAGCAAACTGAATGCTGTGTTATGCAGGTATGTTTTTTTCTTATTTAGTAGGCTTTTCAGTAAGTTTGGACAATTGCTTAATTACTATTTTTGGTTTTAATGTTTCAGCATGTTAAATAAGGATCCTTCATTGAGACCAGCAGCAGCAGAGATCCTAAAATCCCCTTATATTGATGAACAACTGAAGGTATGTCAGAAAAGCGGCAGCTGAGCTGAGCCATTTGAGTACATATTTTGCAAGAGCAAAATGGAGGCAGGGAAAACATGTTGGGAAAAAATAATTTGATAGCTGTTGATAGGAGCATTAATCTAGGTGATTTTCAGAGCTATAGTACAAATACGACTGAGGAATGAAGCCCTCATCACTTGACACGCTGAATGTATCCCCTCTTAAATGTTATGAGCAATAAGAAAAACAGACATTTATGCATAAAAAGTGTAGATCACTTGGGCCTGGGTACATATATGACTCTTGTGGTTAGTCACAGTTTTAATGAAAACCAATGCCTTTTGCTCTTTTTGCCCAGGCTTCAGTGCCTGTGTTATTTGGCTTTCTGAGAAGGTGGGGAAGAAAACGGCTTAGTCACTTTTTATATCAGGATGGTATTGGGTAATAGATGAAAGATTCTGGATAATTTTAGCATCAAGTTGATACATCTTCTGTGTTATTTCCTTGCAGAAAATACAGTACAAGTTCACAAACATGACTGTGAAAGATAAGGCACTTAACTGGCAGAAAGAAACTGCTCCCATTTTTGGTACTGTGTAAGTATTTGTTGACAGCTTTATGGGCCGTAGTATATGAAATGACAATGTTGCCAAATAATGTCATTAAAATTTGTGTCAATCTCATAGTGCTTTATGCTTAGACAAACTTATTTGCAGATGAAATATTTTTATTATGTGACTGTGTAAATTGCACTTGCATGTACAGTATATGTTAATGTTAATACCAATTGATATGTAAATAATGACATTTGTCTTGAAATTTTGGAGGTTTAAGCTGTTGTTTTAGTTAGGTCATCATCATTTATAGTGCTGCCGTTTCTGTACCTACTAAAAGTGGAATGTGAAAGCTATGTTTCCTAAATGACACAAAACTAAAAGCATATGCACTTGAACTAATATTAAGCTAATGCTTCTGTAGGATACTGTTATTTTTATCTTGTAATTTCAGTGAGAAATCAAGAGTAGTGATGTTTCTTGGCTCTTACATAGCAGTGTCTTCACACATGATCTCTCTCTTAGGCACCAAATATATATTGAATTAATTAATTCAATTAATTAATTAATGCTGCAATGTTTAAAGCAAATTCCAGCGTGGACATTTTCATTTTGCCTCTGTAAATTAGCTCTGCAGTTTCACGGGCAACTCGCCCTCCCCTTTGCTCCCCATCCCAGTGTTTTCTGTAAAGGTTTTGTTCTGTTGGGAGCTAGCAAGAGCAAAACCAGAAGTTTGTGGTCCTGTGAAGAAGCGATGAACATCCCTGTTTCTTGTTTCCTCTAAAGAACTGTCAAGATTTTATCAGCTCTCTGATATTTGTTTTGAATTATTAGGTAACAGCAACAAAGATAATCCAGAACTGGCAGTGCCTTTGAGGCTATAGGACATTCACCTTTGTTTTTTGTGACCTCTGCTCTTGTACAGGACCCACATTTTTGCAGCTGTGATCACTTTGCAGATGCTGCCAATTCTGCGGCTTGCAAGCTTCCCTTCAGGAGAGGTGACCACCTTCAGCTTTTCCAAACAAAGTGTAGTTTGCTGTCAGTGGTAGGAAGAAAGCAGAGTACAGACAGTTGAATTCAGCATAGCAAAACCTTTTCATATCATTTTACTCAGTTTAACTGCTGTCAGTGTATCTGTACACTGATAGCAGTGTACAGATCTCTGCGCGCTCTCATCTCTGCAAATTTTATTTTGGGTTTCTACTCGTTGTTTCTGTCTTTAATCTGTCTCTTGTTGACAGATGAGTTTCTGTCTTTTTGTGAGGCCAAAGTTTTCTATTGTAGTATGAATAAAGTATAAATAGTTCACTGAACTTTGCAAGCCTTGATGTAAAATGAAACAATAAATAGATATATTCAAGTTAATTCAATTAACTTTGAGAGGATTCCTTCCTTTTCAAATTAAATATAGTTAACTACAGAGATATTCCTTAGAGATATACTGTAAATAGTTTTGGGGCACTGAAATGTTCCCCTGATGATAAGCCAACTCTATCTGAATTATATTCAGTATTTAATGCTTGTTGAAACATAGATGATGAAAATCTTCAAGAAACTTTTAATTCTTGCCTTTATCTTGTGGGAGCAAGATTATAGATTATCTATATGCACCAAAACCATTGCATCTGCTTTGGGGAAGCAATATTGTTACTTGCAGAATATATATCCAGACTTTAAATATCTTCATGCTTCTAGAGGAGACTGATAAAACCACGTCGTATTTTTTGTAAAATATATACTGTATTCTGTACCTGATCCACTATCATTAGCTAGAATATATTGAGTCTCATCACCTTCCAAATGGCCATCATTTTCTGACAGAGCTAGCATGTGTGGAGGACATTTATGCATACCCCAGAATCTGTAAGCATACTTTTTCAAAATCAAGTTTGTAGTCTCTAAGAGGAAGAGCAAGTAATTCTAACTAAAAACACCATGCTTTTATATAATTGTTAGAAGGAAATAAGCAGTCTGCTTCTGTGCAGAGGCATGGAGTTCCTAGGAATTGTGAAGCAGTGAATGGCAAGTTATCTTGAGGTTTTAAAATTCAGGGCATCAATTAGAGAAAAAAATCCTAGGAGAAGCTTTACTGTGACTTATCCTCACTTTTGCTACAGTGTGATTATTTTTGGCCAAGTGTTTGGAATATGCAAAAAGTCATAATCTTATAATGACTCTCATTGTACTTATGGGAACATTAGCTGCCTATATTGTCACTGGTAAGCAAAGTGCCAAATAATTCCTGCAATCCCAGGTCCAAAGAGGTAGGCAAAATGAACTAAAAATACATGAAAAATAACAGAGAGCAGAAAAGGGGAGGAGAAAAAAAGTAAACGTAGTGAATTCCCCACATCTGGTGTCTTGCAGCAATACTCTAGTCCCAGTGAGCGTACAAACAGTTGCTCACTATGGTGTTCGCCTCAACCATTGCTACTTTGTATTTTTGTTTCCTTTTTTCTCATCAGGAATTCTCTTTGCCATGCAAAGCAAAAAGATTGAGTCTAGTTTCTTCTAGTGACAGCCTCTGACGGCTTATTTTAATCTATTCCCATTCAAGTCATAAATTTTAAATATTTAAGTAACTATAAGGCTGTACAAGTTCAGTTTCGACTTGAATGAAAAATTGCTTTTTTCCCCATGAGATTCTTTTAATTTAAATTAGAGTTTTTTACAGGAGACAAGAAATATGTCTACTTTATTCATACTTGAAGAGTTAGTTCCATTCTTATGAATAATTGAAATCTTCTTGTCTTTGTCCTTCATCTTTCATATTTCAAACTAATATTCCTATTTTTTGCACTATTTGAAAAACATAATGAATCTTCTCTGCTCATTTATTAAAATCCTGATTTCAAAATGATAGTCCAGAAGGAGTGTTACAATTTGTATGGTTACAAATCTGGCCTCTCAGATTATTAGAAGTGAATTTATCTCATAAGAGCAAAAACAGTAATTTGAAATGAATACTTGGTGTTATAAATACATGGTATAATAGATATATATTGTGTAAATGAAAGGAGACTGCCAAGGCATTTCAAATTAGGCTTTAATTTTTGTTTTAATTATTGTAGGATGTGAGATAAAAATCTGAGATTAGGATTCTTTTTCTGATAAAGGACTAATATTGCTCTCCTCAGTTGATAAATACAGCTGAAATATGTAAGTCAATAATTAATGCTCAGCTTTCAGAGATGGTCTATGGAGACCATTTTGCCTGTGAACTCTTATTATTGATTAGGACCAGAAATTCAAGAAGACAACATGATAATTATATCTGTCATTAAGGACACATAAATATTCTCTTTTATTCTAGACAGCTTGTAACAATCAGTGTAAAATGTACAAGCAGTATTATGGCTCTCATTTAAAGATTGTCTTTGTACTTGGAATATGCCCAATAATGATGCCTGACATAGTAAATATTTCACTGTGCTTCAATATTTATTCTTTTAAGGAGATGAATCTCCGTTTTTCTATCATCACCTGAAATGATTCACGTTCTTCACAAATCCAAGTTTAAATATTTCAATTTAAAGAGGCATTTGCTAGCCCAATGAAAGTCTATTTTGTCTGCTACAGTTCCAGAGACTTTCTAATTATTCCATTTTAAATGTCACTGTTTCAATATCCAGTCGAAATACTGAATATTTACATTTACATATGAAGATGGGTTTGCTTGCATTCAATTTCAGGCAGAAGAAAGTTCATTTGCAAACTCTGCAGGAACTTTCTGAAGTTCAGAAGATGACACCGCGGGAACGAATGCGGCTGAGGAAGTTAAATGCTGCAGATGAGAAAGCAAAGAAGTTGAAGTAAGTTGTACCCTAACCATGCAATTTTTCCCACCCAACAGTCTAATGGGAGAGTTAGAATTGTCAGGTTAGAAATAAAAATAGTGTGGGTCTTCAGCTACTCAAAGTCAATGAGGATTTTGGATGACAATAAATCATGCTAATTATTTATGTAGGAAAAAAATTAGAATGTCAGTCCAAAACTGGTGCTTAGGGTACCATGGTTCTGGTTAAATAAGTATATGGGAGATTTTCAAATGTGTTGCACTAGGAGACTATTTTTAATGACTGTTGATGTTGAGAATTGCACGGTCTGAGGAGTCGGACATCTAGTTACAATCCAGCTTTTGTCAATGATTTTGGCCTCAGAGGTTTTCCAATAGAAGTTAATAGCTCTGAGGATAGGTAGTCTTGTCAAAGGATCAAACAGGGATTATGGAAGTGTTGTAAAGTCTTTATGATTGATGGGGTTTTTTTATTAAGTGAGACATAATAAAATGGTTTGGAAGAGATTAGATTTCCGATGGAATACGAGAAACAACTGGAAGGCTTTGTTTGAGGTTTTTTAATAAAAAACAGAATATACTGTTTTGATGACACATTTGAAGCAAAGAACTAAGACCTTCATGACCTTTTGGAAAATATGTCTGAAGAGCACTTGTATCTGACTGGCATTTGCTACATAAATTGATTCTCATTCAAAAAACCCCTCTCCTTGAACTGAAACCACTGTATAGAAAGTATTAAATTTAACACCTCTTCTGTTTGGTGCTTTCAGTAATTGGCTTTTCAGCCAATTCTTGTACTAGTACGAAATTTGTAAATAGGAGGTCTGTCTCTTTCACTTTTTAAAAATGAATGGAGATTAGAAAATAATACTAACTGTAGGATTGTTCTAGTTTGGTTTTCATTTTCATTACTTTCTCACATTTTGATGTTTTCTGATGAAATTTTCGTGTCTTTTCTTTCCCCCAAAACCAAAATGAAATATATTTGTTTTGTGATATGAAGGCAACATTAATATTCAAACCTTGTTCTCAGTCATGAATCTTTAAAATGGGTCGACATTGAGCTCTAGATCATTGTCAGCTGACTGGCTGAAAATGTTAGAAACGATGCAAAAATTATACCTTCACATACTGGAGATCTACTTCCAGCAGTGCAAATCTAGGGATGGGTGGGAAGGGAATATATTAATGGAAGCTAGAAAAACTGCTTAATGTAGCACCTGTCTTTAGCAGAACACAGAAAACCATGGTTACTAATTGTGCCCCAGAGGAAGAGTTCATAGCACACAAATGCTGCATGCCTGTCTACAGCACTTCATGTCCCTGCACTTCATGGTGGAATAAAGCCCTAACTATTGAAGACCTTTGGAAGAACTACAAAAGACTGGGACTAATGATTTACTATTTCATAATTATGTTATGCAAGTTGTGAAAGTAAAATATAATAGAGTTTGGAAATAAGGTCTGAAATCTCTTTTTGTGTTCATTGAAACCTGAGTAGATGCCATGAATATTTGGCAATATGAAAATCTCAGTACAGAATTTGTTTTTCCCTGCCTGCTTTTAGAAGATCCCTTTGTGCATGCCCTGGTATCATTTTCTAAATACAAGTGTTCTGTATTTACAGGCAGCTGGTAGAAGAAAAATACCAAGAAAATATCAAAAGAATGCAAGAATTCAGGTCCCGTAATTTTCAGCAGCTGAATGTCAACGTCCTACATGTAAGTATGGGCTGTTGTTTTAGAGGTCTCATTTATGTGCACCCAGTATATATCACTTTTCTGTTTCCCATATGGTTTCTTTAGCACTAGAGGCACAGGCCTGTTCTGAGACTAATAACTGGGAAGTACATCAAAATCTGGACTGCTTAGCTGAACTTGTTGATCTGTGATGAGGCAAAGTACATTCAGTTATTCAATATGGTTCAACAAGCTCTCTTCATTGCATAGTTTTTTAAGTTACCCTTTCTTAATTTACCCTTGAATCTAAATCCGCTCTCTGAAATGTTTTTACTGACTATATGACATCGGAGTTCAAAATACATTTCTTTTCAAGATATTTAGAATTGTAATCCTTTAAACATTTTAATTTGGCATGGCCATGGGTTCTTTTCATTTGGTTAAGCATAGTAACACTTCAACTGGCTTTCTAGCAAGAATGAAGCCTTGGAATGACTCCCAGAATAAGTTGCCCTTTGCTTTTAAGCTATCTGCAACAGAAGGTGAGCCAGTTCAATTCTAGCACCACATCCTATTTAGAAAGAAAAGGGTCAGTTTGGAAATAGTTGGTGAATGCATCACAGAAATATTTTTTTGTGTGCTTTGTATTCTATCTTTTCTTTTGCATGTCCTCTGATTTCCATTTTCCATTGTGTCTAGAGAAAAAATATATTAAACCCGCTTCTTCTTGTGGCTGAATCACTGCTGATCATTTACAAAAATTTTAGGATTTTATTTTAGTATTTGCCTAATACCAGTCCCAGGAATTGTGTATATCAGGGTAACCATTGTGTTGTGATCCCGCTGAAAGCTCTGTTCCTGTTTCTCCATGCTGCTTCATCATTTGACTAAGGAATCTGATGAGCAGACTTCAAAACACCTCGTTCCAAATCACCTCATTCGTTCTCAGCTAGCCACTACGGGCAGCTGTGTGTCCACAGGACATGATGAGCCACGAGGGAATGGGATGAGTGAACGCAGCATGTCTGAACTTACAGACCACGGTAAGGATTCAAGGTCTGATCTTAAAATTACAGCTCCTATCAAGAAAGAAAGATTTGTCCCTTGTCGTTCGTATGCGGTGGGGAAACTGCAGTTTGTGGTCAGATTTGTAAAAAATTTTACATTCATTTGTAAATTAATAGTATTGGTCAAAAAATGGCGAAGAGAGAAGGAAAGTAATCTGGGTGAATGTATGTACAGCAAATGTATAGCAAGGTTATGTGGCAGGAGGTTTGTGTTCCCAAAGTCTGAGTGACTTGGGAACAGAGATAGAGGTGAATATACTTCCTCCAAAGGAGATGCTGAATTAGAAGGAAATAGCTTAAACTTTCCACATATGAAATGACTGGCATCAGAAAAGCATTTCCTAACTTTCCTCTCCAGGGAAAAAGGGTGTACAAGAACTCAAAGTGTTTGCACCTTTGGTACACTTTGATGTCATTTTCTTTATCTTTAACAATGAGAGAAGCAGATGGAAACTCTTTCAATTGTGCTTATCGATATTGTCCACAAATGCTTAGCTATTGTCTAAAGAATATGAAGAATATAAACAAATAATATAAAAGAATATATAACATGTATTTTTCTGTTATAGACAAAAAAAATAGTCAAGCTTTTTGAAAAGGGTCAGAATGGAATCTTGTGTTTAATGAGAAGAATGTTTTTAAGATCACATTTATATGTTTTTGTCTACAATGTTCTGGAGTAGTGTCTTATTCTTACATATTTAAAAATCATTGTGTGAGCGTTATTATGGTGAAAGATATTTAATCAGAATAGAATCTTGCAAATATGCATCAATATACTTTAAAATAGGAAGACTACTTTTCTCTAATAGCACTGTCTTTTAGTGTTGGTTTATATACATCTGTGAAAGTATAGGTCATTAAACTAAAGGCATCAGAATCAGTTTGCTTGTGGTGGAGGTGTTTTGGGTGTTTTTCATAGGAAATGGTGCATTTTTCTTTCAATGTACCCTCATTTGTATCTGTGGTTGGCTTGCTGTTTCACAGTGTCAGGAGAGATGACCTGTGTGGGAGAGAACCCAGCTGCTAGAAATACATCCTGAGGGGAGGGTGGGGAAACGTGCAAAGGAAGGACTGAGAGAAAGCAGTAAACGTGGGTGAGAGATGGACTGGGAGAAGCATACAAAGACTCCTAAATAGAAACAGAACAACGTGCTTGGAGGGAAAGAAATGGATTTTTCTGCCTTTAGAGGTCATTAAACTGTTAAACTATAATGACAGGATGAGATGTATTTATATCTGTGATGCAAAAGCTGGGTCAGTCCATTGTACAAAAGTGAATGCATGTTTAATTGCGTGTGCCAGAGTTTCTGACGGAGGAGTGGTAGGTTCATGACAAAAAGGAGTTATGGATAGGAAAGAGAAATTACATGGTTTCTCTTCTTTGCTTTGTGAGTGCCTTGTTATTCCTGAAGCTGATGTCACAGCTTGTTCTTACTCTATTCAGTATTCATGCTCTTCTTTTCTTTAAGCATTTCAGTGTAACCATGCATATCCTACATGTCTAGTTATGAAGTTATTAATTGCACCTTTGTATTTGAAAATGTAGAAACTGTTCCGGCTATTGATTTTCCAGTAGAATTTTGTTCTTGATCAATGGCTATACAATAATAAAAGAAAAAAAACTAGAAGCAAGTCTATAAAATTCTTTTAGCAAGTTGTCTTTCATGTTAATTAATCTTGCTGACCCTTACTATGTTAACAGAAGAAGTTAGCATGTGAAAACCAGACTAACAAGCTCCCTAGTTACTACTAATAACTAAAAACTGTTTAGGAAGGAGAGAAGAGGCAGGAGCAAGTTTTAAATTATCAGAACAGGCCTAAAAAAATCCTCTCAAGAAAAGCTGAGGAGGAACAACTAGGGAGAGTACCCCAGACCCAGCAGGTACGGAGGAAAGGTCAGAGTATCTGTGGCTCACAGCCTGCAGTCCTTCTAAAATTTGCAACATGAGCTGAAGAGAAGAGCAGGGTTTGGAGTATTGAAAGACCAATCTATTAATGGAGTAAGGAAAGGAATAGAGAATAAAACACCTTGCACTCCTCTTCAGTGAAAATCATCTAAACCATTATGAATCACAGTTGTATGTCATTGTGGAAGGTGTCAAACACGAAGCTTAAGGTTTAGCTTTAGTAAGTAGTTTTGAATACTGTGGCATCTTGAGTCAGATTTAATAGTGGTAGTTACACTTAACTGAAAGTTGGGAAAAACAAGACAGTGTAGTTAGATAAAAAAACCCACTATGGTAGTTTGGGGTTTTGGACTTCACAGTGGACAAGTTTTAACAATGGCAAAAGCATTCAACTGCTATAGACTTCCCTAGGAAGTTTAATCTTCTCTCCATGTTTGATTTATGTAATCAGCAATGACATTCTTTATTCTAACTAGTAGCCTTGTGCACCTGAAAGACATTTGAAAGAGTTCTTTGAAATCACCTATAATTGACCAATTTGTTAGTCTTCAAGCATATTTATTTTCTAGAATATGAAAGATGTGGAAAGAGTGGACCCTGTGGTTTTGATGTGGAGATAAACTCAATGAATTGCAGAAGATCTTCTTCAAGACTGTTTACAGCTGGTACAAGTTCTTGAGAACTGAAAGAAATTATCTTATTCTTATTCCTAAAGAGAAATGCTTCAGGCAACATAAATACTGTTTTTTAAGCATTTTAAAGATGCATTGCCTTATTGCCTAGCAGCCTAAGTACTTCTCCTGTGTATAAACCTCTATAAACTTCTATATTGCTCATATGTTTTAAGACTGATCACTTTTAGCATACTTTCCGTCCTTATTTTTTCTTCTTAGCTCTTACCTCAGAATTTTTAATAGATTATTTTGGCTTTAATGCCCTAAGTTTTGAACTCACAACTCTTTTCTTTGAGTTTCCACATTTTCCATTATTCCATTTCTCAAGCTCATCTAGTGTTTGTTCTTATATTATTCTGCTTCTGGGACTTGGCATGCATACTAGAACAAAGGATTCTTTTGGTTTGGCTATTAAGTTTTTCCACACTTTAGATTTTCAGAGAGGTGGGCAGGGTAACATTACTTGCAATAGTGAAGTTTTAAAAATGCACTTTAAATTTCTATTTCTCTGAAGTTGCTATAATAAGTTTCTGAACAGTTTTGTGTCTTTAATCATACTATCTAAAGTAAACAAGTATATTCCTTATGTGTAAAAAACCAGACAATGGAGTGGCTAAGAAACAACTAGAAAAAATTTACTTCTATGATTACTATTAACCATATTAAGTAAGTAACTGAAGTATGTTGATTGTGTCATTGGAACAGTAAATGTTCTTACTGTATTGTTTCAGCTAGTTAGACCACTAACGTGTTTCTTAGAATATTAAACCTTTGTAAATAGAAGAAAATGAAAAGTATTTTTGCTTATTTGCAAGTTTTTTATGTAATAGCTTTAATCTGCAATAAGTTTTTAGATAGGTTAATTGGAAACAAAACTTGAATTATATTTTGCTAATGAGATATTTATGGAAAGGTATTTTATAGTTGTGTTTAATATTATTAGAAAAATGTTGATATCTCTGTCTTATGTGTCCAGGAATTTATGGAATTGTCATCATACAAATAATTTAACTCCATGGCAGATGGAGCAGTTAAGAATATATGGAGCAATTTTGGGTTACTGTAGATATCTTTGTGTCTCTTCCATCTTCAGTTTCTCCAAGTACAAGCAAGAGACAAAAGAGCTGAAATAAGATTTGTATAGAGATAGTACACAGAAACACTGAGCCACTGCCAGTGTTAAATTCAAATATTTGTGTGTTGAATGTATATATAGATATATGTCTAGATCTGTACACTTCATTTGTTTTCAACAAGCAGCATAAAATGAATTCGCTAATGATTAGTATTAGAAATAGCTAATGATTAATAACTGAATTCTCTTTATATTTTGATTTGGATGATTTGTTTTCTGCTTCATTTCTCCAGTTCATTTTATTGATGAATTTTTTCTGAATGTTAAAAGGCATATTTTGCAAGTCATGGCAATGATGCAGGAATGAGCAACGCAAATGTGTCAGGATAAACTTCCTATATTTCCTGTTCTTGTTCAGGGTTACCTACAAAATAAGTTATTCATCTTCTCTTGTTATCATCAAAAAGAAAAGCCACCTAGCAATAAATTGCTTAACATCACACACCTACCCACACCTCTCCTGTCTCTTGACCAGTTTTTTATAGAAGCTATCTCCATTTGGATTAGGACAGATAGGCCAATGTGCATTTTTCTCGAGATTACTGCATTTTCAGTACATGTACTTATCTCTCAATAGTGGGTTTGTGAAAATACCAGTGAGGCAATTTGTATTGTAGTGCTGGCAACCAGAGGTCAGTTCATCTAATAGAAAAAAAAACCCAACAAAGCTGTGAAAAAGAGCTCTGCATATTAAACTGCTCATTTCCACTAATGATAATGACTGCAGCTGGAATAAAATCATTCATTTTATAAAACATAAGCAAAAATTATCAGCTAGATAATAGGACCATCCATGACCTACAACCCAGTCTTGATGTTATGGATGAATATGGTCAGTGTCTTCCTCTGCCAGTTAGAGCAAGGCAGTTCCAGCTGGGCAGGTTCATAACATGTTCAATGTTTAATGATGTGGCCTCCTTCTAAAAAGCTACTGGAACTATCACAAAAGTAATGCATTGCTTCCTAATACTGTGTTATAATTCATCTTCAACTTCTAATGAACCTGATTGAGCTTGTCATCCACTTTTCTGATTCAAAAAGAATAACCAGATAAGCAGATACCCCCTTTTCCAGAGAACTGGATATTGAAATTTTAGGGTGCAGAAAGTCATCTTTGCCCTAGATTTTCCACTGATAGACCACCTCATGTTTTTTGTGTGTGCTACTGCACACTGGGCTAGGTAATGGCAGATCACATTAATTATTTTGAGTGCAGGTAGTTTCACCTTGGTTGCAATGTCTTCTAATGAAGCCAGATTTTACAGCATAGTTCCTCTCAATTCTTCGTAAACTTGATTCCTTTTGACTTTCCTAAGTTTGCAGATATATTGAATAAATTAGGCAACACTACTTATGGGGAATTACTGTAAAGAATCCAGAAAAATCTGTATCAGACCATGCATTGTACCCATCTCTGTGGCAAAGTAGTGTGGAATTTTCTTAGTTTACTAGACACAAAATCCTCTAGGTAGAGGAGCTCAGTCTTTGCAGCTGAAAATAGCATGAAGAGCAAGGCATAATCCTGTTATACAACAGTAATAGCTAAAGGTTCAGGGTTTCTGATTCAATTTCTACGGTACAGCTTGCCTTGAAATTGGCTACAAAATCATAAGCTGTAACTAAAAGTGCTTCTAGATAGTTCAGTGCAATTACAGATGCAACAAATCTACCATTTCCTTACCATCATTGTTGATCCTTCTGGTTTGGATCAGTGTTTACAGTTGAAAGATAAACTGGATACAAAGCTATCTTCACTACCAAAGGCCCAGACCTTTTAGAGGAGCCATAAGGAGTGTTAAATTCAACAAGCCACACTCTAAGAGGCATGAAAACTTGACACCATGTACTGGCATTTGTGGCTGAAATTGCCACTTTATATTCGTATCAATTTCACAGCTGATGAGAAGTGGTAAACAAGGGTGGAGAAGATTTATTTTTTAAAAAAGTATTCAAGAAATTATACACGTATCTGTATTTTTAAGGGCTTGCCCTCATCGTACCACTTCATTACCTGGAATGAAAGATAGCCAAAGCAAAACAAAACTGGACATATGAGGCACTAACAAAATCTTATATCCTGCATTTTTGGATTGCCAGCTGGGGCCTCTGTTGTATTCACATCCTTTCTTGAAAGACTCCCAGCTCTGCATAAACTGCTACTGCAGTTAATAGACATATTTTTGTGTGGGAAGGGGTCAAGTTGAAAGAGGAGAAGAGCTTCAGTTAAATAATTGTGGTATTTAAAATCTTTGTACAGAAAAATAATGTGGCAAATTAAATCCATATGAGTAAAGGGACATATTATACGATCTCTCTGATCTGTATTATATTGTTTTTTATTTCTGTATACTGCAAAGATTATAATTTGTTAAATTCCTTAGCTTAATATCTTGCAATACATTACACCAGGCAAACCCCTGATTTCATTACAGTTTCAAAATAGCCAAGTATGTTACAGTAGTTGTGTACATTATTCCTACGTCTGCATGGCTAATTTTAAGTTATGGATGTATTGCTTTGACTTTCAAGGGCTCAAAGTTCCATTGGCTCTCAAATAGGAAATGTTCACTCATTATAAAATACTGTGCTTTTTTTCTAGCCTGTTATTTTTATGAGCTGTGTTGAAGGATTTTCAAGGTAGTTTGGTAAATCTTGGGAGGTTAAAAACCTGCAATATTTCTGAGCAGATCTTCCAGCATCTATGCACACACCCCTTTGTTTTGGGGCCTGTAAAATAGTACTTATTCATACTCATGGGTAACTGAGTACTACTCTGAAAGATAACCACACAAATGATCACACTGCTCAAAGGCTTTAAGGCAAATCAGGTGTTGTCTTGTTTTTCAGTCTGGCAAGTCAAAATAAAGCAGAATAGTACTTACAATAAGTGGCATTAAGCTCCTTTCTGCATTCTTCTTGTTGCATTATCCTTTGTAACCAGGAAATTGTGTCTCAATGCAGAGGATAGCATTGCTGTGAGTGCTGCTGTGGTTAACCATTGGTCTCCTCTTTCTCGTGGTTACCCTACGTCCAGGATCGTAAGGCATATTCCCTGACTTACTGCAATGGTAGCCTGGGATTCTTGTGGAGAGAAACTCACTGGTTTAGTTCTGGAATTTGCAGTTACCAGTCCCACACTTGTCCTTGGAACATGGGGTGGCAAACTCCTGAGACTCTCGCAGGATCTGAGGGAGGAGTATGCTGCTCTGACCTCCTCATCTGTCTCTTGTTTTCCTTGCTCTGTTTCACACTGAGCCCAACTTGTCCCAGATTCCAATAAAGGAATACTAAATCTGATTTATTCTAGCAAAATCAAGATTTAATGAAGTTTTCAAATCTTGGTTGGTTGGGTTTGTTTTTTTTTTTTAAGCCATTGACTAAAGCTTTTTTGTTCTTGTTTAAGGAGTTCTCCCCTTGAAGTATTGTCTTTGGAGAGCAGGAGTTGAACTCTAGCCATAAGCTCCTCAGGAAACCTTTCCTAAATCTATCTACTATTCAACATGCCTAGCTACTAAAATCTTTTCATAGCTTCACAAAAATTCTTAGCTTACTTCTTACAAGAAGTCTTGCTCTTGCAGATTCACAGAGGAAAGCTTGCAGAATGAAGTCTTTACACAGCACTTATATAAAAAAACCAAACACTTCCAAAGTGTGAGGAGAGCCTATTAGGTTACTGTATAGCTCCTACTTTTTTCCTAATCTGTTTTTCATACTGGTTTAATTTGGCATTGATAAAGAGAGTCTACTTCAAAATTTACCTTGGTCAATGACTACAGTTAAAATTATTCTGGCCAAGGCTTTTTAAAAACAGCACAGGATTTCTCTTCACTCCTTCCAAAGCATTATGTTAAAGAACGTTTATGAAATGCTCTGTGAATTTAGGAAGCAATTGGAAGCAAATGCACTGAGACTGTGTAAGTAAAAAAATACTGTATACTGGATTCCATAGCAGATACTTCCAGATAATATTTATCGTTAGAAAGATGCTAGTTTCTATTCCAAGTTGTCCTACATGCAGAGCAACATAGCTTTATGCTGCACATTAGGCATGAAGTCAGACTGATGTAAATAAAGATGCACCAGGCTTTTGCTTGCAAACAAAGCATCAGTGAACAGGTTGGGGATGGTGTTGAAAAACATTTTGTAAGGACTCCCAGTCCAGCCCCAGTTGAAGTTTTATGGCTTACTTATCAAGTTAGAGAGCATTTTTGAGGAGCTGAAACAAGTTTTATGGTGATGCAAGAAGCTGGAGCCAATTCCAAGTGAGGGAGAATTTGTTCTGAAAGAAGCTGTAAATACTGAATTAGTTTGCAGATTCTACCAGTTTAGCTTTCAGTGCATGTGGCTGTCAGACAGCTAGGTGGAGGGAATGAGAAGATGACAGCAGTGAAGGTCTGAGTTGAATTCTCCTGCTATATTTTCTGCTTCACAGAGCAAAGTGTTCCCCTGTGATCTTGTAAATATGTGCTTTCTCAAGTGAATTCTTCTAGGTGTTTAAGGGCTCAATACCTTTTTGCTTTTGGTTGCAATCATGTGCTTGTTTTTCTTACTTGTTCATCATATAACTTATATTATTGCTTATATCCAAATTAAATGCATTTTGCATCTTTGCTACATCCAGACTCTCGTGTGCACAACTGCTTGCACCGTTTGGATATGAGCCATTCCCATTTTTCTTCTCTTTCTGCAACTTCTGGTGGTGAAAATGCCCCCAATTCAAGTTTTAAAAATGGCATTCTTGAACCAAATCTCAGGGAGAAGGAAGCAAGTCTCTTAAGGGGCAGATTTTGTATTAACATGTGGACTTTTCCCTTCCCTACACTGTTGTCAGACTGAAAGAGAAAGTGTCAGGAGGTCGTTACCTTCTAGATTCAGGAAGAAATCTGAGTTTTTTTATTGGAAAGTATACTTTGACTGATAAAAAGAAGTTTAAAATAACTCAGGGAGTAAGATAGTTTTAAGTTGATGTCATTAAGTCACTTTTCCTTCCATTTACATCTCTTGGTCTGTTTCTGCTGGAAGCAGTGCAAATAGCAGGGCAACTTTTACAATAATAAGGATTCTTACACATAAATGAAATGGCTTCCAAAACTCACTAAATGCTCTTTATTGCTGACTAAATCACTATGCTGTTCTTTCTCTTTATTCACCCATCATTAGTAAGAAGATTTCTGAATATTTGGAAGATTTTTAGATTTTCTGAACTTTAAACCATGTTTGAAAGGCAGCATGGCTTCATCTTCATCATCACTGCCTACCAGAACTCCCATTTCTGTATATGTGACAACTAGGAAATCAGAAGAAAAAACAACAAATTATTCAGAAAACTAGGGGAAAATGTGATTGAAGTCTTCCTTCTTGTTGTTGATTTTTGTAAACCACTCCTTTTAAGAACTTCTTTTTGCCTCTTATGCTTTGTCTCTGTGCTTACTGAGAAAATACCAGGAGATGGAATGTTTAGGAAAAAAAGTGTCCTTCAAATAAAATATTTCTCTTGGAAATTTAATTTCGGTTTAAAAAAGGTATTTTTTCCTTGGGTAAACACTTTAAAACTTGCTACTTTCTTTCTAACATCAAGTAGTACATGATCTCCATTTCCATAAGGCCACTCTGATTTACACCCTCTGGTATCTCTTTTTCTAGCCATTTCACGATAGGTTCTTCACCCAGTGACTCCCATAAAATAATTGTAGTCTTTTACTTCTTTTGAAATGCAAAGAGAATTATAAACTATTAATCTTTAAATGTGGTTACATTACTGGTTCTCATTTATAAGAACTCACTTTATGTCTAAGCTGCACATGGCCACGTCAGAAGATGATTCTTTCAACAACTTCATTGTCTTTTTGTGCTTATCTAGAAGGATTGTACAGAAATTTCATGGGCACAGAAGTCCTTTATATCCCCTAGTTAATTTCTTAAATGTATGTTCTGAGAGTCTGTTTCAGCCTAGTTTAGAAGGGATGTACAAAAGTTTCCAATGTCTTTCTGAGCAATTAAGCTTCAGAGCTTGAAAATGCATATATCTATATATCTATACCTGACAAAAGGATGGTGATTCTCTTTGACTGAAACTTTTAAAGTTGAAGGCTTTTGTCTTGCACAGGGGGGGAAAAAAACCCCAAACCAATCAAAGTGATCTTAGATTATAATAAAGGAGTTATTTTACTTTTTCTAATCATATGAGTATTATCCTGAGCTGCAGAGGGTCACAGAGTCCTTGATCTCCTTTGTGGAAGAACTTCTCATTCAGGATGATGTAGCTCAGGGAAACATATCTCTGTGTTTCAAACTTCTCTCCTACTGACAGTGCTTCAGCTCTTTATGCTTTCTTCCTTGAAGGCAGAAATCCCTTTCTGTTTTCTCCCTCTGTGATAACTGATGCACAGTTCTGAAGAAAGCTGCCCAGCCCTGTGCACCAGCTCCTTTTGCCACTCCTAAGTTTCTGCTTAGCTTGTTTAGTGTGTATGTTAAGTATGTGCACACACACAAATAGATCTGGAGTGATTCTGAACTGTTTGTGGAATCTAATAGCCACAGCATTATAAAACAATTTAGGTTGGAAAGAACCTCTGGCAGCCTAGTCCTATTCCCTGCTCAAAACTGTTTTTTTCAGATCAGGTTATTCAGGGGTGTACCTCCAAGGGTGATTGAGCTCTTGCAGTTTCTTTAAGCCTTATTCCAGTATTTGACCACACTCTTTTATTTTTATTTTTTTTAACATAATGTCAAATTGGAATTTGGGATGTTCCAGATGTTTGTTGTCTCTTGTCCTATCACCATGCACCTCAGTGAAGAGACTGGCTCCATCTTCCTTTTATCCTCTGATCAGATAGTAATAGAGAGCAGCAAGGCTTTCCCTTTGCCTTCCCTCCTCAGGCTGAAGGGACCCCAGTGTCACAGCCCCTTCTTGCACCCAGCACTGTGCCCAGCCTGGGTGCCACTGTGGCATCTGCTCCAGTAAGTAATACCTGCTCATGTGGGATCAAACTGGTGTTTGCTGATGCATTTCCACAGAAAGGAAAGGATCAGGGGCACCTTTGTGTTACTGCCGGGATCCTGCCAAGGTCCTGCTACTGTCTTGCAGCCCAGTGCAGCCCAGAAGCAGGCTGTGCAGAAGGCAGAGGAATGATTTTCCCTGCTCTTGCCTCAGTGCCCAGCATGGCTCATGTACAAAGTCTTGCAAGGGGGCCAGTGCACGGGTCTTTGTCCTGGCTCTCTCTCTCAATTGGCTGAGTTCTCTGTGTCAGTCTGTGGTAGCAGAGATGTGGTAACACCACTTTCTGGTGTCCTGCCTCATGTCACCATATTAGGAGTCCATTATGTCTCAGTAGTTGAGTGTCAGAGCAGTTGAGTGATTTGCTCCTCACTTTCCTGTGTATGGTACTATGCAAACCTAGGAGTGTAACAACATAAAACTGTAGCAATTTTTTTCCTTAAGGTAGGAATGTGGCAGCTGAAAAAAATCTGCCTTTTTCCAGAGTTGCCATGAAGCCTTTGGATCAAAAAAGTACAATAGTCCAATAGTCCTTAGGAGTCAAGTGTGACTCGGTTACTGTGAATGCAAATGGTGGAAATTTACTTATGTTACACCATTCTGTTTTCTTGTTTTCTTTTTTCTTTTGCTCTTTTTTGTTTCTTTTTTTTTTTTTTCCTTTTAATAAGAGTGGCCTTACTTATTGTCTTCTGCATGCTCTGGAATGTGGGAATACTACATCAATGCAACAATGGCAAGTATGAGTTTGAGGCATAAGAAAATTAAAGATATTTATCAAAGCATTTTCATCTCTTTGGAGAAAATTGTTGTTGCTGAGTTACCATGCTACCTGAAGCAAGCTTTTGGTGGATTTAAGGAAAATAATACAAGTATCACATTCCTCTGTTTTCTGTTTAGCTTGTCTTCTCGGGAAATAACCATGCTTTTATGATTTTTTTTAGATAATGGGTTTTTACCCTTCATTCCGCTATTAGCATCATGTTACTGTATAGAAAGAGATCTAAAGAGGAATCTTTTTATTCAAAGCTTGTTTTCTTTTGAATATCTAATAGCAAGTATCAAGTGTCTCAATGCTGTGCCTAAACCATCTAGCAATACAAAAGCAACAGCTGAGTTTGTTCTGAATTGAGTGCTTTGTAAGCAAATAAACGATATTGTGACTGGCCTTGGTGTAATACACACAGCTGGATAAAGCACAAGGTGCTTTCAGAGACCAGCTGAGAGATGTGGGAGTGTGAGGGGGCAGAAGCAGCTGTACAGACCCTTCCTAGTGCTTCCTATGGAGAATATAAGTATGCTGTAGCAGAGATGTTCAGCTGGATGCCAGTCCAGCTGTCAAAACAGAGGCAGGGTCCCCTGGGTTCTTCAGCAGCAGTGTTTTCTCCTCTTTCAACGCAATAGACTTGGCATTGCTCTCACTAGCATCACTTCTTTACCTGAGTCCCTCCCAGGCACAAATAGGCTTAATAACCATTTTGTTTATCAGAACAAAGGACGAGGTCAAGGTCCTGTCACTGGAGTCCATGCTGGGCTTTGCAGTGGTCAAACAGCCTAGCCCAAAGACCAACACTTTTATTAAAAATACTTATTGGAAAGCACAAATCAAAGAATTTTCTTCCGTGCTACATTAATAAGTGTGCAATTTCACTAGTAATGTTCAAGAATGGGAGCAGTAACCAGCCTTTTGTCTCCTGGTTTGTGGAAACTGGAGGCATCTATGAAGTCACATGGAACTATGGGAAAATTCAGTTAGCAAATATTTTAGAGGAAGGACTGCAGACATGGAAATGGAAGCTTATGGAGCCTGAACTCCCCTGACAGTGTCTGCCCTGAGCTGAAAATACCAACTCACTCAAGCTATCTGCACTTGGACTTCACTAGGCCAGCACAGGCACAGCTTGCCATGTAGATTTATGATATCTGCTGTGCCAAATCCACCTTATCTGTCCTTGAAACTCGTCTGATCCTGGGTCTCAGATCAATAAGCTGTTCTGTACTCAGATAATTCTGCAGAGAACCAGAGATGTCTTGTGCATTTGTAATACATGGAGGACTGTGAGCTGGCTTTTCTTTGGTATGATTCAATGAATTGTTATATGGAAACATACAAATGTATAAATGCTTAGAAGGCTCCTTCTTTAAAGATGCTAGTCGTAAAATCAAAAAGTTTGAAGAACTTTTATTAGGTAATTGCTTAATTCCGCTGCCCTAGGCATGCTGTCTTCTTTCAGAAATGCCACTTGGAATTGGTTTCTGAATTGAGGCCAGTTAACTTGTATACCCTGGAACATCTCTAGCATCTGAACTAGCATTTCAAATTGTATTACTAAGCTCGGATTAACTGGCTGTCTATGAACAGCTGTCAAACCAATTTCACAAATGGTGAGGTGAATAATTCCAACAAGGATGCAAAAGCTGGCATGGAAGTGGAATACAGCCACTGCCAGCCTCTCTGCACAGTTCAGGGGCATCACCAGTTTAATATGGCCATGGGCTGCTCACAAAGCATAGATTTTACAGTAGCTAGGCCAGACATTTTAAAGTTACAATAATGAGTAAAAGGACTGATTTTGATACCTTGTTTGGTTGGAAAGGGGAGTCTTGCAATTTTTAGTACAGCAATAAACAAATGTAGAATGTGGGAAGAGAAGATGACTCAGAAAACCAGCATAGTCTGATTTTGTATTACAACATAACAAATGGGCTGTTTTGTATGTATTTGAATGTGCATAGACAGAATGCAGATTAACCTAATAAAATTATCCTAATCACTGAGATGACAGCCTTTCTGCAAGAAAGAAAAATTGATCACCTCACATGGAAAAGGAGATGTGTCTTAATTTTGTAGTGTTCTTTCCATTTAGAAAGGATGATATTTCAGATTCCCTTTTTAATGAAGTGCTGGACTTTTCTGTCAAATGGCACTTCATAGAACTCTATCAATTAAATAAATGCTTTCTTCGTGAGAAAATGTTTTGGGGTTGGGGGTGTTCTTTTTCTGGAAACTCAGGTATTGATTAGTTGTTTGTTTTTTCAGACTAAGAAAGGTGAAAAATAGAAACAGGAAGGATTAGGATTAGAAATTGTGGCAGTGGATCATGGGGCTTTTATGCAGCTTCCATTAATATCTTAAAACATAAACCTAAGTGAAAATGTGTCAGCATCTCGGAGCTAAATCGGGTTTATAAAGAAAGGAAGTATTTTTGAAATTACTTTGGAGAAAATAGATAGTAGACCTTATATCTCAACAGGAGAGCTTAACCATCTAATGCTGAAGATAGCTACACTATTTTTCCTGAGTTTCTTTCTTTCACCTTAAAGATTAGAATTATTGCTCCAGCCCAAACTCAAGTGTTTATTAATGGATTTTAATTGCATTTCCCTCTTTGAATCCTTTTGGATTTTTATCCATATGAAACAATTAAAAAATAGATTAATAATTTTTATGTCATATTGTTTGAATTTAATTTATTTCAATGCAGTAAAATTTAAGATAGTTCTTGTTTCTGTAGAGGCAGACTTAATTGAGGAGAGTGGTTGAAATTAGCATTTGCTAAAATTATGACAATGACAGTGATGATTTATGACAGCTGAACATTAAATATTTTTTGTCTTCAACTAACATTTCTTGTAGTAATATCCCCCTGAAGGAGATGCAATCAGACCTCAAACTGTTTCACTAATTCTTTCGTACAGAGTCTGGTATGCTAAAGGATTTCACCCAATGCAGAGTGGCTGAAGTGTCTTTCAAGCTGTGATGAACGTGTGGAGTTTTAATGTCAATTCTTTTACTTCGTGGGCTCATAGGCTATATTAATATTGCACTCACTTCTGTTACTAAAACTTGTGATAGTAATAAACTGAGAAAGCATGACACCAAAGTATCCATAGCTTGACTTTATACTAGTTTCTTTTATTTTATTATAGTTTTGCTTCAAGAAAGTTTGTAAAAATATATAGATTTAATTTCTCATACCTTTTAAACATGTACCAGATATATATTATTTTCCATTTTAGCTTAGCAGTTGTATTCACCACAAGTTATATGTGTTAGAGAAAACAAAACTGAGTTCTAATTTCAGCTCACAAAAGCTTGATTCAGTTCAATATTGGCCCTGCTTTGACCAAATGATCCCGTAGGGTCACTTCCAGCCTGATTTATGGCATAGAGATTTCAGTGCAATATCAATATAGATCCTTTAAGTTCATTAATTCACACATGATGAGGATTTGCCCTTTGCCAGAGACAGCTTTAACACTGCTTATCATATCATTAAAGACCAATATTTTAATCTGAGAACCTATCTTTTGCTTTCAATTGCAGAATGTATCGCTGTTGACATAACATTGGTGCTATAAAGTTCATTTATATCTTTTTCAGATTGTACTTTTTTTCTCTATATATGCTATAAACTCATAATTGCCTTTAGATATCCCTGAAGACCCAGACATTGCAGAAGAATATTATAAAGATGAGTTTGAATCTTGTTCAGAAGACAGTGAAGAGGAGGAAGATGCAGAATTGTCATGGACAGGCTCTAAGATAAATCACCAGGTATATATGACCTTTGAGAACACCATATACACTTGATGCTCATTTTCCAGGAGAAAACGGAGTTCCTGAGTTCCTTCCCAATGTCCTACTGACATTGCTGATTTTTTTTATTGTTTTGTTTTTGGTTAGGAGTGTGTGTATATATCAATAAGCATGAATTAATTATATGTGTATTATAAGATATTGATGAGAAAGTTTTTTGCATTCTTTCAAGATTAAAGATAACACTCCCATGAATGCCTTAAGGTAGATCATTGTCAGAAAACATCTTTGTGACTCTAAGACACTCAGAGTGGGATACTCTTAAATGCTAGCTGTGATTTAAATTAAATTAAAGCTGAAGGTATACTTCAAGCATAAGATTAAAGTTCCAACTCTAATTCCCAGGCAAAGATAGTCATCTCTAGTTCCTGCCTATATTGGACATATTTTCTAGGACAATGGGATGAACGATGACTCTAAACAGCTGCAAGACTTGATCAGCAAATCTGTAGACTTTCCCACCCCACAGAAAGTGCCAGTGAAGAGAAAACTTATTGTTGAAAGGCTTAAAGTAGCTTTATCAGTTAAGGCAGCCACAAGAAAGTCAGGGATTGCAGTGTGAAGGTTGAAGATTATTGGAAAAGGCACCTAATTTAGATTGGATCAGAATGAGCTGAGATGAATCTTGTCTCCAGTGATCAAGTCTCAGTGAAATCAATAAACTTAAGTGCCTGAGGCAGTTCTGAAAATGGATCTTCCTAAGGCATTCAGGAACTATTAATTTCTCCCACGGGCCACCGGATTCAAGCATGGCCTGCAGTGCCTCTGAATGGTACTCTCTGGTTCTGCCTAGTAACTGTTACTTTATTCTCTGATCCTGAGCAGAGTTTGCAGAACATGGGGTGATGTCTTCTGCATTTCAGGGAACCAGCCAAGTAGACTAATACTCTTCACTAAATTATAAATAACTTGTGGCTTTTGAAAAATTTGAGCTAATAGCTTCTTTGAGATGTGTTTTTTTAAGGTAAAAATAAAGTGCGAGAAATCAGAATTCTACTACAGTAGCAGGGGATCCTGAAATTTTCCAACAAGTAAAACTTGAGGTTTACTCAGAAACAGTTTCACTCAATCTAGACATGTCCTGTTAACTTTCAAATTAAACCCACTGGACGCCTTAAAATTCAGGAGCACTTTGTGCAGTAGTGGTCTAAAGAAATTGTTATTCAATTGTAAAACAGTGGCTTAGACAATACTTTTTTTCAGTTTTCTAGGTTTATGCTTACCCACAACACATAGACATGCAAAGAACCATTGCCCAGAAAGTCTACCACAAGATACTCTTGAAAACAAAATTACTGCTCATTTTCATCAGACTCCGAGACAATTTTTCTTTTTTTTAGAATGCCTTTTAAAATTTTCATTCAACTTTCATTGATGGTATCATTAAGTGTTAATCAGTATGTTTTTGAACAGGCAGACTACTGCTTAGAATTAATGAAGGGCAGAATACAAAAATAGATTTCTCAGTAACGCAGAATAAATTAGGTGTTGGCATTCAGATGTAAGTTGCAACAGTTCCTCATGTTGGACTGACTAAAAATTCCATTATAAGAACCAGCATGGTGGGCTGGAAGAGCCATCCCACTGTCACCCCTTTGTGTGTGTCCATGGCCCTGAGGCTTTGCTTTACCAGCACATTGACCCTCTGTGACAGGCCTGCACAGACTGACTGGAATGCACCCCTGTGACCATTGGTCTTTGCCTCTTCTCTGTAAAAGAAGACAATTATCTGTGCTTTTCTCATGTTGACCCCAGCACCTTAAGATATTCAGTAAGTGTGTTTCTAGGTATTGACACAATTACCTTTTCTATTTCTTGGGAAGTGAAAACAGGCAATTTTTGCTTTCTCAAGTGAAAAATTCTGCAGTAAGTCCAAGATGAAAGCAGACTGAACATAACTGTATAAATCTGAACATCTATGTTTGAACTCAACAAACAGAAAGGTAGTACTCCAAGGAGAAGTAAGAAAGCATTGTTAGGGAGTAAACATTTAATGCAGGTTGGATGGAATACACAAAGAGGTCCCTCTTTGGTGATTATAAAGGGATTTACAGTTATTAACATGCACACAACATCTTCCTTTGGATATCAACGGTTATGTGAGATGAATCCCACTCAAAGGTAGGTGGGATCATGCTCAGTATTAATAATGAGCTTCAAATCCTACCAGAATAGCAAAGGTTTGCTTCTGCAGTCATTTACTTAATACCAAAACTCCTACTTCATACTCTTAAACCCTTCTTTCAAAGATACCTTAAACCAAGCTTTTGGAGGTGCATGCTAAAAAAGAAATCATTCTACTGCAACACAGTAAGGTAATTTTTGCAAATCTCTTTTATTTCCAATCCCAAGATTGCTTTACTAGTTACTTCTGTGCAGAGAGTGCAGAAGTGCTATATCTACTGGTGCTCTCTGGTGACCCCATTATTTCAAACAAGGATTTAAAAAAAATCCAATGTTCATGCAGTAGCATGGGGTCAGAAAAGTCATCTTTATGAACAGTATATTAAAGTGCAAGATGCAGAAAAGGATATGAGCTGTTTATTCAAGCTATATTAGGCTCCCACAGATGTCAAGACAGACTGAGAAGTAGCCTCATATGGGATGTAAGACCACTTAGGAAGGTAGAGTTAGGCACTAAAACATTTTAATTTTAAAGGTTTAGGGTGGGAGAGCTGAGACAGTTTTTTTCTCATGTTGATACCTTTCAGTACAGCCTATCTGATTTCGGATACATTTTCCAGTTTAGTGGAGTTTAGTGTCCTTTGTTCCTTTCATTCAGAGCAGAAATGCACAGTGACAGATTTCAAGCAGCAATTTGCCAATTACTTTTTCAGACCTCCGCCTCTTCAAGCCAGTGGCTCTTTTCCACTTTTTTTCTCTAGGAGAACCAGTTTCTAATTAGGGGGAAATCATAAAAGAGAATGACAAAAACATTTTAATGGCTGATGCTCAACAGAGGTTTCATCTTGAAAAGTTAGTGTGTAATGAAGCTTCCATTGGCGTCGGTTTAGCTGAGATGCTGGTGGGTGCTCTCTGCTGCAGTTCATCACCATGCTCTTAGTGGTTTTTCTCAGTGACCATAATAACAAATTTACCCTCTTCACTATGAAAAATTCTGGTGCTGTGATGCAGTAGCTTCCTGTTTTCAAATTCCAAGTTGTTTCTAAGATTGTCAAGCCAATCAGCTGACATAAATTATCATAGCTCCAGCAGCTCTCAGTGGTCTGTGTGCTGTCACCCCAAAGATGTTCCACTGGATTCCTAACACGTTTCGGAATAGCTGTTAGAAATGGGGTTTTTTGTCACAGTCCCTTGTCCATTCCTTAGGGCTTTGCTTTCTCTGGGAAAAAAAAAAAAAAAAAAAAAAAAAAAAAAAAAAAAAAAAAAGAGAGAAAGAAAGATTAAAGAAATATATTAAATGAAACAGCTAAATCCTCTTCCAGTACTAAACTCAAGTGGAGAAAAGGCAGGAGGTGAAAGAGGTGAAAAAATATATTTTGCCTTACAGCGTAATGAGAAGAAACCAGCTTTGTTATTATAATTGGAGTAAATATGATGTCCTGTTGTGAGAAGTCAAAGGTTTGGGAATTACAGGCTTCTCCCACTTTTTTAAAGATTTTATTAAAGCAATAGTGGTGTATATGGTTATTTACTATGCTTTGTCTATCTGTCTGTAGATTTGTGGTTAACTTAGTGATAATGAAAATAAAAATAATCACAAAGTAGGATTAGCAGAAAATCACAATAACTTTTTAGTTTTGAATGAAAAAGATTGAGTAACTTTTTAAGGAAGTCCTAATGGTGTTTTTTTCAGAAGTACAGAGAAATTGTATCTGTAATACTAAGTCTGTCTTAATTCAATATTCAATACGTACTATGTGTATTAACGTAAGGAATGCATTCCCTGGCATTTCCTGGCTGCAGAACTGGAAACCCTTGTGCTGACTTGATCCAATCAGGACCCCACAGACTGCTCCAAAAGAGCAAAGAGGCTCCTTCAAGCCTATGGGCATGTGGGTTACCTGCTGTAATGGCCAAGAAGCTGATTCCTGCCTTGCAAACCTCAGCTAAAGTAGCAGAGCCTGTTTTGAATATAACCCCGTGAAAGAACTTGGGGTGAATAATAGTTAGTTTATGCTCGTCCATAACAGCTCCCACTTGCACCAGAAGGTCCCTAAGCCGCTGGAAGTCATTGCCAACATTTATTGCTGTCCTGTTTAGGTGTACTGGCAGTTCCTAAGTTTGAAAAATTTAGAATGAGCATTTTGAGTAAGATCACAGAAGAATATAAAGCAGGGTGTCCATTGTAGAAGTGGAGGTCAATATTGTTTCTTTTTATTCCATTATTCTAAGTCTTAAAGGCATAGAATTCTGACTTTTTAAAAAAATATATATTTTTGACTTATTTTTTAGCAAGATCAAGATTTTGACTGTCAGTTTTAAATAGTCAAGAAATGCTGTGTTGTTAAATGTGATATGGCAGCAGCTTCTATGCACTCAGAGTCCAAGTTTTTCTTGGACTTTCATAAAACTGTGATATACTTCCTGGACAACAATCGTTGCTTAATGGCCAGAACTTTAAATTTCATTTGTGTACACAAAACAGCATTTCATATGAAAGATATCATGGCAAAACTGTTAGCCATCTGTTTGATGGCAGAACACTTGAAATATAAAAATGTTAAAATCTCTTCTTAATTAAAAAATTTTCAGTTAGTTGTTGTTATTAGACATATAAGTAGATGGAATTACATGAAAGATAAGTATTAATTTGCTGTGAGCAGCTGTTACAAGCATAAAAAATTTTGTCATAGTTAAAAAGTATATATTTGCCTTTTTCAATGTAATATTGTTTTAGATATTCCAGGACTAACTGATGATAAAATGCTGGTATATTTTCAGAGACTGCACACCACCCTCCACAGTAAATATATCTTCTTTAAATTCCAGGCACAGTTGTTCTAAACACTTTGTTCTACAAGGAATCTGACTTAAATAGTTGTTTGGTTATAGCATCATTCTAAAGCTTGATATTTTAGGATAAGGAAACATAGAAAATTTCCTAGGCAATGTAACTTCTTTATAGTCTAGTCTTGATACTTACTGGTGTGATATCCTCTACATTTGTGAGATTGTGCCTCTGGGACATAGTGTTTGTATTTAACTTTGTGCTCACAGTAATGCTGTTCCATTATTTCATTTATTCACAGGACAGTGATATGGAAGCAATGGTTGAGTATTTGGAGAGTGTCCTGAATAGCAGCTCATTGGGTAAGATGATATATCTTCTTTAGATAGCAGCAGCTATTAGCAGTCTGTATGCATCACTGTCCAACTATATCCATTTTGCAACAAAGTAACTAAAAAAATGTGATCCCCTTTAAAATCACTTCCTTAATCTACTGCAGAGAAGTATAACCATGTCAAAAGAAAAGGCATGAGTAGTTAAGTGCTTTTGTTGAAAATACTAAAACCAGAAAACTTGGTAGTCAGAAGTATAGAATGTTATAAAAAAAAACTTTAAAAAACTTGGCTACTGTAATTTTTTCTTCAGAGGAAAATATTTGAGGATGTGTAAACTGGTTTATAGTTTTTAATCCTGGTAACAATAAGAGAAAATCAATTAAAATATTTAATTTTTAAAAAATGATGATCAAGTTTTGGATAACATTTAATTTACGTAACAGTATCTCTTTACAGGTACAAAGAAAACAGTAAGAATTTAAATTTGTAATTTAATCCTAAAATCTCTGGCAAAATATTGTCTATAGATTTAGAGTTTGAAAGCCTGGGTTACAAACTTACTTACATGAAAGAAGGCTGTTTGCTGTGGCTGCCATAGTCACTGTCCTCGGAGGCCACCGGGCAGGGCTGTGCCAGCAGCAGCCTGAGTGTGAGGTGCATGAAAGGCCAGCTGAGTTCCCAAAGGCTCCCATGGGAACTGCAGCCTCATTTAGCTGCTTCATCTGCACTCGTTCTGTTGGGATAAACCTGACTTGGTGTTATCTAAAGCCACAACACAGAAGACTCCTAAGAAGTCCCCCTTCCAGAGATTCATCCAGTGCTGAGCTCTCTCACTCCTCCTTCTGAGCCTCGACAGATGGAAAGAGAGAGCCAAAGAAGGATGAAAGGGAGTAATTGAAGTTGTTGCCATCATATTCTTGGAGCCACTGGTCACCTTCTGGGTCCTATGTCAGGGAGACCCTCAGGACTGAAGGAAGGAACATTTACATCCAGGTTCTCTTCACACTGACAGAGAACCTCCTGTCTCCAAATTCTGCACTCATTTATGCATTTGCAGCATCACTGTCTGCAGTGAGTTTGCATAAGTTGAAATAAGAACAAAATTTTGCTCTGTGCTTCAATATTCTGTCATTTAATTAAATGAGAGGAATTGCCTTTAAGGCTGCTGAGAATAAACAAGAATATTAGTTGAAGACAAACAGTGGAGTTTTAAAAACAATCTTAGTATTAGAAACTCCCTTATCTTAATCTCTTTCATTCAGTATTAGGGACAAGAAGACGCCTTTTAAAAAATTGTAATATTAAAGAATTAAACTGTACTTTTATCGTTAAAAAAATCTCCAACCAGTCTGTGCTGAAACATACAGCCTTTCTCCAAGCTAAGGTAGTAATTAGGTATGATTTTCTCCAAAGAAATACCTATGATGAAAATAAGAGACATACCTCCAGGTTCCCTTTTATTTTTGTATGCCCAGTGTCACTGAGAAAGTTTAAACTTCCATTTTTTTAAGTTCTTCCAAAATCAGGCTATAAACCTGCAGTTGGGGTAATTTTTATGTGTTTGCTAATGTTCATTAATACCTTGCATATTCTTCGCTGCGCTCCAAATTCCCATTGCATCAAAATTTTCTGTGTATGGTGCATTTTACATAGGTTAGATACTTGCTGCCTTTTTCACCCTAAAGCTAGTTGTGTCCCCTTCCAGGTCAGCATTTCTTTAACTGACCACTAGCACATGGTTTATAGCCATAGCATTTCCAGTACCAACCAGAGCCTCTCTTCTTGTCATCCCATGCCTGTAGTCCTTTACACCTTATCCTTTGTTCCCACTTTTCAAGGCATCTGCTGTTGTACCAGGCCTGTACTTCTCTACATTAATTGAATTAAGTTAGTTATAAATATGTCTTTCTACACAGAATATTACTATAGATCTTAAAGGGCAGGTTATATATGACAAGAATAAGTGGAAATAAAACAAAACAGCCCAGTACATAGTAATTAGAAGAACTGCTGCTATAGCTTAAGCAATTAAATCAAAGTTTCTGTCAAGACAAGGCAAGATCAGACAAGCCTGAGGCCTTGCAGACTCAGTTCCAAGTGTGTGGCCTGGTGCAAGCAGTGGCAGTACCATATACTGGGCCACAGAGCTACAACAGAATTATAATGGCTACTCCTGAAACAGTATGGATTTCATGGCAATAATAGGGCAATAGAAGCAGGAATCTGGGCAGAGCAGAAATTTTAAAGCATCTTTCATTGTTAAAGTATTGCAAAACAATTATGAGTCATTTCAAGAGGTCATGAGAGAACAACCAAGAAAAAAAAAAATAGAACTTTTTTTTCTTATATCAGCAAACGCTGTGATAAAAAGGATCCAATAAATATGCATTTTTTTTCAACTGGTGGAATTTGTTTAGTATAAACCTCAGTGTTTATAAAAGATTTTGGATGTAACTGAGTTTTCTCCTCAAGAGATTACAGAATCACTCGAAATATCAGGGCTTTTATGGTACACAATTGCTTTTGTGTTGGCTATACAGGTCTGTGTGAAGTGCATTTGAAATAAGATAGGCCATGCTGATAAATTGAAAAATTGGGAAGATCCCAGGAAAAAACTGCGAAAGACAAGGGAGTTTGAAAAACTAATTTTAAAATTTACTAAATTTGCTTGGCATTAAGGAAGAGAAGGTTAGGGGCACTTGGGTTACTTCGTATTGTGTAATAATCTGGAAAACACACCTGATTCTAATATTTTATAACTTGTACAAAAAGGCATTGTTGGATCTCATATGTAGCAGTGAAAGCTAAAGAAAAGAAATCTGAAATAAAACCAGAAGTTTGTGATTCAGTGCAGATAACAGCTTCACAACACATCACGGCTTATTGATGGCTTCTTATGGAAGAGATGCAGTAGATATGCATCACCAGTTCTTTGGTCATTAGCAGAAATTTTTGTAGAAATGCCTTTGGACCATAATTTATGAAAACTCTTACCAGATAATGCACCTATGAATAAATTCCTTTCTCTACAGATCCTCAGTGAAAACCTCAAAATGGTGCTCTATCACCTGAGAGGACAAAGATCTTTTGCCCTTTGCCCTATGCTGTTTTTGCAGTACAGGGTTAGACACTGGGAGACATTGAAATACATTTAGAAAACCACAGTACCTGGTTTTTGCAAAGTCAGTGCTCTTGTTGTTTCATTTAATTTTGTTTAATGGATCAAGAATGATATATTGGATAAAAAATGCTAATAATTATCAAGTAACTTTTTGAAGAAGCACACTTCCTTGTTCTGTGTTGATATGTGGGTACACAAACTTCCTGAAGCTGGTTGCAAAATATATTATTAATCAAGTAACTGCTTCTAAGAAAATACCTTTGATATAAGAAGCTGGTATTGTTATGAATCAGCCCAGCAAAATTTGTTGAGGTGTCCTGTAGCATCAATGTATCAAACTCCTAGCAGTCTTCACAGAACTCATTTTTTTAATGACTAACCACATCCTTGCATCATCCTACAATCTTCAGTGTGTGCTGCCTCGCAGTAGCCAAAAAATCATATTAAATGGAGAGGAAGATAGAGAGTTTGCACGTAGAGACTAAGTTTTTCTTGGCCAACTGCCAATGTGTAAAGTAGACAAAATATGAATTATTTAGCCAGAAATCCCAGGGAAAAAAAAAAACCCAAACCAGAACAAACAAGAAGGATGTCTTTAATAATGAAATGTCAGAGGAGAAGGAAATATTGTAGTAATAAATATACTGAATTCACTAAACAGAAAGAATATGCTGAGCTCTTACTACAGTGATATATTCTGTAATAGTAATGCCAGAATTTATCTGGTGCCTGTGGTTAAACGTACTCTTTCTTAAGAGACTGCAAGGTTTATATTTTTATTAGGCTACTGGTGCTCAGGGCATCAACTTTTAATTGGTTTCAAAGCACCAAAGCCCTACATCTGGACCTTAATACTGTGCCAACTGAGAGAGGAGCCCAGTAAGTCACGAGCGCTGCTTTGCACAGCACCTGGGGTTTCCTCAGAGCTATCCCGAGGGGAGCTGAATTTTCCAATGCTGGTAAAGGACCTGAATGCTTACAGACCCCATGTAAAAACATATGGATGTGCATGTGCACTGTTACAGGAAATGGTTTTTGCATTAATGGGTGAAGTAATTGGTTGCCAGTAAGAACTGGGATTGTCATTTCTCATCTTTTAAAGTACAATAACTATATCTGAGTTGTAATACTTAGGCACCAGATAACTCCTAGCCGTTAGGTGTAAATATAAGCTAGGAAAATATTTTTAAATGTGCAGTTGTTTGTCCATCCTGCTAACAGAATAGGGAATCCATTTCTTCTGTGCTTCCAAGCTTCTGAATCCAGCAGACACTTCCTGTGAGTGATTCAGTAGGATGGAAGGTTTTAATCTCAGTATTCAAGTGGATATGATCAGGGTCTAGAATCATCTAAGTCATAGGAGCTTAACTGTTGGGAGAGCCATGATTACACATTCCAGGGAAGCATTTGGTGTTCTCTGGGGGTGTCTATACCAGCTCATAAGGGAGGGGAGCTGCAAGCTGCCTCTGGCTGCATGTGATCCCTATTAATGCAATCCTAACTAAGCCAAACCCCAGCTGAGTCCAAGCTAAAAACGCCTGGTAGGAGGGGAGTGTGTATTCATTTAGACAAGACATTTTGTTGTTTGACTTTTTGGCTTGTTCCTATCCTATGCAAAGCCCTCCCATGCCTGTTCAGAACTTGGGTCCTGTGTGGCACAGCCCACACATTTACACCCTGATGCATCTCCTCTTTTGAGAAGTGAAATCCTAATGCCAAACAGATTGCAAGAAGAAGCTAAAATAGCTGTTTTGTTCAGCCCAACAAATTGAAAGCTGAAACAGGATCTCTTTTTGCAGTTATAAAGAAATGAAAGGAGTATGCAAAAGGGAAAGAAAGAACTGTGTAAGCCAAGGGAAAGTTCTGGCACAGGAGGAAAATGAGCATGAACTGCTCGATAAAGAAATTTTATCAGGAAATAAGAGGGGAGATTTTCGCCACTAGCTCCCATTTGAAATCGTCTTTCAATGGGAGTAGTCAGGGCAAAAAGTACATAAATTCTTAGGAAAACCACAGACTACAAGAAATTGCAGCATATTTGAACTGATAACCCTGACAGTCCTCTGTGATTCAGCACTTCTGTGTTCCTATGGATGAGTGCCTCAGTGGTATGTAAGCCCTGAGTCCTGAAATATTGCAACAGCTCACAAGGCCTGCAAACAGAAAGAGTGGGCATGTGTGTTTATTCATATGTATATTTCTTACACATACATATGTATTTACATATACAGGTATGTTTATATATATATATATATATTCATACCTAAAAGGAGTACCTTTATCTGAAGGAGAAACTGATGTCATAAGAGAAATACTTCCAGTTTACAGTAATGGTCAAGCTCAAGGAGAGACTTGCCTGTTAGGAAGAATACTCTTGCTCTTAAAGAGAAGTAAAAAACAATGGAAGAAAATGCATATTGTCTAAGCAAATTTAATTTTGTTGAATATTTATCCGTGCCAGCACTTCCTCAAGTGATTATCTTTTCTGTTGTAATTTTGTGTGTATTCCTTGTTATTACAATTCTGGTGCCTTTAAGCTATAAACCTACTTGTCCCTCAGAAAGGAGTTGCCCTTAAAGTACATTTAATAAACTAATACGAGTTAATTAATGGGGCACTGCCTTGTGAGAAACAGGAATAGCCTTCCTTCCTGTCTGCCCTTGATTCTGCAATAGAGCTGGGGGGATGAAGGTGAATAAGGTTGTGTGTCTGTGCATTGATTTGTAGGCTCGAGGACTGTCACCAGAGTGTCTCCAGGGGTGCCCCAGGGATTCAGAGCTCTCAACAATACAATGGCTGAGACCAAGTTGAAACGCATGAGGGAGTAAGTAGCATATATATGTGTTACCAATGTGCAGGCAAAGAATATGGTTTTGTAAAACTGCAAAGCAGAGCAAATAAAACCCAAAAATCCCATCAACAAAAAAAAGTGGAAGGTAAGGTGTTTAGAGATTTACCTACTTGCCTCCAAAGAGGATGAAAGTTGGCCCTCACTTCTGATTGTTTTCTTGGAAGCTGCACAATCACTGACATCCTTCCAGGATCCAGTTTGCCTTCCCTGCTCTCTGTGTCATTCTGACTTTCACTTTCTTTATTAGCACAGCCCATGCCCATAAATTACCTGCAGATGTATACATTACCATCACATTTGCTGCCTTACCCACACTTCATTCTTGCCCGGAATGAAAACTAAGTGGGTTTGTTTCCCATGGTGATATGATGTTTTAAACCAAACAAAATTGCTGCTGTTGTCTGGGATTTTCAAATGAGACAGAGGAATGTACATGGGCAGTTCCCTTTGAAACTCATTGTCTACATTGCTGAAATCCCAGTTTTATTTATAAAGGTTTCAGTGTCTTAATAAAAAAACCATCTGTGCTTCCTTTCTAGAATGTACTGGTTAATGTATCTTGAACCTTTATCTTGATTCAGTAATTTCTGGCCTTCTATAATTTATTGCATCCTAATTTAGGTGCTGATCGGATAATCATAGTGATGTGCATTATTTCTGAGCTCAAATATTCTTTGCAATGCTGCAAGATTCAACTGCTCTCAGAATGTAAACTCTTTTAAAAGGGGCAGTTTTTTCTCTTGCGTAGGTGGACAGTGCCAGTAATGTGGTGGATGTTATTAGAATACAAATAAGTTCAAACAGTAGATGCTAGCAGTTAAGTGAGCTCTCTGAAGAAAATGAGTACAATTCCAACAGCATTGATAACAATTACTGTTAAAAATAAATCACCATGTACTTCAGGAAAATACCAATCACATTTGCTCCTGGTAGAATTGTTTGGTTTTACAGTATTTCAAGATGCAGCAGCTCCCAGGGTTTCACTTCATGCCTTTATTGTGCAACCACTCCCAGGTCTCACAGCCTTCTGCTTGTACTGCTTTCCATTCTCTTTTCATGGAAACTGCTTAAAAATAAATTAATGCATTGTGTTGTCCCAGCTACTTACAAGGTGAGATTTTTAGTCAAAATGCCCACTAAACTTAAAGATTTCACCTGGTGTTCTCATGGTTTCTGGATAAAAGTTAAAATATTTGAATTTCATGGTCATTGCTTTTAGAGCTGAGGTATGATTAAATCACTTCTTTCAAATTCTGTTTTTCCAGTGGTGTTTCATAGTTTACATGGTTTGTTGTGACTCACATTATTGTCCTTTCTCCAGAACATAGCATGACTTTTTCATTTTATGAATATGTAAAGGTGAGAAAGGACTTAATTAGCTGGAAAGTAAAGTGTTAAGGAACAAGTCAATGAGCAGAGTACCCAGCATGTGTGTAGTCAAGGAGATCCCTGCAGACTCTGACCCATGGCCCATCTGCACACAGGCCACAGAGGGGTTTTCAGTCGTGAGAAGGAAGCACATGTGGCTATGAATCAATATAAAAAGACACAGCTTTTCTGGTCATCCCTCAGCAAACTTCATATGATGTGTTTGTTGAATGTCATCCACATAACAGTGCCACATAAGCAAGGCTAATATAATTTAGACTTGTGCTATTCAGTTTTACTCTGGTAGATGCAGACTTTTTTTTTTTAGGGGGTTAATCTTCCTGATGAAAGAGACAATGGGGGGGATTTGTCTTACAGAAACTGAGTAGCTGGAGTTCCTAAAAGGAAGGAAAGAGCAGAGCAGGGGAGATAATGAGGAGGAGCAGTGAAATCTGTTTGGTTGCCAAGTTACTCTAGAAAGGGGACTATGAAGATTTGGGATTTCCACCATTTTCAGATGTTAGAAGCAATAGATTCTGATGAGGGGAAACTCCCATATTATGAACTGCTCATAAAGAAACTTTGTGCCCACACATTACAGATGATGTTATTGGATGAAAGTGTCAGTGGCTATGATAAAATTAATCTAGAATAACACAAGGTCTAACAGAGAAAGCTCTTTTTAGCCATCTCCAATGAGATGTGAATGATGTTGGCTTGCAAACAACTATAGCACGACAGACACTTGACAAGATGTGATGTGCTCATTGCTTGACTTCCTGCATCATAATTCACTAAATGCCTTCTTTGACTTGCTATGTATCAGTGTCAATTTAGGAAGTTTCAACTGTATTTTTATGCAGGACTTGACAAGGCTATTCATATGAGACGGAAGCTGTGCTAAAAATCTTTATAGGAATATAGAAGGAAGCTACTGATATTTCGAATGTGGTAATGCTTGATTTCCTCCTATTTTAAGTGAAAAGAAATGGCTTTTCTTTTCGCTACAAGCCCTAAATATTTTCCCTGGCTTTTTCTTTCCAATTATCATTGCACTTTCTGTTCCAGTTGATCACATCAAGCATCAATGTGAATTGCTATCCTCTCAGTAAAAGTCATGATAAAATTCCCGACTCCAGTGATAACAATTTCTAGTTTGCTATATTTGGTATCAGAAATCATTATAAAGTTTATAAGAGCAGAGATTTATCTTTACCTTTCAAGCGCAGTTCATTGTCTCCACAAAAATTTCCACTTCAGTGCTAAGCATTTTGATATTAGGATCTGCAGTGTTGCTAAGAAATCTCCATTTTTTTTAATCAGTTCCCACCAAAGTTATCATTATGCTCCTTCCCAGCTCTGCATGCCAGGAGTGAGAAGTCAACCAAATACAGAAATTGGAACTATGAGACTCTTATTCCTCATATTGGGCTTTGTAACCAAGGAATCATGTCAGATGCAGGAAATGGAAGGAGCCATTTCCTGGTATTTTCTGTCCTGACCACAATCTAATTCTCGTGGTGTTCCCATCCTTGATGGTACGAGGTAACTTGGTGCATGCCGAGTCTGAGAAGTGTTACTGCCACATGCTATCTAGAGCCAAGTTATCTTCACGGAGAGATCATGAAGACAAAACAAATGGCTGTTCCACTGATGTTCCCCTACAGAGACTTTCCAGCTATGCATCTCAGAAGAGAACCACGCTGTTCTTCAGAAGCAACTCCTCAAGCCAAAACACTTTTCCCCTGTCAGATTTAATTTTAGTAGCACCTACTAATTTTTTCCCCTGAGGTCCATACAAAAAACTTAGTACTGATCGTTTTGTGCTCCTTTGTGGAGATATCCATGAATACCTACTATGAGTCATTTTAATAGGCATGAACTTTAATATGCACTTTAGAATTCAATAAAATGTATGGCAGTAAAAGGAAAAGGCTTTTATGCCCCAAATTTTAAATAAATTAAAATCCTTTAGCCCAGCAGTAAGCACCTCTTAGTCAGTCCCCAAAGTCTTATGCACAGCAGCATACCACGATCAGGCAAAAGACTTCCTCATCCCCTGCTGAGTGTAAGTAAAGCAGTCTTTCAGAAGTCATGAAGAAAAAGCACTAGGTGATATTTTTATTCTGCTCCTGTGAATACTCGTAACACTATTGGTTTAGACTCATGAGCAGTATGTATAGATGTTTTTTGTGCTTGTGATGCTGCCATCAAATGCATAGTTCATCTTAAAAATTCAGAAATAAAAGTCATTTTGAGGTTGTTCAGTAGTCACTGAATGTTCTTTGAGATAAGTGGTCGTAAAATGCCAGAAATATAGAAGGCTTTTTGTGCATTTATTTGTGCAATTAAAAAAAATTATTACACTAAAGAAAATATTTACTTGATGTAGTATTTCAATTTATGCAGAGTGGACATTTCTGAGCCAACTGAAACTAGTTTTGTTATTGACATCATTGAGGACAGCTTTAGTGAAGACAAAAGCAACAGAGAAGAGTTAATCATTTTTTAAGATTTTGATTTAAAAACTTATCACTGACCTTTTGATTGCCATTGGCTGTCATGTTGAAGGTGTCATGATGTAAACATGCTTGAGGAATAAGATGTCTTCTCAGAGATAAAAGACATATTTGGTGAGGAAGTTCATTGACACTGTCTGAGCTACCACATTTTTTGCAGGTGAATAGAATACTCTTGAAGGTATTGATTCTGAAATGTTTTTGAGCATTGAATTTTCTCATACACACACCACAGTGTCCTGTCCAACACTCCATTTTCCGGTAATAATTTCTGTCTGGTGATCCCAAGACATCTTACAGCATGACAATAGTTTTCTGCATCTCATGGGCTAAGCCAAAATTTTATTTACATATCCGTCTTCCTTGTCACAGTTTATCACACCTCATTTTTAAAGGCCAGTCTTGAATGAGTCTATTGAATTCATTATGGAAACAAACTTCTTAGTCCATGATTTTCTCTTTCTTTTACTGAAAATCTACCTTAAGACAATTGCACCATTACCTTCCAAACCCAAATTTGAAGAAAGTATTTTGGGTTTGCTGTTTGCTTTACAAGCGAGAGTGCAGTAAACTCAGTGGAAACACTGAAAGACTGAACCCTGCCTGTATGGGACCAGGCTGGAATATTGGTCCTCGGCTTCTGTCAGGCAGAAGTGAATGAATGCTCAGGAGGAATTGCTGTTCCAAGGCAATGGCTGAAAGAGAAAGTGGGAATGAGTAAACCTCCTCCCCTTTCCATGACAAAAATGGGCTGCTTCTCTTTTGGCACTTTGTCTCTTACGTTGCTCTTCTCCATCCTGCATCTCAGGATGGGAACAGCACGTCACCTGCCAACACCATAATTTCAGCAGTTCTTAGCAGCTTTACTTTTGTTATGGTGCACTTTGAAATGAATAATGAGAACAAACTTGGTAGTTAGAGTGAGTTAGTATTGGGGCACAGTTTTAGTTTGATGCATTTTCTTGGGATGCTCATCTTCTGCCCATTTTGCACATTACTTGAACCTCAGGTCGTAGCCTTAAACCATTGTGTCATATTTTGTGCATTTGCTTAGATATGTAAAGAAAACACGGGGTTTTTTTCAGTTTCTCTGCCAAGCTGTATGTCACAGATCCATGAGTCATGCGGTTATTCTGAATTTTTAAGGACTTTTTTTAAAGGGGACAGTAACACTATGATTGCTTTAGCACTAGAGAGAGTTTTTATTCACTTGGGAAATTGCATTTCAGTAGCAAAACACATAAAATTTTAAGCATAGACTCATTCATTTTAAAATGTCAAGTGGCCCCATACACTCAAAACATTCAGAGAATTAGACTTATACTTCTTTTTGTTTTGCACATAAAGCATAGCTTGCCTAGTTTCTCGTGCTGTGCATACATAATGCATAGGTTGGGATGTTAGGATTTCCAGAACCTTGATTTTGTCAATAGTTTGCAAATGCGAAAATGCTTTCATGCAGCATTAATTATATAGTCTGTTTTCAGTATGGAACCACTTGAAGAATTTTGACACTGTTTACTAGATGTAGCATTGCAACTTTGGGAAGTTTACTTGAGAGAACTATAGGTAGGGAATTTTCCAAGAGGTTTGATGCAGGAATGACAAGAGCTCTCTTTTGAAAGATATTAACTGTTTGCTTTTTAGGAAAAAAAATACTAGACTTCTATTTATGTCTTTAAATGCCTAAACAGCTCTGTGAATCTTGTTTTATTTTGATGCAGACCCAAAAGAAACTGGAAGCATAAATCTTTCTAGCCCTTTCTGAAAATCATAGATCTACTGTCCATAGTTGGTAATTGCATTTCTTTCTTTCTCTATAGAATGGTGTTATCATGGAATTGTATGGCTCTGCCAAAATGTGAATTTGCCTTAGTCCTGTTTTGTGCTAGGAACTTTTTAAAGGCCTACAGATGTGAAAAGAGACCTGAAAGAAGTCGTGGACTTAATTCATCTATCTTCAGGCCCCATTGAGTGTAAAAAGATGCGAACTAAACCCAAATGGTTGATGTTCAAAAAATTGTTTGCATAAAACTGTATGCAAATGAGTTTGGGAGTCTTTCTGTGTGTATGTTAGTGTCTATTTTATGTATCTGTATTAATATTTGCCATAATTGGACATCTCACATTCCACAGCAGTTGGAGTATTTTTTAGCTTTTAAAATGTCTTTTTGATTGGATTGATTAAGAGTCTTTTTGCTTTTACTGTAACCTTGCATGGGTGTTTAGCATAGCTCAGAGCTTGGATGCTTCTTCACCTCCCTCTGTGGCTGTACAGTGCTCAAGCCCAGCTGGAAATTTTGTGAGTAAATTACTGTGGTGTTCGTGATATTTCTATCGAGAATTGTCCATCTCCATACCAACTGATTACATTAAGCTCTCCATTGAAGCACCTGACTCATTGACAACCTTTTAATAAGACTGCCTTATTGCTAACTCAGAAATGCATTGTTTTATATCCAGTAGTAACACTTAATAGAATATGGATAAAGACAATGCTTGGATTGAGAAAAAAATAGTAATAGTTAGTATTCTGATTGTTTCATTGAAATACATAAATGCCTTTTCCTTTCTCTGATAGGCAAATCGTTGGTTTTAAAACTGTCATTTTGGTATGAAATAATAATTTAGGAGAGACGTCCTCCCAATATTAAGGCATGTAAAAGGAAATAAACATTAACTCTGTATTACCACACAGATGAGCAAAGGAGAATGCAGATTTATTCTTAAATTCTTACAAGATCTGCATATAATTATTGACTTTTCAGAGGTAACTACCTGTGTCCTCACATGCCCACATGCAAGAAGTAGCTGTAAATTGTGTTGCTCTTCAGACACATCTGTCTAAAACAAATGCATTGATAAACAAAGCAAATAGCATCAGGTGTGTGTTAAGTGTGCCATGAATTCCTGCTTGATCTTGATCAGTGATGCTGAAGGAATTAAACTGATGACTTTACAAAGATTCTTTGAATACTATGGCACTGTTAAAAATCAGAATGTTGTTTAAACTAATTATAGAAAGACTAGGAAACCTCAGACTGTGTATAAAACTTCTGCAGCCCAAGGAAGTGTGTTTCAGGTAATTATTCATGGCCACAGTGAAACAGTAATTTTCACCCAGCCTACTTCATGAAGAATAACTCTATAGAAGCAAACATATTTTCTTTCTTATTTTTAGTATTGGTAGTAAATGTCTTAATATAGGAACACTTTAAAATTGCAGTATGCGGTTTTGATTTAAATGATTGTTTTGTTGTAATTTGTTTCCTTCTGTGGGAAAAACTAAAAGAGACATTTTCTCTTATTATAAAGCATCTTCTAAATTCATAGTAGCTAGAATTCAACTAGCAGCTCTAAATTCTAATGAACGCTCTTCCAAGAGCAGATGTCAGCTTCAATTCCTATTTTATAAATTCATTTATCTCTGAATATGAGGCGCATGGAGAATATTATTGTTAATATTTCTTCACCTGTGTCTCTACATCTTTTAATAATAAGATCCTTCTTAACTCATGGGAAAACATGTCCTAAATATGCTTTAGATTTTGCAGGTCTTTGAAGTAGGATGTCAGAGAGTTTTGTTTGCAATCAAATTAAGGTGCTTTAATTTAGGAATTACAAAGTAATTAGGGATTAATTAGGAAAATTATCATTGTGTTTTCAAGTGAAGAAATTTTCATTCAGCTGTAATATGAGGATAGACAAAGTCCATTGAGGCTTGAAGGTGAAGGTGGGGGCTAATATTAGTAATTTGTATTTCTTTTCTAACTAGCTTTTGTATAATATTACTTTCTGTTACCTTATTCTTTTTAATAAGCCCTTTTCTTAGACTTAGCCATTTTTTCACATTCCCAAGACTGAACAACTGTCAGAACTAGAAGAGTGTTGCCCTGCCTTTAGAAATAGGTTTCTAATACCTGAATCATGGAAGTTATTATGCCCTTCTAACAGATCCCAAGGGATCTTTAAACAGCAACAGAGAAGTTATGCTGCAAATGAAGATTTGAACCCAGAGCCATTTCTTTCAAATGTCAAAGTTTTAATCATTCATAGTCAGTAATGCCAGCAAACCGAATGACAGAAAGATAACTTGAGAGGACAGAGATCTTTTGTGTTCTGACTGAGATAAACCTGTTTGTTTACTGAACCATGAGATGTTGTAGCAGATATCTGAAGATATTTTAGTACAGTTAGAAAGTAATATTTTGTATGAGACTAAGGATATGTAATTTCCTGATTCCTTTGCAAAGTCATCTCGGGAGATAAATGTAACAATCTTTTTCGCTGAGATTCATATCACTACTGGTTAGCTGTAAAGTGGCATGATTGTACTGTTTCAAAGAGAAATATGGGGTTAATAAATTGATGCTTGGAAATAGCATTAAGTCAGGGACAAATCATTGTTGAATGTGTTGATGAGAATCCTAAATAATGCTGCTCCATGGAGTTAGCTCCTTGAGCTAGGAAGAACAGAATTTAGAGGCATCTACTGAAATTATTCTTCAAAGATCCCTGCATTTGCTTTTATGCCCCGTGAGCCAAAATCAATGAACATTTGTTTTCTACCTTATAATCTGCTCTTTAGTGGAGGATGCAGGTGGCCTGGCTGCATTCAGAAGGATAAATAAATGCCCAGTGGAATGGGTATTCCATGCCCAGAAAGTTTCTTTATTAAGGTTTACACTGATGTAGGCACAAGTAACTGGTATTTTCAAATAACTGAATTTTCTGTGTTTGTCTTAGAAGCAGTGTGTTTGTTGCCTGTTATGGCAGAGGTGAGATGTTATTGCTGATGCCTGATCCAGAGGTACTTTCATGGTGTTACTGCTCTGGTGTGTGCAGAGCCTCTCCTTGCACGGACCACATGCAGCTCCCTGAAGGCACCAGTGAGACCAGGATGGCTTTAAATGATCGTTGCCATCATGCTAAATGACATTGGAAAGTGAGAAGCTGAAAAACCCCATAGCTTCTGATTTCTATCATAGTTATCCTTCAAGGCAGGTCGTGACAAGTTGTTGAGAGATATTAACCTGGCTGCTAATGCCCATGGAGGAGCACAAACTTCAGCATTAATCTTGTTTTGTGGCTTTTGTCAGTGTGGCATAAAGGTAGGTGTATTGTAATTAATCTCCAAGCCAGAAAGGAGAAGTTAATATGTAGCTAATACCAGAATAGTCAAAATGAAAACCTGTGGGATAATAGAGAACTCTTTTTTCAACTAGGGAAAGATTTACAACTTCCTCAGCCAGTTGAGAATACAACATTATTATATTGTCAGATGTTAGTAATTTTGCAATGATGCGTAGAAAATCAACTGTGAATCACCAGATAGCCTGATAAATTCAAATCCACTAAATGACTCGGAATGGTTTTAGACACCCTGTGTCTAAAAATTGCAGTTCTCAAGGCTCCTATTTAGCTCCCCTCCAGCAGTGCCTATGATTTTGCTAATATTCTTTACTGCGTCTCCCATACTCAAAACTGCCTTATTCTTGATAGAACCAAGTCTCTATTTTATGTCCATGCTCCATCATTATCCACAAATCAAATATCAATATGGCCTTTGGGTCTTGTTGCAGTTCATTTTCTCAGGCATGTGTTGCGTGCTGCACAAGTGCTGGCAACAAGAGTAACTGTTTTTCAGGCCACAGCTTCCGTGGGTGACAGTGTTCCCAGACTGGCAATATCTGCTGTCCAGCCAGTGGGTTGGTGGTCACAGCATGCTTCCAGCCCTATGCCTCCTCTGCCTGGAGCATTGGGACTGCTCTGTGCAGCCAGGAGTGGGGGAAGTTGAACTCAATGAATCCCTCCCTCTAAGACTCTGTAACAAAGAAAGAAAAGAACAGTCTGAGATATGACACTTAAGCACATTTCTGAGTATTACCCAAAGCCATACCCTGGACTGGTAGAGCCCGATGTAATTCCTTGGATTTTAGAACACTGAAAAACAATTTAGGCCAGTGTGGGATGGAGGTCTGGCCCACAATTTTTCACAGTAATTAAATCCCAGATGTCAGGTATCCCCTTCACTCAGGTAGTCTTGGCTGAAAAAGAGATGATGATTCACAGTGAGTTTGTAGGTGAGTGAGCTATAGGATAGCATGAAGAGAGTAAATGCCAGTAAATCAGAAAAGCTGGATGACCAAATATGACTGTAGATGGGAGTTCTGCACTTGTTCTTACAGCATATTTGGTGTAAAGGCTTTAATTATCTTCAAAACATTAATGCAGGTATCCCATATTTCATGTGAAATAGCAATCTGTAATTGTGCCTCTCTAGGATTTTACATGAATGGACAAATATCCCCTAGCACAGGATCAGGGCCATAATGGACAAACCTCCCTTTGTGCCTTCCCCTCTCCCTCCATCAGGTTGATAGATTGACTCAGTGACGCCTCTTTGACATTTACTCTCTGGGATCCCACACTTCTGCGTCTGTGATGCATGATGTGCTAGTAGAGTCAAATTAATGCAGCTCTCAAGCCCAAACAGAGCCTGATGTCTTCTTTTGTAAAAGCAGGTTATAATTTTTGTTACCTACCCCGTAATTTCCAACCTATGAACATTTTCTCCTTAATTCTATTGTATCAGCTGTTACACAGATTAGCTGATTTGCATGCTCTGTCAAGCTGAACAGAGAAGATTCGAGTCTGCAGGTCACATTTATTAGCAGAAGCAATAGTCCCAAGGTATATATTTGCTTGATTTTTCATCTTTAAATAGACAGGACTTACAAAAAAATTAAACATACTTGTCTAAAAGGGAGAGAGAAGTCATTAAAGGCACTGATGAAGTGGCAGTGATTGTGATTTCAGGGTAGCTTTTCATGTATCGATTTTTAACTGTTGAACAGAAATAGTGATATTTTTTTATTATGTTTTATGAAGAAATGTACATTGTTTTTCAAACAAATCTCCATTTAGCTTTCAGTGATAATCCCATTCCTAGGCTTCCAGTGCCTGAGAATTAATGATTTCCGACAGTTTGTATTTTCTCCTAAATAAATTTCTTGGTAGAAAATAAAAAGGTAATTTCTAGGTATAGGAAGCAGGACTGAGTCAGGTCTAGATCTGTAGAGATTCCAGCTTGGCCCTGTGACTTCTGATCCTGGGTCTTGACTTTCTCTGCCCCAGGATCCTGATCTGACCTTCATGTCAGGAGCCAGCAGAGGGGTCACCTGAAGTCAAAGGGGGAATCACACCTGGGCATGATCGAGGTGCTAGAATAGCAAAGAGCAAGTGGGATGAGAGAAGTTTGAGAAGCAATAAAGTAAAATTCTTTGCAATGTTTTCCTAAGAATTGAGAAATTTACATAATATGGAACTCTTGCTGGCTAACATTTCACTATGATGATGTTTTTCCTCAGCAATAACAGGATAACCACTCATAAAAAGCAACTACTCTGTTAGGTTGATTATGCTATTGGGTGAGAAGACTTGACCTTGCCCTGGTGTTAGACGTAGATGTAGCAAAATTAGTACAAAACCAAGAAAAACTACAATTGCAGTTTGTGAAATTGTTGTTGGGAGGTAGCTTTAACTATTTAAACTGCTGTGGGAAGTGTACCTTCTCCCTCTGAGCCTATGTGCACATTTAGTGAAGTTCTAAGCCTTAATGCTGGCACCAGGAGACATCTCTGATCCCCTTCTCTGCCCTTGTATAGATCATCCTTGGTACAGCCACAGGTTGAGGGTGTCCCAGCTCCTGCTGCCTCAGGCACTGGCTGGGGAGCCTGCTGCAGGCACCATATGGCATGGTTCCTTTCCAAGCACCTCCTTTTCATCTAAAAGACAACCTACTTCTCTGACATGTAAAGGTTTAGTGAAAAAACCCAAATCCTGTGTCAGAAGCATGAAGAGCAGGCAGATAGTCTCTGGTACGCTGATGGAAAATTACCCTGCTATTTTCATCAAAATATGAAGGCATCACTGAGTGAAAAATTTTATGTTACCTGTGATACATGAATTTAAAGATGTTTTTCCTTTAGGAGGAAGAAATGCTGCTTATTGTTTTGCAGTTTTCAAATGGGTCTTTTTTATAAATCAGTATTAAGATGCTGTGTGTGTTTTGTCACTGAGTTACAGATCTGTGTTCTGATAAAAGGAGAGCACTGTAGAAAAGAAAAAAAAGTGTCAAGTTAGCTCATGCTGAGCTTGTATAATGGTTTTCTTGTATTTGATAGAAGTGAAAATAAAGCAATGAATAGCGAAGTGTGCTCACATAAAATGCCACTGGTGTTTGGCTGACTGGGGTTGCTTCTTTTGTTTTTGATGACATCCAGAGGCAGTAATACATGTGTGTTTACCAGACTTGTTATAGATAAAAGAGTCTGTCAGACTCAGCATGAAGAGGATTCTTGGACTGTAACAATGAAGATTGCCATGCTTTCCATGACTTTGCTATGGTCAGGTTTTTACTCTTGGGCTCTTTGTATAGCACCTAACCATGGAGAAATTCACCAGGAAGCTTTAGTTCCTTTTACTGTCAGGTAAACAAGGTGCATAATGATATCATTTTAATCAAACCCACAACATTCAGAATAAATCTGCACTGGTTAATGCTTGTGTTCATGTATATCATAAATTAACTTTTACTTGACCTTTTCTGTAATGTGTATCCCCAGATCTGCCATTGGGAAGCTGGGAGTGGAGGCATTTGAGGCAGTGTACAGCTGCCTCAAGCAAGCGAGGCAGCAGAATGCCAGTGAGGAGGAAATCAGGAGCTGTTTGGAGAAATTGGTTTCTAGAGCAAGTGACTGCTTCGAAGTGGATCAGCTGCTGTACTTCGAGGAGCAGCTTCAGGCTTCAGAGCTGCATCTTCAGCCCTAACAGTGTGCCAGCAGCAGCTGGGAATGGCACAGAGGGGGAAGGGGCCTCCTTCAGGCCAGCAGGCAAGTACAGGAGGTGCTTGGAGGACACTGCTGAAGGTAATGTAGTACATAAGCGTGTGGGTAAGCTCCATTTGAGAGTCCAGACTGCAGTGAGAAGTGGGTAAATATGGCATGAATTCCAGGGGCAGGAAGAAGAACAAATGTTTGTGACCGTGGAGGGGAGGATTCACAGTTACCCTTGTCCCCTTTTTCTGCCACTTAAAGCATAAGGAAGGGTGTTCTGGGCCATGGCTGGACACCAGTCCTGCATTCAGAGCATCGCTGGCAAAGCTGCCTCTGATGGAGTGATGCAGGATTAGACTCCAGCTGCTGTTGATTTCTGTGCTAACTGGTCCTTGTGATATTTAAGCCCATAATTTTTGTAATTTGGCAGATTTACTCTTAAACATATAGGTATATATATGGCCACTCAGCCCCTAATTGTCTTATTATTATTAATTGTTCAAAGGGGCTGTATTAAATCTGAGTATTTAATCTTCAAAGGAACTGTGGAAATACATACATATGTGCCATATTTATATACATATATGCATGCTCACATACACAGAGAAAGGTGTGCATATTGATAATGGCAGAAGTATGTCTGGTCATACACTGTACTTGTATAAAGATTTTTGGATTAAATGAATTCTTCAAAAATGGAACAATAAAATGATTTCTTTTTCTGCCTTGCACATTGTTACTGTTAATGTTCTTTCTTAGTGTTTATGCTCCCTTCTTCATATGCATCCCACTCCTGCTTATTTCAACTGTATGTCAGGCTCTGATTATATACCTGATGCTCTCCTTTTACCTCTTCCTTCCTTATTCTTCATTCTGAGCTCCTTCCTCCATCTGTAAAAGACTAAAGGTTAACAAAGTCGTACAATTGGTAAAGGAATCTAAAATGAATTGTAGACCAAATGGATTTTAGGCATTGAGCCATTATCATAATCCTTATGTTTCCTGCTTTTCACCACAAGTCTTAAAGGACTTTGGGACTGTATTAAATAAAGTAGAAGAAATTCGTATTAAGAATATCAAAAAACCATTTTCATTTGACCTGAGGTATTTACAGTGAAGTATACCAGTATTAATGGTCAATTAAACAGTGCTACTTATCCATCCTTATGACATGTGTTAAGAACAAAGCAAAAGGCAAGCAGAGTCATCTAAATCTATGTTAGCAGCAGCATAAGCAGAGGAAGCAAAAGGCACGTCCAGCTACAGATGATGTGGTACTATACTTCCAGCTCAAAGTAAGAAGAGATTCTGGTATATTTCAGCTTTTTCTAGCTTCAGCTTTTATTTAGAATACACAGTGTTTACAAGCCAGAGACTAAAGTCCACTATGATGTTCACTGAGGTAGAGAAACATATTTGTTTGTCAGGTTTCAGTCTCTTTCCTATTGTTTCTTCTTGGCTTACAGTCCCCATCCTTCTCAATGCTGTGTATGCTTGCCTGATTCCATATTTTCTGCACATAACCTAAGACCATTTTAAAACAGAAGTGCTGAAGTCTGAGATACAGGAGGAGTGCTTGGATGTTGCAGGGACTATAAAGTCCAAAAGCAAACAGTGAGTAAATGACTTGGTGAGAATAATGTCAGAAGAAGATAACCTTCATTCTTTCTTTTACCTCTGCTGCAATTCAAGGTGATTTATCACAAAAACTTCAAAAACAGCCTCTGTAAGCAGTCAATTCCCTTTTTATTAGTAACAGAGACTTCTTCAAGCTTTTTTCCATGCAGCTTGGAAGAAAAACTACCTGGGTAAGAATGGGTCAAGCTCCATAAGGCAGTCAAGGACTCTGGAGATCATTAAAGAGAAACCTTTAAAACCTGAAAAACATTGTTTAGTCACTCAGATTGACTTCAGGGAAATGGTTGCTCTCTGATGAGCAGTATTTTCTTTCATTTGTTGCATAGGAAAAAGAACTCACAGTACCTTTTACACTTCCTTAGTTGCTTTCTGCTCTCTGCAGGGAATGACCTTCAAGGCACGTGAGGATCTGGAAGTTACTGGAGGTTACTGCTTATATGCTTTAAACCATACTTCGTTTCATTTTGTGGGTTTTTTACATGAATCATACCACAATTAGCCAATGTAGTACACATATTAAACACAGGAGGAAATTTTTGCATTTGAGCTGTAGTAAAAGCACAGAAGTACATCTCATGGATTTGACAGAAATTTTTACATTACTGTTTAACTTGCAAAAACCCATTCCTGGTGGCCATTAGTAGAAATCTAAAAGGAAGGTGAAGGATTGTTGATATCATGGATCTTCATTAATAAAACACAACAGAACTACTGGAAGTAAATGTGAGGAAATAAATAAAAAGGTATTAAGTTGCTCTGTATAAATCTTCATTAAAAGTCCCATTTAACCTACATATTTGTACCAAAAGCTTTGCAAGCATGAGGCAACCTTGCTGCCTTTTTTATTGATTCACTTAAAAATGCCACGAGATTAATTGCTTGATGAAGAGATATTGAAAACAAAGGAAGTGGAGTATTTTTTTAATGCTTTGACGTCTTAAACTTGGTATAAAGGTGCTTGAACTATAAAGGGAAAAACAACACCTGAGTTTTCTGATAAGAAGTATAACTGTTAGTTTCTTGTCAGCAGCTGGATTAGGAGGCAGACCAATTCTATTTTTCACAGCAAACAAAAAGGAAATTCTTTCTTAGAGGTGATTGTTCTGCCAGATAATTTCTAGAAAGCATCAGAATCCCCTCTTGGCAAGATGAACTAGAGGTTTCCAGTGCCTGAAAATCTTGCCTGCAGGAAAGGACCTTCCTTCCTCACGGACCTGACTTTGTGACTGTTGCCCTGTGATGACCAGCTCCAAGGTGCTCTCACAGCCAAACCACAAAGCTGCACCTGGCACAGCAGGAGCTCACCCCTGGCCACTGCTGGACCTCCAGCTCCACACATAACCGGAGCAATGGAGCATCGAGCAGGTACACAGGTGAAAAAAAGGGTAGGAGGGAGCAAAGTGGCCATGTGGTTAATGCAAAGGCTGACCTTTCTTTCATCTTTGATATAAGTCAGCTCAGACTGACGTGTAGGTGCAACCACTGTTATCTGAGGGAATTTAGTGAGCAAGAGAGGAAAGGCTCAAACAGGAGATTTGTTTGGAAACAGGATCAATATGCATGGAGGCACATTCATCCTTCTTATTTTGTTTGCAGAATGTGTGCACAACACAGCCTAACCTGAAAACTCCTTAGCCTGTCTCCACTGAATACTCTTGTTTTTCAGGGGGGAGAAGTCCAGCAGAAAGTTTCTGCATGTGATTATTGGTAGTAAGTAGAAGTCTAATGAAAATACAGTCTCCAGATGCTGATTTGGCTAATGATTATTCCTGTTCAGGAATATGACTGCCTTGGTAATAACTATCCAGATGTGCTAGATATATGCACAGAAGAAGAGTGGTTAACAGCAAGGGCAGATGTATTTATGTACAGACTGTCAGGCACAGAGAGTGGGGGAGGGATGGAATAGGATAAAGAGGGTTGTAGGTTCCTTCCTCTTACACCTTCTCATATACTTAGTTACCACACCCAGTCCTACTTATATTTGCCACCCTTTTGTGGTTGGGGGAATAAAGAGACAGTGAATGGCCTTTTCTGAAGGCCACTGAATTACCTAAAATGAGGGTAAGAATGAAAACCTAACAGGAAACCTTGTTATCAGTGGTCACAGCACATGCAAATGCTTCTGGTCCAGAACTATGGGTCCAGTTTTCTTTTATCTGGATTGGAATATGGCCATAATGGCTGGAAAGTTAGTTAGTATTTACAGATAATTTGCTCTGTTAGCTCTGCAGAGAGATTTCAGTCCTCAGATGTTCATGAATGGCTAACTACAGCCTCCTGACTTTCAGTATTCTCACACTGGGCAGTTGGTCACTTCCCCATTAGGTCAGAAAGCAGAAAACAGGTCCTGGGAAAACTTCCAGCAGAAAGAGCAGTTGAGGAAAACAGACATTTAGTCAGCTGGTTTAAAAGTACACCTCTTGGGTAAATACTTTCCATTCCACTTGATGACACCTGGCCAGGGATTTCCAATGTTTTGCAATGTGCCAGAAATATGCACACTGTGATTATCATCACGTAGATGAAATGGGCTCAGTTTTGTTGTCATTTTTATTATTACATGTGTAGCTGTAATCAAAGCACAAAGGCAGTGGTGTGCAAACAATAAGAAAAATATCTCTGAGGAAAAACGGCAAATGAAGGAGAAGATTACTACTTTGTACTAGTTAACTGTGCTACCTATTGATATATTTAACTGCAGTTTGTCTTAGGGAGCCTGAGAATGTTGTATCTATGTACATGTATCTAAACAGAGAAATGAATTGCAACTCTCTCATGAACTGTCTGTCCATCAGTCATCTCCCTCTACATTTCTGCATGCACACACAAACATATTTATATACATATGGGCATGTATATATCCTGATGCACAGCATGTCACCAAACCTTCAAGGGTATGTTTTCTCTCTTGATAAATGAAATATCTGCCAGTTGCTTAAAAAAAATCTTCTGAGCAAGTAAATACACAGCTGAATGCACCTTGAGTAGAAAAAAACCTGAATGTTTTGATCAGGTACTGCAACAGGCACTGTACAAAAGAGCTCCAAGGCAATCCCAACCTCCCAGGCCTCCCAGCTGAATTGTCCAGCAGGAATATGAGTGGAAGATGGTTCAGAGAAGTAACCTGAGCTTGTGTAGCAAAGTGTAGGAAGCCAACCAAGGTGAGCACTCCTCCTGATCCTCACCTGACACTATGTCAGGCAGTCAGCCATGGCTTGTGGGTACCGGGGTAAGGCAAGGCATAAAGGAGGATGCAGTGTTGTGAAATGGATTTTAATACAGAAAACCAGTATTTAATGAAATATGATTCTGTAACTGTGCATGGAAGTGTGTGTGTGATGGACTGTCGATGAGGTGACTCTGTGCCAGAGCTTCATGCCCTAGAGGTGACCGAGTGCTATGAAGAAGCTGGGAATCTGTGAATTGCACTCCTCTCTCCATTGCCATCTGCTGATCCCTCAGGAACTGCCTTATTGTACCATGGCATGCAGATATTCCCTTGGACTGTGTTATTTCCTCTCAACATGTCTAATATGAGTTCTATTTCAGGTTTTTTCATACCTCTTTCTGGCAGAGGCTGCTCTATTGATCTGCATCTATAAAGGGTCAGCAGTGTGCAAGTAGACCTAAATAATGCATTGAAGTTTTCTCCCTCTGCTTTCAGTGAGTTCTGGGTAAATGCTCCATAGAACTGCCATGGAATCTTCCCAGCTTGAACTTTCTCAGTTGTCTTGTTCTCTTTCCTCCCCAAATCCTCAAGGACAGAAAGCAAAGCAAACTTAAGGTGCTCAGAGTGTGTAGAACAGATGCTGTTATTTAATGTCCAGAGGCAATCCTTTAAATCAAGAGAGATTGCTTCTCTTGTTTTGTAAGACAGTTTTTGAGTGTGAGCATTATTTTATTGATGCCTTTAGGCATCTGACAATCAGTGGCATACTTTTGCCATCCTGTCTCTGCCAGCTAGTTGTGTTTTTTTCCTCACCTCAAAGCGAAGCCTGCTTGTTTTGAATGCTCTTTTGGCAGGAGCTTGGCTCCTGAGGCTGACAGCGAATGCCTCTGACTCCCTAGAAGCCTAATTTTGCCAGTTACTCATGTGTGTCCTTCTACAAACTGCCTTGGCAACTGGGGACTGTGTTTCTGGGAGGAGGTGGTATTCCAACAAGCATAAGCAAGGGTGTTGAATTTATCTTTCTATTGCCTGAGGAAGACAGGAATTACTTCCAGGTAGCACAGTGGAAGTGGAGGCATCCAGAGCAGCCCCAGGACTTAGCATCTCCCTGGTGCTGCTGGAGGAGCCCCTGAGGTTTGCTGCATCCCAGGTAAGCCAGGAGACACGGGGACCCTCTGCATTCACATTCACGTCGTGCTTGCTGTTTTGAACTAATACTGCAGAGAGGAGATTCATGGAGAGGAAACCCTCGTAAAGACAATGAGTCTCCAGACTACCTAATGACTACTTAATGAGTGTCTAAGCACTGCACCATTATTGAATTTTAATTGCCTTCTTTCTGGGTTTGTGCTAGAGAATGAAAAAGGATCAAACACTACATGTAATGAGGGTAGATGATTAAAAAGTAATACCTAAGAGACACCCAGGTATTTGTGGAAAAGACCACAAGAATAATGTGATGAGAGAAACCAGCACTGCTGTGTGCCTGCAACCTTTTTGGATTTTTACAGCTGTTAAAATTGAAGTTGTTTTCAGCATGATCTAGCAGAAAAATAGACAATTTGGTATCAGCGATGTAATTAAACTTATTGATTTTAATAAATCAATAAATATTGGTTAATTACCGCTGTATGGAAAATCCAGTCGACATCACCAGGTCAGTGCAGATGGGCTTTTCAGAGGTTGCACTTTAGCACTGTGCTCTTTCTGATGTCTGCTCAGATTATTTTCGACTGCATTGAGTGAATGTGCATTACTTTGAACAGAAAGACCCAATTGAGAGTAGACCAAAGGAGCCCTAAATCCATCAAGCATTTAAACGTGTGCTTAGCTGGGAATGCCAGCCTCACTGCTGCACAATTGCCAGGGAGACAGAGAGCACTGGGTTGTTGTACAGAGCAAAACACAGCACAGGGACCTCTTTGCTCATAAAAGAGGTAGGTCTTCAGAGCTGGAAGCCCACCTTTGAAGCTATGTGCATTCAGAAGTCTGAGAAGACCTGCAACCACTGAGACACTGAGTCTGAGGCTGAGTGCCTCAGCCTGTTGGTCCAATCAGCTGAAATAAATTAATATAGATTTATAGAATCAAAAGAGAAATTTAATTAAAATGTACATAGATTAAATAGGTTCCTATAAAAAGAGCTGAATGGCAGAAAATGTGGAGGAGACACTTGCATAATTTCACTTTGCAGCTCTGATGGATGGACGTTTGTGGGGTATTTTAGCCTGAACCAGCAGAAAACTCTGGCCAGATGTTAATGCCTCTAATTCTGCCCTTTTGTTTCTCTCTCTCTTTCCATGCCACACATTTTGTCACCAGGCACTAATTTGACTGGTCTCTCTTATGTAGCTTCTCTTTTGGCTTCTGCTCTGCTGGAGTTTATAGTAACTCTTAGTGAAACATTTTGTACTTCCATGTTTCCATAATGAAAACTAACTTTCTTTCCTTTCTTTCTTTCTTTCTTTCTTTCTTTCTTTCTTTCTTTCTTTCTTTCTTTCTTTCTTTCTTTCTTTCTTTCTTTCTTTCTTTCTTTCTTTCTTTCTTTCTTTCTTTCTTTCTTTCTTTCTTTCTTTCTTTCTTTCTTTCTTTCTTTCTTTCTTTCTTTCTTTCTTTCTTTCTTTCTTTCTTTCTTTCTTTCTTTCTTTCTTTCTTTCTTTCTTTCTTTCTTTCTTTCTTTCTTTCTTTCTTTCTTTCTTTCTTTCTCTTCCTTCCTTCCTTCCTTCCTTCCTTCCTTCCTTCCTTCCTTCCTTCCTTCCTTCCTTCCTTCCTTCCTTCCTTCCTTCCTTCCTTCCTTCCTTCCTTCCTTCCTTCCTTCCTTCCTTCCTTCCTTCCTTCCTTCCTTCCTTCCTTCCTTCCTTCCTTCCTTCCTTCCTTCCTTCCTTCCTTCCTTCCTTCCTTTTTTACTCTTTCTTCCTTCCTCTTTCTTTCTCTTTTTTTCCCTCCCTTTCTTTCTGCATTTGACTCTAAAAAGCTTTCTTCTAAGTGCATACTGTGTGTCTACATTCCTGTAGCATCTTAGAAAATTCTCCCTTCAAATTCCTGACAGGCAGAAGGCTTATAGGTTAAATTATTCTGACACTTTGGATAAGCTGTTACACTTTCTATGTATTTAGTAATCCTTCTCTTAAAAGACACCAGAATTATGTTCCTGTCACATGCCTTCTTTTTGCTTTCCTTCATTTTTGGGTTTAAGGGCTGAACTTCTCCCTTATGCTTTCCAGTGTTCCCTACATTTTAAATTAGTTTTGAGCTTTTGAAATAATTACAAACAAGATTCTACCTAGGAATGAGAGGTGAGCATCAAGCAATGCTTCATGGTGAGACAAAGCCATCCTTCTGGCTAAAGAGACTCTGCAAAGCAAAAAATCAGAGAGACAAGCCATAAAAACCAAGTTTTTTCAGCTGCCAAAAGAAAGGACAGGTTTTTTCAGAATTCTTGCTATGAAATGAAATATCTGGAAGGCAATAAGAAAAATGGGAAGCATCATTTAGGCATTATTATTACAAAAAATCTACAGTATTTTAGTATTATCAGGACATGAATGTCTAATTCTTTGACATCAAACCACTTTTTTTTATTATTGCATTTTTATTCAGGAGAAAGGTCATCCCATTATTGTCATCTGAGAAAATATGCAATTTTTTCATCTTATAATCTAAGTTTGGCAGCAAAAAATGTAAGAGACTAAAAGCCTGGACAGATGACTTTGAAGAAAAACACTCTTCTTCAAGATTTATGTATTTTTCTAGGAAAGTAAAATGAATTTGAAAATGTCTAAAGTGTGAGCTGCATCAGCTGATCATGTGAAAATGAGCTTCAATCAAACAGGCTTTGATTTCTCAGAGAAGGAAGCACATTTTCAATGTACTCATTTGCAATCAAAAAGCCTAGACAGATTTGACTTTTTCTTTTGCAGCAACAGATTCAGGGATTTGCAGAACCTGAGGCTGTGTTGATTTAATGACAATTCCCATGAATTATAATGAGTGGCATTCTAACACCTGTGAACATTTCCATTTCCCCACAGTACAGCACCAACTCATTTAAAATGGCCCAAGAGCAGGAAGATATTATTCCTTGGGCAGTCACTAACTAGAAGAGCCACAAAGCTCCTTGTGTGGACCACATCTTAGGTTCCAGATGATGGAACCTGGTCAGGATGAGTAGCAACGGGATCTTAGGCCAAAAGCAGAGTCTCAGTCCCATCTCCACCTGTAAGAACTGCAGATGCCGTGGTTGGACCTCACATGGGCAATGCTACACTGGCAGTGCCCCTAAGGCAGAACATGATCGTGTTTTTGCCAGGATGTTTCATTGCAGAATCAGTGAAAGGAGATGATCAAGAGAAGTATGTCCTCAAGGGTGCAAGTGGTGTGATTTTGTTGGATCACGGGGCAAGGACAGTCAAGCACACAGTTTTAGATGGTGAGGATGAGGTGGACTGCTGCCTGACAGCCCTGAGCTGGTCTGTGCAGCCCAGCACCCTGGTCCAGGGCTGTCCCAGCAGTTTTCCCAAAGGGTAAATCCTCCAAGTTGGTGCTATTGTGTAAAAGGAGTCTGCATTCCCACTTCTAACATCTGTCCATAATTCCACCAAGGCACCAGAGACTCACACAAACAAAGACAGAGCTGGTACTAAGATGTGAAGTGTTATTGTTGCTTAGTGCTAATGGTTTCTGCCTTATTGTAGCCATTTGTCCCTTTTCCTTTTCCCTTTGTCATATCCTTCTCTCAGATATAAGTTACTGTCACCAAAAATGGGAAGCAATTTGCTAGGGCTGCTACCTAAGCATGAGTTGCTAATTATGGACTAGGAGCAGGCAGAAGGAGCCAGGTAGGTTGTGAATCTGTCTTGATTAATGAGTGAGCAGCTAGGCTGAGGGTCTCCAATTACCTTCTGTATGTCAGCAGACTTGCTTGTCTCCTGGCTCATTGTTCAGGAGCCAGAACAGCAGTCCTGCTGGATAGATGTGTGTGTTCCCAGTGGGAACTGGCCTTGCACTGATTAGCCTGCAGGTATAGAGGCCTGAAAGCAGCACACCATGTGCCACTGTCTACCCAATGTGGCATTTAAACACCCATTTGAACCCACTGTCCTCAATACTCATCGTGAAAACAAAACAAAAACTCATTTGGTGATGAGGTGAGTTTTATTCTCAGAACGAGCTCTCAGTCTTGGATTTGTGACTTTGTACTTGTTATCCAGATAGAGCAATGACTTCTCAGTCACTGCTGCTGGCCACACCACAGCTCTGTCTGTGGTGGGTTGGCTGGGAAGGAATGCTTCATCCCACTTGGACAACGCAGCCACCCCTGGACTCAGTAGATGGTTGTATTGCCAAGAGTGTTGTAGGTAAAGATGTATTAGGAAACTGTTTCTTGGAATGAAATGCATGAAGAGAGAGGCAGAAACTCCAGATGTGCAGAGGGTAAAGAGGGCAAGGGGCAATGCCTTGAAGAGAATTGTAGACCTCAAAACTAGCCTGGTAAATGAGGACACTTCTCCTGAAAAAGAGACACATTTCTGAAAAGAGAAGAGAGTGCTGCTATTCCTGTGAATGTATGTCAGTGTTTTAAGTTCCCTTTCAAATAAAACAGCAATCAAGTCTTTTGAGTATCAGTAATACCATAAACCTGCCAGGCTCTCTAAATTCAGAGAGGGGTGATGAGGCTGACTCCATGTTTCTGATAGCTGTTGGCACCGGGGCCATGCCTTAAGTCATCTGATTCCAGCCCGAGCAAGGCACAGGAAACCACTGGAGAGAAAGTGATTTTCCTCATCCTACTCAGCAAATCAAATATGAATAAGAGATTTCACAGTGTCAGCCCTTCTTTAATATCTGAATATTACTAAATGTGTCTTAGTTTACACTGGATCTGATGAGTTTAATATCAGCCATCAAACATAATAGAGCAGACTGCCTGAATTCCCTTTCCAGGGTAATAAGATACACTGAAGTAGGAACAATTCTTTTCATGTTAATAAGCCAAGTGCCTTTCGTTGTATTGGCACCATGAGGAATTTCAACTGAATTCAGAATAAAGCCCCTGATCTGGCAACAGGCTGACTGTAAGGTTGTTTGAATAACTCTTTTGTTTTTAGGTTTGCCAGTGTCAGGTGGAAACTTCAGTGTGAGTTCTTCAGCAAATGATTGTCAATGAATATCAGCTCCTTCATAAGGGAAATTAGGAAAAAGGCACCATGGATAAACTGTGCTCTGAGATGTTATTCTCATTAAATAAGCTTTGCCTTACCCAGAGATTGTATCACCAACAGTGTACCTGTTTGGCAGCAGAGCTATCTCCAAAGGGTGAGGAGTTGAAAAAACAATTTTTGATGGGTGGTACAATGTCCATAATGAGCAAGAAGTGATATGGCAAGAAGGCAAACCAGCAGGATACATCAGCACAGGTAAGCCCCTGTGCATCACTCGTCTCCCAGAGAAGCACTGAACTGCTATTGCATGACAGCAATTAGTGCACAAGTTTGAAGAGGTGAGGGAGTGAGGAAAGGGACGTTGACAATTGAGAAAGTTAAAGGTGCTGTCTGGACAATCAGACAAATGCGCCTGTTCTCATCACTAGGGAGAGGAGGCAAGAACATGAGGTGGTAATGAAGGAATTAGAAATAACAAAGCACATAACAAAACCTACAGTTGACAAGGTCTCCAGACACATTCAGGTTGGCATATTTAACCACAGGGACCAGAAAAGATGTTGATTTTAAGCCTGGAAGACCATCTAAGGATGGTCTGAAAAGCAAAACTCGGCAAACAGGCTCTAGCCCTCCACTGGTATGAGCATGAATTTGTGGTAGCTACCAACTTCCAATCACTTGACTCAGTGCAGAGCTCCGTAGGTGAAATAAAAGGATCTGTACAGGGCAACCTGTATATCACAGTAACAGTCTGTAGTATCCTTTCTGGCTTTCCAGGCAGCTCTGCAGGTATGTTTTTTATGCAGCAACACAAGCAAGAAGCAGTTATTTTCATCAGCAGGATCTTTTCTTTGTTTGAAAGTGCTTGGATGAATGTTAGTTGATTGAAGAGGTGTACTGCTAAGGAATATCCCACTGAGAGTGTCAACCAAGTGACTTCCCATCTCTTCCAAGCAAAAAGATACAGACTGACTATATTTCTGAATTCTGCTACGGCATCCTTTAGGTAATCAGGGAAAAATATGTTCAGAGATGTTGCCAAGTTTGATTGCAAAAGTAGAAATCAAAGTATTCTCTAGTTTAGGTGTATTTGCTTCTGGAAAATTGATTGCATTTCAATGACAGTGCACCAAAATATGAAGAGCTGAAGTTACTCAGTTAGAAACAACTTTCTGCTGCTCCTGTCTGTTTAGTCTTCCCCCACTCAGCTCATGTCACTCAGAGAAGGACTTCCATTGAAAGGAGATGCTTGCTAGGCTTTCCAGATTGCTGTTTAATTGGCTCCATTCCCCAGAGACTAAGACTCAGAAAAAGTTTTCGAAGTTGAAATGACAGTGGTGGAAGAAAGTGTTTCCTCCTTCTCCTTCACTTCGGCATCCCTGCATGCAGGTCCCCTCCCTCGAGAGGCCCACATGCTGAGGAGCATTCAAGCCTCAACTCATGTCAGGAAGGGAGAGCATGCAGAGGTGACAGCACACGAGAACGTGATTCCACAGAGATGTAGAGACCCTGGAGAAGAGCAATTCTCAGCTGGGGCAGGAAGATGTGTGTGAGCTTGAGCAGAACGGAGGAGAGAGGCAGGCAGATCTCAGCTGGGTGAATGCAGAAAGACTTCTCAGTAGCTGCCCCCTGACAAGCTGTCAGACAGAGTTCCCTTGCTAACTACAGTATCTCTAGTATCTCCACAGTGGGCACGACTCGGACTTTGAAAAGCATTTCAGAGCCACAAACCTGATTCAGATTTACTGTTCCTATTACTTTCTTATTACTTCTTTTAATAATCTGCTTAAATTAATTTATATTGACTAATTAGATTGAGCCTATCCAGATTAAGACAGTGTTTCTTCTGATGTCTTAGTTCCAGTAATTCAGATCAGCTACTATCTGCAACTGTCCCTGGCTCCTTACAGAAGCAATGAATGGAGCATCCTCTGTGGAGGTCAGAATAGTTACTTACAGTAACTTGCCAGAATACACTCACTGCTCACAGCCAAGCTGAAAACCTCTAAATCCATCCACAATTCATGGCTATTCCTTGAGACAAGGTCTTGACCAGATGCTAGGAGCTAAAGTTGTTGCTAACTCCCAGTACAGGTTGAGCATCTCCTAAAGCCAGAGATAAAGACTACCAGATCAAAGAGGGATGTACGGGAAGTGAACAGTGCTTGCATATTATACCTTAAGCATTGCAAATGTTTGTTGTCTGCACCCTATATATCCATCAGGCTACAGGAGGCAGCCCAGACCAGGTTCCTTGTCTGTTATCTGCCCTTTTCTTTGAACCATGGGCATTTCAGCCCCTTCTCAGCTCCAGTGCTCTTGTCCAGGGAAAGGCAACAGGCATTCTTTCCTGGCAGCCCAAACAAAGAGGCTCTTTGTAGAGTAAATACTACAAACATCCCTCCCCACACTGATATCTGGATTTGAGGCAGCACATTTATAACTTCCTCTGAGAAAAGCAAAATTACTCAAGAAAGCAAGTGCCCAGCCCACCAAATTATCTAGTGTCCCTTCCTGTTTCAGACTGCAAATTTGGGAAGTGCTAATTTCTGCTGCTTGTTCTTTTGCTTCGTTTTCATGAGAAGTGTAAACCAGGGTTGGAAAGAAATGTAGTTACAGCTTCATTAGGATAGAGTAGGATAGGATAGGATAGGATAGGATAGGATAGGATAGGATAGGATAGGATAGGATAGGATAGGATAGGATAGGATAGGATAGGATAGGATAGGATAGGATAGGATAGGATAGGATAGGATAGGATAGGATAGGATAGGATAGGATAGGATAGGATAGGATAGGAAATCTGAGCCCACTGCAGCACTGGCACTGCTCGACTGCCACACTGGTTACAGACCCTGGGAAGGATTTGCTGAGGTATCGACACCAATGCACTGTAGATGCAGCAGCTTTTTGCCACAGGTGTATTGGAGTAACTGCAAATTGCTACACTTCACTCCTGATACTTTGACGTGTCCACAGAGGTGTGGCACTCACACATTGTTTAGATTACCCAGAATTAGCAAAACTGTATATATTTTAGGACACTTAGTGCTCTTCCAGCAGTCTTTCTTGGGATGGCAGTGCATGCCCTGGTTCTCATGTTCTTACCACAGTAGATCAATGCATTGCTGAGCACACCCAGCAAGCAGGTCTGCTTTCCATGGCTGTGCTGCTGGGCTTTCTTGTAGCTGAGCAACAAGCAACTGGAATGGGCAGCTGAAAAAACAGCTCCATAAAGCCTGGTAATTCATCAACCAAGCTTTAACAAGCCTATAGCAGCTTCTGCTTGGATTTGGCTAGTTGGGCAGAGGACATGCTGTGTGTGTGGTCTCCAGGAAACAGCAGCACATTTGCAGCTTCTTGCACTGCTCCGTAAAAAATAAGCAATCTTTAAGGGTGACAGCTTACAAAAGATTTACTGCCTGATTGCCAATCTCGGTATTCACACTCCTACTTCAGCTGTTGCTCAGTCCTGGAAACCTCACTTTCCAAGTGTAACCCATCTGTCAGAATTCAACTGGCAACAACAAGGGCTGCACTCAAACTTAACAGAATGAGCCAGAAACAAGGAAAAGATTTACTACTTGGTGAGTTCATTCTCCACTTGCAAAGAAAAAAACCAGATATTTTAATTAATATTTTGTTGAAGGGGACAACAAATCTCCAGCCAGATAGGCAAGCTGTAACCATTGCAACTATTTTCTAAGGTAGAGCTAGAGTTTAAACAAATTTTACTACATTTTCTTTCGGTGAGGCAGCTTCTAGGACAGAGGTTGGCTTCCCTCTGCTTTCTTGCACTGATCTAGATGAAGAAATTAAGATTCACTCTGTTGAGTTATAAGACCTGTACTGACCTGTGCAACTCTTGTCAGCTGCTCCTTGCTTTGCTAGCACCCCTCTGTTTGGTCAGTCCACCCTGGGCAAAGTATGTCCCATGGCTGTTTGCTGGTCATTCTCAAGCATCCCTCTCTGCTTGAGCAGATGTCAGCAGGCACTTTTTCAATGTTTTCTCCCCAGGGAGCTCTGGAGAAGGGAGGCTTTGGAGGAAATGGTGATGCCAGACTGGAGCTGGTGTGGAAACTTGAAGGGATCTCATCAAACCATGCTGGTGTGAAGTGTCTGATCAGTGTGTGGCAGCTGTGTGTGGACACTGGTACATGGCCAGCACAAACCTCCCTCACTAATCCAGAGAGAGATAGAAGCAGCCACATAATTAAAGACAAAGTGCTTGGGCAGGATGGCACCATGCTCTTTGGTGGGTGCATTATCTCTGTTGGATTTATTTGTTCTGTTTGCCATATCTCTTTCCGAGGAACTGATGATCAAATTCCCCTGTGTCCTTCAACCCCTTTTCCTCCACAGCAGCAGTCAGATGTATGAACTGCTGCTAGCATTGTTGCACTTCATCTATTCCTGAAAACAGAGAATAAGTTATGAGGGTACAAAATTCATCAGAAACTAAAAGCAATTTGTTTGGTTTCAGGGAAAAAAATGACTTGTCCCTTTAGCTGTGTCACCATAATATCAGCTTTCAGCAATGGAATAGCCTTGGCTGTTCAGCTTGCCTAGGTGAAATTATATTGTTCTTGCTCTCCTCACTCTTCCTCACTGTAACCCTTGTGCTGCTTTAGCCAAGGTACTTAGCTGGGTCCCCCCTTGCTGTAGTGAGACTGTTAACTGCATTGTTCTGCATCTGTCTTTCTTGGGCTGCTTCCCCAAGGTGCTCCCAGAGATTAAGGGTGTCTGTTTCAGGGATTTGGAGAGACCTTTGCAAGAGTAGCATTTGTTCTTTCTGAGCTGTGAGGAACTCGCTCACTGAGGTTACAAATGCAGAGTACCACTTCTCTCCAGCAGCACTGCTGGTTAAACAATGCCTGCTAGACAAAAAGAAAGAAAGAGGAAAATAGATAATGAAAATAATGAATAGGTGCCATCCTGAACCACATCAGTTCTCTTACACTGGTAAAGGAGGAGGGATGATTGAAAAGCTGTGGTGATAAAGATGTTCTAGTAAGTAACTGATAGATTTTCTATCTGCTTTCCAGATGATGTATCTTTCTTTCTCAGGTATACAATAAACTTTCTTCTTGCACATTGTCAGCTATGCCAATGTCTATCACAGCAAATCCACTGCCCTCACTGAAACTTTACTTCTTTATGGCAACTGAGGGTCTGACTCCACCACATACTGACTCAACAGACAAATCCATGCAAGGATTTGACAAAGTTTAAGAGTTTGAGCCTCAAAACAAAACCAGAGGTTCACAACCAGTGCAAATGACCTTTCCCAAATAGCCTAAAGGAAACTGTGTTCCTTCATCTCATAGACTCCCTGGGGGTCTGAAGTGTGTGCAGCACTGCGGGCCCTGGGACATGGAAGCACAGAGGTGTGACAAGCTGAGGGGACACAGGTGCACACAGCTTTAGATCTCACAGCTGGGTTTAGCCTGAGGCCGAAACAACAGCGTTAGTGATGCCAGCAGTTGAAAGCTTAGTCTTTCTCTTGACATCCCATCCCTGCATGAGGCCAGTGGCACATACATCCCAGCAGTAGAACAGCTGAGCTCTCCCAAGTTACACAAGTCAAACTTCCTTCCATGTGCTGAGCCTCACTCATAGCAGACCCTAATTTCCCTGTACTCAGTACCCAGCAGCATTACAGACCACAGTGAGGCTTGTGGCAGGGAGCAAGCAGTGTCTGGAAGGGCCACCAGGCCATCACTATGGCCAGGGATCTATACAGGAGAGCATAAAAGAACAAAGAAGAAAATAACAACAGAAATAGAGCAGGAAAAATAGAGCCTAAATTGCACAGGAAATAGCAGCAAAGAAAAAGTGTTGAGAATAGAGTTGTTGAAAATGTCATTGCAAAGGTCAGGGCAGGCTCAGGGAGACAGTGATGCCAAGAATACTAAGCATGTCAGGAAATGTAAATACATTATTTTGCCAGTATTCACAGAGGGATAATGAGAGCAATGCTGGGGACAGCCTTACACTTTCCAGGGGAAAAAAGAAATAATGAAGGGACTCTGAGTAAAACCAGAGGGAATGATGAAGGACTTGCTCTTGTTGCAGACTGTTAAAGTTTCAGGGCAAGGATTCAGCTCCTGGAGATCTCAGCAATGAGCTGTGAGGAATGGGGGCTGTGCTAGGTGGACGGACCTCGTTAAGCTGCCACTGTGGTCTCGTGGCAAGGTCAGGCAAATGACGCAGGTACTAATGAATCAGGGTCCTTGAATTCAGCAGCTAGGGGGTCCAGCCAGACGGAAAAAACCTGGAGAAGTGTTATTTGATTAAAAATAGTCTGCAAGGGCTAACAAAAGAAAATCATGTTTAACAAATTCTATGGGAAGTTATTGTTCCTGAAGTGGATGACATTAAGAGTTGACTGGCAGATGCCGTGGGTGTAATTTACCTGGCCTTCAGTACAACCTTCAGTATAGAATAAATGAATACATTAAATTTGCATTTATATAGCTCCTTTTCGTCCACACAAAGCACATTGCAAACATCACATGGGCCATACAAAAGATAGATCCATAACAAATTGGGACAAAGAAATTATTGGGCAAGCAGATCCTGCAGAGGCTGTGGGTTGGAGTCATGGATGTCTCCTGGTAGAGGTGCATGATCCACACCTGGGTACCCATAGTCTGTTCATAGAGAGCCAGTTAATAATTGGAATCCAAGCCTGCAGACCACTTGGAAATTTGTAGAAGTGAATTCCTGCTAGCCTACTCACACAGCCCCTCCCTTTCTCCAAGGGCAATCCCCAAAGCAAAGAATGTCCAGGCTCTCCTTTACCTTCTTTTAGCTTTTAGGGTGTACACTGATCTGAAGCAGCCTCACACCTCCCAGGTCCTGCAGCAGCAGCTGGAGCTGCATTAGCCACTACATCTTGCTGCTGCTGCTGCTGATAGCTCATAATGAGCAAGTCCCTCAGCACATAAAATGCACATAAAAGCTTCTTTAAGTGTACTCTGCTACAGTAACAAGGCAACATACTGCACTTTGTGGAAGCATCTAAAAGCCTCATTTAAAATTGACCATAATATTTTCATAGAGGATGAGCTTTTTTCTTCAGTGTAAAACAGCAGAACTCTTTCCAGATATCTGAGATGTGGTTTATATTAACCTTATCATAATATTAATATTTCTTTTTCATTTTTATTAAAGATGGTTGTTGCACAGTTCTACAGCTGAAAGTATTCCTGCAGTTGAATCCTGCTGGCAATCATTTCATTTCAAGGTTAAGAAAGGCAGGAAAAGGGCTTAGAAAAAGTCAAAATCATGACTAATGTGGAAAAGTTAAAGATGACTCCTGTGTCTGCCAGGCTGCTCATGGTCTCTGCCCTCTCCCGCTCGATGTAGCCTTCATCGCCCTGGGTAGTAAACTTCACAACAATTGTGTCAGCAAGGATTTCAGCAGCATGTTGCCATCAGGGCTGCACAGGACTCTGCAGTTCCTGGTTGTTGATTTCTCCTGTGGGTTTATAACCCTTTCATTGTCTCCAGGACAGCTGTAATCCCGTGCAAGCACGAGGCTACATATCTGCAGTACTGCCAATATCTCTGTGGAAAAACTATCTATCAGTAACTTTAATGGTGCTAACCAGCTGATTTAACTGTTTTTCTTCTAGCCCTTTTTTTCTGCTTTAAAGCAGTATAAAGTGCTTTGCCAGTATAAATAACAGTAACTTTAAAATCTGCCTCAAAGTTGTCTCCTCTTCAAACAATCCCTGACTTATTCCAAAAGCATTTACTATGTGAAACAATTGTGAGAAATTACACTGGCAGCCAAAGACAAGCTGTCTCCAGAGTCTGATTTTAACAGATTATTTTTATTAGAAAACACTGGGAAATGTCAGTGAGTGACAACTTGGAGAAGTGGTTTATGGCAGTCCTTTCAACAGCTATCTCTCTGCACTTACTCCACATCAATCTTAAATGAGTGCCTCCTTCAAGGCTTATCTCATCTACTCCAATTTTAGAAACAACTTAATAAAGTGCATTTGCCCCCTCTTATCCACATGGAAGCTTGGCTAGTTCTGTGTTTATGTAACTTTCATGTGCATCTCAACCTTGATCTGCTTTTCCTAAAAGCATGCTTATCAGCCTTTTGATGAAGAGCATTTCCTCCTTCTTTTTCATTCCTCGATACTAACATCTCTGTGCTCATGCTGTTGCACTAAACTGTTCCATTTTCACAGTTCAGCTTTTGAGGAGGGTTAGTAATGGTTGTAGCAGGGTATTTGTGATCCCACTGCCTTCATGTTTTAGCATGAGGCACATCCCATGGTGGTTTTGCAGAAAGGCAATGTGCCTTTCTCCCAGGCTGCCACAAACCACTCGAGGTATGTGCACAGTGAATTTAGGACAAGTTCCTCAGATGGAGAGAGAGTCTGCCTAAAATCCCAGGTACCACATATATATTCATTAACATCAATATTGTTTAATTGTACCCAGTGTGCATTTTAGTGAGACTTGGCTCTTTACCTGTGCCAGGCCTAGGCCAGGCTCTGCTTCCATCTGACACTCCTCTGGAGAAAGTAATACACTTACGATGTAAGAAAAATGTGTTTTGGCACACTGAAAGATCTGTTTTCCTTCTACTTTGGATTCATGAATTTGCATTTGCAGCAGAAATATTGATGTTCTTGTTTATAATGGGAAACAAGGATTTGTAATTCGGACTGACTCAGCTTCCAGGAGGTTTTTATAGAGCCTCTGGATATTTCTCAGTATTTTTTGTTATTGACTGGCCCTGGGGCCTCTTCTCTCCAGCCCTGCTCTCAAGAGGACTGGCTGCAATTTTAACTTTTTTGCTCAGTCCCTGCCTTTCAGTCTCTTGAGGATGGGGACAAGGGAGAACCACTTACCTGGAGGGGAAAAAACCCAAAGCTATCTGTCATCCTGTGAGGAGCTAAGCTCCACCTGTGTCTGTCTCACATGGGATACTGAACAATTCCCCAGCCCTCAGGGTACCCTGATTCTCACAGGGTTTCAAGGAGCTGTACCATGTGACTGTAGTGGCAGTGCTGTGGCTTTCCACTTTAATTGGGCTGCTTTAGTAAGTTCATTTATTTATTTTTTTTGCTCCTTGATTTTCCCTCTCAGGTCATCGTGGTGACCAGTTCACTGCTCTCATATCCAATATCCCACCATCATTATTTTATACAAGACAGGCAGAGCCATGCCCCAGCAGAGCCTCGCTGCCCCCCAAGCTATGCACTGGAGGGTTCATATGCTTACCCCCCAAAATAGATCTTGCCTCTCCCCCACCTCATCACTGTCTCCACTGCTGCCAGCCTTTCTCTCCCCTGGGATCCTGGGTGCACATTTGCATCTTTTTTGCGCTCTCTCTTTTTCCTGATGTCAGCAACCGTTCCAGATGTTGCAGATGTGTATTGAGGAGCTCAGTCAGATCTAAGGGGTTAAATGGCTTCAGGAATAAGGCACGATTGCATTTTCAGGAGGTCAAAAATGGAGGTATTTCTATCTCCTATGGTCTTGCTTGGTTTGAGTTCTGTTCACTGTAAAAAGCTACTGCTGCACAGTAGGTGTGTGTGGACTTGATGGGATCTCTAGTATTCATGCTTTTATGCATTGGAATAATGTCTGGACTGACCTTCTGCTAGCCCATGCATTGACCACTTTTGAAAATAATGAATTCCGTTTGACCTGCCAAAACAGAGCAGAGTGTGGTCTGCCTGGTGGCATTAGCAAGATGATTGAACAACCAGTTGTCCTTTCACCTCAGTGATGGGAATGGGGGATGAGCTGAAGAGGTAAATTAGTTCTTTTCATGTTGGAATAGGGAGCATGTAATAAAAAAGAAGACATTTGGAAATAAATAATTGAGATAGCATTTCAAACAAAGCAAAGATATATATACACTCACCTATTCCCTGTAAGACTTACTGGGGAGAGTGGGGGATAATCTTTGCTTTTTTCCCACCACAAAGATGCAAATAGGGTGAGAAATGGCAGGAATTTGATCTCATGACAGATACAAGAGTAATACTGAGCTGCTTTTTACATGTAATCTGACTTTATCTGTTTTCCTGCATGACAGTGCTCAGCACTACATGCTCAGGCTCTTCTTCATGTGTTGCCTTTTGGAATGACTTTGGCTGGGCAAGTGTTGTCAGAGGATAACCATGATGATCCCCTGACTTCTCAAGAAAGATTTTAAACCCATATCCAGGCAAGTCAAGGCTGCTGGCAACATTAGAGTCTGTCTTTGGTCTTTCCAGGGAGTCAGTAGTGTGTGCCCACAGAAATTTGATTACACCTTAGATAGTAGAAAAGATCTTTTTAACTGATTAATTAGCAATGGTGAAGTGGATTGGGCAGGTGACTGGTTAGCCTCTGCAACAGCAAAGCCTAGAGAAAACTCCCTGCAGCAGTCACAGGCTCATGGGACACTCTGGTTGATGGGAGACATCACACTCCACTGCAGGTACACAGAAATCTGCTGGACACCTGAGCCCAGGCTGCAGCATGGAACTGTGGGGCCTCACTTGTCCAAGGCTTGGGAATAAAATGTCCTTCACCTTTCTTAGAGTGGCAGAGCCCAGTCCCAGTCTTTATATGCATTATTCTGTTTTGATGCTTTGGAGGCAGAGAGCAAGGGAAGACTACTAAGGGGATGCTGACCAGTGTTTTTCCTCGTAGAAATCTAAAGCCAGAGAACAAAACTCAAAGCCAGGTGTTTGGGGCAAAATGATTTTATTTTTTTATATATTCCAAATGGCTGATCATTACAAGTACAGCGTGTATCAGTGGTAGTGCAAGTCCTCAGCAAACACACTGCAACTCCCCACAGTAAATGGATTGAAATAACACTTTACTTTTATGAGAGGTCTCAAAATGTACAAGAGCCTATATTTATGTCTGAAAATATCCAGGTCTTATCACCTAATTTCTTAAAAAGTGCAGAACCTGAGTTACTTAATTCCACTTCTTATCCTACTGGTCTATCAGCACATAGTAGCAGGACTCTTTGCCCTTATATTGTGGTCAAACAAATAAAAACTGCCCTGTTTTGGAAGCTACCAGTGGTGGGCTGGGAGGGGGCATCATGTGGTGCTTTTGGTGTTGGATTATGCTGAAACCTGTCTCACTCACCAGCCTCAAACCAACATCCTGATAGTGAGGCAACCAAAGATATGAGACTGGCAGTCAATCACTTTATACTATAAAAGTCCAACCCACTCTTATATGGTTTGATTCTTCCACCATATTCCTCCTTAGAATGTGTGGAGATTCCTCCCTCCCTTGGGTAGGGGATGCCCCCCAAGGATAACCCTCAAGGCTGGGTGAAAAAGAGATTAAGCCCACAGTGGTTGGTATGGATGTATTAAATCAATGTCTATTTTAAAAATTGTTTCTTGCCTGCTTTGATATAAACCACCACATTACTTTAATACAATGGCTTTGGTATAGTGCACTATCCTATCCTATGCTATACACTACTAGTAGTTTTAGCTGTGCAGTAAATAATTCTGATTAAGATCTTTTTGTCTAATCATTAGTCACAATAAATAACTCACTTTATATAAATATATCTGATTTGCCATGCTTAATCCTTCAGGATTAAGTAATTTAAACCGCTGACAAAGTCTGGGGCTAAGATGGGATCCAACTGCACCCAGACTCCTCTATAAGAAGTTTAGAAAGCAAGGGAGATCCTTTTCCTGCACCTTGTGACTCAATGGCAGGGCTTCTCTGATAATAACTTTGTCTGAAGCTTCCACTCACGCTCATGACACACGTGTATCCTAAGAGTAGGGAGGTAAAAGATTATATAAAAGCTTTCACCTTTACTATTTGAGTAAGATGCTATCCAGCTTGGCACAGCGATCCTGCTCTGCACGAGGAGCCAAAAGGAGAAATTCAGTGGACAAAGAGCTGTCTACATTAACACACAAAGCAGTGCAGTAGGAGTATCTCTGCAGAATGATGGAACTGCTACCAAGGACCAAAGCTGGCACCATCCACCAGAGTACTTTACTTTGGAAGAATTCCGATCTGGTCACATCAATAGAGGTCGGAACTCATTAGGGACATCCCCACGTCTTCCAGTTTACTTTCATCTAAAAATCTCCAGTTTGTGCACCCTGTAATCATGCCATGATGCAAAGCAATGCATAGGAAGTGAAGAGGATCAGGATATTTGCTTTCAAATTTCACTGCTGATTTGAACTAGAATTTGAACTAAAGCAGGACAACTGATTAAAGAATCACATCACATATTTTCAGTCTCTACATAGTTCTCTTCCAGCAAAAAAAAAAGGGACAAAAGAGAAAAATCACAAGCACCTGTTGCAGAATCTCCTGTGTTTTCTAAATGAAATGAGAAGCCACTTCTTAAAAAGGCCTTGGGGAGTTGTGCACATGTAAAATCATATGCTAAACTCCTGGGGCTTGTTGTGACATTGCATGTGCAGAGATATGCTGTGCCAGGGGCTTTTTAGCTTAAAAAGCTATTTAGTGAATGTTCAGGAAGTCTTATTGTATGATACGAAAAGGGCAAATTAAGTTCAGGTCCAGCATTTCTATTACAGTTTTTTCCTTGCTTTATGTACCCCTTCCTGTTACCATCCATCTGATCTTCAAACTGAACAGGTGAAGCTGCATTCCTATTTCATGAGGCTAAAGAAACACATATTGCATTGATGAGAAATCTTTATATGTCCTTGAAGAAATCCAGAAAACCTCTGCCTGTAAGGACATGGAAAACTTAAAACAGAGATGAAAAATTGTGGCTGACAAGGGGCTGTAGGATGAGGCCTCTCTTTGAGGAAAGACCTAATAAATTAAAGGTGACATATGAAAGTTTTCTTTTCAGAAGAAGATAAATTCAGAGGTCTGTCTCACCAGAAGTTTGTGTACCAGGGAACACAAAGAGCCTTCTGGCTTACCAGGACAGAGGTGATTATAACCTTTAGCTTCTTTCACTGGGACTGCCTGCAAAAAATAATAGGCTCATGGCCTTGTGAATTTACCTTGTGTCCTCACTCTTCATGTGACAAAACACCCCTGGAGGACTTGTCTGTTTGTCCAGTGTGGTTTGTGCTGTGGCAGCATCTCCTGGGAATTCAGTGCTGCCCAGTGCTCTGGCAGCCTCTCATGCAATGGGGACAGCACAGACAGCCTGAGCAGTGGGGGCAGTGTGAGGGGTCAGGGCATGGGACTAAAAGCAGTTGAATATTAAGATGAGATAATAAAGTAAAACTCTGTGGCCTCAGCCACTGGAGATTGGGTGTATTTTTGGTCAAAACCCAGCTGAAGAACTTAGGATAAAGCTTGACAGTATGACAGAGAAGGGAGGAAGGTCAAGAGCAGGGTTGAGCCTGGCTGTTGGCTGGCTGGGTGTTCGGGTCTGCACCAAGGTGTGTAGCTACATTTGAAGCAATTCTGCAGTGAACAACAGAAAAAAAAAAAAATCAGACCCTGGACATGTTTCATGGATTATAACAGAGATCAGAAAGCTTGGAATCATCTGGACCCATTTCAGTCCATAGCAGGGGTAACCAAAGTCAGTCAAAGAGATGATCACTCAGGGCCTTGTCCAGACACTTACTGTAAAATCCATGCTCCAGCATTTGACCTCTCTCATGGTGAATTTTTCTCTGTCCAAAGTATGCCTGGCTGCAGCCTGCACCTTGACATTTTTTTTTGGCAATGCCTCACATTCATCTGCTCGTTCACCACAGAGCTGCTCCTCAGTCAGCCCCGGTCCCAAGACTGTCCCAAGGGGAGGATTTTGCATCTGTTTTTGCTGAACTTCAGGAGGTTAATGCCAGGATGTGGTCTCATGCATCCCCAGCCAGCCTTTTTTAGAGCAGACCTCAGCTAGGACAGCTAATGAAGGCTTACCACAATCAGCAGCAAAACCATTAAGACCTGTCTTTGAATTTAGAGGAAAACACTAATGCCAAGGCAGTCTAGAGGATGTCAAGAAAGAGAAAAGGGACGTGAAAAGACATATAAACTGTCCTGCTCCCTTCAGTCTTTTCATGGGTGATTAGACCAGAAAACTATGGTGAGTACCAATTTCTGACATGCCATGGCTGCACACAAGCACATGCTCCCCTTCAGCAGGGCCTGATGCCGTGGTCCCTGAAGCAGAGACCTCAGATCCCTGCACTGTGATAAACGCAGTCGTGCTGTGAACAGGAGGAAAGTGTCCACTCTCAGGGACCAGCCACTTGAGGGAGCCAAGACGACATGCACTAAGAACCGGCAGATTATATAAGCATTTTTGGAGTGTTTCAGCTGGAATCACCTCTTTTTCTGTAATATTAAATCTGTTGGGTCAGAAAACTCTGAGAGCTTCTGTCCCAGATTTAAATGGTTTTTATTTGGTTTCCAAATAAATTCTTGCACAGTTGTGCTCAGTCTGCCCCCTTTGATAACTTTTGATGGTGGGTGGGTGTCACAGAATGACACAGAAGGAAAGACACTCACACTCAGTGACTCCGAGGAATCAAGCAGGAAAAGAAGCACTTTATTTACATTTCATGTCTATTTATAGAATTCCAATAATGACCATGCATTGGACAGTGAGCATAATACCTCCTGACCCCATAGGTCTCATCAACAGTCCATCAAATCTCTCTTCCTCCAAAGAGGAATGCAAAACATTCATTATTTACAAGAGCAGAGTGTGAGAAACTGTAAAAAGAATCTGTCAACAATCAGAAGGCTGAACCCAAGGGCAACAGGTGGGTGGGTGTGGGTGTGGGTGTGGGTGTGGGTGTGGGTGTGGGTGTGGGTGTGGGTGTGGGTGTGGGTGTGTATACAACAGATTTGATAGCTGTTTAGGAACTTTGACATTAACTTTCTACAAGTTGCATGAAAACAGAAAATAGAAATGCAAGTAGGTAAAGTAAGGTCCTTTTGTCAGTAAATCAGTTAATACAGTTGGAAAAAACACACAACCTCTTTGCCTGCAAAATTTCCTTCAGGTCCAAGCCTACTGTCACTATTTTAAACATTAGAGACTCTCTAGAGAAGAAAGTTACAAGAAAGTTATAGAAAAGCAATTATGAACCTCAGGAAATCAGGATGCAGTGGTCAGAGATACTCAGATATCACACAGCCACTTTTTCACTATGGTTCAACTTTTCCTCTCACCCCCTTCCTCGAGACTTTCTTTGCCCAAGACCCAGGGACTATTTTCTCCCATCTCATGAACTCCGAGTGCTATCTTCATCTTAAACCAACATTTTCCAGAACAATATGACTCGAAGGAGAAATCTCATAGATTTAACTTGCCTAGATTTTAGCCCATGGGATTTACCATACATTTAGTGAAGACTTCTTCATGGAGCCAGAAGACTTCCCCGTTTTTGGGTCCCACAAAAATTCTTGCCTTTCCAAAATAGGACTTTGTACTACCCAACTCAAGAATTTCAGTCTGAGTGTCTGAATTCCAAGATTCGCGATGACCTTGCGTGAGGGTGGTGGGACCTTGTATCCATGGCAATCTTGCTCCTGAAGGACTGTGGTGTATCCAAATCATGACTTGAGCAAAGAGCAGAGAAAACTAGGAGGCAAGGGGAGGCAGAGCAACCTAAAAGAGAGGGTTACATGCAATGCTTACCTGGCATCTAAAAGGACCACCACACTCCTCCCTCCCAGATTTTAGTAAGTTGTAGACTTCTGTGGGTGTGTTATGGACAAGACTGGTTCTTGCAGAGACTCTTAAAGGAACGTGGCTAACCATTGTTAGAGTTTTGTAAACCATTTTTCAAGTTTCCTTTAAAATGCTGTTCAAGTTTCAAAAATTATTGCTAAAAGTCTGCGGAGGTGGCAACACCACCCTTTGATTTTACCCATAATTCATCCTCATGCATACTGGGAAATAGCGTTAGAAATTTGGCAGTGGTGTTACATTATGAGCTCTCATTTGTGTTTCCTTTTCCCCCAGGCAGATTTATTTCTTTATTTTATTTTTTCATAACGCAGAGACCGTTCCATCCATCAGGACCATGGCATGCAAAGGAGGTATTATCAAAATGCATATTGCATCCTGGCACGGAAAATTTGGTGTCAGTAGAGATATTTAGCAAGTGGACAGAAATACAGAGTTTCCATGTTAACAGATACTGTATCAAACAAACAAACAAAAATAATAATGAATGACAGCAATGACATCATTGCTATACACTGAAATACAGCAGCAGCAAGTCAGTGCCACTTGACTGTAAGAACAACCTAAGAAAGACCACCTGGGGATATGATTAGGATTAGCACGTGACAGAAGGATGATAATAAACATCATGCCTCTTGCCCAAAACAAGCCTTTCTGCTGAAAAGACAGGAGGTATACATTCAAGAGCACTAAAGCCATGTGCTTTTTAAAAAGACCTCATTTTGCCGTGCATGTATACATGGGTCTCTTTCTCTCTCTCTCTCTCTCTCTCTCTTCATATCCCTGTATATGTGAACAATCATTATTTCTCTCCTCACCATCAAGAAAGGTGAAATGGTCTATAGGTAAAATGCCTATACATGTAGCTTCGTGACATAAAAATCTGTCTCCTCACAGCAGTTCCAGATATGTAGTGAGGAAGCTGTTGCAGGAGAATAAAAGCATCAGTACCATTCACCTTCTGCTGTCTTGTCCTTGTGTTCAGGAAAAAATGTGCCTTTATTTAGAAAACAGAATTAGCACTGAAACAATTTTCACATCACTGGTCCTTCAGCCTCCTCAAATATTGTTTGTGGTATCTGCTTTCGTGCAAGAGAATGGGGCCACATAAAAGCAATCACAAGGATGAAAATGTTCTCAGCAGGAGGAAATAGGATTATCAAAAAGCAGAGGAGAAAGGCTTATGAGTGTTTTGTACTCTTGGGCATCCATATGCCACTTGAGCTATGTAGGGTGTTAATAGATGGATCTAAAAATAAAGAGTACATTATTAACTTACTAAGCTTTCACAATCAGGAGCTGAATATGTTTGGCTAATAAAGACATCCAATCACATCCATAGGTAGACATGTGGACGTAAGTTGGCTGAAATGGAAATGTGTGGGTCTTTGGGAGGCCATTCAGGAATGCCTCTTTTCAGGAACATCTTTTTCTCGGGAAAATACATAGAATGAGTTTGATGGCATCTCTTTGACATCCTATACCTGCCCTTACCCTGCTTCTCCTAGGTAGGTATGAGTAATTCTAGATTTTTTTCAGAACAAGATCTGTCCAAAGGAAAATATGATTCGAGGGAAGCACAGTACCAGAGAGCAAATTAAATGCAGAAAACAAACCACTGAAGGCTGTTGGGATCTCATGACCTTCCAGGCCTTTGGCTGAGCAAAACAAACTGCTGGATGCTCCAGAGTAGAGAGTTAATTTACAAGCTGGAGACTTGTAAACTTTCTCAGGCCACCTTCTCATGAAAGGTACATCTTTATTTGCATCCTTGCCTAGCTATGCTGAAGCAGTTAGATTAGCAGGAGAGGCTGGAGTGATGGTTATCAAGTCTGTGACCTGATGTCATTTGAAGATCCAAGGAAAGAGGTGCACAGGTTCCTGGAGAGGTCTGGTCTGTCTCCACGTGGCAGGTGGTGCAAGGGTGGGGCAGGGGTCTTGAACATTGTAATGACATTTGTGGGAATCAGATTTTTATGAACGTTGCTCACTGTTACCATTTAGTCACCTCAATTATAGCTGTTCATGGCGACTTCAGCACAGAAGTTACATAAAAAGCATCAAAGTTGAGGACTTCAGAGCTTTTCATGGGCTGATGGGCTGTGAAAGGCAAGGAAGCTTTGTCCTGTTAAAAGTCAGAGGAATCAGAGTGGTGTTATTGAATTTCATGGTTATGAAGACTTTATTCTCACTCCTCCAGCCAGGCATCTCCCTTTCCCCATGCTATTCATCTCTTTCCCTCATGGTAAGACCACCTCAGGACAGTCCAACTGTACATCAGGGAAGGAAGGCCAGAAAGAGAGCACAAAAACATACATCAGAATCATGAAGAAATCTTTTTCAAGGGGACAAACCCTGATGAAGGAAACCTCCAGATCAAAAAAAAAAGCTTGTTTGGTGATGAAATAAGAAACTAAAAACTTTTGCCCCTGGATATTCCTGGCTGCCAGCTAAAGTGTCTGGTCATACTAGAGAAAAGAGGTCTTTACCTCAAAGCACAAGGTCTTAGTACAGGTTTCATACTTTTGCTCATGAGATTACTTATTAGTTTTTTTTGGATTTTTTAAAATTCCATTATCTCCAGATGGCCAGCCAAAAACTGGTGTGACCTGAATTGAAAGACCAGCCATTGCCTGTATTTTAAAAGTACTTTAAAAGAAAATCCTACACATATACACGCACATTAAAAAAAAAAAAAAGAGGAGGGGAGGAGTGTGTTTTGAACTCATAAATTTAGATTTTGTATTTTAAGAGAAAAAACATCTTTTTTCCCCCTGTTATACCTGTAAAATCATATTAAATCTTTGTTTTGAAATGTCACATCATCCAATGTAGTAATTGCATGGAGCTGATACGTAATTGTTCCACATATTTCTATAAAAGATTTTATTTCTGTATTTCAAATTTGTACTATAAAAGCAGTAAATGGAAGAATTTTTGGGTTGTTATTATGTGGCAGGTACCTCCTGGGGACAATAGCTATTTCTTTGGTCTCAACAGGCCTCCAAAAGGCAGCTCAAAGCTCAGGAAGTTACATCCTCCAGCTCTGTTGTGGAAGACAACATGGGATGCCCCTGTTGGGACCAAACACCAATATCATAAGGGTAAAACCCCCACCCCCTCCTCTATGTTCCCTGTTGCTGTGTGCAAAGCCCTCTTCTTTTCCTCAGCCTCCCCAAGCCCACAAAACAGCCTTCTCTCTTCAGCTTCACCAGGAAGGTCAGGCATTAAAACACAGGATTTACCTGTTGCATTTAGGTTAGAAAACTGACTTTAAATGGAGCCTCATACTCTATAACTCAGTGTTTATGGGTGCCTGTTCTGAGAGGTTGAAAAGAAGCAACATGTTTTCTTTCCTCAGTTGACTGGATTGGGTGTCACTAATTTCCATCTCCTGAAGTCAGGCAAGAACAAAATGACTGATATATACAGGAGCACCCCCCTCAAGGGACTAAGTGCCAAAATAACTCATCTGAGAAGCTCCCCTTCACTGGAATGCCACCTAATGCTAACCATGATGCCAGAGTTAATTGCAGCAGTCAGCTGCTGCATTTCATCTACAAGTCTCGCTCAGTTTAATTAACCTTTGGGGAATTAGCATTTTGTTGACTTACAGTACCTGCTTTGAATTTCTGGCAGTGTTAGAGAAATCCAGTGACTTGTTTCACTCAGAAAAGAGTGATGCCCAAAGGCAATGTCTTTAAAGGATGGTCCCTGGGCAGCAGCAGGCTGATCCTGAGTCAGAAGAGTCTGGAAAGAAAGAGCCCAGTGTATCTCCCAACACCCGACTCATGCCCACTGTTCTGGAATTATTCATTCACCCCCACCACGGGGTCAGGTGTGAATTTCTCACTCCTTCCAGAATCTCCTGAGCATTTTTCATACTTGTTCATCACTTTGTGTTTACAGTAATTTCCAAGCACCTCCTTCCAGCTGGCAGTGCTCTGCCTCCATTTAGCAAATAACACCTGTGTTCTGCCTTTGAAAAATCACCAGGTGACCACCTGCAGGTTACAAGAAAAGATGCCCATCCCAGGAGAGTGAAGCCCACTGGACACATCTATATGTGCTCTGTGCGGGTGCAGTGAGCTCCTGGTAGGTCCAAGGGAGTGTTGTCTGGCCAGGAGTGAGAGTGGAGTTTGGCTAAGCAATGTATGTCTTGGGGCTTGCAGCTATCTAAGAGCCAGCCAGGGCTTGGAAAAGGTGTTGCTCAGGTTCCTTGAATCAGGTTGACAGGATTATGTCCACCAAAGGTGTTTCCAGCCTCCCTGAAGAGAGCTGTACTCCCACCTTCCACCATGCCTCACCTTTCTGACCTACACTTGTTCCGGGGCTTTTCCCCTCTGAGCAACATCTGAGGAACCACTGCAAGGAGCATGAGATGAGGTTATTGATGTTATTGCAGGTGGCCAGAGGGAATGGCAGCCATGAGGGCTGTGGGAAGTCAGACTGGTGCATGGGCTGGAAGGGAATGATGCAACTCTGGGGTACAGGGAAGGGAGGTCATGTCCATGCTGAGCCACCAATCCTAGAACTGTCCAACAAACCTGTGGATGTGGTGCTTAGGGACAGAGTTTAGTGGTGGATTTGGTAGTGCTGGGTTAATGGTTGGACTTGATGATCTTAGAGTTCTTTTCCAAATTAAATGATTCTACAATTCAGTGATGTGGCACTGGTTGGTTGCAGGCTGAGGATACAGGACACAAGACATCTCTGAACATTGCTGAGTGCTGTCCACGCCGGCATGACTGACTGCTCCCATATCTTGCTGCCACTTATTATTTGTCCTGTTTTTACCTGATTCAGCCACCACAACCACACCTGAGGAGACAGCAGCTGGCCCAGCTGTGTTTGTCCCAAAAGATAGGGAGCCCAGCCCAGCCTTACCAGCTTGTGTGCACTTCCAGCAAGGGTAGTGGACACGGCCTCACCACGAGAGGCCTCACCTGTTCCTCCCAGGACTGATTTAACCAGCCTTGTACCACGAACTGACCTCCTCCAAATGGATCCCAAGCTTCTCACCTGGAGATTAAACACTGCCTGTCTGAGAGTCTCCTTCTTCCAACAAGGGAGGAATCTTTAGGGTGGAAGAAGGCAATGCACTCTCAGCAACTCCCTCTGCAGCAGGCTGATCCTGGGCTCCTACCATCCACTCCATGCTTGGCTTTCTCTCCTGTCTTTGAAGAGGGCTGAGAACAGAGGAAAATCAATGAGGTTTTGTGAAATAACTGTGGATTGTGCTCTGGGCAGAGAACCGAGAAGGCACAGAATGGATATTCTGGATCGATAGGATTCACGCAACATTTGAGCTTCTACCCTTAGCTCTCATAGTAATTTGCTTTCATCTTTACCTCTGATTTGGGGGTCTGTAATGTGATCTACTGTAAAAACTGTTTTCTGTGGAAAGACCTCTTACTCAGAGGTCTGACTGTAGTTTAAGAGCACAAATAAGACACACGTGAGACAAAATATAGAAAAGATGGGTGTAGGTTATTTGGAAAGCTGATGCACAGGCATCCAGACATTTTCCTGTTAATTTAGCAGTCACTTCAGAAGACAACATAACATTTATATCCTTTGCAGCAAAAAAAAAAAAAAAAAAAAAAAAAAGGAAAACAGCTTGCTATCAAAGGAATTGTCTCTGGCACATTTTTTGACTGAGGTTTGGTGAGGTTTTTTTATCCCCTCTACAGGTGTATCAGCCTTGGTGTGAAACAAAATAATTGCTGCTGGTTTGTAAGAAAAGGTGATAATTTGAAGCATATTTTGGGCTGTTTTTCTTGAGGGGATTTAGTTTAAAAATTGTTCTTTTCAACTGCAGTTTTCAACATTGCAAAACTACTATACCATTCAATATAGGAGTTGCTGGCATGTTGTCTGAGACTGCGTTTACCTGACTTCCTGTCTACTTATACTTGGAAAATGGCAACAAATAACACCATTAATTTCATACCAACTTGTTATTTTATGAGAAAGGGAATAAGGGTTATATTGACTGTTTCTGTTCTGCATTTACATGGTGTAAGGGCTCAAAAGGGCCCTTGCTTCATCTAGCTGCTATATTTTCTATAAACAGAGATGGTCACACTTTTAAAGACTGAATCTCTATTAGTTACTTTGCCAGGGAAAATATTTTATCATTTTTTTGTTTTTACAAATAAACACAAGGTTTGATTCACCAGTCCACCTACACTCTGTTTTGTCAATGGAGCTGCAACAGAACAGCATTGGTTTTATAGAGGGAGAATCAGGCTTGTTATAGTCTAGTACTAACATTTTTTTCCATTCCCTCTAGCTAATAAATTTTTTTCATTTGGGGTATTATTCATCCCTTCTGCCCTCCTCCAGTCCAGGATATTCCCCATACTAGCCTGGGTAAGAGTGGAGGTTTGCATCTTAACAAAAGCAATGGGCCACTTCTCTTCCAAAATCCAGCCAACACATCCCACCCTGCCACACATTTCTAAGTAAGAAGCATTTGTCTGGGCTGCTCAGGCCTTAGTTTTTCACCTAAAATGCAAGGAAATTGCCAGCTGAGATGATAGTGCCATCTCCATTAATTATGCACCTAATTCTCATTGCTCTGGAAGCAGAGACAATCCCCTGAGCTCCCTGGAGTTCAGTCCTGTTTGATGCTTGTCTGCACTGGCTCCTTCTGCTTGGCTGGCTGCAACTCCCACCCTGACAAACCCCTGTGGCAAGCACCAGGCTTTCAGGAAATCCTTTCTGAACATCAGCCATAACAAAAATTCCTCAAACCATTAGCATCACACTTGACTGCAACTGCTTGGGTTAAATCTCTACCTTCCTGAAACACTTTATTTATGACCTTTTGTATTTCACTTCACATGGTCCTTCAGTTAAACAGCAGCAGAGAGTGTATGAAAGTGAAGGCTGCTCTGGAGATGATGGATGAGGCTCCCCCCGCTCCCCACCGCTTGCAGCCCGTGAGTCATTTGCTAATTTCCTCAGCTAAAACTGACAGACAATTACCTGGCATTTCACCACAGCCAAACTGATTTTTTTTTTCCCCAGAGCTCACTGTCTATCTTTTGATAGCAATGACTACTGCCTACAACATTGTCTCTCAAATCTTTAATATTTTATTGTCAGTGCTTTGAGTTCTTGCTCTCTTTTCTCTCCCAGGGTAAGATAATTTAAATGTAATACTGCACAATACAATGTGTCTTGTGTCTTTGCTGTTCTGAATCTTTCTCTGTATCTGTTTCTTTACAGCACATTACTCAATAACTATTCTGTTAGCTGCACTATTTAAATATTGGAACGAATCATGTTCATGTTATTAATGAGTGTTTTTAAAGGTCGGGGTTTCTAGTAAACTCAACTCAGCAACTCTCCCAATTGCTTCCTTATTGCAGATGATGATGATGTTTAATTTAAATGTAGTATTTATAGTTTTGTGCAATATCTAACAGCAATCCCAGAGCTCCCGCCTCCACCAAACCCTTTGGCTGGAATCTCAGCTTCCCTTGATGGAGTGCTGCACTGTTTGGGAGACAGCCCAGGTGCCAGAGGGCCTCTTTTCCCCTCGGTGGGAAGGTGTTCTTTGGATAATCCTGGCCTGTAGTAAATCCCCCCCAGTGTGCCTGGTGCTCGGGGCAGCCCTGTGCTCTGTAGCTGCTGCCTGTGATGGCACCGCTGGCAGGTCCTGCCTGTCTGAGCCATTGGCTTCCATGGCTCAGGGACTCCTCTGCTGGCCACACGTGGGACTGGGACCAGCTTCAGAGCTCGCTGCCCAAACTGAGGAGCTTCTACAAGCAGAGCCATGGCTGTGAGGGAAGGACCCTGTGCTCTCCCAGCAGCTGATACAGGGGAAGACTTTTAGAGCCCCTCCAGTTCAAGCTAATAGCACAGGATAATTGGCTTGGGATCTGCTGTAACAATTCTAGGGATGTTTCATGCTCGATGAGAAAGCCTTCAGCCACCCTGCCCTTCTAAGGACTTTTAGGAGATTTTATAATTGCCATCTGATATTCAGTTTTGAGTCTTTTCAAACTGATCAAATGCCCTATTTTAAAACATAAGATCTCCCCTTGCAGAGATTCTCCAGCTTCAGAGAAATTATGTACCACAGCATTTGAAAAGACAACATCTTCTTTGGCAGTGTAAAGAAAGTACACTCTTCCCAGAGAAGTTGTGGATGCTCCATCCCTGAAAGTGTTCAAGGCCAGGTTGAACGGGGCTCTGAGGAACCTGATCTAGTGGAAGATGTTCCTGTCCATGATGGAGGGCTTGGAACTAGATAATCTTTAAGGTCCTTTTCAACCCAAATCATTGTATGATTCTACATCTGGGCAGCCAAAGCTAAAATGGTATCAGGAGCTGATGATATTTTCCCTTCTTAGGAGAGCCCAGAGTCTCAAGCTCTGTGTTTTGATTTCATCATGTTCTCTATATAAAGCTGTCTCCCTCTCAGCTTTTTAACCTTTTGATATGATAAATCCCTGTCATTTTTATGGCACTGGTTAGCTGTGAATGAGATTTGGGAAGCTACTGCACCTGGTAGGTGTTGCACACGGCCAGGTGGGCTTCATAACCTAAAAAAGTTGTGTGTTAAAACTGACAAATACTTTAGTCTACTCCTTTACACTTTTTTCAGGCTAAAATTTATTCCTGGCCATCTTAAACCCTTGTTTCTTTCCTGGTAATTATTTCCTCACCTTCTGGCATTAAATGCTAGAGAACGAGCATATCTATCCCAAAAGAGCCCTTCTCATCGACAGCAATGTCTCTCTCCCTCTGTGGGTCCTGGTGGCCCCATCTGCACCTGTGTCCACGGAACTGCATCTTCAACCACAATCAGACCTGCAGAAAGCACACCAGGCTTTGTGAGGCAAATCTTACTGTAAGGCATAAAATGTAGAGGAGTGGAAAAATAACGAGATCAGTCATAACTCAGGAGTAAAAAATATGACGTTAATTAATCTATTTTCAAAACTTACGCACACCTCTTGCTCTTGGCTAGATCTTAACAGCTGGCAAGAACTCAGATGCTAGAAATGTTTCCTGCTCTTATTTACTCAACCAAAAATAGCTGCGAGTGTTAAACCACCCTAGCACTTCTACCTAGCACTTTTGCATTCTGTACATGTGCATATATGAATATATACATAATGGTGCATATTTTTCATATATTTGTATGCACACACGTAAAAAGCATATGAAATATGTATATGGCATACAAATATGTGTGCACATGTATGCATACACACATACACAAATACATACACATACAGAAGTGCTTTATGGTGCTATTTTGCATGAAGCAGAATGTCCAGCCAAGAGAAGCCACATAAAAATTTCATGTATTATGTGAAACTTCCTGCAGAACTAATGGCTTATCTCTTATCTCACTCCAACTTCTGTAACTTTATAAAGTTGAGCTGTCACTTAAGCTATCTTACACTAAGGTGATTAATTCCTCTTCCCTCACCTGCAATTCCAAAGCAGCACTTGGTACAGCGCAGGTTCGTAATCATAAAGTATTGATGTCACAAGCATTTATTGCCAGGGTAATCAGAGGAGGAAAGGTTACTGTCTATGTATGTGCACATTCATATGTATGACTTCTGCCTATTCTTTGTGTCTCTCCCTTTGATTCCCCAACACATCAAAAGCCTTGTGGAGGACCCAGCTGAGCAGCCACCCGTGGCAGGGAGTCGCTCCAAGATAGTTTGCCATCTTATCACAATGGCTCAGGGAAGGCAGGTGGTCTTCTCTTCTGGGCACTCTGAAAAGAACTGAACTGCTTAAATTTCTGTGCTCCCCAGGAATATGTTGAGCCTTTCCTTTAACGTGCCTGGGTTTGTTAACACGCTGTCCCAGGCTGGTGAGCAGTGCAAATCCTCTGTCATTCCATGCAAGTTTGGTGCTTGTGTGTGCCTGCAGAGCACAAGGGGTGGCCAAGTGGAGAAGGAACTGGATGAGTCCCTCTGGTCCCGTTTGAGCCAAGCCTGGCTGTGGCTTAGAGCTGCTCTGACCTAACAGCCCTGGCTGAGCGTCTCAGCGGATTTCTGCCCCACTCCGCTTTCATTTGTCCCACGCTTCTGGTCTTTGAAACACACACTGCTAGGAAACATCCTTTCACCTTCTGAATTAATCATGCCTCTTTATCAAGCCAGAACATGACAGATCCTTGAGCATAATGAATCTCAGACTCATCTCATTTTGTGAATAACCTAGGTCAAATGAAGGCACAAAGATGGGAGGAGCGTGAGGATGACAGGGACAACAAGGCAAACAGGAGGGCTTTGTTTCACCGTGGTTAGCATCAGCTGGTGCAAATCACCCTTTCACATATTGTGGGCCAATGCAGTTGGTGACTCCAGCCAGATGATGAATACATCCTTCTCTGACTCATCTTTATTTCTGAAGTCTCATTTCCTCTAACCTGGTCTATGGGCTGTCTGTGCAGTTAGGTCACTTGTACAAGGATCACTGCTGATCCTGGCAGCCTTCAAGCTGGGAGCAGGACCATACTCCAGAGTGAAAACAAACCTTGCCTTGATAAATATATTATCATGAAATAAAAATACCCAAGCCAAAGACGATTGTGTGAATCTGGGAGCTGCTCTTCTTGGAACTGGCTTCAAAAGAACTGATTATCAAATCCAAAAAGTTTGTGACTGTAAGTTATGAGAATGGAAAAACACCTTTTGTTTCAAGAGGCCCTGTTCTCCATAATGGCCTAATGCAAAGACTCCAGGAATCAGAGGAAAGTGTTTACTGACTGTAATGAGAGGAAAGAAGAGGCACTGATGGCTGTAAGATAGTATTTTTTTCATTTGAACCAATGAACTTAGACAAAGAAAAGTATTTTTTTAAAGGAAGAAAATGTGCACATTATCTGATATGGCTGACTCTAAATGCTGAGCCACTGTGATCAGAACCTGTGCCATTATTAGTGACATGAATAAAAAACAAGAGCATGAGGCAGACATAATTCTCAATGATTTTTGTATACCATCATAACAACTGATGCATAAAAAATACTAGCCAGAGAGAGTTCGGAAATAGCAGAAATAAACAATTATCTCAAATCCTGTAGAAAAAAGAAATGTTACTCTTAATGAGAAATAATATCTCTGTTTTTTACAGAGGGTAAGGGGTGGATGGGGGACATGACACACAACAGCTTCCAAACCTATATCCTCACAATAACAAAACAAAAAATCTATGAAATGCATAAGAACAAGATGGAAACACACACCCTACTATCGTCAGAGCTGTTGTGTGGATTAATATGGTCCTTGAACCACAGCCCTATACAACAGAACTCTCTTAAAGACAACCCTTCAGCCCAGTGGGCATTGACCTGCCTTCATGCCCATCTAGGTGAGCCTCCTCAGCAAAGTGAGTTTCTCTGTATTTCTGTCCTGAATGGGTGTGTTCCTACAGCAGGGCTCTGGGAAAGACATCTTTATAGCTCTGCTTCAACTGTGTTTTCCCAGCTGTCTCTGCATAAGTGGGATCAAATGTCATTTGTAAAAGGGGAAAAAAGAGAGCAGAAGCCTATATAGAAACACTTGAGCTCCTTAAAGTGCTGCATCTGCACCAACACCAACTCTGTCCTTTCTCAGTGCCCCAGTACCATTTAAAGAGTTTTCACTATAGGCTTTTCAAATGTCACAACACGGCTCCAATTTCAACTCTGATCACAAGCTAGACTGAATGGCCATTAAAGGATATGATAAAATCAATCCCGACAAAAAGCAGGTCCAGTTAAATATGGGAGCATCATCAATTTTAGCAGACACCCCAGAGCCAACTTCCCCAGGTACATCTGCACCTGGAGCCCTCCAGGGACAATGGACAGTTTTTAGGCATTTGCAGTGCACAAGGGTGGCATTTGCCTGTTTTGGGATAGATGGGTGAAACCCCACTCTGGCCTAAAGGAGCCTGGCTAAACCCTTGCAAAGATGCCCCAGAGTATTCCTTCCTTTAAGGCATCTTGAGACATTCACAGAAGGCAGCAGCTCCTGATAGGAGAAAAGGAAAGGATGAAAACCTTGGGAGAACATGAAGCATTTATGATTAAGCAAGGCACTTACTAGCAATGACTAAAGCAACAGAGAAAGCTAAAGACGTCTCTTCAGAAAGTTATTTGCAGTGCAACTTCCAACTAATCCATGCAGCAAAAATGTTTTTAGGATCAAGCTCTGAATACAGCCATGGTTTACTACCAATTTATTACCTGTTGTATCTAAGGCTGCACAATACATAGAGAAGTCAGTTTTACCACGCCAGGTCAGTGAGTAGGCATAAATCATCTGTGCTTTTATTATGTGTTGATAAGTGTCTTGATCATCAATATTTCTGTGCTATGTAAAATTAGACCATTTAGTCATATGTCCCCCTCTCATCTAGTACTAATAAAAGCCTGGTAGCAGTATAGACACAGCAAATCAAGAGTATATGTGTGGGGGCAGAGGAGGAGCAGGGACCATCAGCTCCAGGGCCTCACCCACACAGTGTCTGCAGTAAAATGTCAGCCAGGGCACACAGCAGCCCTGACACAGGGACACATCAGAGCACTGCCCTGGGTGGCCTCACAGGATGTCTCCTCAGGCACAGCCTGACTTTCCTCTTCACTTTACCTTGATCCCAGCTGATAATTCTGCATGGCTGAGCATCGTGAGGTTGTACTGCATGCTTGAGGTTCAGGGACAAGCCTATAAGAGTAGAACATTCCTCAGGCTTTGGCCACTCTTCCCCAGGGCAAACACAGCCATCAAGAAGATCCGGGGTGGGTGGCCGCCTCCAGTGACCAAGCTGACCTCCCAGTCCAGTCAGACTGCTGGGGAGTGATGATGGATGGAGGGCAGTGCAGAGCCAGGGAGAGGCGTCATTCCCCAGCGCCACACCAGGTGTCTGCCTGACACCTTCACCTGAGATGTCTATCCCACTTGGTACAAATCCTTCATGTTCCCTCAGAGCTTCCTTTAGGCCCCGTGTAACATGGGGGGAGCTGCAACTCCCTTCCAAACCCTCCATCTGGACTTGGCAGGAAGTGCATTTTCCTGTAGGACTTTGTACCATGTACATTTCTCATCAGGAACTAAAAGTAATTGCTATTTACAGCCAAACTGCAGAGGGCTTTTACAAACAACCAGGGATGAAAGCACAGCCACCCAAAGTGTTTATGGCTTTAGTGGCAGCACACAAACTGTCTGCTGAAGCTGGCTGAGATTTTCTAAGGGGTAACCAGTGTCCTGTCAGCAGGGCATGACATTTTGCTGTGCTTCAGGGCAATGGGTGCACTGTGGCACTCGGCCTGCAGGATCTTTCCCACACCATCCTCCAGGGCTACCCGAGTCTGCTTCACAAGCCCAAAATCCGGCCCCACATCTGAACTCTTTCTTTGGTCTCTGCAGACAAACTGTGGGGATGGGCATCTCAGCACCCCCAGGGCTACCTCTCCTCCACCTGGAAATGCAGGTTTTTACAGAGACTTTGAAAGTGGCTTTGGTAATATTAGGCACAGCAACAATTGAGACTTCTCTCTCTGCACCTCCAGATTGTAGAGCCTAAATTATATTGCATTCTCCCTCTTCTACTCCTCTAAGAAGAATCCCAGCAATCACCAGCACAATAGTGCATTCTGTTTTCTGATGAGCCTGTGGAGGAAGCTAAACTACAGAATGAATGGAAATTTAGCACCCAGGCAGAAGAGTTTCTCTGCTTTTTTTAAATATTAACTGTATTTTGATTAATGTGAGTTGTCCGTCCGCCAACAGACAGGGGAGTGCTGAGCTGCACCAACAGAGCCAACAGCAGCAGCTGCCTTCCTGTTATTTTCATCTCTCTAAAGCCTCCCACACCTCTCAGGCAGACTTGCATTTGAACTCTGCTTAAGTCATGAGTATAAAAGGGTGGAAAAAATGGACTTCAGCTGATGCTATAAATAGTTCACAGCCAGTAATCAGTGAAAATCAGAGAGAAGGAATCTCCAGCCTCTGTATGTTAAGCTGAAGTGGTCCATCAGGAGAGGAAGAATTAAACATTTGGAGTGAGGGGCAGAAGTAGAGAAAATGGACCAGTGTGCTGACACTACACTGAAGAGCCAGAGGGAATTTCTGGGGGTAGGAGCCCTGTCACGGGACACGCACTTTGAGATGTTTCCAGAGCTAGGACAATGCTGCTTGGCTAAGGGTGTATCCCAACAATTCCCAGTGGTCCAGGCTTTGCCATCCAGACTCACTCTGTGCAGTGCAGCAGGACTGTTCCTGAGGGCTGTCAGGACCTCTATTCACATGGGGAAAAAACCAGCTGCTCTCCTTGGGGGAAGAAGCTGGTGCAATGTCTTGGAACAAAAATTTTGGAGTCTGAACACAACTCAAGACCTGGCAGCTCAGAGGTGACAGCTTATCAGGGAATGTCACAGGAAATGACAAGTTAGCAGTAATTTTTCCAGGGACATATCTCATGACATCTAGCAAAGAATCATACACCTTGGGAGTTCTAGAGGTGTAAAACCCCTTAGGAACTGCCCCATCCTGTACACATGTCCCTCCTGCTCAGAGCAGGTACTCACACCCCCACTCACACATCCAATGAAAGCCTGGCTGGGGAAAGACCAGTGAAGACCTGGAGACAGAACCCAGTGAAATGGGCATATCCATCAAGTGTTGCTGAAGAATATTGGCAAAAACAAAGCTAACTTTCAGTTTATGTTTGAAAACATGATTATACCACGTGGCTCGCTCCAGTAAGAAACATAGAGAGTGATTAAGCTGCAGCTACAGTCAGAAGCAGCAAGATTGTCTTGTTGGGGATGAACAATGCACAGCAAGGATTTTGATAGCACAGTTAATTAAAAACCAAAATAAATCCCATTCTTTTCTGAATACATAGTAGAACAAGTATTTGTGGTGTTTGTTTCTGGCCATTTCATAGCCACGAAGATCAACTTTCTGCCTATATTTGAAGTGTAGACAGTCTAGCATAGTTTTCCAAGTCTCAGAAATGTTGCCTGAGCACCACTGGTGCCAACATGCAGCAGTTCCACATCTCTGACTCTCCCTCAGATACTGGTCTAAACTGGACAATTAATCTACAGCTTCTCAGTAACCTCTTCCAGTGTGGAGAAATTTCTTCCTAATGTCTAATCTGAACCTCTCATGCCACAATTAGTGGACACTATCCCAGCTCAGACAAGAGTTTGAGGAACAGAATGCAAAGATTTAAGTCCAACAAAGCAGGTCAGAACCTTTGTTCAAGAGTGCCTTAAATTTCTTATGTATAAATTTTATGTACCTAAGTAAGCAGTCAAATCATTTAAACACCTAGTAAAATATCCACAGTTGGAAAATAAGCAAAACTGGATATAGGAGACTAAATTTAGGTGCTTTCTGCAAATTACACACAGAATATGAAGACCAGTCAGGGTCTAAATTTTCATCTGTTTCACGTTGTTCAGTAGTTCCATTTTGGTGGTTTGCTTCATATAGGTTTGACATTAGGATCTGGAGAACACAGCTCTTCCATAGGAGCCACCAGCCTTTGGGATCCTTCTTCACTGACCAGTGGCTCAGCTCAGTTAGCTCCACAGAGAAGGCCTGACCAGCAAAGAGGCACAGCTCCTGTGGCTCCCCTCTTGCAGACTGTAGCATTTCCAGGGAGATATCATCCCAGAAGTACAAGAAATTCCAGGCAAAGACCACCCCAGAAGTGCAGTGAAGGAAAGGGCCACTTTGCACTCATTATGGATGCTGCAGCTGTGATTATTGATTAAATAGTAATATTAGGCTCAGAATAAAGATTCCCAGAGAACAACGAACAACCAACAATGAGGAGGGAGGTCAAATTAGCTTAAAAGGAAGAGGTATCCCTGGGTAAGGGAAGCCCATTCAACCTAAACAGCAGACGATGTATGCAAAGGGAATACTTCTAAGTCGAGGGCCACCCTCTGCACAAAGTGTTGCACCTCAATTAGACAGAGATTATAAGAAAGAAAAAAGTGTGGTCAAACTGCAATGAAAAGGAATGGATTGATTATTTAGATTTGTTGTGGTAATGAAGCTTGCAAATACACTCTCTCATTTTCTTGCCTGGGACACTTATGGGACTGTGGGACTAGGATTGAGTACCAGTTGCATTTAAAAAGATACTTCATATGCTGTTTGGATTTCACAGTGTTTGTGCAAACATGAGATTAATTAAAGGGAAAGATTGTGAGAAGCTGCTAACAGTTTACTTTAAAAAGTTTTGGTTTCTGGTTCTTTCAAAGACTCAAGCATATCTCCTCGTCTAAGTCTATTGTAGCTCCATTGATGTGCTTCTGTTATGGCTGTTCTGTTACAAAAATCTATTAGATTTTCCTTGTACCAAGAGACTGCATCATTCCCTGCTCTGCTGAAGGAATTGGATCCAGGCCATGAATACAGACAGCACAAGCCCTCCTAAACACAGGCAGTGCAGGATGAGCTGCTCCATCCACAGGGAGCACCAGCCTCCAGTCTGGCCTGGATCTGCAGCACAGAAACACCTTGGAACAGCCTAAATGATTTGGTTGCCACATACCTGTTTGTATAATGGAGCCAGTGAAAAAGATGGTGCCAGCAAACCTCAAGACAACTCACAGGGCAGTAGGGGCCATTTGTGGGCTGTGAGGAATGGGAAACAACTCTGAGCTCAGGAAAGAGCTGTCAGCACTCCCCATAAAGTCAATAGCTGGCAGCAACTTCACGGCTGGCGCAGCAGAGCTGATACCAACTCCTGCACATCCCACCTGAATCATCACATGCTGAAGCACTGGGTAAAATATAACTCATCTTGAAGGTTAAAACAGAGGTGAGGGAAATTCTCCAACAAGAACTTGTTTTCCTACTGTCGCTGCCAGTCGTGCACACCGCATAATCAGATGACCTGAATTCTTTGGCACTAAAGAATAGCGTGCTCTGACTTTCTGAATAGTAATTAAAAGTCCCTTAGGACTGGCTTGGCTTTGTTGCTTTGAAGTCTGTGCCACTCATTGCCTTAACACACAAAAGAGAACTGAACTGCATCTGTCCGTGCAAAGTACATACATGAGGTCTCATGGGTTTTTTTTAGTAATATATTATCAGTAAAACTAACTTTATTTTTCTTCCTTCCTTTCTTTCTGTCTCTTCTCATTAAGGTCTGGCTGTTTTACAGAATCACAAAATAAACCAGATTGGAAGGGACCCACAAGGATCCCGTGAGTCCATCTTCTGGCTCTGTACAGGACCATCCCCAAGAGTCACACCATGTGCCTGAGAGCATTGTCCAAATGCTTCTGGAACTCTGTCAGGCTGTTGCTGTGACCTCTTCCCTGGGGACCCTGTTCCAGTGCCCAACTGATGTTTAATCTGAACCTCTCCTGACACTAGAGGCCCTTCCCTCTGGTCCTGTCACCAGAAAATAGAGATCAGTGCCTGACCCTTCTCTTCCCCTCACGAGGAAGTTGCAGACTGCAGTGAGGTCTCCCCTCAGTCTCCTCCAGGCTGAACAAACCAAGTGACCTCAGCCACCCCTCACCAGGCTTCCCTTCCAGACCCTTCACCATCCTCGTTGCCCTCCTCTGGACACTCTCTAATAGTTTAATGTCTTCTTTACATTGTGGCTCCCAAAACTGCCCCCAGTACTCGAAGTGAGGCTGCTCCAGTGCAGAGCAGAGTGGGACAATCCCCTCCCTTGGCCAGTGGGTGATGCTGTCCCTGATGCCCCCCAGGACACAGGGCCCCGGCTGGCCCTCCTGGCTGCCAGGGCACTGCTGACTCACATTCAACTTGCCATCGACCAGAACTCCCAGGTCCCTTTCCACAGCACTGCTCTCCAGCCTCTTGTTCTCCAGTCTGCCTGTACTTCCAGGGTTGCCCTGTCCCAGGTGCAGAATCCAGCACTTGCCCCTGTTAAACTTCATACAGTTGGTGATTGCTCATCTCTCATTTGTCGAGGTCTCCCCGCACGTTCTCAAGGCAATTGACACATCCCAATTTTGTATCAGCTTATTACCCCCTCCAGTCCTATATCCAAGTAATTTATGATGATGTTGAAAAGCACAGGGCCTAAGACGGAGCCCTGTGGAACCCCACAAGTGACAGATGCCAGTCTGATGTTATTCAGGTCCAAAGGCTTTCCTGTGCCGCAGCAGGGAGACCCTTCCAGGATGAGACATTTGCATCTAGAGGGCTCACCCCAGGTTGCACTGGGATCAGTTTTGAGGTTGAAAGCACAACCCTGCTGTCACCTCCTGGTGACAGGAAAGTGTTTGGCTAGAGAGGAGCACACACTCTCTGGAGCTGGAAGCACATGTGGTCCTGCAGTCTTCCAGTACAAGTCATGCCTTACAGTTGCTGCTTTCCCAGTCACCCCCACTTATCCCATCCTTCAGGTGAAGAGCTGCCTTGGAAAAGCCTGCTCTCCACTTTTCTTTGCGTTACTGTTGCTGTGGGATGGTACATCCACATTCAATCCTTCCATGCAGGTTTGCTTGGTCTGACTGTGCAGAAAAACATGCAAAAATGTGTACTTCTATATTCAGTTTTTTAAAAAAAAAAACAAACTACGTCTTTGCACTGATAATATAAAAAATTAGAAATTTTATCTAAAAGGTAAATTTTGGTTAACTTTGACTATAGTTACTTAGTCTGTGGACCTGGAGCTAGATTTTATGAGATTCAATCTCTACCCTGTAAAATCCTCCAAGGTTGATCAGTTTAAGTTTGGCTTTTGAATACTTGTACCCTCAAGGTGTTGTAGTTATATCAAGATGGACACAGCTTGTATCACCTCCAGCCCTTTAACTGGCATCCCTACCAGTCCCTTATTTGCAAACTCTACATGCCTTCTTTCATAGACCTCTCTCTCATGTAACTCTGACTCCTTTCATAGGCAGCTTCACACAGTACTCATTCCTTCTTTTAAGGCATCTCCACACAGCACCTGACTCTTTCCACTCTGCATGGCTAAACCCATGATTGTCCCTTCCCTGGCCGCCTAACCCTGACAGTCCCTCACACAACATCTTCTCGCCATATCTGCCCCTTGCACAACCACATGTCCCTTGCTGCCTCACAGCACAGACAGCAGACTCTCAATCTCACACTCAAACTACAAGTGCCTGTAACTGGGGGCAAGGTAACCCACTCCTTTATATCCCCCAAACGGATTGGCCAGACACAGATGTTTCCACTCCTTGGTACATCAGTACAGCTGCAAGTCATTGGGAAAGATTCCCTCCTGCACTATCCCTTCAGCCTAGCTCTCCACATCAAGGTACAAAAATGGTCAGATCCTGCCCTGTTCTTTCCTATTTTAAACACAAAGTAAAACTGGACAAAGCAAAGTGGCAAAAAGGCAGCTGAGGACAAGGAAGTTAGATTAATGCGAAATAAAATCTATCTTCCACCTCTGCAACAAAGTGGCCAAGCATCTTCTGCTTCCCACAGTAGAAAAAATGCTAGAATTCCATGTGCAGAACAGAGCCCAAGCACCTCTGCTGTCACACCAAACCTGCAGTGCCTGACATCAGCTGATCAAGGATTACAGACCTGGCTGGCAGTTAGAGTGAGGTACTGAAGAAAAAGAAAGGAAAATGAATGGAAAAACAAACAAAAAAGGATAAATTATCAAAACAAGGGAGGGGAAAATAAGAAAAAAAGATGAGAGAAAAAAGTTGAGCTGTTTTCAAGATATCACCTTTTAGGATTTTGTCTGTCAACAGCTTCCTGGAGATGTTAACACAACCTGTGCTGGATAAGCACTGCCAGGAAGGCACAGATGTGATCAGTCAGAGCCTGTCAAGCACACATTAAATTCTAAGTGAACCTCCAATATTGCACTGCACCTACTTTTGGGTATGTACCAGATGCAAGATGAAGTCTTTTCTCTTTGCAACTCCTTCCACAAAACTTTCCCTTCCTCCACCAATCTAACGTGCTCACCTCTGCTTCTTGCTTGCTGTTGTGCTAAGTTCACCGGCCACGACCCACCCAAACAGTCCCTGGCAGCAATTAAGTTTATTAAATGACTGGCAGCCACTGCCACAGATGAAAGGAGAACAGAGAGGCAGAGGTTGATGGACTCCTCAGTGTAGTTCGTCCTTGCATTTCCAAATGTGAGGTCTGTACATCCTGCTGGCCCCTTACAAAATATTCTTGGTACCAAGGGTGCACAGCAGCAGGCACAGCAAGCAGGGGATTACTTAAACCAGCTAAGGATTTGGCTTAAATTTAAATCCTGCCCTTAATCAGGGAATGAAAGCCTAGCTGCAGGCAAACGGCAAGCACTTTCCTCAGGAAATAATTCAGTGCCTGGATTCCTCTTCTGAAGATTATATTCCTTAATTTCTCATTTCAATAGGGTTGCTTATCTTTTCAGCTGGGTTAAAGCAGGCTCACCAAGTGTGTGGGGCATCTTTATTTCCCCCATATCCCTCCAACCTTGCTCTCCTGAAAGTTCATCTATCTGATTTTGTCAGGCTGCGCTCCCGGATGATGCCCAAGCTGGATCCTTTCAACACAGTTCTTCTTCTACAAGCATTTCCTAGGCTGGCTACCCCCATCCACCCTGGTTTTGCAGCCTGTTCCCCTGTTCCTGCCAAGCTGCAGCACGAAGCCATGTCTCTCCTGTCAGAGCTGTCAGAACTGCATCTCTGCAAATTTCTCAGTGCCTCCTTCCTCAGTTGCTCATCTCCACACCATGCCCCCAGTGCCTGCAGTGCTGAGCTGCTCACAGTCCTTACACACATCTTCCTCCTCACTCCCTCATCGTTCCTCTCTCCTTCAGTTTTTAGGTGCTGCCCTCGGTGCAGCACAGCCCTAACAATGTGCCCAGTCCTCAGCTGTCAGGTGTTTACTTTCTTCTCCTTCCAAGCCCTTTCAGAGCAGTCCCTGATTCTCCAGGACCTAACACACACTTCTCCTGAGTCAAGTCCACAGTCTGTGGGATGAATCTTGTGATATACTAACATGCTCTCTTGAAGGCCCTACCTACTAGTATAAATTTAAACATACATAAATAGCATTTGGAAAGGTAAGAGTCTGGTTTGAAAAATACTTTGTAAGTAAAGAACTGGGCATTAGTAATGCATCAGGTTTCTTAAATGTGAATTAACAGATTTCACATTTTTAAAACAACAATTATTTTCACCTGATGATGAATAATTATGAAATGGTTTTCTCAAAATCTCTGTATTTGAAAGCATGCAATTACTTTTAATCATCCACAATAAAGCTCATTAAGTGATTAATAGTTAAAGCACTGGCTTCAGATGACACTACCCGGTATTTCCAATACAGTCCGCATATCAGACAAGAGCAAGTTTTGTGCTCACACCAAAGCATCGATTTTGGACATCAGTGAGCAGGGTAGATCTGACTCGGGGGGATGCACAATAGGGGAGCAGCCAGCACTTTTGTTATGTGCCTACAAGGAAGTTTCAGGACTCCATTTGAGTTTTTTTCGAAGAGTGCAGAGAACAGACTGTTTCGCCAACTGGAGCAGTTGCACTGAACTGTAAACAGGTGGAGCTTGAAAAACTGTCACTGAGACTCCTGGTCAGAAATAACATACAGCAAGCACTGGAGGACAGGCACATACACACAGTTTATACACTGTGGTGCTTGGGTTATTCAGCTGCTAAGTCAGAGCTGGTAATAGCTCATGGTTTTAACAGCCACTGTGAAGGGCACTCAGCAAACTGCTTCCAAAAGCACTCTTTGGCTTTTCAGTGGCATGAGAAGAGAAAGCCTCCCTGAGCCTCCTTCTGCAGTGTGTGTACAGTGGGAGTGGGTGCGTGCCTTCAGCACAGCCCACAATAGGCAGCACTCAGCAGCCACACCATTAAAGGGTCCAACAGCTTCAAATAAGAAGGCTTGAAATATTCTGTCTCTGGTGCTTGCTGTGCCTGCAGAATGATAGCCTTTGGGCTCACAGCCACGGCTGTATGGATCCAAGATTGTGTGACAAAGAGCCGAAGGACATTTCATGGCACCTTGCTCTGAGAGGGTGAAGTAGCAGGTTAGAAACCAACTGGCAATTTCACAGAAAACAATTGATTTTCTCTTTAAGTGCCATAAGGGGAAAGCATTTCTCTCTCAACTTGTGATTAAGGGAAATGAAAGATGAGAGTAACGAAATAAAATGTTTCTTTTCTATCAAGCTATTTTTCACATGCAGCTCTAAAATAAAGGGAATATTCCAATGAAGGAAAATTTCTAGCTAGCCTAAGGAAGAACATGGTAACTCCATAGAAAAATCTCCCCTTGAAAAGAGGTGGTGCAATTTGAGAACAAACCAGTGGACAAACATGCGTTTCTTGCTTGCTGCAGAGAAAAGAACTGTGATTTTGAAGTATTTACCATGTAGTAAATCTCTCATTGCCCACTGCCAAATTTTAATGCATATTTTGTGTGGTGTGGATGAATATTAAGCAGGACTGAGGTACCAAAACTGTAATTTGTGTTGGAAGCTCACTATTACATGGAGCAACAAAAGATTTCAGGTGGGATATGGTGGGAATTTGTGGAACATCACTTCAAGAGAGGTCACGTGCAGAAAAGACTGATTCAGCAATCTTGATCTTTCCTCTTGGTCTTTTAGAAATAAAAAAAGCAACTTTTATAAAATGACTCTTGCCTATGAATGATGAGTCATTCTGTTTTTCAATAGAGCATCAGGTTGTCAAGGGACCTTCTTCAAGGTTTTGAGTGCCTGAAAAAACCCGTATTTTAAAAGGTTTTCTACTTTCTACTAGAAAGGAAATGAGGAAGGAGATAAAAAACAGACAAATGAAAACTTGACTTAGCTGGCTGGAAGACTGTGTCACCCAGGGAAATGTGAAGCAAATTACATAGCACAATTTGATTGATATGAAATTGGTTTAAGCCAATTTTTTGTTAACAAACCTCCCTTGCAATCCTGCTTCTTCCAAAACCCCAAATCTGGATTTATGCATAATTTGACTTCAATATGTACATCTTATGCCAGATTTTACACACAGGAATTTGAAAAGCAGCAGGAAGCATCACAGCACAGAGGGCCCCATCTCCAGTGTATACTCATTACATTACAGCAAATAATTCAAGCCATTTTCTGTGTTCAGAGTAAAAACTGCACTCATTTTCTCAGCTGACTTTCTTTTCTGGGTTCTGTCCAAACTAGTGTCCAAAGTTACTGCCATGAGAGTGAACACTAATTTAACCCCCAAGCAGAATTATTCCCAAGCAGTGATTTTCAATTCATGGGCAGTGGGTGCCATGTGGATGAAAAAGCAAGGCCACAGCTCAGGTTTTCAGTATTCCAACAGAAATGATTCTAGGCTGTATCAGGTTGTGGACAAAGGTGGGACCCCATATGTAATACCTTAATGGAATGAGGAAGAACTAGGACATTTTTATGGACACTGATGCTGCTGGAAATCTTTCTTGATGCCCACTCCAGTGCAACATTCCCACTTAACCACTCACATACTTCTGTGAAATGAGGGGAGAGATGCAAGAAAGATGCACTGACAGAAGAGCAGGGGACTGGAGCAGTGGGATAGTCTACAGTTCACATCCCACATGTTTTTGGGGCACTTCATGAGGTAGAAGTCAGCAGGCTGCATCAGTTTGGAGACTACCAGCCCTGCGGTACCCCCTTCTGACCTGACACAACTTGGCTGTGCACATTCCTCAGGAAAAACTGCCATCTGTCTGTTTTGCTGCCACGCTTCCAGACACGGCAGAGCTGCACCCATCGAAATGAATTCTTTTTACAGTGTGATAACATTAAGGCTACATGTAATCGGCTTCAATTTCTCCTCCAAAAACTGCACGCTGTCTCCAAAACCAATAAGCACCCAAGGCCAGGGCCAGCATTCCTGCATGTTCTTACAGCTGATAAGTGCCTTCAAGCATGTTATATAAATAAATCATACTAAGTTATGCTGCATGCTAAGGTGTGAAACAAAGCAGGGCAATTTTCTGCGGATGAGAGATGCTCATTAAATGCAATTAATAAGAACAACCTGTGCACTGAAGGGCAGAGGAGCTTATTATTGGATGACACCGTGTACAAATAATGTTTACAGTTAGGAAGCCAATCTCAAGGAAGTGGGGGAATGACATAAATCAGACGAATGACCCAAGCCAAACCATAGCTACAGACACATTAATGAACCCCACCACTGTCCTCACTGTGGTTACAGGGCCCCTCTATTAGCCAGATTTTATGAAGCACCATGGGACAAGGTCAGCAACTTCCTTTGAATAGTATTCACCTTGGCATTCCAGGGGAACCCAGGTGCTGGAGCTCACAGGCACAGGGCTGGCCAGTGGGAAGCCTCTGATTAGGGTTTGGGTTATGCAATCCAGCCCCGTCACAGTTTACATCCTAATCAGTTTTCTTTCAATCAAGTCTTCAAGGTTGGGAAAGGCCTCTAGTATCACTGAAGTCCTCCAGGACTTCTAGAATTCAGCAAGGAAACAGTAAGGAGGGTGAAATTTTACACATAAGCTTGTCACCCCTTCAGTTTACTAGAATAATATTTGTTAAACACTAACACAGCAAAAACCACATTTTCCCACATGAAGTGAAAATAGCAAACGAAAATGTCTATCGGTCTCATCTATAATGACAGAGCAATGGTATTTGAAAGTATGGTATTTCAAGAGAAATAAACTCTCCTTGTTTATCATCAATGACTGCAATTATGTTGTCAAGTGATACATGAGTGTTTTGATTTTCTCTTCCTGCTGTCTTTTTACCTTCAACTTATATTGTAAGCTTGACACTGTTTATTCACGTACTATTACAGAACCACTGAGAGGGGTTATTATTGAAGAGTATTTATTTTTCAAAGCAGTCACACCATGAAGCCACAGATATAGCTAAAGCTTAACCCTACATCCTCCTCCAGAGCAGCATATTCCTGATGTTAAAAACACCCCACTAACCCAAACACAACAGCATAAGGAGAGGGTTAACAGCTCCTGGGCATGCAAACCCCGGATCAGTGCCTCACCCACAGCACAAGGGCATGGAATTAACTCCTAGAGTGACTCCAGAAAAAGGTCACAAAGGTGATCAGATGCTGGAGCACTTTTCCTATGAAGACAGGCTGAGAGAGCTGGGATTATTCAGCCTGGAGAGGAGAAGTCTTGGGGGAGATCTTGTAGCAACCTTCACAAGTTATGGCACTGGTAACAGAGCCTACCAGCAATAACTTAATTGGGCAACATAACAACTCTCAACATTGGGTAGGATGTTGTCCTAGAGGATTCAGACTCCTGGTAATATGTTCAGTTCCTTCTTCTTTAATAACTACAGGTAATATGGAATAAGAACTTATTTTTGTTGCTGTTGTTGCTTGCCTGAGAAAATGCTGCCTGATGGCTCTAAACTGTTGTTACTCAGACACACAGATATATCTACTTGCAACACAGCCCTTGGTCTGCCTTTTCACAAAAATTTACACATCCTTTTGCATGAGAAACTGTTGGCTCATCTGAGACACGATATTTGCCCAATTTTGTCTTTTATTTGAAGCTTAAAAGCACATCTTGATTAGCCACAGCCTTTGGCCACATTGAAGAATAAATTCAGCTCCAACACCTTTGATAAAGTCTAAAAATAGTTTATTAAACATCTTTAGCCTTTTCTAAGAACAAACGTAGGTGGGCTTAAAGTATTTGGTGTTATTACACTTAGGAACAATTTTGCTCCTTGAAATAAATTCAGCCCGGCTTTCTCATGCTCAAAGTCCCCTCTTTACTCAGAAGAGCAGAAAACAGAGATGGGAACAATAAGGAAAATTAAATCACCATAAGCTTTCCAATGCCTGATGGAAGAATGGGTCTAATGGATGTTTATGTTCCAACCTGAGTTGCACTACTCTGCGCTCACATCAGCAGATCTTACCCATCTCACTCTGGATCTGCTCTACAGAAAATACTCTGGGACATCAGTCTGCAGTTGAGCTATGAAAGCTCTTGTCTTTGATGCCCAAGCACTCTTGATAAAGACAGAAAAGGTTTCACCAGCACATCTCAGTAACAACGGGACCTGAATAAGCAGCACCTCAAAAAATCATACAGCTCACACCCAGCATACATTTCAAAATCAAAACTCGAGATTACTCTTATAGAATATTGGCTTCAACAGAAACTTTAAAACTGAACAAATAGAAGGCAACGTTAACTACAGCATTCCTTGAATGGCTGCAGTCATTCCCTGGAGCATCATGATCAGATCATTGGAATTTCACTTTTTATGCCAGAAAGGGAAAAGTTCTCTTACCAAAGAAGCAGGAATTATACAGTACTTTGTTGATTTTTCCCCACACTGAAGTATTATCTGATGCAGAGCTCACCTTAATGTACTTCCATAATCCTGTGGCTTCCTTTGAGCTCACAGCTTGTGATGAAGCTGAAAAGATGAGCAGACAGCACTGCCAGGGTATTAATGGTAACAGTGTGTGTAAATTCTTGAACTACTGCAGGACTTGTGGGTAAAGTGCTCATATGGCACTGACAGTTATTAAGGTACTTCTGTATGTGAGAGGATTTACAGAATCCAAAAGCTCAAACTTATAAGCAGTAAATCATGCAAAATGAAAAGTAGAAGGGGCATGATCCCACTTACTATTGAAAGGTGGGGTAGAAGAGAAAAATGAGCACTATCATAAAGACAAACCCCTCACATGTGGCTTCTTTTCTTTGAAGTAGCTCTCTTGTAACAGCATAAGAATCCAATACAATGACCATGGTAGATGCACAGAGACTTCTCCAGAGAGCATTCTAGGGACCCTCTGTGAAGTTCAGAACAAGCTGCTAGGAAAGGTGACAACCAGGTGGGTGGCCCCTGCAGTCCTAGTGCTGCTTTGTTACCAAATGTTTCCCATCTGAACACACCCTCACCCTACACGCAGCCACCATCCCCCTCCCTCGAGAAAATCTGTTGGGTATCTGCTACATTAAACAACACAAAGGAAAAAGGAGAGAAAGAGCTCTGGATAAAAGAAGCAAGAAAAACAAGCTCATTCTGAAAAATAATGCTCACGCATTTCCTTGTTTTATTTTGGATTACTCTTAATGGATCCCCCTCACCTCAGATGCCAAGGCAGATTTGGAACCTTTTTCTGATTGATCAGAGTTGCCCAGTATACTTCACATAAAAGAGAAAATGAACTGGAACCACCTTCAAAACAACAGTTTTTCAGGATTGTGTAGGTTTTCACAGCCCGAAGCAGAGGAGGTAAGGTCACTGAAGACATAGTTTGGTGTGCTTTACAACCTGTTCCTCAGACTCACCTGTTGTTTTAAGTACAGGCTTGAGACTGACAGTGGGAAATCCGATTACCTAACCAAAACTGCAATACCAGAAACGTTTAAGTCAGTTGGCCAGACTTCAATTCATAGGCTTACTTTTACACAGCATTGCAATGTACATGAAAATAACAAAACTGTGTTTTCAAAGAGGTGAGGAACATTATGCAAATGTGACAGATGGATCTGTGAACTGGAAAATCTCCTCATCAAAAAGGTCTTCTGGCAGTTCTTCATCTCCATCAGCAAAAAACGTAGGGAATGGAGGGTTTTTATTGCAGTCCTTGTAAGTAGGCAATTTGCTATCTCTGACCTGGAAAGCATGAAGGGGAAGAGTAGGGTTAATAAATCTTACAGTAGATTTTCAGACAGTGATACACTAGAATTTAAAGAACTCAGCTTGCATGCATAGGAAAAACCCAACAGCATTCACATTGCACTTATTTAAAGAATTCCACGTATAATCATCAGTTACTTTAACATCAACCCTAACTATTAAATTTTACATTTTGTACTCATCCTTTAAGAGATTTTAAAAATCAGCAAAACTAAGCAACAAAAAAATCCTAATAGAATTCGCCATTACAGTGAATCAAAACCCACTCATATGAATTCACTGCTCAATATTTTAAAACGTTATTTAAATAGAAGTACAGCTTGTTTAAACAGTATTTCCCACAGTGTGCTCCTGCATGACATTCCAAGTTATATTATGCAGTGTAATCACCTCTTCAACAAACAAGACACGCATTAGTATGTGTGATGCAAACTAATTATGGCAACTAATTTTCCAAAGATATGTGCATGTGCTGTATTGAATCCCTTTGGCTATTGCAGAGCTGTTCAGTGACTGCAGAGTTAAACATCTAAAATTCTTTACTCAGTAAAGAATCAGTACCTAAGTTTGTCGAACATGAGCCTCTAAGAGAGTTCATTTGCAAGAACTGTGGTGCCACGGAGAAATTCCTTTACTGACCTCTCTACGTGTGGAAAGATTTAAGATCTAGCCCCTGAAACTCCAATCTGTGAAGGAAATTAGTAGCTAGAATTATCAGCAAAAAGCAGTTTGTCTGTGGTAGCAGATAGAAGGCTGGTATCTCTGAATAAAAAAAAAGCTACAAATTCTTAAATTTGATTTAAAATTAAATTCTTCTTTTCTATATTATTACACATGATCTTCCTCCTGAGCTGTAATAATCCCTTTCAGGCACTATACTCAAGTGGATTAAAAAAAAAGTGAAAATAGATTAGAAAAAATTTTAGTAAAGAGAAGATAAGTTCTTCCTCTGGATTTTTGGTGGGCTTTTAAAGAACAGAATGCTTGTTCTTACTTGGTTGGACAAAGACCTCACATAGGACAATTCTGATTTAAGCCAAAAATTAAATTAAAAAATTTTATGCCCACTGAAAGCTCTGTTCTGGCAGCATTGTATTCACCAAATTCATATCCACTATTACTTGAGCCTTTCCCAAAGTCCATGAGGATTCCTGCAGATGGCATGTACAATAAATTTGACATTCCAATATTTTTTAAAGGGCAGGCTTGATAAACAAAATAAAACCTTTTGCTAAGAATGAGGGGATGAGGGGCTCAAAGTGTTGCACTGGTTAGGATGGCTAAGTAGATTTTAGTAGCTTTTCAAGTAGATCATTCCTCTTCTACAAAAGTGTTCTCTTCACGGCCTTGTGAACTGACAGACTTGTAGTTTCCAATTTACACTGCATAACTGGATGGAATGAACCAGGCTGAGGTCCAAGTCCACAGAACTTTGCTGCAACATTTCCAGCACCAGTGAGTTCAGAGGAAACAGAGATGCCACCTGAAGGATGGCATCTCCAGAGATGTCATCCTTCCCTTTCAACACGCTGTGCCTATTTCTTTTACCATATGAAACCATATTTTAATTGCTTCACTGGTTATCTATTATTTCCCTTGCTAATTTCTCCTTTACTCTTTGATCCCATTACACACCAAAAGTTTTCTCTGTCAACAGCAAAACCCTCCCATGATCCCTACAAGAGTTAGTATTAGAAAGATTAGAATAAATAATTCTATTTATGACAACTAATTCATTTCATGTGTGTCTTATTTAAATGTTTTTCATGTCTAGCTTTTGTTATTTTTGATTGTTTTCATCATTAAATTATACGTGCTGTTACATATAGGTTGTGTCATTGCAGGCAGTTCTGGACACCCAGAAAATGAAAGGAACTGAAATGTTTCTTTTCCTCATATTTTTTTTCAGTTCTTCTTAAAACAATTTCTTATGACAGGATTCAGCAGTAAGACATCTACTCTTAACTGAAGGCAAATCCAATAGTCAAATCCAACAATCTAATCTTAGTCCTGCATTAGTTTATCTAAATGAATAGACTGTCCAGACTTAATACAATATGAATCACATATTAATGCTAAGGGACCTTTTGGACATAGTATCTCCAGTGTGATAGGGAGAATTCTTAAAATAGTTTTAAGATTCTCATGAAACATTTCCAACAGACCATTGTTGCTCTCAGAGGAGTACAACACTGTTTCATTTTGCCCCTTCCAAACTCCTCAGAAGCTTGACAGATCCCAGAAGCACAGGCCACATCTGATGTTAAAATAGTCTTCTTCTAAGATGCTTTTTTTTTGGTTGGTATATTTGATGCAGTATATTTTTTTTACTGCTCTTTTTCTACATTCATAGCTTTCAAATGCAATTTAAAGCAAAAAAGGGCTATCTTAGAGCATCACTACCAAGCTAAATGAAACTCTCCTTGAAATTTAAAAGTTAGATATTATTATCCTATTACCAGATATTATCATTATAATTCATATTTAAAGGAAGAACTTCATTTTACACCTGAAACTATCAATTAGCAATTAACACATGGTATGATTTATCTGCTTCTCAAGAGAATTATTTAACTACTCCCTTTACATTTATGAAGGGTCCAGCATACCAAAGGTTCCCTGTATCTCTCACCTCAGATTCCTGAACAATAGTTTCACAGCAGCATAAAGGGGTTCACTGGTGTGCAGCAGCAGCAGCTACACTTGTCTGTATAAACATGTACACAGAGAAGAAGTGCAGGTGACCCAGCACAGCTCTTCCTGCTCTCCTAGCAACCCTCTGAGAACATCCCTAATAAAGGAGTAAGTTTTCATGCTGTGTTACTAAAATCCAGTGAATTTGGCTCTCATCCACAGAAGGAAACAAGCTCACAGTCCAAACTGCTACTGCAATCCATAAAAGCATCTGCTATATTCCTCATGGGATAAATGCTTGGCTTACTCAAGTGCTGTATTAACAGCACTATATATTGCAGTAGACTATACTAGAGATAGATGGTATATACAGATGATGGTATAACCACTACGGTGCATTCTCTGACAGGTCATTTTATTATGAAAAATACTAGAGAAAGCTGAAATTGGAGCTTTGTCACTATATCTTTAGAACAGTCATAAAGGGTTTTGCAGACAATTAGTAAACTGCACTTATGTATGTCCCCTATACTGACAGCATAATGGGTAGTATAAACAAATACAAACTCAGAAATCTATTACCACAAAAGGCTTAATGTGGTCTTAAATAAGCATTAAAAACTGATGCTTAAGTCATAATTCACATCTGTCATTTAACAGGGCTTCAGGCTGTGTTAGCAACCACAGCAAAGAATGCAAGCTATTTGCAAATAAAAATGTGCTTAAATATAGAAAATTATTAGAAATAAGTTCCCCAGGCGTCATACATCACCTAACTCAGCTTCTCTGTTATTTCTGAAGCTAGACATAAAAATGGAACCCAAGAATTATATCCATTTCTGACCAGCCTTATTCTGTCTTAAAAAAAATAACCCAACCATACAAAACACCCCCCAAACCTCCACACAACTCTATGAATGAGGCCCAAAGCACAGGACAGAAAACATGAAAGAACTGAAGGCATCACACTATTCCTGCATGTCCTCAACTTGAGTGGAGTGCACCCAACCCAGGCATCAACAATTAGAAACAGCACATTAACACTGGGAAGTGTGATACAAAATAACTAGGACGCAAATCAGGACTTACTTCTCGTAAAAAAAAAAAAGAAAAAAGAGCCAAACAAAAATAAGGAATCTCAAGACTTTAGTTAGTAGCTCAAGTGGAACACATCAGACTAAAACAACTTGTATACTTCAATTTAACTCAGATCTAGCATATAAACAGGCCAGTTCAGTATTTGACTTGCTGAGCAACTCCTATGGACTACAAGACTTGCCAGCATTTCTGTGTTCACTACAAGTGATATACTCAAAGTGATCAACACTGAATATCCTAAGAAAATCAGGTGCCTTAAAATCACAGCAGGTATAAAACACTATCAAAGACAAACTATAACATCATGAATTATACTATAATGCTCTCCCCTATAAGGTATCTACTTAAAAAGAGAGTTAAGTCTTGTGCATCTCTCTTGAATGACAAAAGAGAGAACTTTTTGGTAATATAACTGGGAGAGTAATCCAGAGCCATAACCTTTAGAAAGAGAAAGCTATTACAGATGGTAACTACAGGCCCTGGGATCTAAGAGGATACCCCAGGGAGAAACAGGTGTTTCTTGAGGTAAAGATCTTGATATGCCCAACACACAAATTTTACAAATGCTTACTCTGCAATGTTACTCTTATAACAGAAGAACTCTGTGCATTTCAGCACACTCCTAAACTTTCTTAATTTTATCAGACCTTGCAATTGAGAAAGAAATCCATGGTAAAGTAAGCTTTTTTCATTAGTTTTCCAGTTGGCTAGAAACATTACTGATGTCAGTTATTTACCTGCATACTTCAGTGTGCAGTATCAAAAGAAAGCTGATTCTAGTTAAAACCAGGAATCCATCAATCCTAGTATTCTGCAATTTTATTCTGCTGAAAACAAAACTTGAAAAATTTAAGTGCTTAATCTCTGTCTGGATACGGTGCTGATGCACGAAGTTTCCAAAAATATAACACACAAAATAAATATATGCTTTAAAGGTGCACTATGGTTTTAATGGTTACCAAGCAACACAGAGTGGGCACTGAACACAAATGCCTTCTCCCTGGAGGCACACAAAGAGGAGAGTGTTGCACAATATTTCACTCTGGAGCTCAAAGACAGATGGATTCAAATTCCCTAGACATTATTCCTACTTAATTACAGGCAGGTATTTAGTGGAATGAACAGTAATTACAACAGCTAATATCCCACAATTCCTCACCCCAACAACAGATCCAAACAAATAAACAACAATATACTGGAAGTCAATGTCTATAAGCAAACAAGAATATATCCTGGAAGAAAGCCATAAGGCAAGCTAAAAACACCACAGATGAGTGCTGCAAGATTAATGGAGAAAAAAAACCCCAGAAAGCAAAGAGAACCAAACAGTATTGCTTTACCTGATTTTACAATTAAAGCCTTTTCTACTCTTTGCAGATATATTTGAAAAAATAAGGGAAAAATGAATGTAGTGTAATTTATATGGCTCATGCAAGGAAAAAGCTACAGAATGGATCCACCAGTTCAAGGAACTGGAATAAAATGTTGCTTACTACATACTGCCTTCAATCTCCAAATAAGATGGAAGCAATTCTTGGAAACCTATTCCTCAATAGCGATAATACCTACTCCCGTGTCTTTACCTCAAACTGTTATTTATTATTAAACGTCATGAAAGTCTGAGTCTGAAGCACTTAGGTTAAGATCTTTCATATACACTATCATCTTAAGCAAGGAGCTCTAAGGGAAGAAAATCCTCATTTTTCCCATGCATGTTCTCCAAGCAGAGTGTGCAGAGTCTGATCAGCAAGGGAAGAATGATTTATTTGAATGAGATCTTCACGGTGTACATAAGAACATGCAGCATTAACACACAGAGCTTAGTTTTTAAAAGCAATTTATATTACAGGCGTGTAAAAAATGTTTGTTCTCTTAACTTGCTTAAAATCAGAAATAAAAATTAGTTTATTGAATCTAGTTTGAATGAAAGCTATAATATGGTAAAAACAGATTGAGTATTCAGTCTCAGTGGCTTTGCAGGATGTTGCATCCTTACAGATAAAACATGAGAGATGTGTACCTGCATTTGCCACCAAGTGTGGATTTTAACAGCAGGACTAAGACAACAAGATGAACAGTCTATTTCAACAATTAACTCTTAAGAGAACTTTCAAAGAATACAGACTGGGCATCAACATTTCTAAGTTTTTCAACTGCATTATGTTGCTTGTATGCATACATTATAATTTAAAACTAACATCGTTAAATAAATTCCCACCTAATTAAATTTCAGACTGACATAGAGCAACCAGGTTCATACCTCAGGATTAGAAAAACACACTTTGAAGAAGGAGTTAAGAAAAGGTCATTCAGTCCAATACACAGATGAAAAGCTGGCCAAACTACACTCTTAATACTATGTAATTGATGTCATGCCCAGTAATTTTGCAGAAGTTGTCCTGAAAACTACTTTTCTCAGACATCTCAAACGATTTTCACTATACTGGAAGAGGAATGTGTAATGTATTCCCCAGGCTTGGGCTGGACTTTAAAATAAAACCGGTTTAGAGATACCTTGCCCAGGAAAAAAGGCCTTACTTGCAGTGAGAGAAACATCATTTTTCTATGGGTAAAACACCTATTCGAAAACAAGGTAACTACATAAGGTGCAGTAGCTGTGGAATTCTGCTCCACAACTAAGAGACAAAAACCAGAAGTCCACAGTAAGATAGAAGAATATCATAAACTATTTGAAAACATCTGAATTTGATGAGCTATTCAACTTTTCATGTCCTCGACCATTTAAATGCCTGCAATACTTCTGAGGATGTAAAACTGTCAGATACACAGGTATATGCATATCAAACTCTTTACAGTCCTTCATAGCAAAGATATTAGACACCCTGCACTCTATTCAGTCAGAATAGAAACAACTTCCTCCAAGTAAGTGGTGTTTGCAGGTGTGCAGAATGTACCTAACTGGAAAGAAAAATCTACTTTGAAAACTACCCTTAAAAAGCACTTTTCTTGCTTTGATGTGAATTATTTACATCATAAGAACACTTACTAGTCTCTTCAGTTTCAAGACTGTCTATAGAAAACTTAAACAGTCTCCATAAAATTTGAAATTAGTCCTGTAGACTGCCACAGAAAATACCACTGGCACACTTCTACTGATTCCAAAGGGAACTCAGATCTTTATTGTGAACTCCAGCTGTCTCTTCCTGTATCTCAACTGTTTCTTGGAAAGGTAACTGCTACTGGGTACAGCTAAAGCAGGACTTGCTGTGTATCTCTGTCCATGAATACAACACTTAAATAACATTCTGGAAATCTCACCACCATGTTACAGGCTCATGTTAGCATTCTAAGGGGATAGACATAGCCTGGAAACACTTACCATGGGGTTCAGCAGCCGTGCTGATGTATCATAAAGTACACATAGGTGCAAACCTAAGAAGGATCCATTTAGAGTGCCCTGCTGAGCCATTTAGAGTGCTCACTGCCCTTGCTGACCATGCTCTTTCACAGAATTGATTCCACTGCCCTTTAATTCAACAAGAATTAAGTACAAGATTTCTCAGAAGAAATGAAAATTGCATCCTACCAGTGTTTTTCCATTTGTAAACTGATTCGTAGGGAGCTTAGAAGTCACTAATACAGTACTAGCAAACATACCTTCACCAGACAATTGGTGTGACCTGGAACAGACCCATTTACATAAATAATGTCATGTTTTGTATTGATCCTCCACACCTAGGAGACAGAAAAAAAAATAAAAAAAATCAGACACTGAGTCCTGTTTGGAGACTATTCCCAGTTTTACGAACAGAAGTCCAGCAAAGCCCAAACTGAGTAATTGGCTGTGATACTCTAGGGCAGAAAAAATGTTCTGCACAGGCCTAAACTTGCCACAAAATTCACTCACATGCCACTCTGGGCGCAAAGCTTCCTAAAGCAAGCTGAAACAATTTGAAAGAGCTGGTGACCAGGCTGTATTTGATAAAGCAGCTCTTTGTTCAGCGTAACACAACCAAAGCTCCTAGGTCTCTTTTCCCTCTAACAGCAACATGTTGGAAAACATGAAAAACATCACAGGTGACAAAATAGAACAAATGTCCTCATGAAAATGCTCCTGTGACCATATGTTAATTTCTTAACTCAATCAGGTGCTCAACTGAACACACGCATTTTCTGCTACAAAAAAATTAGTTGTAGTAAACTCAGAACAGCAGCAGCATTTTTTTGCAAACTACAAGTCAATATGCTTTTTGTGCAAGCTGCAGAGGCTGCCTTCAGAGACAGAGTAGCTTTAATAGCTCAGGAGCTGCTGTAGCTATGCACAAATCAGAATCCGAGCATAAACTATAACCCCCTTTTTGCACATGGAAGTGAAAGGCCATGATCAAATTAGAGTTTCAAACAACTCAGATTTGAATTGGGTACGAACAATGGAATAGGCATGGAGACATTAACTGAGGTGACCAAAAGCCTGATTGCTTTCCCTCTTCAAAGGCAGAAGTCAAGGGACATAGTGAAAAACACACTGGATGTGGAAGTATCGCCCCAAAATCCCAGCTCCCAGACTACCACAAACACAAAGGATGTTCAGGGAAGTTATCTGTGACCCACAAGAGAACAGAACACATTTGCTGCTCTGGTCTTTCCAGCTAGCTTACTTCAAGATGCTGCTGTATGGATTCAGGCAGAGATGACAGGACACCATTGCTTGGCAATGCCACCACCTTATAAACACACTGGTATTCCCAGAACTCACCTTTAAGCCAAAAGATGTCCTGTAGATGTTACCCATTTTACCAGGCATTTTCTTTCCACGATAAACTTTGGCAGCTTGCTAGACAAAAACAAGGCCAAAACCAACATGTTAACTGCAAGAGGTACACTTACAAACTCAAGAGGTGCACCAGAAAAAATATGCTGGTATTTCCAAGGCTGAAAATATATATTAAAAAAAAAAATCTAATCCTGATAAGCATTTTAAATACCTCCTGCCAGAGGTATTCCTTAGTTTCTGTACCCCATTTCTGATTGGCTGGGCATAAACTGGAAAACACAGGTGGGGAAAAAAAGGCAGGAATAAGTGAAATAATTTTCAATTCTATACTGTTATCAAGGGATTTGTATCCTGCACCTCTCTGTTGTTCATAAATCATGTTTCTTGGAGTTTTTCTTAATTCTTGTGAAAATCGTGATTTCAGGAAATCAGTTGCAATGCAGTTCTAGGGAGAGGATTCCCTACTGAACAGTCCTAGATTACAAAAATGTCTGATATGACCAACCATTGATGGGAAAGTACTATCATGGCATTGTTTTTCCCCTGTTGCACCCTTTCACCTTGTTTCCTTCCCATCACACCTATTTTCAATACCATTTTTCATTCTATATACTTAATGAAATTACATGCAGCATTACTACTTAGGAAATTCTAATTTAAAGAAAAGTAAAGAGGGGTTATCTTGTAATGATGAATATCATCTGCTAAAATAGTCTTAAGCATTCAAATATTCACATTCTTCAGTGCAAACAAATGCCAGGTGTAGAATTCTTTTTCCAGCTGAAACTGAGGACTATAAATCAGTTACACACGCTTTTACATTCTCAGTCAAACTTCATTGACTGTTGCCTTTTTGCTTTTACTTTTCTCTTGAGCATTATTAATCCTTTTTTACATTCAATTTCTCTAATAAATTTACAGACAATTCATGTTCAGTACTATGACTCAGTTGATCCGAATTAGTTTGCAAAAAAGTCCTCTTAGTTTAGTCTAAATATTGTACAGCCTTTATAAGACAAAGTCTAAAATTAACCTGTTCAAAGAGCTTTTATACTAATGTTATTTATAGTGTGAAATGTAAAAATACGACTCTGTACTCTGCTTAGAAATGCATAGAAGCTTACACACTTCTGGGAATAATTCCCTACTAAATTATGGGGATGAGTTCATTAAGCAGCTACACATGCCAGGCAAGGTGATAAAAGGAACCAGGGTTCCAAAGAACAGTACAATATCTGCAGGATAAAATAACAGACAAATCCTTTCCAATCTATAAATGCTGCAATAAAAGCTTCTTAGAACTTTCTTTGAAGTATTAAGACTATTCCTCTCACTATATTACAAAATATGCCAATTATCTCAGTTAAAATATGTGCATTTACCAGCAATACAGAATATTCATAAATCGAGGCTTAAGAGAACAGCACTGCTCCTTATACAGGTTTCTGAACTTCCTTTGCTGCTGGGATTCCCTGCTAGCACAGAGTAAATGTGGCAGCCAGCTATTTTACATTTGTTCAGTTTTAGTAAGCTGTTCTAAAAACACTAAAGAATGTTTCAATGGGAAATGAGAATCCTCACGTTGGTAGATATTGCTCCAGGTCGTCTGTGAGTTTTTGTCTGGCCATGGCTTGCAGGTTGACCTTTAAATCCCCACCTTTTCATGACACCTTGAAATCCTTTACCAATTCTGAAAACAAAAATAATTAAGAAACAAACCTGGGTTAGTCAGACATAAACTTTCTAGCAATAACCAACAATTTCAGTCAGGCTCATGATTTTTTTACCTTTAACAACACTCAGCTGAGGGAAGAATATATGTAACTAAAATCTGTATTTTATACCATAAACATAGTTCAGCACAATGCTTAAAGATTGCTTTACAGAATAAGATGCACTAGAAGAGAGTCAAATAGGCAAGAAGACCAACATAAAATGTTCCTTGACGTGACTGTCCTCAATAAAAGTTACCATAATGAATCTGTCACCAAGTGTGCACCAGAACAAGCAAACAGAAACCCAGTCAAAACCCCAAATAATACCATATACCTCAACTTAATGTCAGGCCTAAGCATCGAGACAGGAAAGAGATGGCTACTTAGAATGAACATTTTTTTCCATACTACAGAAAACTCATCCTCGAGAGCAGCTTTGTGTATAATGACACATAATTCCCTTAATCCGCACTCATCCAACAAGTAAGTTCTAAAACACAGTACCAAATACAATCTATTTTCAGAGTCCATGCCCTTCATCTATGAGCCACAAAGCATTACTGGCTTTGGAATTCTCTATTTACTGCAGGGATAGACTCAATAGGAAAAAATCACATTAGCACTGCATAAAGTAAAAGCTGAATATAGTGTGGGCTAAACACTGTCTGTGTCCAAAAGGAGAAGTCTGACCAGAGTGTTTATGACTACACTAAATATTAAATTTAACTTGAAATTGGATCAGTTGGTCAGATCATGGTGCTACTAACAATGCAAGAGGTTAAGGCACGTGCAGGAGGGATGCCCTGGGTTGCCTGGGATCAGGAACACAAGACAGGAATCCAAAGGATGCAAGGCTTTGTAACACCACTTTCTGAGACAATCAGCTTATTTTAAAAGCTTGCAGTAGTAAACAGCAATAGTCGTAAAACATGGCTTGAAATACACACTTTAAGAGAGGCTCAAAACTTGTGTTTTTCTGTTTCCATATTGCTAGGGAGCAGTAACTATGAAATACAGGCAGAAACTATGCTGTAGGAACACTCATATCTGTCCTGCCAAAATATTTTTTTCTTTTAAACTACTTATTACTGGCCGTGGTTTCCAAGCAGATTACTTCTGGTATCTCTAGCTGCAAGATGGACTTAGCAGTCTCCAAAACCAACTGCAAGTGGGTTGCAGCTGTGCAACAGAGTGAGCAGATAATTATCTCCTTAAATGATGGGGCATGATAAATTCTTCAGCTGCAGAAATGCCCTTGCAATTCAGAGAAAACCACACAACCATAGAAAGCTACCATTTCAAAAGCAAACAATACTGTCAAACTTAGCCAAGAAGAATAAACTTCTGATGTCATGAAACCACTTCAGTATTTCATTCAGCTTACTAATTTTTTAACATGAGCAATTTAGAATACTGTCCATCGTGCTTTAAAAATTTTAAAGCATAAATACTTAATACATTTAGGAGATGTATTTTGAAAAAAAGAGTTCAGTACATAAAATATTATAAGATATCTTAAAAAAAGGTCATTATATCACAAGATAGAGTTGCTAGTGTTAAATGATTCCTGCAATAGAGAATGCTCAGCTGCTTCTTGGTCCTTCCAATTACACATGTATTTTTTGTGAATGAAGACTCAGATTTTACAATACCAAAGCCTTAGGAAATTTACAGAAAGTGTGATCAGACTAATAAAAGAGGAGTCTGGTAAACCTGAAAGTTCTCTTGCATCTCTTGATCTGGAATATGAAAACAAATCTTCAGCCTCTGAAATATTCTGCTCAAAGTCAAGGAAAGATATTGTAATGCTGAAATTAAGAGTATTTTACAATGTACAAAGCTTTACTATCTAGCAAGGCTTTTCCATCATATAGTTCAATAATGTTTCAGATTAGTTTCATTTTTTATTTGTAAAATTCACTCAATTATCCACAAGAACACTTTACCTTATGACTTTCTGACATTAATTTCCTATTCAATATGACACAGCCACCATGATTGAAATAATTAAATAAGAAGTAGCTGTAAGTTTTTTTCATTTTGGAGTTTTTTACCTTACAAAAGAGTAAACTATGTGTAATGTTTTTTAAACACGTCAAGAAGACAAAAAAATTACACAGTGTATATTTCTTATTTGGCTCATGCTCCATCTGAAATAAAGCTGGAACCAGAACAAGAACAGAATAAGATTATCTAGACTGAATGTAAAGTTTAAACTAAAGTAAGGAACTACTAATAGCTGGTTTATAATAAAATTTAGAACTGGTCAATTAGGCAGTTAGTAGCTCAGCCAATATACCTCCAGCATTCTAAAGAACAGTGTTTTTCCAGCTCAAGTTGATGTGAATAAGATCTGTTTTCTGACAAGTGGTGGATTTCTCCACTATATGCAAAAAATATATGATGAGTAAATTTTCCATGACCCACAACTTATCTGTATTTCTAATGCAAAAATTTTACATTCTTCAAATTTTATGCAATGCAATGTGCTCTTGAAACCAATATTTATCTTATATAAACAAGGAAGAGAACTTAAGATGCATACTGTTCAAGACATACCATGGAAAATTAGAGAAGCATTGTACAAGAAGCAGTGCATTGTACAATTTTCTTAAACATTTTTTATTCTGACAAAGATAATGAATATTATGTAAAATTATATTCTTGTTGATTTCTGAACAGACACCAGGTGTCAGCTATTAATATCATTCATTTAATTTCAGATTGTTTAATTGCCCCCTTTGCCCTTCTTAAAAATTACTAGGTGTGAATACATTCAGCAAATATCACCAATAAAAGAAAAATAATTATTGAAACTCAATCTAAGCCAGTTGAGATTTTCCAAAAACATTAAAGTCTGTCAAAACAGGATGTTAATCCAGTACTATATATTAACAGAATAAATAACTAGAATCCACTCAGAAAGAACTGAGTTTGCTACAGTATCTGAGATATGATAACCAAGAACCTACACTGAAGTAAAATGTTTGACATCCTACTTATCCTGTCGTGATATCATGATAAAACATCCTCTTAGACCCCTTGTCTTGGTTTGAATCAAGGGCTGTACATTTTTAATGTTCTAACAGTAACATTAGACACCATATCTGAACACAAAACCCCACATGCATGAGGAGACTTATAGAACTAGATTTGAAATGTAGAATGTCCCTGTTCTTCAACAGATGCAATTTAGTGACTTAGCTGGCTTCACTGAGTGAATCATTACCTGATTCCCAGAAAGTAATCACAGGAAGCAATCTAAGAAAAACTTAGACATGTAAGAGTTAAATAAAAGGAAAATAATCTTTCTGCAGAGTTAAAAATAGATTTAATTACAGTTGTTCTGTTTTCACCTGCAGGAAGGCAGGTGTTGAGGTCAACCACCTAATTTTGTACAAACCCTCATTTTCCAGGTTTGACACAAGTAAAATGCCAGTACATAATGAGAGAACTTTCATTTAGAAAGCTACTGGAACAAAGCACTCCAATTAAGCAATAATTTATTTTGCTAGTAACTCTTGAAATGTAGTTAATTTTAAAAGAGCATTATTTCGATGCTGCAAGGGAAAAGTATTCCAACTACTTACTCAAGTAACTTTGGGCAAATGGAGAATTCAGATTCAGGCTCGGATTACACTGTTAATCAAGCAGAACTGAAATAAACCATAAACACTCCAGACTCGCCACTTAATTCTAGCCCACTTCCAACAAAACTGCTGTTGGCTTTTTCTTGGGATTGACAACATTTCTGATGTTCCTCACCACCCTTACAGTAAAGAATTTCTTCCTAATATCTAATCTAAACCTACTCCCAGTTTGAAGCCGTTTGTCCCATCACCACATGCTTTTGTAAATATGCTTTCTCCATCTTTCTTATAGGCTCTCTTCAGGTACTGGGAGGCTGCAACTAGGCCACCCTAAGCTGAACAATCCCAATTCCCTTAGCCTTTCCTCACAGGGGAGATGCTCCATCCCTAAAGGCAACCACAGAGTCGCAGCCTGTGACAGAAGTGTTTCTGGATGGTGTTGTGCATTTTAGCTCCAAGCTTAGCAGGGTTCAACTCAAGGAATGAGCTTTTAAATTGCAGAAAATAAATACTAAGGAAAATATTTCAGCACTATAGAAGACTGACAGCATGCAGACACACTGCCTACTCTGCTCTAAAAGCCACTCATACCCTGCTGAACAATTATGAGATTTCAAATAAAAACGAAGTGCAAACATAAATCTTTAACTGAACCCTCTCATTCCTGTGAAAGTGTTTTTCTTTACAGAGGTATAAATGAATCAAAACATTTCAAAAGACTTTGACAAAAACATCTGTAGGGAAGACTAAAAGAAGACAGTCATAAAAAACCCCCCTACATTTTGGTAACCAAATGAAGAGGCTAACCCAAGACTTCTGAAATGAAGTTTTAAGTTTGCTTGTTTATAAGGAGCATATTTTTAATTTACATTTTGGCAGAAGGAAGCATACAAAAGGGTATCTTGCTTATCTGAAAAATTAAAAGTTGGTAAAAGATTAAAATATCCTTTATATTCGACTATATTATCTCCTCTGAGGTGACGTTAGTTTTCTTTCTTTTCTTTCTTTCCTTTTTAAAGGACTTACTACAATTGATCATGTTATTATCAACAGCACTGCTATTTTCATCCACATTATTTCTAAAATTGTACACTCTAGTGTTTCCTCCAATTAAAGCAAAATTACTGTCGAACTCAGAAATGTGAAGTACATGTTCATGAAAATATATTTCTATAAACTTTACTTGACAGCATATTTTTAGGAATTACTGTTTTTCAAGTCCATAGTAGTTCGAATCAGAAAGATCCAGGTCCTCCCTCCAAGTCCTTCCCCAGATTGGATGGGGATGAAATTGCTGGATGAAATTGCATGGAAAAAAAAGTAAAAGAATAGAAGAAAAACTGAAACGTAGTAACACAACTTAATTCTTGCCCAAGAACTAAGAGAAAATGATAAAATGAAGCATTCCAAAGAAGTAGAAATCAGAATGTGATGAGCCACAGAAAAAGGTTAAAAGTTTTTGATACAGAAAGACTGGAATGATTAGAGAATCACAGTGACAGAAAACCCATTTCGCTTTTCTCTTTAGTTAAAGAACATTTCCTTCACCTTTACAGAAGGATTACAAGAAATATGATACCAAATCAGCAGTACAAACACACAGCTAATTTCTGAAATGGGATCATACAAATATCTGGAGAAAGCATATTAGAAATACTGAATTATAATCTAGGATAGATTCACTGAACAGGACCAAGAACTCAGTCTATTTTCAGCTTGTTGCATTTTCAAATACTGAAAGCAAGATATAAATCAATACCCTGTGGCTGTTCACCAATATCTTCTACACTGCTAAAAAATCCCTTTCTTATTTCTTGGAAAAACTCCTAGAAAAACAAAGCTTTTCTGCATTGACAAAGACTGACCCAATCTCCATTAAATGACTGTATTCCTAATGATCACGTGCTTTGTTTTGCAAACAAGGTATGGTCTCTCACAGGATGCTCACTGAATGCAATTTAGAAGCAGAATGAATAGTAAGCCAGATCTAAGTATTGCACAAGAAAGTCTGACTTGGAAAAAACACTAATTCCAGTCAATTCCTTAAACTGTTTTTCTCAATAGAGTGCCTTCACAAATGTAGTGAAGTGTAACTCTATTAGAATTGCATATTCAGCTCTGTGGATATGGCTGGTTTCCCCATATATACAAAATCCTGTGAAGAGTATTGGACATTTAAAGTTATTACACCCTACATGTGAAACAACTGTAGCTGGGTACTAGCTCCATTGCAGAGAAAATAAAACATGTAATGGCAAATATTAGCTTTGTATCACAACACTGAAATATGCAGCAGTGCTCTTGGTCAGGGAAAATCACAGATGTACTACAAGAACCAGGACCAGTCTTTGCCACAAGATGCCAGTTTTTCTTTTGAACATCCTCTATTACTTGAGCTCTAATTTGGCATTTGCATTGGTCTGAGAGGAAATTATTCCTCTCATATTAAAGTAAAAGATTATTAGCCACTGCTGGCAAGGACATGAGCTGGAATGTGAGAAAAAACAAAAAAACCAAAAAAATTATTTGACAGCTCTGTTGTACTGCTAAATGTATTCACTATCTTTTTGCTATCCTTTCAGGCCACATCTCTCTTTTCATCTCCATCAAATTAAAATTAAGCAGTCTTTTTGGGAACCAATGCTTTTCAGCATTTATTCTCCATTTTTACATACTAGAGATAGTGCATTAAACATCTCTTTGCCCGTGCTAATCATGGGCATGTGAGAGACAACACAGGCAGAATCTCAGCCTGAAGAGTATTAATAGTCTACCTGCCTTGTTCAAAATCAAGAGAAAGCCTCATCAAGAAACATAATTTGATATTTTTGACCCAATGAGTGACACTACCTGTCACTACCGTTGCAATTGTACTTTGGTTTTTGAGAGCCGTGGGTTCAAGCCAAACTAGAAGGAAAAAATAAAATCAGCTGGTCTCTTTGAGAGAGATTTAAGACACGATAAATCCTCAGGCACCTACGTTTTTGCAGTAACATCCACAAACTGCCCGGGGCGGAAGTGAGCAGCATACAAAGGAGTACCTGCAGAAGAAGAGGAGAGATCATGTTCAGCTTAGTGCTGAAATCCTCAAACAACCACCCAGTCATTATCCTCCAGGATAGGTTGCAGTCATAGGAAAGGAATCAGAACTCGTTATTTACATCTTATTTGCTCTTCTTTATGAACCTCACTGACTGAAATAGATGCTACGTATTTACTATTTAAGCACACTTCTTAGGATATAACCCAATTTCAGGGTCAAGGCTTTACTCAGATACATTGCCCTACATACACTGCCAAAGCCCAACGTGCCTAATTAGTTAAGACCCATAATACATATGCTTAGCAAGAAAATAGAATATGCTGCACTTAGAACTACTAGCACTTCACAAGGTGAAGGGATTTTTAAGGAATATCAAACCAAGAAACCAAACAAACCACAAAACCCCCCCATTTACTATAAAAAATGGGATTAAAAAAATAAATTTTTGCAACACTTAATAGAGGTATTAAGACACAGTGTTTCCAAACTAAAGTCTGTGGCAAAAGTACAGCTTCCTTCACTGAGGAACTGTCTACACTCTAACCTTTAGTAGAAACAGTGCTACTGCAGGTCAGTGACATCACTCACCTCACTGTAATTACACTAATTCCTTAAGTACTTGCAGTATCAAAACATTAGTTTTAGATTTATTTTGTATTCAGTGATTTTTTTTATCCATGTACAAATATTCTTTCATTAGCAGCTTAAAAAAACCCAACAAAGCAAACCCAATTAACTTAGTTCCTTATAAATGAACTTTAATCTGAAGATTCATGTGCCTGCATATTTCAGTTTGCAGTCTGTTATACATCCATTTAACAATATGAAATTTTAATTGCTTCATGTTTTCTGCATTGCTTTCATGCTTTCTCAAATCTGTATGAATGAAAACTGAAATGATGCAAACCTCTCATAAGTCTCAAGAATAAAATTTTCATATTGTTTCATGTTATATTTATATAATCCACACATTTGGATAAGATAACTGCCAACTGGCACAAAATCATGCACATAAAGTATGTTATGTACAAAATAGACACACTGCAAAAACAGTTTATCAAAAACTTGCAATTTTGCTTTATCTCAAGCTATTGCTTCCATTTATCAGTTGAGACTTCCTCTTCATGTCACATTTGATTTTTATCAGTTACTGCACTGTGTTAAAAAAGTCTTGCAAAATGCTCCACTAATGGCACTGAAGATGCGATACATTAAAATTTCCTACCTTACATAATTCTTCAGAAAATACCTGTAACTGCCAAAAACCACAAAATAAATGCAACCTAAATAAACTACCTAATAAAACCTCAGAAACTTATAACTTTTTATTTGATCTCCAAACTTCCACTACTGATTTTTAGTGAGAATGTTTGTTATAAATATGTTTTAGTGTGTTTTACTTTGCAAGCTGTCAGAAATAGCAGCCATCGTCCTACTTTTAAATGCAGCAAGAAGAAATAAAACTTGAACTGCTATTTCAGGGGCCTGAGAAACATTACAACAAAATTCTGTGTCCCTCTCATAAGGATCTTCCTGCAACTGTATCCAAATTTGTGCCCAAGAAGTCAGTCAAGGTTACAGACATTTATTTCTTAATGTTCAGATTAGTAAATTTGGATTGGATTTATTTTCTCATAGATGGAAACATAGTATCCTGGAATAAGCAAAAATCCTACATCTCACCAACTAAAATGCAAAACCCACCTTCCAATTTTCCCTATGAAAAAGGTTTGCTTGTGCTTAATGACAAAGAATTTATTAATTTCTATAAAAAACAACACAGAAATATGCATCATCAATATAACTTCATTTAGGTCTACAAGCGGCAGATGCTAAATGACTACGCACATAATACTCAGTAGCTCAAAAAGATTACCTGGTTTAATTATGGCATCATCTGTTACATTAAATGTTGTAACTTTCTGCTTCCGTGGCACTCCAGCTTCTTTAAAAATTTCATGTGCAGACTCTGGTTTCTGTAACAAAAAGCAGGCATAAAAAAAGAAGTCATAAAATACCTAAAAATCAATCTAGCACAGAAAACAATTACAGGTCGTCAACATCACTCAGAGAAACAGACACATCATACTAGAATTTCATCCTGAGGCTTGCATTTTATCTCTACATAAAGTTTATTTAAAAACTCCTGTGTCTGCCTTTTGTTTTCTGTCAAGTAGTTACCCTACAGCTACCTAGTATAAACAAGAGATATATGAAGATATCGAAGATCAGAAAAGGGAAACCAATCATTTAGAATGCAGATGACAGATGCTATTTTTTTTTTCATGGCTTAGAAGGAGTTTTGCATCAATTTAGAGGTAGTTTCTCTTTTTCAAAGCTTCTGATGACTTAGTTCCACATCACGATAAATGTAATTTATTTAGCTAACAAAACCATAGAAACAAATTCTCATCTTGCAGAAACTTCTAGAAATGCTTAATTTTCCACAGAAGAAAATTTTGGGTGTCTGGGCAAAAAAAAAGAAAAATTAATAACAACAAGTTTATGATCCATGTATTTTTAAGATATAGCAAGTACACTTGGTGTCAAACCACTGCTGACTTACTAAAGCAGGGATTTTCTCTTCTTATGAGTCTGACAAATTTAAAAGTACTTAAAATTATTCTCAGCTGTTTTAAACAAGACCTCGCAGAAAAGCAGACTACTGAGACAAAACCAAGCAACAGAAACAGTGAGGCAGGAAAATTGTGGCCGCAGAGAAAAAAAAATGATGCAGCTGATTTTCCTTCAAATGATTTCTGGTAGAAAGCAATTTAAGCATCTAAATACTGTCACACTTGGATAATCTAATCTCTGAAGTTTGCTTCTCAAAACTCCTGTGCAGTTCCCTCTCTCAAAAATTATTTTGTGTATTTTAAGAGCAAGTAATGTGGACAACTTTAAAAACATTACTTAGTGTATTTGAAAACACAGTTTTGAAAACAAAAGAAAGGGCAACATACAGATTTTCAAACATTTGTTGAAGTGTTAGAACAGAGGAAGTTTTAATAAGAATAAAGAAGCAAGATGATGAGGATCTCTGATTTAGAAAAAAACCTAGAAATTTTAAGTTGATGAATCTGTCTTTGAGAGTGAAAAGTGTTTCTTTAGAGATTTGTTAACTTGAGGTCACACTACAAAATACCTCAAATACCTTTAAAAGCCAGAATCAACTACATATAAAATCTCTCATACAACCACAAATATTTGAGGGATCAGTGGAGCACCTGTATTTATCTGCAGAACTAGATGTGAGAACGAAAAATAGATATGGACTTCCTACTAAGGGCTTGTATATCAATCCTTTTATTTCTGCTTATGTAGAACTGCTGCCTGAAGCTACAGCAAGGGGAGCCCTGTGCTCAGCATGGGTGGCTGGAAAGAGCTACCACAGCTGAAGGAGAGCATGGTGAAGTCGAAGGATAAAATTCATTTACATCTCAGGAGTCCTACTCTAGGCTGTAGCCTTGCACTGTTCTACTGTAACAGATCCTCCTCTTCAAACAGCCAAGTCAGAGAGATGTATTCTTACAAACAAAACACTGATGTCTTTACAAACCCTTCCTAAAAAGCAATATTAAAGAGGGGAACACTGAGTGAATTCTCAGATGTTCCTTATTCTTTAAAAATACTAGCAATATCTTCCAGTATTATAGGAAAATGATCAATATGCCCTCACTTGTAGGAAGCATATAAAATATTTTTGACCAAAAAAAAAAAAAAGTTTGAGCACTGCTAGAGCCGTACTTTTGAGCGTAATTTTGCATTAAAAAATCATGAAAAATCTGTTCACTTACAACAGAGTGACATACATCAAGCTAAAAAGGAAAAATGAATCTTGCTAAAAATGCAATACCCTTTATCAGTTTTAAAGCAATTTGACACTCCAAAGAAATACAGGAAATTCTTTGTTAGAAAAATTACTGAAGGAATTTTTTGATTGAATTAATTAAAAATCAGTAGCTGTGAGGAATCTGAGGAAGACAGATGTTCCTATGAGGAATTAACAGAAGAGAAATTGCTCATGCTAATATAAGACAGTATCATTCACCTTTATTTTAATTCTCACTTCTGACACTTTAAAGAGAAAAGAAACGCCTAAAAAGGCTGATAAACATAGGAAAAGAGCAAAACTTGCAGCTAAACCAAAGAAATAAATCACTTGTTAGTACCTTAACAAGTAAAACTGCTCAGAATCAGCATACCAAATTCTTCCTTAGGAATTATCTAGTTTATACAATGATGATGCCAAAAATAATAATAGAGCTCAGTATATTATTATTATTATTATTATTATTACACAGTTCAGTCTCAGGCTAGGACTTCACCAAATATTGCTCAAATGATATTTAATTAATTTCTTTATTAAAATGAATCTAAGGTCAACCAAATTAATAGAAGCTAACTTGGCAAAAGTTATGCTCAAAGTAAGTCTCTGACATAACTCACACTACTAAAAAGTCCTTGAGTTGAATTTTTAGGTAGTTCTGTTCTGAAGAAATTTTCATAGGAGCTGTTTATAAAGAAGTTTTCTTTATACCGCCTTAGTTCTGGCATTTTTTTACTCTGACAACATACTGGATTTACTGGTAACACCATCTGCATGAAAAGATCAACTTTAAGGAGTCTAATGGGCAAAATACAACTTGAAAATCATTATTCCCATGACTCTTGTATGTCTTAGACCAAAGTAACAGGAAAGATAAAAACACAGCTGTCATTTTTCCAGGAAAAATGTCATACCTGGAAAATGGAAATGGGATGAAGTGACAGGATAGATACCTGAAAAGCAGAAGCTGTGAAAGTCAAACATGGCATAAAGAAACTGAATAAAAGAATGGGACCTGGAAGTATAATCCTGATCAAAATCAATAGAAGATGCTAAAAAAGCCAACAGATCTATCAAAAGAAAAGAGGTCCTTCTTCTCTTACCTCCACTAAAGCAGAAACAAATACACAGATGAATTTTGAGGCTCTGGGACAACCATCTGTTTGAAAAACGGAAACCTATGTGCTCAAAAAGCCACAATCGTGAACGGAGATAACCTGCTTGATAGTCATGAGTCCTGAGATTTTTTTACTTGCCTAAATCAGACAAATGAATGTCAGGATGTTGCAAGAATTGAAAAATTTTATTTTACAGAAATAATGCATCAGAGAAACTGCAATCCTTCGAGGGAATGCTTTGCTCCTGCTTGATCTATAACTCATCCTGGGGAACGACAGCTCTGCCAGACAATCTCAGCCACCAGAGATATCTGGGAATTCCACATGAAGCTACTGGGATGTCTAAACAAGTGAGTAGCTTTGATATGGCTGTTGATGAGGTACTATCATGAAGCTATCTTCTTGAAAGGCTAAGTCTTAAAGTTACTTACCAGCAGAACTATAGACAAATTAAACAACGTTGACAGACCTGGGGAAAAATAAGAACTATAGCTAAAAAGACAGTACAGTAAGCTAAAGCACTAAGCTGTAAACTGATGAATCTGAGTAAGTTTACTATAGGCCCCTGAGGTATGTATCTTGAAGTCCTCATCTCAACTGCATCTCTAAAGACATGAAGAACACACATTTTTCCACTGCTAGTGGCCCTTCAAACTCTTTCGCCAGCATGGGATACTGCACATCAAAGCAAATTCCTAAACCCACAGCTTTCCTAGAGGTAAAACTTTCAAAAAGTTATTCTTGCTTTTCTCTTAGACAAGAATTTACATTTGCTTTAGGAAACAGCAAAGGTGAATGTGACAAAAGATCAATTACAAAGCACGCTTGTCTGCCAATAAATCTTTCAGAGAAGTCTACTTATGCTACTTTTGTTTTGTAATCACAACAGAAACTATTCCAAAGGTGACATCCAAAGTGCTTCACTTACAGAAAAAGGAGATACATTTTTGCCTCCAACAAGCAGCTTAGCTGTTTTTCCACCCGACTCTTCCTTTGAAACGTATCTTAAAACATGGCAATCTTGAACCTAGAGAAAAGGAAAAGCATTTGTCTGAGCATAAGCAGATGTGCACACCTTAAGACACCAAAATATCGAAGTCAGTCTCTGTTTTTATAACAGAAGATGCAGCCTACAAGTAAGACAGTGTGTTACATTTCTACCAGTGACATTGCTTTTCCAGTGAACTGAAGGCTTATTTTAGCAAAAAAAAATTAGTAGAATGAAAACAAATTTCATAAATGCTCTAGAAATGATAACCACCTTTTTCACACAGGATCTGCAAAAGTCCTATTATAAGCACTCAAAGCACACAGTAAGAGCCTCGATTTTAGACTCCTGCTTCTTTGCCCTGTAAACCTGATGGCCTTCACAGCAGTGGCTCCTCATACGGCAGCAGCCAGTCAGCAAAAGGCTTCATCACAAGAGCAGCTGCTGGAGAATATGAAGAAGCAGCTTCAGAGCTACAAAGGCTCAGAAACCAACGTGAAACTAATCCCAATATGCCTGCAGGTGGATAAATAAAAGAAGTGAAGTGGGATAGTTAACCCCAGCTTTGTTGCATCACCTAGGTAACACCACTCACAGCTCTGCAACATCTGAATAGCTGAGGCAGCAGGGCAGACCACTCCTAGAAGTCTGGATATAAACAGAATGGGCATGGCGTACTATAAACGAGTGAAAGAAATCTTTACTTGCTTTCAGGATTTCCTACTCTGTACAAGTAGTAAGTTTCACCTTTCCTTGAAACAGCTGGTTTACAATCCAGTGTAGGAGATTAAATTCATTATGGTTTATTTTACCTTAAGTAGTGTGACAGGATGTTTTTCTCCTGATTTGGTCCATATTGGCATCATTCCCAGTTTTACTGCAACAACACCAACTCTGATGGAATCTGTAGATCGAAACAGAACATGGATGCACCTTCACACTTAATAACTGAAAGAGTTCACGCAATAATCTGCAAATTAACTCAAATTAATCCCATTTACTCTGATCTTTCTTAAGGAGGTGAAGGAGAGAAAACAGCTAAATCTTTCAGGTAGGCTGAGGGTTTTTAACCCCATCAGCAGTAAAGCTCTAGCTCTTTCAGCTGTGTTTGACAGAAAATGCAACTACTTTTGGTTTGTTGTGTTTTTTTTTCCAAAATAAAACACCCATGTATTAGAGCCAAACTAACTGGAAAGTTGGAAAGTTTACTGTAGGAGGTTCCTCCCACCCCAGTCTTTGCAAAGGCAACTTGTCAAGTCTGCCACACAAATGATATGACCCTTTTGAAAGCTCAAAAATTTAATTCTGTGTTCTAGTCCATAAGAATTTGTAATCACAGACAGGAAGTGGGATGTATTATATACTACGCTTCTTCTTCAGAGTCCAGCAATATTAACAAGAACATTTTCAAGCTCATACACTTTATATTCTAAGGAGACTTTTTCTGAAGAATTCTTAATTTATTCTCTTGTTGCTGTACAGCAGTGGGATGAGCCAAGTGCTCAACAAAAAACTAAACTAAAGAACTAAAAGCTCTTAAAAGGTTCTTAACATCTTTTGTATTTTAAATGCTTTTTAGAGAACTAATGTATTATATTTATTTATTTACTGGGAGATTTATTGAATGATTGATGTGAAAGCCAAAAGGAGAGTATTTCACAAGACACAATCCTGATGTTACTGAATGCAACAACACAACAATACAAATAATTTCAGCATGAACAGGCACTTCAGAAGAGAAACTTTCTCACCTGGTGTCCACTTATGCAGTGGCCACGGCTCATCTTTCAGAGGGCACAGCTTGCTGGCTGTCTGAGCTTTGTACTCCTCTGCAGTTATCTTCTTGAGGAACTCCACATTCTCTTCAGAAAGATGCTCGTGCCACCATGTTGAACTGTTGATGTGTCTGACTACAAAGCCCAGCTGATGCCTTTCCAGAGGTGAGAAAAGGTTTTGAGTGCCTCATCAGTACAAAAAGTGTCTCATAACATGTATGTCACATCTAATTTATCAAACAATTATCTGTCATTTGACTAAGTATTCTGAATTATACCAAAGGGGAGCAAGCAACAACAAACCAACCAACGACTCCTTTTAAGATAAAAAACCCCAGCTAGATCCATGAACAAGAAGACAACAGGAGGTACTGCTTAGCTTAACTTCAGAAGACTTCTTAAAACAATCTCTTGTGGCATCTTTCTATCCAAGATGGGATGTTATAGCATGGATGGGCAGGCTATCAGCTGAGCAAAAACCTGGCTGGATCTTTAGCTGAAGGAGTCACAGCTGATGGTTTGGACTCTACTAGAAGGCCAATTACACATAGAGTCCCTCAAGAGTCTATTCAGGGACTTGTCCTGTTCACTATCTTTATCAGTGGCCTCTGAGAGGGGATGAGTGCACCTTTCTTAAGTTTGAAGGGAGCAGTGGATGATGCTCAAGGGTGTCCTCTGCCAGCCAGAGGGACAAGCCAACAAGGAACCCAGTGAAATTCATAAAGGAGAAATGCACAGTCTCATCCACAAGTGGCTCAGAGTAATTTGTGAAAAAGCTACTGACAAGACCAAGGCAGGCCATGTCAATAAGGTGGACAGGAGAGTGAGAGAAATGCTGTAAACTGAAAAGGGGGACTCAGATTTGACGTAAGGAAAAAAATATTCAGCCTGAAGACAATCAAACATTGGCACTGGGGTCTAGAGGGACTGTGAACATTCAGTCCCAAAACCACAAAGCCCTGAGCAACCTTGTCTGACCTCAGGGCTGGCTACACTGTGAGAAAGAATTTAGACCTCAGCTTAGAACTTGGCTCTTCAGCTCCCTTCCAGCCCCAGCACCCCTCTGATTCTACAAACACTGCTAAACAGCTCAGTGTCCTGCCATAAATTTTATGCGGGCTAGAAAAGGCTTAAATGCTCCCCAGTCCTCTGCAATGTCAACAGAAGAGCATTTAATAGTACAGGTAGTGAATGCACGTGGCCAGCGGGCCAAGGTGACCCAAAACATGACAGGTCAAGTCGCTCACTATGCTGCAAAGATGCTTTGGATGTGAACACGCCTGTTCTGCCATAACACCCACGCAGACTGGGGCCGTTTCTAAGGCTGGAATGCTCCACCAGTAGGCCATGACAACCCCGAGCAAAGCTTCCAGGCGCTGCCAGCAGGCTGCACACAGAGGCCTCTCCCAAGGGCGGCGCCCAGGAGCACGCCGAGGGAAAAGGGCCGCTCAGGTGCCCCTCGCCTTCCAGTACCTGAAGGGAATTTATAGGACAGACGAGGCAAAACTACTTACAAGAACATGTAGTGACAGGACAGGGGGGAATGAGTTCAAAGTGAAAGACAGTAAGCTTATATTAGATATTCGGAAGAAATTTTTTGCTGTGAGGGTGGTGAGGCACTGGAACAGGTTGCTCAGGTAAGCTGTGGATGCCCCATCCCTGGCGGCGTTCAAGGCCACACTGGATACAGCTCTGAGCAACCTGGTCTAGCTGAAGGCGTCCCCTCCCGCAGCAGAGGGCTGGAACTAGATTATCTTCGAAGTCCCCTTCCAACCCAGGCCATTCTACGATTCTATGACCTCGGGGCTGCGACAGGGGCCGAGCTACGCTCTGCTCCCCGCTCTTCCTGCCGCTTCTTCTTTCCCTCCCCTCCCCTCTCCCGGAGCAGCCTCTTCCCCTCCCAGCCGTCCCGCTACCTGTGTCCGGGAGCCGGCGCCGCCGCCGCCCAGAGGCGCCCGCCGAGCCGGGCCAGCCGTCCCCAGCCCGCCATGCCGCCACCCCGGCGGAGCCGCCGCCGCTTTCCGGCCCCGCCGCGTCCGCCGCTGGAAACCTTCCGTGCTGCCCCGCACTGAGAGTTCCGCCCCGCGGCCGGCCAGCTCGAGAGGGACATAAAAACTCCCGAATGACCCCAAAGTCGTGGGCGTGGGCTGCAGCACCCATGGATGGAGTTGCTCTGGCCGGGGGGGAGTATGTCACCCGAGCGCAAAGACGTGCAAAAATAGCCACGGGTCGTTTTCCCCTCGCAGCCCTTCCATCCCTGCCATCACTCCTCTGCCTGCGTTCCAGCCGTGAGCCAGTGAAATCCAACACACAAGTGTTTAAAACGGGAAAATGCTAGAGGCTGGGGTGGGGGCGGTTTATCGCTGGCAAGCACCCCTTAGGCACACAGGGTTGCGGGACAAGGACTCAAAACCTTCCTGCAGATGTTGAGCAGATGCCGTCGGGAGTGTGGTGGTGTCTGGGAAGAAGCGATTCTGCTGTGTCAAACTTCCTCGGCGTGCGGGGCTTAACCACTTCAGGACTGTGCTTCCATGGAAATGAGCGACAGGACGAGAGGAAAAGGCCTCAAGTTGAGCCAGAGGCAGTTTAGGTCGGATATTGGGGAAAACTTCACGGAATGGGTGGTTAAGCATTGGAACAGGCTCCTCAGGGAATGTGGTGGGATCACTGTCCCTGGGAGTGTTCAAAAAAACGTGTGGATGTGGGACTTAAGGACGGGGTGATGAGATGGCCCTGGCAATGCTGGGATAATGGGTGGACTCGATGATCTTAGAGGCCTTTCCCAACTGGAATGATCCCATCACTTTGTGATTGAGTGCTACGAGCGAGTGTCTGGGCCGTGTGACAGCAGGAGGGCAGCACTTACGGGAAATGTATTTTATAGTCTTGCCAGGGGAAAGTTTCTGGTAAAATGGGTGGGCCAGGCAGAGGGCTCTAGGCAGCCTGACACAGGGACAGTACCTGTGACACCCTGGCTTTGGTGTGGTCTGGCTTTCAGCAGAATTCAGGATTGACTCACCCTTTTTTCCTTTTCTGTGCAAGGAACCAGCACAGCTGAGAGCGCACTAGTTGGGATAGCAAAGTGGTATGAACCCAAGACTCTCTTCTGGTTTCAGCAGAAATCCCTTTTTATAAAGACACATGAGCTTTCAGCATGGTCAGCTAAAATCTGTTCCCTACTATGGTATGTGTGGGTGTGGGTGTTGCACCTGAGGCTTGTAACTGGGCTAGTTTGGTGTTCACACCCAAAGCTGTGATCCAGAAACTTACCAGTAGCCTTCACACACATTCCTTGTCCCGAATTTACTTCTTGTCCTTTCAAGAAGTGGCCAGATCATATGTTCAGAAATGCATGTCCCAAGTCCACCTGACATTCCCTCTCTGAACCTGGGTAGTCATCTCTGCTATCACAGTGATCACTGCATCTTTTTGCTCTCTCCCTGGCATCAAAAGCAGCATCAGGGATGTTGCTGAATTTCATGTGGATGTGTTTTCTAATGGGATCCATTGGTAGCTTATGCAACTGCTCTGAGAGATCTATAAAGCAGGAGAAATAATGGGTCTAAAAATTATAAAGGTGTTATGTCCCAATTTCTGAGCACTGTGGCAACCCTACAGTGATGCTAACCTGACCAAAAGTCCCTGGGAAATAGCAAAATTCTATTTGCCCCCATTTTTGAGGTCTGGAATCAAGGCACATTGTAAGATCAAGTAACTTGCCAAGCCATGGCAGATGTTCCCAGCCAGAGCAGAGGGCTCCCTTGATCCTAGCAAGCCTTGTTGCCACGGTATGCTGTTTTTCTTATGTAGCATCCTGCACAGCTGAGGTGACACAGGATTTCATACACCAGTAACTTGGAAGTAATATACAGGGGCACACATTTCTGACAGAAAAGTTTCAGTTCTGTACTTTCCCCCTTTTTATCACGATGTAAAATAAACCTTTTTGTTTTTTGTTTGTTTGGTTTGGGTTTTTTTTTAGGTGCATGCAGCTTGTCATGGTGCTAAAGAGTCATGAACTCTCAGGTTTGTGTGTGTAAGGGGGAGTGGGTGTATCAAGATGGCTGCAACTCTGAATGCAATCAGATGGCAAACTGCCTGCTCTGCTGAGTGGGACAAGAATTCAAGTGCCTCCTGAACACAGTAGTTAAAGGCTTTCTGCACAGCAGTGGAAATGGCTACCACTTTTTTTTGGAGGAAAGGAAGAGCACCCATTACAAAAACCTTTCCCACCAGTTTGCTGCCTCGGGTAGTCTTCGGAACTGGAAGTGGAAACATCACTTTTGAACTGTCAGCCTTCACAGGAGAGGTCACCTGGGTTTCACTTGATCAGTTTGGAGGATCTCTCCAACTTTGCAATGATATTAGAAAAGAACAAAAAAGAGGGGGTGGGAGTGCAGCCAGCTGACAATTTGCAGTGAATGCTGCAAGCAAACATGCATCTGGGCTGGCAATTCTCATTCATATAGCTCTCTTTAATTGCTGAAATTGTCTCCAATATAGTGCAGCTCCTCAGCTCAGGACTGCAGGTACAAATAAGACCTCTGAAGGAGGACAGGTGGTGCTATAAACTATTTTTCTTGTGGCAAAAATGGCATTTTCTGTAAATAAAGGGAAAAAAATAACCCAAGAAGTGTAAACTTATCCTAGGAATCTTCCAGCTCATCCTTCCCCCCCCCCCAAAAAAAAAAAAAAAAGTAGAAGAGTACATCATGGTCATGGTAAAATCTTCATATGGAAAGATTTCACCTTACGGTAATAAGCACTCAGCAGTGGATTACTGCTTTTATTCAAATCTCTTCTGGACTTAGTTTTCCCTACAAACTAAAAATACAACTCATCCCTGCATCTGGCTCAATAATTATAGATGTTAATGTATTCTGGGCTAATAGGAGTTTTCTGTGACTTTTTTGGTTTTTGAATTGGATTTGAGATAAAAAGGAAGGTGTGGATGTAGTTGGCAGAGAATATATTTTAGATCATTGGTTATCTCAGAAGGACAAGATGTAATTTATTTTGAAGCAGTTTTCAGAATTTAAAATGATCCATCAAAAGGCAGAAGTTTAAATTTGCATAAAAATCTGCAGGAGAAATTGATGGCAGTTCAGCCTAAAGGCAGAATGGCCTTGCTAAAACCCTTAGTAGATGAAACAGGAGAAAAATATCCCATTTCAGGGATATATTCATATATTTAATGAGGTTACCCTGCACAAAGTCCACAGTATTTTATTGCAGAGAGTAGCTTGGAGCAATGAAAATAACGTCCAAAGCCTCATTAGAAAGCCTTTACCATATGGCCAGTTTTGTCTTCAGTGCATCCCACACGAACTCACCACTATTACGTGTTTGTCATACATGCTGAGATCTGTACAGAGTGAAGGAGATTTCCAATTGATTTTTCAATACCATGAAGGTACCTTTCCAATTACTTGAGGGCTGCTACAGAATTGCTGACTTATACCAACCACTGATAATGATTTGTTTTTAAGTAGAGAGCATTTATAATCAGGATTATGTGAAGTAAACAGAAAGATCTGCAACAACTGGGTTTCTAAAGACACTTATTTAGACCATGTACACACATGAAAATGACTGCTGGTTTATATAGCTCAGCATACAACATCCTTTTGATTTCTGCATTTTTGATGATGCCACATTATAGAAGCACCTCGTAACACGTCCGGAAATGAAGAGCTGTAACTGCCCAAATTCTATGTAACCATAAACACTTCAAAAAGTAGTTTAGTCAAAGATCACATGTTCCAGAAGAAAAATTTATCTGATTCCTATTTTTTCTTGCTGAAAGTTTTCTTTTATTCAGTCTGGCAAATGATAAAGAAAAGGCTGAACTTCTCCTCAACTGTACATGACATTCCTTAATGCAGCTCCTAGGATATTGTAATACTCTTTACATGGTGTGAGCACCATCCTGCCTCTGAGGAAGGATCTCAAATCCCTTTTCAAGTATTAAAGTCCCCCAATACTACTGAGAGATATTTATGATACATGGTAGTGACCTTCATTTTACAGATGAGGAATCGGAGGTGTGGAACATTTAAAACATTAAAAAAATGAGATACTGGAGGAGGAAAGAACACAGAGTCATTGATTTTTCAGTCCTGTGCTTTGACAGCAAGAATATGCTCCTCTTGAGAATAGGGAAGGAAAGAAAATAGGGGGAAAGTGGGAATAAGAAACTAGAGGTGTTGTATGTAAGAATTAAGTGTCATTGGCAGAATGGTGTATGACATGTAAGGAGAGATCACAGTAACTTCCAGATGAAATACACCCACAGAGGGAGAGATGTGCAGCCTGACAGGGTAAGCTCTGAAATGAAGTGTCAGCCATTACATGGAAATGTGGATTTGAGATCTATCAGTTTGGACATCTCCAGTCAATTTATACCCATGACGAAGTAATACTGGCTGCTGCTCAGTATCTCATCAGCTGGAGAAATTTTTACAAGCAAGTGTGAATGATGGCACTGCAGGAGAGAGATGGGGCAGAACTGAATGTGCTGGGGAGGCAGCCCCATGCATCTTGACTATCCTACTGCCTCCATTTAAAAGTATAAAATCATCAATCAAAGCTGATCCTATGGAAGTTACCTCTAAAGGAGAATCAGGGAGCTCCTGACTACTATGTACTTAAAAACTCATTTAAAAAGACGTTATTTCTTAACCAAAACTCCTTTCTCACAGGGGAAAGTTTCCAAAATACTCAGCATTGGCCCCAAGCAGCTTCTTCAGGAACTAGCAACAAGAATGTTTTCAATTCAGTGTCAGTACAACTCATCCAAAGTTGTGCCTTTTGGACAATCCCACATAGATTATTTTTTGTCAAATTTTCTCCTTAGTTTTTAACAAGTCATATCCTTCAAACACAAAAAATAACATTGATCTAATTTCTTCACTTACATACATAAATATTTCAATGGAAAGTGCAACCTACCACCATTTTGTTTCTTTTGGTAAAAAACAGTTCTTCTGTTACACACAGGTGACCTGTGTGAGGATGAAGTTACAGGTCACTGCTTGTCCCAAAATCAGGCTGTGCAAAATTTCATTTGGAAAATGTGTCACACAGAGTTGGATACTGCATGTGAGATTTAAAAACACAAATGAAACAAAATAAGAATTCCCAAACAGAATAGATCATAAATTTGGATAGCCAAAATACATCCTGTTTGAAAGCCAGCCAGACTGTTTGGGTTAACTAGGCATGTTTTAAGACATGCAGTGCAGTCCTGATGGATCATGCTCTCCAAGCCAGATCTCTTTACAGCTATGGTCTGAACACTTTGTCAGGCTGGATTCGTCAGGCTTTTGAAAATCTACTACTCAGGCCACAGACAGAGTGAGCTTGTTTGGTGTCCATGTTATAAAGTGCTAACATTAGAAATGTCCATGGTTCAGGTCAGGTATCTCTTGAAACAGTTTATTACCCTTCCCTTGGAATATGGAAGTTGAAAGCAGGCAGCCTTGTGGCAGAGAGAGAAATAAAGACAACTGCAAAACTGTGTTGTTTTTATTTTAAACATGCAAAATACAGTTCATGCATCTGCCATTTTGAAAAATCTCTCAGTTCATAGCAGATTAAACCAGACATTTTGGCTATCAACTTTCAATAAATATTTCAAAATGCTTTACAGTGTAAATATAAGAAATTTAGCAAAATTTCAACAAACCTGTATAAAAACCAGATACATATAACTTTTTATTTCAAGGCAACATGCTGTAATGTAAAGAGTTCACTTTTTTTTTCTGGACTTTTTTTCTCATAAAAAGTTTTCAACAATACAACCGCTTAACAGATTTAAGCCTTTAGGCTGCACATGCAAAAAAAAAAAAAAAAAGGTTATTTTAGTTAAAAATCACCAAAACGTGCTAATTTTTTGTTTCATTTTTTAAATACAGTAGTTGTAGACAGTAGCATTTTTCTTTTTAATTTTGTAAAAGAGTGCAGGCAGGTTCATGGAGCTAGTGTCCTGGAAGACTCGTACTCTGACATACATTTTGGTTTTATCCCTTTGCCATTGTAATAGTCCACCACTTGGTTTGGAACTTCAGCCAAAACACTTTTTGCTAGAGCAGCTGGGGATGCCTGCAGGAAATGGTAGAAAACAAAAGCATTAACCTGGCTCTCTGCTAGAACTGCCATGAGTTTTAGAGGCATTGGTGCCATGAGATCAAGAACAGTAAAGAAATGGAAGGCAAAAAAGACTTAAAGTGAATCACACTATTGCTGGAAACTCATTTTATGAGTCAGTTTAGGTATGAAGCTATAGCTGCCTAAAAGTACACTAAAGTCAAAAGTCCTCTGTGTGACTTCGGGTCCATTTGGACTATTTTAAGTTCAGGATAACTGAACTTCCCTCCACTCTGGGAGAGTCCCATATCACAATAAAAGCTGCAAAGACTTCATTCATCAGTGTTCAGCAAGGAACCCTGCAGAGCTCCAAGCTGAACATTAATGGACAGCACTATGAATGGGAGGCCTTCATCACCATTCTGCTCTTCTGAATCTGGCATGGTGTTTTAATGCCTGGGAAAGTTTTTAATTCAATAAAAAGTACTTTGTGTTTATTGGAATTAAACCATGGTTACAATAAACCTTCAATCCTATGCTTGGTGGAGGCTTTAAAGCTCTTCCTGCAATGTAAAAATGGCAAGTGTCAACCAGACTAAGAACTGATGACCCTGAAAGTTAGAGATGGATATAGACATGGCCACTGGCTTAGTTCACTCAGGCAGGGAGGAGGGCTCCCCCTCAATGCAGTCAGAAACCCTACCCTCCATCAACAACACAGAATTGCTGCATCACACCCCAACAATGCTTCATTTTAAGCAGAGGGGCCTGTGGATCTTTTGTGGGCAACCATTACCTGCGTGTGCTGCATGGATATTCCTCATCCCCTGAATTCAGCAGTGACAAAACTGGACTCTTCCCATGCACCCTTTGGCCCTGTGCTTTAGATTTGCTTGTTTCTAAGTGTTTGGGTAGCACTGGTTCCAAGTCCTCCAGAACGAGCCTGCTTGGCCACATTCCCTTTGAGCTCACCACAAAAATGCAGTAAAGATGCAAATGCTTAAATTTAATTTTGAGAAGTTTAAATTGATGTATTTATCTCCATAGAGTGCAGACTGCAGCTCAAACAGTGCATAGGAACTCAACCAGTGGCTGGATCACACTTCTGCACACCAAGTACTTTTTCCCAAATCAAGGAGCACTTTCCTCTTCATTATCTGTTGTGTTATCAGCCAGGTTTCAAACCTACCATGTCACCAAGCAGTTGTATTGACTGTGTTTTGACCTACTCTGTTTTGTGGGGTGGCATTCTTATCCTTACAGAGTCTTAAAATTTGGTTTACATAGAATGTAAATAGTAAACTATTTGTATGCAGGCTAATCCAAGGGTGAAGAAAACCCCAGGCTATTAGAAATTCTGATGTCAAATAAAAAGATAATGCTAGCAAAACCAGGAACAGTTTTTTAATTTTTTTCCTGTATTTGTGTATTTTTACTCATGTATGGGATTAGTAACAAATGAAATTAACTGCTATTTCCCTACTGTGACATTTATACCAAAATATTTGTGCAGCCAAAAAAGCCTGGAACATTTCTGCATGAACAAACTGGCAAAGCATGAAGCATACTTTATATGAAGCAAGTGTTCTAAGGTGTTACACAGTAACAGAACCCATTCATTTTAATCCTGAAAAGTGAAATGCATGGTTTTCCAGAGTTGCCCTATTCTTGCTTAAACCTGTTTTATAGAATTGTGGAATGATTTGGGTTGGAAGGGACCTTAAAGTTCATCTAGTTCCAACTAAAATAATCAGAAAATAGCCTTTGGAATCACACAAATGGATGATTTCTACAATGCTATTGAAAATTACTGTTTTTTAAAATCTCCTTCCCAGTGTGTCAAAGCTGTACATAGCTTAGCCTGCGTCTGTGCTATTTTACCCAAAATGCAACCCTACACAGAGGTAAAAACAGGGTGTGGGGGAAGAACTGAGCCAGCACTGCACACACACGCCAGAGCAATCAGGCAACTTCACTCTGCTCTGTCTTTAAAAATGCTGGGCAAGAATCAGCTTCTCTGGATCTGTGTAGTTCCCATGTTCTGAACTTTGGGCCAACAGCACTCACTGCTGTGCATCTTCCTCCCCCCTCCACCTCTCTGTTCTGACGCCACATCCATTCCTCCTGAACAAAGGGTCAGCCCTTCCGAACAGGCTCTGTCAGGGCTCAGGTGCACAGCTGAATGACTGCCATTTCAGGAGTTCACAACTGAAAAGCCTTTCACTGAGGTTTAAGTGAAAACATTTCCTGTGCTCACAGGCAGTATGTGCCCCATAAAGTGTGCTCTGGGGTAGCTGGCTTGATTCCGTGCTTCAGTCTGAGCTTAGGCAACTGTTACTTTACTGAGTTTCATCATGCCAGTGATGTCTCTTTGTCCTGGGGCTCTTTCTAGCAGAGAACATCCCAAAACCAGGCTTGGGATTGGTTTCCTCTCTGGTGATTTGGACCATCTGTACCTTACATACTTTTTGTGGTGGTAAAGCACTCTCATTTCCAGATCAGATGGTGCAAAGCAGCATTTTTATAAATGAGAATTATACTCAGTAACTTCTAAGCTAAAACACAGACTCAGTTCATCAGTGTTGTGTAAGATTTACCTTTGCTGGGTCTTTAACACAGATGGAACATTAAATTAATGTTTTACTGTAACATTTTCTCCACTGCTTGAAGAGCATCCTAGCAATAAGCACCTCAAGATGAATAGTTCTCATTTGATGGCTGATACACAACAATCAGATCAGTCAGCAGCAGGAAAATAATCCCCTGTGATTCCATAATTGGTGTGTATTACAAATGACTGTTGGTTCAGTTCTATAACTTCACAATGCTTAACCTTTAACTACAATGCATAGTGCAATGCATTTCTCCTTGCAATAGTTGAGAGCTCTGCTTTCCACACTCCTTTGTGATGTATGTTATGAAGTCACGCCTGTTAACCTTTGTGATTAAATACAATGCAGAATGGAATACAATCTACTCGTGTCATCAGATCTATGCCCAGTAAATATATCATGCATCCCAAAGGTAGAAAATTTCATTTTTCAGAATATGACTCTGAATGGATTGAGGCAGATGATTTTCTTCAACTATGTTTCAGTGACAGAGCATCACTGTTCTACAGTTTCAGGTGAAGGACAATCACATTGCTGGGGTGGTGATGATTACAGAAAGAAAAGTCACTTGGATTCAAGGAAAATATGTTTCCTTTGTTATGTATCCCTTTAGCGAAAGGCATATATCACCCACTCTACAATGGGACATTTTTGTAAGTGTTAATGGTTACCTTGATTTTATCAAGCCTCTACAATTACAGGATTTGCCAAGAGTCACTACAGTTGCTATTATTTTGATGGCTTCAAAGATACTCCTTAAAGAGAGAGAAAAAGCTTAGATGTTTTACTGAAGTACTTCTGCTGCACTGTATTGTCTAGGAGATTAAACCCCTGTAATAGAACCTGCTGTCTACACTGAGTCTTAAGCCAGTAAGACATTGATGTGGGTATAAGATTTTAGGTATGTGAATAACTAATTGAAACGTTTTCAATGCCTGTATGAGTGATGTGCAGGCTCAGAACCTTCTCTGAAGTCAAACTTTTAAAATAAAAGGGATTTGCTCTATGGGTTATGCAACTTCCTTCTCCCCCCACTTCCATTTTCTCAAAGGGGGAAGGTTTTGCACAGATTATTTTTGATCTCTTTAGATAGATATGAGATCTTGAGTTCCAAGCTGACCTGAGAATAGAAGTAATGAAAAAAAATATTGCTTGGTTTGACTCCAAGGAAATTTTGGTTTACTCTTCCAGCAAACCAAAAAATAAATGCTCATACATAACATTTTCTTGTCTCCTTCTGTCATTAATAGATAGAATACGGACTTAGGAATAAATAAATACTTGATTTATCAGAAAAACCTAGAAACTTTGCATAATTTGATTTTTAATCTTTCTAAAAAGATACTTCAACTTTTTTCTACTTAATAAATTAACACAAGGTACATTGACAAAAGGATTGGGATTTTTACCTAAATATATATCTTGCTTAAAGCTGTCAAAAGTAATATGCTGATGTATGTAAATTCTTGTGCTTGGTCAGAACTGATCTGACAAAAATCACCCAAATGTGTTAAATCTGCATTTCCTCTGTGGGGAAAAATAATTTTGAATCAAAACTCATTTCTCCCATGAAAAATTATTTCACTGGCTGATGTATGGTCTTTTGTTTGTGCTAAGTAAGCAAGGAAGCTGAGAATGTCACTTTGTTGAGAGAGAGAGATTATTTGGGATATGACAATAAAGAAATTCAACCAGAAGTGCTATTTTTATGAGCACTCATCCATTACACTGATGTTTGTTGAAAAGCTGAAAGATCACAATAAACAGATTAAATATCAGGTTGCATAAGATTTATTAACTTTTCTGATAAGCATAGAGATAGATTTGTTTTTGCTCTGTGTTATCTTTGGTACTGGAAGAGAGAGAAAAATATCACTATTTAATAAGAAGAATACATAAAGAATGCTTTCCTCTCCCAGCACAGGGGAAGTTAATCTAAATCAGCTAAAAAGAATATATGCTTGTCATTTGACCAGTGCTGGCAATAACAATGCCACAGATTCAGTCACAAGTTAACACCTGGGGCACAATATATTTAGAGCCCAGAACAGCAACTGTCAGCATTAATCTATTAAATCCAGGATGATTTTAGCTTTATTATGAAATACAAAGTGAAACCAAAAATAACAAATGTAGCTGGCTTTGCCAGTTCCTTGAGAAACATGTTTTCACCTAATTAAAAGTAGCTCTCCCACTAGCCCATAAATAACTCAGCTCTGGACACTTTTCCAATGACTACAGAGCGGCTCTATGCACTTGTGATGATGTGCTGAAGGAATCACAAGCTATGAGGTGGTTGTGCTCATACTTTGTTTCAGCAGGTAGGTGGCTGTATGCCCCTGTCAGCACAGAAATGTGTGTGTCTACAACTCAGCAGTCAATCTGCAGCTATTTGGCATGGTGTCACCAGACTAATAGCTTAAGGTGAGTTTTCCCTCCTGTGTGCATCCATGGCTTACATAAAGCTAGAAGGAAAAGAGGAACAAGTCTGTTTCTCTTGCTCCTCAGTAGAATTTGTGAAAGTAAGAAGTGTGTCTAGATCTAAGGCAAATATTGCAAAATTACATTTTGAAATGAGAAAAAACCACCAGCCCTTGCAAAGAGAAAAATGAAGGTATTTTGGAAGTAACAAACAGAAAAAAAAGCTCTCGTGGTGACAAAGATCCCAGAAAAACTAAAAAAGAAGCTAAATTAAAAAAGAAATGTAAGCAATGCAAACCCATATGCAGATCAAAACCAGCCCAGAGCTGAGAACTTGGCTGTGACATATCCAAATCTAAGGTTCTGTAGCTTATGGGAGCAGATTGAAAAGGGCAATCTCATGAGGAGAATGAGTCAGTTGCACTGTGAGGCAAAGAAATTCTGAAATCAATACTGAGGATATCCTTCCTAGACAGAGCAAAAAACCAGCCTGGAGAATCAAGTAAATGTAACAGAAGTGAGAGGAAAGAAGGGAGAGAAAGATGGAAAAAGGGAAGGAAAGGGATGGGATCAGCACTGCAGAGGAACATAATGCATGCCTCCATATGGAGGAAAAGGGCTCTGAAAAACCCCTCTGTGTGTGGGAAAGCCTCTTCTGCTGGTGAACGCTGTGCCTACCCTGCTGCTGAAAAGTCCCTGGAACAGATGGTACAATGTAGGGCAGGTGACTGAGAAGAAAAGTTAATGACCAAATCTTTACTCTAGATTTGGCAATTTAATGCTGGTTCTGTTCCTTCATTTCCTACAGTGTCTTCTGGACCACACTGGCCTCAGTCAGGAACAGCTGGCTGAGGGCAGAGAGAAGCTCTCAGCAATGCCATTTTCTTGCCTGTATTCATGTACAGAATTTGGGAAAGGGTTTGGAGGCAACCAGGATGCTGTGGGGGTGGATAATCCCGCATTTGAGAACTCAGGCACAAAACTTCAATAAAGAAACAGCCTCCTGGGGAACACTTATTTCCACTTCCTCACTTATTTTGTAACAAATTCAAAGCCATTTCATCTGCCTGTGGAAATGAAGGAACAGAAAGCAGAATACAGTAGTCCTAATAGAACAGATGCAAAAGACAATGGAAAACAGACATCATGAGAAATTAGGCAGGGAAAGTAACCAAATTAAATCAAGGAAAAGTGGAAGCAAGGACTGGCACCACAAAAAGCACATGGATTCTGCCTTATCTCTTCCTTTCCCACCCTCGCCACCTCACTAACGGAGCACCTTGCATTCTGATTCCTTTTTTTTTTTACACTATTTCTGAACAATAATGCCATAGACTTACTCAACACTTCATGCATATGCAAGGTTAAGCCCAGCCTCATGAATCATTCACTATACCCATTCGCCCTTTTGTGGCAAGGATGGAAAAATCAGCTTACATGTTTGAAGTTCCTAAATGGCACAAACTGGACAATGTCTCGAAGCACGGGCTCGCCCTTGGGAGACCTCAGGATGCCATCATCACCATCCAGCATCTGCATGTCACTGAAGTCAGCATTGCCCACCCCGACGATGATGACGGACATGGGGAGGTGAGAGGCGTGGACGATGGCCTCTCTGGTGTCAGCCATGTCTGTGATCACCCCATCCGTCAGGATCAGCAGGATGAAATATTGCTGAAGTTGTTGGGCAAGAAATGAAAAATTGTATCTTTAGTTAACATTCCAAAGCTGCTTAACCTCGTAAGTTAGAAAGTATAAAAGTGTTTCTGGTAACTCACTTATGGACCTTTTTGAAGAGAAAAAGCCTTTATATTGACTATACAGAATTCTCCATTCCAAGCTCCTCAGCTACTTATTTCTCCTCTGCAGAGTAATGGGGTCCCTGAGGAGAGCAAGGCAGGAATATATCCATCTTCATACTCTTCCTACAGAGCCCTGAAGAGAGGCTTTCTCATTCTCCAGAGGAGAGCAAGCAATTTGGTGAGCTTGTCATTTCTTTCCCAACACCTCAAAGCCCACTGAACTATGATCATGAGCTATGACATTTCTTCACTTGGTAATGGTGAAGAGTGGCCTTTACTTGGATCCCTTATGAATTTTTAGGCAGTTGTGGTCATTTAAAAATGTGCATTAATAGGAAAAATGAACAAATCACAGGATTTGGTCACTCTTCATGAGCAATACCAACACATTAAACATCAGTAATAATTACGTATATACAGAAGTATAAACTCAAAATGTTACAATCATCTTGTGCCATGAATAAAACAAAACATGCATGGAGAAAACGTCATCTTGAACATTCTTGAGCAATATAAATTGTTTTTCAGAGAGAAAGGGGGAAGCTTAGGTATAGAATGTAGGAACTTATTCAGTAGGGCATATTAGATCAGAAACAGCTTTGGGAATAGAGTGAGCCACCTCAGGATGAGGTGGGTGTGGAAATTCAAACATAGCAATTCCACATTTTAGGACTGAAACCCTAAACACTATCAAGGTTCTGGAAACAGCAGTGGAATCATAGAATCTTAGAATGGTTTGGATTGGAAGGGACCTTAAAGATCATCTAGGCTGAACAGATGATGAGGCAGGGACACCTTTCAGTAGACCAGGCTGCTCAGAGCTCCATCCAACCTGTCCTTGAACACTTCCAGGAATGGGGTAACCCCAGCTTCTCCAAGAAACCTGTTACAGTGCCTCACCACTCTCACAGTAACAAGTTTTTTTCTAATATCTAATCTAAAGTTGTCATCTTTCAGTTTGAAGCCATTACCCTTTGTTCTGTTACATGCTCTTGTAAATATCAATCACAAGCTCAGACTCATGAATAGAAATATTTGGTAACTGCTACCCTAATAGGACTTTTTAAAGACCCAGCATATAAAGCTTAGAGAAAGTTCTAGGCCAGGTGATGAGGCACATGCCAATGCTCAGGGTCTATTCTGTTCAGTACTTAGGCACTTTTTGTGCTACAGTATACAATGTCTCTCTTACATCCTTTACTCCCACAGTACTGCTCTTGTAAATGGTAAGATCTGCTTGCTCATATATTCCATCCAATTCTCTTGTTCTCCCTTTCTCCCATTCGGTATTCAAGGCAAGATCAAAATAAACCTAATGCATCCCAAAGATGCAAATTTAAAACATGATCTATATGTAAGTCTTTTAGCCCAAGAAATATGTCCTGGGATTTTTATCAGGTGCAGGCTAACAGACTTGTCTTCCAGTTTCTAAAAGGCACAAATTACTTCATCAGGAATAACAAGCTGAAAACTATATCCTTACCATTTTCAAATGAATGGTTGGAAAAATCCCCTAGGTGAACAGAAAAATTTTATTATAGCCTCTGCAGAAGACATGAAATAGCGTAGTGTGAGTAGGCAATCATTTGAACTCATCTCCTGGTACAACCAAGACTTTTAGGGCTTCAGTGCTCAATTTTTGTAAGCTTAGTAGTGCCATTTCTATTTTCACAGTGAAGAGCTAGGTGTGCTACAATGAAACATGTCTAAAAGCAGGAAATAGATCAGTGGGGAGAGAGTTTAAAGCTGTGACAATCAAAGCTATGAATACTGGATACACTCTTCCAGCTGACACAGGTTTAAGCTGGCTTCTGAGAAGGCAGTTAATAAAAACTGTGAAGGCACAGTCTGCATTAAAAGGCTTCATTCTGATGGCCTACAAGAGATCCATAATAAGCCAAGAAAAAAAGGCAAACACAGCTTTTTTCCCCTTACCGAAGCCTCCTTGGTGTTGGTCTCCTCTGATGCAGATTTTGCCACTTTCTGGATGATGGGAGCAATGTTTGTTGGTCCATACAGCTGCAGCTTGGGAAGGCAGCTCTGATAAGCTTCCACAACACCTTGTATTCCTGGCATGAAAAGCCATAAAAAAAAAAGTAAATGTGGAGCACAATGCCAATATGAGGCTTGTTTAAAAAGCAAATGAAAGGTGGGTTCTTAATGAACAAAATTAAAAATACTACACGATTAGCAAGAACTAGCAACTTCAGGTATTTTCCAGGAATCTGTCTCTAGATGCCTTGAATCTGTTTTGTAGATTCATTCTACCACGCTTCTCCTTCCCAGCAGCTTTTAATTCCTATTTTTCAGGTATGAGCTTGCAATGCCATAGCTTCCATTCTTCTTGGTTTAAGATGTGAGAGCTTCCTGATCAGCAACTAAGATCCATGCTGAAAGGCTAGACACACATTAAGAAACACTACAACACTTCTTTCTCCTCTTCAGATAAATATTTTTATTTATCATGGCAGTTACCAACAAATTTGTCCTTTGTACTTATGACCTAAAGCTGTTAAGGAATTCAAAACATCTTTTCAAACACCTGACTCTCCTGTGCTAAGAAAATAATTTTTCAGGGTTAATTTGCATAATCACTCACAGGTTGAATCTGACTATGACCAAAAGCTGTGAAATCTTGGAAGAAACAGCAGGATGCTTTGCAGCCTACAGAAAAATGAGCTTTAACTGAGAATTTTTGATGGAGAACAAGCTATTTTTGGCTTTTTCATTTCAGGATATATAGTCAGACCAGGGAGCAAAGACTTCTGCTGACACACTTGACAGATCACAGAATGGAAATTGGTATTTTCAATCACTGAGAAGAAGGATTTCTTGAAGTGATGCACATTAGCCTCCCCATTCAGAACTCCCGGCTTACCAGACCTAAAGGATTAGAGGTCTAATGTTGGAAAGAAAACGATAGACTGAAAAGCTTTACAAAGGATGCTGCAGAATGAAATTACTTCAGTGAGATCCTAAGCCAGTTTCAGTTTGCATGGAGACTCATTCACTCATGAGATTTTTTTACTCAACCATATTTACAGGACAAATGGATGCAGACTTATTACTAACAAATGGGAGTTGTAATTGTTTTACAATGACATGCTTTTTCCTATGAAAAAGTGGTGGGGAACACAGTTTTCTCTCTTTAGAGACAGCTACAGATACATTTTTCCATTGCAGTGCCAGCAGACAAAAGAATTTGTTCCAGTTGTATCTGTGATTGGCTGAAATGTAATGTTACAAAACTTCCCTTGGTAATTCCAGTGAGTAAATTACACATTGCAAAACTGACCTTTTGTTAACTCCCAGTTTTAAACTTGCTAAGGATTTCATGACATATACTTAACGATGTTGCATGAAGGCCTCATAAATCTTCTCTAAGGTTATAAGATACACTGTACTTTTCTTCTTATGCAGTAAAATAATGTAAGATAAACCTTACTTCCTGCATTCCACAGAGATTTAGTGTTGTTCATGTCAGAAAGTTGCTCTCATCTTAGAAAGAGAGATTTCTTATTTGCTTTCCCAGATTAATGTATTTTAGAAATATTTACTGTCCATCCAATCCCAACTCAACAGGATATGTGAGTGGATTACTTTGTAGCTTGCTGTTCTTGTACTCCTTTATCTTAGGCAGAATCAATGTGCATTTTTTTCACCATTAAATTTCTTACATTTTTATTTGGAATCCACTTTCACCATCTCCAGTGAAATACAATGTATGCACACATATATGGGTTTAAGGCAGATGTGTAGAAACATTCATTCAGACAAGAGGTTGTTGCCTACTTTCTTCCTCAGATTATAAACTAAGTATTAATTATAAGACTATAAAACTAATATACTATTAATATACTAAATATAAAATCATAAATAATAAAATTTTCAAGAATGGAAATGGTAACAGGTGAGGATAGCCATATTTTATGCATTCCAGAGCTCTTCATCTCAATATACACTCCCTGTATGTAGAGTGATGCTTCACACTATTTTGTGCCAGCAAAAGCTCTACTTCCACAGAGAAAAGAATTTCATTCCTCAAAGGCAAAATTTACACATACTTTTTATATTGCATCCAACCATTGTTTCTTTGTTTAAAACAAGATACTCTTAAGCAATTTCACTTTATTTTCTGGCAAGTATGCTAGATATTACAAGGTAAAATAGAGTAATCACTAAGCACTTTATCTCCTTCTCACTCTTGCATCCTTTCTCCACATGACTTGCTGATGTTACTGTTCCCTGTGACACCTAATACAGTGAGAGCATCTAGAAAACATCAAAGAACAAACGAGAACCCATGACAGGCAGAGAAGCGAGCTGCAGCAGACGATTAAACAACACATTTTTTTGGATTTTGCAACTTCTTGCTTTCACTCAGGTGGATATTATTTTAAAAGGTGTCATTTAAGACAAACAAGTGCTTTTAATATCTTGCAGATACAGGTGCAAATGTTGCAAAATTTCTTCCCTGGCACCCTTTCATGCTGCAATGATTATTTTATGTTTTCTTAGGCCTAGAACTCCTTTCAGGCAATGGGCTAACTTTTCAGATAACTGAGAATTATGCAAAGATACAAATAAAGGTTAAATTATTAAGTGACATAAGCCAAGCCTCAAAGAGCAGCTCCTTCCTGTTTTTTGTACCCCTTTCATTTCCATTGTTAGTTTTGCATAGAGAGTGTGGTTTGGATAGTAAATCCCTTGCTTACAGAAGGTTTGTCTGTCCAAACTCAGCTGCTGGCACCACCTGGATGTGGCAGCCTTTTCAATCAACGAAAAAATTATTATATAACAATGCCAGTGTGGTAAAAGAATTAGCCTTGAACTCAAAAGAAGCAGCAAGGAGGGGGTCGGGAGGAGGATAAAAATAAGTGTTCTTTGCATGGATGGCTAGAGCTTTTCTCTGTAGTTTGCAGAGGGTCACAGATATCCTGCAGTTAGGTTGAGAAACAAAGCTCTATTTGAACACTACACACATAAATATGTTATCACCTAATGCTGACCACTGTTAAGTGTTTTAATGGCACATTATAAAATATGATGGTCCAGACAGAATTCTGAGGTCTCTTTTGCTTCCCCACCCCATCCCCACACTGAAGTCTCAACATCAGGCTGCCTTACAAGCTTACAGGCACTTCTAGATACATACATGTAACATCTGCTTCTTTGGACTCCTTAAAAGCAATGTAAAAAGCTGTGTGAGCACATCAGGCAGCTGTAGGACTTAAGCCCAATTGCATTTCAAGCATATGACCTGCAAAGGCTGGGGCAATCCAACAATTCAAGTGCAACAACAAAGCAGGAATGCCAACTGAACCAAAACCAGGTCTTGCATTTAAGATGCGTGAACTCCGAATTATTTTAATGTCTCTTTCCCTTGACTTGCTTATCCTCTCTTCTTTTCCTCACTTCATTTCTTTGCATCTTAGTTCTCATCCTGAACATACTTGCTGCCCATGCCCAAAATAAAGCCACTAATAAGGCTGAGAAGGGCTAAAAGGAGCAGCTAGAAAATTTGAACAGGAAGAGTATTTTGAAATATCCAGTTCAGTGTTTGAATGGAAGCAGAAGGATAAGGGAGAATAACAACCTGTGGATTTTAGACAGCAATGATCACCCGAGTAAGACTCTTAACTTCCTTTGTTTAAAGGTTATTTACCTGTTGCTGTCTTTTACTAAATGTGTGAACTGTGGCAGGAGATTTTAGAAAGACAGCATCAGTCACTGCAGATCTCACATACAGCAACATCTGCTTCATAAATCTGGCCTCTGATTACCAAGGATTAATGACTGTTGGTAGAACATACCAATATCTTACACTGTAGCCTCCTGATGCATTTGCTCTCAGGAAAGTATATTTCTTTCTACCACAATAGTTATCAGCTGCTTCCCTGCCCTTTACTTGCAGCAGGCTGTAAGTCTGGTCAAAGAATTGGCTCTAAACTGAGGGAATTTTTGATCACAGAGGTTCACAGCCTGCTTTTTCATACCCTGCCTGCCCTTCTTATCTTGCCTGTCTTCTGCAGCACAACCTATGATGTTGAGGTAGCTGAAGATTTTCAATTAGTCTAATTCTGAGAAATAGTGATTCCAGGAATTCCAAGTGCTGAGTTTTCACCTGCTTTTCAGGAAATTAATGTATGGCATTTTCCAAGATTTCTAAAATTAAGCTCAATGGTTTGGAGCCGGTCAGGTCCCCAAATCCTAGCCTTCTTTAATAAAACTACTTTGAATAATACTCAGGTGATACAATAAAGAATGCACATTTTGCACACAGTAAAGCCATGGCAGTCTGTCCTACTGTGAGTATTACCTGCACATTCTGGGTTGTCTTCATTGAAATTGATTGCAAAGTCATGAGAGACCTGCAGATAAACGGAAAGAAAAGAAGATTGTTGTCAGAAAAATTATTCCAAGAAGACTTGTGGTTAAACACTCTTGACATTTTTGCTGTAGTAAACCTGAGACCTTTCAAGCTTTCAGCCATTAAGTGTGAAATACAGTCCCAGATGGAGGTCCCTGCAGAACCAAAGTAGAAAAACAGGAATCAAACTTGTCAATAACAACAACAAAACAAAACAAAAAACCAACCAACCAACCAAAAAAAAAGCCAGAAAGAAAACCCACCCAAATGCATAAAAGATCATATAAACATGGTGTCAGGATTGGGCTGTCAGTGCTGGGCACAGAAGAGAAATCTATTGCTGAGGCAAATTAAATGCCAGCTCTGCCTAGCTCAGCATGTCAGGCTGCAGGAGAAGGAAAGCAGGTCGTGATACAGCAGTGACAGCAGAAACTCAGCTCACTTCTGCATCCTGACCTCACTGTGTGAACAGTTCCTCATCTAAGGCGAAGGAGTACTGGGAAAGTAATTCTTCAGAGAAATCAAGGATCCACTGCAGAACAGCAGTGTAAGAAGTGTAAGGATTTTAAGTTGGTTAAAAAGTTAGATTAGTCTGAGGGGTAATAAATAATAAAAAAAAAATCCTGAAGACTTGTTTTTTTTTGCATGTAGTGAATATTCTAATCTCTCTCTCTGTCTGTCTCTCTCTCTCTAAATCTATCCATAATTAAATCCTACAAAGCTGTTTCTCAAAAGAAATCACTGAAAATACAACAAAGTTGCTGACTTTCTAACAAAACAAAATATTTTGCCTTTAGTGCCCTGGGAAAATAATACAAGACTTTTGTGTGTTTAAATAATGCTAGGCACTAAAAGTCTCCAGTTCCAGAATTCCTCTCTTTGGTTTATTCTTGCCTGCATTTTTCTTTTTCAGATTCCTTTTTTACTTCTTCCTTTGATCGCTGAAAAGTCTCGATTCCTTTTAATCTCTTTGGCTCTGAAGCCCAGCCTCTTAATTGTGTTTAATTTTTCTTGAATGAAAAAGCTCAGATTTTGTCTTGCAGTGCATAATGTGTGAATGAATATATATATATATATATATAAAACTTGCAAGAAGTGGCTGAGAGTTTAGCAGGCAACTTGCATAATTTAAAGTTGAATTTAGGAGATCATGCCAGATTTAAGAAGGCATTTATATAACTGCAATTATACACATTTAAAGCTTTCTAGATCTCTGTAGGATCTTCAAAAGTGCCAACAGTTCTAGTGATATGGAAAGCAACCTCCTGTACAATGGAACCAGGATTATTTGCAGGAAGAGATTTATTTTTTGGATGTTGCTGTTTCATTTGCTAATTTAGATGTTTCAACAGCAGGGTATGGAAACTGGTCTATGACTAAGGGATCCATATGTGATCACAAACATGTGACTGCAGAGAAGCTTCTGTGAAAGTGAAGTGGTGTAAGTTCTTCATAGAGAAATTGAATTTCCCTGTCATATGCTAGTCTTGCTTACCACAGTGATGCCTGCTATTACTGAGGTTAAATAAAGCATGTAACTTCTACCATGATGGGAAAGGATGAAGGAAAACCTCACTGAGAAGTCTGCAGTTGCCTCAGCCCAGTTAGGCACTGAACTTGCCTACACAAAGCATCAGTCTTAGAGAAGGTTTTACATGGTCCATTCAGCCTATCCTACTTGGCCATGGAAGATAATGCAGGAAGTCACTATTTATGTTCCTCACAGAAGATCAGGGCTGCCAGATAGACTTCAGAAGTGCTCCAGAGCCCTTCTGCCTGGCTGCTCTGGATGTCTCTCAGTGCACTTTGCCCAGCTGGTATCTGCCAGTCTCATGACCAGCTGCAGGCCAAAGGTAATTGCATCTGTCAAGAACTGTTATGGGAGTTTTCACTCACTGATATTTTTTGTTTTAGTTCACCAGCCTTTCTCTTTCCTTTAGGCTTTCTGTATTTTGCATTAACTGTGTTATGAAAGCAAGGATGGCAATGCATGTTTATGTATTGCAGACTGATTCTTCCAGCACTGTCCTCTTCAGTGATTTTATTTCTTTATTCCAAATGCACTTGAAATTACACCTAAAGGAAAATACAAATCTTTTCAAAAGCTATGAATACAGTATTTGAATCTCACATGCAAGCATGGTGTGGATGCTTTTGTTGCTATATCTCTTCCAGAATCACATAATGCATACAATTTATCTAGTTCAGAGCTATGGCACCCAGGCTATTATTTAAGAAAAATGTAGACAACAGTTCAGACCAATAAGGAAATCCCAAGTCTAGTCAGTGTGCACAATGATCCAAAAAATAATACTGTCTGAGCGTTGGCTGCTATCCTCCTAAAGCAAATGGCCCTCATACATTGTCATCCTGATTCACAAAGAGCAGAGTTAAAATGTACCCTGAAGGCAGCACAGGAAACACAATGAATGTGCAGAAGCATTGGCTTGTTTCCTATTCTCTCTGAGCAATATATCACAATTTAAACAAGATTTAAGTATAATATGAAGGAGAGAAGTTCTTTGAGCAGCTCATTAGTGGATCACAAAAAGGAAATCGTCACCCAAGGCAAGCAGATATTTTTTAAGCAGAGCTTCTCCAAATGCTCAGAACTCATCTCCCACAGCAAAGTCAGCTGTGCTTCAACCTGCCCCTTTTCTGTCTTCCCTGTGGTGGCCAGAACTCAATAGTGTCCAAACCAGCAGAGACTTCAGACTTACACCACATACTGAAGACCTCACTAAACTTGGGCTGCCACCTGATAGGACTCCATGTACAGCTCATCCATGTCAAAAAGTCGTTTGGATCACAGATTCAATGCTTTTGCTTTCTAAACAGTGCAAGGTGATGACTTTCCCTCCTTTTTCCTTTTTCTAATTAAACATGTAAGGGTTTTGTGACTGAAGGGCAAACCATCCTGATGACAGAGAACCAAAAGCTAGTATATTCAATGACATCTTTCTGATATTAAATGACACAGCCCTTGAATGACACTCCCAGAATTGATAAACTAATGGCAAAAAGGAAGCAAAAGTTTGAATGCCTAAGATGCTGACGACTGAGAAATTCTCTGGGGAAACAAAAAAGCACTTGTTCAGAAGCAGGCATGTTTATATAATTTACTAGGGTGGTTTGTGTTGTGGATTGATAAACAGTCAGGAAACCCTGGAATGTGTCAGGTCACACAAATACAGAATGACTGCTTCACATCAGTACCTGGCATAGAGAACTTTGCCAAGAACTGCAGACCACAGTCTCTGGTGGAAGTCAGCCTCACATTAAGAAATGCCACGGTCACAAAACCCTGAGTGTGTCGTGGACTCTGGACTAAGTTTCAAATATGGAGCTGACCCTCTGTTCAGCCCTCCTCTCTTAACATCGATCCATAAAACCAATCCATAAAGGGGAAGGAGAGAGAAATGCTGGCATGCTGAGGTGATTACATGGGATCAGCCTGGTGTTACTTGGGCTGCTGCCCAGAGCTGCACTCAAAGCCTGTAGCTAAAGACGTTCACTTGCACTTGGCTCTGAATTAATCTTTTCCCTCTGCAGGGCTGCAGGTACATTCTTTAGCAGATACCATCATGGATGTGGGATTATTAAACCACTGCTGTCCAGGAACTTCCTACACCAGGAGCATACTATTTCCCAGGTAATTCCTCCAAGGTTTTTAACAAGCAAATTAACTAGCTCTACCATACATTATGATATAGATTACAGTGACAGCATTTCTGATGAAATGACCATTAAATAAACAGTACAGAATATTTTTGCTAAGACAGGTTATAGAAATGTTGGTTTTTTTTCTACTATCCAATGCCTCCACTGTCTGTACATATACAATGACAAACACCTGCAGTTTTCCATCAATGTGATGGCACCCATGAGACTCTTGGAAGAATCATAACAATACTTCCACATACTTATGGCCACTTTTATAGAAAAATCACATCGATTTAACACAGCAGGTAACTTATTTCCCTCAGATTGGGATGCAATGAAATTCATCCTCATAGCATGGTCCCTGCTAAAAATGTTTCTTATTTAGGCTGAAAGGAAAGGAGAATTTCCTAGTTGATGAGAATTTTTGAGATTTCTTAAAAAAATTTTTATGAATTCAGATAGAAACCTCAAATCACAAACAAAATCCTACCTTGGAATCTGAAAAAAAAAATTAATCCCCCAACGTCAATAAAGCAAATTGCTGGAAAGCTTTTGAACTGTGCAAAAGCATTTATTTATGTTTCATTGAAACTTGTTATTCTAGTTTGTCCTACATACTTTAAAAACCCCTTTAACTGAATTTCCATTTTTTAAAATAAGAAGCTATGGTTTTTATTTATTTTCAAATGCTGAATATGGATGCCTGAACTCTGAAAATTGGTAATCTTTTTTTTCCCCTCTCTAGATTGTTGAATTCGTTTAAATTAACCACCGTGTCCCAAACAGGTCCAGCTTTCCTCTATGGTGATGGTACTAGGACTATTTGACAAACAAACTGACGAATTCAGATTTTGAGAAATGTTTTCTTAATAATTTAAATAAAATTGTCAAAAATCCATGAGCGATAGATGCATATAAGTGTAAATTCAAAAATGCACTATATCTGACACTTATCTGTGAATAAATTGAAAGTTATTAAGCCACTGCCAGTCAGAAAACTAAATATGAAATGCCTGCATATTTTACAAAAGCTTAAGACACAAATGAATTTCAAGTACTCTTGGTCAAAAGCTATTATTTTCAGAATGCTCATTAATCAAATACTTTGGGAGCTGGACAGCTTGTGTTTCTTGCTAAGATACATTGTACACATTTCTGCTTGGCAAAGATCTATTTTCCTTCATACTCAATTTTTGTGCATGCTGCCCAAGTTTCCATGTCTAAATCCCACTTGCAAGGATAATTCTGTTTTGTCCCTTGGTCTGTTACAGATCCTTTTTTTGTCAGGTTTGCTTATATTTTAGCCATCAATCTCCTGAAAAGTGCAGGAATCATAAAGACCACAGCACTTCTCAAGTCCCTCACCTGTCCAAAAAACAGCAGTGCAGGGTAGGGTTGTAAAGATGCTGCACTGTGTCTGTAAATGCAGTGAGTTTGTCTCCAGCACACATTCATGCCAAACGCAGAGAATTAAGCTTTCACTAAAAATACAGAAGCAACCAGGATTCTCTTAATACAAACTGCAAGTTGTTTAGTACCTATTCAGGTGTCAGCCTGCAATTCTTCTTTAAGAAACAAGCCTTCATTAATGGCAATCCACCTGTCATGGGGCTGACACAATTTGAACTTGCTTTTCATTTTAACAGTAAGTTTTGTGCTGCTGTGTGGTTTTTCAGCTCCTTTGAGTCCTGCCTGCTAAGAAGTCAGTCTGTGTGGTTTGCTTTCTTTCCTCCTCTTCACTGTGACCTTTCACAGCTGAGTCTGAGTTCATATTATCTGCCACCTCTTCACTTTATATCAGACTTCTCAGATGCTTCCTTTCATTGCAAAAACAACCCCAAAAGCATTCTGCAAGTTTTGTAGGACAGAAACTCACAAGGGAAATATTTCTCTCACAGGTTTACTTAGATCAAGGAGTAGTGTGATGTGTTTGTCAGGTCTTGGTGGAAGAAGATTATTTTGTCGAATATTAGATGAAAGATCTCTAGACTGATGAGGAATGATATATATGGCATGTCTTGCTTCCTTCACTCCCACAGATTTCCTTATGCTACTAAGAAACTGCTGGTTTTCTACTAACAGCTGAAGTTTGTTATTTGGAGCCGAAATGAGGGAAAATAAAGTCAACACAACATAGCAGTGTGCTCTTGAAATGGAAATTCTGTAGAAAATATAAATAAAAACAAGATTTAAAGGGGTACAACATCAAGAGATTCATGAAGAGCCTGCAGAGACAGACACTGACATAGCTGAGGAAGGAAGCTATATTGTTTAGGTTGTATGGGGGCTCCATGGTTACTTAGGAACCCTTGGCAGTGGGAGCAATTTCTTCCATAGCCCTAGCAATTTGTTGTCTATGGAAGGAAATAAAAGACCAGATGCTGGAGTGCAGAGACCAGCATGTTATGAGCAGGTTAGATCATTAGGACTGGAGGCTTGAAAACAGACACTCTAAATTTATGAGAAGCTGATTTATCCACATGACGGGGCCAGAACTTAGAAATTCTCATAATGATTCAACCTAAATTTGATGTAAATTGTTACAGTAATGACACTGCTCTCCTTTAGTAAAACAAATGTGTGGTATGTATGACTTGTAATACCTGTGAGTGAAAACACAAAAAGATAATTTGAATAGCATGAAATCTGCACTGTTGCTGTGGTGTCTAGAGTGTTATCATATTTTTGTACCAGGTTAAGGAAGAAACTTGGGAGTACTTTTTTTCTACAGTTTCTGTTACTTTTATTTGTTTCTTCTCCGTTTCCTATGCATCTTTGCTATGTTCCATATCACACACTAATCATTGTTGGCTTTGAATTAGCTTTATGTCAGTGTAGACTAAATTACTAAGAGGTTTTCAGATTTATTGGTCTTGACGGAATAATGGATCATGATGAAGCTGACTCTTCAATCTTAAAGGATGTATCTTTCAATTCAGAAGTGCAGTCAAAGCCAAGCAGGGACTCAAAAGTATTGATATATTTTAAGAAGCTAGATACTTTTATGGACTGTACAGAGTATCACAGGGAGGGACTGAACAATTGCACATATGACTATTAACTCCTCATGCAGTTCCAGCTGGATGTGCCCATGACAGACACCAAGGTGATTGTTTGTCCCCATCTGTTGCACAGAAGAGTTCATCTCCTGCAATGTGGTTCTTATCTTCTTCAAAGTTTTATTATGTTTGTGAGCTGATGTCATGTCATTTTGTCTTTGTCACTTTCTGTCACAAGTTTCCATAGCAGAGATTAAAGATGTTGTTCTGGCCTTTACCTGCATTGCCATTTACTTGAGGACTTGTTTTATTTAGTCACACATATGTAATCCACAAGCAAGCAGCTCCATCTTCTGAAGTTTACCCTTAATCTTCCTGAACTTTTCAAAATCTAAAGGCCCTGAGTGACTTTCATTTTCTTGCTTTGAGAAGTTAGCAACAGACAGACTGTTCAGGAGAGCTCATGATACAGGATAAGATACCTCATTCATACATGGACTACTAAGTTCAATGCAAGCCTCTGAGTTTCTTAAGGGTATTTGTCAGGAAATTATCCAAACACTAATTCTGCCAAAGCAAAAAATAAATTGGTGCTGGTGATTGCAGGAATATCTGGTTACATAGACCCCTGAAGTTACTTTCTGGCAAGACATCTGTTTTCCAGCTAGCACCTGAAAGGTGCTCTCACAGTCAGGTGAGAAGGATGATACTGGAGCCTAACAAAGCTGGTATGTTGCCAACAGGGTCATGGGATCTGAAGCATCAGTGCTACCAGCTGATTATTTTGGCTGAGAAGAGTAGCTTTGTGCTGGGATCTTTATTATACTTCTGTCACCAGGAAACCGCTGAAAAGACTTCAGCTGACACAGTAACACCTTCCTACAAGCAGTCCTTAGATAAGATGGCTCTCTGACTGGAAAAGCTGTAAGTTTTCCCCCATGCACTGGTGGTCACCTCGCAGATGATGGAACACCTGGACCTTGACACACCACCTTAAATAGCAGTGATGGTTGTCAGCTGCTGCAGTTAGAACAAACATACAACAGACACAGATGTTCTGAGCTCACAATACCACAATAAAATGTATATCAAAGCTCTGGAAGATGTATCTCACTTTGGAAAGCATTAACACTGGTGTTGCCCTTGAGGAACAAAGCAAGGCAAAACACCTTGCTAGGCACAGACAAGCTTAGAAAGCAATGTTGTTAAAATATACATTAACTTACCTTAGACATCTGTTTGCAAGACATGTATCAAATTTGCTGTACATCACTACTGTTATTCTTCTGCAGGTATCAGACCCACAAGCTGTGAGGAACACACTGCATCTTTTTTCATCTGCTGAATCATGCCTTACAATACTGAATGCACACAATCCCTCTCAGAAATTCTTACCTGGCTAGTGTTCACCTCCCTACCTCAGCCACAGCCCAGAGACACAACCCAGAGCAGGGCACAGAGGGATAGTGGATGAAGTCTGCATGATTAGTTGGCTAATACTTCTCCTTTCCAGACAGTATCTGAGTTGCAGAGTCCCCACCTGGATTTTGGTTACTTATCTATGCAGAACTACTCTTATGCCCACACAACCTCTGTGAAACAAGGATTTGAATTTCTACTTATTTCTTCTTTTCTTCTTGAGCCTTTCTCTGTTAGATGCTCCTTCTTTTACTTCACTGTCTTCACTCCAACCCTACCAGATGGCATATTTATGCTCACAATTGCAGCATCACTGCAGATCACTTTTTTTTTTTGATTTTGGTTTGGTTTGGTTTTTTTTGTTTAGATATACCACTTCTCTCTAGCATGGCTACCTGCTCTTGTATTTCTCTCCCTGTTATTGACCGTGTCCACCAGCACATAGAAATTTGCCACAGAGCAAAATTCTTCTCAGGTCTTCATCTTCAGGAAGATGTTTGACAAGATATGTTCAAAACATCATTTCTCCTCTTAGCATCCACTAACACAGCTTTACCAATACCATAAAATATTTTGGGTGTCATCAAATAATTATTTTAAGTCCAGCCCTGCCTGATTTCTGGTTTCAGTGAGGTATTACTGGGTGAGAAAGCCAGATGGAAGAAAATAAGCAGAGGAGCTGTTCCCCTTTGTCATTGCCCTGCCTTTCACCATTTCTCCCTAATTTTGTGCCTCATAACTCAAGGAAATTAGAAAATTACACTTAGGCACCTACTTTGTATTCTGGGGGTATTCTTGCTCCAAATCCAAAGGCTGGGAACATTTTGTCACTGGAAAAGAATGAAAAAATATAAGAGTACCCATAGAGAAATAGTGTTACAATAAACATTTATTCCTCTGTATGCATTCATGAGAAATGCAAAGCAGCACAACAGCACAGAAATGACTTTTAAGTCAAGTGATGGCAGACTGGAAGGGTATTGGGTTGGAGAAGTAGGGTTGTGCACTGAACAGATTGGGGGCGTGTTATGGAAACTTTTTCAGGTGAGCTCCTAGTATTTTTGGGCAGTTAAAATCACTTGGAGAATACTGAGAGATCAGGATGTCCTGTATTTCCCCACAAATGCAATAAGAAGTCTGTATTACCCACTCTTTTGCATTAGCTGACTGAAGCAAGAGAGTTTATCGACTGAACAGCCTGTAACAATATTTATTTCATATAAATATGGATGTGCTCCCTCAGCACAGAAAATAGGTCTAGCGAAGGTATGACTCAGATTAAAAGTGTTTACAAATCTGGGTTCTTACAGTTGTCCAGTTGCTCAAAAAGGACATCCTAAAATATCCCAAAGGGGCAGTTTCTTGCTCCCAAACCTGCAGGTTCTGTAAAGCTTCCCACCTGTTTCTTTAGTAGGTCCTCTAAAACATGAGATTATTTTAATTTGACATAGACTGACTGATAAACTGCCAAAATGCCTTGGCATGGTCACTTTGCTTTCAGACACTACAGTGAGGTTATTCTACCCCAGTTAGATCTGTAAGAGAAAAAATACCTGATTCAGAGAACCTGGAAACTTCAAGGCTGTTAATACCCTTCCCAAAATGCAATAATGTCTCACACAGCCCACATGCTGTCAAGCTGCCTCTTCCCAGATGGCAAAGTGGAAAACAACAAGCTGCAAGGAATGTCTTGTCCCTGAGTCAGCAAAGCACTTGATCATACACTTGAGGTTAACAATTCACTCAAACATATGCTTAATTCCAGACATATCCTGAAGTTTCACTAATGTCACTGAACTGTACTCCAGCCCTCTGATGAATCAGACCAGATTTATCCTAGTCTACTTAGAGGATTTTACAGCCCTTGGAAATGTTGAGTTCCAACTACTATGATTGGAACTTTTAAAAATTCCCAGGAGAGGTCATCAGCTCCAATATTTTTTTGTGTAGTTCAAGAGATGGCCACTCCAAGTATCGACAGAATAATTCACATCCCAGACATACTCCAAAAAGATAATAGCACCCATTTAAGCTGCTTGGTTCTTTCGTCTGGCATAGGCTGTTAAAGGCACCATGATATTTCTGATACAACCTAATGAAAAGCTGAACGGCTTACAAGAAAGCAGAACTGTGTCCCCTCTGCTGCATAAATCTTGGGAGCACAGTTCTGTGTACCATATGTTACACCATGTGACAATGGATCTTGGAAAGGAAGACTAACATCATTTGCATGGTAATGAAACATTTTTTTCCCAAGAGATGTCAGAAATGAAGTAGCTGCTGACATTCGATGCCAACCACCTGCTGATAGCATTCTCTTTGATTAAACACTGCTGGAAGCGGGAAAGCCCTTACAAATGGATGCAGAGAATTCAGGAGTACACTTTGAGGGCAAGAAATAAGAAACAATTAGAAAAGAATCTGAGCGACAGGGAAAAGATCTTGTTTTACATCAATGATTAAGCGTGGCTGGATTAGAAAAATCAAACTCTGTGGAGCTGCAGTTAATTGATTTGGGGCAAGAACAAAGAAAGACTAAAAAAGAATTTTACTTAGAATTTTATTTAGGTAGAACATAAGTGTCTAAGTTCAATGTTGGCACCAGTTATACAACTGAGAGATGCCTGAACCCATCCAGTGCCTGAATTCTACTGCAATGTTTCTGGAGTGTAAACAAGTGTAGGCACTCATATCTACAGCTCCCTCTTCTGCACTGCAGCAATTCAGAGACAGCAATAAGCCATACCTCCAACAGCCTGGATTCTCCTTCTGGTGGCGAGACTCCCACATTCCCAGTCACACAGTGGCACAGCCCCCACTGTTATTCTGCACCCAGAATACCTTACCTCCACAGTCAGGACACTTGTCTTTATGTCTGAACCTCCCACATCTCCTTTTTGAGTAAGTGCAACCATTACATTGTGAAAGAGTAAAGCAGGATCATGTATCCCTCAGGATAGGGCTCCATATGGCTGCTTTTTAGAGGTAAGTACATGAACTCTAGAGAGGAGGGGTGTCCTGGGGTCTTCTGTGCTTAGTGCTTTCTGTGGTCTCAGCCAGAATAGCTCCACACTCTCACTGGGTAGCTCACCAGAATTTAGGTCTATACCTCTGGTATAATCTGGTTCAAGCTGCTGAGATGAAGAAATTAACTCTCATGTTCTATTGAAGCTTGATTTTTAATGTAAGAAGGGAACCTTTTGACACTCTTGATATCCCTTGCATAAGAAAGATCATATTATCCCTTGACCACACCTCAAAAATTGCAGCTGATAGCTTTCAGAATAAAAAAAAATAAATGTATGGAATACTTTTCCTTCTATCACACAAAACAAAGTGTTTAGCTAATACAGAGGTCTCACTCTTTAGTAAGTGAGCAGTTTAAAGCCTTAGTGGTGTTTTACAATATAACTCCCTCTATCTTCCCATCCACCCCTCACTTTATCAAATGAGAAACAAATCCAACAGCTGAGCCTGCTGCCCTCATTCTGCTCATCCTGTACCACTGAAACACAGCAGGGAAAAAGTGACCCAGAAGGGCAGACAAGAACTCTCTCACTTCTAGGACAATCCTTTATGGTATAGAGGTGTGAGAGAGCTGCTCTAAAAGACCCAGGGCTATCATGGCAGCATGCAGAAGAAAGCAGAGCAGCTTTCCCAGCTTCTGGAAGCTATGTCAAGGGTTAGGCCATCCAGGGACTTAAATTACAGTCAGAAAATGACAAGAAGGTTTTCTCCTGCCTCAGGGGTGAATCACATGCATCAGAGATTCTAGCCCTGTTTCTTAGCCTGGCATTTCAGTAGGATAGGGATCTGCTCTAATGACTTTTCTTTGTAATTTAAACTCAGTCAAAAGAAGAAAAGTGAGAACCAGTTTTCTTTTTCTTAGTAGTGCTTGCTCAGACATTTGGGTGTCATTTATAGCAGGAAATAGGCCTGTGACCCTGGCTGAAGCAATGAGACATGGCCACAGACATGATCTGTGAGCACCCTCCCTGGTGCAGCACTGGCTCCTGCCAACCTGCACCCCCAGAGACTTCCCAGGGACAGTGCTAGATCCAGCTGTGCCTGACACTGTCCCAAATGCAGTTTGGGCATCACCAGTTTGTGCTGGGAAGAAGAGAGCTGACACACAAGGACATGGGCAGTGTCATGTCCTCAGCCTCAGGACCTTTGACTTGTTTTGTTAAAAGCTGGCCAGAGAGTCCTTGGCACACAAAAGGAAGCTGCCTGCACTGTCCTGCTGGAGGCAGAATGGTAAAGGGAAAGGACAGGAGAGAAACATGCAACTGGAAAAACAAGCTGCTTCTATAAAACACGAAACTTCCAGAATCAAGTAAGAAAAAGAGGACTGTGACTTGGCAGAATGTTTACAAAATTACTCTGTCATGCCTACTTCACCTTTCATATTTTCTTTGTTTTACATAGGTTCCCTTGAAAATTTAAATGTGGAGTAACTTTAAAAAAGCTAAAGTACTTGACATGAATCAGACTCTGAATTTTATACCTGGTTATTTAAGGACCATGAGTAGTCATGCAAGCATAGATGTATATGGTTTCTGGTACCTTTTCAGTCAAACATGCATATACTACTGAAAGATACCCAAGACTAAGCAGATCTATATTATATCCTGCAAAAAAAATCAGGGAGAGGGTTCGGGTTCAGTGTTCATATTGATAAATGTAAATTAATGCACGCAGAAATTAATTGTCAGGGCTCCAAGACTGCAGTCTTCTGAACAGAAGTAAAACCAGTTAGAAAAAAGTCTGTCAGTAACCTCAACTATAACATAATACATAGCAGAAAATAATATCTGAAAATATCCCATATTGTCCTTCTGAGACTTTGCTCAGTTTCAAACACTCATCTTTCAAGCCATCTACTGGAAACAGAGCAAAAGCAATGACAAATCAAAACACTAACAGGGCAGAGAGAAGAGAGCTGTACTGCACCTACAGGAAAAGAGATGAATAGAGGTAATACTATGGTTTTGTAAATTGGTAAAAGTGATACAGATAATGATCCTGTTTGCTATTTCACTAGGAAGCCTAGTGCTACTGGAAGGAAAGAAATACGCTTATTATAAAGGGACAAAATAAAGAACATTTCAAAATCTTGTCTCATTAACCACTGGTGCCCTCTGACATGTAGTATCATTGAAACCAGGATATTACATTTGTTCTGAAAAGGATTTGCTATTCCTATTAATGAGATGGAGAAAACTCTTCCAGTAGGTAAAATTAATTAGTCAGACATTAAAGACATTTTGAAATCTCCTCAGAAGCCTCAGGGACAGACGATGCTTGAGATATTCAGCAGTGCAGCAATACCTGTATTCAAAAAGGCTGCCAGGACCATGCTTCTGAAAATCAGTTGCTTTTAAGGACTGAAATTTGGAATCTGGGTTCTTAATTGTATGGACAAAGGCCTAAGCCATTCTATATTAATTCTGAATTTATTAATTCTGAAAGATTAACTCCTAGCTAGCCACTTCACAACTTGTTTGGGACTAATTTTATTGGTTCCCATTAAAGCCCTTTGGTATGTAGCTACAGTTGTGCTTAAGTTCATTCTCCTGAATTCAGTGCAGCATTTGTAACGATGCTACTTAACTGACCTTGGAGACCACCAGCATGAAAACCTGCTCACTTTATGCTACAATGACAGAGCTGCACAAACAGTACCAATGATGCAGTGCATGGGGGAAGGAAAAAACATGGAGTGAGGAGAGTAAAACACTAAGAGCACACTTTTAGTCCCAAATACCTGAGAATCTTAAATTTACAGCTTGCAAGTAGAATACCAGACTAGAATCCCTGGATATTAAGCTGTCACTTGCAATTTTGGTCTTAGGTCAGATCAGAACTGCCAGGGAGATATTTTTAAAGTACTGGATGCAGCAAAATCAATTATTGTGCTTTTCATTTTCAATTCTGGCTTTAAAAGAATAAATTGTGGATCTGCTCTGCTTGATATGCTTTTCTCCTGACGAAATCAGATCATTTTCCTCTGTTAGAAAGAAATTTCAAATTGACAAAATTAAAAAGGGAGGTGTGTTTTACACATGTAATTGAAAAAGGTGTGAATATGAGGAGAGAAAGAAGGAAGGGAAAAGAGCATGGCAAGAGAAAGGGGGAGAGCAGAGAGGAAAAGGTAAAGAAAAAGATAGAAGGGAAAACAGAAAATGCCGCAAACAAAATAGAGCTATCTCTAAACTCAATTAAAATTGTAATCTTTCATGTTCAGGGAGTAAACTGGAAGACTACAAGCTGAATTGTTTCTTTTCTAAAGCATATGAATGAATCATGTTTCTGAGTATATTATTTAGTACTTATCTGAGAAGGGCTTGATGCCAGTAAATCATGATTCATAACAGCTTACAGGGATTAACAGCAGTTCCAAAGAAAATACAGAAATAATTTGAAATATTTAAACATTTTCAGCTCCCTTTTTGCAAGCAGAGCTGGGCAAAGAAAGGATGTGATCCGGCATGGGGGTTGGAACTACATGATCCTTAAGGTCCCTTGCAACCCAAGCCATTCTACGATTCTATGATCAAAGAGGGCTAAATGAAACCATCTCAGTGGAAGGGACCAGAGCCCATCCATTTCACCACGTGCAGTCTTCCACAGCCATCTGTGCTCCTCCAGGATGCAGAGCCAGGCTGTGGTCCAGCTCTCAGCCTGCCCCAGTCAGAGTCAGAAAGACCACAAGAGTTCAGCAGTAGCAATGTTTCCACCCACTGACCTGTATTCTTCCCCAAGGGATTGCTATTCTGCCACCACATATTCACTGTGTGGTTATGTCTGGTTCGATACAACCACATCCCTGGTTTTGGCCAGGTTATTGCTTGTTTCATCGAACTTGCTCTGTGCCTAACACAGCTTGGCATTCAGTCCATAGTGCACAGTGATTCCTAGTGGAGTAGCAAGGATGATTATCATACATCTTGGTCACAAAAGGGATCTGGGAGCATGCAAATCAATGATAAATCACTGCAACAGTACATTGTCTGGGCTGTCACAGAGCTGCTACGCCATTGGGTGCAAAATCCTGACATTAAAATTCACTCACTATCTTTAATTACAACTCTCAGGCTTAGGGGAGCTGGAATCTGCTGAATACTGAGAAATAGATACTGTCATGTAATCGTGTTTCAAAAATATGAAGCCAACCCTGTCACACCTGAGGGAGAAATAGTTAATGAAGCAGGAGAATACAAATTCCCTGAAGCTAACCACCAAAAGACATCAACTCATGAAATAACTAACAAAGTCAAATCCAGATACAATGGATTTAAACTTCCCCTTGTTAACATTAAAAGAATTGTAAAAGAAGCTCTGCAGGGTAAAAATATCAAGTAAATTCAGAAATTTCTAGGCTGGGGAATACACAAAGAAAAAAGAAAGTCATTAGAGCTTTAGGGAGGAACAGGTTAAGCAAAAGGAAAAGGCAGTGAGATTTATCACTTGCTAGAAGGATAGTCTAATAAAATAACATACTCAGGAAGGTGAGACAAAATGTCAAGCTTCCCTGCAAGATAACAAATAAATTGCAATGACCTGATTTATGCCTACATGAATGACCCAATTCAGTAAAATGCATCTTGAAAAAGAAATGAGACTCTACAACTGGGAATAAACTAGGAAAGGAGATGCTGCAAGAGGGCTAAACCGAGTTCTCAAACCAGGCAGTTTTCAGACAGTTGCATTTTAAGGCATTGACACTGGTCTCTATACCCTCCAAACCCCTAACTCTATATATAGTGATTTGGCTTATCTGTGGGATTATATATAGAAAACTGTACCATCACTGAAAAGGTAATTCTCACACAAACTGTAATCTCAGATGTTTGAAACTCGATGTGTTTTGAAGGCGACACTGCAGGCAGGAGGCTGAATTCCATCAGATAAGGGACAGGTTGTGAAGAGCCCCGGACTGAGCAGTGATGGGGCCCTGCCCTCCTGAACCACGAGGGTGGCTTACAGTGTGTACTGCACTAGGCAACCACAAGAACAAAAGCTTTGCCACCACATATGCACATAATTCTGTCCTTTTTTACAAATTACATTGAAAAGAGTTGGTAAGAGATCTTGCTCTGTGACAATTTTGTATCAGAAAATATCTGTCCATAAGGGGTGTGCTGGGAAGAGGGGATAACAGGACTGCATTGGCATATACATATACATATATATATATATATATATATATATATATATACAAAGAGTTGCTGGGAGAGGAATGCTCTCAAGATACAAATGAACTTTCTGGGATGAGCAGGATGAAACCTTTATAGAGATGATGCAGTGGCTAAATGTGATCAAATGAGCTGTTGATGTAATTTTACCAAAACTGCAACAGCATTAAGTCAAAATGAAGAACACTAACGAAATGTTAGAGCAGTACCATAATTGAAGTGTACTGATGACTACACATTCAGCTAGGCATCACTGAATATGCAGGAGGAAATGTGCTACTATCTTTTGTTCATCTGATAATTTGGAATCTCTGACCAAGGTCAATTTCACAATAATTTGGAGGTGATACTAAGATAGTAACTGCAACCTAATTCACAAGAATTGCCTAGCTTTAACTGGGAGCAATTGGACACATAAACATGCTGAGGTCAACTCAGGCATGGTGTACATTTACCCCACAGATGGGTTTCCAGATATGATTCATTTGCATCTCAGCCATACCCTAATATAATGGAGTGGATGACTAAACTAGTTATATCCTTAACAATGGAAGGAGGAAAGTCACACTTCTGAAATTGTAGAAATGATTGCATTGACTAAAGGTGCACTAGATCAGTATCAAATGGCATCTGTTAAAATGACACCAGAAATTGCTCCTTTACTTATGCATACTTACTTTTATTATTATTATTTACACAGATGTCTAGTTTCTACAGCAGTAGGTGGATGCAATTTTTGCAGAGTTTTATATGTCATGTTGTTTTCTTCAGAACGGACTTTTGACAGAGAAATCCCTACAGTACCAGTTTGCACAGTTGTAGAAAAGTGTCAAGTACTGCACTGACCAATGCTCTGCAGAGGAGATTTCAAGCTGAGTTGAGAAATAGTAAAGACCACACAGAAAAGCCATGTAAAAGGTTCAGATTTTGAGGTTTCTACCAGCTGACACAATGCAGCAGAGGTCTGAAAAGCATTTGGAGGAAACTGCAGCTAAGCAGTTCCTTAACAAAAGAAACTTCAAAGGGACTGCTCGTGTCTGGTGCAGTGGCCTAGGAACTGAGTTCCTGGAAGAAAAGGCACAAAGAAGACACAAAGATGAAAACTTGGCAATGGAAAAAGCAGAGCTATAAGAATTGACAGGATCTGCCCAGATAAAGGGCCTGCATGGAAGTGTACGGATGTGTGTGTTTAAATACCTGCACACACACACACAGAAGTCTGTATGTATGTACATTTGCAAAAGAAGCCATTATGAGGTCATCTTCCCAATATAGCTGGTGTATGAGACTAATTCTCCTGCACTGATTCTTGAGATAAAAAGCGGTGATTGTAGCAAGCCTTATGTGGCAGCAGTCTACGAATGACAGGTTCTGCAAGGTCAGATAATTAATATATGTTTGTATTCATTCTGTAATTGTGTCAGTCTAGGTCCTCAGCTGTTAAATCCAAGGATTTTTACTCCAGTTTGAAAATGGAAAATATTAGTGTTTCCTTTTTGCCAGTGCAGTTCTAGACCTGGGTTATTCAAACACTTCAGCATGTGTCTACCCACATCTGAGCTTGTTGACAAACATAAGCTACAAGTTTTTCTGTATAGGTTACTGTTTCTCTATTTTTCCTTTTTTGTATGTCTATGCAAATTTTGTCCTATTAAAGCACTAAATAAAAAGATTCATGTCTTTTCCCTGAAGATTTTAGAACTTGTTTAGATATGCTAATCAGTTTTTTCTTGCTAAACAGCCTCCAGAAAGGTTGTTTCTGTAATTAAAGTGATAAAGAGATGCTTAATAATTAAGCATATTTTTATTTATTGATCTGCATGAGTAGATAAAATTTTAACATCTACAGTTCTATGTAGGGAGTTCATTAAATATTTAATGTCACATATAGTGCCAGTAATTCTAGGCATTATTATTTTGCCTCAGTTTTAATGAGCTACTATTATACTACTATCACAATCAAAACAAGTTTCTGTTTTTCTCTTCGTGTCTGACAAAATTACTCCAAGGTATTTAAGACAGATCCTTCCAGTCGATGCAACTTTCTGAATCTTCATCCACAAACCTAGACAGAGCTTCAGGATGAAGTGACCTGTTAAGCAATTTTTGGGAATAAGGTTTTGATTACTAAAGCAAGGTGTAAACTCCGGGATCTCTCTCCCTTTCAAGCCTTAATTGAAACCACAGCATTTAAGTATGGACTGATATTTGTATTTGGGACTAATTGCACTGATGTATATTCGACTTCCTTTACATGTACTGTGTTACACATCCCTTGCTCTCTTTCTCCTCCCTAACTGCCCTCTGCTGGTACCTCAGGAAAAGTATTTCTGGGACAGTTGGAACTCCTCTTATATTTTATTTTAATTTTTTCACTTCTTAGATCTACACCAAAAGCAACATGCTGGGCTGGGAAACCTGGTCCTTTTATTTTCTCCTTTCATTTTCTTCCTTCTAAATTTTGAAGTGTGGTTTACAGGGAAGGAAGGACTTATATACAGTTTTCAATCATAGTGAACATACTTGCTCAAGCCTAAAATATGAAAAAGAAACCATAAAGAGCAATTTTTGCATTTACTCAGCAACTGCTGCAATTCTCTGTTGGCAGAAGGTAATGATGCAACTCGGACTGACTTCAGGAGTTTCATGTCTTTTGTGGAATGTAGCCTGGTATCTAAATTTTCTTTCTAAAGTACTTCGTAGAGCTCTACACAAAAATAATTTCTGCCCTTTGCAGGAATAATGTACTCCTTGCTCATTAGTGGCTTTTGGGGGTTTGCTAGTCAAGTATGTTTTACACAAGCAGTTTATTTGTTAGCTTACAATCTCAGAGTGAATGTCACATTCAAGGAGTTACTTGAAGATTTAGAGTTAAGGAGACTATTTGCCTAAACGAAAAGAAAACACCAGTGTCAGGAAACAGAGTTTATCTTCCATGTGTTTCAAGGACTCTTGAAACTGAAGAAAAATCTGTAGCATCTTTAAGAGTGAATAAACAGAGAGATGTAAAATAATTAAGAACTATTTTGAGATAGATTTTGAATAAAATGAAGATTAATTTGACAGGATTTTACAAAACTATGCGGTCAAATACATGGAATCATGTATTGAGTGCCTAGATAAGAATGGGGATAGCCCATCAAGAATGGGAAGTTCCACATATATCCAATGCAGTAAATGTTTTTGCATTTGATAATTCAGTAAAAGCATTTGATAACGTACATCTAACCTTGTCTTTTTCAATTAATCAGGATTGATTTGACCGCACAAAAACTGATTCTCCTACTTGTTTGTTAACACTTTTTATTAATCCAATGAAGAACTCTGAATGTATGCACAAACATAAAGCAGGAAAAAAAAATCAACCAGGTAAATGAGAGGCACTGGACATTTGTGTGTGGGGCAAACAATTAATAAGAAAATTCAAATTCAGTAAAACTCTTAATTCCATTTTAGTGCCATCTGTACTTTGCATAATACCACAGGATTTGCTTGAGTCAGACGGAATTCAATGGGATTAGATAATAAGCTCTTGTGTCTTGCTGATTCAGAATAGAAGTTTTAATGCAAAGATAAATATTTAATATAATTTAACGAGATTCTTAATAAGCACAAGCAAAAGAAAAACTACTAACTGCAGAAATCAGATTTCAAAGTGAGGAGCAGATTTGCAAGACCTGCCATGGGCTTCACCCACAATAATATCATTAAAACTTACAATAATGTAAGATCATTTAGGAAGCATTTCAGCCTTTAGCATTGTGTACAAGTAAAATATTTATCCTTACAAACAAGCTATTTACAGTCCCATTCCACCTCATTTTTTCTTTGATAGAAACAGCAATCACTGAAGAATGAAAGATGAGCTACACCCATGGTTACTTGTTTGTATTCCAGCACCAGTAAAACAAACCATAAAGATCAAAGCACCAGCCAGTTTAATAAACTGTGTGCACTGTTGTTATTGTGACTTATGGCTTTGCTCTGCACAGAGGGAAGATGTAAACAGCACAAATGAGAAATCAATTTTTTTACTGAATGGCTCTGTGTTAACACTAAATATTGTACATACATAAGTATATTTAGTACCTCTATGTTATATGCATACCTATATATTAATATACACGAGTAGAACTCGTCTATATTAATATATATACGATAGATTGTTAGCGAAAAAAAGATAGTTCAGGTCCTGACTTAAAAGCAGGACATGGCCAGACATTATGCTGGGACAAAAGGGGAAAGAAAACGTTCCCTGATTCCCCAGTTTAGCCATAAGCTTCTCTGGCTTCCAAAATGGAGGTGTTGTTCCATGCCAAGCAGGGTGCAGTTTTATGATATAAACTGAAAAGCTTTGGGGAAGAGCTGCCATGCAAAGCAAGATGCATTCAAAATTATTATATAACTTAAGAGAGCTTCATGGCTTTTACAAGATTTTAGATCCTTTATTTCACCTGTTGATTGAGTTTGCCTTTCCTCATACCTGAGTACTCAACCAGCAAATACACCTGCCACCTACCCTTTGAAAACAGCATTTTCTTGAAGGGGTCTCCACCAGGTTCCAAAACAAATGGGTGGCCAAAACCATTGTTCAACCAGAGTTGCTGAAGGTTAGAAGCCTTAAGCCAGCACAGAGAGTTGGGTTTAACCCCATCTGCCTTAAGTAAACCTGCTAATTCACTGTGAGAAACAATGGAGAGGGAATATACTCATATACAGCAGTGATCAATTGATTTTTCAGGATCCTGGCTAGGCTGGTATTGCTGTTCACCAGAAACCATTTTATTTGACTTCTGGCACAGAGAACTCAATACAGAAATTACTGAGGTAAAAAACACGAAATGATACAGAAGCAGATCTTTTAATATTAAGCACTTCAGAGCCCAATGGTTTTTCATCATTTTCACCTGTTCCTCTATGCTAAAAAAGGTGGAATAGAATTGCACAATTTCAAGGTAAAATTACACCAGTGATGTAACTTTTAAAATAAAAGAAAGCTTCTGAAAATATTTAAACAGAAATACGTATTTCTCACTTATTACTGCATGAGGTTCATGAGTTATTTATCTTAAAATAAGCTCTTCTCCATGAAACTGTCTGCTTATTTCCAAATTTTTAATGTGTTTTCCCCTTTCCATTATTTCTAACTACATTTTAGAACCTAATTCCTTAAAACTAATGAATATTTCTCCTTCCTTTATGATCCACTGCTGCTGTTGCTTAGCCACTGATTATATCACCTACATACTCTATCTTCTCCCTTATGAAAAACGTTGTTATAGCCTGAAACAATTCCACCATGTAGATAAAGTATTAAGCATTTTGTGCAGGTGAATAGCTCTTCCATTTCCCTTATCATTATCAGATCAGTCTATTCCTCGAGGACTGCAGCAATTCCACAATCAGGATAATAATCAGTGGCTCTCTCATTCTCTGAATATCGCTGATAAAAGAAGGAACCTCATTCTTTCATGCTTAACTATGCAAAACGGTGCTACTTATTTAACTGTTTCAGGAATCTCTGAACCATATGGATAAAAGTGATTTGGGGTGAGCAGGGTTTATTTCACTCCATCCACTAGGGATGTGAGGCAACACCTGATTTGGATTAATTACCTACAGATGCATTATGTTAGGCTGATATGTACTGAAACCTAGATTATGAAAAGATTTGGCTTGATTGATCGAACTAGCTAGTTTATAAAAGAAAATTTTGTATTTTGGGTGTAGTGTCTCCATGTATTACTTGCCAATCCAATTCTTCTCAAAATACAAATAAATTTGAATGTTTCTAATAAAAGAAGTATTTTAATTAATAACCATTGGGTTTTTTTTTTAACCACTTAAAAAAGCAGTCTGCTTACATAAGTAGCAAAAGTACTTAGAATTCTACAGCTCTGCAACTGGAATGCAAAAAAGTATTGCAAACAACAATTTGCAAACAACATCTGTTCTTTCATTTGATGCAAAGACATTAATCCTGAGACTGAGTTAAAACCACTCTTTTTCTTGGTTTGGATTGAAATCAGCCAGTTCTGCCTGTTTGAGATAATTGATGGGTACAAAGTATAAAACTACACATAAGAGCACTGCCATTGTGTGATCTCATATTCTGATCTTAGTAAACACATGCCCTCCCAGCAAATGATGACACACTGGCTCTAAACTGCCCTTAGATTCAGCAAGTCTGTTTCTTTTTACCTCTGGCTTGTCTTAATCAGGAAACAGATGTCCTGCTCCATTATCTGAAGCACGACTGGACTCACTGGAGCAGTTATGGATCTGTGCCACATTTCAGATTTTTACTGAATTTGTATTTTTTTAAAGTGTATATACAGAAGATTTGCTTTGTAGGTTATATTTGCTCAGACATACAAAGTCTGCAAGTCAACACAAAAAAAGTCTATATAGAACTTGTAGATCATTTTGTGTGAAGGTTTGCTCCTTCTAATTTCTCTCCTTCTTTTGAAAAATTTTAAATTCTCTTTTCCAATTTACTGGATACAAAATGTGCAAGGTCTTTACTTGACATTTTGATTAGAAAGCACTGACCATGTTGAATCAACTTTTCCATGGGAATATATTCATAGTGTCACAACTTGAGAACATGTACAGGTCAAACCCATGCCCAAAAGGTGACATCTTCATGGAAAAACAACTGACTTTTGTTCAACTCTAGCTCACAGACTCTTAGTTGTGCTGATTAGCATCAATAGGCATTTTCTTCAGCACAATAGAACAGAATGATGCTGATGATTTCATTTAAAAAATAACTGGCTTTTTTTTTTTTTTTTGGTACTGATTGAAATAGACTTATTGAGAGAAAAATCCTGATTTGGAGTTAGAAGGGGCTGTGGTACTTAACTATTTAAATTTCTAAAAAATACAACTTAAGTAATAAAATCAAAAATTCTGTGTGCATAAACCAGCTCTTTTTACTCCTTTCCCTATTTTTTGAAGTTTATTAATACTCTGAGTTATTGCTAGTAATTATTAAATTACTGCATAATCACTGGGGAATTCTCAGTTCACTTACAACAAAATAGTAATTTTCTCAGACTCGTTGACTAAATCTGACCATCAAATTCTTACAGAATTGTATTTTTGTCATTCTTTGAGAAGATATTTCATTACCATGCAAATGGAAGTGCCTCTGAGAAGGCTAGTTGGCATATGCAACACGTAACATGCAAACCATAGTCTGAAGTCACTCCACAATTTATACAGAGAGTATGACTCGAATTTGACTGGAAATACAATTGTTAATCTTTAGATGTAATATTTACATATGGCAAAGTGGTGGGTGGATATCTGTCATATGTGCAAATATTAGAAAGAATAGCTGTGTAAGATATTGTGTCTCATCACCAGAGAAAGAACATTTAAAGGAAATGCACTTGGTAATTAAATTAATAGTGGGCAATTAATTTGATAGAAGCAGGCAGCCTGTTTGAAAGCAACAGAAGTATATAATGTAATCAAAGCATATTTGGTCCAATTACTTGCATTTGTCTGTTTATTTAAAGGCATGTTGTGTACACAGACTACCTTTCAACATTTATTTTAGAAGTGAGTGCAGTGTTCAACCGGCCAGGAGAGCACTGAAAAAGACATGGGTTTACTTCTAAAAATAAGACATCATCAAGAAGCAATTTAGGCAACTACAAATTCCATTTTAAAGACAATGTCTCAGGAACACTCTCCAGTAGAACAGGACAGAGACTCCCAAGTGTATCAGAAGGGATGGTGCCAGCATCTGCAAAACTGGCTCCAAGTTGTAAACCTTGAACACACAGAAAATCCACTCTAACATGCAAACCTGAAACTTAACACAGTCAAACAGTCAAACAGCCAAGAACTGTGACTTTCTTTATCATGAACCTGATCTAAACCCAGTGTCACTCTCAAAAGCAAGTTAAGGTAGACTAATCTTTCTGATATGCAGTCATTCCTCTTAAGTGCCTAAACATGGAGCCTCTGCAGCCAGCCACAGGCAGACATTAATTTCACACTGTGAAAACACTTTCTAAAGACAACTCTGTAATCAAACGTGGTTATTTACCTGTCATAGTCTTGGCAAATCTCCCCAACAGCTACCAAAGCTTTCAGGTACTCATTGGGCTGGTAGGGGTGGATGTAGTGCAGTGAGCAGCTGTTCCTAGGATCGCCATTGGATGCAGTGAAATCTATAGCTACCTGGAAAAAAAGAGAAGTCAACGTGTTGCAGAGCTCTTCTGAGCATAAATACACCTACATCAACTAAGTATCTTTACCAGAAATAATCTGCTGCAGCAAAGATGCAGCAGCCTCACAGCAAAGGTCATTTTACAGTGTACTTAATCAAACTGGAATTAGGATTGTACTGGTAAATATATGTAGAAGCAAATGACAGTTTATAAAATATGAGATAATAAAACAAAAATGGCATAATTAGGTAAAAAATTACCTGCATTGCTATTCTATGGGGGAAAGCATGTTTTAATACAAATGAATCAAATTAACTATCTCTAGGTTCTCATTTTTAATGAAATTATTCCAGCTCAGGTGACGTTCAGGACATAAAAACTTAGCAGCAAAAATGTCCGTAGAGAGTTCCAAGTCCTACTAAAACTATAAATTAGATCTCCAATTAGGAACATTTCTTAGCTATTTTAATTCTTACTGTGGCTGCAGTAGTAGACATTGCTTGTCTGGTATTTTTTTCTCTTCAAAACATGTAAGCATTAAATAATTAAGCCTCCCGAGTTCACAGTTGATAGCAAGCTTAAACATCAGCTGCAGGGTAAAAATAAAGCTTGAATCCGGCAAAGAGCTTTTGGATTTTTTTGAAAAACCTTAGAGAAGATTGTGGGAAGTAGCCAATGCAAAATCAAGTCTTAATGAATCATCTTAAAATTAATTTCTCCGTTTTAAAATGCTCTTTCTACTTATCACTGAAGGTAGGCTCTGGCATGCATCTTCCTTTATTATGAATCAAAAAGTCCTCTGCTGAATTTGTGATGCTGTTTTATAGGAATTCCTAAAAGCAGCAACTAGAACCCCAAGGGTCTTACAGAAGGAACAAAGCCATTTATAAAATGTCCTTGTGTCCAATAACCTATTCCTCTAAAAAACCCATTACACCTGAATATTCAATAGACAAATGCAGCAAGTTCAGATTTCAGTTTTACAGTGTAGCTGAAAGGTAAGAAAGGGTCTTGCTAAAGGCTGCAAAAAGAACTCTGAAAGCACAGCTTGCTTTTGCAAATGTTCAGCTTCCTCAGCTGCAGCCTCTGCTTGGCACAGGGAACACTGTGCAGCTTCAAAAGGAAAATGAAACATGACATTTCCATGCTTCCTTATAAAAATTACACAGCCCTTCTGAAACTAATTTTTGCTGCTAAAAAGTAAAAGGGCAATATCATACTGGGTCAACCCAACGTGGCTTTCCTCCGCTGGTTCTGATTTTCCACCTCTATTTTTTAGCTGAAGAAACTAGCCTCTAGTAGGCTTGGAAATCCCTTCTTTGCCTTGATCATCTCTGAACCCCTGGCACCTCACCACATCTAGTCAGGAGAGAGAGGAGCTTTTTGGCTTGCAAATAAGAGTAATCTTTCACCTCTGCTTCCTACTCAGTGTTCAGGCACCAAATCACTAAGTTTGTTTTCCACACAGATCTTTTTCCAAAAATGGTATCTGGATTTAACTTGAATAAATCAATGGAGAACCTCTCATGACTTCACTTGTAAGGGCACATAACTGAGGAACACTGCACATATTTAACTGAAAGCAACACTAGTGTTTTGTGAAACCCAAGATAAATCCATGGATCATTGCATGGACTAGCTTGGTTTCGGGAAAATTATTTGTAAAAAATCTTATTCAGGGTATGCATATTTTCTTAAAAATAAGTATATTTTCTCTGATATTAATTCAACTTTAATTTGATTACAGAAGGCACAAAAATGCCACTGTATGATAGGGAAACACAGGGGCTTCCTTTGTAGGAAATTGTAGGTGTTGTTACTGATAATCTCAAAACACTAAAACACATTAACAAGACTTTAGTGACACATCAAATAGAACAGGACAAATCTTCCTTTATGGCTAACTTCTTGGGAAATGAAATCAAGAATACGGAGTAGGAATAAGGAGTGGATTTCATGAGCTTGGAAAAATGCCTGTGGCTAGTGTTTGGGAAAGCAAAAAAACACTTCCTGGAACAAGTTTCCTTTTGGAAATGGTCCTTGCAGTAGAGGTCTGCTGATAAGTAAAAAAATATCCTATGATGAAGAATTTATGAATACTTGTACTTGGGTGCAGTGTGCTTGAATTTGATCCAAATCTCTGTTTGACTCCCATAGGGAGGACTCATAAGAAAGATAACCACTGTAAATTGCCACGATTCCAAAATAACTGCAGAGCTCTGCTCTTTTAGCATTACCCAACAGGACCAAGTTCTTGTGCAAATACATTGGATAAGGATTTGTAAAAAACATTTAATAAATGACAGAAGTTATGTTGTATCACAACTGAGCTTATCTTTTAGGCAGTAAAGTAGGAATCTTTCTTATAGTGCGTACATTTGATTTTTATCAGTGTATCTTTAAATGCAGCAGTTCCAGTGCAGCAGTCATCTTCCCTCAGCTAAATAAGAGCACAATTGTAAGTGCAATAACCACACTCAGTACCAGCTTCTTTTTTTCCCCTCACACTTGTAAAAGGGTGATTTTCACTACACTCTAAACATCCTACATAGCTGGGACCCCCCGCTAGATCTGTCAGCAACAAATCAGGCTGCCCAACACTGCGACCTGCCTGAGAGAGCATCTGTCCAATATATCTTTCTATTACAGTTCCTTTTATGCATGGTACACATCCTTTCTGCTGTATTTCCTAAAGTGATGAAAATGTCTTCTGACTACAGACCCATTTGCACTGCCAACCTCTGAACATTTCTTCTGCAGCAGGCTACACTGTCTGATAAGAGATACAGTGTTTGGCAATGGGCTGGACATAAAAATAGAGGGCTGCAATCAGCACTATTGATCTCTATAGATAAAAGCTTCTTAATAACTGGTTTTAAAGCAAAGGAAAAGTTTACTTTCATTCTTTCAGAGACATTCTTTCCAACTACAAACCACGTTTCTACAATCGAGGTACAAAGTATCCCAAGAACACACAGCATGATGTTACCACGGCTTTCATTAGTGCCTTAAATGACCAGGTACATCATACTACAGCTTTTTGTTATCAAATGCATGTGTAGCTTCCCAGTTTTTCTCCATCAGCAAGTGCCCTTTCAAATCACAGTTGTATCATACTGCCTGTACACAGCATAAGCTCAACAGAAATTTCATTAATATTAGGACAACAACAACAGTACCCACATCAGGAGAGTTTCAAGCAATTCCAAATCCACTAAAACGGATTTTAAAAAAATGGAAGTCTGGGAAGGAATAGTACTCCTCTGTTTCAGTGGTCTGAATTAATCAGATTAGAAGAGGAGATTATATGATGCATGCTGAAATCAAGGAAGAATGGAATATCTCCCCAGTAGGCTGCACCCTTTTATTTCAGTGACTACTGGAGAATTAATTTTGGAAAAAAAACCACATCTCACAACCAGTCTGTGCTGAGACCTGCCGGAAGAAGAGTGAAGGAAAATATGTGTAGAGCCAGTTTGTGATGATGTTTAGGTAGAACCATTAGGTTATGCATGCAGACAGCTGTAGGTACAGATGTCACCATGGCTTACCCTGGGACAGTGCAGGTTGAAAATTGATGAGCTTACAGAATAGTGTGGATTTACCATTAAGGGCAACAGTAACTCAGGGACCTCTGTGGCTGACAGTATAAAGAATCTTCCATTTCCTTTATGTCCTCACTGCCCATCCTTGAAGATGAGCTTACTTAAGCTTTCTATTACCAATTGTTTTGTTTCATTTTAGTAAAATGAAATACATTAAAATATAGTAGAAGTCATTACCCACTTTAACCCATTTGCCCTAACACTTTTAAACTTGTGTTTCGCAGCCTACTAATAGGAAATCTGCGATAAGTAAAAAAAAGGCAAGGACGTTACCACAACCCTTCCTTGCACTAAGAAATTGCTTTTCCATTGGGAAACATTTACAAAGAATCAGAGTTTGAAAAACTGTAACTTAATATGTAAGTCCCCAGATACTTTCTAATGGTGGCAGTGCTCCTGTTCTTGAGCTGGATTTGTGGGAAATGCATATTAACTGGTCTTTGTATGTGCCTAACCACATGCCCTAAAATGAGAAAAGGCTTTCAAATGCAACATGAAAGGCATTAATGTCTTCTGATAATGATGTTGAATACATTTGATAATTGAGTCCTTCCAGTCATATTTTAGGGAGGAAATGTCAGAAAAGATAAATTAAAGGGGTTTCCAGTGACTGCCAAGTTTCAGACTTGAAGAAGAAATGTGTATTGCTGGTATGTGGGGATAAAAGAAGTCGCCAGGTAAGGCAGAGAGGTAATTATACAGTATGCTTTATGTGAGAGAAGACAATTATAAAGATCTTTGTGCACTGCAGAAGGTATTTCCTTCAAAACTGAAGCAGAGTCCTCAGTTCTGGGTATTATCCAATGAGTTTGTGATGAGTATGGGCAAAGTCCATGTTTAATACTTCAAAAGGCTGATCTGTACACAAAAAGATAATCCACTACTTTCTACAGCTGCTGCTGGAACTTCCTGGTACAATAAAAAAAAATCTTTCTTTTTTTGTCACATCTTTTTGGAAAATGTGAAATGGAACATGTCAGTAGCATCTAGTGTCTGATACTTTAAATGTGGGACCAGAAATAGGGCAGGATGCTACAGGAAAAGAAAAGATCTCCAGAAGAAGAATATTACCTTTGTGCATTAGATTTAGCCCTTTTGCTGGCATAAATTAGAAATCACATAAACCAGATTGGAACTGAGCCACAATCCACGTTCCCGTACAATGGGGAAAACTGATATATCATATTACATTATATGAAGTATATTAATTTTTAGATACATGATACATAAAAAGAACAAACCCACACATCATTTAATGTTTCTAAATGTATTAACTGGAAATATGAAAAACTGTATTTCTTTTTATGAAGAGCTCTGCAAATCCTTGTTTTACAACCTGTTCCTTGAACTGAATAGCTTCTGAGCATACTCTAAATTGGAACTGTGTCTAGTGCCAACTTACTTGGTAGCTATGGCTGACATATGAAACACCAGCATTTACCCCAGGCTGACAGAGAAAAGTCCCTGGATGGATCTCTCTGTGTGTGACTTTCAGTATGGCACTGTTTCAGGGGAAACAACTTGCTTTAATGGAGGACTCATTCTGGGAAGGAAGACTGGCCCTTAATACATTTTGCAAGAACTTAATAATTTACCAAGGAGTGGCATGTAAGAATCATTTCTCTGAAAATAATGAATTGGTATCTAAGGGGATTCCCTTTCTTTAAAATAAGTTAGAGAAGTAAGACACTTACTGTAAACTGTATTTGGCAGCCTCCCATGATATAATCTAAGAAAGAATGCATCTTGTGTATCTGCAGACAAGAAAGCAAGACATTCAACTTAGCTGTGTACTGATGAAACATGAGAACTGCCTGAAAAAAATAAATTAGAAGGAGGAGAGAGATCAACTGAAAATAAGGTAAAGGAAGAATCATTAAACACAGTTTGAGACAGAAACAAAACTATAAACAGAAAAAACATCAAAATTCTAAACCTTCAGAAAGGAAAATTCTCATAAAAAGTAGAAGCAACTTCTCATTGGGAAGTCAGGGGAAATTTTGCTGATGGCTTAGGAGGAACAAGAGCAATTTTGTAGAAATAATGGAAATATTAAAAGGGAAACACACAAAGTTGGTGAGTCTTTAGGTGTTAGAGTTCAGTATCGTCTTTCCATTGTACAAGAGCAGGGATAGGGCAAGAGAAATGAAACGAGAGTTGAGGACAGTCTGCTTACTTTTGAGATTCAAGTCCTTGCATTTACTTTTTGTAGAGGACAGTTTCCATTGCTATTCTACGGGCAGTTCCACTTTGTTCCAATTGTACTATTAAAATATATCACTGAGAGCTTAGTAAAGAAACAGTCAAAGAGCAAAACACATATTTTTACCTTGCACTGGTTAAGGATGACAATGCCTGAGTTCTTGTAATTCTTCTTCTTTGCTTTGTACTTGGGGTTAATGCATTCCCATTGTACCTGTGAAAAAAATATCAGTCACTCTCTGCAGGAAAATTTTATGTACAGATTGAATAATTAACAGAAACTTCCCAATTTCCACAGTTGACTAAATCATAACAGATAATGGTGCACAGAGAGGAAAAAAATTAAAATTGTTAACTATGCAGAGAATAGTTAATAGAAAAAGGCTCAGGGCAAACATCAGTCTTTAAACATATATACTGGGTGCTGCACCAAGGGAGACATCCAGAAATTCATTTGTTGTCATGTTCCAGTCTTGTAGTTTCAGGTGTTATATAAGCAAGATTGAGGATCTTTTGAGACCATTTAAGAGGACAAGAAAGAAGAAACTTAATACAAATGAAAATACTGGAGAGAGCAACCTGATGCATTGTATTAACTACAAAACTGTTGTCACAGTAACACTGAGATTTGTGTTAAACTCATTATTAGAAAAATTCTGGGCAGCAGTCGTCTTCCTGTCTCCTTTAAGTCTCACAGCAAAATAAAAAGTTAAGAAAATCAGTAAAATGTTCACAAAGATGCAGCTATCTAATGATACATTTGAAATTTATCCATAAGAATATATTAAAATCCCTTTTTGATTTTTTTCATAGTTTTATTTACAAACAGTCAATTTTACAGCAAAACAGTCCTACCTTTGTTACTGAAATACATCTCCTTGCTCTCATCATAATATCTCCCAGGTTCTTAATCATTTCCACTTGAAATGTTCTGCCTTCCTCTGGTTTCAGGCAGAGTGATAAGGCCAAGCTTTCAGACCTCGCTTGTAATGTCTACAATGTTATCCATGCCTCTTACTGCAGGAGTAAAATGTACATTTGTACATGCAAGTGTCTACTGGCATTTGTATATACAGATACAGATATTTTATCTGTAACATGCTGTTAATATGGTAAATAACTTGACTATTTTCCTTCAGGGAAAACACTTGTTTTCAAGTGTGGAGACAAAACATGCGATGCTGGGTAACAAAAAGAAATACAATTCCAAAAGGAACCAGAATGATCTATTATCTACACACCTCTATTATGAAATTTTGAAATGAAACATGTCTTAAGTGTTACAGTGTTTTTCCTACAATGAAAACCTACCTAAGTGTTACAATACTTTGTCTACAGTGAAGTACATATGTGATATATCTTAGCAAAGTGTTTGAGTCCCAAAAACTATTTTTACTTTATGCTCAGCCCCAGAAATTTCATCGAGCTTCAAACCACTGTCTAACAGCAATTATTTGGATGTCTCTGAAGCATTCCAGACTTAGAGATTTTGTCAAACGTTAAAAAAAGGGAAAGCAAAGCATATGGTTTTGGAGCAATATGAGACCATTTCTGCACAGGGGAGGAGGGGTCTCTTCATCAGTGTGAAATGGAGATAGGTGATAGAATGGAGAATAGGAAAAGACAAAAAACCTGTTCCAACTGCAGGAAGCACATCTGCTTGCTCTCCCAGCTAGCCTACAGCTCAGTTATTTGTCTTGTGAAACAAATTTTCCAACTGAGAAGACAGGCAGATACAGGCTCTTATGTTCAGGGGGAAACCTCTGTAAACTCTTTTTTCTCTACTCCAGAGGAGCAGTCAGGCTCGAGAAATAAAAGCCCCTCTCTCCCAGCAAAGAGAGTGCTTTGTAACACAACACTGGAGTGCAATAAGCTCATATTTGGGTCTGAAAGCAAAGCAAAAGCACTGCCCACTCTCATCTTGATAGGTGGCTGTCAGGCAAGATGGTTTAACACACAGCTGTCTTCACACTTACTCGAAGCATTCCTACAGAGCAATCATGCTGTCTGCATTTTATACATAAACTGTAATATACCAAATAGAAAGAAAAAATAGGAGGTAGGATTTGCATTCCTCCCTTTGACACTGAAATACACTGGAGAGGTGCACTAGCTATCCTCTGAACATCCAAGGTGAACCTCCTTAATTTCAGCATCTTCCAACATGAATATTTTTTTCAATGTGCATATTTAAACAAGGCCTGACCTATATGAAACCATATACTAGGAATATAATTTCTCTCCTCAGAAAAAGGATTATTTAAGCCTGAAAAATAAAATTTCCATGGTATTTTAATGGAAGAAGTTTATAATAAATAAGGACCAAAGCAGCATAGAATATTACTTCAGGAAAGAAAAAAAATATCTCAGGCTCCCTTTGCTAACTGTAAAATGCAATTATGAATGTTCACCTACTTTGCAAAGCATTTTGAGATGTATGGATAATAATTCTCATTAACTACCTAAAGCTCATTAAAATAGTCTATGTGCAAGTCACTAACATTATTGGCTAATGTGGATAATAAAGCAAAGGAAAGAACAGATTAGAAAATATACTACAGAAAGCAGGAAAACAGAAAGAAAGAACAATTTTGCACTTACTAAATCTATTGATGATGGTATAACAAAGGGAAGGGAATAAGAGAGGAGAGAGAAAACATTTTCCAGTTCATAGGCTTAAAAAAGCCAATAAGACTGTTTTACATAAAGCTCAATCTTCACTTACCCACTAAGATCCAGTTCTGACCTTGCCAATTCCCACAGTTCAAGCTAAAGATGTAACATGCATCATTTGAAGGAAATTCTCTATACTGGTCTTACTGTTTACTCACCTTTTAAAATGAGAACAGAGTTCAGAATACAGCTCTAAGCAGGTAAGTAATAACAAGAAACAATTCTCAATATTTTGCTTGCACTATTGAGGCCAACCTCAATTTCCAGTCTATTCCTACGTTCTCAGTATTGATTTGGTATCTGACATTGTTTTTTATTGATCCATTTTTGCTCTTAAATTAACTTTTCAGTTGAGAGGAAACTAATGCAATAGTCTGCAATCTGACACTAATGGTAAACATTGTGAAGTTTGGATTCATCATTCTGAAAGTCACTTAACATTTCCTCCAAATGCCTGACAGCTCTGGGCTGTGCAAGCTCTTCCCCTAACAAACAACACAGAGAATCTGAAATAGAAAGCAACCTGGTTTTAAACTCTTTACTGTTAATTTAAGTAACGTTGCAAACGTTGGTAATGGACTGCCAAGACTATACTGTGCAGTTGTTTCTTTTATACACTTAAATTTAAACCACTGCACGGAGAATTTCTGAACAAACTCCATTTAGCTATTCTTCAATGAGAGTCAGTGAACTAATGGTGACACTTGGAAGGTCCCTGTCCTCTTGTGCCTGTGATGAGGAGACACAGATCCCTCAGCAGGAGATGTCATTCCAAACACCCCTACTCCTTCTCTTACAAGACCTTCAGAAGAGAGAGAAAAGCAAACAATGCAACCACTTACGCCACACACCAGCAAAGGGAAATGCGGTGACTAAATGAATCATTCAATGAAGGCAACCACTGTAGAACCAAACAAGCTATTCAGAGAAAGGACTGAAGGTGTCGGGAGAGTTGCATGTACCCTAAGGCAAGACAAATGATCACAGTTGCTTTCCCTGGGACAGTGCTTGCACACCAGGACATGGGGTAGGCTTGTGAGGAAAGGGCTAGAGAGCCTGCATTGCTTCTTGTATGCTTGTGACACAGCTTGTGTTAGCAGTAGCATGCTCTCTTGCCTCCCCTGCACTTCTTTGGTTTCTCTCTTCTTCCTTCCTGTTCAGCTGCTGCAATGAACTGCTTGTAAATTACTGTTTGTAAATGACAAAGGAGACACTGCAGTCTAAGGGATGGGGCAAAACCCCCAGTCGATAGCAGGCAGGCAGCATTATATCCTGCATTGTCTCCTTCTGATGCCTCCAGAAAAACAAGTCACTTTTAAGTGAACTGAGTCTCCTTGTGCATGAAGGGCTACTTTATGCAAGAGGACATGATAGTTTTGTGGTTTTTTTCTCTTTCTGTCCCAGAAATACATGCACCAAGAGAGAAGAGCTGCCTTTAATCACTATCAGAGATTTCCTCTGGAAACTTGCCCCCAGGGAACGAAGTGGAAATGGAAACATTTCCCCAGCCAAGCCCCCAGCCTCCCTTGCTCCTGTGAGGCTGTATCAATGGTTGTCTCCTCAGAGGGATTTGGCAGGTTCCTGGTGTGGCTGCACCCTCTGCTGAGGCCTCTGCTGCCCTGCCTGGGGCCAGCAGTAGCTGCTGCTGATGTTGCAGACAGTCCTGGGTGAACTGGGCTGTCTCCTGATAAAACTGAAACTGTCCATAACACCTTGTCCCACTACCAAGAGCTTAAAGGTCTCACTGTGCAGTCATCTGAAGAGCTACCAGATGGAAAAGCCCCCCGAAATAACACCCTGAACTTGTGGGAATGGAAAGTACAGCAGAGTTTCTTCCTCCTTTTTCCTTTTGTGTGTGTGCAAATGCACACATGCCCATTTTTTATGTAATACAGGAACAGATTTTTCCCTTACATAACTTCTGTGCTGCATGGAGATCCAGGTGATTTCTCTGACTTTTTTTCCTCTCAAATCCCTCTGGCTTTATTGCCTTGATTAAAAAAACCAAAAAAAGTGATTTTTTCTTTTCTCGTTAGTAAAGGATTTCTCCTTTCAATTATGATAAGCTTTAAGAGCATTTACATTTATATAATCTCAAGCTTCTTGTCGTGTTTAAATATGCCTGATAGATTAATAATAGAACACCTTAAAAACTGCCACTGTACACACATATTAAAAACATGTATTATATGTATTCTTGGAATAAATCCTAAGACACAATAAACTCAGAATATTTATTAGCATTTCACTTAAAAAGATAAGGACAGACTTATTCTTACTGTGGGGTTTTTGTGTCAAGATTGTGGTGAAGGAGTAAATAATAAAGTTTGGAATGGTGGAAAGTGTTAATAGAAGATTTAGAAAGCACAGAATTATACATTGGAAAAGACTTCTAAGATCATTGAGTCCAACTGTTAACCTAACCCAGGACCACCAATTTCACCATTAAACCGTGGTTCCTACATGGGCTGCTTCAGATGTGCATTTGAACAAGAGGATGTCTTTGTGCCATTTTGCATTGGTGGTCAGTATGAAAACAGGCTAGGTGTCAGAACATAGCAGTCTACGACCATAAGGTAATTTTTATGGAACAGAAACACATAAAGTTAATATCCTGAGGTTGTTTATGATCAGAAAGTCTTCTTAAAACAGAACACCAGCAAGTTTTCCCAGAATTCAATCCTCTCAGTGATGGAGAAGCACCTAACACTCTGAAAGAGTCGTAACTCAGGATCTGTCAATCTCACCAAGACATACCACATTCAGAAAAGAAATTCATAAACAACTTATGCCACTTCTGATCAAAACAAGTAATCTCATTCAGGTAAAGAATTTTCTCTTCACACAGTACTGGTTCAACCACTCAGAAGATACACAGCATTTATCTAATTGCTGTCTGGTCTCAAACATGCATTGAGGAGAAATCACACAGCCAAGGCAAGCCAGTAAGCTCATCTGAGGCTGAAACTCAAGACTTGGGATAATCAGTACACAGCCCAGGGATAGAGAAGCACCAACAGCTCCTGTAAGTAAGCAGGTGGCACATATCCATTCTGTCCCTCTCAAGTAGTTCTGTAGCAGTTGATAGATTGACTACAAGACAAAAATATCTTTACTTTTAGAGAGGGAGGTTGAAGAATGGGTCAGAATGCTCTGTGCTTTCTGAAGGATGAACTATGTACAATTAAAAGGCAACTTCAACATCTTTGTCATCTCCTCCAGAGATGACGTGAGCTGCTGAAATGGTGAGAGGCACAGCAGCTCACAGATGCCACACAGTCCATCTTGCTCACCAGCACTAACTGTGGTACTCCCTCTCTCACTGCTTAATGCATTTGTGACAACTTGTGCTGTTGATTCCAACCAATACAGACATTGCTGATGGGCAGAGATGGAGATCTGTGCCACTTTTAAAACCGTACAGATTTGCAGCTGAAGCTTAATCCAAGTTCCTGGATCCCCTATCAATGATGAATGTTCCTTCCAATTCTCTCCAGTTCCCTGGGAAAGTGAAAAACCCTGGCTGACAATCACAAGGGTGTTTTGATTATCTTTTGACAGAACTATAGCAATGTACTGTAGCTGGCTGCAAAGTCTACTGCACAAAAGAAAATATAACCAGAACAAGAAGCTTCACTGCATCTCCTTAGCAACTCAAATAGGGATGTCAGACCTGAGCTCTGCTCTTTACTCTGGCTTCTGCAGCACCTGAAATGAAGTTCCAGGCTTTGGCCCTCATCTTCAACACTCAACACTCACTGTTAGGATGCAATGTCAAAGAATGTTAACACCAGGGGCTGCAGGGTGTAGTTTTATTCCTCTGACTGAAAGGAGTACTATATGGAAAACAGTATTTTCTGGTCTGAGGCTATGAAAGGGTCTCTCCTAGGAACAAGGGACTATGTTGACTATGTTGAACCTACTCATCTCCCTGCCCACATATAATTACATTTCTCTGATATGGCCTTCCTTATCAGAAATAGCTAGCAACACATCAATTTGAAGGCAAAACAACTTCCTTCTCTATAATTTCCTCAGGGTTCACTATAACCTCTTTATTCAAAGTAAACACTCTATGGCACATGCTTTTTCTTTAGAAAAGTTAAGACTAAAGAAAAGAACTGACAACTGCTAATCATTTAGCAGTGATTACTTAATGTTGCACAAAGGATGTTGACCATAAACTATGTACTAAGATGTTTTTATGGGGTCCACAGACAATGGCATATATTGCCTTTAGCAGCAATAGTTCTTTCTGCAGAGTAGAGAAAAATGAGATAGGATGAGGGAGGGACAGGGAGAGAGTGAAAGGGAAAAGGAAATTGCATTCTGGCTCCAGCCAAGTGACGTAGTTTCCCACACAGCTGACCTCTCCTGTACAACATGTGATCACAGTATTGTTTTCCATAAGTACATCATCTCCACCAGGACCTGCTCAAACTCCTACTGCTTGTTCTTGTCTATCCTGCTATAAGTGCTCACCAAACCCTGATTTCATCAGGGGCAAGAGCCATCTAGCATGGGCATTTATATTTTTAGACCACTATTTATCAGCCACTTAAATGACTAATATGTACTATCTTATCCACTCAATCTTGTTTTCCTCTACAATAGGCTACAAAACAAGGATTAGAAAAGAGGAGAAAGGAAACTGATTCTCACCTTGGTAGTAACTGTGTGTCATGACAATCAGTTATACCAACAGCAGGGTTTTGCAGGTGCAAGCCCATAGAATAACTTCACAGCCACAACAGAATGAGAGGAACAAAGAAGAAAAAAAGGCACAATTCCTACGGTGTGTGGAGGAGGACTGCAGGTAAAAGAAAACCTGCAGACTGGCAAATGGCAGGCCCCTAGCAAGAGTAAGATTCAGGTACTTAAACCACAGGGCAACATTAAAACATTTCTGGAGAGTAATCTGATACTGCAGTGACAACCTAGAACAACAACTGACAAATGGCTGCATTAACTTCTTATGCCTCTGAAAGAGTAGTCATCCATTTTGCTAGCTGAGGATGGAAAAAAAAACCGTATTATTTCCCCAACATATTAAAGAATATATAGTTTTGTGATAGGTTGACTTGGGGGAAAACTAGATTGGGGGGTTTTTGGGGGGGTTTGGGGGGGGGGGGTTGGGGGGGGGGGGCGGGGGGGGGGGGGGGGGGGGGGGGGGGGGGGGGGGGGGGGGGGGGGGGGGGGGGGCGCCGGGCGGGGGTGGGGGGGGGGAGGGGGGGGGGGGGGGGGGGGGAGGGGGGGGTGTGGTGGGGGGGGGGTGGGGGGGGTTGGGGGTGGGGGGGGGGGGGGGGGGGGGGGGGGGGGGGGGAGGGATTGGGGGCGGGGGGGGGGGGGGGGGGGGGGGGGAAGGGTTTGGTTTGGGTGGGGTGTGGGGGGGTTGTGTGGTTGTGTTTTGTGGGGGGGGGGGTGGGGGGGGGGTGTTTGTTTTTTTTTTTGTTTTTTGTTTTGTGTTTTTTTTTTTTGTTGTGTGTGGGTGGAAAAGTTTATTCCACAGAGCCATTCCTGGCATTGTGGACTACAAGGCTCTTGTCTTGGCCAACAAGCTGTCTCCTGTGAAAGATCATGATGTGATTTTAAGACATTTACATTGAAAATACACACCCTTTACCACTCTCACAGGGTCTCTTCCTGAGCCACCAGAATTTTTATACAAATTTGGAGTGTTGTTACATCACTGGCCTTGTTAATGTTATTCCTTCTGAATTTCTTTACCTCTTTATTTCCACTCAAATTTTGTTTGATAAGTTTTGATCCTCTGACTTGATTTGAGAGAGGCAAGCAGGGTTTCATTTACACTCAGGTTGTGTTCAGAAGTTATTTATAATGGACTAATATATGACTGATACATATCAGCAGTATTTTACACACATGAGCAGCATTTGCCAAACTTCAGTGTATTCTAAGAAGTTCAACAGAAAACATCCAGAAGAGCCATAAATGTTTCTTGACCTATGGCATAGACTGACTGCATACCATTTATCAAACACCTTCTGAGTATGTGTTAGATTTTTACTAACACATTACAAACAGAACCTTAATATAAAGTCCAGATAAAGCCTATTAGGCATTTGTGTTCAGGGTTGAGATAGCAACAACAGTGGAACAATGAATAGAATTTATCAGCAGGATCAACATTCTCAACTCCCCCTCAGAGAATTTATCAAAAATAACACCTTTAGAAGTAAGTAATAATAGAAAATGATAACTTCTGGAATTAGATATGCCAAATCACTTATCATATTAAGTAATTACTATCAACTGCAATTTGAAAAGATCAGGCTGACATAAAGGAGTGAAATTATTGATAAGCTAACAATTTCATTTCCCCTTAGGACTGTAAATCACGAAATACTTAGAAAACCAATTAGTTTCATCATGATGGGTTCTAGTTAAAGCTGCCAGCTTTAACTAGAATGAATGCAGCACATAAGAAATGGAGAAAGATGAAAAATGACCCTCATCCAATAGAGGCCTTTAGGCCAGCAAGGAAATGCCTAGAGTAGCCAGAATGGGCATCTGCTCTGCACACAGCACCTCATGGAAACCATGTGCTTGGGCTCAAAGGAAATAAATCTTAGCAGAAAGAAATGCCTGTGGAATGGGAACTAGAGACTGCTTTTTTATATTTTCAGATTATGTAAAACCGGTGGGAGAGATCAACACAACTAAATTCTGGGAGATGATGAGGCAATGCCACCTGCTTTATGACAGGATTGTCTGGGGAACACAGCTCTACAGAGATTAAGACTGCTCAGGTGGTTTCCACTTACCTGTCTTCCCTCCATAGCTCCTCGCATTTCCTTGAAAGTTGAGCTAAATTCTCCAATGAAGTCATGCTTTCCATTGGAATCCCAGTCCCAAACTATGCACTGGGGAGACGAGGGAAAAGAACAAACCAGCACATTATTCTTCAGACAGAAAAGAGATTTTACTGAAAAACACTACAGAAGAAATTATAATATATTATAAAGCACTGGGTGGAGTGTTTTATCTAAAACAATCACAAGGCATATTAAAACCCTATTCTTGTTCTGATCAAAATAAAATGGCAAGTGGAATCTCAACACAGCTTGCTGCTGATAGTTCTGTGTTATGGAGTTTGCCTAATGAAGCAAGTCATGTATTTCAGAAGGAAAGGATTTCTTGTGTGCATCATTTTGCTAGGTGTGAAAATACAGGATTATGTGTATTTGCATATTCATGGTCAAATGGTGTCCTGACTTACCTTGTTGATGTGCTTTACAAATATAAATTAATATTCAAAACCCTGTTTGCCTTGGGCAAACATTACTTTTTTCATTTTTGCAGTCAGTGAAGGTGAGACAGTAGTTAACAGACATAATTTTTTTGAAATGGCTTTGAAATTATACACATCAGTGCTTGGTGCCATATCTTGGCTGTTTCCCAGTGTTGCTCAACAGTGACTATTCAAACCAAACCTCACTGATGGTCTTGCCTAAATTCATGCATAAAGATGAATACCTTAATGCGTTTGAGCTTTGAGAATTTTATTTTACAGATTTTGCTAAATACAACTCAGCTAGCCAAGACTGAAGCACATAGCAATAACTACATGTTTGCTAAATTGTAATTTTAAAACCGCTCCAAAGGCAACAAAGGGGCTCCCAGCTTTAAATAACAAAATCCCAAATTCAGCATTATGTTCTCCCTAGATAAAGGTCACCTACATTGACTGAATCAGGAGGCCTTTACTGAAAATGTCCTGCTAAAAAATGTCTTTTAGGGTTCTTTTAAAAGCAGAAATGTGTCAAAGCCATCTGCCCTGTCACATGAGGAGGGCACAGTTATCTCTCTATCAGATGGTTCTGAGGGTAACAGCAGTGGGTTTTATCTGGCTTCTTTGTCCCAACGAGGCTCAGTACCTTTGACCCAGCACTGGCAGTCAAACAACACAAGTGGAAGAGCAAGGTTTGCTCCTCAAAGACTCCTCAAGCCACTTGAAGTCTGCTTGGTCCAAAGCAGCACTGAGTTCTCTCAGAAGGAAACCGAAATCATTGGATGTCCACTGGATTTTGAGTTCCAAATATTTCCAAAAAAGCACTTCAAAATAGACTTCCCTCGCCACCAACTATGCTTTCTAACCAACCTGAATAATCCAGTCAAAGCTGGTAGGAGGACAATCCCTTTCGAGGGTGTGGGAAAGACTCTAGAAAGCTTGAGATTTGGACCATCCTATCACCTCCATTTTACCTTATTTTTTATGCATGAACCCCAGGCTAGAGGAAGATCTTCAGATCAAAATGCGAAAATATTTTGTTCTAAGTCTTGGAGATACTTTTTTAGCAGCTTTGACATTGAGGGGGTGGGTAGAGGGGGAAAAAAGGAGAAGTTCCTGCATGTGTTTGTTTAATTTGTTTATAAACTAAATTTCATACAAGACTAATCAAATGAAAGTGGGTTTCTGATTGTGACAGTGGTAATATTGCCTGGAAAAAAACTAGACACAGCGTTTTCAACACTAACAGTCCTCAAGTATTCTTCCAGATGAAATCCTCCCTAAAATTACTTTCTGTTTCTTATCAACAGAAATTTTTAGATGAGCTGAGCAAGAAAAAAATCCAAGAAAAACTAATTTAATTAAAAAAAATTTCCTGAAACCAATTTTGCTTTGTAGAGCTCAAAAATTTAATTGTATTTTTTCTATGAAATTTATTGCTAATATAAAATATTCCCTTTTTATTGAAATTACTTTATAAATAAATATAATAAAAATAAAATTGCAAAATTTTCATAAATGTGCAAAAAGTGTAGTTTTAGTAATGCTGGAAACTTTGAAAACAATGTGTTTGAAAAACTTACTATTTCACAAAGAAAAAGAAAAAAAACCAGCCCTTATTATGAAATTATTCAACCAGATTTCCTTTTCAGGTTCAGTCTTTAAACTCAATTGGAGCATAAATACAAGAACAGACCCAAGGTTATCAGAGTCCTCCAGGAAAAGGTACTTTGAAAAAATTTCTATTAGGGTACGGATTCTTACAAAAAGGGAAAAGCTCTGAGTGCTTATTTGTAGTTAGAACTTTGAGTGGAGACAAGCAAAGTTAAATTACATATAAAATGTCCACTCAACAGGGATACAACTGCTTTTTCTTTCAAGCTGGAGGTTCTCTAACTTTAGTGTTCAGAAAGCCAGATGGTACTTTAATCTTCATATTGGCTTCATGGAAAAGGCAAACAATTATAGTATTATCTCAGTGCCATTTGTTCAATTACAGCTAAGGGAGAAAGGGGATTCCTGCATGTACATCCATTATGACTTTTTTTTCCCCCTGAGTTTCACATCTGGCGGTAGAAATTAATTGTTACTGTCTGAAAAACATGTTGCACACAGTAATGATCCTGCATTTCAAATGTATGTGAAAAGCATTTCTAAAACATAGAAATAATGTGGTCCAGACATTTTTATAAAAACCCACTGAGACAGATCAAATAAGCGGGGAAGGATCTTTGCAAATAATCCATAATCCCTAATCAGGTAAAGACCACAGCTGATAACCAAAGTATTATTTCCCTATGAAATACTTTAAAGGGCTTTTTTGGTCTCTCTTCAAATCAAATCCTCCACAATGTAAATCATACTTTATCTTTAGGAAAACCTTCTTTGGGTCTCTACTCTCAGAGGTTGCTTAAGTAGATGATTAGCAGTATACCTACACTCTAAAAGTCTCAGTAATTTAAGGAGGCTTTCCACACACTTAATTTGAATGCTGGTAAATCAGTGTTCAGATAACTGGTGAAAGAATTCAGTCTCCTGCCTACTGCTTACAAGCTCAAATACAGGAAACAAAAACCTCTGCTAATGCTGCACGGTGATGGAATAGCACTGACTGGAATGATGGGAGAACATTTTTCATCCCTGCATGATCCTCTCTTCCTCCTCAAAATAGCTGCTGAGTGCAGGGAGAGGGAGCACTGCTATCCTTAGCAGAGCTAACCAGTAGACTCAGTTAAAATGACATCAGAGGATCCCTTCTGGCTATCTACATCTTCATTCCTTCAGCCTTTCTTGTAAATAGTGCAAAATGAAAGATTTCTTTCCAGGCTGAAACTGATCCTTTCATTGGAGAATAGCCCATTTAAAAAAAAAAAAAAAAAAAAGAAAAAAAGATCTCTCAGGTGGATTCTGATGGAAATTTTCCCTGGTTTAATTTAAATCTTTTCACCAATATTAGATTTTGCCAATATTCTTGCCTCAAGGGCATTCAAGAAAGATTGCATTGCCAGTGGAGATACAACAGCACTGGCTTCTCTGGCTGATTTTCCTAATGCTTCCCAGAAGATGATAGCTAGATTAGTCTTTCTATCTCTCCATGAGCAAGAACTCACTTGCACTATTTCTGATTTTATTGAGACTTTTTCCAAGTCTCAATACTAGAGCCAACAAAATTCCAGCACAATTGTCATTAAAAAAAATCCTTCCCATAGTCATCATCGTGGCTAGCTTTAACTGTAAGAACTAAGTATTAGAAAAGATTGGCTACAATAAGCATGTGTTTGTATATGGGTGTCTGCAGATACTGAGGTTATTTTCCCTATACAGCTTCTGAGAAATGCTTGAAGTGATTTCTCCCCATTAGATTTTCACAATGAGATATTATACACAGCACCTTTGGGTATGGCTAATGGAGAAATGTGGAACTATGCCATTTATGAACAAGCCCAAAACATGCTCTGAAGGTTAGTTTCTGAAAGACTGGCAGTGAGTCTCCTGACTAAATCCTATCAGGAGGCAGCTGACAGCCAGACCGTGGAAATATACTTCTTGAAAATAAACCATTCAAGTTTCCCTCACCTAGCCAGACACTCTAGATTATAGCATGCACAAAGCCAGTTAAAAAATTGAAAATTCCCAGTCTTGCAAGCCTGAGTTTCTCCAGCTCTGTGTGTGTATGTACAAAGTCCAATTACGAACTGTTAGTGTGGCTTGTGCTGGTACTACCTTGCCACTTACTTGGAGAGGAAGAGTGTTAGACAGTCCTCCTGACTGCCTAAGAGCTTACTTAAAACACTTGAATACTTGTGACCAAAAGATATTGGCTTGAGTGGGAGAGAAAACCAAATCCTTGGCCCACTCTCCAGCTGCTCCATGCCAGCAGAAGTGCCAGACAGACAGAAAGGCAGCAGCCTCAAGCAGTCACAGTCAAGTTCCTTGAATAGGAGCCTCCCTACCCTGATCTGTGTCTGATCCAGGTGAGATTCTAGTTCATCTGGTGCATCAAAAAGGAGATTTTTCTCTGTGATTTTACTTCAGTATGTGTCCCCTGACACTCAATAAGGGTGGGAAGGGATGCTTTTCAAGGAAGAGAACTCTCTTTGTCCATTAATTGCCTATTATCCCTAGCTACATTAACAAAGTGGCTAAAATTCTGAACAGAAACTGTCTTGGATGGGTCTTCCTTGCATTTTTGTGAAACAAGATATGTTGTGGCAAGGCAAGGAGAATGCTCACTGTTGGATTTGAATAGAATAAATTACAGCCCAGTCAGTCATAAAATTTTTACCAATTAACTCTAAACTAAAATAACTCCACAATAATTTTTATAGGTAGAGTTTATATGACATTATATCTCAAAGAAATGAGGTCTTAGGACAATATCAGTGACCTGCTCTACTTCTTGTAGCCCTCTGAACTGCAGGTGGTATGAAGTGGCAAAAGGCTATAAACAAATGCTTCTTTGCTTCATCCTCTAGAATCAATGACAACTTTTAAAAAAGCCCTAAGCATGCAAACAAAAATCCCAGCACACACACACAAAAAGCCCCCAAAAAATCCCCATGCTCCCCTCTCATTCCCCCCGCAAAAACTCCCCAAAACCCACCACCAGACAGAGAAGGTGAAATAAAAATCTCAGAAAAAAATTTACTTGATTATCAAAGTGATCTTTCTGGAACAGTCTGTCTTACATCAGGGTTATTACTACTTGATAATGAAGCAAATATCCTACTGTACCTCCCTAAATTATCCATACCCTCCTTGGAATACTTCAAAAGTGTCTTTTTTGTAGGAAGATCTTTATCCACTCCCGACCCATTCTCCCCACTTGTGCATCAGAAAAACTATGTAAAACCTTCAGCATTAAAGCAGACACTTCAAGTTATCCTATTTCTCTAGTTATGATGTTCCAAAGCCAAATTCTACATTATAAGCACCACAGCACAGAAATTTGGTCTTTTCTAATGTATATGAAATACTCCATTATTTTCTCCATCCAAGTTGGCCATCACAGTTTTATCTTTTCAGCAGCTGTGCTTCTCCAGAAAGTGAAAATAAACTTTTAAAGTCTCATTTCCAACTTCCTCTGAAGTTGGACTCCAGTGAGAATAGAGCGAAGCAGCTGAAATGAACCAACATTTCTTGCAAGTCTCTCATGGTTGAAGTAAAGCCTTCTTCAGATCACTGTAGATAAAATATTTTAACTTTTTCTTCTCTGAAAGATTAGCTCAATACTTCAAACTAAAGTACTCAAAACCCCCTGAACTAATGGAGGAAAAAGAGTTCATACATTATGCTGTTAGAATATATGCAGCTTCTGTGAAACTGAAGTAGAAGGAATTTTGAATTTTCTTCTTGACTACAGAGCCACATCTTTTTTTTGAAAACCACATCTTCTATTCTTCTGAACCAGAATGGACTGACATCAGTTCAGTCCACCAGCACAGCTGAATTTGCTTCTTAAACATTAGGTGAAATAGTGGCTCTATTGCAGGAAATGAGACTTTTCATATCATCTTCAACAAGTGCCAGGATTTCATTGACACCTTTGTGCCTCCTGTACATAGATGGTGGTAATTGATATATTAAAAGTTTCTAGTGTTCTACTGGACTCAGGTCCTTTGCCTGTTGAAGGACACTTGAGACACAAACTCTTTGATAGCTTCTTTATAGTTAATGGCAATAGATTCTGCATTGCCTTTGACATGCTGCAGTAATTATAGCAGCCAAGACAGACCCAAAACACAAAGAAAATAATCTGTACATAAACACATGGGAAGTTTGATTTTATAATTATCTGCCTGGAGAGAAGTGTGAAGGGAAGGAGAATTCTTAGTTTTCTACAAAATGAGGCAGGTACTCTGACTCAAAAACAAAGTGAGTGAGACATTTTTGTTGACAGCTGTGATTTGACACCTGCTTGAGTCTACTTCAGTTCTTGAAAAGTGAAAACAGAGACTGTTTACAGAACCACTTTCACTGAACCAGTCTCTCTACACCAGCACTAGAGCTGTAGGAACAGCAGTGGCTCAACAATGATAGGAATCCTCACAGCTGGATGTTGCCCTTTCTTGACAGCTCACAGCACGTAAGAATCATCAGGGTCATTTCAAAACCAATTACTTAAAACCATAGCTTGCTGATTACCCTTATTTGTATTACAAGGGTGCCTAGGAGCCTCAGACACAGATCTTTCAATGTTGACTAATGAAGCCCACAGATATTTCTCTGAAAACAGAGAAATATGCTACAATAAGTTAAATTATGTGAGGGAGAACTTATAACTGGATTTCCAATGACTCTCGTTTTTCATGGTGAAAACATAAATAAGCTTCTACTTAACAGTCACAGCTAGGTTTATGCAACAACATCCTCAGTAAATATACAAGCAATCATACAGTTACTAAACAGGTTCAGCATGGACTGCAATGCATGCATACTTCCATTTCTGCAAATGAGACCTAACATACAGATCTGTATTACACTTTGTATTAAAGAACTCCATGTTAATAACAGTTTTTTGGGTATGTGTGTATTTCCCATCCAAAATATGCCTAGCAACTCAATATGCAACACAGAAACTGGGCAAGCTTTTCAGTATCCTGCTTGTGGTCATGAAGTCTTAGTTGAGCAACAATTAAGAGAGCAGGCTGAAGCTTTTTTAAAGTAGGTATAAAATGGTGACTTTCCATGTCAATCAACCAGATCTAAGTTTTTGAGGCTGTCTTTGACCTTGTAGTCCACAACATAATGTGCGACATTTTTTCAATTATGATAAACCAACAGCAAAATACAGTAAGAGCAAAAACTTCTGCAAATACTCTCCTGTTGTGAGATCATCGATATGCCTCCAGTAGTTTTCTTCATGAATGTCCCTTCTTTTAGTTCGCAATCTGTTCTGTCCTTACGTAAAAGAATATTTCTAAACTTTTGTGAGGGATGATAAACTAGTGTTCTGACCCAGCAGTGCCTCCTCCCATTAGAAGCATCTGATATTTCTGCTCATCGAAGTTACAAACAATTCCCTACATACAAAAAAAAAAAGGGCATTGCTCATTGGCAGGCCTCTCTGGACCATCTTTTGGAGAAGCTGCAAGCACAGCAGTGAAATTTACCATAATTTATGGCTGTATATTTAAAAGCTCTTAGAGAGAACAAGATTCTATCCAGTCCCCACTATCTACTTTCAGTTCCTAAAAAAAGCTCGTTAGTTTTATCTTGCCCTCTGAAAAGCAGCAGCTAAAAATCAGCCATTGCCTTGTATGTCAAGCAGAAAAGGAAGATGATGGTACTTGGCAGAAAGAGTACAAAATGCTCTTCCATATCAGAGCAACATCAACCTGTCCCCAAACACCAATTGTAATAATGATGAGTGTTTACAGAAAGTAACTGATTACACTGTTTGTTCTGTTGTCAATCAGTGGGGGAGTTAATGACACATCTCTTGGATATCATTCCAAAAGAATGTACTGGCAAACAAGTGTAATGGCCCTGAACTGGCCACACTATTCAGTGGATGATAACACAGTGGATGTGGGTCTTCCCAATTATGGGTAAGTTCTAAAACGAAGACCAGCAGAGATTTCAAACATCAAAAGTTTTTAGTATAAAGTGGACCAGAAATCAATTGAGAAACATGAAGCAATTCTAAATGTTTATTAAAACAATATTCTAAACCATGTTTCCTATGGAAAATCAAGAGGTATAGGTAGAGATAGAGCACAGGCCATTACAACAGAAATGGCTAGAGTAACCTGAGGAGTCAATGTTAAAGGTTAAACCTAACTTTAATTTAAGGGTAAAGGTCTGAGAATAAAGGTCATAGTTCCTTATCTCACAGTCTCATATTTGATTTTTTAAATCCTTGTGAAATTTCTACTAAATACTTTGCACTTCTTTTAGCAGTCATCTCCCTGTGTAAGGGGCCTCATTTCTGGGGTGGATTTTTCATTCATTCTGTTTATTTACTTTTTGTTTGTTTTTCTCATGTTCTGTGCTTCAGTTAGTGCATTCACACAGATGCACTGATGCTTCAAGGTGAGCCCTTCACATAACGTCCATAATTAGTGCACAGAACCCATAAATAGAAACAAAACCACCAGCCTTTTTCAGCACTGTTTTAGTTTTCTGTCCAGAGTTCTATTTTATTTCCTGTGGTGTCTTTAGTGTTGAATTTGTCTCCCATATGAAAGCATCTTCATGAATAATCTAAATGCCTGCAATGCCACAAGGACCCGAAACAACGTAATATTGAACATTTCCAGTAAAGAGTTAAATTAAGATCATGACATGGTGTCTGGATCTTCCAAAAAACATCATGTGTCATCTAAAGAGAAGTTATTTTCCTGTTTCTTGGAAGCTCATGAACCTGCTGAAACTGTGAAACGACAGCACTTGACAAAAGTAGTATCTTTTTGTAACTGCTCACGTTCTTTGTGGGATTTTTGTACACATTTAATAACCTGCTTTCTGATATTTTTTCTTATATTGAGTAGAAAATAACACTTTAACAGAGTACATTAGAATACCTGTTTAAATCTATGCAGACTCCCTTTCCTGTTTGTATTCCCCTTGCATCCATTCAAGTGTTTAATAAGTGTTCTCCATAATTACAAGTTCTTAGCAGATGCTCTATATTTTCCGGGTTTATCTCTTTCCGTAACAACGGATGTGACACTTGGTATAAACAAGCAAGTTGTTTGGTGGAGTGGGAACGTGAGGATGAGCTTCCTGGGAAAGCTGGCACAGGAGCAGGGAGCTCTTGCATTTTCCTGTCCAGTTTGTTTCCAATGTCTCAGGAAGAAACAGGCTGAAAACTCCGAGTGCTCAGCACTCTGGTTACCCATGATGATTGGCAAACCTGAGGGTGTGGCCATATATGAATACAGCAGTCTCTTCTGTAAGAATCTTTTATAAGGATAGGGGCATGGAAGGAAAAGAGAAAAACAGTGGCCTCTATGAAGAAGATGAGACACTGTGAAATATACATATAATGCACATAAAAAATAGAATATATATGTATTCTAAATCAACAATTAAAATAGTGTTTTAATCTTGCCTTATATTACTCCTTCCCTGCTTTTTATCAAGGAAATATGATTCTGTGTAAACACTGATTGTAAGGAAACTTAGAACTAAAAGAAAGAATCTGAGAGATTTCTGTGAGTGCAACAACACTACTAAGACACAAATAGTCTGCTGCACACAGAGTGATCCAGAAAGTAGTTGCCTTAAATTACTATTGTTATTCTCTTTTGCCAAATATACAAAGCAAAGCATGTGCAAACTGTAATTAATTTGATTAATTTTGTCTCTCTTCCTCTTCTGAACCATCTAAAAACAGATGATGATTTTTGTGAAATTATATATTTATTTTGAAGAGTTTCTGTGCTTACCCTGTTTCTCACTCAAGAGCAATGTATTGTGACTTAAGTGAAGGTTTGAAGTTTGGTACTAAACAACCTCAACAAAATTCCAACATATTCACAACACAGCAATATTAAGAGCACAAAATGCCCAGAATTAGTGATGAGAAGCCCAATGTTAAGATTTTCAGGAAGGAAATACTCCTTCAAATTCTGTTTCTTGGCATGTTTTCCAGTGACAATAAGAGGTGATGCTGTTTAATATATCAGGTTTATTTTTGGGGTTTCTCTTTTTCCATTGCATTTTCAGATTTCTAACAGATATTTGGCAGTTTTGAAAATAAACCGTATCCAACCCCTTTTCTTTCTTTCAAAATAAACAAACAAAGAAAGTGACACATGGCTACCATCAGTGGCATCTGAATGAGGTGGCAGAGATACACATTCATCCTAGCCCAAAGAGACAAAATTTTGGCAAAAGATATTAGTGAAGACAGACACTGACTTTTTTTGGGTGAATCCTTAGGTAACAGGGTTACAGGGTGGGCTTTTCGCTACAAGGAAAACCCTCTGTATATAGGATGGGATTGAAGCTTGCTGCAAAAATTTTCTGCTGCAACTCCAAGTGCTGCTGCTGCATCTGTGATGCGCCAGAATCCTTTTTTTCAAAGGACAAGAGAGCTGACCCTGTTTCCTGGCCTGATTCCAGCACAAGCAATCAAATTTCTGCCGTCTCAACAACCCCTGCAGTTCAGGCTGGCACAGTTATTTGCTGCTTTCTGCCCTGAAGTGTCACAGAGCATTTATGCCAGCTCGTGAGGAGGTGCCAGAGTCAATTCCAGAATCGTCTGCCCAACAGCAGCCTGTGAAACCTCGCTCACGTGCAAGACTTTGCAATCACTGTGTTGAAAGCAACTAAGATCATCACTGCTTGCCATTCCACCACCATCTCTCAGCAGCTGAAGAAAATCGAGCTCCTTTTTGTTATTGAAAATGACTAAGTATTGAAGGGCAATTTAAAATACATATACTTCCATGGCATAACAGCATAGAAGGATAAAATGAAAATATTTGTACATATCCACCCATATTAAGTTTCCTCCTCTGCATTTCAAATCTGTTCTCGGGGTGTCTAGGAGCAATGAGAATAACTGAAAGAAAATGTGTGATTCCATGAGAAATTCCTGTAAAGATAAACCTCATACATTTCAGTATGCTTGCTTTCAAGTACAACTACCCACTAACATATCCCAGACTGAAGAACACGAGAAAAATATTAGGGCTACCATATTCAACTATTTTATAGCATATAAACCTAGCAAACAGTTTTGGAAAAAAGCAGCAATGCCTGTTTCCTGGGTTTGGCAGAGGGCTCCAGTGTTTTGAGAATGCCAAGAAATGCAACATTTTGGAAAAACAAGAACTTCTGTAAAGAGTGGAGCTGGTACTCTAAACCCAGACTTTCAATAGCTGATCTCTGTGTTTGTACTCCAAGTAAGTGGTCGGAAGTAACAGTGCTCAGCTACCTAAGTATCTTCTCTGAATACGCCATCAGGATTGCATAAATGACATAATTATACCAAAAATAACTGAAGGTGAATAAAAAGAGGTCTGGTTAAAACTGAGCTGGCAATTCATTCCCTAATGTTAACATTATGTCAGATAAATGTGCAATTTCCTTTGCGTTCTGGAAAACCATGTAGGTGCGGACATACTTTCATTACTCTGCTATGTGAATTATGAAGCTGTCATTAAAATAATTACCAATGGAAGAAGAAGGGGAATCAAACATTTACTTCAATGTAATTATAAACCCTATTTCCTACTAATGTGGGTAATTTATCTCACTACTATTAAAGGAAGTAGAATAAAACGTGCCTGTATCAATACCCTATTAAACAAAGATCATATATCAGTGAAAAAGAGACCCTACACAGAGCAGAATATTAAAGCAGAAAGAAGTGGTTATTCCATCTGGTCTGCAGATAGTCTCTGAAGACTACCCACAAGGAAAAGTAATTGAAAAAAAGATCCAATTCATAAATACCTTAGTTCATCCTGTGAAACAACTGCAACTGAAACTAACAGAATTTTCTAATATTTCCTCTATTTCACCATGTTTCTTTTCCCAAACAGCGTGGGATGTTTGCCCATTGCCTCTGTACAGATTGCCACTTCTTATTTTCATTTATTGGAAAAGCACAAATGCACTCTATTTTTAACAACTGTGAAAAGGAGGTGGAAGAAAAATTCTGAAAACCATGTCAAAATCCCCATAGTAAAAGTAGAATAATAATAAAAATTGAAAGCAGAATACTTGGTAGTTTGGCATCTTTCCATACTAGGAAATAGGTTTCCCTATAAAACAGGAGAAGAGAAAACCTAATAGATCAGAAAGACAGAAAGAACTACATTAATCATTAATCGTTCTGATTTTACACTGCTAATAAAAAAATGTCTCTCAGAATCAAACTCAGTTTACAGGGTACGAGCTTGCTCTATGGGTAATGTGTGCACAGGGACTGACATTTGCAGTGAAGTGTCCTAGCAGGTTCCAGAGCACTTGGTATCCTAAAGAGCTACAGAGAATACTGTACCGAGCTTTTTTGGATGCCTCTGACAAGTCACCAGTGCAAAGATTAGCGGTGCAGTGACTGTATTTTCAAGGAAAATAGTGAGAAGTTTAAGGTCTTATTATGGTAGCTGAAATAAAGCATCTCTTCTTAAAATGCAGTGCCTTGTACAAATAACTGATGATTGTTATCCTTCCAGTTTCTGGTTTTTTTTCAGTGCTTTATTATTGTGAGCTACATTATCTCAAACCACTTGTACAAGGCTGTGGACTGCAGGTGGCACCATTATGTCATTATGAAATGAAACAACATTATTCCTGAGACAGGTAGGCAGAACAGAGTACTCTAACTTAATTAGTGACGTACTGCAAATGCAAAGTATGCAATCTAATACTATTCCTATATACATATAGGAAAAAAATTCTCTCTAAGGTAAAGATTAGGAGGTATCATCTGATGCACACTGTCAACATTAGCTGAAGTAGATGGAGCTGTATAATTTACAGCAGCTGAGAATGTCCCATTGACCTTCAATGGCGTCCAGATAGGGCCCTCAGAAGGAACACCTGATTAAAAAACCTCAAACTGCAAGCACAGTAGTGTGAGAACTCTTATCTTTAAAGCAGCTGGTCAGGAGTAAAGCAGATGCTGTGCTGCAGTTAATTCTGCTATGCATTGGATGAAATGAAGAGCAGATATAACGACGAAAAAATCAACCTGTGATATTTTCAGGAATGCTACTGAAATGAACGAGGTTGCTTACCTGCCCCTAATTAAATTATATAAATTCTATACTCATGTACTACAAAAGGAGTAAGCTGTGTACCAGGAGCCCATCTGATACACAACTCCCATCCTCCTAGAAGCTGACTCTATCCTATGAACAGATAACAAGAAGTTTCTGGTAGATCTGGAAGGAAGCCACAGATTGGCTTCACAGAGCTACTTGGAAAGAGAAGGAACTCATAACACCAATTATGCTATAATGTACATGAAAAATACATTACACCCTTGGCTACATTGAAATCACTAAACATAGCACTCTGACCATGGAAGCTCTGCAGTCAGAAAGACTTTTCTCTGCCTTTCACATGCATACACAGAAATATTTCCAATTTGTGACAACTCTGCTGTGTACAAAGACACTGATTCCCAGGAGACTTCTGCTGAGTACTCAAAAGAGGTACATCTTGGTGGCAAGGAGATCAGCATGCAATGTGTACACCCCACAAAAGCATTCATTTAAACTAGGTGTGCACCAGCATGTCAGCAATTCACTGCATTCTTCCTGCAGTACCGTGGGGAAGAGTTTTTAAGTCAGTAATAGCTGTCAATCTCCCTGTAATATAGCCCTCACCTAGCAGTTTGATCAATTATTCCAAAGCCACACAAACTGTCCCTGGTAGGCCTCCTCTGGATGCAGAAGAAGTATTTTTGCTTAGCAGTCAGTTATCAGTCAAGATACTCTTGGTGAGGCTGAGTAGTCGGTGGGGATTCAAAAGTGGAAAGATGAAATAGAGGGGAGACTCTCTCAGGAAATACAGAGAGAAATTGGTAAAAATCCTTTCATGTCTGAGAGTACTCAAGGCTCAGAGAAATCTGTATTCCAGGAAATCTAGCATTGTTTAGGATAGAATTTTATTCGATATTTGTCATACACTTTGCTTTCTGACTGCTCACAGAGTAGTGTTAGGCTTAATTCCAACAATGTATAAAGAGCTGGCATGGTCCTTAATGGAGATTCAAATTACTGAAAACAGATCTCGGACTTGAAAGTGGATTTGCTCATTTTGAAGTCATGATTTCATTTTAGTGTTGCACCGTGCCAAGTACAAGCTTGAACACACTAACATCTGAAGAAAGATGTCAACTTGTTACACATCATTAAATTGTCATCATTGTGCTTCTGCATTTAGTTGGGAAATACATATGTAAAATGCCTCATATTCTGAAAATGACCTGTACGTACCTAAGCACAACACTGGAACTCCTAGAATAATTTTGGGCCAGGAGTTAACTTCTCTGGATTTGTTTCACTCATCTGTTAAAACAACGTAAGAATAATCAGGCTGGATAAGTACTTTTCCCAGATATGTTAATGAGGGCTCCAAGCAGGACCTGTTGCTCCTCTTAAGGGGATTAGCTTTTATTAAGACTTGTTGGCTCCTTATGCTACAATTCTAATTCCTGTCCTTAGACAGCAGCCTGGATATCCTGCATATCTCTAAGATACTGCCTGCTACACCTGTCCTAGTAAATAAGAAACTCTTTTCTAATGAGAGCATGGGAAAAATGTTTTTCTCACCCTGGAAGTTTTTCGGGATTTCAGAAGACTCCCTCCTCCTCTATCAGGACAAACCCAAGACTGTTCATATTTCTTTTAGAGATGGAGGGAAGGAATAGGAGATACTGTTTCTGACCTGTGGGTAAGGGCCATTTTGACTTCTTGCTCCATCATTTCCCCTGCTTTTTAGGAGTGGGTTTTATTCGCTATTATAGAAACTATTCCAGGCTTCTGCTCTGTGCTTCTCTCTTGTTCTTCTCTGTTGAAGCTGCTTTGTTTTGCATAAATCTTTAAATATTTATTAAGGCAATGTTTTGAACCTGAGTTGCCCACATCAAATGAAGCATTTAAATATCACATGATGGCATCAGCCTTTCTCTTGTTCACTCCCCCCATTTTAAATATACAATGTGGATCTGCTTCAACAGAAAAGACTGTGAAATACAGCTTGCAATTAGTCAATAAGTGAATGACTTGTATTCAAACGGCTTCTCCACATCTCAGCCAGCTGTTCTGGGCCAGGGACTCTCGCAGTCCTGATTGCTTCCTCTCTTTCTTTCTCTCCGTTATTCCAACCAGAATTTCCCATCCTGCTTAAAATATTTCTCAAGGAATTTTTTTTTTTAAATAGGAGTTTTTCCATGAATTTACAGATGCAGTTAAATCAATATTTTCTGGTAAAATTTTCTTCATCTGTGGAAAACATCTGTTGATGCTTAACAGCCATCACGAGTGTTAGGCACAAGTGGCAACAAGCCCTGGTTCTACCACTGATGAAATCTCTGTTAAGCTATTTCTGTACACATTATCACTCTTCCCATCCACTGGCACTAGGAAAAATATGGTCTTAAGGTGCAGAACTTCTTGGCTATGTAACCTGAGTGACGATATTCCTGCATTAAACCAGAAATGTGCTGCAACTTGTCCCAAGTATTGTAACATTTTTAAGCTTGACCTCCTGGAGTTTTGTGACTATATCTCAACTTATATATAAAAATGAGTCTTTGTGTATATTAAATAATTTCAAAACCTGCTCACAATGTAAGCAATAGTATGTAAAATGTTATGCTTTTGTTTCAGTTCTGTAACTTGCTGAGATCAAATTAATTGTTTTGGACAACGGTGCTTTGCAGTGTTATCTGAGTTAAAGGCAGGGCTTAGGCTTTGCTTTCTCTATTTCTCCTCAGGGTGGTCATATTGTTATAAACCAGCTCCAACACCACAAGTATATAAAATAATTCATTGTAGGGGGTTTCAAAATCTTTCAAAGAAATGCTCTGAATAAATGCTCAGTATTAAACCTATTAAATAAATGCGTTATGAAAAGATTTGTTAGTTCCACACATTGGAACTGTGAAATAAAGAAATACATTTAATGAATGCACAAGAAAGCAGGAAAGAAGAGGAATAGCTTCTTTCAGTGGTTATAACTATAATCTTCCATTCACTTACATAAAAATGTCTATTTATTACCACAATATACTAGCAAGAGTTACAAAAGCAAAAGCAGTTAGCATAATTCTCTTTAAGTGATGTGCTCTTCACTGTGTGAAGATCCTGTCTTTCAGAAGAACTGAAAAATACCACAGGAATTAAACATGACAATCTACTGGCCCCTACCAGGAAACATAATCTCTGCCTCTGCTTTGTAAAATTTAACAAGTCAGTCAATTTAACAGACAGTTGAGTTCAGACAGGGCCTAGATATATATCTAGACAAAATAACAAAATTGAGATGCAGAACTAACTTCACAAACTAAAAATTTTCATTGGAGACTTCATTGTGATTTTGATTCCTCCTGTTAAGTCTCTTCAAGAGATTTTTCAGAGAAAAGTACCGAGAACAAACCCCTTTGAAAAATCAAATCTTCCTAGACTGCCTCAGGTTAGGTACATAAAAATAATTGATACTTTTAAAAAATCCCAGCCAAAAATCCCCAGTGAATTTAAGTTAAAAGCACTTGAATCAGGCTTAACATCACATGGTTTCAGTTTACTTCCAGTTTAGGGACAGGGCTTGAAGATAAAAGCTTCTTTCATATTTATTCTCTACTTCTATATATTCATCTAAGAGAAATACTGTTAAAAAGGGCTTTTGAATTAAAAATATTAAGGTCCCTTCCAGGCTAAATTATTCTACAGTTTTGTATCCATCTATGGGTATCTAGATCCAAAACAGTAACAGAAGACCACATAATTACTCTCATTTTTCCAGAGAAGACTCCTGAGACTTAGGGAGGTCTGTTATCCAAAGACTCAGTACAAACCCAGGCCTGAAGAACAGCTGCAATTTCAACCCAGCTCAGAAAGCCTTTCCCCATGGTTTAAGTCACTACTGATCACTGATATGCTATTAATACAGCAGATAAAATACCTAAGGAATTCTGAAAGGGATTTGGAAGTAAATGTAACGTTAATAAAATCTTGAGGGAAAAAATATGCTTTAGGAGTGACAATATCACATTGGCTAACCATGATGTCAGAACTGAAACAGAAATGGATAGAAAAAAGTTAAGGTACCATTCCTGAATATTACAATATATTATCCTTTTTGGATATGTGATTGTCCTTCAATCATCAGTGGAGAGAAAAAAAAAAAAAAATGAGTGACACTCAGATGTATTTGCTTTAAAGTAGGTTTGACACATAATTCAAAGTAATGTCGGAAAAAGGTGAGATAAAGATATTAAAGATATTAAAATAAAATATTTCTTGACAGATCAAGCTTCACTTGTCTTTCACTACCTGAGATATGATAACCATTGCCAACAACTGAGAAATGTAATAAACAATTAACCCATTTTTGGAAATCACTATGAAGCAATGGAAATGCTAAAGGAAAAGGAGATTCACATCATCTCTCATAAAAATAAAAAAAAACAACTTGAAAAAGGGAGTCTTGCTGAAATGTCTCTTATTTCTGTCTCTGTGAGTTAAGTGTAGGAGAGAAAAGGTGGGCTAAAAAGCACTACAAAATTGAAAATAAAGCTGTAAAATTATTTTGGTTTAGCAGAATATAACTTCAAAGTATGAGCAAGGATACTGCTTGCTGCTTGAGTGCTGTGTTCAGAGTGAGACAACTTTGCCCATTTTCTGTTTTAAAAAGCCCCAAACCAAGGCTTAATCAGAAACATTCCTGAGTTCTGAAACAAATGTCCATCTCTGAGATGCTTAAGATTAGCAATGAGAACAACTTTTCATTAATTGCAATGCACTGGACATGCTTATGAAGGAAAGATAGTGACCATTTTAATTAAAAGCATGTTTTTTAATTGAGGCAAAGAGAGAGAAGGGAAAATAAGTTGATAGTTAGTTGTTTTGGTTTTTTTCCCAGTAACTACTACATCTTTTTTATAGATAAAACCATTCAGGTCTGGAACAGGAAAAGGCACTAAGGAATTATTATTAGCATGGCAATGTCACATGAAAAATTGATTTTCAAGGAGGAGAAGCTTTAGGAAGCTTGTTTAGCCTTTACAAAATCAAAGTGTAAAAGAGTATAAAAGAAGCAATTTATTTTTGTAAGTAATCATTTTTATAAACTCCAAGCACAATTAATTTCAATATACCAGTCTATTCATATTCATTGAATAAAATCATTCATGCTTAAATATGGTTGTATTTCTCCACTGCAAGAAAAGAAGGCAAATGGAATATGCAGTTGCTCCTTGTAGTGCTGTAACATTCATTTTATAACACTCTCCTCTAGAAGAAAACAGTATTTTATCACAAAGCCAACGACTGTGTAACATCTTGACTAATATTCCAAATTTACAAGGTAATTTAAGATTCCCAGAATATAATCAAGATACGTCATTTACAAACTATATCAGGTAGAAAATTAAAATGACTAATCAACGGCTCCTTTTCATACGTGACAGCTCTTTCTTATATGAAAGGTATTATTCCAAAATATGGTTTTCAGCAAACGATGAGGGTGTTTGGATCAGGCACCTGAACAGTAAAAATGCTGAATTCATTCTGCCTGTTCCCGAGGAACATCACCCTGAGCTTTCCACTATATACGTAAAATATATTTCATCAAATTGCTCTGTTAGAGCAAAACTGATAAAATAAGAAAATTTAAAAAGATAATAATAATAATAATATTTTTTTAAAAAGAGTAATGGGCTTTAATTCCAGTTTCAAAAATTAAAGTAAGAGAAGAAAATTTATCTATGAAATGCTGTCTTGAGTAGCAAAAAGTAAAGACATTTAGTTTGGGGATACTTTTTTGATTAATAGTCTGGTAAAGCTGTGGTAGATTCAAATTGTTTTATGTGAACCAAGCAGCACGCTTTAGGGAAAAAAGTTGAGGTGAAAATCCTGACCAACTTTAGCCCTTTGTGTTTATGCTTGTTTTGCAAGAAGAATCTTCAGCATTAAGACAGCATAAACAGAGGGATGGGTGAAAAAGGGATCTGAAAAAAAGGATGGATGAAAAATCTGCCATTATCCTGAAGCTTTCCTTCAGCACAGCATTATGCTTGCATAGACAGACTATTCACTAAGTGCTCTTGTGGGATTGCTATTGTAGGACTCTTATTGCAGACTTGCACAGATGCTTCTCTTTCTCCATGACAGCAAGTGGAAGCAATGAATCTACAAGTCACAAAAGGATCCTGGCATCACTGGATTTTGTCAAAACTTTCCTAAAAGATGCAGGTTGGTATTTTTGAAAAAAATAATCAGCAATTCTGATTGTTTTTGACAAGTAAAACTTGTGCAACTTGTGAGATAACTTGTGAGATACTGGAGCAATGGATATCCCAAGAGCAGCATAAATTGATGGACAGATGAATAAGGAAGGTGAAGGAAGGCCTTTCCTGGCAACAGTGTATGAAATAGTGCTTACAAAAAGTGAATCTTTTCATTTTTCTTAGTCCTGGCAAACAAATAAGGGAAGATTTCAGTATGGAAAAATATGCCTACATTTTGCAGAATTCAGTTGAAACTGTAGTGTTTGGGGTTGTGAAGGATCCTTGCATCTGCAGTTTGGGGACATATATCCTACATCCAGAACTGACTCCAGTACTGGCCTCTGCTAATGCTGCACCCTTTGAAACAGAAATATTAAAATTTCAAATGAAAACCCAAACAAACAAACACACCAAAAACCCCCAAACAAATAAACCCCCACTTTAACCAAACCAAACCTAAAAGAAGCCACAGGCAAACCTGTGCATGCCTTTTGAGATGAAAGAGTGCTTAAAAGTAATATCCTGTAGAGAAAGCACTTGGTTTTACAAAAAACCTCAGCTTTTTGCCTGTGAAGGAATGCTAAGTCTGTACAAGCCTGACAAATGAGTATCCTTCTTTGGCTTATTTTTTTTTCCTGAAACTTCACTTTTACATCCTAAGCTCCTCTGAATATCCAACCTGCAACTAATCTTAATCTTAAATTTGGTGGCAAGCCTGTCCCTGAGCACAGGGCAGTGACAGTGACAAAGTGGTGATCAGAATGATGGCTTGCCTTCTGTAGGAATGAAGGAGATTAACAGCCAAAGGAATCAGCACAAGAAGCTGTATAGAAGACAGATCAGGCTCTTATTTCTGTATCATTAAAGATCGAAGGAAAGAACTCAAATGTCAACAACTTTACAAGTGCATGCTTAATGCTCTGAACAGCCAGGAAAATGGGAACAAGTCAGATTAGGAGAGCATGCAGTGAACATCACATTACCAGGATCCTGTATTTTACTTGTGCAGGTCACCTTAAAGCTATGTTCTGTTAGAGGATTTAAAGCTCTTAAGGAGATTAAGAGTTCAAGAGCTGTGAACAAACAAATTTAGGCTACTAAAATCCCAATTCTAAATTTTAAAATGTGTGTGAGATGATTATGAGTTAGTGATTTTTAATTATTTTGTGCAAGTTCTGCATATTCATAAGTCTGCTTGGGGAAACACACGCTGCATTCTGATGAAGAATGCCATTATCTCACACTCTTAACACAGCCTCAGTGCAGCACAAGACAAGGTTTCAGGGGCAGGACATGACATTGCAGCAGACTCACAGTTTCAAATGTCCACAGTGGCACTGGGGACTGATCCTTCCCATAGACTCAGTTCTAATTACATGTGCACCTTCTGCTGCCCATTCTGCTTCACCTCTGTCCTCCCCAGGGCTGGTAAAATTTAATCTGCCTGAATTCCTCATTCCCAGAACGGCATGGGGAATGGCTGGAGCCAAGCCATGCTTCTGCTTCCCCCACCTCAGCCAGCCTCTGCCAAGTGTCACAGCTGGGGTATCCAAGGCTCCCAGGAGAGGGCAAGGGATGGAGGAGCTGTGAACTGCAGCACAGGAGTCCCACACTCAGGAGCAAGTCGGAAGGCATATAGGCTTTGTTACCACGCCCAAGACAACCAAGGTGAAGTCCCTCATGGCCAGATCCTGACCCTTCCCAGACAACTCAAACTGGTGGGGAGCACACACCTAGGGAGGAAGGACACACCTTCTCCACAAGTATCTCTGTCAGATAATCTAGTTGTGTCCTTTCTTTCTTAGTGGCAGTATCATGAAACATTTAGGTGACAACTTTCAGCACTGGATCAACATAACTCATTTATTAATAACATTTATCATCAATCTGAAGCAATGTTCACACAAAAACTCCTTCCCAATTCCATTTTACTCATGAATAATACTTGTGGTATTACGAAGAAAATACGCCTGAAATCTGAAAAATGGCAATTTTTTTCCTCCCATAGTTTATCCTGGTCAAAAACTGAGGACTTATTTCTGGCACGACTCTAATAAAGCATTTTTTCCAATATTTTGAAATGCAAGGGTCTGAAACACTGTCGTCTGTCTGAGAGAACAATTGTGTCTCCCTAATATGAGTAGCCTACTTCTCAATTAGCCTGTAAAAATAAACCTGCCTTTCCAGACATTAGTCACCAGACTCTCAGATGTTTTGCTTGCAACTAGAAATGGATTCATTAAAAACCCAGAAGTAGCTGATATCAAACAGGGATTCTGTTGAAGGGCAGTATTTTTATGAAAAATGTATAAGCTGATATGTACAAGAAAGGAAGACAGCAGAGGGCTGTGCATGTGTAACCAGGGTCAGTATTTGAATCAGGATGAGTATTTGAAAGCATACACAGAATTTCCTATGCTCTATTGCCACTGCCACAAAATGGTAAAGGACTAGACTGGTTTATCTGGTTTATCTGTGTTTATACACAGCAGACGAGACACACTTCAGCCCTAAATAATCCATTTACCTTTTCATTAAATTTTACTGGAACAGAAAAAAAAAACCTTGCAGTATGACCTACTAGCAGTATGCACATCACCTTGCTATGAATATGCAGTTTCTCAGATAATGAAGCCCTAACCATTTAAAGGTTTTTCAAATGAAAATCAGTGAAAAATGAAGCTAAAATTTCATTTTGAAAGCTCCAAGCATTCATCATAAGAAAATAATAAAACTACATGGTACCAGTGTCATCTTTCTGTCAGATTCTAGTGAACATATAGAGAAAGAGAGATTCCTCTTTACTTCACCACGTTTTCACAGTTACTGGCAGTGAAGAACTTTGCACTCTTGTGAAGCTGGAAAGGGCATCTAATAGACGCTATTAAAAGTCAGCCAGAATGCATTAACTACCCATGAAGTTGTCTACTCAATTTTTTAGCATATTGACAGACTTTGGCCCCTCAACATCCTTTGACAAAATATCCCTGTCCCATCACTGAATTGTGTTGTATAAAAAGATAATTTCCTTTGTGCCTGGTCATAGTGATTTTCACATTCATGTGCCCTGAGGACAAATAATCAACCCATTCCCTCATAATTTCCCTCAAGTTATTCACGATTTCAGAGCTATCTCCTTATCTTTTCCTACCATAGGAAAAAAAATTGCTATCAGCAAATCCTGGAATTTCTCAGAAATAAAATCAGTAAGGAGACTCAGTAGGAACTCTAGGCCAGCAATGTAATGGTCAACAATGTAAAAGATGATTAGTAGATCTAAACAAACCTTAAGCATTTGATATCTAGAGTTGTCTAAGAGATCAACTGCTGATGCTGTTGCTGTTCCTATATTGTAACTTCAGACCAAGGCAATTTGGAGTGTATGGGACAGGATAGCCATAGCCTTTTATATCACCTCTTTTAAAAGCAGACTAGAAGACTCAACAGTCTGTACTGGTACTACTGAGAAATGATTTCTAGTATTACTCACCTTCTCTTCCACGCAAGGATATATGGGCAATTAACAACTTTTCAGGAGAGGAAGGATTAGCATGTTTGTGAAAGGAAACACTGTCACTTTGGTAATCTCAGGCAAAGCAGATACAGTGGCTGTCATGCTCAGGACACGAAACATCTCTATGGTCACAAAGCAGTCTTATGCTCAAAACAACTTGCACATCCTTTGAGGTGTTCTGTGCCAGCAATGAGCTAAACACACCAAGCTTTGAACAATTCTGCTGAGCAAAACTTCAATGAATAGCATGGTGGAAACAGCTAAATGGAAAGGAGAAAGGATTGCTGCACCTCAAGTGAAGGGCCCTGAGCAGCACAAGAGCTGGGGCTGGCACAGTGGCCCCTCCATCCTCACAGGCTTCCTGAGGAACACAGCTGCAGCACTGCTCCTGGTGGGCACACCATTATAATAGCTCCACCATCCCAAGTGAGCAAACAGCTCTTGATTTCTCTTTGTCTGGGCACTGGGATGAAGGTGTCACAAAGGAACTTATCCTTCCATCAAATCCTGCTCAAAGCTCTGAGCTAGTGATAGCAAACACTGTAGCAAAACTACCCCGGAGTGCTTTAGCAACTGAAAACAGATTTAGCAGCAGAAAAGCAACTACCCACAAACACAGTGAAGTCTCTGATCCCAAGAGTGGGGGTTTCTTCTAGTATTACCACAAAGAGGGCAGGTTTTTTCATGGAATCCTGTAGAGCACTGCCATTGAGCAATTTCAAAATCATTGGGAGAACCAGCATACCTGACAACCATGCTTAATTTAGGGTAGCTAATTTCGATTTGGTAAGGCAGATAAAGTATTTTTTGTTGCAAAACATATCTAGTTATGTAAGGTGGATATACATTATACACATACACGTAACAAAATGCGTGTAACATCTAGCTGGGAGAAAACATGGTTTTGGTAAACTAAAAATGCAGATCTAAATTTTAACAGAATGCGTGTTAGATGAGATCCCTAGGTATGGAAGGGCTAAACATATATTTTCAGTGTGAGACAAAATCCACACTTTTCAAGTAACCACTGTGTAATACAACACCTTCTAAAATATTTACATTTAGACACACTTAATACCTATTTCTGCCCTAGTGATGCCTTGAATATCACAAACAACTTATAATTATGCCCCTGAAGGTACTTCTTCTGTTTTTTTTTTTTAAACAAATGTATTATTTTGCCTGTTTGACTCTGTTAGGTTCCTTGAGAGTCCTACAATTTAAAATACACATATTTTATTATCTGCACCATGTAACCATTTTTGCATGGCAGTATGTTAGCACATAAACTATCAAATACAATTTATGAGTAGAATTTTAAGGTAATCTTTCTGTTTAAAGTATGTAGTTCATAGCAAAGACTACATTTATTATAAGATTTAACAACAAGGAAAGAATTTCTGTGAGTGCCTAATTTTCAATTTACACAGTAAAAAATACATCTGGAAAGAAACCAAAGGCCTTCGTAAATTGATTATATGTCAGCCAATGTGAGGCTTTGCTACTTTATAAGAGACTGAAATGAGATTGTCCCAAAATTGCCTTCTCTATTTTTTCCAATCTCAACAGAAAGAAATGAAAAAAAGAATATAAAAAACTGGTTAGACTTCCAGTTTTAATATCATGGGATGCTGTAAGTCACACAGTAAAATGTCCTGTAGACACAAAGGCATGAAAATGATGGATTTTCTTTATGATATGCAAGACTTAAAATTCTCTCACTACAGCATGCAGCTGCTTTACAAGGTTAAAGCTATACCTAATCCTGATCTGTTTTAGTGAAAGCAGAGCTTCATTCTATTATTTTAATTCAAAACGGTAACTAACACTTGTTTCTAAACTTACACAGTAAGCAGCTCTGAGCTAATTCTGGGATCTGTAAGGATGTTCAGTGCACTATCAACACAGAGATATGAAAATTGGGAAGAGTGTAGAGGTCATTTAATTAATTGGTGTCCCATATGCCCACCATCCATTATGGAATGATCCTCATTATCAGGGTTGTGCTTTGTTTCATTTTAAATGGTCCCAGGGATGGGATTTAGTGCTCTATCAGCTATTCCCCCGTGAAGGAACCAGACCTCTGATTTGGATTACTTATAGGAGCCTCTGTTTCATTTCAGGGGATTAAAACTTGGCTTCAAAAATAATGAGAAAGAGCCCTTCAAAATATTTCTCATACTGATGACTTGCATAGCAAAGCTGTAGAAGCCTGTATTTATTTGTCTTGGGATGGAACCATGGAGGCAGTAAGCAATTTGAAGGAAGCTCACAAGAAATGCAATGTACAAATTATTTGGAGGCAATCCTCTTATTTGCAAAAGAGAAAAAGAGAAAATACTCCTCAGATCCCCTAACCAGACAAACTTATTTACACAAAATTATTTTGTTGTTGTCCTCCCTGCCCTTGTTTCAGACTATGAATTCTCCTTGCAATGTCAGGGGGAACTTTCATTTCTACTCGAAAGGTCATGAAACTGGGGGTTCTGATAAGAAACAGGAAATAAAAATCTCTTTTCACAGAGTAAACTCTGAAATTTGGTCTGTCAGAGTCATCCATTGCTTGGGAGAAAGACACCTGTCCCTTGCTACCCTGCCCGTTTTATTTAAATATACCAGCTCTTCAGTCTTCTACCACCTTCTGCCACCTTTTTCAACACCCAAGCCCTTGGAGATGTGAATGTCACCTCTTTTCTTTTTAACCCCAGTGCATCAGATGATCTGTCCTTGTGCAATTCACTTGGACCCTTAATTATTGTGACAACACTTGTTATTTAGAGAGCTCTTTCATCTTCAAAGCACTTCACAAACATCAATTAACCCAAATCTAGATTAATTAATCTGACAATTAATTTGCTATATATCCAGCAATTCCAGTAATGGAGAACAAACTAGTGGCTATTGAAATAATTGGAATGAGTTCACTTGACTCCAACAGATATGGGATCAAGCTTATTTCTTGAGTCTAATTTTCTCTCCTAAATCTTGACTGCCAACATGGTGTTTTCTTCTCCAGCATCTGCAGCTGCTTCATCAAGAATACAACAAAGGAGTGGCAAGAGGAAAAAAAAAATAATCTGTAAGCTGAGATCACACACACATAGAGTTAATCACTTTTCTTTTATGGGTCACCTTATACATTCCACATGCATGGAGTTTATGAAGATTGATCAGGTCAGTCAGATAAACCAGGGTTCGAAACACACTGCTGCAATTAGTGAATTCAGGAGGCACTCATACTATGATAAGCCAATTGCTAAATTACAGATTAACCCAAACAGACAACAGGGGTGAGTGGCTGCAGCAAATTCCCCACAATCACTGTAAACCTTACGAACAGGCATCTTAAGTTTTTAATAATCAGTGTAGTGCCTGTGGTATCACTTCTCTCTCTCTCACGTAGAGAAAGCAAGGGGAATATGAAAGAAAAAGGAAAAGAAACATTTACTTGAAGGTTTGATGGTATGTATGCAGGAAGGTCTTAGACTCTCCCAGTGTGTTGTTTAATTCTATAATAACCTGCAAAATAATGCATCATTCTCTCTGAAAACTGTATTAAAATTCCTATGCTCATGAAAATATTTCTTAGCTTATTACACACCTCATCCTAATACTTAAGTCTATTTTTTTTCTTTTCAGCACCAAGAAGGAACTTGTTATTATGCAAAATTATCAGCTGCAGTTAGCTCTAGAAGAACTTTGCTGAAAATTCACAACATAATAATATCCTTGAAGTGGCTAATAAATAAATATTATTCAGACTAAAAAGAAAGAGCTGCATTCTCCAAGAGTGAGGCAATTATTCTGCAGATTCCAGGAAAATGTTTTGACCTAATGAAAAGGAAACAACTTACCAAAAAAGAAATTTGAAAGTATATTTTGATTCATACTAAAGGCATGTAAAGGTTGAGTCTCCTTTTCTTATTTTTGAACATTTTCTACAAGAAGGACTCAATTTGCAAATACCTCTTCAACAACACCAGGGTATGCAAGCAGAGAATGATTGGCTCCACTGGCATCAATTTGGTGAGTAAATTGAAGGGAAAATGTAGAACTGCTTAGTTAATCAAGTATGACTGAAATCACCCAATCAAGTAAATAACCAGCAAGTCTAGCCTGTGCTATAATTTGTTCTTGGTGCCAGTCTCTTTCTACATGGAATTAAAAGTCCAAAGAAAACAGCAACAATAAATGAGCCTTCTCTTATGGAGCAGTATAAAATCCTTCAGTTCATGCCTTTCTAATCATCATTTGACACTGCTTGAATTGCCATTTAAGCCACATGCTTTTAAAATCCTGCAGAAGTTATTGCTGTTGACCACAAACTGTATCTTTCCATACTAGTGCTTCAAACACTGACAGCTAAACTGTGAAAGAATAAAAGTACTAATGGATTTGTCTGAATATATTATTCCTTGTATTTTAAGCTTTACTTGGTCTTCTTCACAGGTTTTGCTTAGTTACTTTTACTAGTGTTTTTCAGAGATACTGAGGGTTTATAAAAGGATTACAGTTTATAATATACCTGCACAAGCAGAGCTGTAGTCAAGTATTAAATGTCACTGAAAGCTTATTGATCTAGAGAACACAGCAGCAATAATTCAGAGAATATCAAAATAGCCACTGCTATTTGCTTTTCCTTAACTTAGAATGGAGCAGACAATCTGTAAGAAGCAATTTCTTCCCCTAATGATCTATCATTTTGCATGAAAGTCAACCCTTTTAAGGAAAAAAAAAGGAAACAGAAGGTTACAACTGTCTGAAGAAGACCCAACATTTCATCCCCCAAAATGCCATAGCAGATCTGGGGAAGAGATTATTACATTAATAACAAATTCTCATGTAATGATTTTAATCAATAAGATTAAAATAAAGTGATTATCTATTTACATCCAGAATAATGTCAAGATCTTTCTTGTAAGTTGTGGAGCTTCTTCTATTAATTTTGTAATGAGGTTCACATTATATAACAGTATCAACAAGACAGAAGCAGCATAGATTACTAATTTAAGCCAAGTGCAGGTCTATCAAGAAGACCTTGTTAAGAATGACCTACCAAAAATGTGGAAAATTCACAGTCACTGAAAATTCACATTCAAAAGGGACTTATTTATCAAGATCTTAGTATGGAAATAAATTGAAAATGACCTTTGAAGTCCTGAGTGCACCTTGCTAGGACTAAGAGGATTATAGGTACACTGGGGCTTACAAGCATATGGAAATAAGACTTCTCAGCAGAAACCCAAACAATTTCTGTGCTAAGACACAGCTACTCCAACAGATCAGTGGACAGAGCCAAGGAAGTCAATTGGACATAAAAGAAAACACAGAAGAATGGCAGAATTGAGTTTTAACCTCATTAGAAGTGCACAGGAAGAGGCAACCTTCCCGTGGATACCAAAAGAAAGCAACAGTACTGTCTGGAGAATTCAGGCTGCAAAGAGCCACACATACAGACAGAGAGAGGCTTTGTAACCCAGTGTAACCAGTGTAACCCAGTGTAACCCAGTGTAACCAGTGTAACCCAGCCCTGGTAACCACAGCTGCATGTCCCACTCACAACTGCACACGCACCAATTTCATCGTGAGCATCACCTGTCATCTGAGTCACGCAGGGATGAAGCAATAAATAAACTGACAGCAATGATACAGTTGCAACATACAGATTTTTGAAAGGTAGAAAAATATCTAATGGACATGCTTCTTTTGAAAATTTTCCTGGTGTAGGTGGAAAATGGAAAGGGCTTTCTATACAGATATGACATGTGTTTCCCACTCTCCTAGCAGTTTATCAGTTCACCTTTTTTATTCTAGCTTTTTCTGGCCTCAGTTCCTACTTTTCCTTGTGAACATAACTTCTTTTGGGGAGGTTCTCCATAGAACCTCAGCAGGAGATAGAATTATTGTATGTCATATGCCCTGTTTGGCCTTTGCCTAACAAGCATCTTGTTAGGCACTTATTTCCCAAGTATTATAGCACCTAATACCAAAACAAAAAGATTATTTTTCTGCATACATTACCAGGACTCCTCTAGAAAAAGAAGAACCCTGCAACTATTAGAATGGGTGGGCAGTAGATGATCCCTACCAGAAAGCAGCCACAATACAATCTTGTATTTCAGATAAACCTTTGATGGCAACATAACTCTCATGCTGAAACCAGATTTGAATGCCAAAGTTGCACAATTTACAGGACTTTCAGCACAACAGACTAGGATAAAACCTGCCCTCAGAAGGAGTGCAATCCTCACTCAGACTTACCAGTAGTTACTGTTGTGATTTGAAAATCTTTATATATTAGAAAAGCAATGCACTACTTTTGGATCAAAAAGGTATTTTGTTCACTTCGATGTCCTGTTGGCATTAAAAGAAGGTATGATTGGCACTGAAGTATGACCAGACTTCTTGGATGGTTTCAGTGTCTGGGAAGAAAAGCTCAGTAGGTTCATAAATCTAATATATCCTTTTCATAATAAAACCTAGAGCAGCAATAATTGTAATAAAGTTTTACAAGGTGTTCTGAGAGGAATAAAATGCTCATTATTCTCTGCACCACAGCTAAATAAAGCAAAATTAGATTTTTTCTTTAAAAGCACATAGGGAATTCAAATTAACAGACTTTGTAAAGAATGCTAGCAAAAGACAGACCCTAACTATTGGTTGCTTTGATTTTAGTGACCTTGCTCATGTTATCTTTCTAAACAGACATTTTAAACCAGAAAGTTTCAAATGCCCAGACAGTGTAAAAACCGCTTAGGATGCAAAACTCATGCAGAGCAAACTTCCAGTCAGTTGAGTGACTTTCTGCGAGTTGTTTTAGGGTACTTTTCTCATGTTAATCCTCATTACCCATTACAAAAATCTGAATTCTAAGCTCAGTACCCATGTGAATTCAGTGGCAGAGATGAAGGGCCAGGACTTCAGGCTTCCAAATAGCCTACAGGGGTAAACCAAAGGTAGGCACAATTGCAAGGTGTCTGCAGTTAAGAATTTCCACAAGATGATAGCTCCCTCCGAGCCCTTCTGGTGCCTCTTTAAGCCTTAACTTAGATAATGCTTTCAGATTATGTTAAAAACTAACAGCAGGAAGAGACACAAAACTACCCAGCCTTATGCAATTACTGTTCACAGTGATCAAACAATCTTGGCAAGAAGCTGGTGCTCAGCAAGGCAGCTGGAATACACTAAATCTCCCCCACGTTAAATAAGGCACAGGGAACTCTTCCAACACTTAGCAGTAACATATTGCTATATACTTTATGAAGTGAAACAAAGCAACTGAAGTCAAATTTTCCAAAATATGGTAACACAAAGAGTAGAATGCTTAGGCAATCAAAGTAAAATCAAAGTCAATCAAAGTATAAATATTCATATAGTGCTATACCAGTCACAGACACTTCCTATCTCTAATTCTTATCATTTTCACTCTTCTGTCCTAGCTGCCATCCAATTCCTAGGTTATAGACCATATAGAAAAGAAGAAAATAATTATCTGACAGGTATTATATGCTATCTCTCAAATACAAGTGATTTGGGTGGCTGCTCTACCATAACAGTCTTATCTTACACTCACCAAAAGTTGAATTTGAAGTAAGTATCAAGCTTTTTTCTTATTTTACAGCCATAATTAGTTTTAAAATATTCCTGTACTCATGAATGATCTGATGCAAATCTTAATACTTTTAGCTTTTCTGCAAATGGCTGAACTGTGGCCTCAGGCAAATACTCAGATACCTAAAGCAGGTCTGCAAACATTTGCATACACAAAGGAAAAACACAAAAAATTCTTCCAAAAAGAGGAGAAAAAGACTGTCTTGAAAAATCTCAGTAGGTTCATAAATCCTATTTGCTCTGCTTTTCTTTTTCAGCCATTCTTTCACTGACTTTCTTCTTCAGCCATTTTTTCACTGACTTTCCCCTCATCTTCTCTACAGGCAACCCTAAGGGACTACACTTGCTCCTCTTCACTTCTCCCTTTTCAGCTTGTCTTTTGGCAGTACATCTGCAAACAATTTTGACTACTGTCTGCTCATAGCTCAAAAGACCACCTTTATTTCCAGACACATCTTCTTCTGCCCACACTGAAATCTGAGCCTTTCTTATACCTTCTCACCTCAATTTCAGAGATAAGAGCATTTTTCTCCCTGTGGAACCTCATTCCTCTACCCTTATGGACTTGCAACTTGTTCTCACATTCTAGACTTCATATTTTGTTTGCTTCTCTTCCTAGATTTTCTCACCTAAGTGATTTAAAGACCACACAATGTACACAATGTGATGAATCAGGCAGCGCTGTGCTAATTCTGCTTTTCATTTCAGTAGCAGAAATCTGATCCATCTCTTGCCTCAAATTTATATGTTGTTCCATAATAACAGGGCTAGTTTTGTGAATCCAAGCATTCATAAGACTGCTTTTTACCCTTTCCACACATATGTGATGTGCATTTTAACATATCCACACCAGCATTTTATTTTTTCTATCTGCATAGTATATTCTGCAGTAAGTAATGAGTGAAAAACGGCAACATCCCTTCTGCAGGGTTTTGCAGCTATAATGATGAAAGAAGAAATATTTGCAAGGACAAAATAAAATTCTATTAAGCAATTTGGTATAATAAGAAAAAAAACCATGGTATAATAAGAAAAAAAAGTAGTCGTACTTTCATCAAAAAGTCATACCCTTTCATCAGGTCTAAGAGTCTGAATAGACACTGAGAACCAGCACTTTGTTCAATGTTTTTTAACTTAGTATTAGCCTTAAATCTTAAATATAAAAAATTGGATAAAAACTTTATTTAAGCCTTAGCAAAAAGAAGATTATTTTTTTCTACACAAAGTTCCAGGTTCTAAATTATCTCTTTCTGCCAACTAGAAACACTTCCATTACTATGGCATGTCTTTTTGCGGCCATCCTAGTCTTCAAGTACAATAACAAATCTCATATTTCAGTGTTTCTTTTACAGAAGGTCTCCAGATATAGAAGTGAGGAATTAGTAGTTAAAATTGTGGTAGGGCTGCCTCTTCCCTTGAGTATACTTTCACCAGTTAAATGATGTTGGATTTAAATTATCCAACTGATTGGGAAAAACAGCCCCATCATTTTTTGAGGTTACTGTAAGAAATAGAGTAGAGCAGAATACTGTAGAGCATAATCTACTGATTACAGTGGATTACCACTTCTCTGCATCCTTAATTTCATTATGGTAATCATAACGCAACTGTGTGATCATCTTTTCCATCAAAGAAGAGGGAAGTGCAGAATAGCAATCTACAGTTGAAAAAGAGAGACCAACTTTTGTTTCCTATGAGTAAAACTATTAAAAAAAGTAGGAATTGCTTCTGACCTTTAGCCTGCGATCCTGGTCTCCACTGCACAGAGAATTTACAGACACTTTAAAAGTCTTCCATGCTGGATTTAAGTTATTCATCACAACCTGTATGTGAAAAGAAGAAAGAGAGCCCTTAACATTTCCACATCTCTCAGCAGAATGCTAACAAGAGCCACAATTCTCAATACAGTACATTCATCAGCAAGAGAAGAAAGCAGTGCTCAGCTGGAGTTTTCAGAACTACATCCAATGACATATGAGCCTTTGAGCAACTGGCAGTTTCCAACACTCTTCCTCTGGAAAGCCCCCAAAACTAGCACGAGTGGAAAATGGAGACATACATACCCACAGATGATGCTACAGATATTGCTCCAGCACTGCCATGGCTCAGTGGGAGATAATTCCCAAGGGAAAGGCTGTAGAGCTGAACTGGAAGCAATGGAAGACTGGGTGCAGGACTGGGTAATGGGGACTGGCAACATCAATTTACAGGCACATAGTATGCCTTGCTAGGAAAACTCTATGGAATCCATAACAGGTTTATGACCCCTAACACCTGCCACAGCCCCCCCCTGTACACCTAAATGCTGTTTTTTTAACACAGTGCCAGTCATTACCATGGAACAGTAATGTCACTGGGTGATAAGAAACAAATGTAAAGCACCAGATTACAATCCCTTTAGCACCAGCAACGTGGGAGGAGATGGGGAAGAAGCAACACAGTATTAATGGGAAAATATGATACAGTCTGTACCCTGGGTTTGGCTAAATCTAGTATTTATATCTCCTGACCTACCAACAGAGTATCTGCCAGTTTAATTAGTTTTGGACCTTTGGCTTCATCTTCCTTTACTGTAAGGTGGGTAAGTCAAGACCTAATACCCATTAGTTACCAATTACACTAGAGTGTAACACTAGGAAGTGTGCATGTTTGCACACCTACATTTAAAACCACTTCCATTTATGACGTGGGAAGCATAAACTATTCCTCCTGACAGCCCATCTGTGTCCTTGGAAAGCAAATTCCTTACCTCAGTCCTGTGAACAAGTTGTTGGGTTGCATCATCATTCACCCGAAAAATCTCCAGAAAAGGATCGGATTTGCTGAAAAAATCCTAAAATAAGATACAGGACAGGTTACTCTTAAGGCTTCTTTTTCTTTGAGCTTTTAGGGCACAATGCACTGGTGCTTCCCTGACTCCTAATGAAAATGAAGAGCCAGTAGTTTTCAGTGAGACCTCTTGATGTTTCTCAGCAATATTCTTGTCCTTGTCTCACAAGGATTCCCGTGGTTTGTTGTTCTCAGTCTGACTATTTAATCATGGCATGCAAAAACATAAAATGTCCTTTTACAACCTCTTCCCTTCTTACACCCCGCCTAGTTTCCTGGGCATTAGCTCAGTCATCCCCCTAGCTTGTTTCTTTCTGTCTCCATGCCTGTTCGGTCTTTCAATACCGGTTTTCTAATGCATTGCACTTGGAAGTATATTTCACACTGGGGCTGAATTTCACATTGTTCACCTACCCTCTCAAATTAGGAGTTAATTGGACAAGACATTGGGATGCTACCAACTAACAAAAGTACTGTATAAATGGATTAGAGGTGGTTAGAGAAACAAGTCCTCTTCAGGGTGTGGTAACATAGCCCATGCTAAGATGACAAACAGGGCAGAGTAATGCAAGAAATAACTTGGTATCTCTAGGCAAATCTTTGAAAGACATCAAGGTTCACATTCACACACTGTAGAACATCTTCTTCTAGTCTTGTATCCAGCTAACAACCCTGAACTTTCTTACACAAACCTAAATTAAGTTGCTTTCTATAGTGCTGTTTCAGTTTGGCCACAGGCTCTTTTGTTTCAACATCTCATTTATTCTGGACATGCTGGCTTGGTGGGGGCAGGGGGAGAAGAGTAACTGGCTGTTAACCCAGGAGGGGGAAAGCTTGCAATTTCTAACTGCACCATGCTGAAAGAGCATCATTTAAAAGCACTAAGTCCATTTCCTGTAGTTTCAATTTCCTTCTTAATTTTCTTCTTCAAAAAAGCCACATGACTAACTTTGTGCAGATGAATATTATTCTGTATAGGACATATCCAAAACCACAGACCTCCATGTCAATTTGGAGAAGTGAGAAACTCTGTTCATTATCCAAGTGTTTCTATGTTAGTGTTAGAGTAAAAATTAATATATAATTCTACCAATTTCTCCTCACCAAATGTCCACCATACCCATTCTTGATTAGTTGTAAGGCCATTGGTTTGGGAACAACTTTGGATAAGATGCTAGCCAAAGTCTGGGCTTGGTAAAATTTATTTTTAGGGCATTTTTACAATTCCACGAGTTCAAAATAAACAAAGAATTCAGAGCTTTGAAAAGGAATGCCTGAATTTGAATGCCTGGAAAAGAAAATGAATCCCTATGGACCACAAGGCCTTGGGCAAGGCTCAAGGAACCTCACCTAAAGTCTTGTCATCCCTTAAAAATGTCATAATATTTGTGTTGAAAATGCTGTTTTGTCATTGATCTGCTTCTGTTGTGTCATTGATCTGCTTCTTTCCTTGCAAGAAAAAGCTTAGTGGCCCATTTAACAATTGATGCAAAGCACGTGAAGATTTACTTGTTAAATCCCATCATGGGGAGCATGGAACAACAAAGCTGTATGTTTGGCTATTTGTTCCAGCTACATGGTAAACAGGACATATTATATTAAACTTCATAAAACCAGTGCAAAATTCAACTAAATAACTCTAGATTTTGTCTCAAAGCCCTGATGCAGATTTAGTATCTGGACTCCATTCAAAATTTGAAACTGCTAGTATATAGGGGGTTTTCGTGATCCAATTCTGCCAGAATTATACCAGTGTACAGCAAAGCAAACAAACAGAGAGAGAGGGTGCTGGTTCAATCATAGTAGCATGGAATCCAGAGTGCACAGGGTTAAAAAAGATTGAGCTGCCTCTTCTCACACGTAAGCATTCTGATTGAAGCTGAGTAAAAGCTTAATGTTAAGAGTTTCTTTAACAAACATAAATTTGATAAGTTATTTGAAAAAAAAAAAAAACCCTCAAAATCATACATCTGAAGAATGAACCCTGGAGTGCAAAAGAATTCAGAAAGGAAGCCAAGATTTCATTTAAGGCTCAAAATATAGTATCATTCCTAGCTGAGTATCATAAAGGTACAACAGCACATCAGCACAAAGGAAATTTTTTTAATGCCTGGTTTTAGCTACCAAGATAATACCACATAAAAGGAAAGATTTTAATGCTGGATGGTGGTTTATATTACTCCCCTTCCAATGCAAAAACAAAACATAATTACTTTCAGAATTGAGGTACAAACAAAAAAATCCTTCTCTATTGGAAGTGCTTTGTAATAAGTAGAAATGATAAGCTGAAGAAACATTTGCTTTCACAATTAATATTTTTAGTTGTTATGCTGAATCTAATAGCTTTGCATTATCCCCCGAGAATATCCTCTGAAAGAAGAATAGCTGCAATATACTTTGCTATTTTAATAATATTTAAATGATTAATGTAATATATTTGCTAGTAGTATAATGCACATCATTCCTTCAGTAAGTGCAGCCGTTACACAGTAATAATACAAGTACACGGCCTAAACTTAAAAAATTTAGATATATCTATTTCTAACCACCTACTTTGACATATTTTAGTAGATTAATTTTCAGAGCACAACAATTTTTAAAATTCAGGATTGGAGATCAAGTCAAAGGTCCCTTAAAAAAGGGCTGACATGGCCAAAAACTTCAAATTTTGAATACTATTCCACAGCTAAACAGGGCATTTGATGAGGGTTTTCTTGGTAGTAGTTTAATAACCAGGAAACTATATAAAAAAGCAATATTAGCTTGTATTTTGCAGATATTTGCTGGACAATCTTTCCCAAACAATGGTAACTGTTTCTCTCAGAACAGGAGAAGCAGCTTGCCTGCCTCACTGCTCATAATTTATTATAGCTATCATAAAAAACGTAGCTGCTTGTTATGGTAATTGTGACACAGCTATTAATGCAATAAAATCCTTCCAAAAGTTATTGTTCCACAGTGAAGTGTTCTCAGTGGATCTCTTGAAACAAAGATGTGCCATTTGAGCTGACAGGGCTTCAATAAAACATGAAAAAGCAGTTATACCTTCCAAATAAGCACTGTAATAAAAAAACATAACCATTATCTCTGCTAGTCAGTTAACTAAAGGAAACTCACATATCCGTCATTTTCCTATAATTTTTCACTGAATGTTTCAGCCACTCCAGTAGGAAAAAAATAATAGGCTTTGTTTTGTAGCTTCTCTAAAATTCTTGCAATTTTATGTCAGGAGAGTAAAAAGCATGCAAGAAATGTATTCTGCCGGTTAAATCTCATCAACAAATTTTGTTTAATTTTCCAAAAATGTGCTCACATATTTTTCCTTAGTGTAGGAGATACATACACTTAAGGGCTCCAATCTGGATCTGCTTTCAAGGATCTCCTTTAAGGGATGAAGGAAGAATACTCCTGTCCATTCAAAAGACTAATGGATGGAAAGAATTTATTTTTCTTTTTATCCTGAGATCATCTACACAACCTTCCTCCATCCTTTCCTTTATCCACAGGTGGTGAGGCATTAGGATTCTACTTGTCTTCTGCCACTCCCACAGTTACCAGAGCAGGAACCCCAGGGCTTACAAAGGTGACTGCATAGCAGAGCATGACTGACTGCTTCCAGAGGCTTCCTCTGTTTTTCAGGAGACTCCAAGGCTAGTTTCAACCCTCAGTTTGATTCTCTGATGTTACATCTCTACTCAGGTGTTCACTTCTCTGAGTGGGGAGAAGCATGCAAAACCATGCTGAGGATTTTACAAAATGGGTTCTTTTCAATTCTTTTTTTTTTTCCCTTTTTATGGCATGAGAGCACTCATTCTCTTTCACCAATGGCTGAACTATGCAATTTAAGTAATTTCAAGACTTAATAAAAATAACTACTAATAACGTCTTGCATCTAATGATGTCCAAGTTCATTATAAGCCATACATTTTTCTTATAGAGGAAGTAAATCAAGCTTCAGCCAGGTATTGAGCTACATCTTTAGCTGGAGAAAATTTAAAGGCTTCTTTCAATGCAATAGATTTCCAGAGATTTTCATCAGTTGAAGACAGGAGTTTTGATTCAGATAAGACATGATGAGTCACTGCTTGACTTGCACACTGCATCATCCAAGAATTCTTTATTAGATGAAGCCCACCTTGACTGGACATGTTAAAATGGCAAGAATGACAATACTATTGCAATATTTCAGACTGATCCTTCTCACCTTATTCCCATAAAGTGTTTCAATCACTCTCTAAAACTGTTGCCCAGACAACACTGACCTGGTTCAGAATTGCACTCTGGCAGTATCCTTTTAATTTTTACCAACAAGAGCTAGAAACAATCCTAGTAATTAAAGCAGATTGCATTTTGCATTTGTTGGAAAAGCAATAACTAAGTGGAGTGTTATTATGTTGTTTATGTCCTTTCCTTTTTCCTAGATGTGACAGCATGTGGAACAGGAAGAAACTTGTGTACAAGTTTGGAAATTACCTCTAAAGATATCTGTCTAAAGAAAGGTTGTTAAATTCACATTTTGACACCTAAATAGATTATGCAATTCAAAACTACTCAGACTCCAGCAACTCTGGAAGAGGAAAGTAATTTATCTTTCAGATGAGAGGCAAATTCAGGTCCTGATCATTTATGATTGTTAATGATCCTGAGCACAGTAAAATTTTATAAATTTTATAAAGTTTATTTTAAAGTTATATGCCAGTACTATTTATCTTTCTGTGTACTTTCTGCTTGCCTGAGATTTTCTGGTAGTTTCAACCGAAAATATTTTTCTTAAGTTACAACCCAATTTTGAAAACCTGATGTATATGTATCCAAAGGAAGTCTCACTGATTAGATTTTAAGCTGCTCTCACATCAGATGTTTACAAGCTCACACTTGGGGCATCACAATCGTAAACCTTTGTGTAGTTCTGCCATATGCTTTTAATTAGAAGCACCTCCATATTTAAGAAGGGACCATATACCTCTAAGTATTCTATGCCTGCTATTACACTGAAATAACAGAGAGTGGTACAAGCAGTCATCAGGTTTCCTTGGGCTGTGAGTTGAGATGCTTGTTATATGTAAATTGCTAAACAATAACACATATTTTCAGAAAGAGATATTCCTTATAATGTTGAATAGTTTGAGTCAGTGGAAAGTTTTCTTCCTAAAGAGGGAAAAAATTTTTAACAAATATACCTTTTTCTTGCATTTGAGCTACATTTTGTTGAACAAAATGTGTATCACGACTGAGCTGTTATGAAGTTTTCTACCTGTATTTTAGGAAACTTCAACGATAACATCATTGACTACTCACAGAAAGTTCACTTCTCTAAACACTTCTGATCTGTGGCATTTTACATAATTAAATTGTCTTGGTTGTAGTGTAATTAACTTGTCTTGATTTTAATTAGATTCTGTTGAGGTGTTTTTTTCTAATTACTTTGCAACTCGAGGAAACCCTCATTGCAAACATTCATCTGAAAACACTGATGTATTTAATAACACAAGGTAAAAAAATATCTGTCATGGAAAATCTCATCAAGGTATATTTGCAGGCATTCTTATATCTTTCAAAAAGGTTAATATCGAGCAGCTCACCTTGTCATCCAATTTCCGTGCACTGAATGAAAGTTCAACATAGTCATCGTTGCCAGACAATTCCTCAGCGATCACCTAAATGGAAAGCTACATTTGAATTGTGCATGGTGCAATGGAAGGGGAGAACGATGCCATTTTTCAGCCTGTGGAGACTGCAGACCCCATTTAGGAGTGTGGAACAAGTTAATGTGTTTGTCTTTGCTGTCAGGAAGGACGTCACCTTGGTCAGCCCACAAACCTGAATCACTTTGTGTCGTGTAACTGTGCCTTGTCAATCACCTGTCAATGGACAGACATCCACGTCCACCAGGGATCCCTTTCCTCTGACCAAGTACTTCTCGTCAGAGAGGAAAACAGAGAATTCCACAATCTCATAGCATCCAAGGGGACAAAAATGCTCTACAAGGGTTGTATTACTCGGGTCTGAAGCCCCAATTATTTTTATGCCACTTCAGCATCATTTGGCAAGATAAATGAAAAAAGGAATGAAGTCACCTGGCATTAGTTGCCACGAAAGGCACATTTACAGCAGGAGAGCTCTCCTGGTACAGTTTTTCTGCAATAGCCACATTGGCAAATCAATTTACTGTAGATGGAGTCAGAAACAAGTAATCCTAAAATAACATAGCGTGATTCTTTCAGATGGCATAAGCTATATCAATAATGATGTCAGTCATTGTGCTGTGCAATGTTATTAAAAAAACCAACAGAACCAACTAAACCAGTTTCCTAAGTAAGCCATTAAAATGCCTAAGGAAAGAGAAGATATTAACCAAACCTGGGATATTTCACTGAAAAATATGCTTTGAAACAAACCACATTATATTCTATTTGACAGCTTTAAAATATTTTTCCCGATTGTAAATGTTCTCCCCAGGGATTAAATCTCCCAAAAGAACTTATTTCCTTGGTGTTTCATGTTCATGACCACACACATGGCAGCCATGCCAGCTTCCCAGGTAGGCTCTGACTGTCTCCATCACTTGAAGTCCTTGAGGAGCTGCTGGGAAAACCCAAAAATTTGCCACACTGCCTTGGCAGCAGTTACTGACTGCACCTCAAAATATCAACCCATCAGAGGTGCATATGGCACCTATTTCAGAATTAACCTATTTCAGAAAGGGCAGCAGCTGCCAGAGACACAAAGGAAGGAGAGATAAGAGTCCTGCAATGCCACCCTAAAGAAGATCCAGGAGGAGGCATGGAGATGGCCAGGCTGTGGAGAAATAGCTGGAGATTCACTCTCAGAAGGAGGTGCTTCATGCTGGAGGAGGCACCTCTGGGCTCACCCTCAGGTAAGGCCCATACTGGAGTAGGGATGCCCCTGACGGATGTGTGTAAGTCCAGAGCAGAACTAAGAAAATGAGAGAAAAAAACCTCAAAGAACAGGAAAAAAAAAATTCACTATTTTCTTATCCTGACCTGTGTCATGCAGCACCTCATCAAAGGGACTGAGCACAACATGAAGTGAAGGCAAAGGGAATGAAGACTATGAAGGAGGCAGGAGAGGTGTCAGAAGTGGACTACAGGTAAGGGGCAGGAAAAGTATTTTTCCTAGGAGGTGGTTTGTTTTTGGGGTTTTTTTGTTGGTTTTTTTTTTGTCCTATTTGTTTCTCAGTAGTTAAAAGTTTACTTTGATTGGCAGTTCATTAAATTAATGAATTTAAAATTTTCCTTGTGTTGAAACTATTCTGTGTGACACCTCCTAGCAGTAAGCTGTGGTGTTTCTCCAAGCAAAATACTCACATGCAGCCACACAGAGGCACAGATGCTTAACTGGGCATTAAAGTGCCATCAGACAGGCACATATGTGGTGTGTCACATCTCCCAGGCAAGCATCAGACCATGCAGTCTGACACATTTCTCTTCCATGCAGTCTGATGGTTTAAGAGATCTGGGTACACTGTGTATGACCAACAGTGCTCGGGGGTTTGCACACCCAATTTCACTAGTATTTTTAACTGAAAAGAATGAACCTGCTCTTATAAAGGTTTACAGACTTTCAGCTGGAGAAGCTGAACAACGTTCTGTTTGCTTCCCACAGTCACATTTTAAGATTGTGTGGATGAGACTTTACACAGTCAAAAAGCTAATAAAATTCCAGCAAAACTTGGTAAGATAGGAACTTTCAAAATCCTATGAAAAACTCATAATTCACTACACTGAATGAGCTAGGAAACTAGTATTTCTAACTCCCATACTTGACAGACACCTGCTATGTCTCCAGGTCCAGAAATAATGATAATTAATCAGTTTTCCATGATTCTGTTGAAACAAAAAACTTGTCACACAATGTTTTTTTGTCTGGGCTGTTTTCTCCCATTCGGGTGAAGTCAGTTTGATCTTTAGAGCTGTTCGACAGAAGCCAAAGCACATAACTAAGGTCCATATTTCATGGTTACCATCCAGTGTGAGGCCAGCAGGGACTATTAACTCATTTTCTTTCATCTTGTGTTTATCACAGTGATTTAATTTCTGCCAGAACACTCCCCTAACAAGCCTAATGATTATAGTTGTACTAGAACAGTTGTGTTTTTACAAGACTAAACTACTTTGTGCTCCTCAAAGAACAGAAGGGAGGTCCAGAACACTACAGGGATGGGCGAGATGAAGTATGCCCAGATTATCCCAGCAGGCAAACCACATGAAGTTATTTAGGGAACAAAACTCTCTTCTGGTCTTATTCAGCCAGATGAGTGGGGAACTCCTTTCCAACCCCAGACCAAAATCAATGTGTTACTGTATGCATTTAAGCAAATCAATTCCCAGCCAAGCACCGAGGAAGACATCTAAGAAATCAGATTCCCAGGGCTCTCAGAAAGTACCTCACAGTCTGCTGTCTTTTCTATGGGGGAAGGCAGAAAAAAAATCCGAACAATCAAACCAGAAGAAAACCATCTGGCAAATCACACATTCGGGAAAAAAAAAATCCTTCTCAATCTCATAAGGCAACAGAGATCTCCAAAGCAGAATATGTTATTATAGCACTCATCTTAATGCAGAGCTGCAAAAGTCACAAGCATGCCAGGTTCAGTGCAGACAAGACTGAGCTCCCCATGCAAGTCAACACAAAGAAAGATAAAACAGAGGTAATACACTGATTTTCAGATTTCAAGATACACATGGGGCTATGACAATCCAGTCCTTAGTTGCATTACAACACATCTAAAACTAAGCTCATCAATTTTTTTTTCCTGAGAAACCGGAAAAAGTCCAAGGGAAAAGAAAGATAAGGCTCCTTTATGTGTCAAAGCCAGTAAAAATTAATTTCTGAAGGTTCTAGTCCTTTGACTAAAACTATTCAAGCAGCAGAAATTACTTGCTGTCATCCAAGTACCTTAAAAGTAGTAGTAAGTATTGTGGCTTTTTACAAATCATACATTATTTGTTCCCATTTCCTTATAACAAGGAAATTTGTCTGAAAGAGTGCAAGTCATCAAATAAAAAATTTAAATACATTTCTCAATCAAGGGTTGTTTGGCTTAGCAGGGTGCTTTTAGAGAGAATTAGTCACTTTAGATATTTTTAAATAACAAGAAAACAAAAGGATATTTAAGACTGACTTACTGTTATAGATGACTTTCCTGCTGTGTTGCCATGTTTGAGTAAGGACTTGGAGAGCTTCCTCTGAGAAACAATCTGCACGAAATTAAAAACAAAGGGAAAAAACAATTAGAATCTGTAGTAAATACATGGTTTATTGTGATTTCAGTTTCACGTTGCTTTCTTTTTCTTTTTTCCTTTTGTATCAAGGTACTTTCTCAATCCATGATCAGAGTTAAGGCAGTAAGACCACAACCAACAAGAAAGGTCCCCCAGGAAGCCTGCACAGGATGCAATGGAAGGACAAAAAATCCAGCTGGGGTCAAGCAGAATGGGGAGAACAGAATTCACTGCATTGAACAGAATAGTGAGAAACACACAGATTTTCCTCAAGTATTGTAATGATGGCAACAGAGGACAGAAGTAAGGTTTAATTGGACTTAAAAGACCATAAGAAGGGAGCTGTACACAGCAAATCGATAAGAGATACCTCCAAAACTTAACTCATTAATTTTTACTGGAAACTGAAGTCCATTTACAATGAGAAGGAATTAATTTTATCTCAAAATATCAGCAACTCTAAGTTCAGGGCAGAAGCAAGCAAGCTGCCCCATATTTCAGTTCCAAAATTGTTTCCTTTGCTCACCATATACCAGACTTCCCCTAGAACTCAGCATTATAAATGAACTTGGTCATTAACCAAATTGTAAATACACTTAAAATAAATGGCATCAGAGGGACACTGACAAAAGATCTTATTTGCCATATCAGTAATAACTAGCATTCCCTTACAATTTTGAAACATTTAAAAGCAGACCAGTAAAAGTATTAGAAAAGGAAAAAACCTTACAATAATGCAGAACTGCTAAGCTACAGTGATGTTCCAGTGTATTAGTCACCAGTAAAGTTAATTATATATTAATTAATTTATTTATTAAGTGGAAAACTTCAAAATGCAGACAGATGTAAAGGTAACTCAAAACACTGCTTAGAAATCACAGTATTATTTGTAATCTGACAAAACAGTAGTACAATTGTGCTGTGCAGATACTGAGCAAAAGACTGATTCTGTCCTAAAAAAAACTCTAACCTCTTAAATGTGGCTTTTATACTAGAAGTAGTCCTTTCCACCTTTCAACACCCAACAGTACTTGGACAACTTCATCTGGAGAGTTGATCTACATAGTCCAAAAATAGACATCTTCAGCAAATATGCCAAAATAAAATACTAGTTGTAAAAGAAAGGCAGTCACCAAGTGAAAAGGAGAGTTCCAAACCCTTCGTGAGAGTCCTGGGCATCATACAAATTTCAGCAATAAATACAAAAGTAGGTAATGGCCACAGATGAAATGCTCTGAATAATTCAAAGTCAGAGCGAGGTAGAAAATGTGCTGTGAGACAGGAGTGAATAGGATGCACATTTTAGCCAAACATGGGGAAACATGTTTGTCCTGCCCACCAATCTGCTGAATTGAACAGAAAATCAAAAGCTACCACTCGGATTATCCTCAGCTACACCTGTAATAGAAGCAGCAGACAGAAGAAAGTTTTAAACAGGCTGCAAATGTGAGACAGAAGAACCATCATATAAAAGGAAAGCACACCTGGAATCACTGTGACCAGTTTCTTGTTCCTCTTGCAGCTATACCTGACAGGAGTATGTCTAATCAGTTCTTAAAGAACTTCAAGGGAAACACTCTCCTCTGGTAATTTATTGTATGCATTATCCATATGTAAATATATTTACTAATAGCTATTCTGATTCTCTGCAATTTAAGTCCATTATTTCTATCTAATGCACCATGAATAGGTAAAACAATCTTTTTACCTTTTCCAGGCAATCTTTATATCTGAAGACTATTACCAGCTCACCACAGCCTTCTTTACTACGTAACCTCAGTTTGTCCTATCTTTCCTTCTTAACCTAAATTTCCTAGACCTCAAACCATTCTCTCTACTCTCTGATGAGCCTTCAAGGATTGGGTCATAAACACTCTTAGAATAATGCTCAAAATTGGGCATAATAGCCCTGGTCCTTCCCAGGAGAAGCAAGAAGAGCTTCTCATTGCAAGGCCAATACACTCCAGAATTACATTTGCCTTATTTTAAGAACACCATGATACTGTTAACTAATGTTCATAATAGGACCATTTCAGATTGCCAGCTGCATTTTTGCAGCTGGCTATTACTTAAATGAATAATTTAACACTCCTTTTTGGACTGCCTTCCATAACGCTGTTGCCAACATCTCACTCAATTTTCCAAACTAACTTTTGGATTTCAACTCTAGTGTTGGTCAGTGGCAGCAGCAGACAGGACTACAAGTAAGATGACAGTATTGCTAGGATTTACCAGCTCTTTTTCTTCCCTAGAATCTTGGAAATACTGTTTGCAGTGACCTTTTAAGTCATCCCTACATTTATTTTCTTGCCAGCTAAACAGGTTCAAGTACAAATCATTGCACTCCTGTGAACTGTGAGGTACAATTAAAAAAATCTTGAGATTCTCAGATAGGAGGTCGTACAGAAATACGACAGATTATTCTTAATATATAATTAAAGTATGGTTCCTGTGCCAGCCAGACAATGAATTATTGCAGCTGAGGAGCAGAGCCCATTTATCTCTATGGCCTCTCCTCCTTCCTCAAGATTCTCAGACAACTTTGTAAAATACATTAAGCTTTTCCATGGAAAGCTGTGGGTATTGTCTACCAGAAACCTCTTCAGACATCTTACATATACACAGCCATGGGATGAGATAGAACTTGGGTGGGAACCTGTCCCAAAATAGTCTCCTTTAGAGACAGCAGGTCCTGAGCTACCTGAACTTTTCCAGCTTCCTTTGCTGCTTTCCAAAGAGTCACAGCTTTCACAAGACATTGCACAGCTTGGGAGCTCCTGTGCAGGTGGCAGACAGACAGCTCAAAGTTCCAGAAAGGATAATTTATTCTGACGTTCTCATTAGTAGGCTGCATTAATAACACTCGCCCTCTAAGCCAGAAGCATCGCTCTGACACAGTAAGCACTCTGCATATGTAAATATGTGTATTTGGGTGCAAGCGTTTACCAGTTGTTAATTAAGTGGCCACTAAAACCAATCTTCCATCTGGCAACAATGCGCCAACATTGTTGCCTCAAACTGTAATTGTAATTGCTAAAACTGTAAAGGAGTCTGATTTCCATAGCAGTAAATTGACTTTTTTTTTGTGCACTGTACAAAATAGGTCTCACTGGTTTAAAGAACCACTTCTATGGAACGTACCATCAATTACCTATCACATTTTTGTTAACGTCTCAATGCAAATCTTCTTCTGAACATTATTATACAAAGCATTTGCTGACCTGATTTTCAGATAGCAAGTCCTGAACAATGATAACTTGAGGGACTAGCAAGCATTAGTCTTAGTTCAGAGTTACAGAGACAGCTGAGCTGGCAAAATATCTTAGAAGAAGGTAATTCACTATAGGCCTTTCATTTGTCAGTAGTCTTCGGCTTGACTCCGACTTCAAAACCCTTCAATTTAAAACTTCTGCTTCAGAGAAAAAAAAGGGTTTGTCCAAAACTGATGTGAAGAAGTGCAGACAGTAAATGTCTCTCTTCTTTCCAGAACACAAATAGTAGAACCCAGTTCAGCCCTAGAAAACCTCATTACATTTCAGAACATGTATTTTCAAACATTTTCTTAGAAACATGACCTACCAGTCAGCAAATAGCAAATGGATGTAGAAGACAGTCCTTGTTCATACTGGAATAGAATTAATTTTCTACTTAACAGCTGGTACAGTGCTGTGTGTCAGATTTCGTATAATAATGTTGGTAACCCACTGATGTTGTGGTGGTTGCTAAGTAGTGTTTACTTCATATTAAGGACTTTTCAGTTTCCCATGCTCTGCCAGAGAAGAGGTGCACAAAAAGCCAGGAGGGAAGATAGCCAAGATGGCTTACCTGAACTAGCCAAAAAGATATTTCATAGCATAGACTACCATGTTCAGTATATAAATTGGGGAGAGTTGACTAAGAGCTGCCGATTGCTGGTAAGGGATGGGCGGGGTATCAGTCAGCAGTGACTGTACTATGAATTACTTCTTTCTCTTGGGTTTTATTTTTTTCTTTCTCTCTCCTTTTCAATACATCTGTTGTTATAATAATAATAAAATTCATTTTGTTTTAACTATTAAACTTTTTTTAAATCTCAAGCCATGAAGTTCACCTTTTCTTTCCAATTCTCCTCCCCACTGTGGCATGCACAGGGCAAAAGGGGTGTAAGGCAAGCAGCTGCATGGTGCTTTAGTTGCCATTGTTTTAAGCAACAATCCTTCTTAGTGCTCAGTGTGGAGGGCTCGTACAAGGACCAGACCTCAGAGACATGAAAGGTGAGACTAAGAGAAGTGAAGTCAGGTTCATTTTCGACTACTACCCAGTTCTGGCCTAAGAGTACCACATGCCCAATAAAAATGTCAAAAACGAATATGTTTGCACAAGGCAGAAAAAAGAATGTAAGAGTCACTGTTCTGTTTCTGAGAGGGGGGATATGTACATGAAGTTATTCCTATTTGTCAGATATACAGTCATCTCAAAAGAACATCATCTCAGTTAGATTTCTGGTCTGCAGTGATAAGGGATGTTAGCCCTGTGGTAGGATGGGAATGAGAAATTCCCTTGAAGATCATCTTCATTTTCCTTATTACATATAAGCCCTTATAGGTTAAGGACAGATGCTCAATATTGTTCAAAGAAATCTGGACTTACATCTCCATTTGATCCAATTTCCAAATTAAAATAGCTAGAAGAGGGTTTGCACTTTTTTTTCCCCGTTTTTTTCTAAAGTATGAACAGATGCAAGACTCTAGATAAAAGCACCAAGGTGCTGACACCAGCTGTGTACCGAGCATTGCTCAGCAGTCACTCAGAGACAAGGACTCTGACAAAGATTTCCCCTCTCCTGTGCCTGAGTTGTGACTAATCAGCACTGTGTAAGATGAGTTGTGAAATATAATGACTTATTTTACCTGGTTTGTTTGAGAAACTTTTAAAATGTCCTTCTCTAGGTGGTCCTTCCTTAACCAAATACAGGGATAAGTTTCAATAATATCATGCAGAATTCCCAATGCTCATAAATCAAGCCAAGAACAAGTTTTCAATTTGGCTTTTGACCAAGTTGGCTTTTCGACCAAGTTATGTCAACAGCATTGATTTAGCTTTGCAAGGTGCCACCCTGTGCCAGGGGTAAAGTGTCTCAAATTCTTTATTTGGACGGTCCTCTTCTGCACACTGGACTTCCTTACAGGAACCCCAAATTTAGTTATTTACACAGACAGATTAAGCACACATTTTCCTCAATCACAACAGTACACAACTTGAAGAAGTCTGTGTATCTCTTCCTTGCCAGCAGGGATAGCCAGAGAAATAACTTTCATCTCCTAGTACCTCTATGTTAATTTTTCTCCCAGATGTGCCATTCCTGCTATATGGACTTTCATAGTAGCTCAACTTTCTTCGAGCCAACCTAACTCTTTTCAGGACTGCAAAGAGCACCTAGTCACAGTTTAGTAGCATTTTTCCCTTTATCCAAATGCCTTTTTCACAGACTGAATCTTCATGATCAAATATATTTAAGTGCGGAGCCCTTGGTGGTAAACACACTTCAAGCCTGGAGAAGCAATTTCCCACCAAACAGCAGTGGTACATACAGAAACAGAGTGTTTTTCTAACAGCATCCACAGAACCATGTTGATATATCAAGGAAAGAAAAGCAGTAATCACACTCTTTCAAAAAAACAGGTCTCAAATCTTGCACCAACCCTTATGTTGTGGTTTTACCCCAGCCAGCAGCTAAGCCCCACACAGTCACTGCTTTACTCCACCCCAGTGAGATATAAGAGAAAATCAGAGGAGTAAAAATGATAAAAACTTATGAGTTGAGACAATAAGAGTTTAACAGGCAAAGCAACTGCTATCTTGTCATGTTTGAGTGGGGATTTTAACATATACAATCAAAATTACTTGCCTGTAGTGACAAAATTCTTTTAATCTTCAATGAACAGCAAGAGAAGGATTCTGTGTTACGTAAAATGTGAGACATAACCATATCAAAAGTATTTGCCAGTTATGGTACATGCTCTCTTAAGCTCTTTCCTTCTAGTATAAAAGCAAAACCTTTAAAGCACCTTTTTACACTGCTACAAAGTCCCCCAAAAAAGGCAAGCAATACTTTCGTGACATTGCTGTAAGTGGAATGATGCAACCAGAGTGACTAGACAAATGATTGGAGATTTAGCATTTGTAAAATACATTCTGAGGCTTGTAAATTAAAATATTAGTGCACTCTGACTATAATCCATTCAAGTCAGATACTGCAAGCCTCTAAACACCCACATATATAATGTCAGACCTTAATGATATTTCACCTGTGCAGAATGAAAGACCAATTTTAAGCACAGGCAGCAGAAGTAGTTCTGCCTCACAGTGTAAAAGCTCTCTCCTTCTGCATGCATTCCTCCTCAGCCTGCTTTGTGACAAAGCAAGGTTTATGCAACTCTGATGTGCTTGTGTTTATCTTGTTATCTATCCTCCAGCTGTTTTTGAACCCATCAAACAGTTTTCATGAATGGTGGCACATAGTTGCAGATGCACCAAGCACGCTACATTTCAGCACTTCAACACAAAGAGAGACCAGATGTTATGTAAATGTCAGTGACTGTACTCCACTCTCATGGAAAAAAAAGGTTTGGGGAATGGGTCACAAATGCCGAGAAATCCCTTTAAGTGATCAAGTTCAGATGTATAGGTCCACAGTGAAGAAAGTTTCATTTTGTCTAACTGGTCACAGAATTCTTGTTCCTTCATAGAGCCAGTTTTAGTCCTATAATCATATGTACACATGATTCTTTCTGTACCATACTCATCACTCTTCAAGATTTCTTTTGTTTGCTATAGTATTGCTCAGATCAGAGTCTATTTACAGCTGAATTATGTTTCTCCCTGTCTTTGTTAAAGACCTGTACCTGAAAACAGTCAATCAAAACAAAACACTGAGTAAAAAGATATGCCTATCACAAGAGCCATGTTATTACAGGAAATATCAATAGCTTAAAAGGTCTTTGAATTTAATTAGTGTGTAGAATAGCAGCCCTTTTAGAATTAGCCATAATAATATCTCATTATATTAGCAAACTAAACTTAAATTACTTTTCTAAAGACTGCTACAGTAATTCATACAAAAAGATAAAGCAGGTGAAAACAAAGCAGTACAAACTATACAAGAAATTCTATTAACTATGGCAAGATTCATCTAGAAAATCTTACAGCTTCAGAGATCATGCTGCAATGGCAAACCAAGAGTTTCCTGGAGATAGCAGAGGTTCTGAAAGGGTTAGGCAAAGTTAGGGACAGGGCCGTGTTCATTATTTGCTTCTGCTCTGAGTCAGCGCTGGTAGAAAATGACATTCACATCTAATAAAGCACATTATTCATCCCACTAATGAATTGAGCAACTTCATTTTGAGGAGATCAAAGGCCAAGTATTTAAAGGTACCTAGATACCTAAGGAGGCACACAGACATCTAATGAGATTTAAGAATTCAAATACCTTAAAAAAAAGCTGGTCCTATGTCTCCTGCACCACAGACGCAGTCAACAGTCTATTAAACAAATATTCTCAGGCAAACTGTTTCAGTTTAATTAATTCAGGTGCAATCATGACTCTTTTAGCCTTTCTTTAATTCAAGAGCAAGGGGATTTGCAATGGCTGAAATTGAACTAATAATCAGACAGCTTTCTGAAGTGCATAATCTGCTAATGGCATATATTATGAAAAACACACGAGAAACAATTATACTCATTACTGAGAAGGAAGACTTTCAATCCAATTTGTACACAAATGTACAAATGGGTAATATTAAATCTCAAAATAATACTTGAATATGTTCTTGACAGGAAAAGATTTACATTTCTGCAGTTTTCTTCTGCTACTAGTTGAGCAAATAAGGGAGTAACAATATTTTAACTGTTCTATAAATTGAAAGAAACTAAACAAGGGATGGAATCCCGAATTTGAAAATAGCACAATGCCAAATCACTGCTCTATCCCAACACTCCCACTCCAAACAGTGAGAGCTGTTTTTACAGAAACTTTACAGCAGCAGCTCAAGGCTTATATTACTGCCTTCCTCCCTAAGCAAGACCAGCTAAATGAAGCTATCTCTGCTCTAGTTATTTTTCCTTTGCAAATTCACACTTTCTTTTGCCACCTGAAGGCTACTAAAAGTATTTGCAAATGTTTCCACATGATATAGGGGTGAGGGTACATTATGCCTCTGCTTATGCACAGGAATCCACCACTACTGTGTGGATGCCAAACACGGGGACAAAGCCCAGAGAGGCTGTGATAACTCCATCCTTGGAAACATTCATGACTGGACTGGACCAGCCCCTGAGCAACTGCTCTAATCTGTTTTGAGCAGCAGATTGAACTGGAGGCCCCAGGGATCCCTCCTCACTTAAATTATTTTATGATATGAACAGGAAGAGCACACATTCCCAAATGTCTATGCCAATTCCTGCTGTGGTATTTCAAGTAAACCCCACTAAGGGTTTGCTCCAGAAACACCACCCAGAGCAATGCATCCGGTTTTGGCTCTCCAGAGGAGGGCCATGAACAGGGAGTCAGAGGAGTGGAACACCTCTCCTTATGGAGACAGGCTGAGAGAATTGGGGCTGTTCAGACTGGAGAAGAGAAGGTTCTGTGGAGAGTTTACAGCAGCTTCCCATACCTGAAGGGGGCTACAAGACAGCTGCAGAGAGGCTTTTCACAAGGGCATGGAGTGACAGGACAAGGGCTGATGTCTTTAAATTGAAAGGGTAGATTTAGACTAGATATTAGGAAGTAATTTCACTATGAGGATAGTGAGGCACTAAACAGGTTGCCCAGAGGAGTTATGGATGCCCCATGGCTGGAAGTGTTTAATGTCAGGCTGGATGAGGCTTGGAGCAACCTGGTCTAGTGGAAGGTGTCCCTGCCTATGAAATGGGAGTTGGAATTAGATGGTCTTTAAGGACCCTTCCAACCAAACCCTGCTGGGATTCTATGAATCTAATTTCACAAATATGCTCCCAATTAAGAATAATGTTTGTGAGGTTACAAGGAAAACATGGTACAGTTTCCTTGATTAAATAGCTACCATCTGACTGCAAAACTTGCTAAACCCTGGTACTGTTAGATATTAGCTTTATGCCTTTAATTCGAAATTAAATGCAAAATTAAAAATAATAACGTATTTTTAAAATTAATTAACAACTTAATTGCTTAGAGCATGGTACATTCTCTTGATGTAAAGTCTCTTGAGAAACTCCATTTTACAAACAACGTGTAATTGCAGACCCTATTTTAAGATTATGCTGCTGAGATAAATTTGCTTGCACTTTCAACTTTCCTATCATCCTGGTTATCATTTGACTGTAGAGAACATGTTTGTTAATATTCTGCACATTACCAGGACATTCAAGAATCTGGGCAAACTGGAATGTAGAAAGAGCCTTTCTCAGGTGGAGGAATTGACCTTTAGTTCTTAAAAACACATCAAAAAATCCCTCCTAAACACCTCACACTAAGCCTGCTCCTGTCAAACCCTTCAAGAGATAATCTGCTATTGTTTTGTTTGGAAGGGAAATTTTTGAGTGTGATGGACAAAACAAATCACTTTGAGGAAATGTCTCTATTTAGCACGTTAATGTTTACGTAACTACATTAATCAGGTATTTACCCACAACCACTTATTCTACCATGTTTAAATGCTGCAGCATAAGAAATTCCTGTTGATGAAACTGCCCTTCAAATGCAGGTATTACTGACTGCATGCCAGGATGCTGCTAGCCACAGTATTTTACCAGTAGAGGCACAGAGTTTATTTGTCCTGGAAAGAGCAGTATAAATAAATCTTGCTGCAAATCCAGTGGGATGTCTCTAGACAGTATATGGCTCAGGATTTTACAGCCCACAAGTCACTGCCCTCATCACTCTCATGGAACACAATTTTATTAGAGCATTTGGAAGGAGATTACTGAAACCTTCCAAAGGAACGCATTTGTTCATCATTCGTATCCAGGATCCCAAATTTCTGACAAACTTGTACCTATTGGGTAGGCTACATGTAAGACTGAGACCAGAATAAAGATAAAATTCATTCCTCTCTGCAAACTTACTGTATAACCATGCTGTTGTCTTTCCCAGCATTTATTATTCGTACTAATTTTACTTTTGATAGAAGCATTACAGGATGTGGGTAAACATGGAGTTTTACCACACTTCTAAGTGGTGATCTACAAAGAGGTACAGGTAGCAGTGAATCTCTTAGACATCAACTATTATCTAGAAGAGAGCAATAGAAGTTGGCACTTTTATGGGGGTGGGAAGAGCATCAGCCTTTCAGACTATGCCTAAAATTCTGCAGCCTTCCTGGATGTCTCAGTAAGAGCTACTCGCACTTGGAAAGTGAGTTGGGAGGCAGACACACACTCTCACACAAAATTCTGTTTCATTCAGGCATTAAAGTGATGTAGATAACAAATTCATGTCAAAACTGTTTCAAGAGAAGCCATGGGTCTATTACCATCATTAAAAGAATGCTGTAATTACACCATACAGCTAAGCAAGAGTGTAAGCTCCATATGTACAGCCTGTGCTGTGGGATTTTCAACTTTGAAGTCCTCACAAAGGCTTGACTTGGATGACAATTCCAGTGCTACTATTCTGGAGTTTCCTAAATCAGTTTTATGTACTATAAAGGTAAAAAAACTAGAAAAGGGAGGGAAGGAACACCACCAAAAAAAGTCTAAATATCAGATCAGAGTCCTCCAGGCTACATTACTGTGAAGTGAATTGAGATTGTTACTTTTTTCTTGGTTACCATTAAAATTACACTGCAAACAACCCAGCTGTGTGCTATTTATAGAGATCAAATCATTATAAAGACATTTATGCTACAGGCAGCAGCAGTGACATTTTTACCCCCTTCTTTTTCAAGCCAATTAAGCAAGAAGAACATTATAATAACATTTTTCCCTTGTTTCCCATTCTTCTTGGTGTTATAGGATAGCTTATTTTCATTGATTAAGACTACAAGAATTCCGTCAAAAGGAACAGACTTTATAGTGAACTGTAAATATCCTAAATACCAACATCTTAAATTTGAGCTTCCAATTTAGTAAATGCATATATTTCATATTATTTCTCTTGCTGAGAGGGCATTTCCTCATCCAGCATGCTTTGCCTAATAGCTGTGGGAAGAAAATCAAAGTGATTCCTGTGTGGTGGGGCTGAGGGAGGAGCAAGAAAAGGTGAGAAAACAGGTGTTCAAAGCTTTGCACATCTTCCATGACACACTATCCTGTTCATAATATAAATTTATGTGGAAGCACTGCAAAGGCTAATCTAAACAAAAGGACTTCCTGCTCTTGGCACACAAGTTACCATAGCATGGAGAACAAATTTACACTCAGCTTAGTGAAATTTGGGATTTCCATTATGGACAGAGCAGAAATCTGTGCTATGAAATCCTGCATGACAAAAACGATGACAATCTGAAATAAGCAGTGATGGCTAGGACACTGCAGTGCACCACGAGTCAGCATGGGAATTCACCACAGAGCTGACTATGATGGCATCTAGATATTGATCTTGTGGGTAGGATTCATCACCCTTAAATTTAGCAATCAAAAAGTTAAGTATCTTCCCTAAGCCAGCTGTCTTGACTCTCTTGACAACTGATGAGTAAAGACAGGTATCTCCCGAAGACAATTTATCCTAATCTATGATAGGTGTCTCAGGCAGAATGAATCAATGGTTGGAACTGTCTGTTTCTCTCCAGTGAACTAAAGATGGAAATCAGAAGAGTAACTTAGTCCAGACGCCTAACTTTTGGATGACTGAGAGTCAGGGAGATGAATCCAACCCTATCTCTTTATTTGCCACATCACCAGACACTGCCCTATGTGAATAAAGTATATTTTTAGGTGTTTCTTAGACGGGGCACTTGCTTTAAATCCCATGCAATGTTAAGAACAATAACGTTCTTCAAAATCAGTCTATTTTCCAACACTGTTCTAATGAGCATGGGCTTCCAGTGTCCAAGGCAAATCTCTGATCTTCCATTTCCTATCATCACTGGCTGACTTGAAGCTGTGCTACAGCAGTAAAACAAACCAGCAGAAGTTCTCAATTATCCCATCCAAAGCACAGGTTAGGAACGTTGTTGCAAATGACAAATCACCCATCAGTCACTGGACAAAGAACTTATTTCATATATACACAAAGAATGAGCAACAAGGGGGGAAACGGCACCGACACTTACTTGCCCGAGAGTGCACTCCATGCCACCGAGGAAATCTGCCTCCTTCAGCCCATTGTGATTGCTGCTAATGTCATGGACTTCAAACCGCAATCGCTGCACCTCCTCAAAATAGAAGTCCACCGTGAACAGCTTGGAGAAGACAGGATTTATACAGGTTCGGATCACTTCCGTCCTGTCAACCTGCCAAATCAAAAAGAGGTCACATGAGTGGCTCCTCTTTCTACCCGTGATGGACAGCCAGGAGCTCCTCAAACACACTTGGCTCATTTATCAGGACTGGCAGCTGGGACTGTGGCCACAGACAGTCCTGTTTGTACTGTCAGCAGCAGCTGCCCTTTCTGTGCTGGGCTGACCACAAGCACAAGATAAGACCACCTTCCCTTGCCTCTCCCTTCCAGCAAGTTTTTAAGCAGAATAACTAGGAAATAAACTATAGAATAACCACAGAATTTACATCTCCAGCAGTACCTATCCATCACTACAAAACAGCAGCAGAATGATAGGGTTTCATCAAACTTAATAGAAAAGAGTAACACTGCCAGTAATTACTCATTTCAGACAATTTGCATGATTCCAGGGTGGAGAACTGGATCCACAGCAACAGCGTTTCTTAAAAATATATACATTTTTCCATCCTGCTAAGTTGCATCTCAAGAATCTGATGGGTTATACACAGTTTATTCCTACCTCTGATCTTAAAACTTCTAAAGAAACATCATTAAATCTATATTGCTATTTCTTAAAAAAAAAAGTGCTCGTAGATTACTTTCTAGTTCTCTTAAGATGCAGTACTTGGATTTCCTATTTTTGAAATAGACCTTTGTTATTTTTCATTATGATGCATCATTGATGACAATATAAGCAATGAAGCAATTTCCTTTTTTCCACTCTCTTTGCCCTGGCACAGAAAAAAAAACTTAATAATTCTGTAAGATTAAAGGAACTGATCCTGAAATGAAGTAGGACTTGGGCACATCAGTCAGTAGATAGGAGGTGGCTGGTATGCCATGGAACAGACAAATTAAATTGCTCAGAGGAAGAGTGATGAGATCCTTTCTCTGATTCCTGATCAGGAACATCTGTTGTGCAAAAAATGACAGCCGCTTGCTTCACTTTTCAGAGTTTATAATGCATTAGCCTTTCTAGTAGTTATCATCAAGGACACAAAGAGTCAAGCAAATCAAAAGCAGGGTAAAAAATTAACAGTTACTGGTAGAACAGGTTTATTTTAGTGCTCATCAAAGATGTCAGATTGACAGCTCTGACAGCCAAAATCCTTTAGCTAATCATCAAACAGATGCTACCACTCATGAAATAGACACAAACCTGTGTTACCATTGCTGCCTTCTCACACAGCTGTGTTAATGTGCTCTGACTGTGCCAGGATGAGACCATCACAAAGAGGAAAGCAACCTTACATACATATTCATTCTTAATAAATTTGCATAGACTAGCTGAAAATGATGGGCTTGATATCTGTCATGCAAAGTATAAGAATAATATAAGGTGAGAAAGGATACCAGCTACCTTCATTCAGATGCTGGTCTATCTCAAATTTTTTTTGTTATCTCCACTAGTAATCAGTATTACTCCAAATTACCATTATTGCTACAACGAGAAATATTTCTTACGTCAGATAATGATAACTAATCAGTTAACATCAGTGAGACATTCCTGAGACCTCTTCTAAGTGACAAGTGATCTGATTCACTTCAGAACAATGGTCATCTCATGAACTAGTGCTTCAGCAGACCCAATACTCAAAACATTTAAACGAATGATTTTAAATCTTTTTTCATAGCCACAGCAATCTCCTTGTGTATAAACTGTTAATTCAAGGGCATCATTTTAATTGCTTTATTGGTACAGCAGATCTTAGGCAGTAACTGAAGTTTCTGTTACTGTTTCACCTCATCTCTTCCTTTCTGCTGGAAAGGAAGTACATCAGGATTTACACTTGCACTCAACCAGGTTAAACATGTGGCTGCTCAAGGCAGTAAAGTGCCTGAAAATGGAGGCACAGGTCTGCACATAGGGACATTAAGAACTTTAGTTTCACACAGAGATAAGACATTGTTTGCTTTTTCCAGCCTGTGATTGACTGACATCCTTCCCTTGACAGACACTGTACTGAAATATAGCCATTTCACTATATTTCCCCACTCTTCCCACATTATTGAGATGATACATCAAGCCAGCATGTCAGAACATGGGATTACGTGAGAAAAACCTGTATTGAAAGAAGCAGTGACAATAGCTCCACAAGCAATACAAAATTCTTTGTGCCTCTCTCAGCCATCAGCTATAGCATTAACCTCCATTAGTCTACCTTGCCTCCACTCTGCTTTGTCAGCGTATTTCACAGTTACTTTACTCCTTGGCTAGATAGTCAGGAAGCGTCCTCAGCATGGGAAGCCTGGCTTCATTCCCTGGCTTTGACCACTGTGCAGCAGGGCTGAGAGCTGATAACCAGCTCGAGTGACTTGTGATGAAGAAGCAGTGGCAAACAGAACAGCTCAAAAAATTCCCCACCCTGGTTAGGAGATGCTATATAAACACAAGGTCCACTTGACTCCTGACACTTTATAAACTCGTTCTCTCTTGAGTATTATTCAGTCATAAAGCCTTAACACTCTTTAGAAATGCTGATGAGTGTGAAACCTTAATGAAAACCGGTGAAAATAACTATTGCTAAGTGCAGTTTCATGCTGATAACCATCAAAAAGCGCATGATGTACAGGGCTGCAGACACTTACAAAAACAAAATAACAAAGAAAACCTAACCTGGTTTTGGCTACAAGTTATCCTAATACCTGCAGGACCTGTTTAATTTAAATCAAAATACAGTGTCATCCTCTATGCTGACTCAAAATATAGGTTCACAGCAGTGTGACAAAATGTCAAGCCATATTCCCTTAATCCTGCTGTCACCTAAAATCACTTACAGCACTTTCATTTATATGGATGATGAAGGCTCAAACGCTTAAAGAAAGCACACTTTAGCTTTGCCCAGCCTCATTAACTGAGCACTCAGGAAGTTACAATTTCTCAGCATGAATGTTTTCCAAAACATAATGAAGAACACTAAATCTCCATTACTTTTGGGAAGACAGCTTTTAAGTCCAACAACAGTAAACGTACTGTTCAAGCGAGTGGAACTCACATGGAAAACCCTAATCCTGATGACAGGCAGATTTTTCAACAGGACATGGACAGGGGTCATGCCCACAACTTTAGGATTTGCTGATGCCTGACATATGAGCCATCTGTTATTTTAGGACTTTGCTAGAACAAGAAATTTCTCCAATTCACTGCAGCAGAACAAATTTTCAAAAGAAACAATTGACAGCTACATGCACCTTCGGGCTGTGTCAAGAGGTAAAACTGACCTTAAAAGGAGCAGCGTTCATCTGACACCACGATCCGAACATCTGCTTCATGGTGCAGCTTCATCTGCACTTTCCCTTCAAGGACAATTTAAACAGAGAAAAGGACTTGCATCTTCACCTCCTGGGATGGACTCACACTGCTTTCCCTCTTCATCTCTTTAGGTCCTTGTCACTTCACAGAAGGTGGCACCCTGCTGAGTAGCTAGGATTACTTGGCAGGCCCATCTGGATGCAGCCACCCTGTGAGCTTCCCCTTGGGGAACTATGAATGACATACAAACACCAAAGTTGGCATCCACAGTGCGAAGTGCCATCTCAACAGCAGGAATTAAAATATAGGAAAGAAAATGGACCTTCTGAATCCTCGTGTCAAACTTGCAGGGAGTTGGAAACTGAGTTTGAAAGCTGTTTTCTCTCTGTACTGTTGACATGGATGGACAGTTGTCAGAATTGTTTTCCTGTTTCCCTGTTTGCCCGTCACCAATGCTGAAGAACTGCAAAACTGTCTTTGTAGTTAGTGCCAAATTGAAGAAGGCACAAAGAACAGATGACCAAATGCTAAAATTCAGGGTTCTTATGCTGTTTATATCTTTTGTCTGTGAGCTGCTGAAAAGCAATGAGTTTTGCAGAACTGTGATAAATATGATATCTTTGGAAACAGTTCTTTATCCTAGAAAAAAAAAAAATCATTGACAAAGAAGTAATTCAATGGTTGAAGTATCGACTAAGGATCTCCACTCCATCTTCCATCATTAGTTGAGAAGAGAAGCCAAGGGAAAAGATCCAGTGTGAGGGGGATTTTTTAATCTTCTTCGATCAAAATTAGATGAAGTTTAAGCTACTGCATATACAGGGATGAACAAGGATTACGTAGACGCTTAGAGTCACCTGGTATCTAGGGCTTTCAAGTGGTCATTAAAACAACTTTCTCATTATGTCCCTGGGAATCAGGAAAATGGGGAATTGTTTACAGGACCCAAAGCTCTGCACCTCAAGGCCATGCCTGAGTGTTTAGCACAGACCAATGATGTGGAGAACACCATGTCCCACTCAGATAATTGGTACCTATCTGGTCTCCACTGTATTTCTAGCAAACATGCAACTAGCACAAAAGAAATAAATCTTCACCAGTTGTTTCTTGGCATCTTTGAGGTGAAGAGAAGCCAAGGGCCATGAAAAACTCACTGTGTTCTCACCAAAAGGACAATTTTGGGGGGGAAATTTTAATCAGGCTCATGAAATAGTATAGCTGCCTCATGAACTAAGGAAGATCTTTGGTCTACAAAATGATGGTCTGAAAATTTATACAGGTGCTGCAGTTCCTTCAGTGTTTGTTGTAAAAACCTAGTTGAAGGGCCATAAAAATATAAATTCCATTAAATAGAGAATGTGTGTGCCACTAGAATGTGGTTTTTTGTGGTTGTTACATTTTTAGCTATTTCTTAGTCCAACAAATTGACCCATTGTTCCTTAAACATTTTAGAGGCTAACAAGGGAAAACCAACAGGCTCTATTTTCTGCAGAAGTCATTATAAAATGCTGATTAAATCTAGTAGAATCACATTTGTTCAGCTGAGATGACAAAAAAGTACAGAGGTGAAGGGGTAGCATTATTTTTAGGTCATCTGGATCTTAACAAGACTGAAAATTTCCATGATACAGTACCTTACATGAAAATTTGATACCAAGCAGAAAGCAATTTACACTCTGCTTGCTGGTTTCCGAGAAAGTTATTAATATATTTTTTACTATTCACAGCACTTTCAAAGAATCACATTTCTATTCCACAAATGATAAGTTATTGCAAAGGTCACCATAATTTATAGCCCTTGTCTTCAGTTTAATTGATGATTGAAAGCAGTGGAAAGAAATTAGTAGATCTTTAATTCTTTTCAGGCTGTAGAGCTCAGGGCCAAGCAAAATCTTCTCAATGTCAGCAGAAACCTTTTGCCACAGGCTGGCTTGAAGAGAAGCATTTAATGTGAATGATCTTAAAATTATTTGCAATTAGTTTCTTTTATTTGTATATCTATATAAGTATTAGGTAGCTTGTAAACCTCTAAGTCATAGTAACAAAGACCTGCTTTCCAGCACTGGAAAACTAATATATAAAAACAGCCCAGACAACTGAAATTATAGGAAAACCATCACTTCTTAGTTGAAAAGTTCTGCATTAAGAAAGCCCACTTCTCTGCTAACAGCCACTGACCAGCCTCTGCTTGATTACTTTTACTTGCTCAGTTACTTCTCATTTCTCCAAAGCAGGAAGTGGATAATTTATTATATGTTAAAATTCTGTGAAAAGTTCACTGATGGGGCTGCCTTATATCTCATAGTTTTTAAAAGAAGAGAGAAATCAGATTGTTGATAGGCACTTGCACGTGGTTTGTCTTATTGACTCAGGAACAGCATAGACAATAGCTCTAACACTCACTGCACAGTCACTCAGTATCAGCACTTGGGAGCCTGTACTGAATGAACCCTGTCAGAATTGAAACCTGTGCAGGTTTCAGTCTCATCTGAGCAACTCCAAGCTCTCACAGTTAGAAAACACGAAAAAAACCCGTGGGTGCAATTCAGGTTAATTCTAGGGCCAGGCAAATTGTGGCAATATTGCTAAGGGGAAGAATGAGGAGTTTCATGGGATTGGACAAATTGCTGCTCAGACCCCAGTATGATGAAAACAGGACCTAAATTGGTTGAGAGCCCTTGTGCTAAGGGAATCACTGGTTTTGTGGAACAAAAAGATCCCTGAGGAAGCTACAACAGTCCCCTTTAGTTTTCAGACCATGTGCAGCTGTCGCCACTGATTTCCTTGGTAAGTCTAAGCTTTCTAGGCTGCATAAAAGTACTGGAAAGTGCATGGGTATCCCTCCCACTCACTGTCCTTTTGGAAAGCTCAAATACAAGAGAAAAAAAGCAAGAGCTGCTAGTGCATTAATGCACAGTCACACTGCTCCTGACTGCATTAGCTACCTGATTTTAGTTTACTTTCCTCTGGAAAGAAACACCTTCATTTCATTAAAATAGTTCTGGGAGTTAGAGAACACTAAGTCATCTCAGCTTAATGTCATGAGACCCAAATATTTTGGTCTAGAGTGATAATTTTTAGTCACTGTATGGACTGGTGTGGAAGCAAACAGATTAAAATTGTTATCTTGTTGGACTTTAACGTAATTCCCTTGGATTTTTACTGTCTTCCTGGTAATATGGCTACTGGGACTCCAGCTGCATCACAGGGAGTGAGTCATAGCTGTTGTGTCCCTAAAATAAAGAGATGATCAGGCATATTACAGGGAAAGAGTGTGCAAGCATGAACTTGAGATAAACAGGAAGTCAGGTTAAACAGAGGTTTGACAAAAATTTTGCCTAGAAAGATTTGAAAATAAGCCAGCTGCTCGTCCTGGACACCAGACTCTGTCTGCTCTGATTTAGACCAGAAACACTAACTTTCATCCCTCACACCACCGGGGACCAACTGAGCCACCAGGCCTCTGGTTACTTCACATGGCTCCCTCTGCATCCTGTTCTCTATATATTATAAAACACTACTTCTCCCAGAGAAACAGATTGCAACCACGTCCCACCATGTCTTTAACTTTCCTGGCTAAAAACGCCTTAAAACGCCACATACAACCTTCCACTTTCTTGACACACAATGCAGTGCCATAGCACTGGAGTTGTCCGAGCCCCAACAACACCGGTGTCCCCACAGGGCGTGTGAGGGCAGGAAGGGACACCAGGACAGTGGCACAGCAGCGCCTCGGGGTCACGCTGTGCTGGGCTACCAGTGAGCCCCAACTGACACACACACACATCACTGACTGAGCCCTGACCCAGCCTGGCCTCCTGGGCTCTCTGTGTCTCAGCCCAGCTGCCAGCACTGCTCTGGCTCCTCTCTGTCTGATGGATCTGCACGGGAAGCACCGATGGAAGAAGGGCTGGTGAGCTGAGACCAGCTCCCTGAAGAAGTTTTTGTCTGGGAAGGAGGAAACCCCACACTGTGTCACTGCAAAGGTTTGCTCTCATGGCCCGGCCAGTCCAGGCTCAGGGATGCTGATGTGAGCCAACTTTAATTTGCCTCCTGTGAATTTAGATTTGATATAAAGCATAGAATAACAAAGAACTCCAGGCCTGACATTTCAACTGAAGAAAAACATAAATGCTGCCATTTCTCAACGGTAGAACTTCCATGGGGGAAAAACTGTAAAACATGAAGCTTTTCCCCATCTATTGACCTTGGCCTATAAAGAACAATGCACCAGCTGCTGCACTGTGAATATTCCAGCCAATTTTGAAAAGCCAGTTGCAGAATATCTCAGTGAACCTGAAGAGCACAGTGTCTCTTTAGAGCACATCATTAATGTAGCATAAATTAAGGTCTTTCCAATGAGCAATGATTAACTGGACTGAAATGTGAGAAGACTATGATAAGGTGGAGAGATAGCACTGTCTTTTCCATAAGATATTCTGCATTATCTTACATTTAACATGGGAGCACTTGCAATTCTGAATTTTTGTGTGCAACATTTTGAGTCCTTCCGGAGATAAGAAGGATAAGTTTGAAGAGAGAATGTCAAATCAGGTATGTATAATAGATTTGGGAAACTTCTTGACAGGCAGTGGAAATTCCTGCAAAGCAGTACAAGGATGTAATCTCCTGGATTTAGCCTCCAGGGTAGGCTCCCCCCAAGGGTTAAGGCAGTCTTCTGGCCCTCACTATCACTGTACAGAATAGTTCTCATGCCTCAGCAGAGAACCCTTTTTTCCATTCCCTGCTTGAGCCATGAAGATTTCTTCAGAATTAGCTGTGAGCTATCATTCAGAGGTGACCTAATACAATACCCTCTTGGGTAGTGAAAAGTTTAGGCTTACGTTTCCAAATAATTGGTTTCTTTTATAATCTTTCATAAAAAGCTTGAGCATTCACACATACAGTCTCCTAGTGAGGGAGCCCAGCAAACTCCTTGACTCCCTCTGCACAAGGCCAGCAGCTGCAGGAGCTGATATTCCAGCGTCACCATGGCCATGCACCACAGTGTGTTTTGGAGCAGGTAGCAATAAAAGTGCTGCACCCTTGCCTGTACCAGATTACTTCCTGCAGGGTTATTAAATAGAGACAAACGATGATTATGCCAAGACCCCTTATCTATTCTGGTAAGATTTCTGAGCCTTAACAATCCCATAAAATTGACAGCTATAGAATTTTTGGGATGAAAGAGTGCATCCTCTGAGGTACTCAACACATCCTGACCCGGCCATAAGCAACACAGAAGGACCTAATAGAAGTCACACAGTGGCAGAGATAGCCACGTGCTGTGCTCCCTGCATATTTAACAAGTGCTCAGCAAGCATCACAAGTGCATAATGACCTGCATCAACTCATGGGACAAGGTGCTATAACTCACTCAGATGTGATTACACTGGCATAAAAAAGAAGATAATTAATTTTTTTCACTGAAAACTCTTGAATGCTACCTCCAAGCTGAGCCCTGAAGCCCTAATGCTAGATCTTTCTTTACTTGATATCCCAGATACAGCCCAGACATTCAAAGACTGTGATGACTGCCATTTACTATTCACAACTTTCATCTGATGTTGAGAGCTTCAATATTAATTTACATGCTCCTGAGGACACAGGCTTTCTGTAGAGGACAAAACTGGTCCTTCGAAGTGGTAACAAAAATATTCACATATTTTACCATTTAGCTCCACTTCCAACTTGCCAAGATTTGCTAGCAATTTTGCTAGCAAAAGTTTAGTGCCTGGTAGGTGTCTGAAAGTCAGAGCACTATGCAGCCATTTGGAAGCTCTTCAGCCATATATTCTCCACATAGCTTCCCTCACAAGTTAGAAAGTGAGCCTTGGGAATACAGGTTTTCACTGAAGTTGTTTCAATTTCATTGGTATTTGATTGCTCTATTTTAATCTGCTTCTATGGAGAAACACAGTTTTGTTGATTATTTCTGTCCAAGAAGGGAGAGTTTTATATGTGTCAAATACTTGGCTGCTTTTCCACATACAGATGATATTTTAATGTCTCCCGATAAGCTAAATATTAAGTTCTTTACTGTAAAATGAAATAGTTTTGAATATTCTTTTCATTCAAAATGCAACAGATGACCTTGCCTGCATGACAGTAACAAAAAATACAAAAAATGCAAAAAATGGACTATGAGTTAAAATTTGCTAAGCACCTGATGGTTGAGTTTTTCAAATGCCATTGCTTGGGAGTCCTCAGTTCATGAACAGAATACTCACAGTTAGATTTTGCTACATCATCTGGCTACAAAGAAATTAATTCACACTTAGTCTAATCGGGATGCAAAGCATTTATTTGCTAATTCCACCTTTCATTACTCTAAAACTAACTTCCAGAATTAATTTTTAATACAGCCAGACAATCTCACATCCAGGCTTCTACAGCATTTATAGTAATGTTTCTTCTTGTCCTGATGTCCTGGAGGACAAAAGATTTAGCAGGTTGACAAATATGTTGTAGTGCAAGCTCATTGGAACGGTAGGGCAGACATTTGCCATTGCTGAACAGCAGCTAAGCTTGCACAGAGACCTTTAGAAGTGTTCATGGTGGCACAGGATTGATCAGGAGAGATATCCTGACATTATACATTTCTCAGGAATTTACACATAATTGAGAACAGAGAAACATCAGGTGATGGGATGATCTTTGCTTCCTGAGCATCAGTAGGGCTACATTATACTACGTAAGAAGTCTACACTGCTTCAGTAATTTGCTCTTTAATTAACTGACTGTAAAAAGTATTTTGATAATTTATTTATCTTGAGAAAGACTTCCTGCCTCATACACTCAGGTAAGTTAAGCATAACTAATATAGAATCTCAGATGGGTTAATGAATTATGTCAATTGATATAGGCCCAGTCAAGTTGTTAGTTTAAGAAATTAATTTTCTAATGAAGCGCTCATAATTAAAGATTTAATAATTTGTTTTCAATGTTGCATTTCAATTGCTAAATCAATTATATCATGGAGTCATTAGCAGCAGAAAGCCAATATACTATTACATACCGCTTTATCAATTTTTCCTGAATTCGTATACCAGAAGTAACAATTTACAAGGTCCATTTAAACTGGCTTGGAGAATTTGGACCATGTGTTCGAATGACAGCCTAGAAAAATAACAGATTTGTTGTGACTAAAGTCCATTATATAATACTCTCACTCTTCCTTTTACACATGAAAGCTTCTCAAAGGCATAACCATTTGCTAAAGCCATGGAATCCCAACAGCTTGATCCACTATGCAGGAACATCAGTGTAAGCCTTTCTGTGAACTACTGCAAAATCCAGGAAAATAGAGTAGGGCAATTGTTTGTCTCCCAATTATACTCACAAACACACATTTTGATATTGAATAGCACAGAACTAATTAGAAGTAGAGAGCAAGTTTAGCCGAGTTGTATTGCAGTCTTACAGACAGCATCCTGTCACATTCCTGACTTGGCATCGATTTGCTTTGTACTGCAAGGATCTCAGTGAGTTAAGGTTGCTGTAAGTATCTGGTAATATCTAATTTAAAATGGTTTCTGAAAAACAAGAACCTGGTAATCAAGCCTCATATACATGCATGCTATCCAAAAATGTAAAAACTCAATCTGAGATGACCACAATTTTCCCTTCCCTGAGAATGACTGGTGCCTGGGATATAATGCATACAGAGATCTTCTTTACTACATCTGACTTGCCTATACAACGACCATGGGCAATAGGCAGCTACAGCTGCTTCCTGTAATGGCTTCAGGTCTTTCTGGAAAGTGTTACGACTTTCCAGGAGTTATCTGTAAACAATATGTCCACATACATCAGCAGCACACATACACATTAGTCACTCTTACATTCACTGCGATTTATAAAACTGACTGGTATATGCATAACTGTGAAGAGGTACAAATGCTCAGAGCAAATCAAATCCAGCCTGGTACACCTCTTGGCAACAGCAGGGATGCTAAATGTGGACTTTTTTTTCAACTAGTGACACAAGATTTGATAGTAAAAGACAAGTGTTAGTCTTTCCTTGAGTGCAAGTAGTCCATGTACCTATTCTTGTTTCCTACTATCACACTCTACATGTAAATACAGTTTTATGGGTGCAAATTATACATCCTTCACCATGATTCAGTTTGTGTATATCCCACTATGAGATCTTTCAGCCCTGGCACTCAGGGGTTTTAACTTAGGATTAATCAACAAAGAGAGCACAACATCCTGTGGAAGACACTGCCCACTAGGAGGGTCGAGAATACAGATAAACAAGAAACCTAGGGCAAAGATATCACAGAACAGCCAGATCTAAGCAACCTTCAGACAAACCCCATGGAACTCCCAGGAAGCTCCAGGAAACTGCATGTACTACTGGCCACAATAAATAAGCAGTGCCAGCAGGACTTGGTCCTCCTGGTAGACATTAAAATTGAGCTATGACTGAAGCTATGAAGAAGCAGCCTTGTAGCATGACAGGTTTTGATGGAAATTTGTCCATGTGTCGTTCATGGCTTCCCTTCTGAGGCTCGTGTTAAGGATGGCTTTAGGGACAGACCTGTAGACAAGAAAAAAAACCTAGCTTCAAAATGGAAACACTGCTTGGGCTGCTCTGACTGTGAGAATAGAGGCAAAACACAGCACACCCCAGCAGCTCAGCCTGCTCAGACCATGAAGGAGGATCCCTGCTCCCACAGTTTGCATGCACAGCCCACCTGGGGTTACAGCCTGGTGGCTCAGAAGGAGTCAGTCCTGCCCAAAGCTATTCACAGCCTTCACAGCTTCCTGCGCCCTGGCCTCTTGCTCTAGGAGACTGCTGCAGTGGAACGTGCTTAATAACTTACTAAGTAATTCATAAGCTATTTGGTCTTTATGCATGGGATCCTAAAATTTGATTTTGCTAACAGTGCTGAAAATCTATGAGATGCGTCAGGGATGAAAGGCATCACCAAGAGCCATTTTGGCTAAAATCTCCTGAATTTTATCCTGTCTTTTTTAAAAAAGAACAAAAATTAATGCAGCTAAATATGATCATGTATATTCTTGTCCCAAGAGAATGCTAAGTTTGACTCACAGAAATACCACATTTGGCAGTGAGGATCTTCCAGTTTTAGGGGCTGTAAAACTGTAATAAGCCACAGAAAACTTTGATTGAATTTCAGTTCTCTCTCTGTGTATTTGAGGTCTAAGAACAGTAATGTTGAAGTCAACAAAACTCAAATATGAATTTTCATGTCTTTCTAAACAATGGAAATGAAAAGCAATGGAAATCAGCAAGACTGCTGTTATGTATCTGTAGTGTTAAATGTGTTTATTTTCTTTGCATAAAATAGATGGCATTTTATAAATTGGCCTTTCAGCACAGCTAATCAATTTCAGGCATGTTTTTTTCAATTAGTATATTTGGGCAATTTATCCAAATCTTCCATATTAAAAAATAATAATAAAAAAATTAATACCCACTCTCCACATATCTCCTCTAAAATTCCCTTTGACAAGAATACTTTTCAACGCCTTCTCTGTGCATCATGGCATTTTCAATTAACAAACTGATATGGAAATGTGAAACGTAGATAATGCTTGACAAAGTTTGTCTTTAGAGCTCAAACACTGTAGAAAATTGTTTCTGCTGTAGATGTTTGGGGAGAAAACACACTCTTGCATTCTGTTCCAAATTATGAGACTTAGAGCAATGCACATATTCTTCTTCTGTATCAACAGTCCAACCCCAAAAACTGTGGAGGTTGTACTGGAGGATGCTCTTGGTAGTAGTTTCAGCTCAGAGCCTTGTGCAGCTCACAGGCTTGGCTTATCAGGGCTAGACTTAAACAAGGAAGGGGTAGGTTCAGGCACACTGCATGTACCATCATTGGGGTATACTTTTCTGGAAAACACTATCAGACTGCCACCTACCCAAACAACCCTGGCATAAGATACACTCTGATATGATGTGGAAAATCCTTCAGCACCTTATAATGGTTGCAAAAGTCAAAAGAAAACTCTCCTTTTAGCAACTGAGTGCAAGAGGGATTTTGGCTGAACCATGCAGTAGAAACCAGGAGCAGCACGCCAGGGTGCAACTTGCATTGATCCTATTGCTGTAAGAGTATAGTCTGAACATAGGTATCACTGAGACAGCCCTTAGGCCATTTGATCACTGATGGGACACAGGGAGGTTGCAAGCCACATCTGTAAGAAGTCTAGCCTGTAATCCATTCCCTATCAACCTGCCATGTGTTTGGAGCTCCAGGTGACAACCGTGAAACACACATAAACATCCTGCACTGAATGACTCATCCCAACACAGCATTTCAGCCCAAAACATGGAGCCCATTCTTCTTGCACACTAAGACACAAAAGCAGGACTTGGTTTCTGCCCGGTGGAAGCAGTGACATTAGTGATCTGGCAGAGTGATGTGCCGTGCAATGGGGAGATGAACAGGTGAATGGCTACCATGGTTAGAGGGAAAAACAGGCTGGGAAAGTGACAGATGGAGGATGAAACTTCCATTATATAACCAGGAGTGGAGTATTGTTCAACCTGCTTTTTATTGCATTCCTGCAGAATAAAATGATGGTGGTATGAAAGAAGAATTACCACAGACACACTGCTCTCTTCAGCTTCAAATAGAGAGAAACAAGTGCAGCAGATACCAACCATGCCAAAACATATCAATACAGTAGAGACAGAAGTGGTCTTCAAACATTTTGCATCTCCAGAAGGCCAACTTGTTTTAAATCAAGAACTACCCCCTTTAAAAAATTCTTGCTGTAATTTTTTGATAGGTGAATCCTCCTATTTACTCAGAAGAAAGTAGTTCAAGGAGAATGCCTTTCTTCATCTAGACTTGTTGAAAAACAGGAAGAAAATAGTAAAACCCATAAATTATTCATTTAGGTCGAGTCTTATGGTCTTTACTCCTCTTTGTCTACTTCACAATTCTACCTTTGCTTTCATTTTATCAATGGTAAGGAATGACTTCATATTTCTACCAGTTGGCAGATTTTATTTTCTCTCTAACATCACTTCCTGCATTTGAACAGCAGTGGCTTTTCACTTCAGGCATCTTTGTTTCCATGTCTTCCCATCAAGATCTGTACAGTCTGATTTTTAAGGCTGCTGTGTTCCTGGTGCTCCAACTGATTCCAGCAAGGACTGCAAACACTCAGCACTTCTGAAGATCAGATATAAAGTGGTGAATAGCAGGACAGGCACAACCCAGCTTGGAGGTTTCCCACAAGAGAATGTAGCTCCTCCAAGCCATGGGGGAGCATGGGGGATAGAAAAGTGAGAGGATTGCATGAAATTTGTCCTGAGAGTTACACCAAATTGTGCTAGAATGCTGCTGAGAGTGATGGAAGACAGGCCAGGGAATTGGTAAATGTATGGAAAAATTACAGTGACATTCTCCGTCCTTTACAGTGTTTCCAAGTGTTTTGGCACCTCTCATAAAGATCCCCACTGCAAAAATAACCGTTTTCTTAATTAAAGCTATTTTCTTTATGGTGTTGGGAAAAGTCCTGAAATATAAAGAGAATCATCTAGTAATTTGAAAAACGGATGATAATGAAAAACTAAAATGGAGGTTAACACTGATTTTTCTTAATCCCCTTTTTTTAAAATGCTCTCATAAGCTGGGAAGCTTGATGCAATGCCCTGAAAGGTGTGAACTTGGTTTTGTCAAACTGTAATTCCTGCTGTAATGCTATGATTGGTTGGGTCACATGTAGGGAACAAGGCAAGGACTTAATGCTTTTAAGTTTTGGTATCTCAGGTTTGAAACTCTGGCATAAACTGCCAGAGCACAGCATCCCATTTAGTCCTGAGAGTTACAATATCTTGGATGAACATGAAACTATTAGTGAAAATTAAAAAAACAGAGCTGGCAGCCATTATAGCTACAGAGTCTTGCTGAAAAATGCGTACGTATTAGCGACTCTCCATTATAATTCAAATTGATTTAATGCTAGCTACCAAAAAATCTGCTGGAAGTTGCATGCAACCATCAGGATGCCATTAGTAATCTAATCCACAGCAGTCTGATGGTTAATGAGCCTTTTGGAATGTAAATCACTTATCTCAATTTCAGCATCAGTCTTGGTGCAGGGAAGGACAATCTTCAGCACTAAAAAAAGTTGAGGTTTTTCCATTAACTACTTAATGATGTTGCAGAGAAATCTAAGTGTTAATATAATACGTGGAAACATGGCTGTACAAGCTGCTGCCACAAAATTTTTAAGGGATAGGTGTACCAAAACACAGAGAACAGTTGAGAAGAGAGTATTTCAGCCATGATTCCATTAGGGTAATGAGCTGCAATCCTTATGGAGCAAACAACTTTGATGAATCAGATACATTGGATCCACAACTTTGCAGGATGAATACTGGTATATGCACTGTTTATGAATAAAAAGCAAAAAAAACCCAACAAAATCAACCCACTTTCAATCAAAAACTATAAGATACATGAAACTCTATCTCTTGCTTAATTTCTTCCCACTATCCCAGCCTTTGTTTTGTCTTCCTAACCCTAGATTTTTCAAGGCAAGAACTGGCTCTTTTAAGATATGGTGGGGATGTTTCTATAATCTAATTCAGCTGTAGATTATTTCCTCACAGGCACTCATATAACAAGGGTGGAAGATTTAAGGACATCCATGCAGCTGAACCCTTGTCAGCTGATACGGAACTGCAGATCACACGCATCAGTGATAATGTGGCCTAAATGGTTTAAACATGTTTAATATTGCTTCCCTGCCAGTAAACCCATGCTTGATATATCAATATTCAGAACATATGTAAATCCACAATGCAGAAAGATGGTCTTCGATCATTGCTAAGTTTTTCAGTGCTTCTACAAATACTACAAGAGCAGATTTGCTGTTATGCCCTTTTTCCAAAAATGTCCTTTTTTTTATTCATGGGCTGCTCTATTTATTCTATAAAAATTGTTTATCAGAGTGTATATGAAATCCTCCAGACATTGCAAGGCTTGTCAGAAACTAAATTTTCATGGAATAGCAGATAGTGCTGCTGTTTAACCCTAATTCAATAATGCATTTATGTGCCTCCTTTCATGCAGGCTCAGAGTTCTCCTATTTTAATGGATGAGCAGACTGCAAAAAGGTAATGAAGCACCTAAGTGTTTTGTGAATTGGAGCACTTCATAATACTTTAATTATGTAGCAATGTAACTCTTAAAAGTCTTCTTTTCTAGCAGTTACAATACTGCTATTTAAATAGCATATGAGTCCTGTTTTAATTAGCTATTGCTAGGTAGAATTTCTAAAATCTTTCTGAAATTACAAAGACCCAACAATTATTTCAACAGTTTAAATCAAGCTTACTTTTGCTTGCTACAGCTCTAATTGTGCCTTCGTTTATTAATGCTACACAAAAATGACAGAAGCATTTTCCTAAATGTTTGAGCACTGCTCATTCTAGCAGGAAAGCTTTGCTGTTGCTTATTTTCACACATCATTTGGGCTGAAAATTACTGCAGCAAGGCAGGGTGTGTGGACCCTGGCTTCAGCACTCCAACTAGCATGGTCTGTGAAGCAGAGAAACTCAAAAAGACCTAGGGACTCCCAGCAGGTAGCAGGTCTGCCTTTTTTGGCATTTTTTTGAAGGACTTCCATAAACATACTAGCTTATACAAGATAAAATATCCACTGATAAAAACCACCACAGACTTCATCAGCAGTAGAAAGCTACGGCTCTTGACATCTGCTCCTACACCATATGGAGGCGAGAGGAATTTTAATCTAATTTTTAACCTTTAAAAATGTCTCACCTGTATTCTAGAAACACTGTAACACCTTCGATGGAATTCTCACCAGGCAGAAGATCTTTCAGCATTTGTCTTAATCATGACAATTACCTTAATGCAAAGGGGCACTGATTTAATTTGCTTATATTCTGTAGGGAACATTTACATTTTTAAAGGTGATTTCTTAATTGTAATGTGGCACAGTATTACTGTAAGGCAAAGGCAAAACAACCCCACCTAATTACCATTTTTTTAGAATATTATCTTGGATTTTTCACCCTTGCAATACAAACCCACCACAGTGTACATTCAAACTCTTAATATATCACAATGTGGCACAGCTATGTAAATGGCTAGTCTCAGAAAATGAAAGGTTGGGGTTAGGTTATTTTTTAGAAGGTAACTTATGTAAAGAGCTCCAAATGAAAGCGTACATTGCAGTTTTCCTCAGCTATAAGACCAATCACAGGATGAAGGAAGAAAGGAAAAAGAACCAACGTATTTAGAAATATCAGCATGTTTCTGAAGTGGGCGTTTTTGTCATGCTACTTAGTTCTGAGATGTTCCTGGGTTAAAAACTGAGATCTAAACTTGTGCTAGTGATGTTTGAATGAAGCTCTGGATTCATTAGGGAAAATTGCACAGGGTCTGTCCACTACACATTTCAAAATTAGGTTGAAATGGTTAGGAAATTAATCTGGCTAAAATACCACATAAGTGATCGTTATGGTGAACTATCCAGGGGCTTGAGAATCAGACGGAGGGTACCACATCGATGTCACCTGCTGACACACACTTCCTAGAGTCACAACAATAAAAACAAGAAACTAATACAGTGCCCATGTAAGACACCACATGATCTTTTCTGAGAGATCTTTTGCTTCTGTAGTTACCTATGGAGACGGCAATGATGGAAATACAGCATGGAAAAAGTGCCAGAAGATCTAAGGGGCCAAAAAGACTAGAAGATATTGTTGGCTTGTGATGGTGGCAGACTACTCACTGTATGCTACAGAAACCTGAAAATCCAAACCTTTCAGGAAAGGCACTGCTCATCTCATGAGAAGGTCGGAAGACTTTGTGAAATATTCTGAAGGGCAAAACATTCCCAGATGACACATTTCCTTAAGAGAAGTGGGAGTTATTTCAAGGTGGTAAAAAGTGCCTTGGAAAGCTTGTCAGGTGGCATATGGAAAATTTAAGCAATGTGTGCAGGAGTGCACATATGGTTGGGAGGCTCTCAGAAGCACTAGCAGAAGTGGCCAACAAGTAGCAAGATGATGTCTCTGACATTGCACTCATCAGTTACAAGAATAGACTGGTTGAACCTGGCTTTAGGTGCATGCCATGGTGACAAACAGCAAACCAACCCACCAGCGTCACACAGTATTGCCCTGTTCTCAGCAGATGTGAATTATAACAGGGGTGGCTCAGTGATACTCAATCCAGCATACACTCTCCTGCATATACATCCTCCTGGATGAAGTCAAGAAAGTGCTTTTCAAACCTGGACCAGTTTGACAGTATTTCATAAAACTCCTGAAGAGCTGGGCTGCTGAACACTCTCCTCCTGAGCACTAAACAGCTACCCACACCTTCTGTCATGTACATCTGTTATTGCCAAACGTATTGTCAACACTTCTATTTACAACTTAACACATTTTTAATTCATGCCACTTCCAAACTATGTGCAAATACTACTATCCCCACCAGCTCCCCCAAAACTCAACCCCACACAACTAATGGAAGAGTTTCATGTGAAACAGAGAACTGGATTCTTGGGCAGCCTGTGATGGACACCACAAAGACCTGGGCTCCTTTATCCAAGGATGCTGGGTAGCCAAAAGCCAGTTCTCCTCCAGAAATCCAGCCTCTACCTTAGGGGGCCTACGAATTTCTAAGGAACAGATGCTGTAAAGCCTTACAAAAAAATATCAGTAAATATTTGCCCTGTCTCCTGTACAGGCCACTGTAGGAGACAAGAAGTTGAACCAGGCCCATCTTTGGTCAGACACTGATCACTTTCTGTAGGACCTGTTATTGGCATAAAGCTGTGGTATCCAAACAGAGCTAACTCTCTCTGGAAAAAGAAAAGCAAAATCTGAGCAAATCCTATCATATCCTGACTGGTCTGGGGGGCTTTGGGGTAGCCCAGAGCCAAAATGGTGAGCACTGACATAATGGAGGAAGGCTGTTCACCCCACAGTTCTCAGCTGCAGCCCTGTGCTGAGCACATACCACAGGCTCTGCTTCTCTCAAAGAAGTAACAGCAAAGAGAAGTCAGGTGAGGGCGAAGAGCTGCTGTAAATCCATATGCACATGGAAGCTTATTTAGATGTGTCTCTAGATTTTCACATATGAACAATGTGCTCTGAAATCTGCTTTTCTGAGTGTGAATCTGCTCTGAAATCTGTTTTCCTGAACAACTGCTAACAGAAGTGATATTAGCCATCCAGTATAACTCTTACTAATTATACACATTGTTTACTAACTGTTTACTAAACACTGAAATTTTCTTCCTCTTTTTTGTTTATGGTTGGAGCATCCTGTTGCCTTGATACTCATGCACTTCAGGAAGTATCCATGTAATATGAAGGATTTATAGGAGGGGAAGAGTGGCATTGCAGGATGCTGAAACAAAACCACATCACTTCTCCGTAAAATGTTCAAGAGCAGATGATGATTGTCCTAAACAAATGTTAGTAATGCATAAACCAAGCTCCACAGTTTTCAGTGGATATCTAGCCCACTTGCAATAAACCCAAGACCATTCAATTTGTTTTACTTTAAGTGTCTGTTATTGCAATATTGATATTGCAATAACAGGGACCTTTCTGTTCAATCCTGTGTTTAGGTTCTTTTCTGCTTTAAGTGTAATGTCTTGTCTCACAGGGATAAGAGGAAAATAAGCCCATCATGAACATATTAAGCATACAATAAAAAAGTCCATTTCAAAAAATTATAAAATATTGCTCATTACTTTCATTATTCTTCAAGGAAGATGATAAAATATATTTGCAGAAGTCATTTAGCCACAATGATTTACTCTGATGTGTATCATCAGTAGGGAAAGAACTGGACCTAAATACAGATATGAAAACTGGAGCCATCAAGGGACAGCACCAGTATTAAATGGGGCATTTAATTTTGGATGGAGTAATTAAAATAAAAGCCAGAATGAAACACTCATGGATAAGCTATACTCCAGGAAATCTGTGGCATAGCTTCTCCAAGCGTCTTATTCCACTGCAATGGAGCCATTGCTGTGCATGGAGAATTTTGCCTTCAGAAGCTTAAGACATATATAAGGACATTATGAAATAATAAGCAAGAGTCATTAGAACTGTAGAGATCCTTTGAGGGAATCTGTCCATGCTTTCCCTTCCTCCTGACCTCAAATATTATTTCACTAAGAAATTTTCCTTCGGATAGTTCCTGGTGAACAAGGAGAAATACAAATAAAACCCCTGAATTTCTCAGGAAGCTTTAAGAAAATGGAATATGGAAAGCAAGATTCTTTTAAGAAAAATGAGGACAGCCTCAGTATTACTCATGTTTATATGGTTATAGGGCTAGGGAGCTAGTGAACGTAACTGATATTTTCTAGTCTGTACTTATCAAATGATAACTGAAAGGTGGGTTTTTTAACACATCTTAAATATATCTCCCTATATTATTTATATATGCTTATAGAAATACTTTAGTCATATTTGCAAAGAACTTGAGCATTTCAGAGAAAAAAGCTTTTAGTACCCCTGAACCAAACCATACTTAACTATTTTTTCTCTCGTTTAATATTTCTATTTGAATCTATGTTCTTTCTTACAGGGGCAAACCTCACTGCAGGTTGCCAGCCAACACATTTGTCCGTTTCAGAGAAATGGACACAAGATGCCAACAGGGCTCCAGAAACTGCTCTTCATAGTTTAAGAAGTGGGACTACCATTCCACAACGAAAGATTTCTAGGAATTTTCAAATTCATTCAGAGAAATATTCATCTGCTTAAAAAACAACTAAGAAGCAACCAAAACACAGAGGGGGGCAAAGCCAGTATTCTCAGGGTGCTTTCATTTATTGTTTTCCATGCAGTTATTCATCTCTCATCATCACTCTTCACATCTTACTCATCCCACTCTGAGGGAGGAAAAATACACAGAAATCACAGGTTCGCCATGACCACCCATGTGGGCACATCCATGTCTGAAGTGAGACTTCAGCTATACAAAACTCTCCTGCCACCCCATCACAGCCAAATGCAAAGGACAGCAAGGTAAAATGAAATACATATAAACCCTTTTAGTGTCAAGGAATCAAGGACATGGTATCAGGGAGAGGAAGAGAGGTATTTTTCCTCAGTCTTCCAATGTAGCAAAGGTGCTACCTGACTCCCACAGTGTTTTCATCACCTGTCAAATATATTTCACATACGTGACTGTTATAAAAGATATTAAATATCAGCATATCACCAAACTTCTAAGTACTGATTGCTGATTTTTCCGTAATAGTAATAGGGGTTTAATGAGAAAGAAATATTCTTTTTATTTATGTTCTAAGTCAGTGTTACATTTGCTACTACAGACTTCAAGAGGAAAGATTTCAAGACAAAAGACTTCCCAGTTGTGCAAACGTGACTGACTGAGAAAAACTAAAACGGGAAATATGATTAAAAGGTTTTGTAAATAAAACTGCTTTTTTGTGGAGCTAAAGAGAGAAATGTTATTCCTTCTCCATCCATTCACCTCCCACTGCAGGATGAAATTGATTTAACCTCATTTACTGCTCTCTAGGAAGAAATCATTCAGCCATAAGCCTCCCAGGGAGCTTCCCTTGGCTGAACAAAAGCTCAAAATGTCACTGCATTTACAAATGAACAGAGCCTCTTACTCAAAAGGCTTCAGTGGAGTCACCAGGAAGAGCTGTGGCCTACAGGTCTCTTCCTCTCAGGGTGAATTTATTGGCAGGATAATGTGTATGTTTCTCTCAGTGAGGAGAGGTACCATGGGCTTGGCAGATAAAGCAGCTCCTGACTTAGGTTCAAATGCATTTATAGCCAGGTGTGACCTTTCAGTTCTACCTGTGCGACCTGGTTTCAGGATCAGTGCCCGTGAGGTTATGTAAGACAAAATGTACTTGGTCTCAGTTTTGTTGAGAGATATTTCCAACTGCTTGAGCCTTTTCCTAAAACTGCAGCACACTATTCTCAGTCCCCTGCAGGAATGGTGTGGTGGGACCAGGTCATTCCAGAGATCTGGGCACCAAACAGTGCTGAGCTTTCCAATCTTCCCCTGGCTTTGAAAATGTGTTCCAGTGTCTGTATTACAGTGCTTGCCACCAACAGAGCTGAGAAGAATGGGTTCCCTTGTCTCAGATCCATCCCATGCACACACCTCTTGCACATCTACTGCCTGCAGACACACTTGGACCTTATTATCTTTTAGTCCCACATAAATGCATGATTGCAAGCAATCTCAGCTACTCTGAGCCATCTTTGTCACCACTCAGCATCTCCCCCCTTGGTTCATCACTGCCTTCCCCTTGCATGCTGCTTCTTGCCACAGAGGTGCACATACAATGCTGTCAATAGAGTATAACCACAGAATGCTGATGGTGGTTGTTTCCAGCTTGGTCTAGATTCCTGTACAGCTGTTTAATTTGTTAGGGGAATAAGGATGTACATAGACTGAGACACATACAGAACTGCTCAAACCTTCCTGGAAAAAGAATTAAATACACCTTTCTGGAAATTTTGATTCTTGTCTTAGACCTTCTTCCCCGATCCTTTGTTGATGGGTCTTTGCCCTGAGCTTGTGCTGATTTAGCCTTATCAGGTGTGACCTCGCATTAACACAGATGTATCCCAAGTCCCACCAAATAAAGTTCTACCAATAAAATCCTTCTTTGCCAATAAGTTATTCTGGATATTTTCTGGGTTTGCAAAGACTTTGGCAGCCAAGGGGAAACATTAACTGTACCCCCTGGAAGATGTTTGATGGTAGAGCTACTCAGGAAAAACACTGGTTACATGGATCTGGCCTGTGTTTGTTCCCTACTGACACTGCTTTGCCTTGAAATGGTTTCGCTGGGGGTGAGGAGCAAACATATGTTACAGCAATATCACTTGCAGCGCTACACAGGTGGCTAAATCCATCATCATATGGCATCCACTGCAGGCAAACTAGCTGTGAAACGGCACAATGCCAGCCAAAACCACACATGAACAGACAAATTTAAAAATCCACAACAACCCACCACTTAATGCACGGCCATGAAATACACAGTTCATGAACACTGTATTTATAGTATATTAATTCAAGGAAGCAATTGAAGGAGGACGGACAGAGAGCTGTGGATGTAAAATTCCAAAGGCGCTTTTCCCCACTCCCCATTGCAAAATCCCACTGCACAATAATAAATGACCTGCCTAAATTGTATTTCTTACTTCATTTTTGTTGGTTTTTTTGTTTTTTTTTTCTAATTGTGCATAAAGTGCATATCAGATGGCCATTTAGAACTGACACTCTTGGCAATTAACTGAATTCTCCACAGACTTGTGCATTCACATCCATTAATCGTGTGTGCACAGTTATGGAGATTTCACACCTTGGATACCTGTGCCTTAGAAATCTAGGAAGTCACGGGTACTTGATGTTGGGCTGAAAGCAAGTGTGACTGCCAAAGGGAATTGGTTCACATAAAACACAGTGGAAAAGGTAAGAAAAAAATGCTTGCCACAGCCAAACAAGTTCTCACAACAGTACTTCTTAGGTCTCTCTCAGGAGAATAAAGAGAAGATTAAAAATTTAAAAGAAACATAACAGAAAACAAAACGAGGCTTTGCAAACTCTTCTGTTCAAGTGATTTCTCAGTTGGCTGAAATACAAACATAAACACGGTTCTCTCTTCACACATTCTTCATCAAGTCCCTCTGTACCTGCACAATGCCATTTTAAAAAGGCAGAGTCCCAGTTCTCACCAAAAGAGGTTGGTACAGAAAAAGCATGCACCTAAGAGATGCTTCCCACTAAACTGAGAGACTTGCTGAAAACCTTCAGAATAGTGTCAGTCATGAAGAGAAATGCAAAATGGTAATTTCTTTTGTAAACTATCTAGTTGAACATGAAAAAAAAATTAAATTGCCTGCTTTCTTACTTACATGCCCTACTGACAGAAACTTTAGTGTAATGACAAGGACACTTATAACATCCACACTAGCTGATATCGTAATTGACATTCTTCCATTTCTGTATGAGCAAAGTGTATCACCTTCCTTCCACAATAAAGAAACTGCAGTTTAATTCACTGATGTAGACCACAAATACACTAGAAAATCCACTTAGGCACCCACCACAGTATATAATCTGATTAACAAAATGGTATAGGATTGCAGCATGCAAGGACTTTATTTAAGCAAGTTCAGTCTCAAGCACACCCTTAAGTCTGTCTAGATTCTCTACAGCATATACTCAAGTGCAGCTGATACCCAGGAGGTTTAAATACATACTTAAATTCTTTATGAACGAAGTTGAGGGGGAAAGCATTATTTAATTATAAAATGGAATTATTCTTCAGTCCAGAGTGTGTTCTCAGGAATTGGATCGCAATAATTGCCAACTCCATGGTGAAAAACTACATTGCTTTTAACATCAAAAACCCCTTCTAGGTGTATTCAAGGCAGAGCTGATGCCATCTTGGTATACAGGAAGAAAAGGTGTACCTACTCCAGCAGAAAAACACCTTAGGGAGGCCTGCTTTGCATCTCTGCTAAGTGGCTGTGCTCTTAAAGCCCTACTGCCTTAATTGTAGAGCATGGGCTCACAGGAGTCATTAGGCAAAGCTCAGAATTTTACTTAGATTTAGCAAAAGAAAACGGAGAGATGTATCTGGTAAGTCATGAAGAGATTCTGGTCAATGCTGGAAAAAAAAATCCACATGAAAAAAGAGAAAAAATTCAGCCCCACTCAATCTACATAATGAACATCTGGATTAGAGCCTTATGCAGGAAGACAGAACTGAGCATCTTCTCTCTGACAGCACCACTGAGTACAAATGAAATCAAACTATAAAAAGTTCAGCCAAGTCACATTTTGAATTTAAATTGATTTTATTTGGTTGGCTTTAGTAATAATTGTTTCTGAGGTAGCTTGGAAAGATATTAGCTGAAAGATTTCTTATGTATTCATTACCTTATCATTTTACTTTTCCAGTTTTCTTAAAGCAAACTCACTTGCTAAATTTATTCTGTGTAACCTCTCTGCTAGGCTTTCACAGCACGCACTTCCCATTAGCCTTCAAACACTCGAATTAAAGATGTAAAAATGAGCAAGTAACTGCAGCTTCCAGTTCCTTAGATTTTGTTAAGACTGTAGCCTGAAATCAATAAAGGAACCATTCTAAAATCCCATATAAATATAATTCAGCTTCTGCTTAAGCCTCAGTTAAATCAGACTTCTGATTTAGTGAGTTTCCTCAGCAATGCAGTTGGACACATGCTCAGTAATATGGCTATGTCCTAGTAATAATACAGGTAAGTCCAAACAAAATAATAGTTATGCACAAATGAAATTCAGTTAAAAGTTAGTGCATAGTATAGCATTTTACTAAATATAACTGATTAGTTGAAATAGATTTATCTTCTAAATTAATACAATTAGGCATATATGTTATTTAGAGGCAGCTTCCAGAAGCAGTAGCTACAAAAACCTCAATTTTTATTAATATCAATAGCAATGACTTAAATAGTTAAAAAATGTATTATATAAACATGAGATTTTTTATTCAGATAGAAGTTAAATCAGTTTCATAATTTTATAGTTCTTTGCATGCTTTTTTCCTTCCAATAACCTCTAATCTAAGAACCTCATAAAACTTTATGGAATCTTTGCAGAGATTCCATAAATCCAACACTGCACATAGGAAGAGCAGGGATGTATCAAAAAATGTATATATCCTGAAAGAGATCTCTGATCCCAAACAAAAACCTCTGAAGTATTTCTGGAAATATTCACACAAATTTGGCCAGATGTACAGAACAGGTGCTCACTGAGCTCCTCTCCTCTCAAAAGCCAAATCAAACCAATCAAAAAAGTTTAATTTGGAATCACAGATTTGATTCCAGCACGGTTGAGCACCTTCCAGGACTCTGTTACAAACTACATTACTTTTTAATAAATTGAAGATGAAATATTTATTTCACCTTTTCCTAGAGCTGTCAGTGGCACTGAATACCTGCTGGATGACCCAAGACTCAAAGAGATGGTGATACCGTAATCTCAGACCTGAAGGCAAACACTGGCAGGGAGATGAAGCTGCAGGAACTGTGGCCTTGCCACATTAAAACTGGACATATCCAAGCAAATGGACCATATGCACTATTCTGTGTGGCACTTGCTGTTCCATTAAAGTCTAATAAAGCCAGTTCAGAGTGGCTTCTGTCTCATGTCACAGAGGCTCTCTGACCTGGCACTTTCTAGTACTCAATAATTTAAATACTGTATTAGCACACTTAGTGAATGTTCCCTGAACGGTAGCATGTTACACATCACTGGTGATTTCAAGTGCAGGCAACTCAAAATGGTTGTGACTTTGTTTTAAGACAGCATATCCACAGGATGGGGAAGGGTTCACACAGCCCCTACATGAACAAACACAGCATACCTCAAGAGCCAAACCTCTTATCTTCAGCTTTCAAAGATTACTTTGATCAAAAGAACTCTGTGCCAGGCCCTGGGCCAGGAGTTCTTCTGTAACACATTGGCTGCAGCACCGAGTGTTCAAGCCTGCAATAAAGCACCTAAGGTTTGATACCAGTAAAGTGCCCAAGGGCTCAGAGAAGCTGTGGAGAAGAGTAGCCTGTGCAGGGGACTGATTTCTACAAACTTTCACATCATAGGATCCTACCAGTTCCTTTACCCCTCCCTTTCAGGCCATAGAGTTCCACAAGCCCAGGCAGGTGGGTGAGGTTCAGCTCTCTCTCCAAGACTCAGATCTGACTGCAAAGGAGTGAGCTGTACCTGCAGCCACAAACAGCACCATGGAGAAGAGATTCAAGAGAGGTCTGAGTAGCTGGTGCAGGCTGAAGTCCCTGTCACTCCCTGCAGATTAAAGCTATTGCTGCTAAGCCAGAAAAGCTGTCAGGAGAGTAGGATTGAAAAATGTGTCTCATTTACACTGGAAAAAAATAAAAGGCAGAACACAGACCCAACACTCCACCCTCCAACCTGTTAGATACCCAATCTGAGATGTGTAGGGGTACAATGGCTCAGATCTGAAATCTAGGGTATTGTTCTGATGCACTGGAGCTCATTGGCTTGGGTGGCTACCTTGCTTCTTAATCCAATCTGTTTGAAACCTGTATGCCTCCATATTATAGGCTAGTTGAACAGAACTGGCAGCAATGTACCATAAGACAGGAAAAAGGAGCAAATTATTGCAGCTCTTACAGTTGGCTAGCAGCAAAATGAGAGGAGAAGCCAAAGCCCACTGGAGGGTCCCTCCCTAAACTGTACTTCCTCCAAGGTAACATTGAAGTCTACCAGGCATGGCTCTTACAAAAAGAAATGCTTTTAGGAATGAAACAAACTGGTGAGTAGATACTATCATACTTGTGGTAAGTGCAGCTAGAGAGAATCAGGAGATCTTTGGAGAATTCAGAAATGGCAAAAAAGTTTCTCTTAAAAAATGGCTGATTACAGCAATATTTCTTTTGGAACAGTGAAAACAGTAGGCAAGAGATTTTCAAAAGGCTGGAATACCCTGGGGGTGATTACAGTAGGGATATCTCTGAATTTCACAGTACAATCTAAGTAGAGTGAGGAAAGATCCTCACTGTGTTTTGGCACTGGAGGTTGCCATAATCATTTCACTCTGGACATCACTAAAACCCAAAGTAAACTAAAAAAGTTCTATCCTGAAATTACCTTAAAAACTATGCATACTGCCAGCCACAGTACTTTGGAGCTGTAAGGTCTCCAAGTGGAGACCAATCACCCAAGCTCAGAGCTGCAAAGAAGCCTGGGATTTCCTAGGCACAAGGCTCATGCCAAACCCCATCTGAGGAAAATGTCAATCTGAATTATAACTTTTTAATGTGAATCATACCGCATTCTCTTTGAAAGAATCAAAAAGCTTCTTTGAAACAAGGCTGTCATTCTAAGCCTATTTCCAGGCAGATGCAAAGGCTGTGTTACCCCAAAAACTGTGCTTTTGTGCCAAAATTTATATGATGCCCAGGGCATTGCACTGCACAGTGAAAACCATGTACAAGGCCATGTGATCCCCTTAAGGAAGAGAGTGGTTTTATCTGCAGTGTCTCTTTAAATTAGTAGTAAGACTTCCAGTTGAGTTAATACTAGGACGGGAGAGAAAAGCAAGCAAAAAGAAAAGTTGTACAGGGTAAACACAACTCATCATTGTTGCATAACTTTGCCCTACTGCAATACTTTTCACACAAAGACTTCCCTTTACAAACATTAATCAGTGGGATTTGCTCTTGCTTTTAAGCGTACAGAGCTGGAAGGAAATTATCTGACTGTGATGTAATTGTAATTGCATTAATATGCAGTAAAAGTATGTCTGTGATGGCAGAAAATGTTATTACTATACTACTTATTGGTTTAAATATTAAATACAACTCTCTTCTTCAGAGCTCTTTTTCTAATTACACTTTTTATTTTCTAACATATATTTGTCTTCCTAAAAAGAATTTTGGAAACTAATGACAACTTTCAGGTTGGCTAGATTCCATTCTTTTTAATACAGCCAAATGACATTTAATTTGAAATCTGACATCACTTTAAAATATTCATTAGATCAGGGTAGGTTTACAGTGTATATTCATCACAGTGATTGAAAGGAGCGTCATAAAGTTGGTGCAGGCACACCTTAAAATGTGAAAAATTTGTATCAATATGCAGATTAATCTAAATTTATAGAGACAAAAGAATAACACAGATCAAGCTGAGCAGCTAAAGTGCAAATTTTGTTGCCAATTATTATCAAAGCCAGGAACTCCTTGAAAGCTACCCAAAGAGGGGCAGTTCCTGGAACTCTCTATGAGAGAGGAAGGATGTTATATCCTCCCACAGGGAGTCTTATCACCCAGCTCCTGGAGCAACTCCACACACAGCTACTGCCAAGATCACACCTTCAACGTCAGCTCCCTTATTGACAAAAAACTGGAGCTGTCCAAGGCATCATTATAGATGCAGTATGTAATCGCTTTTACCACTGGCAACTCTCTTCCTAGGGAAACAATGACATTTCCAACTCACCCTCCCATTTAAATCACTCTGTTTTCATCAACATTCACTTCAGTAGCTTGGACCATGGTGGACCAGCAACTGAGAAAATAATTGTTAAAGCTGTGACACAACAGCTGTATAGTCTGAGGAGACATTAAGCTCATTTTTAGAACCATAGTGGTTTGAACAGTAAGAGCCAGGACACAAAAGCAGAGTGTGTGTGCAGGAGCAGAAATGAGAGGGTGGGAAGAGCTCCTCTGAATGGCTGAAACAAAAGGTAAAAAATGGGCTTTGCTTTAATGGAATCGTGTATGTTAACACTTAACACCAGAAAACAAATACTGAAACACAGAAAGGGAAGAATGCCTGGGAAATCCATGGAGGCATGAATGTATCATGACCCCAAGAGGGAAGAGGAGCTGAAACACAGCTTTTTTCCTAGAGTGCCAACACAGAGAGAACTGAGTTTTCAAATCTGAGAGAAGAAAAATGCCTCCTACGTTACAATTACTAGTGTGACTCATGAGAGCAAGCTTGGCATACATTTTTTTCACAGAAACATGGCCAGATCAAAAACGTACAACTGACAGATTTACTTTTTCCAGAACATCAGGTACCAAAGACGTACAGCCTTAAAACTGCAATAGTGACAGACAGTGCAATGCATTCAGTGCAAGACAAGAAGGATGGCAATGGAAAGTGATGAGAAATCCTAAGACTGGCAGAGTCAAAGCCCAGTTCTATATTTATTATTTTAACCACATACTGTGCCAATCCAAGCCATCTTTGGAGGTGATGGTGCTGCTTACAAAGCAGTATAAAAGTTGTGCTTTGGATACATAATCAGACTTGTAGGGGCTTGTAGAGTCTTCCCTCAGTTTCCTGAGGATGGATATAGCTTCTTTGCCTGAATAAAGCAGAATATTGTATTTCTCAGGAGTTCACGAGTTATCACTAAAACTTCACTATTCTCTCATTACACTTAATTTCAGTATTATGCTATTGCATAGCAGTAATGGATTTTCGTCTCCCCAGTCCTACAGTCCTTGCAACAAGAGGATGAAACATACCCTGAACCTTTGTAATGGAGTGCTCTGTTGTAACCATTGTTTCTGTCTCATTATTCTGACTCTGCCTCATCTTTGTCACTCAAAGACGAGACAGCAAATTAGTCTGTGGGAAAAAGACTGAAGGAAGTATAACATGGTGCTCATTATTGCCACTGGAAACTGCTGAAGGTGCAACAGTTCTGAAGGAAAACTATTTTGAATGTCAGATTTTCAAGAAAGCAATCAAATCCAGACTCCAGGCTAGGTCCAAGTACTGTCAGATGCAGTGATGACACAAGGGATCAGAAATTCCAATATAAAAGTTATGCAGCCAACAGAATAAGATTAGCAAACTCAGTTCAATCCCATCTTCTTGTGTTGTGGAGGAGTTTTTTGTTTGTTTATTTGGGGTTTTTTATGGGAAGCCATGGGGAAAAATAAAATGGTTGGTTGCCAACTGTTGACAATAGCTGCTTCAAACACACGAATATTGTAGTCACTTTAAAGGTACTAATTTTTTCATTTATTACACATTTATTAATTTCTTTCCTCTTGAAATAATTATTGGAGACATTTTCATGTAAATGTAAACACCCTTCATAATTTTTCATATATCATTGTTTGATTCTTGACATTTTAACCTGCTTTAGGGTCAACACTTTTTGCATGCCAGAAAAACAGAAAAAGAAACAAGTTTTGGTATATTAAAACACTTCAGTGGTACCTAATCCTTCTCTGAACAAGTAAAACCGAGGCAGAATTACCCTTACTGCCCAAAGAATGTAAAACCACTAACAGCACATTACTTTTTCTTTGCACCTGTTGAAGTTCATGCATAGTCGATTGCCTTAACATTTGATAATGCAGTCACCAGACCTACTGTTTTATCAGGGGAAAAGTAAAGGTACTTGGTCTTCAAAAAAACCCTACCATAGGCATGCTATTGCCACTAGAGGTATAAAAAAGACAGCACAGATCTCATTAATTTCAGCTATCAATACATAGAATAAAGAGAATGTGAAAGACTGAGGCTTTATAGAAAGAAAAGGACTGTTACTCGTGCAACCTCCACTTTCATAGTTTTTGCATTAAAAAAAAGCACAGCTCAGATGATCACTATTAAAAAGCAGAATATACTAGAGATGGCCAAGAGAACACTGGTGATTTAACACCTCAGTCTTTCTGTTCTGTAAACAACAGTAATACTAATTAAAGTTATTTGTTCAGTTTTCACAAAAGCCTTTTAAAGATGTTTATCAGACAGAAGCAGATAATCAATTTAACTTGTCTAGGATGATTTTCATTTTAGCACACCAAAGCCAAAGATACTAGCATCAATCCTAAAATGTGACTTACTATCTAAAAGCAACAAATCTATCTCTAGGCATCACATTATTTTCTATGGAGAACTTGGAAAGACTAAATCAGCTGAAATAAACACAGAAAGGATTCTCATCATTCCCTCCACTTGCATTTGCCATTCACATGACTTTTCTTTGAAGATAAATGCAGCTACATATGCTAAGGAGAAAACAGGTTCAACGTTGACAAAAAAAAAAAAAAAAAAAGCGCGTGTTGTCCCATGTATTCATTCAATCTATATGTGCATTAAAACTTTTTGGTCTTTAAAAGTAAATGCTTGTACTCATTGAATATAAATACTCATATTACAAGGAAATTGTTTTAAGACAGTATTTAAAACTGCAAATTTTTGTAAACTAGGAAACAATTAAAAACACTGGTAAAAAGTGCTATAAGATTATGCTTTTACTAGACCCCATCTGGTTATGAAAGTATGTATATACAATATTTTAAAAGATATTTTCTCTCTCAGGAATGCCAAACACCATTCTTCATGAATATGTATAATTAGATGTTCTCTGTGAGTGAGAAGTAGTAATGAATTCAGTGTTAAACATCACAACCTATTACTTGAACTCCATGGCAACCAACATTGCCAAAAGAGAAAATGAAATTTCAAAGCCTATTTTTAAGTTTTTACAGCTACACATTTCCCAAAATTTCAAAGCAAGCTTGTGGTGTTTTTGGATACAGACAATTTAAGTTAACTTCTCTAATTGAGAAAGATTGAAGTGACAACGAATGATTTTTGCTTTCATTTTAAAAATGGCTTGATGTCAGTAAGGAGGAAAGTAGCCAATATTCACAGTAGTTACTTTGTGGTATGCACAGCACTCCTAGAGATGCTTTCACAGATTGGGCCACCTTGATGTCACTGACTACTCTGAAAGAACAGGCCCTCACTGGGGTTTTAGGTTTTGACCTTAATGCTCAAACCATTGATTTTAACCCTTGAACTCACAAAGATGAAGGTAGGCTGAGGAAAGCCACAGAGAAACAGCATATCTCTAAAATATGAATAGCCTGGCTTAAATGGTGATGTTTGTACCTTTGTGTTTTCTTCTTTATTCAAACAAAGCCATAAGGGACTACAACAGTTAAAAATTTTTGGCTTAGGAAGATGGGAACAACAAATTAAAAACCAGTAACATTCAGAAAGGCAAGTTCCAGCGCACAGGGAGGTGTGACTACAGCTCCCTAGGAGTGCTGGTGTAAAGAAAAAGGGTGGCATTTCCTCAAAGAAAACACAGTAATGGCAGAAATACAAATCATCCTCTTGGTGGAGGTAAATAGCCTACGTAGCTAGAGGACAGATTTGATCATACATTGAGCACGTGCTGTCCCTTTAATTCACATGTTTTAAAAGCACCAGGTCAGTCTGTCTAAGACAGGTAAAAAATACAGTATGAGCTGACACTTTTCAAAGTCAGGCAAGATAAGGCCATAGATGAAATGAACAAAGCATCAGGAATAACAAGAAAGTATTGATAAGTATTTTAATACAAGAAGAAAGCCAACAAAAGTGTCGGTCTGCTACTCATTGGAACTGGAACCTTGCTTAGCAATATCACTTAGCAATGTCATAAAGCTGAAATTGGAATGCTATTTTTTTGCATCACCTTTTTATTTAACATTGATTAGTCTCATACTTAGTATCAGAAATAGATGGTGAGTTGTCAGACTTGAATCAGGAAACAAAACGATTAAAGAATATCATGGTAAATGAGACATTTTCAGTTTGGTCTGGCTTTCCTTGAAGATCTGCTGGATGAGCTGCTGGCATTTATCTTGGAGATCCTCTGGGATACACTAGTTAACAGAAGACTGCAAAATGGCAAACAATTAAAGGAGGAGCAACAAACCTGTAAATCCAACATCTTAGCTTCAATTCCCTGGACCATAAAAGAATAAATAATCAAACTACTTGTAAATTCCTAAAAAAGAACCCAAGAAATTGAGTAACAGACAGCATGAATTTGTCAGGAAGAGGACCCCTCAAATCAATCTAATTTCTTTCTATGACAAGATAATGGCCTTTGGGGAATAGAGAAAAACAGTAGCTGTCCTATTAGCTCATCAAGTAGTTTTGACATGGATTTCATGTGAAATTTTTCAAAACAAGGTGGAAATATTAGGATGCTCTAGAAATGTTTGGAAAAGGCTGTTAAGAAAACATTACTCATCATAAGTAAAGAGAGATGCCTGCATTCAATGCTATTCCACAGGGAAGTGTGCTAAGTGTGGCATTATTGGATATTACTCTTAATGAACTGAATGATGGCAAAAACGTTTGTTAAATAGCACTCAGCTGTGAGGGACTTTAACTATATTGGAAAGCAGGACTTCAAAATTTCTCAACCAACTGGAGACTCAATTGCATGTGACGCTTGTGAGCAATATAATGTTCTATAGCTCTGCAGGAATGATTAGGTATACCACTGCAAGTGAGGAAATGCATGGCTACATGGAAGACAGTCTGTAGATCAGAAATGTACACATGACAACTGTTTTATCATACTGTTGGGAAGACTAAAACAATTTTACAGCAGCGTATGAAAAGAATTAGAGCTTATGAGATGCACAAAGTAAATCTTTCCTCTCAAATTAAAGGGGTGCATTGCATTTCAAATCAGGAATGACCACCTGAAGCAAGCTCACAGGCAGAATAGTCAAGATTGATCACAGCTTTGGAAGACATGACTTAAGAGGAAAGACTGAACAAACTGGGCTTATTGTCTTGAAAAGACTGACAAATTTATGAGCAGCAGCTACTTCAAAAAGGGGAAACAGTCTGTTCTTCATGCTCAGAGGATTTAAGTGCTTGAAACTGCACCAAAAAACCCCAAAGTTATATGTAATGGAAAGCAGAATGAAATGAACTTAAAGAGAAACAGTGCTAGAATAGGATGCTTGGGGAAGCTCTGGCATTTCCATCACAGGAGATCTTGAGGAATAGGTGAGAGATACATCAGCTTTTAGAGCACAGAAAATGAACGTGCTCTTAGGACTTTTCAAGTTCCGTGAAGGACAGACAAAAGGATCTTTTGCAAGGTATCCAGAACAGAACCAAATCTGGATGACCTTTAGAAACTACTCTGTTTCATGTCTAAACTCATGCCTGAACTATTAGCCGTCCTTACCAGAATGTGGAAGGAATAGGCACAACAGCTCTGCAAAGAGAATTGCTTTCTTTAACACAAAACTAAGGCTAAACCAGGCCATGCTGGGTACTTTAGTGATTCCTACTGCTACAGTCAAAGCACGTTTTATGTGTCAGAGATTGCCAGATTAGGTTTCATTTAAGAATCAGACACAGTCAGAGAGGGAAATTTCATTAGACACAGGCAACAGGTGAGTATTTGAATGAATAAAACATTCAGTTACCAGGGAGCTCACACCATCTGCTGGATTGCTGTTTCTGCTTCCTGAGCAAGCCAGCACTGCCTGAGAGTGCAGAAGCTTCTGCCTGCAGTCATCTAAAGATTAGCAATCCACTTCCAGCCTCAAAAGGCAGCCCTTTGGCCAAGTTCTCGCTGCACCTCTGTTCTTTCTAAACTATTTCCCAAGAAAGTTTAAAAGGCAATTTTCCTTTCCAAGTCACAAGATGCATTTTATCAGAGAAGAAAATACTTTTGACAGTAAGTGGACAAGAGCCTGAATTCTCCCAGCAGGCCACTGGATGAGAAAAGAAATCATGGAGTTAGACAAAGCTTCTGCTGATTTCCCTCTCGAGCAGATCTATGATTAGAGTTGCAGTCAGGTAGTTGCATTCTGCTCAAAAGCAAGACTTCACCAATAAATCTTACCAGCTGAAGTTTATAAAAATGATCAGCATTCTCTCCATTTTCTGAGATGAAGCCATTTGGGGAACCTGGAGTTGAAAGTAATTGCATTATGGATGCACTTCACATACCAGCACAACTACAAAGCATCCTGCTTTGTAACTTGCTGATGCTCCAAGGCTGCTCCTCAGGTGATAGAAAATGGCCTGACTCTGCTTGCTGCAGGGGAGCTATGCGAGTTTAAACTGCTGATGATGTGCATCGACATTTTCATTAGACTACTGAGGAATCTCCAAAGTACGGGAGTAATCAGTCAAGGAGCACACCTGCTGAATATGCTAAGGTACTGAAGTGGTTGATATTGTGCTGAAAAGGAGTAAATGAAACATTCATCCATGTATGTAATTTGTGCCATGAGCAGCATCTTCTATGCTTTTAAATCTAATGTTCTCACAGAGTTTAGGCAATACCTCCAAAGTGGCTAAACCCTTGATGGTTAATCCCACTGAAAATATTTTCATACAAATGAAATGCACTTCATTTTTTCCGGAGATACCACTAAATTTACCACCCAAACAATACAACTGTCATCAAAGTGCAGGAAAAAAAATACATCACACAAAAAGAAAACAGGATAAGGAAATAGAAAACATTGCAGTGCAGGGTCCAGCAGTCTGCTGGCAGTGCTAGGGAGGAACAAGCATAGCAGTATGAGAAATCACAGGATCTCACATCACCAGGTGAAGTGAGCTGGAACCAGTGGATACGTCATGAAGGTTTTAACACCACTGCTTCTGATGCTGATTTTTACACACCTAAGACTAGCTCAGTAACAGTGACCAAACTTTGTTTCCCAAAGCATGCAGAAGCAAGCCTTAAATAAACAACTGGGGAATAATTGCCACATGCAATAAATAAGGCAGTTTGAGAGTGGCACTCAGTCTCTGAGCTGTGATATTTCTTATCAAAGAGCAGTGAACTCACTCAGTGAGAGGCTAGCCCTTCCTTGCCATGAACCATTGCTTTCACAAGTGGATCCCACTTCCAGTCACCTACCATGAAATGAGGATTTAATAGGTATGACTCAAGCTTAATTTTAAGGAAAGGTCTTAGAGCATGCATGAGATGTCCTGTAATAAAATGCCATGAACTCAAAAACATAATCAAAACCACACTGGGTGTTTCCCAGTCATATCTGTGGCTCTCAAGAATTCTTTCTCCTAAATGCTACTTCAAGTCTTACTGTTTTGGTTTTTTTTTAACTTACCTGGGCAGCTCAGATGTTTAGGAAACCTGTGCTATGTGGTGTGAGAAGCTGAGCTCTTAAATCAAGGAAAGGCCACTGCATGCATCACAAAGGCAGTTAGACTGTACAAATAAAAGAGCAAGATCTTTTGTTTTAAAGTCACAAAATTAATTCTGTTTATACCATTCTTTCTCTCACAATGCAGAAGAAATTTTGCCAAATAATTAGAAATAAAAGAGTTTGCAAAAATTGTACATATGAAGGATACAGATAAAAAGCACAGAAAAAGTAGGTCTGAAAACCTTATTAAAAATATAATTTAGTGAAATACTCCTTTTCTCCACAAAAACACAAGGCCACTGCATTTTAATGCACGTCTCCCAAACACTTCCTGATTTCCTAAATCAGTTCGAGGGCTATTTTAAGGTTAATTTGATATTCTATTGCTATTTAATGACTGCCGGGAAATTATGCAGAAGTGTCTAAAGCAATAAAGCCATTTCTAAAGTCAGGAAAAAAAAAAAAAAAAAAAAATCAGATGGCAGTTGGGTGAATACTCATCCAAAAAAAGATAAAATTATTTTAAATTTGTGTTCTCCCTTAAACTAAAGTCTGTTTGCTGATGGTGTGAGGTACATAATAAAAAGACATCCATTATCATATCATATCATATCACATTCTTCAGACTCTTATTTTTGTGTCCTTAAATACCATGCTACAAAGTGTAGAAATAAGTGACATTTGCTTAAAAGAAAATACACCTTCCTGAATCAAGTACTGAGAATACAACAGATAAGGGGGGAAAATATAACAATTTAAACCTGTTTGGAGAATAATTTCTCAGTCCTTAATTCCAAAGATGATGCCTCAAGCCACAGAAGTCAGGAATCCTGTGTTTGCAGGGGTCGGATTCATCCCGAGATTGAAGATTTAATTTAATATTTAATATTGTGTGAGAGGCAGATTTCTAACCATCCCCTCTGGAGAGGCCAGAGAGCCATCACCTAGTGTGTCTCTTCCTTAGAGTGAGATGGGTCTGTGTCTCCTTGCTTCCAGGTCTGGAGAAGGCAAGGGAGGAGCAGAGTTCAATACAGGCAGAAAAGAAACAAACCCGAACAGGCAGCAGCTGCACAGGAGCCCCGGGGCCACTCAACACTGGCTGCTGCCACAGCCTTGTCCCTTTTTGCAAGTGCCCCTTGATCAGCTTTGGAGGCCTGTGGTAAGCTTTATCCAAGTTTGAAAGAGGAAGAGAAGTCTCCAAGCCAAGTGACTTCCTACAAGTTTGCTGAAAGAATTGAATGAGTCCTGTGAAGGTACAGGATAGTAGGGACATAATTATTTAGTTTTATTTTTGTTGGCATTTCTATTTTATATGATGCAGAATTAATATTTGCCCTCACACAGCAGGAAAAAATTGATGAGAACACACTACATATAATGCTCAGCACTTCATGATGTGCAATAATGTTATTGCATATTGATCTTGTTTATGTAGCTCTGTCACACAGCTTAAATAGACACACACAAACCTTGCATTAGGAAAGCATTATTAAAGTTACTAGATGAAACAGACTTCTCTTCTTCTCAAGGTTGCCTGTACAACCCTCATTTTGGTCCTTTTGTCTACATGCTTTATAATACAGGCCTCAATTGCATGTCCACATCCTTGTTTTTTAACCTAACCTTTGCATCATTCAGCACACAGAATAGAAAATGTTCACTTAATGAGCAGCTGTCTTCTTCCTTTCTTCTTGTTTTTCAATGTGTGACCCTTTACCTTATTCACCATAGATTATTCAAACTGGGCTCTCAAAGCAGCATTAGCAATGTCTTGGGGGTTTGTGAGCTGTGTGATATTTAAGCTCTCTATAATCAGTGACAAGATTATCCACTAAAATCCAATAAATCTTAACTAAACATAAGCTTACTGTTTAGAACATTCTTGTAAGTTTATAAGGGCTGATTTGCCCAGAGACAGCAAACTGCTGGTAGGAGGCATTGCCCCTACCCAAAAAAATGAATGCACCTTTGAAGACAGGCATAATTGGTTCTCCCTAGCAGAAGGTTTGATGAGAGCAGAGCTGTAGGTAAATCACTGTGTTTGGGCTGGTGCAGCTTACACTGTGATGTGTGGCTCAGGTCTGATCCTGAACACTGGTTTGGGGATCTGTCCAAAATTTCACGTGAAATAATTCACCAGCAGGCTTATGCCTTGTCAACCCAAACAGAAGCAGTTTGGCAAAATCGCAAGCAGCTGAGAACAAGCTTTTAGCACAGAGACATGAGAAGATGTTTACAGTCCTAGTGGTGATTTTGTTAACAGACGAGTGTGCTGTTAGCATTTGTGGTGGACTGATTACAGTATAAAGCACTGAGGTGAACTGAACTGATGCCTTCTTGGCCCAGAAGCAGCGATATCTAACCCAAGTGGTGTTCATCTTGTCAAATTGGAAATTGAACAGCTGCCACTGAGGACAGCAAAGGGAAGTGCAGACCATAGGGGAGCATAATGCTCTGACAGCTGAGCATGAGAAGGCAAAGCTAAAGTCAATTCTGGGCGAAGATGCCAGCTAATGCTAAATCTTGCTTGGCCAGAACACCAGGCAAATAGGAGCTGAATTTGCCCATCCTTTGCCTTACTAAGCTGTAGTCTGCAAAGAATAAATCAGTCCTTGGAATCTGAAATAGCCATGGTGGTTTCAAAAACCATGAGGTGTTGATTTTATTTTTATTTTAAAATAGGTACATTGTTCAACAGTTTTAAATTTACGCTGTTTTGTGACCTTATGGATATATTCTCTCCTGCTTACTCAACACAAAAGTGGAGAAGGGAAAGTAATTTTAAAAGTAGACAGTCATTGCGTCAGGAAATTAATGCTGGGCATTTTAAAAAGCAATGCATTTTATGTAATCTTTTCCTGTGGGATTCAAAACATCCTTTTTTTCCTTGTTAGTTGCCCTGTGTTACTAAGCTGGCCTTTGCCTTTCCATACTGTTAGATATGACAGTGACGAGGTTGAAGAAATCTACTGAAAGAAGATTTAGTAGCCCATTTCTCCTGACCTCTGGCCCATTTTCATAAAACTCTGAATAACACCGTTGTTACAAAGCACCTTAGAATAGAGGCACAGGCACTGAGGTTCAGCCACTGCACTTCTGAAACTGAAGTGGATGCATTAATCTAGAAACACAGATGTCGTTGAATGTGAACTATTAAAACTCTGCCCAAAGCCAGAATCTCCTGCAGCAGGAAGCATAATCTAGTAGAATTTTGTTTCATATTCATTTAGATTCCAGTAGTTACAGCATTATACAATGAATTGGCTGTTTTTCAGAGAATACATCCTGGGAAACTATTCAAGAAGGAATGATAAATAGATCAGTGAACTTATATTTCCATGTCAGAAGGAGGAAGACAAGTGAGAAATCAGTCTGATAGTGTTGCTGGGGTGATAAAAGGATTTTTAATAGCAACCAAGTATAAAACCCAAATTAGGGATTTGAAAGCCAAAGAGGAGTCAATTTAACAAACACCAATATAGCAATATAAATGTAAATCATCCATTACTCTCATTTCCTAGGGGACTGAGAGTTTATCAGATTTATGCACCCTCTTGGTAAGACACTGTGTCAAACAGCACAGTTTAGGATTTCTGAACAGCCAGAGCTACACATGGCGTGACTAATGGCAACAAGGCACTGAACCAGAAGCCCAGAAATTTACCACCCACATTGCTGCAGCCTGCTTGGTTAAATCAAGCCTCAGACTAGGAGGCCAGAGAAGCACTCCACCATTGTAAAACAAAAGCAGCTGACTTTACACCACACAGATTATACATCTTTGACAAATTCTGCTTTCTCAAGCCCTTTCAGCACAAAAAAATCCAACTGTAATGCTCTGGGTTTGCACTAAAACTGGCAGCTGCTCTACTCTCTCTCTTCCCATCTCTCCTCCCAGCACCTCCAGTGTGTGAGCAGTGGCTATGGTAATCCAAAATCTGTAAATAGTACATGTGGTAAAGAAGGGGTTGTGTGTCGGGGGAAACACAAACACGTCCATATCTTTCCTGTACTGAGAACTGCAGAGCCGATCACAGTATTCCAGGTGGGGTCTCACCAGAGCAACACAGATGGGGAGAATCACCTTCTTCACCCCACTGGCCACGTTTCTTGTTGTGCAGGCCAGAATATAGTTGGCATTGCTGAACCTCACCTTGAGCACACACTGCTGGCTCGTGTCCAGTCTCTCATCCCCCAGCACCCCAAGTCCTTCTGTGCAGGGCTGCTCTCAATCAGCTCATTCCCAGCCTGTGCTGTACTGGGAGCTGCCTCAACCCACATGCAAGACCTTGTGCTTGGCCTTGTTGAACCTCACAAAACCTCACCCACTACTTGCATGCTTTCCCTTAGATTAGTTTAAATGGGAATTTATTTGCAAAAAAGTCCCTGACATTTTATCAGGCTGTAGAACAGTCTGAATTCCAGTTTATAGGTAAGAAACCACAGCAGCATACATTATAAAAAAAGGGCAGGAAGCCCAGGTTTGCTACCATCAGCTGCTCCAATTAACTGCTTAACTGACTACAGTCCTCGATTTTCCTTTCCTTGCAATTCCAAACACCAGGCTGCTTTGGTCCTTCCATCTGTACAATTACTAGCTCCCAGCTGCATAGATGCTTCAGCAGAGTGGATGCCACTAGGTGAACACCACAATATTTTTATATTGATCATCTTAAGACAGTGCTGATGGACCAAGGCATATGCCTTTCATAGCACCCACCTGATGGTTACTTTTCCATAAAGAACACCCTTGCAGGAAGAAGAGAGGTTGTTAGGTGACATTTCATAGCCACTAGTCATGTTAGCTGGCCTTGATGCTCCCTGGACTCAGGACCTGCAACCATCCTGCACCACTGTTCAGAGTCACAAGACCCCCAGCAACAGAAGAGCTTGACCACTCCTGCATGTCTATCTGTCCTGCAAGAGGCATTCCAGCACCTCTGAACTGTGACACTTACAGGCGAGTAAAAACCTTCCCAAAATAGCAGAGCAGTAGAACACCCTCCTCCTAAGCCAAGTGCCATCCAGCACTGCATTTTTTTCCAGAGTAAAATCTACCAATTTCAGATCCTGCCCTTTAACTGACTAGACTTTTTGCAAAGCATCCAGTCCCTCTCTGCTCAGTTGGCACTGGGAATCAGAAATTAATGTTTGATTACTTTTCCTCTAATGCTGAGGGAGGGAGGTAGCCAGAGAACCAGAGCTTTTGTATCTACCCAGAATACTTTTTTATCTATTCAAACAGACGATTAGGAAACTCGAGTGGTACAAAGCCTTAAAATGTAGAAAATACAGAAAGCCAGCAAACTTGATAAAGACACAATTACTTGCACTTGTAACACTACTCCCTCATATTCACACCAATTTTAATTCCGCTCTTTTTTAAAGATAAAATTCCAATATGTATTCATGCATACTGTATTTTTTCAAAGAAACTGATAAAAGGTACTTGAGAGACAAGTTGTATTTCATTGCTCAGAAACCTATTCCATAATTCAGAAAAGTAAATTTGTCTTTTCCATACTCATTTAACAGCCTTCAGGAGACTAATTCCTTGTTATGTATTTGGAGAGCAGCATTTCTTTGCTGCCTGTTTTGCTGAGTCTCTTTTGAGAAGATAATACAGAGTGGGGGGGGAATCACCAATAATTATTTCAATTTCAGTTTGTTTAGTGATTCCCAGCTGGGAATTACATATACAATACACTGCTCTAGAGGCTGAATGTCTCGACAGAAGCAGCATGGAAATGAAAATATCTGGAGCAATAGGCATCTTGGTTTTCCCAGCAATTTAAATCATAAAATGGTTTGTGTAATTGGAGAGAGCTTTATGATCATAAGAGACTTATTTTTGACAAGAATTGTCCTTCTTCATCCTTAAGGCATATCCATGGGAAGGAGACAAACCCTACTCATTACTTTTACTTATGCCCTGGATCTCCTTCTGCTTTTAAGTATCTAGTTTAGGGAGTGGGAAGAAAGAAACAGGACTTACCACCAAAGTTTCCCTCAGCCCTGTAAAACAGTTTATTAGAACTTTTAATTAAATTCACACAACAGAGATAGATTTTAAAAATTTTTACTTGTTGAGGACTGAAAACCTCAACAAAATAAACCTCCCTCTCTAATATTCACTGAGACTAAATGTGGCTGAACTGCCTCCAAAAGCCAACAGGATTTTTTTGCCTCCCTTGGATTCAGCCTAGGACCCAGAGGTAGCATATATGGATCAAGACCCATAAAAGCAGGTGTTTGGGAGCACACATTGAACTATCTTTCTCCCTCCTCTCCACACTGTATAAAGAGGAGAGACAGCTAAAGGGAACATACCTTAGGAGACTGCACCAGACACCTGACATACACTTGAGGTAAAATGAAGGCCTGCACCAGTCAGGACTGCAGTGCCAAAGAAACTCCTCCAATCAGTCTTAATTTTGTGGCAGAATGGTGCACTGAAGTGCATGACTTGAACTGCAATCTTCAAGTAAAAAAAGCTCTTTTATTCACCTGTATCACTATCCATATCATGACAAACTTGAGGCACTGCTGTTCATTTCAGTGGCCCAATGACATTTTTGAGTTCTACAACTTGCCTGAAATACTCATGTATAAGATAGAGTTTAAGGAAAAAAAAAAAAAAAAGGAAATTTTACAGTAATTAGAGCTGAGTACATGTTTAAAGTCAAAGTTAAAAATTAGATAATGAATCCACAAACTCTTGCAGAATCTGGATCCAAAATCACATTCAAACTTTAGGGTCTGTCTCACTGTAGAATGCATTTTTCACCCAGGTCAGAAGCAGCTCCTGAAATGCTGGGACACGTTTGGTGGGGGCTCATGGAGCAGTTTCTCTGGTTATTGAGAACCAATCTGCAAACTCTGGGTCTGCTTACAAAGCCCACAAACAGAGGCAGACATCGGTGTTAAGCCACAGGCAGGCAGGTCCAGGGAACCATGGTTTGGCTCTCTCACCAGCACTGTGTGTCTCCACAAAAATCAGATGTAGATTAGGCTTTGCCATGAAGAAACCTTGTCTACCATGTGTATGGCCCTGTGCCACCCCTCAGAATTTTTGTCTCTTTCTCTTCTCCTTGATGATAAGACACAACTCCAACTCCTTGTGGGGCTGGATTTGGCATCCAATGAAGCATTTCACTGATTGTGAAGCCTTCCAAAATGTCATTTTACAGTATCTTTCCCATTTTGTAGTTACATTCACTTTGATTCTTATAGGCAGAAGGATATGCACATGTACAGAATCCATACTGAAACTCTTGAAAGCAACTCAACATTTGGGATTCTTGTGGCCAGATGCTTTCTTCATAGCCATGTGTTTATTTATGCCTAACTTTTCAGGGTAAAAGTTATCTGGTCTTTCAGGTCAAAGCAGGCTATGCTTAGCTGGCATTTGCATTCATGACTCTAACAATAATGTCAAAATGAACCCATTTCACACTTCCAGTTCCTGAGTGACTATAAAAAAAAAGATTATTAAAAAATATTCTCAAAACATCCTCGAGTTTTATGCCCCCATCATTGCAAGGGCAAACAGCTATGGATATCTGGTTACCACAGCATATTAATATTGGTTCGTGCCTTCAGCTTAGATCATTTACAAGTCAGAGAGATATAAATCCATCCTAAAATACTTTGTGTTGCTAACTTGTGGGCGTGAAAAAAACAGCACCTGAAACACATCTTCTTGCTCATACTGTATATATCAGTAGTATTTACCCAAACTGCCTTCACCTTGCAAAGAAGCAAGGGCACTTATAAACTTCAGTATAAAGCACTGGTTTCACTGCAGGATGCTTATTCTAGCAAGTGGACTTCATCTGAGAAATCTTACCTTTAAGGCTAGGAAAAGACTATTATTTCTAAGACACTGGTTGGCACAAAGCCACAGGATTTGCTATTAAAATATGCAAACCCAGAGTGGAATAGTGCTGTGTGTGTAAATTATGCATGTTTCTTATTAAATCAAATTCCTTTACCTCCTCCCCTCCTCCACTTATTACACAACTTGTCATCTCATATTTACATACCATATGATACACAACCCAAATAGAGAGGGCAAACATTCACAATATGGGCAGCAAAGGGAAGTATTTGCATTTAAGACATGAATATGCATTAGGAGGCAACACATTCAGGATACATATCTTAAAAGTGAGACTGTTTATTTTGACAAGCTTATTGCTAGAAATGCCACTATGTGCTCCCCCACGCCTCCTAGCATGGAGTTTGTTCTCTGACTGAATACACAACATCCATCCCTAGAAAGAGGTCCTGCTAAGCTAGTTTCAAAGCCATGAACTGAGAAGGAAGTCACAACACTGGCAGGTGGAAGCAGGAAATTCTTGGGGAACAGAGGGAGAATCCAATTCATAGCATTCTCCCTTTTCTCTCTTTTTTCCTCCTCTCCCTCTTCTCAATGTAACTTCTCTGTGAAATCAGACAATTTCTCTGCTAAAAAGTATCACTTATGAAATTAGCATTGAAAAACACTGGTGTTCGCTTCTGAAATCAAAACAGGAAGCCAGCCTTCCAGGGGAAAAAAACATAACCCCCTCTGCCTTCCTTTTTTTCTTTTTTCCTTTTTCTTTTCCCTCTGTTTTTGTCTCTGACTTTCTCTCAAGCAAATGGGTAAGGCCTAAAAAGTTAATGTTATTAATTTGGGATTTAGGTAATTTTTATGCAGTACCTTTTATTCCATAGATACTTATATAACCTTGGGCATTCACTTAGATCACCTGATCTTGGATTCTATATCTATATAAAGAACACAACAGTGCTGTTCAACCTCACAAAAGTGGTACAAGTATAAATCGACCCATAAAAAAATGTTATGTGAAGAGATACATAAGCTAAGCAGATAAACAGAAAGAGAAGCCTTCTGGGTCAAGGCACTGAACTCTAGAATCCAGGTTCTGCCACTGACCAGCCTTAATTCTCAATCTTATTTAATTCTCAGTTCCTCATCCATGAGAACAAAGGAATGATACTTATCCTACTCCCTAAAATGGCTGAAGGAATTAGACAGTTTGGAACTAGCTGGCCAAAGCTTAGACAGGAGATGGCATGCCTTGTTTTTGTAAAAGGGAGATGACAATTTTCTCATTGCATTTTTCAAACATTTATATAAAATGATAAAAACAGTCAAACACACACTTCACTTCCAGCTGAAATGTTGTAACATAGGTCTCCTTGTGTTTTCCCTTCAAATATTTTAAGATAGCAGCTTCCTCACAAGTCTGTCTCCTTCTGTTGAGAGATTTTGTTAATGCTTTGTGAAATGCAGGAAATAAACAAATATTCTCTTTTGTCCCCCTCTATTTTCTTTTTATTTTACTTTGAGTTGATATAAACATAAAACTCCCTCTCCTTTCTGCACATCTACATGGAGGTTTTTGCCACTTTGTCCAGAGTTTCTGAGCAGCTGTCTAGAAGCAACAGTTAACAAAGTCGAATATGCAAGGTTCTGAGTCATGGGACTTGTGACATTCACCAGAATGAAGGAACTGAAGCACTTATTCTGTACTACTGCACAGGCTGGGCTGTGCAGTGTGCAGCAATTTTTAATGTGACAACCCCAGAGAACCTGTCAGATGTACTAGAATTTTGTAAGGGGTTTGCTGTTCTGTGGGATTTTTTTTTTTTTTGTTTGGTAATTTTTAATGTTTTGGTCTTTTTAACCACATACAACATCACAAATATACATGGCGTTTTATGGAAATAAATTGACACTACTGTGTAAGGCTTACAATACGAGGGGTTTGGTCATTTCATTTTGTTTATTTTATACAAGGGCAACAAAGGTGAGATGTAGAGAAGGGCTGGGACAGGAAGTACACGGTTTGCATAGGAAGGTAACTGATGGTTATTTGACATATAACCAATATATTATTCACAGATTTTTAAAATATAAAGTCTTATAGGCTTATTGCCTGATCAGAATCCAAGACTATATAGAAGATAAATTTATAGAGCCATAGTTTCTATGGTTCTATGGTTCAATTGTTTTGGCTAGAGAAGACCTTTGAGATCATGAAGTCCAGCTGTTAACCCAGTACTGCCAAGTCCACCACTAAACTATGTCCATAAACACCACATCTACAGGTCTCCTTAATACCTCCAGGGAAAATCTGCCACTTCCCTGGCCACCCTGTTTCAATGCTCAATAAGCATTTTGATGAATAACTTTTTAATAATTTCCAATCTAAACCTCCCTGGGTGCAAGTTGAGGTAGTTTCCTCTTGTCCTAGCAATTGTTACTTGTGAAAAAAGAACTATTTTGAACTACTTAAACTTTCTGGCCACCAGGAGAGAAATGTTGTGGCATCTATCCTTAAGAGAATAGCTGAACTTCAGAAAATTTGTATCTCGACACTGATTTCACATATCACTTAATGTGGTTTTTGTTGATCCACTTAAGGAGTTTGAAACCACATCTGACAGGGTAATTAAACTGGTTTTAATTCAGCTGAAATTCACTGATATTTTCTTGCTAAATTCATGATTCAAAACTAAAAGTTTGCACAGCAATCAATACCATGGCACTTTGAAATATGTCAAGGCACGAGAGCCAACACTACCAAACTAGAAGACAACACAACAATTCAGGAACATTTTCTCTATGTAAGTTAGGAATTCACAGTTAAAAGGAAAAATGTCATAGTAGAAGGACATGTAAAATTATGTCTTTTTGGGTTCTTTCTATGACAGAATAAGGAGAGATTGTGCTTGGCAAATCTACCTGCAAAGTTCTTGAGGTAGTTATTTTAGATCCAAATTGCAGCTCCAGTCTCCTAGTGCTGTCAAGGTGCCACTGGCAAATGGAAGCAGACCGAGGCTCAAAGGCAAGGATGGCTTTGGTGCACTGGGGGATGCACTGCAGCAACAAGAGACATCTAAGACCAACTAGGCAAGATCAGCCTTTGGGAAATAACAGTCCTGAGCTGAACTAATGAGAAGGTCATCTGGGACTGTGTTCCTGATAATGGTGAAGGAGAGATGCAACTTTATCAAACAATGGATGTTTTCTGCTTTTCTGGATAGGAAAGGGTATCTGATATAACTTCACCAGATTTTCTAATGCACACAGAAAACTCCCAGAACTCAAGGGAGCACCACAGTTAATTCTGAGAAACAATAAGTAGGATCACGAAGTCCTACCCTGCAAATACACCACATCCCACTCTTTTTATTTCAGTCTTTTTTGCACTATCTGCAGTTCTGTATACCACAATAACAGAAGTTCTTCCACAGCTTTTGCTGAATCACATATTTTTATGCAACACCTTGTACTGCATGCCAAACACAGTATGTGAAATTAACCAAAGTACAATAAAAATAATAAAAAACTCCATAAGCTTTCAATTTTTCTTTCTGGCCAAGAATAATGAAAACTATAAACCTTCTTACACAGTTGAACAGTACAGAATCTACTGTTACAGTCAATTAGACTATCAAACTACACCAAAGCACATTAGTATATGCTACAAGAAGAAAATCTTAAACATGTAGCAGGGCTGCATAAATATGTTTACAGGACCTTCTTTGGCATAAAATTTGCTATGTCATATAATCTCAGGATAAAAAATAATTTTGACACAAGAGACAAATAAGGAAAGGAGAACAAGACTCTCAGTGTTACTTTCTAAAAAAACTGGAAGAACCTGAAACTGGTATACCATTAGGCACTTAAATGATAAACCACAACGAAATAACCAACAGTAAAACCTATTATAAAAAAAAAAAACAAAACCAAAAACCCAAAACCCAAGCAAAAAACCAAACCACTCTTCTGGGGAGGAAAAAGGGGATCAAATGGTAGCATTTTTCATTATCTACAATAATTGCTCAATTTTTTCAAGTTTTTTCACAGGGGAAACCAAAGCTACCTAAACCCAGGGAAGCCTAACCCACCCTGAGCCCATTCTTCCACATAGCTCCATCAACTTCCCATCCTCACTTCTCACAAGCTTCACAGCCACAGGCTGAACCTGCTCCAGGAAATGATCCAGCACAGTTCACAAGAAAGCAGGAGCACAGTCTTCCCCATGACTACTACAGCTGGGTCATTTCTCCACAGCAGGAGAAACACAACACAGTGGTGCCAAAATAACCTCACAGAGAGGACACAGGAGGAGTAACCCTTTAGAGACCAAGAGACAGACAGAGCCACAGAGGACATGCCACCACCGAGTCACTCATAGTTACTGTCCTTCAAGAACAAGCGATTGTTTAAGGGGGAAAGCAGTCCCTTGAAGAAGACACCCCTAAAACACTGGACTTGCCACAAATCACATGGTCACAGAGAAATGCTGCCCACTGGAGAGGCTCAATTTCAGAAAGCCCCTTAGCTAAAGGAGAGCTTCCTTTCCCCATTCAATGGGATAACACTGATTCATGCATGCTGAGCTAAGAGCATGCATAAATGTTTGCAGGATCAGTATCAAATAACCACATTCCTCTTCAAAAGCTCTCTATATAATCTGCAGGAAGATTCACACCAATTATATGTTTCATGACTAATTATTCTAATTAAACTGACTGGTAGCACATTAGTGATTCAGACAGAAAACAAAATATTCAGACTTTACATTCTCCTCCTCCACACTCCAGTGAAATCTCTACTGTATCTTATGATCTATTTATCTCAACTCAAAAGCAAAAATACACTGATTTTTAAAAAAATCATCAGCTTCCTCCAGCCACTTACAAGAAATTCACCCTGTATAGGGAGATGGTGATGCTGTTTAATGCCCATCCTCAGTGTTTCACAGTTCCAGTTTATAAAACCATTCTGTACTGGTGTACACCTCCCCACACCATCTCTGAGCACCACCACAATCATCTGTTACCATGAGCTGCCTATTGGCAGCTTCTCGTATTGCAGCTACTGTATTGTGAAGGTTCACTGATGGTTCACATCTCAGAGAATTTCCAGTGACTTAATGATGCATTTCTGTAGCCCCACCTGCTCACAAGCCCAACTGTGTTTGCCTATTAGGGGCTGAGTGCCCTATGGAGAGCAGGAACAAAAATCCCTAAAAGCCTGTATTTAGGAGAGCTACTACTTCTTGCTGAGAATGGATCTTGTCATGTTTTCGTACTTTTGAAAATAAAGAAAGGACATGGTTGTCTTGTGTCACTTTATATGAGTAAAGCACCATTATAACCCTATATTTGTATAGGGCTTCCCAAAAACATCATTAGGATGAAGACTTGTGGTTCAAAGCCAAGTGCTCAGAGTAGTAATTTCCAGAATGGAGATGACCTGTGCAGCCACAGTTTCTCTTTTTGCCTGTGAATAATGATCAGCCTTCATTACATGATGATTCCCTCCTTCTCTTCACCTCATTCCCACAGGTCTGCAGTCTCACATGGGGCACAGGGTAGATCATACTCTCAGATGGAATACTGAATATAAATAAAGGATCATTTATTTCTCCCATGCCCCTTTACCCTGGATAAACCAATACACAGAGTTTACTGCAGTGCTTATGAATGTTTTACAGATGAAAAGACTTTCTTCAGATGCTGACCAGACACTGTATAATTTTGCTACTCTATGTCTCTAGTTTTTTGGGTTTTTTGCAACTTCTAAATGTCTTCCTGTTGACCTAAGGGACTTATTCTATGCATAAACAAAAAAGAAAAAGAATACGTTAAATCAAATGTTTGATAAATCAAAAGAGTTTAGATTCACTTCTTTGTCTGGGTGATATTCTTAAGATGCCTGGCTTTGTAGAATCACGAGAAGATCATGATCTGCAGCTCTGTGTGACTGGGAATTGGAAGTACTTCAAAATCTGAAGAGCTCAGCACCGTGCTGTTCAAATCAATTCCTTACCAAGTACTCAAATAAAATAATAAAAAAGAAGAATTTAAATTGCCCTACAAGGTGCTGGCCCAGAGTTCCAATTGCTTCTAAAATAAGATGCAGGTGCTCTTAAAACTCTAAAGCAGCCTTTTAATTTTAAATTGCTCTTCACTGCATGCGCCATGAATGCTGATTTTTAAAAAGCATTTCTAAATCAAAACACTCCATATTGCAGGATAATTGTTTATAAAATATAAAAAAGCTGCATGAAAATAGCCCCAGCCAAGATGGGTGGTAAGCCATGTTTCATATTTTCTCTAAGCAAAAGATAACAAAAAATAACCAGGAGTATTTTGCTCTCATTTCTCTGTACCTTCAAATAAGAAACTTTCACTCCAAGGGAAGTTACTAGTTCATTTCAACTATATCAGACTTACTACTACGCAGAGACCCATCGTTATGATTATTTTATTGCAATGACACCTTGAGACTTCTGAAAGGTTCTTACTATTCTTTGCAAATAAAACAGAAGATGTATTGCCTGCCCCTAAGAGCTCATAGCTAAGTATTCATAAACACACACAACAGCTTGTCAAGAAACTGGGGACAAAAGATCACCTCAGCAAAAGGACTGCTTTAGGTCTGAATTTGCATACATATATACTTCTAGAATAAAACTGCAATTTGTGAAATCAGACAGAAGATCCCCAAAGAGTTTAAGAGATCACTTTTAGAAGTGATGGTGAAGAATACGTGCATCACATCTATACCTACTGCAATCTGCTGCATGAAACATGGCTCTGCAGACATACCATGACTAATTGGAGGTATTGCCACTTTGGCAAAAAGGATCAACAGCAAGAGCATCCATCCAGGTATAAATCTCAATAAAATATGATCCCACCGAACTACATGCCAATACTTGGATCCTATAGGATTATTCCAATGAGAATGAAAACAAGATAGAAGCATAGGATCATCTAGTGTGGAAAGTACCTTAAAGATCACCAAGTCAAACCATTAACCAAGCACTGCCAAGTCTACCACTAAACCATAATCTTAAGCATCATATCTAAAGAACTTTTAAATAACTCCGGGAATGGTGACTCAATCACTTCCCTGAGCAGCCTATTCCAATGCTCAATAACCACTTCGTTGAAGAATTTTTTCCTAATAACCAACATAAACCTCCCCTGGTGTAACTTGAGCCTATTTCATAATGTCTTCACCTGGGAGAAGAGACTGACATTCCAGTCTCTACAAACTTCTTTCAGGTAGCTGTAGAGAACAATAAGGTGTCCTCTCAGCCTCCTCCTTTCCAGTCTAATCAAATCCAGTGCCCTCAGCCACTCCTCACAGAACTTGTTCTCTAGAACAGAGTGGCTTTCTAGAAGTCTCTAGAGTCAGGAAGCTTTAATGTAACTTTTTAAAAGCATTCATAAAGAAGTGAAATGAACAAAATTTTCCTTCCTCACAGTAACAGATGTCCTTTAAAATAATCTCAGATCCAAAAGTCTGTTCTCTAGGCTTCTCTTGGAACACAGCTCTGCTGCTCTCCAAGTTGTATTAAAATTTCCATGCTATTGTTTTTTAGATACAATCTCATTTTGGTTCTACATTAGTGTCCGTTCCATCTTGTCTTGCTCTCCATTTTATCACATGCAAAAATACATACCATGCCCAAATAAAATGAACATGAGCCCTTCCAGCCAGGTCATGCAGGACTTTCAGTAGCTCCCTGCTGGGGAAGGACGAGGATGCCCAGAGCTGCCATACAAGAATGCTGGTCACAAAGTAATTGGTAGCCTGGGATTTTGAATATAGTCTGAAGGCAATAGAGTTGTAAGGAAATCAATAATAATATTCTGAGAAATCTCAACTAACTGCTTTCGGAATAAATAAATCTTTCATAAATACTTTCCTTCAGTGCTGTGCGACACAGACCAGCCCTCCTTTGAGTTTCATATAATAGCACCAGCTTCTGGCAGAAAGAGGATTTCTGAATGACAACCACAGCATGTAACTTGGTCAGCAACCAAGTTCTACATATGTATTACATCACTGCCTTCTTTCCAGCTTTTCTTCTCCACATCTGTAATGAAGTGAAAAGGCAGGCAGATGGTCAGTAAATTATGTATTCTCACCACAAAGATCCCCAGGAGTAGCCAAATTATAAATGCTTCACAAGAGACATCGAGATAAAAGTGTGGGCTCTTTAAATAGACTGACCTCCAACTCCAGCTGAAATCAGCAGATAAAGCAGAATCATACAATGAAAAGGAGGAAAAAGTAATTAGCCTGCATCAGCTGTGCTCCAGTTAAATGGAAAAGAGCACGTGGCTGCTTTGAAAGAGGATATCCAGATGGAAAGATGCATACTATGACAATGTAAACTCTGTGAACTTTCTCATTATGTCAGAATCTTATTTAAAAATATTCCCAACTGATACAATTAAAATGTATTCAAAACTATGGTCTTCCTTGGTTTCAAAATTAATTAAAGATGCATGTATTCCTTGGGGTTCATAGTATTACCATTCTAAAAATAATACAAACATAAATTGCTGATGCCCAGCTTAGGAGAGTATATGTACAACTCCTCTAAATTATAAAGAAAAATTTTGAATGGTTCCTTAAAGTGTTATAATGTCTTCTTTCATCCTTTAACTCAAAGTCTGTGAATCAGAAATGTTTCCATGATAAAAGCTCAGAGACCAAAATATTACCAAGTTGGAAGAGTTACACTATGTGTGTTGTTTTCCATTAAAACTGGGACTTGAAAGCACCTTCTTTCCCACAAAATGCAGGGGCACCTGAAGGTCAGGACATGGCTACTTTAAATCATAACAACATCAGATCAAACCAGAAAAGCCAAGCCTAGAGTATAAATTGAAAAAACAAGCATGCAAGCCCTGTGAGCACTTCATTTTTTGTGCCAATACAGCAATTCAACGTTCAGCAGCAAATTCAAAACCAATGGAAATCCGGGCAAAAATCTCCAGAATTTGCAAAACAGCATTACATGCAGGTTGAATTAGAAAATAACAGTTTTGGGTGGAATCAGTTGTGTGTAGAATTTTAACTGTTAAAGATAAGTCTCAGTCTCCACCACATGGCTAGTTATCATCAACATTTTCCAATATTATTAGAGAATCTCAATAAATTCCCAGGGAAAAATACAAATTCTATATACAAAAAAGGAATTGTCTGTAATATTTTGGACATGACTTCACTGTGGAGCTATAAGGCTGAATATGGCAGAAGACCAAGTAAGTCCCACCAAACTAAGGAAGAAAGAATGGACACTCCTTACCAAATGGCATGAAGCTATGTCCAGGGAGGCTTAGGCCAGATATCAGGAAAAGCATTTTTACCTAGAAGGGTGGTTGGGCACTGGAACAGGCTCTCCAGGGAAGTGGTCACAGCACCAAGCCTGACAGAGTTCAAGAAGAATTTGGACAATGCTCCAGGCACATGGTGTGACTGCTGGGAATGGTGCTGTGCAGGGCCAGGAGCTGGACTGGCTGATCCTTGTGGGTCCCTTCCAACTCAGGATATTCAATGACAGCTTTTTTATTAAGAGGAGTAAGACTAATGCAAAGATGGTCAAGGATCGACTTTGGTATTTGAATTAAAGAATCAAGGAAGCAAGCAGGCAAGGACGGGGCCTTCAACAAAATTAGGCACACACGGGACTGTAAAACGAGTACTGAAACATCAGATGATGATGAATATAATGCAAATAACTTCAAACAGAGAAACAAAGGCATGCAAATTAATGTTGTATATTCCTGTGCAGAATAGGAAAGACACATACATGGCAGCTGAAAAGCTCAATATAAGCTGGGGAAGTGCAAACAAAGTTTTAAAACAGCAAATGCCGCTGTCAGTGCAAACAGTTCCTGCATGGGAACTGGGATGGGCAGCCAGGGGAGTAAGGCTGTTGAAGCTAGTCCAGTTCACTTGGCAGTGACACAGCATAAGCTTTTAAGTTTACCCCACTTACAAGGCAAGAGCAGACTAATCAGCCCTCAAACAGCATTTAAAGTTAACTACAACAAGATACAATGATCAACCTAATGTTTCCCTGAAGAGGCATATAGAAGGGATGTAGTGCATCACTTGGTTCTGCACCAGCAGCCAGCTCTACACCAATGGCATACATAAGCCAGCTGGTGCCATAGCTAGGCAATCAGTTCTTCCAAATATTTGAAAAACAAAAGCCTCAAACCTCATATTTTAAATGTACTTGTTTTTTAATTGAAATTGACTCGGAAAACAAACCTCAAATCCCTCTGATTTAGTTTATAATGACAAATCCAGATTAACACAATGGATAGTTTTCTGTTTCAAAAGCACAACATCGTGGGTTGCTGGCGTGGAATAAAACTGAGCATCTCACAAAACTGTGACATTTACCTCAGATAGTTGCAGTTAATATTTCATGATGAATTTCAAATGAAAAAGTAGGTGAACAATACACTGTAGGCATTTTGAACACAAAAATCATCCATAGGGAGCTACAGCAATGATTCCAGTTCCAATGACTTACGCGGTCTTCTAGAGGAGACTGTTCAACCCAAGAATTGGCTTCTCACATATTTTTATTCTGCCATCTTTAAGTGTGACATTTTGAACAAAAGGCAGGCAAATTTATACAGGTCACCTACACAATCCACACCCAAATGTTATGGACTTTATACGGATTGTCCAAAGTGCCCTAAGATTTTTCTTAGCAAATAAGCACCTTTGTAGAGTCAGGATTGGTACAATTCTGCTTTGCTGTCAGCAGCAGTGGCATGGTGGTGGTAGCAGCCACTCCAAGCCCTCTGCCAGAAGCAGAGGATATTTTCAGCCCTGTGGCTTCCTCTTCTTCAGAGACCAGTCTTACTAGTTTACATCTAGGATCTTCTTTTGGAGAACACTAAGAGCGGCAAAGAAACAAGAGCAGTAATCACAATTCTGGTAATTGATGCAATGTGGCTCTGCTTTGATTACCTATTTTTACATGCAAAATTGTAAAGTTCTCAAGGGGAGAAAAAAAACCAACTTGTCCAATTTCTGAAAAAAAGTTCAAAAAATCAGGAAAAACCTGAAATATCTGTTAACAGGTGAGGTCAGCACACCTATAAAGAAAAGTAGTTTGGCCATTTCAATTCTCAGTCAGATTTCAGGAAGTCTGTATTCTGGCCTGGTTACAACATAAGTGTTACAACTGGGAAAGCTAATACAAAACATAAGGGAATATGGAAAACAGCAGTTTCAGGGAAATGGCTTTTACTTTCCTTTGCATAAACTTGAACTCCATTAATTCATGTCAACAGCATATTCCCTTATTATGTAATGGTTTCAACCCAAACCAGCTTAATGAACTTGGTAACCCTGGTCAATCAATATTTGAAGACTTTTCAAAACACATTCGCAGAAATTCAGACTGTTTTTCTAAATCACTTGTTCTCAGAGTTTTATAAGTGCTCTTTTCCTTCAGGAAGCAATTTGTGTTAGGCCCTAAAACCCCTAAAACAGAGAAGAGGCTCATGCTGCTGACAATTTCTCAGTTCCATTCTGATGTTACAGGTTAAGAATCAGTACACTGAATCAATCAAGTGAATTATCTACTTACAAAGCAGCTCCAAATATTCCTGTTTACTGTAGGTTTATCACAATCTGTCACACTACTAAAGTCAAACCAGGCTTAAAATCTGTCATGAAGATGTGTGAAGTTTGTGTATCTGTAAAAAATAGCTCATGAGAGGAAGGCATATTACTGAGGTAATCTGAAATGTGCATCTGCCTGCCCATGATAAAAGCAGCCTTAGACTCTCCATCCAAGTTTAAAATACTACATATCTGATAGATAATTAAACTGCAGAGGAAGAGAGCAAAACATTTTTTTTTTTAATGCTGAGCTGCTGGCCATACAGAATTCCTCCTGTATATATTCCTATCAAACCAGTTATTCAGGGTTAAGAAAGAATGGGAGCACTGTAAAACCTTCTTTTACCTGTTATCTTCCTTAGATAAACATGAAAATATTTTAAGTCTCATCTTTCCTTTTTTTCCTTACCTACTCATAGAACAAACCTATAAGGCCTGACATGGTTAAAAAAAAAAAAAAGTAAATATTAGAAAAATATTTTTATTGCATATGTATATATATATGACTCTATGTACGTACAGATATATGACTGAGAACACTGTGTAAGAGTCACAACTTTCACGGAAAACTGTCCTGAGAAAAAGGAAAAAGTTGTGACAAGTTAATAAAGCATGAATTAGGATCCATCAAATAGACAGCACGGCTAAAGGCAGTATTTACAAGAATATCTTAGGATGATTAGAAAGACTGATGAAAGTACTTTAACAACAAAGGAATATCTAAAACTGCATGAGGAGAGGAAATAATTCAGCTGCCCTGTTAATGAGGTAAAAAAAGCGCTTTTATTAATGTAAAGTAAAATATTTTGTGGACCATAGTATTTCGACATTTTACATGTCATAAATACAAGAACAGATGAGAACTCTCAGTTCTTTCTTAGTATTTCATGTCTGCAATCCAATTACTCAGAAGTTAAGATGAAGGCAAAATTTTTCAAGTAGCTTAAAACCGTTCAAAATGTTTCCAGCAGCAACAATATACAAATGTTTGCAAACCCACAGAGAAATCTGGCAACAGAGCACCCAAGTGGCAAGGTAAGTGCACAGTGCTGCTTGCAAACACAGACATGCTCTGCCTGAAGACATCTGCTAGAGGAATGGCTATAAGGAAATTGTTCACCATGAAGGAACAGAGTTCCTCAAATATTTCCATAACCCCTGATCCTCTGGACATTAAAATAGGATGTAAATAAGTACGGGTCATTCAGATTTTCATCTAAGCTAGTGAAGTATTGAACTGATTTTCAAGCATGTAACTATTTCCTAACATAGAAAAATGACGACATGATCCCACATTTCATTTCCATTGCTCTCCTAGGGGCTGATTTACCAAGCAGAGGGCTCCTGGAAATCAGCCCCAACAGAAGATCTTCCTGGGAGAGGATGCTCCAGGCCACAGGATCAGGGAGACACCATGCAGCTTTTATCACCTCTCATACATAGGCACTCCCTCCTGACTTCTCAGGAGTGCACTTGGTTTTATTCAATCATGTAAACGATGAGAAAATAACTCTTCACTCCCCACAGCCTGAAGACAGGGGACCTGAAGAGGTTTAGCTGGACAGATAGAGAAGCCAGCTTCCAGCTCTAGCAGAGAGGAATCATCCAGCCCAAATATGACCACTCTCAATACGAACAAGACATCTATTTTCTCTGCTTTGCACATGCATTACATTTTACAAACTGCACTACAGAGGCAGAAAATGATGCTTGAGCTAGTGGAATAATATGATATTTCATATATATTGACTCAACATGACAGTATTTGTTTTCAGTTGAAACAATCTGTCTGATTCAAATGAGTTCAAGCTGAAAGACTAGCTGATTTAAAAAGACAGGGAAAATAAGCACTGTGGCTGTCTTTAAATGCTGAGACAAGGAGGAGGCTCAAGAAAAAGCAGCAGTGATGGATGAGAGAAAAACAAGAGGGAGTTATTATAAAATGGATTTAAAATAAATAGACACATTACTACCTGGGGTCTAAAAAGAAAAATCTCATCAAAATCTAATGATGTTCATATTTCTGAACTAGGCACAGGAGGAAAATATTCCCAGTACCAGCTTCTTATCAAATATTTGCCACCACAAGAAAATTACAGCCTTTAATTTTCAGACTTCCAATTTAGTGTAAGTAGTTCAGAAAGGCCTGGAAAAGAGTTCTCTTTCCTTTTAACAAGAATTACAGTTCCAGGTTTTGAGTTTATGCATATATATTTGTAAAAATGTACCAAGTGCATTAGGGGCATAATAATTAGAATGTTATGAATGATGCTCTGTCGGATATGGAGAAAAACTGCATAGCAGATTTCCTCCGTGTGGACAACTTTTCTTTTTCCAGAAAGAGTTAATGACAGGATATCTTCAGCAGGCAAACCCTTGGAAGAAAGGGTGCCTCCAAAATATTAAGGCTTGGAAAGGAAGATATCCGATTAGATGAATTCAGGTTGAGAACGGACAAAGATAAAACATGCAATTAGCCTGCAGCCTGACCCCACAGACTTCCAGTGGTGCTTGAAAAAGATGAGCTGTCTTTGACAGTCACACTATACAAAAAGACTTCAAGAAAATGTACCAGGAACAGAAAGCAAAAGCTAAAAGCAAATCTTGGCAGCAACAGAGGTTACCAAGTAGTTTTCAGTAAAGAAACATTCATTAGCATCAACAGAGACTTGATAAAAAAGGAGAAAAAAAGTATGATATTGAATTATGAAGATGAAATAAACCCTAAAGGCATATACACAGGCAAAATGCTATGGTGTAAATAAAATCACAGCTTTCAGTTTGATGAGTGAAAACAAGATAAGTCTAATGGCACCTAAAAAACTCTTAAGTATCATCTTCTAGGAATATCCCTTGGGAAGTGAATACAGCAGGACTGCTCCCATTTCTTCCTAGGTCCAAAGGTCAATAATCAAAAGCTGCACTCACAGATCATCACCTGCAAGTTGTGCAGGGCATAGACCTGTGCTCCTAGACCAAGTGTTCTGAAGGCCTGTATGATCTGGGCAGGAGAGGCCAATCAACTTGACTGCCAGTCCTGAGTCTAGAAAGGTGAGACTTTGGCCACCTTGTGGCTTAATTAGAAAAAATCCCGTTGCCTTTATTTCCTGATGAAAGTCTCGATTTCAATTAAAGATTCAATTCTGCCCCACTGGCTTTCATCAACCACCATCTGCATTAATCCAATTTTACAATAGATCTAGTATTTCATTAAAGACTTTGATCTAAGCTTTGGCCAGGGAACTTTCAGGGAGCATTTCCAATTACCAGCCCTCTTCTACATCCAGAGGAGAAAAACTCCCAAATCTGCAAATGAATCAGAAGCTTCTTCACAAAGAGAAGAACTAATTTCATAACCTCTATTCAGTGGAATGGTCTCCTTGCCACCAAATTCGGCATAATCTGATATAAAACATCAGAACTTTGTTAATTCCTCTCTTTGTCAGAGAAAAAGCTTCCTAAGATGAATGAAATGAAGCATGAAACTATGAAATTAATTGTCAGTAATGGGGTTACAGTAAGATGAACATACTGTAACCCCATTACTGACAATTAATTTCATACAGGATGTTTGTTCACCAAGTTGAAATTTTAAGAGTTAAATCAGAAAAAAAATAGTACCTAGAATGTACTCTAGCACTGACTAGAGTATTATTAAAAAAAAAATCTCCAAACTCATCAGACTTCCAATAAACCAGCCCACCATTAAGCCCTGCAGTTCTTTAAAACAGAGAATAAATCCCAAATCACTGCTCAGAAATCTCTGTGGAAATGCAACAACAGGTTATGACAGTGCATCTCTGCAATGCTCTGAAATAAACATAGTTCAAATAACTACCCAAACAAATCCATGTTTTGTGAGAGGTTAGGTATGATGAATCTTCAAAATTTAGGTTGCCTTTTTATACAGTCATGAACAAATCAGAATAAAACCCCAAATAACATTGAGAAAAGTGAACAGGGATTTTCTCAGTGTCTCCTTTAATACAGGAAAAAGGAACTTAAAAATAATCAGCAAGAGGCAAGTTCAAAAAAATACAAGTAATATCACTTTAGTCAATCCCCACTTAAGCTGCTGAACCCTTATGTCCCAAGATATCCCAAAATTTTATCTTTTATATACAAAAATTTCTAAAATTATTTGAACTAAATTATGGAAGTGTGATGAGACAGGAAGTTATTCTAACAACATTTTTTTTTACAATTACAAAGATATAAACTCCTGTTTAAGAACTCCCTGAGCTGCAGATCATTGAGAGCTGGAAGAACAAGCTGGAAAGACACTTTTATATTTTTCTGATCCCGTATTTCTTCACTGTCACCAACTAGCAACTAGATGCAAGATGGGGTTGGACAGCCTCAGGCCTCATTCATTATGGCTGCTTGTGGTAGTTCTTGTTTCTGATCATTGAAACTTCCAATTCCATCTCAATGCTTCATGTATTACCTGTTCATCAAAATTAACTAAAAAGGATGTATTTTTTTCATGTGTATGTGGGGGGATTTTTCCCTCTTCACAGTATTTTTGTGTTTATTTTGGAACAGTTTGTTAGAGTCATGGAATATATCATCCCACAGACTCCCCTATTTCATGGCTTGTTGGCTTCTGCAGTGGGCTGTAACAGCCACAGATGGATAACATGAAAGCTACTTTTGGTATCTATGGAAACAAATAGATTGTCTGCCTCAGGGTCTTCTCTTCAGATCCTTTTCCCATGCTAGGAAGGGGCAGGGAATTTTCCCCAGTCTCCAATACAGAGAGGAGAGAAATGTGGCAGCAGGTGCTGGGAATATAAATGGGGACCTGAGGTAGGTGAAAAGGCAGAAGAAGAAGAAGAAGAAGAGGAAGGAGAAAGATTCTGGAATTCAGAAATGAAACAATAAAAGAGACCAGAACTAAGGGGAAAAGTAAATACAGATGAGGAGCAAGACTGTCCTTCCTATAGCTTCATTCCCATGTTGCCTGTTTAGTAGGCTCCACTGTATATTCTATACCTAAAGTAGTTCCATGCATTTCCTACCTCACTGGTCTCTACCCTCTGTTTGTATGACAGTCCGTGTGGATATACAGGCTGATGTGAAAGGAAAAGGAAACACAGAAAACTCAGGTTTGTTTGTCTGTTAAGTCCTGCCAAGCTGATCTTTGAAATGTCATGCTGAATTAAAAGTGAGTAACTTTTATTTTAAGAATACCAACCCATTTTTATCCAAGCTCATTGAGTTTTCCACAAATTGTGACTTCAGAGAACATTTCAACAAAATAAATCTATTTCAGTAGATAAACTAACCCATTTCAATGATTTCACCCAATTCCATCAAGACGAATTTTAGCAAGTGCAGGTTGTCTTTGGGTGCTGCTTTATTTGCTCTGCAGTTATTGAGGTTTAATAAAAACTTTGGGTATAAAGCAAAACCTCCAGAGTACAACTACAGGAAGTTCGCCTTGTTTCCCAAATATGGCTCCTTGTGTTCCTAAGCTCCTCTTCTCTTTTTATAGCTCCAGATATCACATTCTGTCTGGCTAAGTCAGGTTGTGTGACACCTCCTGATCGCACCTAAACCTTGTGTGACCTGACACAGCAAAGCAACTTACTCAGCTTTCAAAATAACATGTACTGTGGGTATCTGCCATATGCAGATAACCTGTGAACAGGCCCAAGCTACTTTCTTATAAGGAGTTAATGAGAATTCCAGTGCCAGCACATCTCAGCTGAAGGCTCCAAAAAAATGCAATACATTAGTTAAGAGTTAACATTTAGTACACATGGACATTCACACTCTAGGTGGGTAAAATAATCATTGGAGCAAAGGGATTTATCATCATGTACCTTAGTCATTCACCACCTGAAACTTAGTACAGTATTTAAACTCATTGAACACATTCAAATCAAGATGGAATAACAGCCATTGAGTAATTATCTTGAACAAACAGTTTAAGTACAACATTTGGGCACCCTGCAAGTGTGCACCTGCCTAAAATTATGGCCAGAAGAGCTAAAATTCAGCCCTGGATCAGCAAATGGCTTTTAGTACATAAATATAGTATAATCTTAAATTCCGTCCTGTCATGTTAGGCTTCATGTGTGAGGAGTAAACTGAGGTTTTCCTGGGAGACACAACATACCATTTACCTTCTAGCTTGGTGGATATAGTGCTTTTCAGCCAGCACCAACATACATACACAGGGAGGAGGTGTGTGTGCACACTTCTGCGTGTGCCAGTTTGTTTACAGGAAAACATCCACCCAGACAAGAAGAAAAAAACAGCAAGCATGATCAGTCCCAGAACGGGAGACAGCACCAAGAATTGAGTATTTGTCCAAGTTCCCAATGGTTTCACTCCTGAGGAGTTTTGTGTCTCTCATCAAATCATCCAGGGAACTACAGGCCTACCAACTTTACCTCACCTCCTGGAAAGCTGATACAGCACTTAATCCTAGGCACATTAAGGATAAAAAAATCATCATGAGTAGCCAACCAAGAAAAAGTCATGCATGAACAACTTGACAAACTTGTAAAATGAAGCAGGTCTACCTGCCTGGTAGATGAGGGAAGAGCAGGGGATATTTTCCACCAGGACTCCAGTAAGTCCTTGACACTGCCTCCCATAAGATCTTCATAGAGGAGCTGTTGATGCAGGGAATGGATGAGCAGACAGTGAGGTGGATTGAAAACTGGCCAGGCTCAGAGGCTGGTTACCAGTGAGACAAATTCTAGCTGGATGCCAGAGACTAGCAGTGGGGCACAGGGGTCAGCACTGGATCCTGTTTAAGATCTTCATTAATGACCTGGATGATGGGGCAGCCTGTTCCTTCAGCAAGTTTGTAGGTGACACACCTGGAGCACTCAGTGGGTATCTTATCAATGTAATATCTGAAGGAAAGGCCCAAAGACAACAGAGCCAGGCCTCTTTTTACTGGTGGCTAGCGACAGAACCAGAGGTAATGTGCATAGTTGAAACATAGGAACTTTAGGAAACATTTTTTCACTTGTGCCAGTGACCAGGCACGGGCACAGTTTGCCTGGGGAAGATGCAGAATCTCCCTCCTTAGAGGGACACAGTCCTGGGCAGCTGGTTCTAGGAGTTCCCACCTGAGCAGCACATGGACTATGTGACCTCTAGAGGTCCCTTCCAACCTCACCAATTCTGTCTGGGAAACAAACAAACAAAATCCCCCCAAACTGAACAAAACAGGAAAACCACAGTTGAAAAAAAAAAAAAAGAATACATAGATGTCATTTCCAATCCCTGGAAACGGCACCTACCCACTCTACAAGAGCATCAACACATTTTCATTCTATATTTACATGTGTGGGTGGCATAATTTATACAAACACACACATATGCACACACAGAACTGCAGAACTGAAAAAAAAATTCCTCAGCAACAGGCTGACATATTTTATCAAAATTCTCCTAGAGACAAATGTACAGAGATCACTCACTTTCAGGGATTGTCTGCACCTGTAGAGTGACTCCCTAATATCTCGAACTTCATGCACAGTGCAATCCCATCAGCCTAAGCCCACATGCTCCAGCTGCATCTAGCCCAACGGCAGCCATGCAGCCAGCCCTCAGTACTTTCCATGGATTTCAAAAGCACTTACATGCAAGAGCACAACCTACACAGACCATAACCTGTATTTCAGACACCTTCAATTCAGCTACTCTGTGCTGACAAAACCTCCACACAACCGAGTGTGCAATCAGTATGTACATTTCAGTAATACTGTATCTTGCTACAGCACGTTTGGATCTCCAAGGGGTTTAAAGTATCTGGAAATTCAAGATAATTTATGAAGGCCCTAAATCCAAACTCCTCAGTTCTATTCCTTTTTTTGGGGGTTGCCATTTAGTGATTTCTATGCTGAATATACTCAGTTCACTGGTAACTGAATTTTATTATTTTTTAATTATTACGTTGTCTGTTTTTTCACGTCTTGCTAGATCGCTGATTGCCATCAGCAGAAGATTCTTCCAGCCAAATTATGTCTCCAGCTATATCTGAGTGACTCTGCTCAATTTAGCTCAGCAATTGGAACTTAATTATAATTCTGTTAAGAAGGTGCTGGCCAGAAAAGACACATCATGTCAGAGTGGCATTCACTTTGCAGCACTGATAGGAACATGAACTAAAACCTTTTTTTCATACTAAAATAAATTGCCTGGACTCTCACTAGACAGTAGGAGCAACTGACGTAAGATGAGAATCGTATCAGGTGGGCAGATCTGTTCTGCAAGAATTACTCTATTCAGGCAATCACTTTCCAAATTAAAAACCACACCAAATGAAGGGAATCTCCATTACTACATCAGAATATGTAATTTAAATCTACTTACCCTGCCAGAGACAATCTGTATGTAAATGCACCCAAAGTTATTCAGAGAACTGAAACAGCATAAAAGTTTTCATTGTGTCTTTTCTAAACAGGGGCATTTCATTTATTTTCACCTTTAATCCATTGCTTGGTTAATTTCTACTATCTGTGTGATTACACATAGTGTGGCTAAATGCTTTTTTCTACATAGAGAGCTAAAATTACCCTTTTTTAGGCTAATTACTGTATCACTCTAAATTTCAACTACATGGACACACTGATTTTGTAGCACTAAAACAATGGTGAGAGTTTTTTTCTATTTATAGTCTGGTTTTCTACCAGGGAAATGTCTAGTGGTTCCACAAGAGCAAACTAAGTAAAGAAGAAGAATACCATCAAATACCATCAGGCTGCTGCTGGCCTGAACTGGAAAAATTTCATAGGTCAAAATGATTGGAATAAATGGAACAACATCCTCAAAGTCTGAAAAATTTGGCTGAAAATGCTAAATTAAAAGACCCCTGAATTTAAGATTTTGCTTTCTGCATATGCTCACCATTACTACTTCTAGCTTTTCACAGATAAGACAATCAGATGCTGAATGCTATAACTCTTGAAAAGAGAGGGATGAATATGCACTCAAAATTACCTGGATTTAATAAATTCCTAATTTTCTCTTACATACTTTCTATTCTCTTTTTAAAGTCACACCTTTTGGCTTCTATTATCCATAAACACTCAACTATAACTTTTATGTAAAATAACCACGAAGATGTCATTAAAAATATTACATTCCATTCTATGTTCCATAGTTACAATTTTAATTTCTTTAAGACACCATGTTTCCAGTTATCAAAGAAATTATTTCCATGATCAGGTAAAATAACACAAAGCAGGATTTTAATCAAACACGCAACCTGCAATATAAGGCAAATTGATAGGCAAAGATATTAGCTTTACTAACTGCAACAATGAATCCGACTGTAATGCTCAATTGCAACACAAGCTACTCTGTCACCAAATCCCCTGCCAATTAATAATAAATCCTCCTCTATTCCACAGTATTGCTCTTCTTTATATTGCAATGCTGGGTGGTCACTATCATTTTCAGTGCAATTATATAGCTTTTATGAAAAACTAAGACCTAAAGAGAAAATGTTTATGATTCTTTATTCATCTTGATTTTTAATCTAGATTCCAAAGAGAAGTTCTGATTCAAAGTGTGTTAGGGTTAATGGAAAATCTCCCTTTGTTCTTGCAAGATTATGCCACAGGCCTCAAATTGCTTCTTTTCTTTACAGTTCTTGCTATTTCAATTTTGCCTCAGTTTGTCTATGCCATCCTAAAGCACCAGAAGAATCAATTTTATTTTATTAAACACTCACCTCAAACCATTGGCCATGCGACTGCATTTTAAGGATGACACAAGGATCTGGTTTTGAGAGGGCATCCCTGTCTGATATGCCTTTGCATGCAACTCGCAACTCCACTTTAGTCAGGCATGGGCTGTTAAAAATTCCCAGGGTATTGGCTGCTGATTCATAGATGTTGCTCATTTTCTTCATCCCTTGTTCTGAAAGAGAGAAAAGGTCCATTAAGGATGATGCACACACAGCCCCTCCTTCCACACAGAAGTCAATGCAAAGTTCTGCTAGGCAGTAACTGTAAATGAGAACCAGAGCATGAGGGGAAAGAATAAAATCAAAGGAATACCTACAGAAAAAGAAAATCACCTCATATGTTGATAAGTAAGCCAAGTTCAAAATGAAATTTTCCACCATGCCTCTGAACTCTGGGGGTAAACTGTCACCTCGACTTCCCCCAGGCCAAAGGATAGACAGGATGGTAATTCGGAATTTCTTATGATAAGAAATGATGATTTCTTATGAACCTTAAAAAGGGTAAATTAAATTTGTTCAGCACTCCTCTGATCTGCTTTTATTTCTCTTGATTTGTCCTAAAGAGTATGCACTTCTTTTAAACAAACTTTTAGCATAAATGCCATAGAAGACCCCTTTCATACCAACCTTAAATTCCAAACTACATTTCACTGTTTCCACACTTAATGCAGAAGATTACCTGCCTCCATCCCTAAGACAGTAGCCAAGATTGATATTCTAAACAGGAGGGCAGGATATTTGTGCTGCTCCGTCTTGTTGTTGTGGAGTGTTTGCTCCTTTGGGTCAGGAATCAGTTACATGAGCACAGATAGCTGGAGTAAGAGGGACCTCCAACCCTTACTTCATTATGAACATCACCACCAATCTTGTAGCTCAAGAATTTCTCTCAACAGAAGCAACAAAAATATTTTAACACAGAGCTTTCCAAAATTCCCTATATGACCATTTTTGCATTAATAAAGAATATGGGAATGCTCTAATTTGCAGATTTGCTCTGAGCTTCACAGCCTGATCCTTTAAAAATCTGCTTCCTAATACATGGATTAGTGCCTTCATCACTTTACCCCATACATAACAGCCACAAAAAATGAATCTCATACTTTCAGCAGGCAGATTTGTCTTGCCATTTTATCAGCAAGACATTTTAGTGGCCTGTTTCAAACCTTTTCACTGTCTATTGCACAACACCCTGTTCTCAGAGGTTAATGACTTTTGAGAACTGTTTTGATAAAAATTAATTTCAGAGATACAGAAATGAAAGTGAAGTTTCCTTTCCCCAAATCTGGTAAGTTAAAAATAAACTCAAAACCTTCAAAATCACACCTATCCAGTTTTTCTATGAATTAGAAAGGTAAAATTAGAAAAGTGTTTCTCAATTCAGAGTAAGAGGAGTTGGCAATAGAGTGTGAACCTCTAATACAGACAGACAAATTTCAGGAACGTAAGTCTGATTGATGAGACTGGAGATTATCTGCTCCCCTGGCAAAAGGGACAAAAGCTTTTTAAAAACTTACAATTCTTCAAATCTATACAGCTTACTATATGACCACTGATCTGCTGTGACTACCCCGTTCAGATATAAGTGAAGTGAGCACGAGTGGACCCCAACCACCCTCTGAAGCTCAGGCTCTACAGGCATGTTTGAAATGTAAGCCCCACCACAAACACAGTGCCTGACATGCTAAGATCAAAACAGCCCCTCCAAGTTACTTGTAACTATTGTCACCTAAACTACTCTTCCTTGGATTTACTGCTAGGAAAGAAACATGACTGGGAAAATAGGCAAAACTAAACGACACATGGAAAAGGTAATGATATTGGGCTATGTTATAAAGCGAGGGACTGGAGAGACTGCTGTCTAATTATTCATCATTTTGTAATCCCATCTCCTTCAGAAAGCTGCTCAACAAGCTCATCCCACATATTTACAAGACATTTTTACACGTTGCCCTTTCCAAATTGAAATCTATTTGAAAATTGGGTTAATTCTGTCTCATACACATCATACATCATTAATAAAATGTCATCCTTTGTGCAGAAATAGGCTGGTGATTTAATTAAAATGGATGATTTCAACACTGAAGAAAAGAGGAAAAAGTAGCAGTGTGAGGGGGAGAGATGTATTTTTCTTCCTCCTACAATAATTATACATTGGTTTTTCAGAACAGCAGATAAGTATAAAAATTATATTTCTTTTTATCACTACGACTATTATTTCAGCTTTTGCAGGTTCTAAATTTATCAATGGAAAAGATCAAGCCACAGCCTTATTCTTTTGTCTCATTATATTCTTCTTTTAATATAATCACCAGCTTGGGCTGTTGTGCTGATGTCACATCACCAGGAAGCTGGAGGCCTGGAAAATAGATTTTGAGCCCACTGAAAGTGGCTAAAAGCAGTTCTGTTTTGCACAAACATAGACAAGTTAGATTGCGTAAAAAGTTTTTTGTCAATTAACTATGTACATTATTGATGGAGGAAAAAATTATTCATTTTTCTTTGCTTCAAACGCTTCCTTTTTCAGTTCATTAGGACCTTGTTATTCCTTCAATGTCCACACAGTTTCAATATCCGCTGAACAAGAGCTGTACCCATTAGAGGAAAGCAATTGCACAGATATAAAAAAATTGAAATGAGTGATAGGTCACATATTTCTAAAGTTTTCCTTTCATTGTTGCATACATTCTCTCTCATTTCCTTTGGAAAAGAGGAAAGTGGTGGATCATCTGCTTCCCACACGAAGTTATTAGCCACTGCTAGACTGAACAGAATGGGGAATCAAAACTAGGCCTTCTGTTTTCACCTCTCCATAGTGAAACATCAAAAAACCAGTACCAACTGGAAAAAATTAAACCTGCACTATGCTGAAATTGAAATGTACTAAGCTACAACAAACAAACCAAAAACAACCAAAACAAACAAAACCCAACAAAATCAAACCAATAAAAAGAAGCCACCAAAGAATGTGTCAGTTACAAAGAAAAAGTGAGAACCTTGAAGACAGGTCTCTGTCTCCAGTCTCTCAAACATGTTCTATATCTGGCATACTTAGAACTCATTTACTTGAAATTAACATGCTCCTTTGACCTTTTTCAAGAGATTCATGGCTCGAAGTGATCTTACTGATATCTGTGATGAGATAGGGAAATAAGGACATGAAGCCAAATTCTTGTCAGTAGCACCCAGTGACAGGACAAGAGGTAACTGGAACAAGCAGAAAATTCAGGAAATTCTGATTAAAGAAGAGGAAATTTTTTACTGTAAGTTTGGTTGAACACTGCAACATGCTTTTTGGAAAACTTGTAAAGTCTTCATCTTAGATATATTCAAAACTTGTCTGGACACGGCCCTGAGCAACCTGCTTTGAGCACAGGCTTAGAATAGATGATCTGCAGAGCTCCTTTCCAACCTCTTCTACTCTGTGACTAAGCAGCAAACAATCAAATTATAAACTTTTTAGGGTACAGATTGTCTCTGTGATATATTATTGAAGAAATTGATTATTTGGGTCCCTTGGCTCCAAAGACATGCAGAAAATCAAAATATATACCTGATCCCAGCCCTTCTGGTACACAGTAGTGCTACAAGGGCTCCCACATGTAGGTATTTCATTAAAAGCAACAGCACAGGAGTTCAGAAAATTGTGCCTGCCTAGATAACAGTGATTACAATGAAAATCAGTATTACACATTTGACAGATACATCTTTATTCAGGGGGACTAAATGGCTTAAAAACGTTCAGTTGTCTAGCACTTGCAGAAGTAAGGATCTTTGTGACACAGAACACAACCAGTATATGCCTCTCTCCAGGAGTTAAAGACTTGAATTCAGCTCACACAACCAGATCCAACTCATTACAAAATGATGATCCACATAACCTCACCACAAACTCATAACCAGGCTCCTTAGATTCACCACGAAATAAATCTAAGATGCTATCTGAAATCAGATTTCAAGTTTACTCTTTTGCCCACGGTGTCATTTTACCCTCCTACACACACAATGTCCAAAAGGCTTTTCTGCAAGTTGTCTGGGTGAAAAATGAAGAGATTGTTCTCTACAGCACCTTGAGAAGAAACAGGGAAGCATTCACACTCAGCCTCACCTTCAGTTCAGGCAATAAGTGAGCAGAAAATGAGAAAGATGCTGAGATTTAAAGCAGTAACCAGTGTGCTTTGCATTTTGAGAAAGATCTTGTTATTTTGAAACCTGTACTCCATACCAAACTACACGCAAATGAATTTGGGGGTTGCAGGTGTCCCACCACCATATGTTGAAAGCCGTGTCTGAATTATTTTACTGGCACTTTGGTCATGAAATGAAAATGAGCCAACAGCATCTGTCTGCTTCTACAGAAGTAAACAGCAAGAGTCTGCTCCTGGAAAGGTAAATTATGTTTGCAGTGCACATGGTGGGAAATACTAACAGTAGGGTTACAGGAAATAAGAGCTGTGAGTAAGTGCCTCCAAAAGAGAGCAGCCCTACAAGCACTGGATGTCACGGCAGTAGCTGCTCCCTACACATTTATATTTATAAATTATATATGGGAGAGACATTTAGTATTCAAAACACATGAACAGCTTAACTCTCTAGACAGAAAGCTTTGTACCTATAGTTTCTGGATCTTTCGGGGTTTAAAGTCTAATAAAAGGAAGTATGAAAACCAAGTCTACAGTTGGAAGCTTAAAATTAATAAACTTCATATCAAGTTAAACAAAATATAGTAAGAGCAAGATTTCTAGAAAAGGCTAAAATTGTGTTGGGTGTTCAGGTAGAAGAGTTTTTAAAAGTTCCTCTGTTCAGTAACTTGTTCAGCTCCAGCAGAATGTAGGCCATGGACCCCTTCAGGGAATGACAGTAATTGAGATATGTAATTATTTCTCTTTAAGAAATTTTATGTAATTGGGAATTCCCAGTCTCTAATAATTACTGTATCAGCTGTTGGCACCAAGGCTTCCTTGGTTATGAAAAGCAAATCCATTCCTTCACATTCAGCTGCAAATAAATTTTGCACAAATGAGGAAAGGTGGGGAATTCATCAGGAGCTCCTAATTAAGCAAGTTCATTAAATTAATATTCCATGTGCTTAATCAGAAGATAAGTCACTAAGACCTGGCTTGCCCAGGTCTGAACAGAGACCCCAGCATGACAGGGAAAGCCTACCTATCTTTATTATGATATGTGTTAAGGTTTTTCATTATGTCTAATTTTTGTTCCTCCTGTGGCCATTGCCTTGGCCTTTCTCTGTGTATCTCTGGAAAATGCTCATGAACAATTAGTGCAGTCTTAAAACAGAGTCATTCAATTGCTTATCTTTGACCACGTTCCTAGACTCCTGGTTTTCAGCCATATCTCAAATGACTGCACAAGACTCTCCTCCTGCTGGCATTAAAAAATTATCCTGGTCAACATCAATTATATTATAAATTGTTACAGAACTTTAAACGATCATAGATAATACAGACAAAATTCAAGCTGTCAAAATTAATTTTAATATGAATTATTATGTAATGAAAAGTCAATAGGTTAGCTAAACCCCTCCACAGGATAGTTTGTGCAATTAAAAATACAATTTTTTCTCCTTCACTTTGATTATCTGACAACTATTAATGAAGATTTATTTAAGTTACACCTACCAGAGTGTGATAAAGGCCTTTGAAAAATGAGCAATAAACTCAGTAAGAAAAGGGGATCTGGAGAATCCACAGCAATGCTATTGTGAACAATGAGACAGATCTGATAATGCAAGTAATCTATTTGGACAGAAGGGGAGAAGGTTCAGAACAAAGTGCCAGCAGTGTAAATGGAAATATACACACACACTGACAGTTCAAAGGGACTCATTACCATAGAATCAGCTATTTCAATTATAAGGGGAAAAGGGAAAGTCACTGGAAAGAAACTGAGACATCTAATGCATGATGAAACACTGCACAAAAGTGTGCTGCACCTATACAAATAACCCCATTTCAGTTAAAAAAAAGAAAATCCCCACAATAGCTGGGAGATGCTTGAATGTGCCCAGTTCTGGATACTCTGAGTGGCTCCCACTTGTGGAGGAGCAGAAAACACAGAAGAACGTTTCCCTGTATCCTCAGAACGAGCTCCTTGGAAAACCATAGCTTAGAGATAAGAAATAGCTTGTGAAATGACGAATACAAAAGGAATTTAGCTTCCCCACCTTGGAAGACCCTCTAATCTATCTTCAATATTGGTGGTTCATTCTGTTTTAGTATCCATAGGCCAGCTTTGAATGTAAAATCCCTCAGGGATTGGTTAGAATGTAGGATTCCCTTGGTAATTGGTGCAAACTGTAAAACCCTCAAAAGACATAAAAACCCCTGTAAAACAATAGCCATTGGTATATGCTAGATAGGAAGCCTTCATAGAATAAACTATGGATTTGTGCCTTTCTGCATATGCTGGTCTCTTTACCCCGCTGGTCTGAGAGCTCACTGCAAGCCAGAATTCCATCTGGGCAAGGCTCAGGAACGTGCTCTGTCACTGAGGGCTGCAGAAGCAGTCTCAGAGATCCCAAAGGGACCCCGAAAACCCCACCAGTGACACCCACTGAAGTCAGACTCAGTGAAATGCAGAGCACCTGTAAGAGTCAGTGCTAAAATGCATATATTTTATTATTCTCCACTGGAAGAGCAAATTTAAGATTTGCCCTGGCTCCTTTAACATGTAGCTAATGCCATCAGTCACCTCTTACTTCAGAGTTCCCACTGTCTTCCTTCTTACAATGCTGTAAAATATGCAGGGGAAGAGAAATCAAAAATTCACTAGTACAAAAACCAGAAGACTGAACAAATACAAGATCAAAATAACCTTCCTAGGGATAAACACAGACAGCTCCCCTACTAGAAAGCAGTCTCAATGCCTTTTACTGCAAAAGCAGCAGAGATTTTTATTTTTTTTTTCACAGAATTCAGCAAAATCTGCTTCATTTACATTCACTGGATTTGTACCAGTCACAAGGAGTCTGCCTCTCCCACAGCAAGGCTGGCTCTCAGGCTGGCTACAGAGGGTGTGTATTTGGTCTTGTTTTAAAATTACACCTTCTAAGACAGTGTGACGTTTTAATAGCACAACAGAATTTCTTTTATTTGGAACAGTGTAGAAAATAGAGAGAAAGCAGGTTCATCCATACGCTGATACACAGTAACACACACACAATTGTCCTCTTATCCAGTCTTGTTTCTTTAAATATGCCTGTCCAAAGCCTTCACTTGCAACTCAATATTGTCAAGCAAGAACATTAAATAGTCCCAATGTTCCTCTTCCAAATCACGAAAATGGCATATTTTACCTTAGAAAACATTAACGAAAGTGGGTTTGTTCTTAATTTCATTTCTATTTCCAAAACAATTAGAAGTTATGTTCTACAGCTCTTTCTCACAATTACAAAAGTTAAAAATGTATTTTAAAAGCCAGAGAAAGAAATGCCAGCAAAGTTCACACTGTTCTATACCAGGAGTCCCGGAGCTGATGATTTATAAGCAGGACTGAATAATTCGAAACCACAGCAAAATTCAGGCTTCCTGAAGTAAAGTAAAAGATGCTGGTGTGGGTATTGGTTCTCAGGGCTTGGCTTGAGTCTGTGCTACTCTTGAGAGAATACCTGAAGCATAGGCAGTTGTAAGAACAGGGATTAAGCATCGATACATGGAAAAGCTCAGGACCACTGAATCCACTTCAAACACCACACTAAAGAGTCACATACACACAAAAAACTCGAACCTGCAATATGTAAGCAGTTTGCAAATATAAGTGACATGTAAGCCTAGTAAATCAGAGAAATGTAATTGAATCTCTCCAATCAACAATTTCAAAGCCACTACCATGTGATATTTATTTGACTGCTTATCATGAAAAGCCATTACAATTTTCTTAGGCTTGTCATTTCAGTTTGCTGCTTGCACTAAGTGATATATCAAATCAAGCACAGGAATAAAAGTATATTTACTATGAGGACTATGAGGGTTCTCCCAGTTAGGTATTAGAGGAAAAACAAAGGTGTCTTAGCAAGAAACAAAGCTTTACAACATAGTTACCTACCCAAGAATCTTAAATAATTGGGTATTTTGCTATACTTCAAAGAAAGGTAAGCCTGGAACAAAATCAAATAATCCCAGCATACTAAGGTGTACCAGTCAAAATTCTGACATCAAACAAATCCAACTGAGAACCTTCAGAACATGTTTGAGGCAAAAAAATTCTTGAAATAATTAGACAATTCTGAACAACAAGATAGATGTATATGTTAATCCTATGTTAATCCTTGCTTTATCATCTGCACTTGCAAAAACTGCATTTGAAAATAAAATTACCCATTATCCACCCTGCAAAAGCATACTCTCTATCAGCTAGAGGAGAATCACAGAATTGTTTACATTGAAAAGACCCCTAAGATCCGAGCCCAGTCATTAACCCAGCACTGCCAAGTATGCCACTAGTCCATGTCCTGAAGCACCACATCTACACATCTTTTAAGTATCTGCAAGGATGCTGAATCAACCACTTCCCTGGGCAGCCTGTTCCAGTGCTTTACAGCCCTTTCAGTGAAAAATTCTCCTAATATCCATTCTAAACCTCCCCTAGTGCAACTCAAGGCCATTTTCTCTTGTCATATGGCTCGTTGCTTGGGAATGAAGCATCAAGTTGTGTTCTTCAGCTATACTCAATTACACCAGAGTATGTATATAAACACATGTACTGCCTGGAAGAGTTTATCCATTTACAGATGTAACATATTGCAAACTGCTAATTTTCCTCAACAGATGGCTATAGTGGCTCTTCCTGCAGCATGAAAATGATTCTACAAGAGAAGCTGCTTCCTACTCCTGATCCAAAGACAAGTACATCAAGAAGGAAGGACTTCTCACTTACTGTTTAGTTATTGCATTTACAATACAACCAGAAGGCACACCCACTGTAAACTGGCTCAGGGTTTCCTAGCAGTGGGAGAATAACTGAATTTATCGATTACACAGGGGCCACCTTGAGCCCAAAACTGGGACAGAGCTTTAAGGTCCAGTAGCTCTGTCAGGTCGGGCAGAAGGAGAAGAAAGGGAGCAATAGATAATGCTGCAAGCAGTTGCTCTCTCACTTTGTAGTTGCTCCCTCAACACGCTTGATCCCTTTTCCCAGCAAAAGGCAGAACTCCTATGGCCTCCCAGGACTATAAGAGACAAGGAGCAACTTGCCCACCCTCAGGGGGTGTCTGGGTAATGAACACCTTTACCTGATGGCTGGAGCCAGTCCTAAGTTCATTCCCTTCGCAATAGAGGTTCAGGGACAACACGCTGGGGTTTGTGCCACTAGTTAACTTAGACCCTGAGCCTTTCTTGCCTTCTTGTCATTTACTTACTTTCTATTTTCTTTCCAAGATCCTTGATCAAATATTTGAAGAGTCACCCATGAGATTAGGCCAAGCACACATTGCCACTGTCTCAGCTAAATTGGCAAGGGATACGATCACATTGCAGCTCCAACTGCAGGCACGAGAAGTGCCATGGCAGCCAAATTACATTTATATGGAGAGTGTTAATTTTTTTCCTACTAGCTTATTCTGACTGTCCTCTAGGAAGTTATGTCCTATTCCATATTGGGAGTGTTTTGCAATCACAGTACCACCATACCAGGATAGACTCAGTCTCTGAATAAGCCGGTAGCTATTTCTGGTATCCAATTGATTCACAAAAGAATTGCAGCATGCTATCAGCAAAAAGTCCTACCAGTGCCAAATGTACCGCTGGTGCCAGTGCCGTGCCACTCCTCTGCTGGTGTGTCCATGCTTCCCAGGATCTGTGCTCGACTGAGCTGCCAAAGATGGGTCCTAACGCGTCAGGACACAGCGCAGTCTCACAGAGATCCTAACCTGGGCCCTGGAAGCAACAGAGCTTTGTCAGCAATGTTATAGTAGACCTACTTCCTTCTGACACAGTGCCAAGACTTTGGCTAAATAACACTTTCAGAAACAAGGTCTAGAAATCCAAGCCACCAAGAATTTTCAACTGTTTCTCTCCCTTGGGAATTCTTGAGGTATGAGAAATATCTATGTTGTCAACCAGTAATAAAGATGAGAAGCAAGATACTTGGAATTTCTTTTATAAAACTTTGTCTGACATGAGGTTTTCCCTTAAGCACTTCTAAAAGGAGCCTATAAGTATACACTAGAGTTATGTCTTCCTTTTGAAATCTGCAAGTCCCCATCAGCCGTTGTTAGCATATACTTAGAACAAAAGGGCAAAACAAAAAATTCAGCTCTTAGAGTGTAGAGGTAGAGGGAAGGGGTTCTCAGTTCTTAAAATAAAGCACACAGGAAAATGAACTTACATAATCAGTATTGTTCTAAGTCCTACTGTTAACTGCCACACACAAAACACACGGGAACACCTGCTGGACTTGACATCACTGCCTGGTAGGAGATCATTTCATGAAATTCACATTAGGCAAGCAATACCCCCAAGATTTGGGCACATATTGCACAGGACCTCACCTACATTCATCTGTCTTTAAAGGACAAATTTATACAAAGTGCAATAAAATTCATGAACAACCCACTGCTAACAGAGAGAAAGGAATGCCTATAAGCCAGCAGTGATGGCACTCAAGGGAGAAGAGAACAAAGAGGCTGGTATTGAAGGTCCAGCCAGATGTTTCCACTTCACAAATGCCATCACTATGGTCAAATTATCTAAGGCATAGTTCTGTATGAATTGGGAGTTGAAAGTCATTTCCAAGCTTTCTCTCCAGACCTGTGAAACTCTTAATTCCTTCCCTCACCTGCCCTCTGCTAGGCATGATTGCTCTTCAAACAGAAATTTATCTACTCTCTTACAAGGTTTCTTGAAAGACAGTTGCAAAGCATCAGGGACATAAGGAATGGTAAGGCAGAGTCACCATGATATTCCCTAAGAGCACAGAAGAGTAGAACTAGCCTCAGTAGATATCCCATTACACCAAAAAGGAGCGGTCCCAAATATTCCATGAGAAATGGCACAAAATATAGAACATGCTATAACCTGACTATTGCTCAGAGCACAAAGCAATGTTTTCCTTGTTCAAACATTTATATCTCTGTTAACTCTGAATGGATAGCCATTGGGCTCCTCTATACCTACATATATTTAGAATTAGGAAAATGCATGTTGGCAGTAACTAAAATGCAACTGTACCAACAAACAGTATTCCAATCAATCTTTTAATTCTTTAGTGATACAAGGCATTTCCCATGCACTGTGTGTTTATCTATGTCTTATTCCTGATCTGCATTGATTCAGTGCAAATAGATCAAATAGTCAGAGATATTTTTCATAACCTAAAAAAATATATAATTTCATATAATTAGGGTCTAATGCATGAACATGTTTCAGTGTACATAAGTATAGGTAATTCCAAAATGAAGATATTTAAAAGACCTTCACAAGTATGGAATCCAAAATATTAATTTTTGTTCCTCTTAACTAGTAGAAGATTTGGTTTTTATTTTCTTTTCTAGTGTCAGCAACCCCCTTAGGTAAAGGTGCTTGGAGAGGAAAAGAACAAGGAAAAAAAACATACAAATTAATAATAGAGAGCATGGGTTATAGTAAATGCATGTCCTCACAAATCAGCCCACCCAATCCATGTCCATCAAAATCTCAGTGACAGATGCCTTTGTAACTTCTTTATGATATCAAATCCACCTTTGGATACCTGTGGAAAAGATGTACTAAAAATTTCTAAAACATTTTGAAAAGATATGCACTTTTACAAGAATTTTGCTGTTTCAGTCATAAGCATTCTTTTCCAATTACAAAGATTACAGCAATTCAGATCTGACCCAGCAAATGATGAATGACACTTTATGCTCTGGAGTCAACGTGCAAATTTTACCTATAATTTCTGCCCTCTCCAAAAATTGGGTTATACAATAATGAGGTGCTTGACTGCTGTTGGATTAAGTCTGTAATGAGACTGAATGCACAGTCACACCATTTAGTGTTTTAAATTGCTTCAACTTCGGAGTAAATACATCAACAAAGACCAAGATGGGATATTAAGTGTAGAGCAGTACATCAAAATAAGATGTTAACTTGCTAATGTTACATGAAAATTATTTCCATATTTCACTGAAGAATTCTTTGAATTATTCACTTGTGTAATAGGTTATTAAATGAAGCACATAGAGACATCTTTAACTTAATTGAAGGTAGGAATAACATAGGCAAATATTTAATACTTGCTGTAGGAAAACGCCAATGCTTCTCATGAGATTTATACCATCAACTAGAAAGTATGACATAAATTACATTTCCTACCTGTACTGGCTCTTAATTTTACCTTTTACGAGAACATGGGCATTTTACAGGATGCTAAGAAAACTGTTTCAATCAAATGATTACTACAGCATTTCTTATTTAGCTACTTTCCATTGTGAAATTTCAGCTTGCTTTTTCCATTCTTCCCCTTTTCCAGCTTCTGAGAAGCCATGTTCTTTCCATCTATGGTAAGTAACCTATAACCATTTCAGACTTCTGCCAAGGTTGTGCTTTCAAGTGAAATAGGTTGCCTAAGAATATTCTCAGATCAGTTTGAGCTATATCATGTTTCCCAGTGACACCACAAAGGAGCTCTTTAATTCTCAGTCACTTTGACAACTGACAAGTGCTGCAGTCAAATTGCACTGGATCTTCAATACAGCTCACACAGGCCAATTGTTGAATAAGAGTCATTCAGGTTGAGAGGGATCACTAGGAATTTCTATTTCCCATCCTTAGCTCAAAGCAGATCTGGTTCAGGTGAGTTCTGGCAGTCTCCAGTGATGAAGATCCCACTACCTCTCTGGGCCTCTCTTCCAGCATTTGACCACCATTTCTGACAACAATTTATTGTTAGTTTTCCTTGTTACAGCTTATGCCTGCTGCCAAACATCCTACCACTGTTCCTCCAAGAAAACCCTGGCTGCATCTCCTCAGATGACAGCATTAGGATCACATTCCCTTTGCCTTCTCCGTGTAATACAGAACAAAGCTAGGATCCTTCCAGGACTCCCTTTGACTTCACTGACACAGTTAGCTAGTGTGTCAGAAGGCCTGATTAACTCAGCTAAAATAATTTAGGACTAAAAAGGAAAAAGATCACTGCAATTTCCTGCATGCTATGGGCAGAAGACAGGGTGTACAGGGTGTACAAGACCACAGTTACATTAAACAAGCACCATATTCCAACTGAGACCTGCATCCACAACTGGCTTTTCAGAAAGCCATTTGCAATGACAACTTTGGCTGGTCAAACTCTACCAATAAAAATGCAAGCTCTTGAACACCTCATTTACACACTTCCTACAGAGTAACTATTAATACAGAGACAAACATCTTTTATGGGGGTGTAGTACTTCCCATGCATTCCTTCAAGAGACACTCAAGAAAAGTTATATGAATTCTTGCAAGTTTAGTCTGGTTGTTATAATGATGTTTCAGTGCAGAAAGGCGACTTAAATGAATACAGTGATAAATAGGGAGGACTGGTTAAAACCTTATCTTTCACTCCTTGGTATTTCGAATTCCTAAGTCCTTTCAGTCAGTGAACACATTTTGAACTGAGACAAATGGTATTTTGAGATTTTTTTTTCCCCCTCAGAATTTTGTTCAAAAATTGTACTGAGAAAATTAAATATTTAAAGTTGCTTTCACTTCCTGACTGTTCAAAATGGGTTCTAATTTCTGTTTGCCCTATTTTCAAATTAAAGTTTTAATGAAAATTGCTGTGCAATTTTTAAGGGTACCAACCTTTTTTGTTTCCTCAGCTTATCTATCTGCTGTCCAGTACAATTAGTATTTCTTATCATGTGAAATTTAGCAGTCTGCTTGAACAATTTCTGTCTTAGCTTCAACCTGCTGTCCAAAATGAACACACTTCAAATCTGCTCATTACATGAAATTGTCTAATAAAACTAAAAGTAGTTTGGTGACAAACTTACTGAAACAGATTGGTAAAGCCTCTTAGTTTGCTATCAATATAATGGTTTCTTAATTGCCATAGAGACTGCAATTCTTAACTTTGCTGGATTTTGTGTTTTGTGTTGGATGCTGTCCTTGCCTTTCCCCAGTCGTTAAAGCAATAACCAAAGAGACAGCTCAGAGAGGAGGCTGTATTTTCTATTGACTTATTTCCAATATTCTCATCTTCAGTCTATCTTTACCTTTAAAAATTGCTTCATGTTTTGTACTTTTCAAAACAATAGCCTAAACTCCCCTAACACTAAGATAAAAGCTCCAAGATATCAAAACTTAATTTTGTTGTGCCCATTTACAAACAAGAATACTATCCCTAGAATTAGACAGAGGATCACAAAAAAGTTTTCTGTGAAAGAAAAAAACAGAAAATGCTACCTCAAAAACAGCTTTAAGTAAGTAAAAAAAAAACAACTCACAATAGTTCTGATTGTGCTATGTTTAGTCTAGCAAAGGTTAAAGACCACAAAATCATTTTTTTTAATCTGGCTTCATCAAATCTCAAAATATTTTGCTCAAATATCACTCAATTTCTCACCCACTACTCAGGCATTTTGATTTCTGCCATGTACAAATTAATTTCATTTAAGCAGTGCCATTTGCAGTGGTGTGTTTCAGGAAATGCTCACCCTTCATTTTTAATGACCTAAAGTCAGGGAACACTTGATATTGCCCCTCAAGCACTTACAGGCTGAAAACTCCTCAGCTGACACAGCACAGACCCTAAGTGGGAGGAATTCATCCCTGTTCTGTCACTCCAATGTCTTCTTCGTGTACAGTAAAATACACAATTGTGCATACAAATACCTAACAAATGTGTGCAACTGCAGCCAGCTGTCTCATGTGATCTCTCCCAGTATTGAACTGGCAAGTACTTTTTACCACTACGTCAGCAAAATCAGGACCTGACATCAAATGAAACTGAGCACTTCTTTGCATTTGAATAATACAATGTGTTTTGCTCTAAGAGGGTGAAAGAGACTACCCAAAGAGTAAGCTGATTGAAAACTACCACAATGAACAATGCCAAACTACACCACAGCTTCTCAACCACCAACCTCTGTATCATTTCTAAATAGCAAATAACTCAAAGACCACACCATTCCTCGCTTTTCCTACCTGCTAATAAGGGTGGAGTGGTCCTGCTTGTATCCTGTCTGATACTGTTGGAAGACTAAGCTGAGGAAATCACTGATGGATGTTACACTTTGTTATGTCATTCTAGTCTCTGCCCTTTCGAGTAATAAGCTTTCTGCTTTATTTTCCTTTACCACTCATCTCAAATGTCCCATCATACACAGCTGTCACTCAAGGTCAAACCACGCAGAGACAGGCAAATCCCTCAGATAATGAAGTTTTGGCTTCATATAGCACTATGACTATCAGAATTCAAATATTTGGGTAACACAGATTATGGTGAAAAAGGTGTGGAAAATAGGAGAGACATATTAGTTGGTGGTTTGTTGCACTACAAAACTATTAGCACTTGCTTGTGCCTGTCCAGTTCATTCCTACCACTGCTCAGACAAGCTCACAAATGCCCATATACCCCTGTCTGATTGCAGGCAGACCACAAACTTGCCTGTAAGTAGTGTGTTTACCAGTGACCCAGAGAGAGGAAGCAGCACCTCTGGCCAGCTGTCTCTCTGCTGATCATGGAGAGTCAAGACAGGCATCCTAAACCTACATTTTAAAATAAGGGGAAATATCATCAGGTGGAAGGTCAATTCCACATTGTCCTTCATACAATACGTGCTTACCCAAACAACCTGTAGGATTTCCTATAATCTTCCACCTTAGATGAGCAAATTTTTAGGTACAAATTACTGCACTGGATCCTACTTCACTAATTCCAATTCCAAACAGTCCCTACACAAAGTAATGAAGCTCATTTATCAACTTGTTGCCTGAGGGACTCAGGGATGACCTCCAAGTAATCACAAGATAGACAATGACCCTGCTTATTCAAAAACAAGATGGTTTTTACAAACCACAAAAGGTAAGACTAAAGCCAAGTTTCCTCCTTTTACCTCAAAATAGAAGATCCAAACCAAAACCACACATAACTCTTGTCTTCAGAGAGGATATGAGGTCTAAATAAACAGTTGCTGTGACTGAACAAGCGCCTATAAAATTGAAGAGGAGCTATTCTTTTTCCAGCAGCCAATGTTCTTTCCCAGGGGTAAGATTTGGAATACTCACTTTATCCTCTACTGCCAACAGAGTAGCTGTACCCACATGGTCTTTGGTTAGAAAAGAGGTATTTGGCACAACAGCTCATTTTGCCAATTATCAAAAGGGACAAAATGCTTTCCTTTTGGAGTGACAGGTGAGGTTGGAGTGGCTGGGACTTCCACAGCCACACTGACCACAGTTAAAATCCTGGTTACCTCCAGAGCCAAAAGCTTACATCTAATACAGGCAGTATTTTTCCAAAGGTATATTCTGCTAGAAAAGCACAAACTACCCAAAATGCACCTTTTCATTCCCCTAGATCAGTTATTCTATGGTATTCAGTAGGATTATTGACACTGTGGCAATAGCATGGTCAGAGAAGACCACAAAAGCCATGAGAAAAGGACACAGACCATTAGAGATTAGTTATGAATATAGCAAGGTGTTCCTGTCCTGAACACCCCTCTACTGGGAGCTCAGACATGTAACACAGAGGATTGAGGCTCTTGAGAAGCCAGAAGCCAGTGTTCCCTAAAAAACCACACTAACCAATGGTTTCTCATTAAACCCTTTTAGAAAGCGTCTGCCTCTGACTTTCCTATTCTATTTCTTTTGTTTGCCAAACTTCTCAAAGTCCTTCTGTCCCAGCTCCACCTTGGCCAGCTTCCCAACCTTTTTTGACAGCACTGCAATGTCACTCCTATTGCCAGCTACAGACAGCAGTCTGCTGGTCTAGAATGGAGATTTACTAGGAAAGAGGTGGAATGAAGAGAATACATATACAGTGTGGCCCTAACATTCTCTCTCTCTCCAACACAAATAAGAAAGTAGATCTGGATGGCTGAGTCTAATGTATCCTGTAAATTTCCCTTCACAGAGCCTGCATTTGCTCCAAAAAGGGTGATGATAAAAAAGGTGATCATAATTATACCAGGTCCACCTGTCTTCACTCAAAAAAGAGAAGAAATGTCTCCATATTTTCCCTTCAGAGCAGCAAGGAACAGAACTTTAAAATAGGTATTTTTCTATGCCAGTCTAAGAGAAAATCCTCTTTCCATGAGATTTAGGTCATATAAGGTCAAACCAGAAAGAAGAAATAACACTAGTCACAAGTATGCAATAAAAATGGAAATCAATGTTTATGGAAGAATGTTGTTTGCTACTTAAATTTTATTGAACAGCAAATACACTTGAGCACATTATCACTTTCTTCATGGACATTCTGTAAACACAGGGAGAGACATCACATAAAATATCCATTCAAAACTATTTGCTCAGCTAATATAATTTTATGGCTATGGAGGAGAATTTCTTCAGTGTTTCTGCAGGATTCTAGTGGCTCTCCAAAACAAGAGTTTTCCCTCATATATCAAGGTGTTCCAGTGATTTATGTGATAGCCTTACCCCAGCAGATGTGCTGTGCTGTTTTGGGCTCGGATTAAGCTAATTTTCCTCACAGTGGCTAGTATGGGGCTATGTTTTGTTTTGCAAAAAACAGTGTTGACAATAAGAGGGAAGTTTTTTATTGCTGAGCAGGGCTTACACAGAGTCAAGGCCTTTTCTGCTCCTCATACCACCCTACCAACGAGTGGGCTGGGATTCACATGGAGCTGGGAAGGAACACAGCCAGGACAGCTGACCTCCACTGACCAAAGGACATCCCATACCATATGGCATCATGCTCAGCATATAAAGCAGGGGCAAGAAGAAGGAAGGTGAAGGCATTTGGAGTGATGGGGTTCATTTTCCCAAGCAACCATTACATGCGATGGAGCCCTGCTTTCCTGGGGATGGCTGAACACCTGCCTATCCATGGCAGATGCATTCCTTATTTTGCTTTGCTTGTGTGTGCAGCTTTCACTTCACCCATTAAACTGTCTTCTTCTCAACCCATGAGTTTTACCCACTTCTACTCTTCCAGTTGTCTCTCCCATCCCACTGGGGTGAGCAGCTGTGTAGTGCTTACCTGCCAGCTGGGGTTAAACCAGGACAGCTGCTGCACACTGGGACAGCAGATCAGACCCTTACAATGAGTTTGGAACATACATATGGAAGTAGTTTAGCACATGTCAGAGGAAAGACTCTCTTGAACCAATTGTTTTTAAAAAGCTCTGAATAACTTTAGGCTTCTTTTTAGACCTATAATGTTTTAACTAAACTACCAAGATTTCCAAGCTCCTGAAAATACTCTCAAGTGATATCCTAAGGCTTAAGAATTGTGAATCTTCCAACACAATTCTACACAGCTTATACTACTTACCAAATGCTTTGTTCCTTGCAATTCCCTTGATTATAAAAGGAATTGATTTTTTTTTTTACCTAATTTTAGATCCTTTACACTACTTTAAATTGCATTACTAGATTGGAACATAAATCTTTACTGTTTGTGGGTTTTTTTCACCTAAGGAGAAGTCTAATAATTACATCAAACATCACACTTGAACAACAAAACATCCAAATATTTTTTAAAAATTTAAAACTATTATATTCTTAAATATGTTTTAATATAAAACTCTGCTTTTTATTATTTAGTGTCTGAAAAAATGCAAGAAAAAAGTTTCTGAAACTAAGGGAGCTGTACTGAAATCCTTCTTTTGTGTCTTCCTATCAATGAAGTCATTGGAACAGGAAAAAATTCAAGTCCAAATTTTGTCCGAATTTGAAGCCCACTCTAAACTCTACTGAAGACAATGCAAAGATATCATTCACATCACAGGGCTGGGGAGTCCCTGTAATCTCTTGTTTTTGCAGCATTCGACCTTTCCTACAGTCAAGTTAAGGAGTGGGTCACCCACAAACCTATTTGCTCTCAGAAAGAGTGGTAAAATTGCCACCAAAGATGGCAAAGACTGTCCTGTTGCAGTACTCTTACAGAAAGGCATATGAACACTTCCTAAAAAACAGTACATAACACACACGAACTAGAAGGCTCAATTAAGTAATTAATACAGCATGTTTTGTTCAGGCATTTCTTGACCCTAGAGTGCTTGGCTTTGCTTTTCAAAGCAGGGAGTTAACACATGAAATACGCCAGAGTTATTCAGAAAGCAAACCATAAGCAGACAATCCATCTAACAAACACTTGGTGGTACAAAACACAGGCATCAACAAGACAGAGGGGATTTATCACACAGATACCTCCTGCTCATGGTGAAGCAGAACCTCACAGCAGCAATAGACTTTCCTGTCTGCTATAGGCTGTAGCAAAGTAAAGGCTGGGCTAAAACACACTCCATGGCAGTGGGGTCTGTACAAAGGAGCTTTGCCCATCCACTCTCAGTTCCTGTCAGGGGAGCAATTACTCCCAGACAATGGCTGCTGGCACAGGCATACAATACTCGGACCTGTGCAGCAGGTCCAAGTTTAGAACACTAAATGCAAAAGCTCTTCTGCCAGAAAGCACAGCAAGACACAGCACAGGTGACAGGAGGCAAGCATTTCATTAGCAAAGGGTTTGTTCATTGGTAACTCTGCTATAAATTATAGATGCAGAGCAATACAAAAAAAAAAAAGAAGAAGCCTCAGGTCCTATTCCAGACTGTAGCACAGCTATACATTGTTCATTTATGCATCCTTCCTGTTTGCTGCCATCTCTACCTAGCCTGCCTTTTCCTACTCTTAGCTCAGTTCCCATTTCTGCTCTTCATTTGAGCTAATATCACCAACTCTCCTCTTTCAAGTAGCTTCCAGTATTAAGTTCTTCTTAACCCACTCTCTCTCCCACAAAAGTTCTTCTGTTTTGGTTTGGGGTTTTTTAAATTTCTTTTTTGGGGTGGGGTTTTGGGAGGAAGGAGAACAACACACTGGTTGGTTTGTTTCAAGAAGAAACCCTTCCTTGCCTTTTGCTCCCATCACCCAAATCATCTTGATTAGGAGGCTCCCTACGATCATCCCATCTAACCCTTTAGGACTCTGTTTTGTGAATCTGAGCTCAGACCTCATCCTTACCACAGCACCAATCTCTACTCTGTTCTACTCTATTCATCCAAGCTCTTTCTAAATACGACCAAAACATTGCCTAGCCCTTCCAACTTCCTTGCCTAGTGTACAGCTCCCCTTTTCCCAGAAGTTAATATGCTAGTGTCTCTTCTCAAAAGCAGCTCTCACTCCTTCTTGCCAAGAGAGAAAAGACAAACTTGAACTAACTGGCAACAACAGACAAGGAGAAAACTGAGGTACTCAACTTTTATTTGTCCAAGTCTTCATTGACAGTCTGTTCCTGTATCTCCAACACGGATGGCTTGCTAGACAGGGACTGAGAGAGCAAAGTCCCTCCCACTCTTGAAGGAGATCAGGTTTGCGGCTACCTGAGGAATCTGAACATACATAAGTCCGTGGGAGCTGAAAGATGCATCCCAGGGTCCTGAGGGAATTGGTTGATGTAGTTGCTAAGCCGCTCTCCATGACATTTGAAAAGTCATGGGAGTCAAGTCCCAGGTGACTGGAAAAAGAGAAACATCGTACTCATCTCTAAAAAGGAGGATCTTGAGACCTATAAACCTGTTAGCCTCACCTTTGTGCCTGGGAAGATCTTGGAACAGATCTTCCCAGGAGCTCTGCTAAGGCACAGGGAGAATGGGGAGCTGATTCAGCATGGCCCCACCAAGGGCAGGTCCTGCCTGACCAACCCAGTGGCCTCCTGTGATGGGGTGACTGCAGCAGTGAACAAGGAAAAGATCTACAGACATCAACTGTCTGGAGTTCTGCAAGGCATTTTTCCAGGTTTCCCCGAACATCCTTCTCTCTAAATTGAAAAGATACAGATTTCATAGATGGACTGTTCTATGGATGGTCCTACCCAGACAGTAGTGGCCACAGCTCAATGTCCAGATGGAAATTAATTGCAAATGGTGTCCCTCAGGGGTCTCAATATGGACAGAGACATTCAGGGGAATGGAACACCTCCCCTGTGAAAAAAGGCTGAGGAAATTGTTTCATCTACAACACAGAGAAACTAGTCTTCTTCAAAGACAAGACCATTGTATTTAATTTTGAAAGTATAAAAATGTCACTTTCTTGGAACCTTACTTAAGCAATGTTTGGGCTTTCCTGTGCAGTTAGGAACACAAATTCCAGCATAAAAGTTTTTTGAAGTCAGTAGGCAATTCAGAATGCAGTAGTGTACTGTGAAGTGTCAGAAGACCTTAATAATAACTTTAGTGTATCTTTAGTGTAAAGTGATGCAAAACAGCATCCCAGCTTCATTAATATCCTATGTGCTGAAGACAAAGTGTTGTGAAACCTGCAGCAAGGCAAGCATAAATGTTTTCTGGAGAAAAAAAATTAAGTTGTAGGTTAACATCAGATTATGCCTATATTAAGAGAGGCATTTGTCTCTCCTAACCCAATATATCAAAAGAAAACCAACTCCTCGGAGCTTATCAGTGCTTTCATTCTTTAAAATAACATTTATACTTGCTTTCAGTATCCACCAAGATGAACTTCTGCTGGCATTACTGACTGAAATAACTTCATGTGACTCATCAATTTGCAGAGGACTCTGTAAAGGTTCTCCATATTTTGAAGAAATTAACTCCTAAATTCAATCCCCACGCCTTTCTCCATGTTTTCTAAATTAGCCATTTATCCACAAAACCAGAAAGTTGTGGGTTTGGAGTTATATATAAATATAGAAGCAGAGGACTGGAAAGAAGTCACTTGCCCATGTTTGCTTATTTACTGGGAAAACTTAAACACTTGCATGAAGTGAGAAAGACATTAAGATACTATTTTTCCCATCCCCTAACTAAAAGTCCAAACAACCACATACATTCACAAAAAACAAAAAAAAAACAAAAAAACCCAACAACAACAAAAAATAAACCAACCAAAAAATAACTTGATAAATAACTTGACCTACTCAGTCAAGCAATCACATTACATAAGACCTCAGGATCACCTAATGCTGGAATTGTGCCAAGTTTCTGTAATGGCACCTGGCAGCTCAATCAGTACCCTCAGTCCAGTTCACACATTCATCTACTCGTAAGCACCAAGTGATCAATCAGTCCCAGTGGGGCACACATCAGATCGAATGATGGTGATAAAAGCTATCTGAACCCTTCACAATCACAGCATACCTCAATAAATCCTTCTAGTGTTAAGGTATTTGACAGTTTGGCTTCTTTACAAAGGTAAAGAGGAGCAGCTCATCCAAATAGTTTCATGATGGAGGTTTGGCCTTGGCAACATCCTCACTGTTAAAGAGCTGGCCAGGAGGAGAGACTTAATCCTTCACAAATATTCAATGAGCCTTAATACTGTAATATTCATTCTCAAAGACGTATTGCAGCATCCTTCAAAGAGCTCATGACAAGAGGAGATTTAAAAGAAAACCGTGATTTGTTTGTTAGATGCTGTGTTATTTTTTTCCCCTTAATATTACATTTCAGCCATTGCATTCATCAATAAACTTAGCAGGACGCTGCCTGACATTTTAAAATATGCAATCAATTACGAAAAGTCATGCTGTTTGAGAAAAATTTATCCCATACTGAAAATATGTATTTAGTGACGCTCCAAGCTTTTAAGCTAATCTTATTATCCACATAATAATGTCCAGGGGCATAACAGGCTCCAGAGGCATCAGGCCATTGTGTTAGTCACAGTGGAGTAAGTCTATAGAAAAAAAATAATTGCCTTGACCTTATCTAAAGTTTTCTGATGGAAACATCTGAAATCCAGCTTTTCAGCCACAAGTGTTTCACTGCACCCTTTTTACAGTGGCTGAAGGACAAGTGGAATTGTGGCCTCTGCTCTCAAGTTCACTCCCACCAAACTGCTCAACCCACAGAGGTTGCTTGGACGACCAAGGCCAGTCTTCTCACACTAATCAAAGAAAGCATATCCTTGGATGATCTGCATCCCCTTCCTAATATCTGTGACTTTTACACTAAGAGAATGCTAGGGTATTTTTTTTATGTGCAAAGAGCAGGCTATGCAGTGAAAAAAATCTTGGTTACAAGTGTAGCCCTGCACCCAGGTGCATTCATCCTTGATGTATCTTATTTCAAAAGATCAGGTGTTTTATATGTGAAAGTGTTGGCAGCTCCTTTCATCTGAAGTGAAAGGAGCCTTACCAGCACTCCTGTGACCAGGTTTAAACATTTATGCAAACAAGTCTTGCTTAGAAGAGCCTAATTCCACACTCTTTATTGCTCACCTAAGGCATTTGCTGCACTTGATAGGCTGTGAAGAACAGCCATATTGATCCCAAGATTGTGGGATTGAAACTAGTGGGAACTGTTATAAAATTTTAATATATGCCATCTTCCAGACAAAAGGAGACTCCAGGGAGAGCTGACCTTTGAGCGCAGAAACCTTAATAACACGTCAACAATGGGATTACATTTTCAATACAAAAACAAATGACAAAATTAGGGAGATTGCACTACACTTGTACTGTCTAGAAACAAGAAGGTTTCTGCTAGGCTTAAGTGAATTTGTGGGCTATATAAATTGAAATAATATGAAAAAACATAGAGACAAAACAATGCTGATGTAATTGCCATTGAATTCAAGCAAAGCTGTGCCAAACAACAGTTCATAGTTGATGCAAATATTATCTCAACTTCTGACTATACACCCACAGTATTAACACTGTTTTTAGCAGACCTCCCTTCAACTCGTACCTTTCCATTCACACTCATTATTATTACAAGGGAGGAAAAAAGCAACCACCTGCTCAAAATAAGCAGTATAATCCTCACAAACAGAATTTCATGGAAAACAAAATTATTTGAAATTAAATTTAACAAATAGTTTTGGCCAGTGGAAAAAAAGGTAAAGAGGAGGTTATCTCAGAAGATTATCTAGTCAGACCCAAAGGATGGAATATTTAAAAAGCCTAAAAGCCTAGTTTTAAAATTTCAGAATAATTTTGCATGTGAAACAGCCTGTGACTGATGACATGCTTGTTTTTTTAATATTTCCCTTTAAAAACATGCTTAGAAAACTGCTCCTTTCAAACTGATCCTGCCCTCTTCTATCCCTATTGTTCTGTTCAGGAAACATAATTCATCATTTCCCACCATCTCTTGATTATGGGGCTCTACCCAGACTTATATCCTCTTATTTCATTAATTATCAGCCTTATGTCCCTTTATTTTATTATCAGCCTTAATTCCTCCCACAACAAATTTTAGTCCTCTCATGCATTTGACAGTAGGACAGGTATTTTTAAAAAAACAAAAAAAACCCACAACAAAGTAAACAAAATCAGGTAAATGCCATGATCCTCAAAAATGTTCTTCAAGAAGAATTTCAGTATCTTCAGAGGAGCAGCATTCAAGAAATGGATATGCCTCAGAATGATCAACAGTTCCTTTCATATTAAGAATATTTCTTATCTAGCTGCTCTACAGAATATGTTCCATAGCACTGCACAGTACTCCCAGTGGTCTTTATTAAAATTCAGACTACAATATGACAAGTTTATTGATTCTTTTTCTGGTGTCTGAATTTCCTATGACACAGTCAGGCACCCACCAAGGAGGAGCTGACAACTGACCTCTGGTAATAAGGGAATTATACAAGCATATGTCAAGCAAAGGTTGTGACCACCATATATTTAATTTAATACTGACCTGGAAAATACTTAAGGCATTAGACCTACAAATAACAGTAACTGGAATACCCAGCCTTTTGCTGCAAAAATCACATCAAGATAACACTACTGAGAAAAGTGCTTTCACTGTAATCAAGCTTAGACACATTCCTTAAAAAAGCAGTGGAAAGAGAATATGTATGTTTATACACAGCTTTAGAGTAAAGTCATGTACTTCCCTGTTTTTACCGGCTTTGCACTGGTTGTCATGAGATGGAGATGATCCCACACGAAGTCTGCACAGCACAGATATTTCTGTCTTTGCACTGTGTGGAACCATTTGCAGAGGTTTCCTATTTACTTTCCTGATAAATTATTCAGTCACATATGTCTGTACAAAATGAGAGTTTTTAAAGCACAGAAAGCCTAATTATTGTCCTAGGTTAAATAATTAAACTTAGGTGGGTATTTTAATCTGGGTATTTGCGTCCAAGAAGACCTGCTGGACAACCAGCAAACCCCAAATATTTTGCAAATAAGAGCATTTTCAGGAAGGATGATGGTATAAATTTTCAGAACCCAATACCTTTCCTGTTCTGCCAGCTCTCTCCTCACAGTGAAAATTAAGAAAATCATGATAAGCCTTTGTCACACAATGAGCATCAGGAAGATGATTTCTGCCAGCTCTATTTGAGGCACTCTAGAGAGGGATGTGACTTGTGTGCTCATACTGAGAATGAGCAGGAACTAGGACTTAGGCAGGTTTCAATATAAATATTAATATAGATATTATATTCATTAAATTCTTGCAAATCCTTGTAAATCTATTACTTTAACTGATTGATCTATCAAGATCACAGAGTTAAAACTGTACACTCCACAGCAGTGCTAAGTAGAGCTCCTCCACATTTTATGTGTTCATTTGTTGAGAGGTTGCTAAATGGATTTTTGTATTCAGCAACCCAAACCTATCTCCTGGTATAATTAATTTCATTTGCCCTTTCTCATCTGGGATGTCTGGAAGTTCTAGAGTATTTCAAGCCTTCCAGCTCAAATACAGTCCCCCAGAACAATGGCATTCTTCAAGATGGAACAATTCCAAGAAGCCATAGAGACAAACTGTGTGTCACTTGCAATTGTTCACATTCTTCCTCTAAGTTAAACAAGAAATAACTTCTATTAGAGGATGTCAAAATTAGAGTTAAAATTACAGTTGTTCCTGTGCCTGCAGGGTCACAGTATAAGGTGCACTGATGAATACCTCAATGCCGCTGGAAGTTTGATGCAATCAGCTTCAGGTGACCGCTATTTTTTTTTATTTCTTTAATTAAAGACAAGAGTAACTAAAGAGTTAGGTACAGCCTCAAGCTATTGGTTGCTAAGTTTCTCACTAACTGCTGGTGGATTGTTTTCTGTTGTTCTTAGTCTGTGTACTATACTGTGCTTGCTGGATTCTGGCAGTCAAACTGCAGACTTTTTTTAGTTTCTACCTGTTTTCTTACATGACATTTTTGTCATCTATCTTTCTTTATAAAATTACTCAAACTGAACTCTAGGAGGCCTATTTTTCCCCAGCTAAAAGTAGTTTTTTATCTCATCAGGAATCAGTGGCACAGTATTTAATGCCACATAGGAATGTAGCTGAAAAAAGGTTTTGGTTTGTTTTTTTTCCTCTTCTTCTTCGCCTTAAGTATTGCAAGCACATTGTAAAGTAGCAGCAATCAAAGTAACAAACCTCTTGTACTCAGGGACCTGTTCTGTCCTTAAGGCAAGGGCTGGCTGCTGGATCAGCACTTCACCTTGCTGTCTTTGTCAGCGGGAGGGTAGTCAATGCATGTTGTGTGTTACATTTGCTAGACTGCACTCCTCTAGTTGAATCATATCTGGATTTTGGTGTAATTAATGTGCCTCCTGGTTTTTCACAGGGTAAACCAGTCTTTTGCCGTTCTTGGGAGAAAATGAAGCTGCTGAATCAGAAGCTCAGTACATGGCACTGCTTAGGTATTAGACTAAGGAAGATCTGATGGTATAGTAACAAAAATATATAAGAAAAATACTTTTACAATGATTCATTTTCTCATCTCTGGCACACATAGAAACATATCTGAGAGCGTGTATTTCTAGTTCCTGTGTCTAGAGAAAATTGGATAAGATGATGGGAGAACAAGTCTCCCCTAAAGACTACTAGTTTGCAAAAGTGGCGAGAAATTTTTGGATATACATAGACATATGTATCTACTTCCTCCCTATTTTCTGGATGCTTTACTTCAGAAGGGTTTCTGCAACTCTTCTCCACTCCTCTTGCTTTGCTGGTTACAGAAGGTCAAGTGTGACTACCTTAGAGTCAGCATTTTGTTTAGGGTTCTATGCCACATCGCCACGGGGAAGATAAAAGTGGAAAAGGAATCTCTGTTAAAGGTTTCCAAAGCATCATGAAAACAAATGTGTTTAAATCAGGTCTTCTCGAGGCTGTGTTGTGGTGAGGGTGGGGAAGGGCACTAACTACTTGTTCACTGTGTTATCTGTGGCAATATTGTCCCAGTTTAGACTTTTCCTGACCTGAATCTGTCATCTGTAAGGAAAGTCTGTTTAAAAGAGCATGGAGTCCAAAGGATGTTTTTCTCAGCCTCTCCTGTACATTATTTAATTCTGCTTTGCATTAATGGATGTAGCAAAATACAAACAGTATGCAAACGGTAGTAGCTGAATTAATGTTATGACTGGTGGGTGCTTTAAAAAGAAAAAGCAGTTTTAAAAAGGGCTGTTTTTAATTTGCAAGATTATAGTTTGCCAGTTCTGGTTGAGTATCCTAGACCTGTCAGATGCTGTTCATGAATCAGAAATGGAGATGGGAGAGCTGTTAAAGGGCCTAATTTTAAAAGACAGAATACATGCAAGATGAATTTTTAATGACGAGGCAGAGCTCTGCTTCAGGTCACTGATGCTTACATGAAGGCTCATCAGTGTTGTGCACTGGAGGGAATTTGCTGGTGCCAGGAGCTCCCTGTGCATTTGTGCAAAAGGCTGCAGCTGGGAGCACGTGTGGTGGCTGTCAGCAGGCAGAGCTGGGCACACAGCTGCCCCCAGGGCTTCTCACTGGGGCTGTGTGGGGCAGCCAGGGGCACACAGAGAGGTGCTGCAAGGCAGGGCACGGAAAGAACTGCGATTCAGCAATCCTGCAGTGAAGCACAGTGATTCATGAAGTAGGGCAGGGGTTTGCTATTCATTAAAAAGAAACAAACAACAAACCAACCAAATAAAAGAAAAGCCAGAAATTACTCCTCCAAGTCTGAAAAATGTCCATGGCTCCTCACAATTATTTCTGCCTCCCTTCATACCTAGTTCTTGCTTTGGCCTATGATCCAGGAGGTGTGTTATTTCCCTGGTTCAGCAGAAGAGGTGGCTGCCCCTTGATAACCCTGTCAGCATGGCACATAATGCCCATTACATGTCAAAAAACCCTTCCTGCGCTCTGTGCAGTATTTGAATGACACTCTCTGAATGCCTCAAGGCTGGTATCACATGTCTTCTCATTTAAGGCATATCTAGATAGTGATGTTAGAATATTGTAACTAGTCAGTAAATGCTTATAACATTTAACTGTTCCTAATACTATGGAATTGCACTTCCTCTAGAATAACAATGGGGAGAATTGCTCCTAATTCACACAGTAATATGATTCGCAATGTGGTCATGCTTGAATTGACCTTTTTTTGGCTCTGGCAATGCACTGATTGCTTTGCAGCCCTTTTGTCAGGGCATCTTGAAGAGAAGCTGGAAATGTGAAGTGGGGAATGTGAAAATGGGGTCTGGAAATTCCTGGTGGGAATACCTGAAAATGCTAGAGCAGAAGGAAGTTCCTAGAAAGTCCTAGTTTTGACCCTGTTTCCCTCCACAAGAGGTGCCAGTGTACTTCTGAAGTGCTGACATGATGGGCATCCCAACACACATAGTCCTTTTAAAGGAGGGCAAGAGTATCATCCTTTCTATTCAATCTGTGTGCTTTCTTTCTCAGTTCGAATTCAGGTACCTCTAACTCGCTCATCCAAGTCCTTTTGATTAGTTAACTTATTGCCCTATTGAATGTCATTATGAAATTAAAAGGCCAGCACATGAAAGCTTCGACACGGGACCTTTGCTGGGCCTATTTGTTGAGCAGCCCAGTGCTTTTAATCAAGTTACTGAATTGCTCTGTTCCATCAGGCATGGTCTGGCCTCCCAAGCCTAAAGGAATTTAGCTGCAGGAAGAGGAAAATGTTAAATCTATTCTAATTTAATGATCTATATTCAGAAAAGGGTAAAATTGTTATTTAGCTAAGTAGATAATGAGAAACCAGTTTCTAAAGGAATTATTAGCTCTGGCAATGTGTTGGCAATTTTTCATGGCAAATTGAAGAAATGCACCTCTCAAGGATTTGACTTATATGGCTGATTTTACACCACTGCATTACTGTATAGAATGGGGTAGAGTGCTGTGCAAAAGTCATCCTGGGAAGTTTTTTTGTGGTATTATATGAGACAGCATTCTCAGCCCAATAGACTCTGCAATATGAGTCTATTGGCTGTGCACCCTTTTGGAGGGGAACATCTTGTTTGGTACTGTGAAGAGTGGAAAAAAAATTAATTCTGAAACTCCTAGATACAGAATGGATGTCACGCCAGGACACTCGGATTAAAAAAAAAAAAATCCATGAATATAACACAAACAAAAGACTGCAAAACACTATAGGGTCTCTGAGTAACCACTTGTGTAACACCCTTTCATAGACACAAACTGAAAACTGACTGGATAATTGTTCAATGTGGCTAAAGTTATTGCTGACATACAATACAAGGTGGGAAATACCAATTGACAGAGATCAAGTGGTAAACTCGTATGTGGTCTCCAAAATGGAAGACCCAAAATTAAGAACCATCTTTCCAATACGTCATTTGAAGGATGTTTTTTATCCCTCACCACAGATTTTAATCATCAGGGTAATTAGAAAAAAAACAAAGCAACGACAAAAAAAAAAGCCTCAAACACAAATCACCAATAGCATAGGGTGATAAGCTGAAGCTCTGTTGGAAAGACTGAATTTGAGTTTCCCAAGTCCTGTTCCATTTACCTATCATTCTCACTTCTTGCTGTAAATCAACTTTTTTTTATAACATATTTCAGGTACAGAAAAATAAAATCACAAAAGGAGCTTTAAGAAATTTTTGAAATAAACATTCTAAAGTGCTGCTGCTTTACAATGTAGTAAAGTATAAATTTATAAGGGCGAAGATGAAGAAGGAAAGAAAAAAAAAGGAAAAACCTTTTACAGCTACACTCCTATGCGGCCTTAAATGCTCTGCCACTGATTCCTGTTGAGATAAAAAATAACTTTAAGCTGGGAAAATAGGGCTCCTAGAGTTCAATTTGAGCATTTATAAAGAAAGATAGATGGCAAAAGTGTCATGTGAAAAAACAACAGGTGAAAAATAAAATAAAATCTGCATTTTGGACTGCAAACTGCAGCTTGATTGCCGGAATTCAGCAAGCACAGTACAGTACACAGAGTAGAGAAAAACAAAATAAACCCAACAGCAGCTTCTCAAGCCAGGGTCCCAAACCGGCTTGGCTGGGCTTGTTGGATGTTTACAGAGATAAATCTCTTTCATAGATCTCCATGCTTGAAAATAGCTTTAAATTTGTTCAGCTGGACTCAGAATAGCAAGTTAATGCTACATTACTTGAAGGGGAGATTCTTATTAAGCAGAGCTTTCTAAAATAACCAAAGCTAGATGAGGTGGAACAATCAACACTGTGCCTTTGTCTACAATGAAAAGACTTTGCTAGGACACCAAATTTAAAAATTCCTCTACCATGGTCGTAACAGGTAAAAATCAAACCAGACCTGCTAGCAGAGTTTGGATCAACTTGAGCTTTTACACATTTTAACCTCTTCAGCCTGTACATGAACCAGCAAAAAAAAAAAAAAAAAAAACCACAGGCTCTACCAAGGTATCTTCCGTAGGTAGCTGTGACACCTGTCATTGTCCCTTCCCTATGGCTCTGATGATAAAAAGTATTCTCTCTTTCCAGCAAAGTCAGTGAGCTAACTCAAACCCACTTCCCCATGCAAAGCAGGTTAAATGACTCTAACAGATACAGACTGAAGCAGACTAGAATAATCTGACACATCTGTTCTGCTTGCAGACCTGTACAGAAACGTGGTGCTGTAAGAACCTGCAGATGACATGAACTTCAGATAGTGCAAAAAATGAGTAACGTTTTTGCAGCCAGTGATTTTCAGTTGGAGTTAGTTTAGTTAGCCAAGTTAGAAGTTCAGAGCACAAGAGGGAGACTTAACTTAGCTCACCTGACTCACACTAAGTTGTGAGCCCTCCTTGACCCAAAGTTTAGATCCTGGTATTGATTACTTGAATCCCTTTCCTGTGCTTGGCAAGAGCTGATTAGGAGGAGGGTGGGTGGGGACTCACTAAAGTACAGGTAAATATTAGCTTTAATGGAAAACTGTCATAGCAAAAAGAACAAAGAATCCTTGCACAAAATCCCGAAATTGCATTTTTGGTTTTGTCTCTTTAAAACACCCTCATAAAAAACAAAATGTTAGGACACTACAGAGGAATATCCAGTCTGTTAAAATACTCATATAATGTCATTAAAAAATATACTAGAGACTAAGGAAAAAATGTTCCCTGACTTTACTGGGCTGTTGTCCCATCCCTTGATACCTCCTCAAGTCTGACATGCCCCAGTCCCTTGTGCCACTTAATGACCTACCCCTTAGCACCTGGTAAGACCCAAAGGAACAGTAAAGTTCAATTCGAAGAGGGAGGGACAATGGTACCGGGGTAAGGTTAAGAGACCCCAGACCCTCTCCACCCACACCCAACCCAGATGATGAGCTCCACCCCTCCTATTTCCCACCAAGGCCCACACGTCCAGGCAGGTCTCACCTGCATCACCCTCCTTCCTGTGCCCACAAGCTCCCAGCTCAGTGAGCTCTGTGCTTCAGCAGCATCTTTTCCCTTCCCTTCAACCTCAGGCAGCCGCTTGTCTTCTCCAACAGTAATCAAATGCAATGCGAATTCTCAAACTTCATCCACTGCTGCAGGCACAATGTTTTTAAAACAGCACACAGTATTTGAACCACACGGGCTAGCTGTGTATGGCAACGTGATTTAAGTCCCTGTCTTCAGCATTGTTCTACACATCCATTTGGCTGCCAGGCTGGAAAATGCCAAAGCTCTAAAGACTATTGTTTATGACAATGGAGTGTGAAAGTTTTTAGTCATAATAACATACAAAACTTAGAAGAAAATTGAAGACATCATTCCAAAAACCCTTTACACACAAAAGATTTGTCTGTCCCTTTATGCGGCTGACAAAGGAGCTTTCTTCCCTCCTTCCCTACTACCTCATAAAAAAATAATCTCAGAATATAATAAAGACTGAGAAGAGCAGGAAAAATAATTTTATGGATTTTTTTTTTCTACATGCATTATACAGAGCAATTTTTAGCCTAGAAAGAGATATTGCAGTTTACCTAAATTGACTCTTGAGGGTATTGTACTTAGAATGAATGTTTAATAGATGTTAGTTCAGTTGAAGCACTAAATAGCTCATGGAAGAGAAATAGCTCTAAATCTCTCCAAAACCAGTAACTTTTCCACAAGGGCCTCTGCATGGGCTAAAAGCACACATGCACTACTGATATATCACAAGCAACTATTTCTGCCTGTCACTTAATTTGAATAGAAATTAATCAAAATTTTGAGATCAAGCTTTCTTCTATTTTTGTCCAATATGTACAAAATACCAAAAAAATTATTTTTTAGCATTTTGTGTTAGCCTGTGTGCTGGACTGGAAGTCCAGACATCCCTCTTCTACTGCCTCACTGCCACAGGTCCTTTGTATGTTTGCAGACAAATCCCATAATCCTGCTGCCCCTCAATTCTCAGTCAGAAAAGCTGGAGTAGCATCGCTTCCCTTCCTTACACAGATTTGAAAAAGCACAGCAGCAATGTTTGTGACTCATTCACCACAGCACAGAGGAGCCACACTTAAGCAATGGTTGTAAGAATTCGGGGGCTGGTTCAAAGTGTGACTTCAAAGGCAGTTTTTCTTTTTAATCTTCCCTTCCTTTCCTTCCTGTTTCAACCTTTCATATTGGCTCTTCCTTCCCAGGGGATTAAAACCAGCTCCCAAATACACACCTCAGGTAAGCAGGACCATGACAGGGCAATCTGTCACTGGCCATTTCTGCCCAGATGTACTTCATACCTGAGCCTTGCTTTCCCAGAACACCCTACAGAAAAAAGAGCAAAAGAAGCTGAGAGTCACCACTTCCCTTGACAGCTGGCAATACCCTGCACAATAGGAAGAGGTTCCCAAACAAGTTGAACAGGATGGGGCAAGAGCTACCAAAAATATTTATTCAGATAAACAACCCAGCATTTCAGTCCCTCAGATAAACCAAGTTATTCATGATTTCCACTCACTTTGCTGAATCCCTTCAACTAAAAATTGAGTAAGAATTTTGTTCCAAACACGAGTGCTATTAATACAGTTAACTGATGCTGCCTCAGTCAGTGTGCCCCTGCCAGTGATGAACTCCAGCACCACATGAAACCGTGCTGAAGCAGAGGCACTGCACCTCTTCTCTCTGCTGCAGCCAGCTGAGCAGGGAATCCAGGCAGTTCTCTTGTCCTCTGGCCCAGCTCCAAGTACAAACATTTTACAGAAAAAGGAAAGTTTCAATTTACCCACAGAAAGTCCTCTAACCACCAGCCCCCTGCACATAAGGACCACAATCCTTGCTGTTGACTTTTAAAGCCACCTATGTGTTCTGCTGCCACGAAAGTTACTTTGGAAAATAACTCTCCAAAAATCTTTAAAAAAAAAAAAAAAAGAATTTCATTGTTCTTTCAAAATAAGTAACAAGTTAGATGAAGATCTGTATCAGAACAAAGCAAGAAAGCATTTATGGTTACTTGGTTCAGTGGCCAATTAAAAATCAAATACTTTTTTCACCTGACCCTGCAAGCAAAGACAAATGTTTCCTGACAAATGAAAGCCAGAAAGCACATCTGCTTCAATCCAGGTCAATGGTTTAGAAGCATAACTCAGGCTTCTCATATCTCCCTGGTCCCTGAACCTCTAGGCTGGGCTTGGGCTAGTGATGTTCCTCCCACTGGAAGCAAAGAGCAGGTTTGAGACAACTTGATGAAACTGAATAGACACAAGACCCCCGGGGCCTGATGAGAGGCGTCCCAAAGTCCTGGGAGAACTAGATTATGTTCTTGCCAAGCCGCTCTCCATCATATTTGAAAAGTCATGGCAGTCAGGTGAAGTTCCTGATGACTAGAAAAAGGGAAACTACTCCTGCTTTTAAAAAGGGAAGAAACAAAACTGCCAGTGAAATTACCTCTGTGCCTGGGAAGATCACAGGGCAGATCCCCTTGAAGCAATGTTAGGGCACATATAAGACAAAGAGCTGATCTAAGACAGCCAGCACACCTTTACTGAGGTCAAATCATGCCTGACCAATCTTATGGCCTTCCACGATGGCAACAGTCCACAAGGGAAGGCCAATCCTTGTAATCTACCTGGACTTCTCTAAAGCTTTTGACACAGTCCTAAACGACATCCTGATCACCAAACTGGAGAAACATGGGTTTGAAGAATGGACTATATTTTGGATGAAGAAGTGGCTGGACTGATGCAACCAGAGTTGTGGTCAATGGCTCTATGGCCAAGTGAAGGCTGATGACAAGGAGTGTTCCTCAGGGCTCTGTCTTGGGATGTCAGCCCTAAAACATCTTTAGCAATGACATAAGCAGTGAGAGTGAGTGCACCCTCAGCAAGTTTGTAGATGACACAAAGCTGACCAGTTGATGCAGAGAAAGAAAAGGATGGGAGGCCATCCAGAAGGACCTGGACAAGCCTGAGAATGGGCCCATGAGAACCTCATGAAGAAGTTCAACAAGCCAAGTTGTTCAGCCTGGAGAAAAGAAAGCTCCATGGAGACCTTACTGTGGCCTTTCAGCACTTAAAGAAGGGTTATAAAAAAAAGTGACAGCAACTTTTTACATGGGCAGATAGTGGTAGGACAAGGGGGACAGGTTTTTTTCTAACCTAAATCTCTGCTCTTTCAGATATGAGGAAGAAATTCTCTGCTGTGAGGGTGGTAAGGCACTGGAACAGGTTACCCAGAGAAGCTGCAGATGCCCCATCCCTGGAAGTGTTCCATGCCAGGCTGGATGGGGACCTCAGCAATCCTGAGACATGTTACTGCCCATGGAGAGGTTGGAACTAGGTTATATCCAAGGTCTCTTCCAACCCAAACTATTTTATGATTCTATGATAATTTTAAAATTAGAAAAATAAGAGTTATACAAATATGAAGTAAGCTTGGGGATTTTTTAAGAAGTTTTTAATCTTAACAGTAAGGTTGAAGAGAAACATAAACTCCTTAAAGTCTGTTTTAAAATAGCCTAACAGTAAGGGCTGAGTAAAAACAAAAGCTAGATATTTAATAATGATATTTAATTTATCCTCTTTATCTCTGAACACAAAAATACTCAGTTGAAAATCTTTATACATGATTTAAGTATAACACCAAAAAAAAATCTGAAAGTTTGCAGATGTTTACATTTGATTTTGAGACACTGATCACAACTAGCTTTTTCATTTCCACCAGTAACAAGAAAATAAGATGACAATACAATGTAAAATATTAAACTGTGTTACTGCAGTTCGTTTGATTTGCTTTCTTTTCTCATCTTCTACCCAACTCAGCGTTGTTTGGTGCTTTGTGAGCATTTTTATGATGGAAGAACCTCAGTAAAGTCACCAAACTGGGCTCTGCAATGCTGTAATTCTGCGCTGAGTAAAAAGAAATAACTGGAAGCCAAGAGAGCTTGCAGATCAAAAATTATACCAATAGATATTCTTTTCCTTAGGAAAGGCAGCTAAGTCACAAAACAGCTATACTTTGGGAGTCAAATCCCCACACTTTGTTATGCACTGCATAACAAACTCCTAGAGAAAGAAACATACTAGAAAATAGTGTTTCCTGTCCCACTTTCCATTTTCAAAGCATCCCAGATGCATGAAATCCTTAAACCTCACACCCTACAAGAAATAATTAATGAAGAAAACCCTCTTAGCATTTTTGCCTAATATTTCTTGTTCATGAGATGCCATGAAAATATGGAGTGGGGCTAATGCTTCAAATTCTTTCCTTGAGATTGGTTTGATTTTTAAACATCTTTGCTTCTTACTTGAAATAGCAAAATGTTCTGATTATCTCCTTTCCGAAAAGTCACCAAATCAGTGCTCTGAGACCCCCACAGTCTTCCTTTATGTTCCCTTAAAACATGGGTGGTGACTAGTGCAGCACAGAGAGAGGGCCAAGTGACAGCTGGAGAAACCCATATTGCTAAATCATGCTCAAAGTTTATTCAGTTTTCTCTGTTTGAAGTCTGAGTGCATCTCTGAAAGCATACATGGATGCTTGCAGGCACCAAATATGATCTAGGAAACTATTTACTAAACAGGTATGGCCAGCCTTTCTTGTCACCAGAGCCTCACACCAGCATCCTCACACAGCTTCCAGCACTGACCCACACCACTTAAACCCCAAAAACAGAGATCATTCAACAGGAAAGAGATGACATGAGCTCTCATGAATCACACCTTGGTAACACAAGTGATTTCACATGGGAGCTGTCACAAGGGGCCCTTTCAGACCTTCATCATCTACATAAGCCCAAAGGTGCAGGCAAGTAGGGATTAGCAGACAATTCCAGCAGGACTTCCTGCAAAATGCTCTCCATCCATCTCCATCCTTATTGACACCTTTCGGTTCCTCTGCTCCAAAGTTTCTGCTGCTCATGCACAGTTTGTTCTGCAGAGGAATCCTGGCAAATCTCCATGGTGGATTGCAAACAAAGCAAGCCAAATGTAACTACCTCACTCTCTACAAGGCTCACAAGACATTTTACACTGACAGCTAGTGCATTACCTGTTCCACAGAGGTCATCTTCTGTGTTTTCCTCCTAACACATGGCTAATAAAAGCATTTAACACCCGTCATTCCCTCATTCATAAGCTTTTAGCTGCATACTAATTTTTCCTTCACTTCAACCTAAGTGACATGAACTTCTACCTTATTTACCACCTGCAATTCCGCTGGGTGTTCTCCATCTGCTTACAGCATCCATAATCAATTTAAAACAAATAAACAACAAACAAACACACACACAAAAAAAATCCCAACACAAAATCCAGACTACAAAATTCTTCACTAACAGATCCAAGGACAAGTCACATGAGAATCACTTCAGAGAAATTGAATTTGTGGTCTAATGTATATATCATCACTAAGCCAAGGAAACCACAATCAATAACTTAGGTTATGTTATGTTATGTTCAGCTGAAGTTTCTTGGCAACAGCGGCATGAGAAATGTTAGGGCTACTCTCCCCTTTGTTTGCCCATATCTTTCAGTAACCACTGGTCACTGCCACTTCTATAAATCTTGTGCACTCTGCTGGAAACCCACACATTGATAATCTGTGAAAATTTCTGGAGCACAGCTCGTATTTTGTCAGTGAATTTAAGGAGATCAGTTACACTGCAAGTCACTTGCTGCATCCATCTTCCCTAATTGTCTTAACTGCAGAAGAAATGGACCATTTCAAATTGATCAAATTCTCAAATTCTCTCTTTTTTATTTCATTCAACCTCAACTTACCCTCCAGTCACAGTTAAAAAAAGCACTCTTTGAAAAAATTCACATCAGACAATGGATGGTCACTGAGAAATGGATGCAAAAACATGAAAGAATTATTCACCTGCTAATTGGGTGATTAAACATAACTACTTTCATAATAAAACACCACCAAGACATAAGTGCAAATAAGAAAATTAACTCTGGGTACTCACTTCAGAGAATTATTACAGACTAACTGCCACAGTGAAAGGAATTGTAGGAAGGCAGTAAAATTCAAGTCAAGCAAAACTCTGGTTTATGCACATTATGATCCTAAATTCCTACAGAATATTTGGCTTCACCATTGTTATTTGTAAAAATCATGCTCCATCTTTGGCTTACTCAGTACAAGGTTTAGACCTTCTTAATGCCATGTAGGTAGGTTTATGCAAGAAAACTGTCAGGAACAGATTTATTCCAGTAAAAGAAGGACCAGGGTAGCTTATAAGGACAGGAAAGCAAATCAATACATTAACATCTAAGTATCATGGCGCAGAAATTAAAGATTTGTTTAAGGCAGGAAACAAACATCTTCACAGTGAAACTACTTTTTATGAGCACAATTAAACTTTGGTTCAAAGCAAATCCATATCCACTGCAGGTTAGAATAGCTAATTTTAAAATCTCCTCCAGTCAACCCTTCTGAGAGTCACTGCTTGCCTTCAAATACACTTCTTTGAGCAGCTAACTCCAAAAAGTTTAAAGGATGCTTCTTCAAAAGAGGTTTTAGAGAACTTCAAAACAAATCGTACCTGATGTTCTTGACTGTTTTTAAACAAACCAACCAAGTCCATTTGCTATGGGGACAAATTCAACCCCTAATTCGGGAAACACCTGCAGAGAAACACTGCCGTGAAAAAGTTTCAGCTGAATACAAGAATCCCTGCAAATTTTTGTTTTGCTACAGGCAGGAAGTAAAGAACAGGGATGGGGAAAAGTCATTCTTCAGCATCACATCCTAACGAAAAAGAGAATTTCAGGGTGCATACAGTCTTGTCATTCAATCGGTTGACCGCTTTCAAAAACAAAACTAGCAGAAAATATCCTATAAAGACTTCTGCAATTTAACTGCTCTCAAACTGAACACTTCACAAGAAAACCCAACCAACTCACAACCAAAATAAATCACACAAACTGCCCCCACACTGCACATAACCACACCACTCCAGTGCATAAAATAATCCTTAACAAAGCAGTAAGCAGAGGATGACTGATGTGCCAGTCACTTTGGTAACACCTGACGAATGCTTATGCCACCACACCCGAAGCTTTAAGTGGCATCTCTTTGAGGAAGCTACCACAGCACCTGTCCCTCTTCATAAAGAGCAGTGGGAAGTCATTCACATCATGCTTCGTGTTTCTCCAGCAGCAAGAGGGGTGGCAATTTTCAAAGGTGTCAAACTGGAACTTGACTAGCAAGTCATAGAAGCCACCTCAAGTAGTCAAATATCTAAATTGCAACAGCAAATAGATCAAAAAGCATTAATAAATAGCCAGTTTACAAAACACGATCATTACCAGCTGCACACTAGCAGAACTCTTAGTTCAAGGAAAAAACCAACACCAAAACCAGCCCCAAACAAATCCCATTATTTTCAGTTTGTTCACTCATGTGCTTTTCTGTCAGAAACATGTTGGCTTCCTTCAAGTACTACACAGATATTAACACTTCAAGAAAGATATGACTCCTGTGTAGAAAGGACCAAACAAATTTGAAAGCCCACTTTCTGGAAGATTTCATAAAATCACAAAGAGTAGGGCTGAAATACCATTTGTCCCCAAAACTGAATTAACTGTATCTGAAAATTTCACAGTAGACACTCTCTGCTCTTCAAATCTTCAACTGAGTGAAAACTCAATTATTTCAGAATTTTTTTCTGTTGTGCTACTGTTCCCAATGAGAAAGTTTTTCCCAATTTTTTGACCTGATTTTCCACTGTAGATAACAGAAACTTAACTGTAAACTTATAAATACAAGAAAACATTTAGTTTCTTTCCTGATACTCTCTTCCTTTCCTGACATTCAAGACAAGAATAATTCTAGCACCAGTGAAGACAATATAAGTTTGCTTTGCATTTCAAGAGAGTGAGAACTTTAAAAGCTGTCTTTTCATTAAAACACACTTGTAATGTTGGGTCCTTCTATCCCTTGGGAAATACTAGAAGTATCATCTTGTCTCTTCGTAAAACTTGTTCTTATTTTTAACTTCCTTCTAATTTTACCTGCTGCACCACAGTTTCCTGCATATAACAGAGCGGGCACATGTCCTGATTCTCACCCTCAGTCCATTTCTCCTTTACGACTGTCAACGTCTTGAGCTTCACCTTCCTCTATTTCCTCTTTTTGATAGTTGCGATTTTTTTTTTTTAGAATTATAGAATAACTCTAAGATTATTGAGTCCAACAGTCAATCTAATGCTACCAAGTCCACCACTAAAGCATGTCCTTAAGTGACACATCTATGAATCTTTTAAATACTTCCAGGAGTGGTGGCTTCACCAGTTCCCTGGACAGCCTGTTCCAGAGCTTGACAAACTTTTCAGTGAAGAATTTTTTTCTAATACTCAACATAAACCTTTCCTGGCACAAAAATTAAAGAGTTTTCCTGACCATAGGCAATCCACATCAGCACCACTTGTCTAAGATCAAAGAGTCAATTACAAACCACATCACCATCAGAAATACACACAAAATCACACTGACAGGTAAAAGTCCAGCAGAGAGAAGGTTAAAGTCACAAGGCTTCTCCTGCAGACATTCAGTTATTTTGCAAGTAGCTCAAATAACCTTGCAGCTACTATTCACTGTGTGTCCTCCTAAGGGAATTGGCACAGCATAGCTCATACTGATTTCACACCTCAGCTTTGTGTGAAACCTCCTCCTAGGGGTTCAGCTATCTGTGATTCAAGGCCTACTTTTGACACAGCAGAACTGCATAACCTTGAATGAAACTTCTAAGGAAACTGCCAGCTTGCAAGAAAGCTGTGCAACAATACTCAGACTAGAGCCACGATAGACAAGAATGGTAAATCTGCAGCTAGACATAAGAGCCGTGAAAGATCCTAGATTGTTAACAGTTCGAGGACTCAAAAAACCAACAAAAACAAAAAAAACCCAGAGAAAGCTGTGGAAAAAAACCCCAGCAATCCTGAGCATCAGTCCATCCAAGGCACAACAGAAGTGAACTTTCCCCAGGGCTGATGACTGCCAGGCCAGCAATGGTGCCACCATGAGGGTGGCCACACCTGGAGATCTGGGTTCCCCAGTGAAAGAGCAGTATGGACACACTGCAGAGAGACCAGCAAAGGGCCACAAGGACAACGAAGGGATGGGAGCACCTCACATAAGAGGAAGGAGAACTGGGACTGTTCAGCCTAGAGAACAGAAGGCTGAGTGGGGGAAATGACTGACATATACAAATACTTGAAGAGAGGGCACACGGAGCATGGAGCTGGCCTCTCTCCAGTCATGCCCAGTGACTAGACCAGATGTGATGGGCACAACATGAAACACAGTGGTTCCTTCTGAAGATCAGAAAACACTTTTTGCACTGTGAGGGTGACCAAGCACTGGCACAAGTTGGCCAGGGAAGTTGCAGTTTCCCTCACTGGAGAAATTCAGAAACTGCCTAGGCACTGTTCTGGGTGACGGCTCCAAGTGGCCATGCTTGAAAACGGGAATTGGACCAATGACTTCCAGAGGCACCTCCCAGCCTCAGCTATTCCTGTGAGGCTGTGAAGCAGGTGTCTTACCTAGAAGTGGTCAGTCAGTGCTTTGCCTGGTTGTTAGTCACCTACCACACTTCTCAGCCAGTAAATAACAGTTTTAAAATTATGTATATCTTGCTTTCATAGTCTCTTTGTGCACAGTGAAGGGTGAAAAAAGTGGCCAATGGAACATTACAGCTAAATGCATTCGCTTCTCCACACAGGGGTGGTTAACAGGAGCTCCATATAACAGAATCCACACTGCCAACCAAATTCACTGAATGAATAGTTGATAAAATTCTATGGTTATGAATGCACTCATGAAATCAGAAAGTTCCTAAGTCCCCACAAACTAGACATTTTAGCTTTGAGTGCAAAAGCTGAAATATCATTTCCCTTACTAGTCCATGGAAAACATGTAAGTATTAATCACCTCAAGAGTACTTTTCCAATTAACTTATCCCTGCAATCTATTTTATTTAATGTTTTTATTACATACTGTTTTGAGTTGATGGGGGAGCATTGCATCAGCTTATTCAGGTATCCCTTCCTTGAGTCCACAGTTGAATATAATTCATAAATAAGACTATTGAAATTCAACACACACAAAGTATTTTCGTGTATAATCAGTCCCTTTCAGATTATTATTTGCACTTAAAATAATTACAGAAGTAAGACAGTATTTAATTCAACACTAAGGGATAATCTCATAAAAATATTTAAACATTTTCATGCCTTTTTATGTATACCTTATTTTAAATTAGCCATTCATTACAAATCTATGTTCAAAGATGAAGTTTTAGCCTCTTATTTCTAATTATAAACTGCATCTGACATTTCAAACTGCAGTTACAACCTGCATATAATGAACATTTATTCTACTTCATCACCTAGTCCTTAATAGAGAGACATACAGAGTATATGAGCTTGTGAAGAAAAAGTGACTTTCAAACATAGTTCACCAGTTTCTTCCTTTCTGACTACTCTGCAGTCCTAACCCAATTTTTTTCTTATAGAAGATAAGATTTTGATGGATAGGGATAGGAATAGGAAGGATTGATACCATCATTTTTCCTATAAGTTGCACTTGATCTTTTAAGATATAAATTCAAAACTAACAGAAATATTTATTTGGAATCTTTAGCAAAGTTAGCATGAATGCTTATGTCACAAAGAGAAGCAAAAGTAAAATTACAGATAATCAGGCACCACTTAAACGCAGATGAAGAGCCAAAAGGACTTTTCCTAAATTCAGAGAAAATTACAGGTGCCTTAAAGGTTCCTGCTTGATCTTTCTTCACTTGACTGTGGCCACCTCCAGCATATACTGTCATCTCCAACATAAAGAGCCAACATTGTATTTTACATATCTGCAAAATCACACACACACAAATATTTTAAAATTAAGCTTTAGTACAGCAATTTTTTTTCCGTTTTTTTTCCATGCAAGTGAAGCTGGGCCTCAGCCCAGGTCTTTAACACAAGCTTAAAACAGAAGCTCTCTGTGAGTTCAAAAAGAACATCCCAAGCAGTTACAAGCTGCCTGCAATCCCTCACAGAGGACTGGATCCGACCTAAAATATTCTGCCAGGCAAGCTATTCTAATTTTCTATTTTCCCTTCCCTCACTCTCCTCTTTTCCTTCATTTACACACTCATTCCAAATAAATAATTTCATAGATTTTTTACAGATTTTCTTTCCTTCATCCTTTCTTTGATCACTATGCAAAGATGAGCCTGCCTGGCCAAATGTCTGACAGGATCCCCATTTTCCATCTTTTTCAGTGAACTTCGATGATCCCATAAAACTTGCACCATAAATTAAAAGCCAAGTAAAAACATCCGTTTTTATCAACACACCAGGCCACCATTTGCACCAGGAGTACATGGTTGATATGCAGCCCTATCAACTCACAAATGCAATGGTAACAGCAGCAGCAATTAGTGTAAAACCAAATAAGAAACAGCTGTCTACATTACTTAGCACACTCTTAGCTGCAGGTTATTCATTTGTCCACATTTCTGAGGATTTTACTGGCAATGACTTCAAAGTACCAGTCACGGTCCTCACATAATTGTGAGGATGCGTATTACCTTACTGCAGATATTGTAAAGATATTTTTAATTCAACAAGACAATTCTGCATTTTTGACAATACTCAGTTGATTTTGGCAGAGTTCTTCTAGATGGCAACTAACATTAGCAATCCTAGTCCTTCACATTATGCTGAGCCACAGTGGCAAGCACTACTAAAGACAACAATCTTGCCAGAAGGCTCCAGACAACATAATGCAAAAGGAGAAACTTTCTCAAGTAAACAGTCAAAAAAGAGTCAAATCGATACTGGGACTGGCCGTGTCGAAGCTGCACCACACAGCCAAATTATTGGCTTTTTCCACCTGTGAGAAGAGTGCCTTGCCCTCTCCAGAGGCACAGGAATGTCTACCTTGCTGCCTGATGACAAACATTCCAAGTAACTTTTAGTGATCAGCTCACAGGAGAAAACTACAGAAGGCAATAGATTAGAAAAATCATGGATTAATTGCCCAAGCAGTTCCCCAGCTCAGTCTTTTACAGAAACTTTTCTTACTTAGGGCACACCTGCTTTCCATTCGTCCCCTGCTCGACTAAAGGGAATCTTACTAAGTAATACTCCAACTCTGTAAAATAGCCACTCACTTCCAGACTTTGCTGAGCCAATTTGCAGTCACTAGGAAATAACGCTGTGGGTAGTCCCCCTGTGTCAATCGCGCATTTTTGACAATAAATGAGGAATCAAAGTCCCACAGCCGGGAATCACTGCTTTAGCCACAGAAGGTTGGTCTAGCCAAGAATCCTCTTAGTGCCCCATCCCCAGGTGCTTCTTGCACTGCCTTCAGCCAGGATACCAAAGAAGCTGGCAGACATAATTCCACTTCCAGCTTTGGAGGGCATGGGCTGGCAAAGTAGGAAAGGTTACTGGAAACAATAGGGCGGGGGAGGGCAGCGAGCTAAGTTAGGAGAGGAATCTCCTTCTGCTCAGACCAGCTTCTATACATAACGAGGCTCACAGTGAAAGAAAGGGCTTTGGTGTCGCAGGACATCAGAGTCTGACCCAGGTAAAGCAGGCGATCGCTGCGAACGGGAAGGTGCGCAGGGTGTGCCTTTCCCGGGGAGCGCCCCGGGTGTCTCGGGATGCGCGTCCCGCCCCGCACACGCGCCGGGATCCCCGCGAGCTCCGCCGGTCCTCGAGCGCCCTCCGGCGGCTCCGCCCGCCCGCCGGGACGGGAGCGCCGGCCCCGCTCCCCGCTGGGTTAATGGGACCAAGACTGGGTCGGTACCGGGACTTCCACACTTATCGCTGTGGTCCCGCGTATGGAAACACTTAACAGGGACTGACACAAAAACGTCATTATTGGGCAAATCCCACCGTTTCTGCAGGCCGCGGGTGGAACTGCCAAGGCAGTTTGCTTAGACACACCCTTCACATAATTATTTTCTTCAGGAAATCAATGGTAAATGGGTCATTTACCGCATCGATTTCCCCCCAGCATTTGAATATCAGAGAGAAAGGGAGAGGTACTGGTAAAATTTCCCAGTAAAGCAACTTGCAATGTAATTTTTCTGTTCCTGTCTGTAGCATGCACAGTCCCACTCCTGGTTAATTTTTGCTGTCCGGATAGTCTCCAAACACCTGCCCTGAAATTCACTCCAAGTGCTGCACTCAGCTGCAGCAGACCTGTAAGTATAGGATTTCTGCATCCTCACAGCTGTGATTCAGCAAAGCATTCCAGCTTATTCACCAAAACACTTGGGCATGTGCTAGTTTTTAAGCATGCATGTAGCTCCCCTTATCTCTGTGTAGCTTTTTTCTAGGCCACAAATGCCACTTTCAGACCTACCTCTCTCTGAGAATCCAGGCTGTTTGACGACTGCACACCACTTGGAAGAAGAATGTGTCCGAGTCAAAGCTAGATAGCAACTTCATAGCTGTGTAGCACTTGCAGCATAAAAGGGCAAGCAGGAGTAAATTAACACAACTTCGTTTGCTTAAAGACAGCAGCCACAGTTGGCTGATTAATGGGAGATAACATGAGGGTCTTTAGCGACTCCAATGTGAATTTAAACCGAATAAAAATCTCTCTCTACCAACAGCTATCATAGTTGGCAACTGCACCGGCAAAGGACGCTTCAGTTCCAAGGGCAGACAAAAGCAGAACTCCTCAGAACAGCTACTTTGCAGGTTTTGCTCTCAGACATCTTGTGAGAAGACTGAAAATGCTTAGCCACCCTAAGGTTTTATATTGCAGTTTTTAGGAGCAAAAATGCACTTAAATTTTTGAGTCACAAATGCTTAAACGCGTTACCATTTTCATATCAGCCTCAGCACAGCTCTTTATAGGCATGTATCCTTCATCCTCCAGTTAGAATTTCCTGCTAACCTAAAGTCACCTTTCCAGTGAGATACAGAACAGTGAATGATATTAAATTTTAGATTGGATATTTATGCAAAGTGTTGCTGACTAATGGTTGCACAGGAACCGTAGTGCTGACCGCTGGCTATCTCACATTCAAATTTCACCACTCTAACCGTCCATTAACAACAGATCATTGTTTTTGCATGGAGTCTAATAGAGGATTTTAAAACATTAAAATAATAAACCCAGGAAAAGGGAAGCTATGACAGCATGATAAAATACCAATGCCTACTAAATACCATGTGCATGGAAAGAGATAGAAAGGAATGTAATAGAAAAACACTTCAAACTTTGAATGTTGTCAGCCAACCATTGAATGCAATACCTAGAAAGAGCTGTTCAAACAATCTATAGCAAACAAGGCAGACAAGCCAGATCGAACTGCCAGTGTAGACCATTTCCCATCTGGCCTCAATGTTTTGCTCTTTCCAACTCAGCAAAGTGCTTAATCTCTTCACATCCACAACACTTTGTTAGGCCACCTCGTGAAGACAAATCAACAATTGTGATACATAAATGATAGCTGCCATAGAAAAGTCTCCTTTTAACCAGCACTGAGCATGCAACAGCACAATGTGCACCCCATTTGATTTTCTGTGTATGAAGAGCTCCAGGCTTTGGCACACTGCTAAGAAGACTGGATATCTGCACCTTGAACAGAAAAACTATCTCTTAAGCAGAATTAGTTCAACATAATTCAGTGCTTCAAACTGGGGTACATTTAAGCACCCTGGTTTAGAAAAATCTCTGCCTAAAGATTAGGAGATGGGTAATTAAGCATGATAGCTCAGTGGCATGCTGGCTACTGAGCTACACAAACTGATAATGCTCTTCACATGCATATTAAGGATCTCCTTTTGAACAGTATTAACAGGTTTCTTAAATACTTTTAAATTTAGTGATATACAATCTGTTTTCCATCATCCTAGCGCTGGAAAGCCGTTCATCATACGCCTGAATTTTTTCCATAGACTTAAAGATACCAAGTATCCAACCTCCAATGAGGTTAGCAATACCAACATCTGTATCTGCAGACACTGAATTTACATGCAAAGGATTCCTACTGGATTGTGGTCTCAGTTTGGGAACACCAATGCTGAATACTAAAGCTAACAGTTACGCCCAGCTTCAGAAACACTCCCTATTCTTTTGAATGGAATTGTCCCAATCACAGCAAACACATCTGCCCCACTAAAGACCATTTGAAGGCTATCTGAAGCTTTCCATTAACGTGCATTCGAACTCTGCAGACTACAATAAGACTACTTTTCTTCACTTGAATAGCTAGATCGATCAGACCTACACCACCTGAAATTTCAAGGAACCAAGAATAAACTTGAGAAGTGCCATCCCAAAAGAGTTTTTCTCATCTGAAAGTAGCTTCAGCCCCAAAGAAAAATGTTGTGTTTTGTTTGTTCCACTCTCCCCAAGTCTGGTCCTATGTTTGCTGCTACTTGAAGTGCAAGAAAGTTTCCATTTTATTTTACCTACTTTCCTAAAAAAACTTAAGAAAAAAAAAAATTATATAAACTCTTGCAGTTGCAGCAAGAAGAAAAGTTTCACGACCAAGTGACTGTATTCTGTAAACTGCTTACTGTCAGGTATTTCAGCAGCACAGAAAAAACAGAACAGCAGTAACTGAATAGTCGGCTCACATGTGTGGAAATTGCAACCTCCAAGCTATTCTGGGAGCAATGTTCTGTTTTCTGTACCATTTCTGCATAATCACACCAGAAAGCATACTCTTTGCTGGAGAGACTATGATTACATGCATGTCTGTACACCTTCTGTTACAGCTGAGTCCCTGGTTATTAAATAGAACATCTGAGGCTCAACTGTAACACAAGTGAAATAAAACACGTTCAGGATGAAAGCACTGCCAGCAAAACACATGGAGCATTTCTAAATCGCAATCGCTATCTCTCCAAGGGATGTCACCAGCTTCCCTGTTTACCCAACACGTTTATCCTTCTTTAAGGCACGTAAGAGTCCTCCCACTACCTTGTACACGTCGAGCAGAGAAGGCTTAAAGCGAAGAAATGAAACAAATTTGACTTGAAAGTACTTCAGCCGGACCAGTGACAACAAGACCCAGTCGCAAAGTTATCTAACTGAGCCCGTACTGCACAACTACAGCCAGTTGTGTAACAAACCTCAGGACAATTTTGCAGCTCTTAATCAGGCAAAACTCCCCGCTGGTTTCCACGAGGGAGCTCTAATCAATCAAAAGCTCTGAGGATTGATTCCGGTTTTCTCTTTTTTAATGAAAAGGTTTATTTTGAGCTATGAGAACATCAGATTATATGAACTCGGCAAACCCATAGCGCTCACTTTACGGCATAAGGAATTCGTCCTGTATTTTAATCTACCAACTGTATTTGGTAGTGGACAGGAAAAAAAGAAACAACACCTGAACTGACATAGAATAATTTCACAAATAACGAACCTGTTCTCCTGACAGATAAAAGAAAAGATGGAATAGACAGAGGGGAGATCCGCGGCTCTTTAACTGAACTCCATCCCCTTTGGACGAACGGGGAAGACCGGCGTCCCCGCCCGGGTTCCTCCCTGAAGTTGCGCCGCTCTCCGCGGCAGCCGGGAAGAGAATCCCCCCGCGATGAGCCCGCAAGTGACCGGCGGGGGTCCCGCGAGCATCCCGAAACCGCGCAGGGTCGGGAAGACCCTGTCGGGAAGACCCGTCGGAGCGGCGGCACCGAGGGTCCAAGGGAGGCGGGCGGGATGCGAGGCGCCCGCTCCACGTGCGCCCCCTCCGCGCCCGCACCGCCGGCCGGGCGGCAGAGCCCGGCGCGCCCGTCCCGCTCGCCGCGTCCCCTCCGGTGCGCCGCCCGCCCCTACCTGCCTGCCGGCGGCAGCAGCGACCAGCCCCTTCTCCCGCGCCGGGTCCCTGTCAGCGGTCGGCGGGAGAGCAGGAGCGCTGTCCCGCCGGCAGGGCAAGCCCCATGTGAAGAGGAGCGGGGGAGCCCGGCGGCTCCACCGGCGCGGCCGAGGGGAGGGGACGCGGGGAGGAGGCGGGAGGGCGGGACGCGCCCGGCGCTGCCCCCGCGCGGAGCCGCCCCGGCCCCGGCCCTGCCGGAGGCGCCGAGCCCCGGCAGCGCCCCCTGCGGGGAGCGGCGAGCACCGACGGGCGCTGGGCATCCTGAGGGTTCCTGTGCACCTCTCTGGCCTCCCTGCGGGAGCGGCGAGCACCGACGGGCGCTGGGCTCACTCTGAGGCTCCTTCTCTGCCTTCCTTGTGGGCAACACTGAGCGCTTCTCGAGAGCTCTTTCAGCGCATCCGGGCAGGAGATGCAGTTTGCTTGTACTGGCTGAGGGGCCGCCAGTAAGGGGCTAAGTAAGCCAGTGTTTCCAGTGAGTTAAACCTTGTGATAAATTCGGACTGTAACATCCATATGCCGGCAGAATTAAAAATGCATCGGGGCCCACAAGGTGAGGAGGCAGCAGTGCCAGCCTGAGAGAGTAAAACAAGCTTGGGTGGCTGCTGTGGGACCATTGCTTCTCCTGGCATCGGGACTCTTGCTGATTCTGCAGTGCCTCCCTAAATGTCCTAACAGAAAGAAGGGGTAGGATGGCCCCAGCTAAGGAAAAAGAGAGTTCTTACTGCTAAAACACAGCATAAAGACTTGGCATATCAGAACTCACTCTTTGACTTTGCCCACCCATGGCAGCCACTCAATTCTTGATTTACCAAGCAACTGTGGTGATGCCAAAGTGAGTTCTTGTTGAAAGTTTGGCTGGCTTCCCAGAAATCCTCAGATTACACAGGGAATTGGATTCATACTTGTCAGTTAAACAAGTGCCCAAATATTTGCAGAATATGGCATCTTTGTGCCGTAGCTCCCCATCTCTATTATCAAATCCCTCTCCCTACTTCATAAGAATGAGGATGAAGACCTATCTGAGGCTTTCAGATTGATTTCAATGATTTCACAATGACAGAGCTCCTGAAGCATAGGAGCTAAGAGATAGATGCTGAAGTTTCATCCCATTCTCCTCCAAATAGGCACAAAGATATAAACACAAAATATTTTTAAAAGAAGGTATCTTCGGAGATGCACATTTTTCAGGAAAGCAAAGAGAGACAGAAACAAGTCAGTGTATGCTGTGAATTTGAAGTCAGGTGTTTGCTGAGCTGGCAAACCCTGGAGTACTGCTCCTGACACTGTGAGGTGTGAAACACAGAACAGCCAGGGAAACACATTTGCTAGCCCAAACCAGGAACACTCATCACAAGTGTTCCAAATTAAAAATTTTAAGAGACATCTCTTGGGGTACAGCTGAAGTCCTCTGTCAGAACCCCATGACTATCTAATTAGAGACTTCAACATGACACTGGTGCAAATGTTAAAACTATACATGGTAAACCTCATCTTTTTTCACATTGCTGATAAAGTGCAGCAAAAAGCAGCATTTTACTGAGACTATGATGCAAAAAATCCTCTGATCAGTACTTTGTTCACAGCATTAAAATCAAAAGTTGTTCTATTTATGCACTTTTATGGTACAATGAGAACTAAGCATCCAAACTCTTCTAAATATAATATAATTATTATTATTATAATATATTAATAATATAATTATTATTTTCCTTGTCTTTTCTGCTTACTTCTTCTCTGTTACTGTTTTGTAAAGCTTTGATTTTTTTTTCCCCTTATGTACCAGTACTTAATAGCCTAATTATAAAGGTAATCAAGTTCTCCAGGAAGCCAAGATTTCCCTTAATTTTACTTAGATCTCACAAGTCTTTAACTTAATAGCAGCAGGACCATATTGCACAGATATGCATAGGTGAAGCCTCCAGGGAAAATCTGTGAATTAATACAAAGGCAGGTTGTGCTGTCCCAGAATAACTGCTGGGCAAGGCTGCTCCCAGACTCTCCATGCTGTGTCATGGCTGGGAGCTGAGGCAGCACCCTGGCACTGCTTCCTGCTAGTGGGACACAGCCTCCTGCACACCAGGATGCTGGATGTTGTGCTCGGCTCTCTAGAAAACAGCCAGAAACATAGGATGCCCTGCAGGAATAAGGGAGACCTCATGCATCTGTGGGTTTGGCAGGACTTTCACAGAACAGATTTGTGGTCTAGCTGTAGACTGGAGCCCACCACTGGTGTGACCTGCTGTAGGGGACTGTGAGAAGGAGCAGGGTCTAACCTCCATCTGTGTTTGTCTGAGTCCAGATGAACACGAAGAGGGAGCTTTCTGTTCTCTATCTTACACTCTAGCACTAAAATAATACTTCTCATTCTGAGGCACAGATCCAATAAGGGCTTTGAATATCACCCTGTAGTTATGTGCCCACACAGCTACACGCCTTGACGTCCCCTCTGCTTGCTAATATTACCGGCTTGTATTGCTAAATCACCCTTAAAAGGGCAGAGAGCTGCTGTAAATTAGGACAGAACTGCTGAAAGTACCTGAGTCCTCCTGCTGGTGGCATCAGAATGTCTTCAGTGGGCCAAGGCATACCGAGGAAAGAGGAGAGGGATGATATTCCTGCTTGCCAACTACCAGAATCATTACAGTGCGAGTGCTGCTAAGGAGTTCACATAAATCAGCAGATCTTTAAATTAAAAGGATGATTTAAAGTAGTAAGAATTAACATCACTCCAACAGCCCTTTTAATACTGACAAATAAAGCTTTATTAAACCTCACAGTCGAGCTCTGTATGGGTTACAGTTATCACAAGAGGAGGATGCACATGCGTGGTTTAAACTTGCAGCTCCTACAGCTTCAGCAAAATCGGAACTTTATCACCACCAAAAGCGGTTTCATACTTCTTCATGTAAGCCTCAAGGAGTCAGTTACAAATTGATGACCACAAATGAATCATCACAGTTGCCCAACGGGACACAGAAGGGTTAGGTGTAGCCAGGAGAACAAAGGCTACAAATGCAACCAGAGCAGTGTCATTCAGTGTTTTTAAACTTGTGTTATAATTGTCACGCTTGTTTCTGGTACTTACATAGATCAGGAAAGACCCTATCACACTGAGACAGGTTAGTGCATACTCCCAAGACAATATACATATTGGAAACATTCAAGTGGTATAGGTCTAACTACTGAGGATTGCCTTACCTGTGGAGTATCTTGTGCTCATTGTAGAATATATTTTTTCAGAATTTGATCATGCTTCGTACTGTTCAGTTGCCCATATGACTTAATTGCACTTCCTGAGACCATAATCAGAACAAACCTTAGTCAACTTGTGTTCAGCTATAAGAGGAGGAAAGCATGACCTTCAAAAACACATCAGGGAAAATGTTTCTTTTTTGTCTCTTTTTTTTTCTTCCTCTCCTTTAAAAGCATTTTAGATGATCTAAGTTGGTGTTTGTTGCCCTTGCAAGCATTGATCTGTTCACTTGACATTTACATCTGAGTTTGTTGCCAGAAAATGGAATTTTGCTTAGGAATTTCATTTGCACTGTTGCTTGCAAAAGGCCTGGATTAATTTCATTAGAGACTGAATACTTGATCTCTACTACAACTGATGAGGTAGGACGCTTTTGTTTATTAAAGTTTAGGTATGTGAAAGAAGTCTGAAGTTCAAATCATCTGCCTTCTGAAAACGTGGGTTCCTACAGGGTATTTCCAAGAAAAGAAATCCTGTATGTTGCCCTAAAACTCATCTCTGATTTGTACTGATAAAGAATCAATTCCAGTTTCCCATTTCCATCCATTTATTTATTCTTAACAAAGTTAGTATTGAAAAAAAAGCAAGATTTGTTCTCATGAGATTTAGAGTTATGTGTCTCTGTGTTCAACAGTCATCACAGAGAAATGAGTGGTTTTTTTCTTGTCAGTAGTGATGCTATTCTTAGTTTTGTATGTGGTCCTTATGTGTGTCATAGATAGGCACAATAGATACACATTGGCAGCTTTGATCATATTCAGAGATGGGCTGATCTCCCAGTCCAGGAAATTATCCTGAAACGCTCATCATCTTGGCAGCAGAATTTTAACCAACAGTTCCCAAGAGCCTCTGCCAGCACATTGTTGCCTTTAGAGGATTCAGAGCTACTAAACATATTAGAGGAAATGAGAAAGATGCAGGAACTGTATATTAAAAAACCCAAACCCACAATAACAACAACAAAATCTACTTGGGCTACAGCTATAACTTTGTATCCCAAAGGTTTTAGAAATCATCCAGGCAGTTGTGTGATGTGTGGCACTATCTGAACCCTCACACTGGACTCTTTTGGCTTCAATCCATAATCATCCCATGGTCCCTTAACACAACTTTGTGGCAGGGAATAGCAATAAAACTGGCACCATTGCTGACACTAGGATGTGATATTGAGTAGTGTGACAAGACAAAGTAGACATTATCCTGAAGGCAGGGTTGTGCTTTGTAGCAAAAGAAAGTTAGGTGGCACAATCCCTTGTTGCCTGTCATCGTTGTCACAGTCACTCATGCCATGGCATGACTGTGAGGAGCCTGAGTATTGCCCAGCAGCTCCCACGAAACAAGAGATATCCCAAGCAAGACAATCATAAGCAATAGCTGATGCAGAAATTGATTCCAGCGACTTTTCAAGACCATATTATCTTCAATGTCACCTGCTGAGCTATCTGACATCTCTGGGAATTGACACCAAGTGAAAGAATGTGAAAAAGACAAAGATACCTTTGTTTCTCTAAAAGATTCCCTTCTTGAAGAAAATTATTTAAAAAGAAAAATAATCAAAGAAAGTGGTAAGGGTTGAAGATTCTGAGGCACACAGAATCACATCACATTTACCTACCCAGCTTGCTAGGGGAACCTCATTTTGCCATGGGTGGTACTATTTCTCTTCCCCGATGTATTCTTCCTTTTTGTGCAATCTCACAGCCCTGCTTAATGACGTCAAATTGATCAACAGAGAAAACAGTAAAAAAAAAAAAAAAAAATCCTACCTCCAAACAAAAACATTTGTCACTGCCCAAAACTTGAAAAAGGAAAACTGACTCCTCCCTCATCGTCTCCAGAAAAGTCACAGGGATTTCTCATAGCTGGCGATAGTGGCTACCAGTGATGCCAGAGAACATCCTGCAGCAATGCAATGCAACTGTAAATTAAATGCAATGGGGAGCTTTATGGTAATTGTGTTTTCACCTGTGGGGTTTAGGAGTACAGTTCTACTGATTTCAGTACCTGTCTGTGTGGTTCTGGCCTTACTTGCTGGTTAGTTTTTGAAGAACCACATAGCTCAGCAGAAATCAGAGTAAGCAGCCAACCATTCACTTTGCACAACTTGCAGGATTCACGGCCATGTTCAGACTTTTTAGTACTGCCTAAAACAAAGGAGTCCATTACAGAAAGGGACCTGTAGCTTCTCTATATGCTCTCTAATTATGTGTCAAAAAACACATTCAGCTACAGCTACTGCATATTGTAGATAGACGACGTCAAGGACTTGCCTTAGTGCCACACCTGCAGTATTTCATGAGCCTTCATGTCATCAGACAACTAGCTAGGGGAGTCTGTTCCTCCCTGTCACTATGGGATCACAGTTTTGGCTCCCTTCCCCCCTATATGGATCTTCAAGCTCAATATAGGCAGCCAAAATAGTCTTTCACTGGCCAATGGTGTGGCAATGCAAGGCCTGTCCAACAAACATGATGCTGTCGTTGGCAACACTGCAAACTGGCATTGCTCAGGGTGCCATAACCAAATGTCCATGCTGTGGGAAGGGATGGAGAATATGAGTTGTTTGCAAGCTTTTTGGTTATATCTGAATTTAATGTGAGGGAGTTTAAAAGGCAGTTAAAAATGCAATCTAGCTGGCTAAATATCGTGAAAAAATGAAGATGGATCACAACATCTAGACAGAGATATAATGTTTTAAAGTGGTATCGCATTATTGAATAAAGTCTTCCTTATAGCAATGGTGAAAATGGGAAGAATTATAGTAGGACTTAGCTAATAATATACTTTAGTGATAATTTTGCAAGGATATCTTAATATACCAACAGCTTTTCCTCTTACTAGCCTTTTCTGTGTTTTGGCAACCCATAATATTTTTTCTGTGCCCCCTCCACTGCCCCCAGAGCAAAGCAGAGAATGAGAAAAGGTTTCAACCTAAACCAAGCTGATAATAATTGGTCCATCACAACCTTTTTTTCTGAATGAAACATGACATTTCACCTAAAAATAAAGATTCAATTTAGTGTGTTTTTTGGTCCATTAGTTAATAAAGGGTAAAGATTACACTTTGGTCATGCTGTTGCCAACATGTGTTTGGCCACTTGCCATTTTGGCTGCTTCTGGACACATTTTTAGCTACTGTGTAGCATGTGTATTTCTATCACTTTGTCAAATAGCAATTGATTATGCCAGCCTCATGCTGTTTTCCTTGGAACGAAAAACTCTAAAGCTTGTTTAACAGTAAGAGTCTGTTGCTTTCTCTCAACAATTGTCTGAGAGAAAAAAGCATCTTTTGTTACAAATGGTTTGCTTAAAAACATCCAGCTCCTTTTGTGTTGAAGTTTCACACATAGCAGGAGACTATCTGGGTTTCAGTAAAAAATGTCTGTACTGTCAAGGTCAGAGGTGGTTTTTTTGCCAGGTACCATGGTTCCTGGAAACATTTAAAGCCCTGATACCATAGAAGATATTTAATATCCCTTATTCCCTGTATCCTACAGATGGTGCTTTTTACTGGCTTTTATGAGAATATGAATAAGGAGGTACTGTACCAAAATGGGAATTTACCAATAAAAGTCATTTAGGGCCCTTAAGTAGCTTGTTCTCTTCACCATTTAAAGACATCATTAAGACAGTTCTGTATAATAAGGTAATACTATATGAAGGTAAAAATCAGCTTTCCACCATCACAACAGAAAATTCCTCTTCACGTATCCTCCTAGTATCCTCTTAGCATGAAACAGAGGCAAAATACAATTTCAATATCTTCTGATGCAAAGCTAAGACTTCTAATTGCTCTGCACAGCTTTTAATAGAAAAAGGGGACACCTTAATGCAGTTGACAAATTCTGGTTTTATTTAAAAGATTCTTTAGTATTTCAACACAGAAAACATGTTAACTTATCTAGCTTGTTCCTATATTTTCTTAAAATTTTTTATTTTAAACATCAAAAGCAACTTTTCTAGGCCAAAATTACCTCTACTACAACTCTCCTCTAGTCATGTCATTAAGCAATGACATCTTTTTAGCAGAAATTATTATGGAAACCACTGCTTCCATCTTCTTGCAATGGAAAGTCAGTTGTGATATCCACAGCAAAGAAAGACAGGCCATGAAGACAGGATTCTGAACAGGAAAAGATTTGGCTTCACAACTAGAAGAAAAGTAAGAATATCCTGCAGTATATTCTCTTTTTCATTGTAAAATTTAGAAAGCCTTTCAGAGTCTCTGCAAAGCAGCTGGGGATAAATGTAGAGGAGAACATAATTTTACCATCAACCCTTGCAACTAGCAAATCAGAACTAAAATCATTGATGGCTGGCAGGGAGCATTCACAGACTAGTCACAATTACATGATTTCCTGCTTCCTTCAGTAGCTGACCCAGAAGCAGCCACAGCCCGGTTTTCATTTTCATTGTGCAGTGGTATTAGTCTGGTCATCTGAAGTGTTATTATTACTCATGGCTCCTTCAGCTCTTTGCCCCTCACTTTTTAAAGGGACTGCAGGTGTCCTGGAACAGGTAAGAGAAGGTAGATTTCCAATGAAGAAGCTGCCGAATGGGCAGCTTTAGGAGCTCATAGATAAATGCATTAGAAGGAATCATACAAGAAATTCAAGACTAATGAAAAATTAATTTTCTCTTTCTTAAAATATCAGATTTACTTCTGCTAAATTTGAGGTTCAATTTTTATTATTGCAGAAGCTGGCCTAGATACCAGCTCCATTTCTGCAAAGAATAAATTGGATCCCTGAAGCCAGGGATCCCAGCTGAAACTGAAGCCAAATTCTTTGGGGCTTTATAGGAATAAAATAAGCAGCTTGTGCTTAAGATGACTAGAAAAGGTGGATGTGAGAGGGAAAACAGTGGCACAGATTAAAAATGTGAAAAAATTTGCTAACAAACCAGTGTCAGAGCCAACTGTAGAACCATAACTTCTGATAATAACCTTCCCAGATCAGCACCTTGTGTGCAAAAAATCCATGAAAAATCAAATGGTCTCAACTCACCCAGAGGTTTTAAGGCTAGGGAAGTATTTACTATTAAGCAGCTGTTCCTTCTTCAAGGAAAGGATAAACTTTACATTTTGAAATGTGTAGTGATCCCAGTGAATATTTCAGGCACTATGAACAATCTGGCTTGGGATAAGCCCCAGATTTTCAGAAGAGAGGCAGAGAATTACCAAAAAAATGTGTCTGTACACGATGCATTTTCCACAATTGGTTAGTAAGAACTGTAGCAAGGGCAGGGTGAGAAGATGTCAGATGTTAACAGAGAGGCCTGAACCATTCTGCCAGGTTCTCTGGCCAGTGCTAAGAGAAAGAACTACCACAGTGACAAGGATGAAAGAGGCCTTCAGGGGTGAAGAAAATATACGCCAAGAACATTTTACATGAAAGGATACTTGAAATATATTATTTGCAGTTATTTTAATTACTAAAGTGAAGCAGGATGCAGACCATTTTCTCTCTTGTTTCTGCTCTCCTAGCAACAGAATAAGTGTTTTAACAAGTGTGAGCCACAGAAATTCAAACAGAAAATAAAATATGCTGAGTGAAACAAGAATAAGGTGATCCTTACAGGGAGATTCTTGCCTTACCAGATTTCAAGGATGAATTTAATGCAGAATTCGATAGGGATCAGTCATAGCAAATCACACGACAAGACAAAGACTTGAAGAAAACCCACCCACTATATTTCTAACTCCATTTTTTACAGCTTATGATTATTTTAAAATCTACTTTTTTAAGAGTGCAACTTTTCATACAGCTCAGCAAATCCCAAACCCTGTCTGATAAGATTAGGAAGAAATTCTACCCATGCACAGGTTATTCTACACTAATCACCTGCCCACCAAGGCAATGGTAGCCTTCACAAAGATAAGATGTCAGAACAAGATGAAACATTGCTCTGATTCAGCATGAAAAGTTCTCACATGCTGGTGCTTAAGGTTTTCCCCGAAGTGCTGACTTTTATCCTCACTGACTTTAGTTCACACACAAGTGTATTAACCAAAAAATAGAAATATTGTCATCCTCCTTTCTTCAGGCTGCTGTGCATGCATTTTTTCAGCCTATAACAGAGCTTCCAAAAATGGGGTCTGTGATATTTCAATGTTTCAGCCGTTTTGCGTCATAAATAAAAGGGTTGAGGAATCCTTAGATTTCCTACAGAAAGGTTTTCTTTTGTACTGTGGCTAACGCTGCTGAGCTGATATTTTTCTACATATTTGCTGAAGATGGAGGTTAAAGGTAATGAGAAGAACTTCAAGGGCACTGTGACTTATACCTAAGTTTTAATGAGAACAAGTTATCTCCTGTTGTGTCCCGTTTCAGCTTTTTTTTCAAGTTAACAAAATATTTCCAAGAATTTACCCTGATTGACCTGAACTGTTACCTGTGAAGTCATTCAACTATCTGTTAAAATCATTCTTATATAGTGCCTTGCTTAAATCAAAAATGTTATCTGAAGTTCTAATTCATGACCAAAGGGAAAGGTTTCATGCACATCTCTGCCTCTGAAGTTCTGATGGTCTATGCAGGAAGCCTGAAAAAAATCAGAAATTCGTGGGTTTATCCTTTCTAGGATCCTTTTTTATCTTCTGTATGTGTCCTGCCTCTCTTCTTGAATCTTACCTCTGGCACGTCATCTGGGCTTCCATGTTTTGTTTTCTGTCTCCTTCTATCTTTTAACTCTTCCAGCTCTGTTTCACTAACCTTAGGCTTGGGTTTATTTTCCTTTCTAGATGATATTCAGGACTCTCATTATTATTAATGACCTCTTTTATAATTTTATTAACAGTCTTTCATTTGTGTCTGCTGTACTGCTGAAGCCAATTAGAAAAATAATTACCTTTCTGTGCCTGAGCAGAAAATTGGCTTAGCTCCAAAAAGAGGTGTTCTCCAGGAAGGTTCCCATTAAAATGTAGCTTACAACACGCAATAGCCTGAACACTATTGATTCTATTTACTGAATCCTACCTAGGCACAGTGTTTATTTCCCATAGCAAATCCATCAGTGATGAATAAGTGGGTTCAGCAGCTGCTGTCCAAAGATTTGCACTTGCTTACTGGAGGGAATCCTGCATCATCTGTTATCCACACGCTGTCCTCAAGGGTCATCATTAGCTAGGAAAGAGCCTGTTATTTCTCGTATTCCATTCTCAAGACACAAGTCAGCTGCTGAAGACTTTCTGGGTTCTTGGAGGCCACTCACTGCAACAGCCAGGCCCTGAGGGCATTGCCAGCCTTGGCTGTCTCTGTCTCACTGTGACCACTGCCCAGCACACCCAGGACCATCAGACCCTACCCCAGCAGGAAAGCAGCAGAGCCGGTCCCTGGCATCCCACAACCCTGGCTGGACAAGGGCCCCACTGAGTTGGGCCTATATCCCATCCCATCCCATCCCATCCCATCCCATCCCATCCCATCCCATCCCATCCCATCCCATCCCATCCCATCATCCCATCCCATCCCATCCCATCCCATCCCATCCCATCCCATCCCATCCCATCCCGTAGCTGTGGAAAGGGATTTTAACCCTTTAAGTGCGGCAGAAATAGGATGCACAGCTATGTGGTTGTCTTTCATGACAAAAGGAAAGAGACAAGTTTATTCAGAAACACACTTAGTTTTATAGCATGACTCACAATTTCAAGAACAGAGAAAAGATGATTGGTTCAGAGAGAAGACACCCCATTCCCAGGGCCTGGTCACACACCACAACACGTGTTCTATCTTGTTATTAATTCCTTTTTATTTTGACCAAATTATCACCCTGGGAGAAATTCTCCCTAGCCTTGAGCTGGACCAGCTTATCGGCTGGGAACAGAGCTGAGAAGCTCCAGCCTGGAATATTTCTCAGGCTGTAATTTCTTGCTTTCTCAATATGTATCCCTACACCATCCCATCATCCCATCCCATCCCATCCCATCCCATCCCTAATGCCCAGGGCTTCATCGCCTCACTTCTGGGATGGCAGGATGGGCCTCGACTTGTGAAGTCCTGTCCTGCTGCCCTGGGAAGGAAGTACCCTCAGGTCCTTGTCCTTTAGGGAGTAGCTGGCGTGCTGACAGTAACCACTATAAAATCTTTATACGTCAGACTTACTGGAAGAGCTGGTAACACTGATACTGAGGGGCTAAACAAAAAATCCTACTGTTTATGAATGTGGAAAAGTAGAGATTTTCTTTTCAAGGAGGAGTTAGTAAGTGAAGTATTTGCCCAAGCTATGGACAGAAACAAATATGGGTCACCAGGAAGAAATAAAGGAGGCCAGGATAACAGCAAAATGAAGATACTGCAGCCATCATCTCTTCTCCTGCTCCTCCTACTTGGGTGTCTTGGTTTGAAAAGACAGGTATGGTTTAATTTTGACTTTCCCGGCCAATGCACCAAATTAATGTCTTAGGTTTGAGTTGCCAATTTAAATAAACTTATTTCTTTTTGTTGTGAGACAGAACCAGGAGCCAAAGAGCAAGGCAGGCTTAAAACTTTGAAAGGGTATAGAAGAAAATTTATTAACTACACAAACAAAAAAAGGGGGGAAAAAGGGAGAAAAAAAATTTTAGAATAAGATTTTTCACATCACTCCGTCCCTTCCTCTCCCAATCTTCATAACAACAAAACAAACATACTTCAGTCAGTGCCCAATTTAGTCTTTTTCTGTTCACTTTTGGAGAGAGAAGCTTCTTCTTGTTGAAGTTGTAGGGATGTGTTCCACAAGAAGGAAAAAAAAAGTCCTCTTGTAGTTTTATCTCTCACGATTTGCATCCGCCCAGGAAATCTGCAACCGTGACCCTCCTCCCAATCTACAGCCGTCCCAAAGTTGTAGATGTGGGTCATGTCTGTTCCATGGGGTATTACTTTTAAAAATTGAAATGTTCAACAGCAACGATTTTTATTTGTCTCCCTTTTCTCTGCTCAGGCTTCATCTTCAAAAAAACTGCAATCCCCTTCTTTTCTCAGGGCAGAAATTCAAATTCCCAACACAGGTGTTTTTTAGTCAAATTATCTCCTAAAAAGAAACATTTCCATCCCCCCATGCTTCTTTCCATGGTTTAAAGGAATATTCAGTACATCAGTTCATTCCTACAATTTCCCAAAAAAGATTTTCAGCCATTTCAGCATCTTCTCATTCTCCTTCCATCTTAAAATACTTAGCTCTTGCATCACTGACTTCAGAAATCTTCTTATTCCCTTTCATATTCAAAGGAAAAGCTGAGGCTTTGCAAATCTTATCTGAACACTAAAGAGTTAAAGTTTAACACAACTACAACAGTTGGGCCAGGCTCGGCCGTGCTGGGGGAGGGGGGAACGGCTGTGGTGTTAATCAGCCCTTGTGAGACTGGGCTGCAGCCCCACATGGCTCATGGCCACCCGGGCAGGCCTGGCCCTGCCGGCAGCATAAAGACCCAGCATCCCCCACGCCAGAGCAGCGGCCCGTGGAGGAAGAAGCCGTGAAGGTCTTATCACACAACTTTTCCTCCCCCCGGCCATCGGGTCCCCCTCGTTGGCAAACGGGGCCCAAGCGGCCTCTGAGCCTCCCCCCCCCCCCCCGCATGGGGGAGAGGGAAAGCAGCTCGGGTTGGTGTTACCTGCTCAGCCGCCGGAAAGACAAAGAGACCCAGTTCTGGATTACCTCCTTTAAAATGTGTGTGCACGGAGCGAACTGACTTTTTCCGATTGGCTGTTACAGGTATCCCAAAACCCCCCACAAAGGAAACTCCCCCAGGAAGAACTTCTGAGTTTCTTCCTCCCAAGTCAACCTATCACATTGGGCCAGTTTTTATTCTTGACTCTGCCTTGGCCTCCCTCCTAGCACTCTAAAGTCCACACTTCCTCACTGCAAGGGCAACAGGACAGAGGTCTCTGTAAGAGCCCAGACAGGCCATACAGAATCAGATGATCCACCACTTGGTGTCTATACAATTGCAAATATTCAAACACCGTTTGCTACGTCTGTTGCACAGCCCAGATCACTGTCTTGATTCATCCAGGATTTAATCCTTAGCTGGAACATGCTCACTGAGTCCGTGAGAGGGAAAGAGTGCATCCACCACATCAGCCACATCTGTGATGCAGTCCCCACTTTGGCTGGCCATCTCCAACCCTGGCTCCAAGAATTCTCTGGATTCCAGTGTTTGACCAACAACTGACATGAGCTGTTTACAGAGGAGATCCCAGGCTCTGCTAGCAGCTGTGTGAAATCAGAAGGCAGCACATTCTTACCTGTGCTGGAGCTCTCTTCCCCAGGCAATCCATCTGCTTTCTTTGACTCTTCCCAGGAGACTGGAGTTGCAGGGTCTTCCATCTCCACTGCACTGCCCATCAGTCACATTCCCAGACATGCTTTTTGATCTTCTTTCCAGCCTGCTCGCCTGCTAGCAGGAGCCTCTTTATATCAGTGCTACACAGCACATTGTAAAAGGTGAGCCTTCCATACCCCTGCCAAAGCCACCCCTCACAGCTTTCCATCGAGGTGAGCTCTCTTCTCTGTACAGCCTGCTCATGCTTGGAGAGCACTCAGTTAGGGTGGCAGCAGGCAAGTACTTAGCACCTCTGAATCAAGCCCTTTTAGTTTTTGCTTTCAAGTTTTATTAATGTATATTAATTCCTGTTGGTATCTTGCCAAAAGCATTTTTTGGAGAATGGCAAAACAGTTAGAAGCTATCCACACTCTTCTTTTTTTTTTTCCTGGATGCTGCACAAATTGATTATTAGAGAAAGACTAATTCATTATCCACAAATAGTTCATAACCCAAATGCACTGCCACCTGAACACATTTATTTTCAGCTGAAGTATTCTTTTCTGTTGAAGTATGCTGCTTCAGAAAGTCCTTCACTTCTGAAGCATGACATCAAGAAATTGCTATGTAAATCTGAGGGCACAGGATGACTAACCCTTAACCCCAGCACTTGGAAAGGTGACAGATCTGTATTTATCTTATTTACCACTTACAGCATAGCAAGGGAAGAGTTTACTCCCTTCAGTCTGAGTTTTCAGCAGGAACACTTGGAAAACTCTCTGCATTTCTAAAGAACTTTTGGGAGTAATACTTTAAGCCTCACAATTTCTCAAACAAGGGTAACAACAGGAAAGAAAGCTACAGCAACTTGCTACTGAGAAATCACCCAAACCACAATTATCCTTCAGGAGCTCAAAATGTATCACGCTTTTGTCTTCACAGTCTGCCAGTTGGCCAGGTACTGCATTTATTGTTTTTCATTCTCCATATAGATAGACATATCATCTGCAAGCAAAAGAAGATACTTATATTCTAACAATGAATCTGGAAGAACACTCCCCAAAAAACAGAGATGTGGCCCAGTATTAATGTAAGAAAACACACAATTGAGTATAAAGAGCAAAGCTGAGACCATGTGCCATGGTCTGTCTACAGTTGTCAAAACAGACAGGTGTCTATCACCCTGTCATTGACATTTTAAACATGCACTCTGCAGATGGGAGCTGGAATATAGATCCCAAGGTAACTCTGAAATATCCTTACTTCTATGTTTCTGTTTCAACGCTAACCAAAGGTATTTATCTATTCATAAGACTCAGACCTGAGTGTACAAAGCGATTCCCATTCTCAGTGCTACAGAAATCTGAATAGAAAGCCCTCGTGTCTTCATTTAAACCCCAAAAAGGGTTGCTATACAAGGACTCGACTCACAGACAAATTTCTGGTGAAGAAGGAACAAGTCTCCCATCCCCTCACATGACATTAGATTAGACCTGCTAGCTCTTCCTGGCTGGACTTAGACACTGGTATTGTCACCCCCACAGATCTGTCCTGATTGCACATTATTATTGTATTATTGTGGGCGTGACAAACTGGTGAAAGTGAGCAGCAGCAGCATAGCTGCCTCAGGGTGGTGATCTCTGTGTGCAGAACACTTCATAGTACATATCCCCTTTCCCAAAACCATTGTCTCTCCTTCTATGGGGAAATAGATATTCTGAAATACTACAGCCTTTATTCAGAGGGTTCACATAGAGGAGTGTTCCAGTACTACCATAAAGGAATAATTTATGCCAGTTCTGATGGGGAAGTCTTAAGCCTCCTGTGAATTCATCACACAGTTCTGCAAACAGAAAGGAAATGTAAGATGCTATTAGCAAGTGGGAAACCTTTCACATCAGCTCTCTGGCACAAAAGCAACACTTTTTGAGTCTGTCCAGAAAATAAATCTAGAGACAAAGCAGTAGAAAAGAATGGCTAGGTTGTGCTGTTTTACTAATCACTATTAAACATTTTCATGATGACAGTAACTCTGCTGCATGCTCTCCGAAAATCAACAGGACACAACAGCAAATTTTCACTTTCCAGAAACAGAGAGGAGGACAAAAAAGCACAGAGAATATGTTTTCTCTCAAATTGACAATGTTTTCCCTAATTCTAAAATGATGCAAAGTTTTGATTAATTTAGAGTTTCATTTTTGAAATAGGAAGTTCCTTTTCTTAGCCATTCCCAAAGAAAAATGGGCTGTTTCATTAGTAAATTATTGAGGTTTAGTCAAGTTATTTAGAACACTAGTTTTAAATCATGTAATGTCAACCAGATCATTAAACTCTGACAATATTTACTGGCATGACAACACCACAAATGCTTATTGTAATTCCAGGATGGAGCTGTGCAACTCATAGGGCTTTCCTATACTCTGTAATGTATACAGGGTAAATTCTATTTATTTCAGTTCCATAGACTAAGTCCTAAGATGAGGAAAAAAGCAACAATAGCATGTCATTACTTGCAACTGCAGAACTGTCACGTACAAAGATTTGCTTTTTTAATCTGGTTTTTTTTTTTAATTTTAAAGGACAATCTGTGTTCCAAAGGTTTCAGAGACACAGACAAAAAGTGTTTGGGAAGGTAAACTAAGGCAACATAGAGGAGCTGTCATTTATTCAAGGCCTCACAGCAAGTCAAAAGCATCACCAAAAATAGCAGAACTTCTCAATTCACAGTGCAGGGCTTATCTGGGTTTTGGAAACTATAGCGTCTACAAAAAAAGAAATTTATTCTTATGAGCCCTGAAAAACCTCTACCATTCCATACTATTCAGTTACAAGATTGCCAGAAATCACTCTGCATATGTTATGCGTCTGCTGGTAAACATGGTGTCAGCAAGAGATTTTTTTTTAACAATAGGCAATATACAGATAAAAAGAAAAAGTAGGCAATATACAGATAAAATATTAATCTTAATGGAGAATAAAAGTTCAGAAGAATGAAAGCTCTGAATTTCTTAATCCATGGCACATTTCTGAGAGTGTTTCAGTCTTCTGAGCAACAGAGGTAAGACAGACATCCTCTGATGTCAGATCCTCACTGAGGGACATTTTAAGCATCCCTGGAACTGAGTTAAAATTGAATTCAGAGCCCGCAGGGATATATCCCTGCTCTGTAACAAATATCAAACTGTTGGTGACCTTGTTACCCCCTATGAGAACAAAAATTAGAAAAGTCACTAGCAAAGTAAGGATATGCAGAGAATGAATGCAGTAAATTCAAGGTTTTTCAAAAGAAAACATTTTTACTTGCACAGAAGTGCTTAAATTGATCCCTTTCCAGGACCAAAGTGCACTTTGGGTCCTCTTGTCAAGCAACAGATAGTAATTGAGGTGTTGCCCCCAATAACAGTACAGTGACCTGCAGACAGTCCTGTACTGTCAGATAATCATCTCAACTGTCAGTTGAGATGGAAGTTGGATGGATTAGTGTGGTTGATGAAAAGGTGCAGCACATTTTCATACTTCACAAGTTGGTCAGTTTCTCTGAAGAATGAAGAGAGGAAGGAAAAGGAATATTCAGTTCCCTGCTGCTATCCTGCCTGCTGAAACATCTGTAGATGCTGCACTTCTACTAGCTCCATAATCCAGACAAGTTTGAAGAAAGCAAAATCTGCCCTCAAGAGCTGGCACAATTTTCACAATTCATTTCTGTGCAAATGCTAAATAACTACCCTGGACTAAAGGAGAGCACTTCAGGATGATGTTGGGGTACAAAATTCTAACCCATGATTTGTATTGCTCACCTTCAGCACTGATTTTTGCTTAGTGTTACAGTCTGATCTTGAGTCATTAATGGAAGCTTTGAGTTTGTATAATAACTAGGCAATATTCTCTAGGGGACGGAGTAGTACCTAGTGTATTGATTCACGTAATTTCTCTGTGGGCATTTCCCAAACCTACCTCCTCAGAGTATCTAAGCAGTCTAATGTACCTTCCTATTCTATTGTTCAAAATGGCTAAAAATGCTTAGTAACTTCATTATAAGTTTCTGCTAATGAGGCTCTGTTTTTTTCATGTAAAATGATAATGTGTCAATACTTCATAACTGAGATGTGTTGGAGAGGTTTTCTTCGTTTAGCCAGATATTTAAAATAGCTAGTGATGTGTGATGTATATTTTTAGAGGCTATCAGGCAATGCTATTTTTGATGATACAATATGTCTGTTTTCCCTTACCACACAGGAAGACAGTGATGATGGACTGAACATGTTTTTCTCCCCAAATCGACTGTCTTTGGGGAAATATCAAGAGAAGTGACAATACATAAACAAGACAAACAGAGTAATTCAATGGTCCCTGCCATAAGACCCATTATTTAATCCCTGCCATAAGACCCATTATTTAATTGAAAGAAAGAAAATCTTTCCAAGCAAAAGGAAAAATTCCTTGATTTTTTCCAAAGAAATTAGTTTTTTATCAACCTTAAACCTACTCCTGTCCTCCCTGAATTCAGTAGAAGAACTGGCTGTGTTCAGTCAGACCTCAGGCAGTGCACTTATTAGTGTTGTTGCCGCTAGTGGATTAGAGAGAAGAGTCTGCTAATAAGTCAGCATTCTAATACCAGGATCAGTATCACAAAGTAGCAGAGACAGGCTGTAATTTGTGAGTTGGTTTGTGGTGAGATAGCTGTAGGTGTGTGCAGTAGGAGTATAACACAGGCACCAGGACTGTGTTGTGATTCATGTTGTAGATCTTAATATAAACTAAGAAAGAAAACACATACAGTGTGCCTACCCCTTGCAGGGGCACACAGAAGTAGAGGAGGAGTGTGGTATCTCTACCAGTGGTCTCAGGATTGGCAACTAATGCTGTGCCAAAGGTGTTCACGACAGCACTGCCCTTGCTGTTTAAGACCAGATGCAATAGACAGCTAAATTCAGCTTTGTCCTTTGCACACACAAATGTAATTATTCTGAAATTAACAAAAAAAAAATTGAATTGTAAAGACTTCTAGTAAAATGAAACAAAATCTCAGAAGGACATCATTGCAAGATGGATGCTAACATCTGTAAGAATAATAGCTGTGACAGGGTGAAGACCTCCCAGTTTCTTCAGTAAAAGGAAAGAGCAGGATCTGCCCATGACATAAAAGCCCTTCTGGGTAATAGTGCTGGTTCAAACCCTGCTTAAACTTGATGGTTTGTAGAAAGCTAGTAGCTGCTTGTGACCTGATTGGCTTCCACAGGACTGAGTATTTGCACCACAAGCCAGTCCACTGCCTTCCAATTCCATTCTTTAACAAAACAACTGGCTGAAAGACTGTCCTGACAGAAAAAGAATGAGCGTCGGCAGGCACATGACACGTGGCAAAGTACTCCAATTCCGAATGTTGAAGTTAATATATTGTTCCTAATTAACCCCAACCAAACCTCCACAGATGCCCTGGAGCTAAAATAAAAATGAATTTTGCCCATTGTGTGGAAAAGCAATAGAACCCAGGAGTCAAATGAAAAATTGCTCCAGGTTGGTGGCAAGGAATGAATCAGGGCTCCTCCCATAAGAAGCACACATAGTTGCAAACTTTCTGGGACTCCAACACTACTGTTTCTTGGCATAGCAATCTGCTTCTGAACAGGGGGGGGGTCAGAAAAAATAACTGCACAATAATTCATAGAGATGTCCCATAATCTGAATAGGAACAATGTCAGGAGTCAAAACATTATAAACCTATTAATCCTCCACTGTAGTTATGAAAACATAAGAGACTGGATTTCTATAACTGATCCTTATCACACGGAAAATGATCATACTGAAGTGAACCTTGTCTGATGCAATTTTGGATAAGAATACGTCCAACAGATAACTAGAACTGAGTATGGCCAACAGCCACAAAGGATCCCTCTCTTTTCTCTCTATTCCCTGGTACTCAGAGTTACAGGTTTTCATCCAATTGATGGGAAAAGAGAGACAAGAGCAGAGGATTTGCTTCAAAGGTGTGAGCTGTAGGACTGACTTCTGGCCCAGCAAATGAACTCTGTCTTCCCAGTGTCAATAGTCTACTTATATATCATTGGGAATGTTATTGTTGTATTCAAATCCAAGTTCCTGTGCATTGAACACTTCAAAAATAGTGAAACACCTTGCCCAGGGCCTTGAAGCCCAACATAAGAGAAACCAGCAATATTTCAGTGATGCCTTCACAAGCATCTTTGTTACACATGACTGTAACTGAGACATGCTTGCCAAGTTGATTTTAAGTGAGAATTGGGTGGGATGTTTTCATTCTGTCATTGTTCCTCACTAAAGATGTGGCCCAAACTGAGTTTATTAGGAGATATGGCTCTGATGGTTTGCCCAGGTATTCCCACAACTCAGAAAATGAAGTTACTTGCTGCATGATTTTCCCCAGGAAGAGCAAGAGCACTTGGTCCAGATGCACTGAGGACACAGGATCAAAGAGCTACAGGTATGTGGAAGAGACATAAAAGTTGCAATGCACCCCAGAAAGGTGACTGCAGATGAAAACTTCCTTGCAAAATTTCCAGTCTCCTCCACCAAAAGAAAATTTCACAAGTTGAATTTGCTACTAGGAAGTTGCCAAGTTCATAATGCCTTAGAGTGGCTTAGTACAGTCCTACAACACTAGCTAAAATTCCTTCCAGGGAAATAAATTCCTAACATTTTACAAACAGCTGATCAGCCTTGGCCCCTGATTTATCTTGCAGAGCTGCAGTATGGTAAACTGCCAGCTGCTGGAGAGGAGCATCATGCTGGTGCCAAAGCAGAAGGTGAAGAAGCTGCAGTGAGGAATGACCTGCAGCTTGTATCTAATTCTTTTTTTGTTTCTGCACTGGCTTGAAACAGCATTAAGGGTCTGAGATGAGTAGGAGAGGAAAGCTGGAGAAAGCATGAAGGATTAAGTCCTGGAGCAAGGAGAAAGTGCTGGGGTGGAAGTGATGTTTCCACTTCAGACAAAGGGGAAGGATTGGTGGAAGTTTTGTGAAACTTGGCTGCAAATATTTCTAGAGTGGCATAGATAGATTTGGTCGGTTCCATAGCTTGCAAATTATCTTATACATGTACCTTTTCCCCACAGAAAGGTGAAAAAATTTCACTGTGTATAAAGTTATAGCTGAACAATTTAATAACTGACCCAATAAACCAGCTTCTGTAATTTTACATCTACCTTTCCTTTCCTGCTATAGAAGTAGAGTTTATACTTTGTGCATATGTGATAATAATTTCTTTTGCAAACTTCCTTGGACAGTGGGGAAGTATCTCAGATATATTTGCACTTATAAATGATCCTACATTCAAACTTTCTGGATGATGTGCTGCATAAAACCATCTTCCCAGGCCATTTTCTGTCAATATGGTTACTGTCAATGTGGAGCAGACATGAGAAACTTAGCAAACACAGGCACATGCAGCCCAGTGCACATACTTTATACTTCACACAATTGCTTACAAAATCTGATTCTCCAATAGGCAACTTTCCACATTAGCTATTTTATTTCATTATTCCTTCATAAATGAGTTTCTTGCTCTTTATTTCAGTGGGCTTTCATTATTAATTTTTATAGGAGAGTTAGCTGACTGCAGTTATGTTCTCTTATTAGATCATCTATTCAACCCACTGTACCTTACAGGATTAGTCAGGAAACAGGAGAGCACACACTATTGAATTTTGGGCTTTGAATCTCTTGTGTGTAGCTCAGATCACTAAAAGGGCCTCTACAACTTAATTACTCACTAAAATCAAGAAGACAAGTGCTGAGCAGTGATGAGCCAGATTTTTTCCCAAAGTCCCCATCAGCAGTCAGCATCTATTCAGAAGTGCTTTATTGGTTCTTTTTCTGGCAGGGAATAAGCTGTATCACATTATTTTGAGGTCCAAAGTACTTTTGCTTGACACCCCCAAATCCCTCATCATTTTAAAGTGAGTGAAAACTTAATTTGTCTCAGTAAGCAAGCATCAAACAGCTACCTACAACCTTCCTTCTATATCCTGCCATAAGTACCTATACACATATAAAATATTTCTTTGTAGTTGTACTAAAGTAAAATGCAGCACAAGCATTTGGTTTAGGCAGTATATCTGATAGAGCTGTGGCTCTGGAAATTTCTGGCAGCCATTCTTAGACATCCAAACTCTTGCATAATAAATTGTTTCTAGGACACTGAAATTAGCAAATTTATACCTGTTATGCACAGTTGTCTCATTGGAATGGTATAAAAGATGATGCTCACTTTTTCCCATTAGCAGTCCCACAGAACATCTTAGAGGAAAAAGGAAGCTGCAAGTTCATTGCTGTATCTTAAAGCTTTGGAAAAAATTAGTGTGATGGGTGGCATTTCCATCCATACCACTCACACAAGGTCCATGTAAGCTGGTTGTTTTGCCAGCTCCTTTTTCCATGCACAGAACTAATTTGAGCAGTGACCACTATAATGGGGATACAACACTTTCTCCTGGAAATACCAGTCTTGTCTTAACTGCTGAATCTCATAGTCCAACAATAAATAGTCTTATTCCTGTCTAGTGCAATTCTAATCTTTGTCTGACCATCAGCAAACAGTTAGTACAGTCCATGTAAATACTAAACTTCATTTGCTCCTCATAGCCATTGTTACAAACAAATCCTGTTACAAAAAAAATCTGTTACAAACAGATCCTCTATTTTTATTTTCAATAATTCTCATCTCCCCGCAACTTTACCTCCCTCTGCCAGAGGAATTTTGATGCTGCTCAAGCTTCATATATAACATTGACTCATGGGAATCACAGCTTTACTTCTAGGCATTTAAGAAGGAATTATTTAATTTAGCCTTCTAATATTAATTAACTGATATTAACCCCTACCCTTTCCTTGGCAGTGTCCCAGTCACCTTACAAACTGCATAATCCACACTGACTTTCAGAAGAATGACTTTTACCCTCAGCTTGTGGGCCACTCTGGATCGAGCAATGAATCCCATTAGTGTGGTCTCTAACTCCCACAACCTTATCAGAAAATTCATCTGGAGCTTTTCTTGTCAGAGTGAACTCAATATTAGAAAAAAACTGGGCTCTCAGAATAGACTGCTATGGAAAGGCTGTTACTTCTGACCTCATATTTCTATTTCTTCTAAACTACATTTCTATTTCCAGATGTTTGTTTTAAAAATTAAGTTTGTGCTCTTCAAAATGTGACAGACTGATTGTCTGTCAGAGAAGTCAAATTTTTCTGTCCACAGAAGGCTTACCTGTCGAGGCTCATCATCACAAAAGTAGAGAAGATACACCCATGTGGTTGATTTACTGCAGTGCAAAATCTCAAGGGTAAAACAGTTTGGTCCCCATAATTCCTTCAGACAGGAGTGTTTGCTTTTTTTTCAGGAAATCCTCAAAGTGTTTAAGTTGGTATTCTCATATCAGGATCTAGATTTGCACTCCTATCTTAACACTACTCAAATAGTTCAGCCATCTGAGAGCTTGTGAAAGGGATTTATCACCACCTGAATGCAATACATGGCTCTTGTTAAAAATTAGGTGTCAGAACCATCCTTTTGTTGTTTTGAATCAAGAGGATCCATTTGAATGATATGACCACATTCCAGGCTTTTTGGGGAACATGTTTCAGGATCTTGCTAAGAAGTAGAATACTTGCATAAGAGTAATCAGCTTACAAATCTGAGTAGGAATTTTCTCTCATATATTTATGGCAGCCAAACTCTCTCTCTTTTTTTAAAAAATTATTCACCAGTCAGTCAAGCCGAGACATAGAGTAGTATTTCAGAAAGAACAACTTAGGCTCAAAATCTTTTGTGACCTTTATAAATCCTTGCATGAAATGTCTTGTGGATATAGATGTTGCTGTAGAGTTTGTTTTCCTACCTTTGTTCACTTAAGACTGGGACAGATTACCTGCAAAATCAAAACCTGCTAGCAATACAAATATATTTATTTGCTTCTTTCTCCAAGAATGCAGTATTTCAGTGAACAACCTCATAAACTTTTAAAGAAAGCTGAATGCAGATGGAGCTTCCACTGCATCACTGAGTGTCATAATGCAGATTCTAAGATGAATGTCACTTCTCTGAGCAGTAAATAAGCAGAATTTTCTGGTCTTCATTACTTCAAGCTTAATTATATACTAGGAATGTGAAGTTGCCCATTAAAAAAAAAACAACAACAACAAAAAAACCCCACATAAACGCCTGTCCCCAAAACAAAAATACCACCACAAAAATACCAAACAAAACATAAAATCCTAAGAAACAAAATAATGCCACAAAAACCCAACTGAAACTCAACAAAAAACCCTCTATGCCTACCTGTGCCCAAATAGGAGTCCTAAAAAATTATTAAAATAAACGTACATCTTATACCACCTCTTTTCTACCTACAGATTTTTTCATAAACACACAGTGCAGCTCAGGACCAATCTAATGCAAAGTCTTAATGCAAGAAGGAAATCTGCAGCTTGTGAGAATATCTGTTTCTAATTTATCTTGATGAAATTTGTACCCATATTTCAAATTCCCTATGCTAGAGCAAATATTTGCACCCCTCCCCCCCTTAATTAGTAAAAGAAGAAGTAGGATCAATTGATCTATACACTAGACATAAAACTTCAAGATAAAATTCATGCTTTGTGCGATCCGGTGCCAAAGGAAATTCAGATTTCATTAAACAGAATTGATTTTTTTAGAAAAAAAACCAAATTAATGAAGATGTTTTTATATAAAACATGGGAATATGAAACAATGTTCATTTTAACAAACACACTCAACGAATCCATTTAAACCAAAAATATGTATTAGTTTTCAGCAGTATCCCATAGGAACAAGATTGAACATATAAAGATGAAACAGGTAATTTTGATTTCTACTTACCCTAGGGAGTAGAACAATCATTCATTGACTTCAGCTTACAGTTATTCACTCTTATTATGCACTGAAGGAATACATTCTGCCAAACAGGAAAGACATAAAGCAGTCAAAAAAAAGTAAAACCACTGTCCATATAGGCAAAAAACAAACTAGACCCTGCAACAAGGATATGCAACAAAGAGTGCATATCCTTAAAATTGATAAAGACAGTTTCTCTGCAAGGGCCTTGCAAGAAGAGGTGGAAGAAAACAGATAAGATGCATATTAGCCAGCCTTGCAAAATTTCATCACACCAGACTGAAGAAACATAGAAAGCTGAAGAGTTTGCAGCCTTAGTCATACTCTTTGGACTTTGAGGCCAAATTTAACATAAACATTTAGTTCAGAGATCATCTCAGTCTGTCTTTCAGAAGTACTCCCTTCTACAGTCACACATTAATTAACATCAGCTTCTTATGCAAGTATGGTCAAGACAACTTGAAGCAAGTGAATTTTTTTTTTCTAACAGTGTTACTCATGGAACCTAGAAGGTACACTTGCACATATATATATATATATATATATACACACATATATTATGTATGTGTGTGTATGTGTATGTGTATGTGTATGTGTATGTGTATGTGTATGTGTATGTATATGTGTATGTATATGTATATGTATATGTATATGTATATGTATATGTATATGTATATGTATATGTATATGTATATGTATATGTATATGTATATGTATATGTATATGTATATTTTGAACGCCAGTCTACATTAACTCCAGCCCTTGCCCTTTCATACAGGAGAGAAAGTTCCAGTAACCAACAACTAGCAAAGGGTCATATGAAAAAGAGTTAATAGCAATAATTTTATAAGTATGGAGTCAGCTGGACAACTTAGAGGAAGCACTCTGAAGACTCTTTCATCTTCATTAAATTTTCAACACTAGGTTTAACAATGTCTTAAAATTGTATGAAATACATATTCATCTTCCCTTCACCCACAAGGTCAGGAGCCCAGATACTGCCTGGTGATACTGACAAGGGGGTGAGAAGTTACAAGATGATCTATTACGTCATATTTCAGCACTAAAAATAGTGAAAGACATTTCTACACATAACAGAGTATAGTGATAAAAATGTCTTCAGGTAGTGGTGAGAAACAGCTGTTCTGTATGCTAAGTAGAGTTTGTATTTCCGTCTTCAAAGCTCATGTGGGAAGGAGCTGAACAGTGATTTGAGGAGCAGCATAGGTGTCTGCATCCAGATCTTTTCTGCTTCTTCCAGTGAGTCAGTGATCGTAGGAAGTCACTTTGGATCTGAAAAATTAGGAGAGATTTGTGGAGGGTGCCTGACAAGGGTACTGAAGTCAGAAGACCTGCAACAGTTAATAGCAGCTGAGACACAGATTTTCTCTAGGTTTTCAGAGTCCACCCTTTTCTGCTTCTTAAGCATGGAATTTCTCACAGGACAGCATAGAGAATTAACATCTCTACTAAAGGCAGATAAATAACTAAACACTCCATGGAACCAAAGAAAAGAACATTTCACAAGACAAAAGGAAAGGAGAGAACAGTTCCCCTTCCAGTCACATTGCTCACACCAGGTTTTCCTTTAAATGTGGTGAGAAGCTAGCTTTATAATTCTAATTGTGCTGTAATTGTCTACTGTGTACGTTTAACATCTGCCTGTGCCATAGCAATCAATACGAGTTAACTTTGTTTTCCTTTTCCCCCTTCGTGTGATAAGTACTGTTTCTTCCAGCTGGTGTCACAGTTTGTATTATCTCTGTTGACAGCCCAGCTTGCGAGGGACTCCCTCCTTAGTGTCATGTTAATAATTTTAGAAAGGAAATACACAGTGCTAATTCCCAAAAACCAGGGAAATGAAACACCACTATGTACCTGGCTATAGCCCTAAAACTGGAATGACAGAGTTATTTTGTCTGAGTGCAATTGGCACTAATGTCTCTCTTTCCATAAAATTATGCAACCATACATCAAAGCAGCGATTCCATTATTTGAATGTTTAGCAAACAAAACTGGACATTATGTCCTGCAACCCGAATGTCTGCTATATGAACAGTTACACTAAATGTTTGGCTGCTGACAGACCATCTGCAAGAGATGTCACTATAAACTGATTTATGGGGGACAGAAGGTAAAATTCTCTAGAGACAGAGAGTAAGTTACACTTGCAATTTCAGATTGTTCTCCTTAACTACTGCAGTAATGCTGAAGATTGGAAGAAAAAGCAAACACAGATGTTCCCTAGTTCTGGCTAGTGCTTTGTGATTGGCAGAATACAGAAGTCCCAAACCTGCCTTTGGTAAAAGCCAGGAGAACTCTGGGTCCTTGTCTAAGTTTTAAAGGTGATTTCAACAAAACTTCCACTGTAACAAAGTCTTTTTCCAGATCGTTCTTAAATGGAGAAATAAGCTGAAACATTGAAATAACAAACACAAAGTGGTCTGTATTATTTTTTTTAATGTTTGAATGAAGCAGTGACAATCTCCAAAATTTTATCTACAAAATATAGCATTTTAAATGTTTTTTAAAATCTCCCATAAAGAACACAGATTGCATAAATTATTATTTACCAGTGAAATCAAAAGTTTTTCTCCAAACTTAACAGTGAGCTAATACTATATGTATGCCTGTTTTCCACAGGATAAAAGTATTGAAATATTAAAAGGCTCTACTCAAGATAGTCCTTATTGAATAAAACTGAAGAAGTATATAAAGATCTATTTCAGTTAATGGAGTTTGAAAAAGTTTAAGACAAGGCATCTAGCCTCCTAAATATTCTTTTAAATCAAAGCTTTGAACCATGACAGGGAAAAGCATTCAAGAGTATAAACTATATTAAAAAACCCAAACAGCCAAAGCCAGTTGGTAAAAAAAGGCTATGTGACATCCCATAGTTATCTATGACAGCTTAATAGCATTTCAGGGATATAACAAATACAGCAAAGATTTCTCCAGAACATTAATTCTTGGCACTAGTAGCTCAAACAAGAAAATGAATTACTTGATATTGATACCTTCAGAAAAAACTTACTGCCTTTTCCTCCTGTCATAAACATTACACATCTTCCTTACAGGAATATCCTTAACAGCCTCATCCTCTTAAGTACCACTTTAGAAAAAAAAATTGCCATAGAATTGGGATATAGCCTGTGCTATCCATCCATGCAACTCCTACTTCTGACGTTAATGTTGATGGGAACTAGCAGAAAAGAATAGTAATAGAAGCCCATGAATGTGAGAACATATAACACACTTTTTTGTGTTCTGTCTTTGCTGCTTGGATTTTTGTGGTTGTATATTGTTTTCCTATGTTAGGAGAAGGACATGACAATCCTTTTAGTGTATTTCTTCATTCCCTCACAAAACTAGCGTGACAGGTTAGCTAACTATACAAAACCTAACTCAGAGATAAAAATGGAGAAGGTGAGGAGGAATATTTTTCCCTAAATAGTTGAGCTCAAAATAAAGTCTTCAATAGCTCTTCTCTCCAGTGAAATATGCACCTGCATAGCCTTGTGAAACAGGCTACCTCCTTGTGAAACACTAAGCTAGAAACACACACTGACAAAACCAAAGTGGTTTTGACACACTTACAACATCTATATGGTCCAACTAAAACAAAGAATTGTGAAGGGAAAGTATCAAAGTATTTACATTCATCACATTCACTGCTGCCAGAAACTGTAGCTTCAAAATTGTTAAATAGAATTTAGTAAGAGAAACAAAAGCTGGTACAGTCAATTCAGAAGTGAGCAAGCATTCCAACTGACTCTTTAAAATACTAAGTCATAAACCTTCAGAAATAAAAGATAATTGAACAGATACCATGTAGGAATGGTTACAGACTATGAAAAGTCGCAGGAAGCAAAAAAAATCTTTGTGAAAAATACTGCACAGGTAAAGGCACTACTGCAGATACAGCCAGGTTTAATTAAATACATCAAAGGATAAAACATTTTGAGGACGAGCTTAGTGTTAAATGCATGATTCTTGTGAGAAGCTGCGGGTGACAAAATCCAGATGGCAGCAAATCATGACTGTAAGAGAAAAGGGACTTTATATATTTATCACTTTGATCATTACCGCTGTTACTATTTTTGGTAACAAGCAGCATATTTAAAAGTGAGCAACATTAGGCTGAGATACATGCACAGTAGACTACTACCCCTACACCCCTAAGAACACATCACTTTCCAGCCTTCAAGATAGATGTGGTGCAAAACACGTGGTGCAACATGCTATCAGCAATACTGACTTCCATTTAGGTCAGGCTTTTAGAGACTCTTAAGGTCAAAACTCTTAAGAAGGTTCAAGATTTATTTCAGGCTGCTTATATCAATAGGCTTCCTTAGGAAGAACCCTGCTGGAGGGTTTCCCCCAAAGTGCTTCCCTCAGCACCAGTCTCTCTGGAGGCTGTTGCCCAAATTCAGAATTCCCACAGAAAAGCCCCATGGATGACTGCTAAGCAGCTTTTTGGTTTCAGCTTTCGGCCAGGCCTGCTGTTGAAATCACCAACTCACACTATTCCTGACTCTCTTTCTGACCAACCAAAATTGCCAGTTTCAGGTATTAAACCTAAAATCTCAGTATTACAAAATTGCTTCAGAGAGAGTTGTCATCAATTCAAAGGGAGCTAAGTGAGGGCAGAGAGTCATCCTAGTCTCCACACAGACTTCTCCTGGAGGATGTGGGCTATATAGTTAATTCATCACAGGAAAAGCAAGGGGGTAATTAAGATGTCTCACATAAAGAGCAGTTGAAAACATTAGTCCTGCCTAAGATTGCCTGTCTCTGTCCTGACACACCAATGCTATTTTCTATCCTCTCATCACTTACTAAAGGCTAAAATCTCCCAGCCTTTTCTTTGCCTATAACTAGTCATTACTGGCAACTGGCCACAAAGTTAAAATCATCCAGTGATAGTGTTCTTGTAGTTTTCAGAAAAAAAACCTTCTTAAAAATTATATGCTGAAACACCAGGATACAGAGAATAAGGATCATATTTTTGACTCTGGGATCTGTACTATCATTTCACAGTACCACATTACTGCATTGTATGTATTACTGTATATACCTGCACATGTATTTACAATTTGCAGGGTCAGATCTGGACACAGAAACTACAACCCTTCAAAGAAGGACAACAAGTAGAAAAGCTTTCTCCTAAACACTCAAAGTAATTTACTTGAACCTTTCATTTCCTTTTCTGGTATTAGCATTTTGAGAGTAGGGCACAAAATGTATCTTGATTTTGAAGGGCTTACTTATCTCTGATGTGTGTGGTCTTTCATATGGAAATCAGACAGTATTTCTTCCCTTGAACAAACCCCATGTTCAATTTATACAAAAATCTAGATTTACATGCCCAGAAGAAATATTACCATCAATTTATTTTCAAGCTTATTTTGAAGTACAATCCAAACTCAAGTGATAAAGAGACTGACCCACAACCATTTACCATTTGTCCAAATTTACCCTGCTTTGGCAAACCTAGTCTTCCAGGATTTCTGCATGTGGTTTGGACAGAAGTTCACTCAAAAGAGTTGCTACAAATGAGCAGTGCATAGCTGGTGTTTTTCATAGGTTTTAGATACAAAACTTGGAATTCCCACAGTTTTTGGCTTTCCACACATTGTGAAGATACAATGCTGATTTAACAGCCCAGAATTGCCCAAATCATTCACTTCTGTGAGAAGAATGAATAAGCAGTAGCACATCAGGACAAACTAGCACCATCTATGCCAAAATTCACAGCATTTACATTTGCTTAGCACATAAACTTTGACCCTAACATCCTGATCCAAATGAGCATTAGATGTTCTAGTTCAAGCCACCCACTGGTAGCCTTTCAGAAACATATAAAACACATTCAGATCAGCTTTCTGTAATATGAATGTTTAATCCCAGACCCCTTAAATTCAGAAGCAAAATTTTAGCTACTTTCTATGGTATTGAATGGAAATAGTCTGAAGTAAATGGAAATTTTCTACTTACTCCAAGGTGGCATTCTAATACAATAGCCAATGGAGACTATTAATGAAATATTAAGTTTCTCGTCTTTAGACACAGTCTTTGAAACAAACAGACCACTAGTTCTCACACAGCATTTTTAGCATCAGTTAAATATAATCTAGAACAGGGAGGGTCCTGGGCTAGACTGGGGTAGGTGGGATGGATATGGGTCAGAAGCCTGTTTTTTCCAGACTTAAAAAAAGAAGACTTGAGGAGTTCTTGCCTACAGCTATCAGATGGGAGCGAGTAGAGAAATGGTCAGAGTCTATAGCCACACAGTAGGTAGAGGAGAAGCATCAGACACAAGCTGAAACTTATGAAACTTCCATTAAAAAATAAAAAAAATACTGCCAGAGTGGTCAATTACTTTGCCTCTGCAGTGTTCAGCACTTCAGGCGCCTCACTGTAAAAGTTTATGCATGCCATAATTTTGTATTTGTAATTCTTGCCCTAGATAACACTTAGAAGGCAGTACTACACTCAGAAAATATTTTTTTAAAATATGCTATATATGTATTTTTGCCAAGGACATCTGAAATTTTATAAGCTATTTATTTTTCAGAAGTGTCTGATCCTTTCATTTATTTCCCACCTGAAATCATCCTGAGGTGCATAATCATTCCTGCAGGAACCAATTGATTTCACAGATTATTCTTTCAGTTGAAAAATAAGCAGATGATGAAATCTGCAGGGAAGAAAGCATTCTTGAAAACTTTCCCCTCTCCCAATCTAAAAAAATAGAACAGCAGGTAAACTATACATGTAACAATTTCCAAACTTTTTTACCTGAGAAACAAGTAGACAAATGATAGTCCTATTTCAGCAAAGTAATGAGGGATCTGGACAATCTATGAATCATGAGTGTTGGCTAAGAAGATGCCTCTCTGAGTTTAAGCCATTGTTCTGTTACATCGTGTCCTCTCCTTTTCTCACTTTCCTTGACCAAAGCACTCCTTCTTATGTGGCAGATGCATCAGAAGAGCTAGGGAGGCTTCACAGGCACCAGCAACTGGTGAGTGCCACTCACAAGTGGAGAGTAGTACAACTCCATGTGGCTCTGCCATCACCCACAGCAGATGAGTTAGGCCAGTTCTAACATCTCCAGAATGCCATTTAATCCAGCACTCTATGGGAACAAAGTTGGATTGTAGCTCTCTCTACACATCTGCATCAAGTAATGAAGGCATCTGAGGCAGAGTCTCTTCCAGTATTACAGCCCTTCTCTAGTTCTTCTGCTTCCCAGAGTAACATATCAGACTCTCTTATTAGATGAAATCCTCCTCATTGCACTGACTGAATCAGAAATACAAAGAGCAGGTGCCTCGTAGTGACAGCCAAATGCAATGGCTCTGAATCTTCTATGTGCCACTTTCATACAAGGTCAATTGGACCTATAATTAATTTACACAAGCTGAACCCTCAGCTGCTACCTTACACAGCCTTGCAAATGCATAGACTGCACAAAACTGTATTGGTAATTAATTTGTCAAGCAAATGCTAGGGAAGGACAACACTGGTAATTTATCCCATAGATATTCAAATGAAACATCTTGCCTGAGTAATTTAGTGTCAGAAACTAAGAGAATGTCAAAGCAGAACAAAGAATTGGAGTCTTCCACCAGCTATTTCTTGAAGGGACATTACTGTAATGTGTTAAGAGCCAATTTCAGACACAGTATAAACACATGCTTCTTCACTGAATTATTCTGGACAGGTTTTGGCATTAAAAATGGTTGTGGAATTATAGATGCACATCCTATGGACAGTGACTAGGATGACAGAAGATGATAGAACTCAACCAGAAAAGACCTGTATGGAAGACACTCTGTTATCCTGAGAAAGTGTGGGTTAGTTATTGAAAATTTATGTCGCATTCTAGTTCTTAGCAAAAAAAAATCCCAAAAGTGCAGGACTGATCCCACAGCTTTTCTTCTTATTCTACCACTCTTAGTATATTGTTGTAAGTATTGGGACCCTCATCATTTATTACCAATAGTCTTCCCCAATGATAACACTAGTGATTGTAGTTGTTGTAGTGTTACTTTTTGTATGAAATAGAAATTCACTTTAAAAAAAATGTTGGGGTGATACTGCAGTGCTTTGCAAGGATATCCTGGATTCAGTGGACTTCAGGAAAACCAAAAGTGGGATTCCCTGGCTTTGTGACTATGCATTGGATTTCACTGTAAGATAGAATGACCTAGTATTGGAAATGCTTGTAGTGCTAGAGGACTGTGTCTGAAACATCCAGAAGCCTCAATTTCAACTTGGTCAGCACTTCATCCCTGCTTCAGCAACTTTGGGAGCCTTGGTGAGAATTGTAGAATTTCTGATCTCAAATACAAATCCCGTCTCAAATCCTGGTGTTCCAGAGTTCCACCCTGCTAAATTACTTCCTCAAATCTTCTACCAGTACCATTTAGAGCTGCTGACTTAAAGAAACTAAAATGTCTCAGTCCAGAATCCCGCACAATGTTTCTTGATTTCAATGGCCTGGAAAGCTCCCACCTCAGCAGTCAAGAAGAAGGGGAGAAGAAGGAATTCTTCCTGGTGGCAGAAGTCAGGTAAAGTTTTTCAAACCTTGTTGACTATAATTTAAACTGTAAAAAACATATCTTTAGATGTATTCACAATAGATGACGGGCAAAACTACACTTCTGTGTAAAAATAATTAATATGCAGTACAAAAGAGCCCCTTCATTTTCTGGGAGTATTGCCAGTCAGGATATTACAGCTGTCTGAAACAGGCCTCCTTAGCACCAAGATGATCCATTTTCCCGACCTGTGCGTCTTAAGATGATTTAGTAGGATAAACAAGGGTATTTCTGAAGGAGCAATGGTAGAGCAAGCAAATCTGCACCAAAAAAGAATATCCCCATAGCTGCCTGTCTGGTTATGAGACTGTGAAGAGAAGTAGATCCTTTGAGGAAAATATGAAAGTGAAGAAGGATAATTTGGAAATCGCCTGACCACTGTTAAAACCTCTTTCTCCAAGCAAAATTTGTTGCTAGTCTTGAAAAAAGTTGTGTTAATATAGGTCTCATTGTGGGATTTGCCCCTTGATTTTTTACACATGCATTTGACAATAAGGCATATCACTACTAGATTTTAATCTAGCTGCACTTAAGTCTTAGCAATATTTCTGAAATATATCCTGCTGAACAGAACATGATAAAACAAATGAAAGATGGGATGTAGAAGCAAGAAGAATATTTTAAAAGAGGCATGTAGGAAATATAACTCATATAGAGTTGAAAAGTCTTTGAAAAAAGTGAGAAGAGATGAAGGGAGTTCTGCAAAAGCACAATTAGTGGATCTCCTATTTGATAAAAATACCACTGTTCACAGGCACTCTAGGTGTACTTCAGCCATACAAAGAGAACAAAAGAGCTGTATGAACAGTCTAGAGATATTTGTGTAAAAGTCAAAAACAACAAATAGAAACCCCACAAGATCAGCTGGAAACAGCCTGAGGAACTGCTCAGGGGGATGAAACTATCATTGTTTAGAGGGTACAAATTAATTCACTCAGTTTGACAGTCAAGGTAACCAAGCTAAAAAATATAGGATGGATGAGATGTAATCATGAGTAACTCATCCAGAGTATTATACAATAACTATAAAGCAGTGGAAATATCTCATTATTAAAATACCACTCAACTTTTTGGCCTCCCTCTGGTGCCATTAAAGTACTGAAAACAAGTCATGTTCCCAGCAAGTGAAAATATGGGTAGCTTTAAAAGGGAAAAATGTGGTAGAAAGAATATAACAGCTTCCACAACACTGGCTTTAGAATGGGAGAGAGAACTGAGAGCCAACATATCTGGCTTTGAAATCCCACCTTTTTCATTCATCTCCTGGGAATCCATGAATAAATGACCTCTTCTCTTGCCTTCATTTTCTTGTAAAAAAACTAGAACTGATTCAACAAATTCCATGTGTGATGAGAATTTGACAATCCTGATGTGATCATCACTTGAAAAGATTTTTCAAATGTAATATGAGAATGTTGGAGAAGTGCTTCATCCCAGGTTTCTATTCACAGGTGTACGGGGGGAGGACCAACCCGAACTTTTAAAATTAAAATTGTGTTTGCTTACAACCTGAATTAATTATTTCTGCTCTCAAATGAGAAAGTTTGAGTTAGTAGCTGTTAGGAAGCTTGAAAATTATATCAGTGGCCATAAAACCCAGCTCCATGTGCATTACACTATAGCCTGATGAGAAATGCAGTGTAGGACTCCAATTTACCAGCTGACTAATGCTTCACACCCAAGGACAAATTGTGTATTACAATTCACCAGGAAAGGAGACCATTTCTATAGCACAGGAATCTCCACATAGCAATTGTTCGATGATTTTCAGCTGGAAAAAAATACGCTAATAGGATCAATAAACAAAGAGAAAAATACTTTGAAACAATGATAAATACAGATAAAAAAAGCTCAGTGAAACAGAGATATTTCCAGATGGCAGCCAAGCATAAGCTGAAAGTGTTGCAGTGTCTTTTCTGAACGCAAAGAAAGAAGCAAATGCTCAGAAATAGACCCTAAAGTTGTACTTAGACAGGGAGAAAAACTCAGTATTAGTTAGGGATAAGGATTGTGAGGTTGAAGCAGACAAATCTGTGTCATCTCAGCTCACTTATAGTCACTAAATATATATACTTTTTTTGACACTTTGGCCAAAAGTGTTGACTATCCTGCTTTAAAAAAGGACTATGGTCTGTCATGCAGGTCACCTTTTCTGCGTACTGTACTTTGTTATTTGTCTGGGTACCTTTATTTCACACCTCTTGCTAAGACTTAAAAAAAAAATCTTCAGGAACTGTCATTATTCTGGCTGAGTTTCCCTGAATAATTCTGTTCCCACTTGAGATTAACAATAAAAATTCCCTCAGCTCTCTTTGGGTTCTCATCAAATGTTGCCTGAAAATACCACAGTGCTATCCATCCATTCTTTCTGCCCTCAAGTTATCAACCAGTATTTCTGACCAGAAATAGGCCCCCAGATGGCATGATATGAAAATTTATATTCCAATGCTGAGAAAGAGCAATGGCACAGTGTCTGTTGTGGTTCAGTGCAGTGGCTGGATACTTAGCTTCATTTCATGTGAAAACCTTACCTGTTGAGTGCTGTTCAGCTGTGAAACTGAAAGCATGAACCAGAAGTGTCATTGCATTAGATTGTAAAACAGAGAGCATGACAAGAGTAGTAAAACAGAGGAGAGGACCTGCTCCTTAATTCATTTTTTTTTTCCACCAGAAAACCAGAGGCTGGCCAGGTAATGCCATTGACTTGTACAAAGTAACCTCCTGATTCAATCAGACCACTCTGGCTTGCAGAGTTGCTGTACAGGCATTTTGATCTTTCAGAGTATGTAATGGAAAGTTGGCAATGGAAAAGTTGCAAAAGTGGGTCATTTTGTAGTCAATGGATTTCAAAAGAGGGACGGTTTGAGGAGCAACAGCTTGGATGCTTTTCCTAATATTGTATAATTTTTATTATACAAACACAAGTACTGCTTTCATTCACAATTCAGAGCTGATGTGAAAAGTGCATAGGTCTTGGTGTGGATAAAAGGCCCGTGTAAGTGTCCAGCAGATAACCACTGATGTTACTTTGTTTACCTTCTGGAAACTGCACATTTTATTCTGATAGAACATTTGTCTGAAAAGCAATCACAGGTTGAGCTGGTGCTTTGAGATGTGCATCGTACTAACACAGAATAGGCTTCAAAAAGCTGAAAATTACTACAGGGGTGCTGTGAGCAAGATGAGATTTTTGGGTCCCAAAATGGGTCCCATTTGACACAGGGAAAAGTGGTCATATACAGCATGAAATCACAAAGGTTGCAATTACAAGAACTTCAGAAAGATTTGTACTCTCTCATTCTTGCTAGTTTTTTTGTTTGATGGGTTTATTTTGTGAAAAGAAGGAGAGTTGAGTAGTTTGCCATATGGAAGGCTGCTCTTACAGCCTACAACAGCAATTTCTTTAGTGCTAGGACCTGTCAGATACTCTGCCCTAGTCAGGAAGGACATTATCCTTGAAAAGAAAAATAACTTAGAAAACAAACACTAGTTCAATTATAGGACCAACACAAAACAGATTTCAAAATTTTATTGACGTGTGGACTTTTCAAACTGGCATGCATTAGGAGCTTTAAAAAAGTCATCCTAGTAGTAGTCTTCCATCCAAATACTGCACTACCAGAGAATGTGGTTCTTCACTGCCTCCTCCCTCACAGTTTGTCTCATACCAGTCATTTCCATTTCCTTCACTGTAACACAGTTGTTATGCTGCAGTTACATTTAAGAATTTAAAAACATTCAATCAAATAATCACTCTTACATATTATACTGCAAGTACATACTTCTGCTGTCCTCTTCAAGTTTACCCTAGACGTACTTCTATTTTATGCTGGCAAATTCAAAGGAAGATTTTCCCCCAGGGTAACCCTCATCATCTATATGCAGCACATATTGTGGACAAAACTTAAATCCTAAAATTTTCCTCTACAAGTCATGAAAAGAAGGAGACTGTTTGGATCAAATAGTAGCACACGATATAATTTATCCAAATTAATCACCGAGGTGCACATATAATCTTTTATAAATTAGTACAGAATATTTCATGCAATTTAAACACTGACAGGAAATGTATGCTTGCTTGCTCTTCTTTTCATTATTTGAATGTTAATCTTGGAAAATAATTCTAAAAACATGAACAGTTTGTTGACTTTGCAGTATTTCTTTTTTAATACTACGAAGAGGAGACAACTACATGTAATTTAATGATGTAGAGCATAAAAGACCAAAAGGGTAAAATCAAATGAACCAGACTAAATCTTTTTGTTAGTGGGTTACATTTGTTTGCTCTTAGGGCAGTAAATACACCTGCTTTCATAATTGTATGTGTTCAGTGAAGATATTCTAGGCCTAAATATACCTTGAAGGCAGTACAGCAGAATATGCATGCTTTTCAGAACTTGAAAATTAATTAACTGAATTTTGCATTGGCTAATTAACTTGTGATTTTTAAAAAAGACATAAGAATAGAATAGAAAATTTTGTATTGCACATGGTAATCATCAAAAAGAGAGAAGATTTATGTTTGATATTGCACAGTCCCATTTTCACTGAAATTCAAGAACAACACAAATCTGACCTGTCTAGTTTACCCAGAAAGAGAACATTATAGGCAGTCTGATTTTTCCTGAGTAGAAACCCAGCAGAAAGAGACATGTTTTACAGATGAGACATGTCATGATCTGGAGCAAGATCAGATGTTTCTATACAACACAGCAAAACTATTTACCATTTCTTGCAAGGCAGGTCACTGAAACTTTTGGAGACCAATGGTTTGGATTTATGTGTGTATGTGTGTGTGGGCATGCACAGGACATGTATATAGACATTACAGCTGCTTCACACGTGGGATTAGAAATATGCACTGAGAAAGAGACACAGTACAACAAATGCACTGTTTGTTACAACAAGTATTTTTCTTGCTCAATTCCATGCTGTATTAGTTATCTGAAGAAGGTCCTTGGTTCTTCTAGGAAAGATTGCTGTCACAAACAGCAAAGTAGCCAAAAGCAGTGCTTTTTTGAGTCAGTTTAATTTTACTACCAACTGGAAATAGAAACACTTTGTCTTGGTTTGAAAGACAGGTATGGTCTAAGGAAAGGCAAGAGCCCCCTTCCCGAGATGCGGAATGCAACCCCCTCCCTTTTAATTATTTTAGGTCCAAATCAGAAGCCTTCAGGCAGGAGGTGTGGGGATAAGGGTAACAGTTCTTTACTGGTATTTAACAAGGCAGAAAACAACAATAGGTATAAAAATTGGCAACAGAACAGAACAGTCTAGCTCAGATCCAGTCCCCTTTGGCCTCAGGCCGTCTCCCTGTGCTCAGTTACCGGTGCTGTGGGGGCAGGGCAGGTCCCGTGCAGTTGAAGAGGGCTGGAGTGATGGCGGCGGAGGCCCAGGGGTGAGAGGGGATGGGAAAGTGACTCCCCCCCTCACGGTGTCGGTCGTGGTGCTCAGCAGAGTGTCCGGAGATAGTAGGGTGAGATGGGAGAGCAGCAGAGCGATGTCCAAAGGCAGGGAGCGTGGATCTCAGTGCTGGGATGGCAGGGGGAGATGCCAGAGCGGAGCCCAGGATGTCTTCCCACTCTACGAGCCAAGCGAGAGCGAGAGTCTCCCGCTCCAGACCCCCCATCCCACCTTTCCTTTTCTGGTTCCCCCCCCTCCCCCTCCACCCACCCCCCTACGAGAGAACATTATCTGTCGTTTTAAGGTGTAGCCACAATTACTTAGCATAACAATAGGAGGAATTCCACAGAAAGAAAAGGGAACAATTCAACCCCCAACACACTTTTAGACTAGTTTTGTCAGATGCATCTAACTTTACTTTAAAAGTAGTGAAAGGATTAGTAACAGAGATCAGACAAACTGTAAGATGGAACAGTTGATTTATGAGTTACCCTCTCATCTAGCTTTTGTTAACAATTCCTTGACTAATATAAAGAGGAAAATCTCAAACACTGCACAAACTCCCCATATGCAGTAATTTTACAGCATACAAATCTCACCTGCTCTATCTCTATAGCTTTCTTCACAGATAAATTGATACTTTATAGAAATTTATACTTCAAGGGCTCTGATTTTTTTTGTCATTTAGCTGGAGTTTTTCCTATGAAAATGGAGTTATGGGAACTCAATATTTTGTTAAAGAACTGTTATCATTTACATTTAATTGAGCCAGTCTAACCAAAATACACTCTTAGCCATTCATCTGGCCACAACGTTGTGAAGACCAAGTGACCTTAAAATGACCTTTCCTTTTCTAAAGTCCTTGGCTATTATAATAGCTATTTATTTAACAATCTTTCTCTCCTGAGTAGATGGTAACAGTTTTCCCCACAGCTTCACAGTTGGAGATGTCATAGTTTCCAATGTACTTTCACACTGTTTATGTGACTGACATTTCTTCATGCAGCAGGACTATGTTCACATGGAGGAAATGTTTTGGTCCTCAGAAATCAATATATTTATTAGCAAAAAGACATCCCAGGTCAAAAATTCATCTTTAATCAACAGCAATGAACACAAAGGGTGAGAGTTTGTCCAAATATTTGACTATGTGAAGAAAAAAAACAACAAAACTTCTGGTACAAAGAGTGCTAAGAAACAGCTGTGTATTTGTTCTGCTTTGTCACCCAGCAAAGTGTGTGATCCTAAGAATGAAGCTATTGTCCCTTCCCTCTGAAATATTCTCAGACCTCTCAGGTCTCTGAGATAGGCATCTTCTGGCTCCTTGCCATAGGAAAATCTCATTCTGTGGCTCACAGGGACTGGGAGTTTGGCCATCTCTTTTCTTACCTTACATTTAGGAAGGCAGCAACAATCTCTGCCTGCAGCTGACCAAAGAGGAAGTGGAAATTCAGTTATCCAATGCACAAAACAGCCAAGTCAAAATGCTTTGGAAGTATATTGCGATACTTGCATCATACTTCTGCAATCTTCCACTGATTCCATAGTAGTGTAATTTACTTTACAGAATACATCTGGAGACATTATAGAACACAGGTATACCCCAGAACATTGTTATTGTCTCATGGGTTTAGAGATGGGTGGTAACTCAATTAGAAATGCATAATGATCTCTGTTGATGGTATCTTTCCTTTTCCCATTTTTTTAAAGGGAAATAATAAATATAATTTCCCAAACTGCATTTACTTGCAGTTTAATCAAAATGTCTAAGATTGCCTTTGTTATTATCAAAACCTGATGAGTGTGATACAGTGACTTCTATAAAATACAGATTTTCTTGAATGGTTTAGAGATAAATCAAAGCCATACCAAGACTTCTAATATGACTTCCAAAATGTTGTTTCCAGGAAAATAAAATTTAAACAGCAGCGGGGAGATTTAGATATTTGTAGCTTCACAAGTTGGCAATGAAGGGGGGAAAGTAAAGGAACAATTTGGAAGCAATTTTCTTAAAGCATTATTGACAGGAGGTGGTGAAAGTGCTATGAAATCTGCCAGAAACTACAAACCTACCAATCAACAAAAGTTCGAAAAAGAGTAAGTAAGGATCAGAGCTATGAATCAAAACATAAAGACAAGAAAATAGAATACTGAAGTGTATGAGAAAACAAATTCCCTTGCAGCCATGATTTTTCAACAACAAAATTTAAACCTGAGACCAAAACCTTAAAATGGTTCAGTCAAAAGAGCAAGCACAAGAGAGGCTGCGAACTTGACTTGGACAATTCTGTCCAAGTGCAAGCACAAAACTATGCCTGCTATAGAGTTAACAACACTTCTTCATTCCTCATTCTCAGGATGAAAAGAACTCAGCTTTATTAGCAGTCCAATAGTTAATGTATACATACATAGTAAGGAAAAGAATAAAACTCGATATTTATTTTTACCTTTCCAAGGTGAGCAGATAATGCAATGTACAATAAACTTCTCCCTTTCCCTTTTCTTTGCCTACCTGACAACTTTGGGCAAATGGTTCCATGCAAATACATTAGTCTGAATGGTTGAAAACTGTTTCCTTCCATCAGTTGAAAAAAAATTTCTTAATAGACAAGGCAGTGTTGCTGGGTATAGTGGAGCTTTCTTTATGTTTCTAAATGAAAATGCCTGTTTTTTAAAACATCATTCAAATAGGAAATTACAGCTTCAATCACTAAAGTACAGCATAGTTTTATACAACTATAAAGCAGGATGTCATAGAGGTAAGAGTTCTTTTTAAAATTAAGTGTTTCCAGCCAGCTGATAAAGTTCTCATCTTCAGCTCACTATCTGAAAATCATTGCTATGAATCAAATGAGTTCAAATTAAAAATAAAACATGGAAAGAGAGATGTGAAAGCTATGTCATCTTTGAATACCACCGATAATAAAACATACAGAATTTCTTTCTTTCACATTAAGTAAAACCAAGAACTGAGGGGCACAGAGGAGAAAAAAAGTCTGACAAACTATGTGAAAAGAGGAAGAGAAGAAACTACATAACCCCAGCTTGATTCTTGTGGCCACTCAAATTCTCTCATTTTGCAAAACTAATCCAAAACTCTCTCTCTCTTGCCGAATGTCTGTAACAACACAGGAAAATATAAAAAGAGAAGATTATTTAAGAGTTAATAAATCAAGTGTATAAAAATAATTGCATTGTTTTTTTTACCACTTCTCACAGTGTTGAAAGAAGAACCAGATGCTGGTTAGTCTTAAACAAATTCTTAGCTTCTGGTGGGTACATTTATATTTCCAGCAACCCTGAATATAGGAGTGAAAAATGATTTAAATTAATCTTTATTAAAATTTAGAAATGTGGCCTTGTATTCTTGATGCCTGGTTGCAGTAATGCTGTTCTGCATTTCTCAACACATTATGGGATTTCCAATGATTCTCACAAAAGTGTCCATCAGGAACCTACTGCAGCTATGGTGGCCTAAAGTACAATGAATAGAAGAGAGTTTAACACTAGATGGCAATATGCTTTTGCAAATTATTTATTTGAGGTGCCTGTAGATAAAGGTAAATATTCTTCAAGCTATTGTACTGTTTCTTGGTTCTCATGTATATTTAAACACACAGTTTTTCTTTGGCTTGCACTAAAATCATCTCTCATTTCATGCTATTGTATTTTTCTCATTGTTTGCTTTAAATTAACTTTAGACAATACTCTGATCCAAGCAGTAGAGACTCACAGTTTAACTGAAAATATGTCATGAATTATTCACTATTTCATGCGTGTAGAAAACATGTCAAGAATCACATGTGAAATGCTGACCAAATCTCCTATTTGGCAAACAGTAAATCAAAAGGAAGCTTGTTTTGTGGACTACTGTCTTCCTTCTACTGATGTAAATCGAACATAAACTTAACCATGTATCTTTTAAACTCAGGATCCCTTTGGGTAGCATTTTTCCCATTAACTGAAGCATTCAACTTGTTTATCCACGTTTTGCTCTCACCTAATCAAATAGCTTCCACTAAAGCCCAAGTCTGTTATGCTGTTGGAATAATCTGGATTGTCCAATAGTTATCCAATGCACTTTGGGTTAAAAAACCAAAGTCTTCTGTACTTTGTGTAGGGCTTTTCCCAATTTCTTGGAAAGCTAAACGTTGTAAATCAAACCAATAAACCTACACTTTGTAAAACTAACCCCACATTATAATTATCAACTAAGTTGCTAAATAATGGGAAGCTTGGTTGCTTCCAAGAATTATTGGTATTTGAAGGTAACATTAATCTGTCTCAGCAGGGGCAGCAGCTCAGAAAGGCCTTGGTCAATTCCCTGTATGATTTTAGGTGCATCTTCCTTTTACTGGCATATCTTTTTCTATAAAATTGGGTCCTTGAAGCTATTACCACTCCCAGAAACAACTTACTGTCTCCTCCCTATCCCAAAACAAAACAATAGCGTGATTGCCATTTTGGCTATTACCCTCAGGATAGTTTGTCCCATATTTCTGCAAAAGGCAATTTTACACCTTTTGTGCTCTTTATGGATATGCCTGTGAAGACATATGGACAACACAAGATTATAGTAGATAAAACAATGGGAGATTATTCAAGGTACTTTGTTGAGGCCAATCAAGACACCTGACAGAACAAACTCATTGTTACTCCTAAATTAAAGGAAAGCTCAAAAATTTCTATTACCCTGTGGAGGCTGAAAGCCTCTCAGCAAAAGAGTTGGTTTCTCTCCCCTGGAGGTTCTGCCTTTAGGCACTCCCTTCATAATGGTTACCAAAAGGTTACTCCCGGCATGCCTTCCTGTTTTATGTAAATTGCCTGTTCCCCATTGGTCCTTCCGCCTTTGTACCACCCCTGAGCCCTCAGATGATTGGTTTAATGCTCTACCCCAACCCCTGGCTCTCCTATATCAATCCTGCTCCCTCAGACCCCCTTCATCCTGCTCATCCCTGGACCCCTTCAAGGAAAGAAGAATAAAGCTTCACCTTGGACCACTACATGTGGCTCCCGTCCCTTCCTCCTGCATCGGCCGAAGTGGAGAGCTCCCAAAAGAGCTGAAATCACTGTCGGCCCAGGAGTGAGCAAGGAGGATGTGCCTGTGCCTCTAGGATGTCCTCCCCAGGACATTTCTTCAGAAGGTCATGGCTCTCCCCCACTGCCCCAGGGCCTGCTACAACATTACCCTGATATGCAATATTTATTTTAGTTTGATTTAAAGTGAGAGAAACTAGACACGATGACCTAAAGGAAAAATATACAGTTTGTTTCTAACAGCCATAATGACAATCAACGCAAATTCCCTTGGAAATGCCAAGGAAAGCTTTGAAACACACCAGCCCCAAGCAGTCTAGTCAGTATTAATAAACACAGTGTAGTGACATAAAAACACATTCATCCATTTTAACAGTTCTGACAGTTTCATTCAGAAAACTTTTCTGGCAATATTTAAATAATTCACCAGCCTCTCAAGAAAACATCTTATTGAGAAAGATTTGAAATGTGCCATGAAAGCATGCCTATGTCCTAGCATGAAATGCTTTACTGATTTAAATGGAGAAGAGCAAATATAACCAAAACCTCCAAGAATCCAAAGACCCTGGAAGATGATAACAGTACAGAAACAGAAAGGAGGAGGCAGAGGAATTAGCTCTGAAGGAACAGCTAATTTATTAATTCTTCACTACTAATTCAGGATTTAAGTACCTAAAAGTAAATCACTTTCAGGGGTCAATGACACTGATTACCAGAAAGATACAATATTTATGAGGAATTGCTGGCTTATATTTTACCTCAGCTGGTATTTTTATAAAGGACTTTTTGTTTTTTATTCCAATAGAAATAAAAAAGTAATTGAGAGAACATTTCTTCCCTCCCACATATTTGCATTTCAAATCTTGCAGCATTGTGCTAGGGCATGATCAGAAATCATTCCAGCTGAGCAGAACAATTGCTTTAATCATAGTTATTGTAGCCTATCTCAAAGTTAAATAGGGTTATTAAAATTTAAAGAAAGCAGCAACCCAAACCCCTCAGGTATTCTAAGGTGCACAAGGACAATAGCTTGATGCTTGATTACACACGGGGAGGTTGTTTGGACTGATGTGAACACCTGCATGAAACACTTCTGCTTTATGCCCAAGCTAGACAGCTGTGGCTATGGCTGGCTGGAAGAAAATGTTTTTTCAGTACAAGTAATATTTCATCTCTCATTGTCAAAACAAGATGATCCTGTTGGTCCATACAACTCATCAGCAAGTCTAAATAACTAGACTGTGTCAGTGGTGTAAAGGCCTCCATCTCCTAGCCATTTGCTACAACCTTTACTCCTCTCCTGCACTGGCAGTCTGGTTATGGGATACAGTCATCCATCACACTCAAGCAAGGTTACTTGAATTTGTTCACAGAATTTGGGAAAATAAAGAATAATGGAATTTTGCATTGCACGAAGTTTAGGTTTGTGACTCATTGATGGCTCAAGACCAAAACAAGCACCACCACTCAGTGGAATACTGCCAGCTAAACCCCTTTGTTCTGATATTATAGTAATCATCTGTTAAAACACAACTACCAAACTGCATCTTAATTGGCAATTCCTCCATGTCAGTGTATTTGGTGACCACAAAGTTGATGAGTCATACAGAACTGGAGAGAAAGTGCTGACATTTGGGAGGAGGGAGTTTTATAGTCCAGCAAAACTCCAGATGAAGGTGCTGAGAACATCATCCGTGGAAGAATACCTGTGCAAACCTAAAGGAAAATACACCTGGAATAAGTTCATCAGCTTCTAAACACGCTATATTTGCATCAGCATAATGGAGAAGAAGCTGGCCACTGTGCAAAAAACCCACTTTGCCTAGAACGCTTAATGGCCTGAGAACAACTCCAGCCTTATTCCTTACAAGTCCCAACACTGACTGCTGTCTCCTCTTTTCTGCTGCAGTTCAAGGAAGGATCAGAGAATATGGGGCAATAAGTGATGCATTCTGCCAGTAAGGGCATCAAGCAGCTCTTAAGAGTCCCAGCTACCAGTAAAGATTTATTTGCAGAAAAAAGGTACTCCATCTGTTCATACTCATAACAAGCCTTAACCCAACTCCTCAAAGCAGTTGCATATACTTCTAACTCAGTCTGAAAATGTGCAGAAAAGAGTATTGAAGAGTATTGAATGAGTATTCTTTCAGTATGCCAGCACTGAAATCATTAACAGAAAATGTATATCTGATTGAGACAGAATTCATGTGAGACAGGAGCAGCGTGTCCCTGAGGCAAGGCATGGTGACAAGACATGCCTTTGTTTTCCTAGCTCAAAGGGCTGAAGAAGACTATGTTAAGCATTAGCCAAATAAAGGCAGCTGATTCCTATCTACTTACCTATTAAGCCAGTGGCTTGGAGTTGGCTTTTTTGTTGTTGTTCTGACTGTTAGTTTATTGCAGCTTAAGAAATGATACTATCACTTTTCTTCATCATTTAATCAAAGCATGTAAACAGAAAACAAAGAGGTACATTGTAAACCAGAGCAAACCTTGAACTCTATAGCCTTGATCCAACTGGAGCTGAGAAAAGAAGATGAGGAAAATTCATGGCAGCAGACGTGGACATGAAAACTTTGCAGAAGCGACAGATTCATGACTTCAACAGCAGAGGCTGGAATAACAATCCCACTAAGGAGTTGTTTCAGGCAGGGGTAAGAAGGGGAGGCAGGGTGGGCACTTTGAAATCCTCCTCCACCTGCCTCCTTCTCCCCACACTAATTCTAAACTAGAGTCTTCTTCTAACATGTTTATCACTGTATCTTCAACCAATTCTGAGCCTTCTCCATTGTCAATGAAGAAGCAGCATCTCAAGCTGCAAGTCCAATCCTACCCTATGTCTACATACCAAGCAGATTTAAATCTACACTTAAAAGTGGGGGGAGGGGGTAAGTATCACAGCCTGGAAAGGATTCTTCATATTGTAATTTGGGGGTAGAGGGTCAATTTTTTTTTCCTTGGATTAATAAGCTTTCAAATACAATACTAGCACTTAAACTATGAAACAATTTTAATGCACTGGAGCATTGTTGATGAACATTTGCATTCCCTCAACAATGTCAAAGATCCAGCAGCATCTCTTAACACAGTCTTCAGATATCACAGTACAGAACACAACACAAGGCTGTACTTTTACTTGCTTAGTAATATTATGTTTATTATGATCCCATAAACATTTCATTAAGTTTATTGGTAAGATAAAGGCATGTGATCTACACCTCATATATTGTCCTTTGTACTCCCAAGGAAGTGAGAGAGGTACAGTTATTACCTTTATCATTATCTTCTCCTCTTCCACCTTCAGCTGTTGCTTTAACACAGGCTGCAAGCATATTAAAGAAGCAGTTACCTTGACTTTGGAACAGCTATAGTTTACACACCTCTCACCAGAGAGCACAGCACTCTGTTTCATTCTCCCTCTGTGACCTTTAACAAGAACAGAATTAATCAACATGGTGTACTTAAAAACAATTCCAGCCCTTTACATGTCTCCTCTCACAGAATTAGAAGCATCAAGATCAGGTCAAAGGAAGGAAGTATCAGCTTCAACACTATTTTTTTTTCACATTTTGTTAATATTATTTACACTAATATTTTGTTATCCTCAAAGTAAGAGTAATTTTACCTTCCTGGTTACAGAAGTCTCAGATAAAGTGTGATACAATGGATGCTTGAAAAGATGAAAATTAAATCTTTCTACCCCTGTTGTAGATCTGCAGTCCCTCCTAGACATATCTACTGTATATAAAGAACCTGATGGAGCCTTGCAATTCTGAGAACTGGCCTATTTTTTCTGAATTGGTCTATTTAAAAATCTTGTTTTGCAGAGCAGTGTATTTTTGGAATAGTGTCTAATGCCATGTTCTCCAGAAACAGCAAAACACAGACTTCAGAGAAATTCTTGAGGTATGAGATGTAAAGGGTGTGAATAGCTTTAATCAGTTGACCCATATCTCCTCCCAGGTGCCTTCAAATTAAAAAAAAAAAAAAAAAAAGGCATTTTCTTCCTCAATAAATGTGAGTATCTCCCCACATTTTTCTATTTCTGAATCTCTTAAAATTGTTAGAGATAAAAGCAGAAATCAAAGTGTGACTTCTGGATGTTTCACAGAGGAATGTCTAGCTCTGACAGATGTGAAAGATACATCGTTACCTCAGGAAGGAGAACTGATCCCCTTAGACAAGTCTGTATCTAATAATCACAAGAAAAGTTTTGTAATGTGCCTTAAACTAGCTTGAGATCATATAATCTTTTTGTGTAGCAACATGATAACTTTCTTCAGTGATTTCTTTTAAATTCTTACAGAGAGCTTTTGATGACTAAGATATCACCCTCAATTTTAACATATTAACAGGACTTTCATTAACACGTGAATGGGATTTAAAGTAGATCAATAACTTGCAAGATCCATTCTGTTTCTCACAACAGTCTCTCTGAACTGGATGTTTTTTCTTATTTTAAATAGACTGGGGAAATGACAAAAACAACTCGATATATATGCATGCATAACAATGAGAGTGTTTGCAGCAAGAGAAATTTGAAAGTTAAAAATTTAACTAATTGTATGAAATTCTGGGGGATAGTTATATAAAACCATGTCATGTGCTTTTCCACTAGAGACAATCTACTAAAGAGATGGAAAGTTCATTCATATATCTTTTATTTTTTGCAATGAATTTAGGCTTATTCCTCTTGCTTTGCAACAAAACCTTCTGTTGCTTATCCTCCTACAAATCACAGCCAAATCCAGGGAAAATCCAGAGATACTTTATTAAAGGACATTTTTAGCACTGCTCTTTCTAGCCTTCTAGTACAAAGTGTTCAGAGAAGACTGTGAGCACTAGGGATGCAGATGGTTTAGTAGCTTTTTTGCATATAGTAAGATATCCACAGCATTTTCATATTTGGGAAGGCTGACTGACCTGTACTAAATCCTAGCTAAATAATAGAAGTTAACCTCTAGCTCTTTACATTCACGTGCCTTGCCAGAGGGAAGAATTGGAGGGCTCAGAGATTTCACTCCATGCTATATATGGGGCACACAAATTGAGTACAAAGGCAAAATACACTTTTCATTTCATGAGTTCCCTGAAAAGCACTAAACCTAGAAGGGGAAAGAGGCAGGAGGAGACAACTTCACAGCCCACTCTCAGATTTCACTAAGCACAACTGACTCCACCCCTCTTAGCCACATATCTACCACATCCAGCCAGGGACCTTGGTGTGCAAAATAGCTGAAAGCTACCCTCAGGATGAGAGCGAGGCAGCTGGTCTGTGGAATTTGGAGTCTGTGTTTCATGTTCTGTCTGTTCTGCATCTTTCTTCACCAAACAACAGCCAAAAGAAAACTGAAGTTTGTGTCCCTAGTAAGTATGGGCAAATGAAATTTCTTCAAAACCTGTCACTTACTACTCTTCTTGTACTCTAGGGTAGGGAGGAGGGGGCACCTTCTGAAATACCTAAATGTTTCCTCCATATTCAAAATTAATTATTGCACTGTCAAAAAAAAAATCTCAATTTTAAATAAGGTTTTATAATTTTGTCTCCTTTGTGCGCTTCTAGATGAACTTACTTTCTGGATGGATATAGAATGCTTATTTTACAGCACTAAGAGAAAAATAACACAGGATTCTGTTTTAAAATGTAAAAGAGGATCTCATAACTAAATGCCAACTTTGATATTGTTGATATTACAACAATCACTTTTCCAGTGGTTTCACTTTTCCAGTGGTTTTAATGGATTAACATGCAAAGTAAATTTCAGTATGTGAAACTCAAACAAGTGTACAATGATGTTGAACAAGTGACACAGAAACCAACACTGTGAAACTAATGCTATTTATAATGATTATGATGTACACTTTGTTTGCAGGAAGCCTGAACCTTATTCTGAACATCCCATACACATATAAATAATTTATATAATTTTTGTCCTGCAGTTTTTGATTTCATTTCTCTCTGCTTGGATTAAGAAATTAAAAAAACAAAAACAAACTAGTGTTAAAATTTTAAAGTCATATGGCATATATCTACAGGAATTATGCTGCAAGGCATATGAAGCAAAGAATTCATCGTATGAATAAAAAAAATCCAATGTATCTGTATAAATACATCTTTTATCTGAAGTGAAATTCCAAAACAGGTTTAACTTTTCAGAGCAACAATTTATCCTGTATTTACATATTAGATAATGGTTTTATCACCTCTTGTGATGAAAAAGTCCAGCATATGACTTTTTAAGACTAATTCCAGCTAAGTAAGAGAACTTCCCAACAGTCAGCCACAGAACTGTTATCTCGAGTAAAAGTTTGGCTTTTTTCCTTGTGAATTCCAACTTAGTCATACCAAAATACTAAAGTTCAAATACATCTGCAAAATTACTTACATATTTCTGTTTGTTTTCAGTTTATTTAATATTATGGTCTATGCCTCCTAAAATACATAGACCATCTTTAAAATATAATAGGGTATCCTGTAGTTTTTATAACTTGCAAAAATTTATTTAAGCTAATTTATTCTCAAATGTCAAGGAAAAAAAACAGTTATATTTGTCTAAATAAATTAAACAACAAGAAATGTAGCTATCTAGACTCAAGGCAAGCACCATTAATATACTTGGCATCTGTCAGATACAGTACTCACTGTCATTGCATATTCCTTGTGACTACACTAATTAGTTATAATCACCACAAAAAATACCAGTAATGCAAAAGCAATTTCATCTGTTTTATCAGGTATTTCGCCATGGTGATCATACCCCACAGGAGTTTTTTCCAACTGATAAGCACAAAGAAATTGCAAGACAACAGGGATATGGTCAACTTACTAAGGTGAGTTTGTTTACCTGGGCCAAGAACTGAACTATTGGAAGATTGTGTGATGATATTTGGGGGTTGGAACTTTGCTTTCACTTGGAGAAAGCCCTTATTAAGTTGCCATTTAAGATCAGCCAAAGAACTTATTAGGAAAATACAGCAACAGCACTCACTAATTTTAAATGAAAATGAGTCAGCCTGTTCTCGTCCAGTGTCAGCATATGTTGAGGTTTTTGATTGCAGACTAGGGTTTTCTGGAAGGAGCCAGGCATTGGTGACCATCTCAGTTCACCTGAGACCATGCAGGAAGCTTTAACCATCAGCAGCATAAGGTGATAGAAGTGCTTACAGATAAAACCCTCTCTCAATCTCTGCTGAATAGGAGTGCTCCCTAACTCATGAACTGTTAAGATCAGTCCTAGCAGGAACTACTCTCATGCTATGCCCAAGAAAGTTGATTTAAAACTCAGCTATTCTAGTGCAGGTGTTTCTGGAATCAGCTGTTGGTAGTAACCAGAAGCAGCTGAAGCAACCACAGGTGCTCTATCTGACAGGTGCTGTGCCTGCCTTGATTGTAACTTCTATTAGCTGTCATGTCATACAAATAGAGCCAAGGGTGAACTGTACTATCAGATTGTAGGGCAATATTTGGGCACTGAGTGGCTCTAGCCCCACTTCTGTTCCACTCCCACCAGAAGGACCCACTGTGTCTGGGTGTTTATGCTTCATTCCTTTTTCCCCAAGATATGTTATTTGGATGGAAAAGCTGCTAGTTATCTGTCCAGCACTCAGAACGAGGCAGTCTTCCTGAAGCAGTTGAGAAGTGCCAGAAGTCTGGTTGTCCCAGATAAATGGCTACAGTGCACATGGAGGCAGACTGTGAGGTGTGTCTCTGTTAGGCACATACACTTTATGTCCAGTGGGTCTCTCCTAGGGGAACTTGCCAGGTCTCCACCAAAATCAGAATAGAACAAACTGTCTGAGGGGTTCCTCTTCCCCACTGCTCTTAGGAGGCAAAACTGATCTCCCAAGCAAAATCAGGCCTGTTTCTGCTCATGTCAACTTCCTTGAAGAAACAGGAGTAACAGACCAACTCCCCAACCTAGCTGTGACTCAATCATTCCATATAAACACTATGCCAGTTCAGCAATCCATGCCAGTTTGCTCCAGGGCATAGAAGACTTCAAGATCCAGGAGTCAGGACTTGACAACATGCATATTAGGCAAGTTGGGGCAGAAGCCTAATCCTCACATATACCCCAGGAAACTGGATGCACAATTCCAGCAAGAGAAAGAGGTGATCACATGCACACACAGTGGGTTCTGAGTAACTTGGTCTGACCTCATAGCTGACTTGGCTTTGAGCAGGAGTTTGGACTAGAGACTTCCTGAGGCCCCTTTCAGCCTGAATTATCCTCTGGTCCCACAACTTAGAAAATTGCTTTAGGAAGCAATGAGTAATCACTGTACTTAAAATCCCAGTGTACAGTAATGATTATATGAGCTAAGTGGAACATATTTAAATTTAGGCCAGGAAACACCAGGTACAAGTAAAAAGATGGCAATATAGAGACTATTACAGGGGGACTGTAATAGTGTGATTGTGGTGGAGTCACCATCCCTAGGGGTGTTTATGGAAAGACTAGAAATGGTACTTAGTGCCATGGTCTAATTGACATGGTAGAATTAGGGAATAGGTTGGACTCAATGATCTCAAAGGTCATTTTCCACCTAACTAATTCCGTGATTTTGTGATTCATATGTCATGTGTTCACAAAATGATGTAGGTAAGTGTTCAGCTAAGAGCTAGTAAAATGTTGGGAGCAGAAAACCTATTTTTCTTTGAGGGTAGAGAATTGTCATCAGTTTAATTTAACACAGAGATAAAGTGACTTGATTCCATTTTATTGATTATTGTTTAACTGTGAATAAGGTCTGTGATGCTGAATGTTATTCAAAAGTGTAACAAGATTCAGTGACAAAGTTGGGAACATAGACAAGAATCAAACATCAAGAACCAAATTTCAGACTGTTGATAATAATTAACTATTGCAGCAAAATGCCTGAAGGCTTGGAGGACTTTTACTTCAAGTCTTATCTTCTGAAAAACTAGATTTTGCCCAGACTAAAACTGTAGCCCCCATAAGGAATCACTGGTGATACTCTATGGGATTCATATCCTGGATGTGCCTTCATGGACAGGTGGCTGCTCTGTCTGCAATCCCAGTTAATCAGCTCTGAGACAGCAATAGAGTAGAAACTAGACAGATGGTGTTGGAACATCTCTATGCCTGCTTTAAGTCTCACTAGCTCAGATAAACAAACACATAGCTTTCAATAGAGCAAAATACAAAACTGCATCCACCAGGAGTTGTATCTAACATAATCAAATACCACACATGCAGCAACATTACTACTTTTTTCTCAAGTCTTCTTCCCTACTTCACATTGAAAAGGAAAAAGGTCTTTATTAAAATAATATCAAATACTACTGTATTCTTTTTTTGTTGTAGGAATGGATGCATAGCACATTTCTTTAGCCTCTTATGCTCTTGTGTTACTTCTACAGCTTGGCATACAACAACAGTATGAGCTTGGCCAGTACATGCGGAGGAGATACTCTCATTTCCTGAGCGTTGTATACAAGCAGTGTGAGGCAAGTACTGGATCTGGGCAGGAAGATGTTTTTCATGGTTGTTAATGGGACTTCCTGGATGCAGAAGAGTCTAAAACTGGTCCAGTTGGAGAAAATTTAGTACCAATTTAAGTCAATGTAATTCCCAAGTATCCCTGAAATAGTGGTTCAGCTTTTATCCTGATGATTAACTGAAAACCACATGAAATGCTTTTTAGGCTGCACATCAGGTTCAGTTCCCTCACTGCTATATGGCAGAGCATCTATGTCAAATACCTCCAATGCTACACTTCCACATGGAATGCAGATACAACTCAGTTTTCATTTATGTACCAGCTTTTCAGTGCACACATGATATCCTAAAGCCTAGAGGGTCGAATAGAGTCAATCTCATGCTGTCTACTAGGATTCCTAAGCTAAATGTTACCCTGCTGCAGCTCAGTCGTCCAGAAAAATTTTATTAGTTGCAGTCTCTCTCCCTCCTCCTTCTTTCTCATAGTCCTTCTTCATGTCACTTCATTTTAATGACAACTTCCCAAGTACCAGCCACTTTTTTTCAGACCAAGAATATAGTAAACCTAATGGAAGGAATTAGCTTCCAAAATGTTTCTTTTTTTTCTTCTTCTTCCTTCAGATTTATGTTCAAAGCACTGACTATGATCACACACTTATGAGTGCTCAGGCAAGTCTTGCCGGACTGTACCCACCAACACAGAGTCAGATTTGGAACCCCAGAATCCTTTGGCAGCCAATTCCAGTTCATACAGTGCCACTGACACATGATAATGTGAGTATAAACTAGGGGCATCTGCTTTCCCTTAATCATTAGTAAAGTAAATAGAATATGAAATAAAGGTGCAGCAAACAGTGCATGGTAAATGCAATGAAAAGTACATTGTTATAAGCATTGTGCAGAAAGGCCTAATAAGCTGAATAGATGTATTGGCAAGTATTTTCCCAGGAATGGACTTATATGTCAGAGACACAATCTTAACAAAAGGGGAAGATAAATGGGAGTACTGGGTATAGAGGAAAAGAGTTAATTTATAAGGTGAGTAAATCACTGTAGAAGCAGATTAATCATACTTTTAACACAAACATGGCTTTCTTTGTGTGAGAAGAGAAAACATACTTCATCTCTCTAGTGCTTCAGTATTGCTTAGTCCACAGCCAACAGAAAAGATGAAAGAATCATTCTGGGACTCACGTTATGGTGAGAATTGAGTGACAGGATTGTTTTTCATGCACTTTGCTGGTCAGTGCATGCACTTCGAGGATTGGTGAAAAAAGTAAAAGGGGAAAGGAAGAAGGACTCAGAGCTTTAAGCATGAGTTAATAGGGCAATGTATTTATTCAGCTCCCTTCCTCGGCTCCTCACTTTGGTGCTGTAAGAAATCCTGTGGATAACAGCTCTGTAGCCTGTATATATTTGTCCTAGAGGGGAAAGCTGTGCAGCTGACTGGAACTGGAATCTCCTGTGTGTGGAAAATCTAAGATTAAAAAGTTAAGATTGGGAGTGTGCAGTATGAGTCCCGGTTTGCACGAGCAAGTTTGCACATGTGATGCAAGATAAATTGTGTGGGCTTTACCAGTCTACTTAGCAGAATCTGTGATGGTAAGGGAATCAGGTTAGATAGGTCATGGAGCAATGATTCTCACCTTGGAGTGATGAGAACATGAAGATGGAAAGTATGGAGACATGTCTTCCTCTTCACACACACAGCCACGCACAGACTTCTGACACTATCACAGCTGGGGATGTCCCAGCAGACAGTCAAGAATACCTGGCCAGTATCAACAGAGATGGCAAACTCAGCAAGCAGGTGCTGCACCTCAGTCACATCTAGGGGAGCAAGTAAGTTTATTCAAACAAACAATAAAGTCATGAACACATACACAATTTTAATACTTTTTCAACTATTTGTGTTTTAACTTTATTCATCCTTACTACATATACAGGCTAAACCTGAGACCACATGTATCCTACAACACAAAACAAGTGCCCATCATTTATTGGTGAAGTCATGCCTGTTCATGAACCTATGGCTATAATTCACAAATACCTTCCTATCTTGTGAAATACATAGATGGTATTTTTAAAAAGATTAAGGAACTGCTGTGAAGCATTCCAAGCTAATTATCCCTTCAAAATTCTCAAGTTCTTTTCAAAGTTCTTTTAACATTGGGACTATATACATGGGGCTGCATTACTGGGAAAAGGACAATACAACAATTAGAAAAAAGCACGAATAATATCTCAGTTTCAAATTTTAACTTTTGTTTAAAATTTAACGCAGGAACAATAATAAACTCAATTTACTTACATATGTAAATACATATAAATGAAATAACAAGTTCTTAAGTTATTCCAGTCATATGTAACCTCTAATCTTCATATATCTTAGATTAATGAAAGACAAAACTGAGTTATAGAAAGTTCACAGGTTTCTGCAATTTAGCTAACTGTGCTACAATTTAGCTGAATTATTTCTACAATTTAAATGAAGCTGCATTAAATAGATTCAATACAGCTGAGTATGCACAGACTCCTATTGCAGTCCAGCTGCTGCTTGGTAATTTGTTGTAAAAATGTGATGGTATGTTTAAAGAAAGACTGAACAAAATGAATGAAATCATCCCTGGAGAAGCTAAGAACAAAGGAGTTCGTGAGGGCTGGTCTTAGTCTTTTGTCAAAGGACAAATTTCATCTTGTGTAAATGAATCCTTTAACTTTGAAATACTGCAGCTATTACTCCTCTGAACATTTAAAGACTATTTTGTATGTAGTCATCGGTATGACTCCTAGAGTCCTGAAGATGAATATCCTTGAAACTACATTCCCAAATTATTTTTCAGCTTGTCCTAACTAGTGCAGTCAATCAGAACAGCAATCCTGCAAGGGTATATTGAATTGCAGAACAAGATGCACCTTGCCTAACTAGGATTTTGCAATTTTCTTTCCAGTTGCTATACCTACCTTTCTCACACTGCCCAAAACACAAGGAGCTTCTGAGAGAAACCTTTGCAACCAGGGATTTCCAAAGGCAATTCAAGCACTACAAGGTGAAGTACTTTCAATTCTGGAAATACAGTTAAAGTGTACCACTTCAACATCATATAACATGTAGGTTTAAATAATAGCAGTTAATGTTCTCCTTTCAGATATCTAATCTTCACAGTGGGTGTAGATAACATACCCAAAAAACAATTACAACATTACAGATCTAGCCAGACTGAGCTATTTCCAACAATTGAAAATGTCAAGACACAGGAAAGATAAATTATTGACCTACTTGCAAAAACTTAGTTTCTAGGAGGCTAGCCAAAAAAAAAAAAAAACTGAGATAAAATCATTGTCAATGCCTCTCAAATTATTCCAATACCACTCTCTGTTTACTCCCATGTAAAGCAACTCCTCCAACATCTCTGTGAGTTCAGATTAATTTTCTCTGCTCAATTCCCCAGAATTTCTATAAGAGTCTCAGTGTTTTCCTCAAGTACCTATTCATGTTTCCCACCCAAAACCTTAATTTAGGTGCTCTCTTACGTTTTGTGCTTATCTTCATATGGTATCCTTTCCTTTCTTTCTCCACCATCAAAACCTTGCATGACTATATAATCACGTTTATTCTGCTGTAACCTTCCTCTTCACATGTGTATTCAAAACGACACTATGAACCTCACCTGTTTTTCTATTATCTTTCACCACTAACCTCAATCATCCATCTGTGGTTCTGCATCTGGGTTTTATGTGCAAGTAAACCAAAATTACCATTTTATCAAATTTACATCATACCCCTCTTTCTCCCAAGTACCAATATCAGAATAATTCTGTTTATCACACTTCTTTTAAGCAGTTTTTGGATTTCTGCCAGACTTCCTCATGTATCTGTGCTCTCTCTACATCCTTCTAAACACTTCCATCAAGTATAAACAATCACCATACTTCAAATCTGAACTGGCATCACCAACCTTGTCTAAATGAATAGGCCAAATTCTCTTACATCTAGGCAATGGTGCATTGCTTAAGTGTGAAGTGCAAAGACTGTCTTCTTTCTGAAAACTCTTATGTGTAGAAATCATATAAAAAGGCCCTCAGTACTACAAGTTTGCGGGGTTTTTTTGTATTCCAGCAATTCCTGAAGTTTTTAGCCACTCATACAGGATACCCATTGAAGAAGTTGACTACTGAAAGGATTTGGAAGCTCTCTGACACTTTACAATATGAGGTAAATAGAATCATAGAATCATTTAGGTTGGAAAAGACCCTTAAGATCTTTGAGTCCAATAGAAATTCCTACACTTTCTTCAACCTCGGATTTTTATTGGGTTTATTTTTTTATTGTAATTCATAAAAAGATTGTAGATCTGTGCTTCAGATTTTCTTTAAACACGGACTATTTTCAGCTTGTTTCCCAGAAATCCTCACTTAACATCAAACATACAACTGAAAATCCTGTAAACACTCTATGTGTGAGGCTGCTGTGGGTCATCCACCACTACAAGGAACACAAACTAATGGAATTTCATATTCAACATCCAGTCGGTGACTGCATATGGAGAATTAGGCAAAAGCATTCCTTAGGATAAAATTGTCTTATAACTCATCCAGACACCATTAAGAGATACACAGGGATAAAGTTATGTTGCTGGCAAAGAAGCATAAGCATCCTTCCATGAAGATTTTATGAAAATTGTATAAGAAAGAGAAGTCATTATTTGTACATGGCCAGTAGTGGACAGAGTACTTTCAGGAATTAAGCAGCCATTGGAATGACACAAATTGCTATTTGTGCAAGTTTGGGAGCTTGTTCTAAGCTAAGGTACCAGGTATATCACAAAAAAGCATGGTTTTTATAACAAAAGGAGTATTGTGATGCCAAATTGGTGTAGGTATCTGGGTTCCACGGTCTGGAAATGTCATTATTTGAAAAAACCCTGACTGCCCTTAATTTAGCAGGAAGTCCCTCTTCAAAGTCTAGACTTACCTCATCTGACACAACTGAAAATTGCAGAGTCTTGTGTAAAAAAGTTATTTTTGAAGGCAGCTTTTGCTACACTTTCATGCATAACTATTTATAAACCTAAATATTAATGATAAATTGGTCATCAGTACTGGGATACTAGTGAGGGAGTTTTAGGGTGGATTTCAGGAGCAACATGTAATATTTTACAGGGAGTGATGTTAATGAGTTTACCTTCATTCCTGCAGTTTTTGCAAAAGTCCAACTTTGGTCAAAGCAGACTTAAACAGAATGTTAGCCACGGCCTTAAGTTAAATGAAATGTTAACACGTTGGGACATCTCACTGTAATTTCAGTGAGGTCACCCTTCCATGTTTTACAAATGCAGGATCACAACTTTCTATTTCAATAGTTAAATCATTCCAAGAACTGTGTCACCAGACAAATATGCAAAACCCACAGCTCCCATCAAGAATCTAGCTAAACACTGGACTTTAGGGGAAAAAAAATGCTTTTCCTTCTAGTGTTAAATTTGATGAGCCTTGGTCTTTGATACTACTGACTAAGGACTCTGAGGGTATCAATTAAGACATCTGCCATAAAAGCCTCTCATTTTTCAAGCATACAGAGAGAGCATGCTTACACAGATTTTTAATACAAGTCATAAAACTACAGTAGCACACATCTCTCTATATTTTTCACTTTCAGCTAAGTGTTACCTGACTTTCAGGTAACTTGGCGACTGAGGTGTTTGCTTGCCTACACACTGTCTTAAATAGCATGCAACCAGACAATTCTTTCCTCAAATCATACATCACATTTATTAAATGAGAAATAGATAACATTGTGATCTGAGCTGGTTTAACCTAGCATGTTCTGTTGTTTTCCTGTTTAAACAAACCCTTAAAGTAGTTGACATTTTCCTTTGAGCTCACTTGTAACAAGAGCGCTCCTTTTGGTGAGCTCATTCCAAAGGTTACATTGCTCTAAAGGAAATTTACTGACCTTGTTTAAACAGGAATTCAGAGTAGTGCAAACCAGGAGTGTTGTGCATATCTTCCCTTCTCACAGTTGTGATCACTAATATACCTTGGACTGCATCCCCAAGGAAAGACTAACCTATTCCACTTTAGCCTGAGGTCTGTGACAGCATCCAATAGACCATAATAGGTACGAATTTCATTTATATCTCATCCTTATACGTCTACCCCATACTTGGATACATCCATACTACAGCTATACATATTCCTATTTGATCTCTGCATTCCTCTTACACTTGAGAGCTACCAGCCCTTAAAATCTTGATATTTATATAGGATTTGTTTCAATAAAACTATATCCCAGCACATGACTGAAAAAGTCATATAGTGATTTTTTCACCTGACAACCTAAAAAATTCCAGTTGCTTTTTGCATAATTTTTAGTATTATATTTCCTCTTCTTGTTGAACACTGCCCTTCAAATTTCTTTTAAGCACTATGATGCTATAAATAAGAATGCTATGGCTGTCTAAATGCAAAATACAGTCATCGTTTTATTACAATGAGAATATGTTGCTGAAGTGAAACATTCCGAATTTTTTCTGAGAAGTATTTTGTGCCAGAATAAATAACAGTTAGCAGTAGGAATCAGTAAGAAAATCACCATGTTTTCTTTCTTTACTGTAGGATATCAACAATTACACTTTACCTGTATGGGCTACTCATGGTGTCAGGACCAAGCTGATAAAACTGTCAGAATTGTTATTGCAGGCGGAATTTGGGTTCCACAAACAAATACAAAAATCACGTTTGCAGGGAGGTAAGCTGAATTCTTACTCCATTTAAAACCAAAAGTAGTATGGGAAAGAAGAAAGGGTGTATGACAAAGTTTGCTGCTGATTCCATAGTAGAACAGTGAAATATCCATTATGGGGATATTGGTGGGCAACACTGAAGGATTTTCATTAATGGGGAGGGAGATAATGAGCATATGAATCATAAATATCCTAATTAACTTTATAATTGAGGTATCAGTTAGATTATAGTGTATAAGAAATTCAATATAACATACAGATTCTTGTTGAATTGAATCAAGTCTGAACCTAGTGTAAGCCTCCATGTGTAGCTCACTTAAAAAACATATTATTTGTTGTAATGTCTAGAATGGAGACTTTGTTGCCTAACAGCCTTCATATTCTACTACTGAGAGTCCTAAAATGAGATTACTAAATTGCTTCTAAACCTTACTCTGCTCAGAAAACTGTGGCTGACATTTGAAAGCATTTTGTACCTTTTTAATCACTCATTCTCCTCCATTCATCCACTGTCATCTTTTGAGCCTCCTTTTTTGTTTTATATGGGCAGTGGGCAGGCAGGATCTGCGAGCTGGGAAGACAAATAAACATAAAAGCATGAATCAATTTGTTGCATTTTTAAGAGCTCTGACTAGCAAAACTTGGCACAAAGTTCAAATCTCTGCCAATGCTTTACTAGCAATTGTTATTAAAAATGTGTCAGGAGCTAAAGACTAATTCTGTCTAATTTGCTAGCTGGTAGAGTTCTACTTTTAGGATTTTAATTTGTCGGCATGCCAACCTTATATTAGCATACTAGCTCAGCCATTGATGTAAATCAAGTAGTTTGTCTTAAAATTTTTCAGCAGTTAACATTAACAAAATACAGAGAGCCACACAATTTATAAAGCCCCAGAGTCCAGAGGAATCCTTTTCCTCTGGAAAGTAGGAAATCAATCAAGTTACACACACAATGGGGATAGCATTCATTTCTGTGCTCTTCTTGCACTGTTCTGCTGGCACAAAGTAACTGTGAATGCTCTGTTTGAAGCTGTTGAGGCTATTAGGGTCCCCAAAACATTTTACACAGAAGTAAAATAGACCCACTGTTCATTTGAAAGATGCTGTCACTATTAATCAAGGTGCTCTGCAAGTCAGTTGAATAAATCTGGTGCATTTAGTGACAGGTTGCTAAAATGTCAACAATTGATATAGATGTTAACACAAGCATCTCTTTCTTTGTCACTGCTTCCCCATTTCTTTTCAGGTATTCTTTTAAAAACTATTCTAAAGCATATCTTAGATGCTAGAAAGCCTTCATACCATCAAAAAATGGTTATGTATTCCACGGTGAGTGCTTTCTGTTTCTCTTGTGTTTCCTTTCTGCACATATTAAATGCAGTAAAAGCCATGAAATTGTATTTCCCTCATGAAATACAGCTACAAGCATTTTTTATTTGGTGAACCTTAAATATATTCAGGTTTTAAAATTTTTTTCATGAGCAGATACTACTTTGAAACCTGAAGCATTCCATTTTCCACTTCACGTCATGATTTTTTCATTGTAATAATGTTTTGATTGAGCAGGGAACTGGAAACACCATGCCTCATGTTTTATTAAACCTGGATCACAAAGTTAATTTAAAGCAAAATCTCCTTTTCCCTGTATCTTTTCCAGTGCAAATGGGAAAAAGAGGAAAAAATTAAGTTACAGCTATTTTAGAAGGCCTTATGAAGGCAGTTACTCAATTGTGATCTTATATTTTTGTTTAGAATGTGCAAATGGTGTTGGAGGAGGAAATTTTTGGATTGCTCTCACTAAAAAGCTCCTGCTTCTAAACTGCAGTTATATCATGACCTATTGGGTATATATCAGCTAAAGAGCTTACTGATCTGATCTCAAATACTGTTTACCTAACAGAAGTAATGCTTTTACTAGGCAAAACCACGATTTTTTTAAAAAGAAGGTTTAACAGCTCCTATTAATTTTGTAAGAGCTGCAAGTCACTAAGACTTCTTAAATATTTACATATATGTATACTTTATACATGTAGCACTTCAGTTTATATAGCCATAAAGGGAAAATATTTGCTCAGCAGAACAGAGGGCAATTATTAATGAGGCCACACAAGTAATGTTAATGTTGAGTGGACAGATAATGTGCAGGAAATATTGTTAAATAATAGGTTCATGCAATCATTTTCAGTAGACCTTAAGTTAAAGGTTTCCTCTGTTCACAGCATGCAGCCACCATTGCTGCCTTACAGATGGCACTCAATGTCTTCAATGGAAAATTGCCTCCTCACAGTGCCTGCCATTTTTTTGAACTTTACCAGGAAAAAAATGGGCAAGTATCTGCAAGATCTACTGCAAATATGTACTTTTTCTAAAAAGGAATTTTCTGATACCCAAGGCTAATTAAGCTGGATACATGAGGTTCACTATTCAGGAAAACATTACACATTGATTTTAATTATTGTAATTGCATTCAGTTTAGTAGTCAGTAGCAGAATAAGCCTGAAAACCATACGTATATATATAATGTTTATTTACTTATTTATTACAGTTATGAGAGGTTTTACTCCATCTTTTTTATCTATTTAACTCTTTAGCAAAGACAGCAAACTACATGTAAATTGGTGTTGACTCCCCATTGCTTAAAACGTTCTCTTCAGAGTACTAATTATACTAGTAAATCATAAAGTTATAAGCAACCAGACAAATAAACTGCCCAAAAGTTTGTTCCCAAGTACAATAACTGCAGCATGGAAAGGCTGTGTGTTTTTGCACCCCTAACTTTGTTTTGACCCTTCTGTATTTTGAAACAGGCAATACACCATTGAGATGTACTACCGGAATAATTCTTTGAGAGAACCTCACCCCCTCACTCTTCCTGGCTGCAAATTTCGCTGTCCCCTGGAGAGATTTACTCATCTGCTCTCTCCCATCCTCGTACACTATTGGACAAGAGAATGCAGAATGTAGGACATCAAAAGGGGTAAGCTAAGTGCTTTGTGCACATGTACCCAAAAGTAAAGTCAGGATTACATCTTGAGCCAGCAGCTCATTTGAAGTGACAATCATTTTAATAAGGGTCTGCTCTGAAATGAGAAATACACAGATCCAGGAAAAGAGAATTGTACCCATGGCTGTCATTTCTACTCCATCAATATATTTATCTATTCCAGACCAACTTTCTGGAGAAATGAAATCAAGGGTGATCTGACCTTACAGTAGTGTTTTTCACTTGGGGTTTTTGTTTTGATTTCGTTTAGTATGGTCAAAAACACCTTCAGTTACTGAAGAAGTACATGTAAATGCACTGACTTACAACAGTCACCTTTTCTTCTCTAACTGCAGAATATTTGCCCAAGCTGATTAACAACAGTCAACAATTATGCATTCTCTTTTTAGTAGGCATTCAGAGATCAAAACAGATGAATGTTGGATTGTACACTAGATTGGTACTTACCAGAATGTCAAACGTATACAGACACACATTGGTGTACTAACTCATCCTCTCATAGGTTGTCTATATCACCGTATTAGGATGTTTAAATTTCCTTTTGACTACTTATGATATTTAGTTTTGGAGAATGAGGGAATAGGAAGGCAGAAAATTACATTGTCTGTCTTTTAACTTACTCTATATTATTTAAGGGAAAGTAAAGCTAAGAAATCTCCCTTTCCTAATGTTCAGATATTGTACCCAACATTAAAAGAATCCCATATGGCTTTCTGAATCACTGATCTCAAGAAGAATTTGAAGCATCAGAGATTATAAGAATGCAGACCAGCCAGCTCATCTGGTTGAAAATAATTTCCTGTTAAATATCTTGAATCCATTAACAGAGTGGAGATAGTCTGGCCAAAATAAATGAAAAATTAGCAAGTAATGATTCACTAAACAAATTTCTTCTGTAGTCATTGCTCACAAATTCTCAGGAAATATTTTAGGAAATTATCACATTTAATTGCAAAAGGTAATTTGGCAGAGGAAAGGGGAGGTTGTTCCTGATGAGTTTTTTTTCCAGCCACACTACTAATACAGTCATGGAAGATAATGATACATACTTCATGTTTATACTGTGATGCTTAATAATCTAAGATTTGTGGAAATTAATCCCCCCTTCTTCACAAAGCAAACTGTGCAAGTGATCAGATAAATAAATGAAGAAATCTATCATATATCAAAATTTTACACAAATGAAGACACAAATTAAGCCTTAACCTTTAATACAAAGCCTGTACTTTGTTTCAATCATCAAATTTTGCTGAAGTAAAAGTTAGATGGTCTTCAGGCATTTTACACCAAATCCAGAACCACTGCTTTCATTAGCAATCCTGAGTGCTGAAAACACATATGGACCACAAAAGAGGTTACAACCAAACCTGATACTCCAATAAAATTATTTTCCATGTTGTCATATCAAAATGTGACACTTCCTACTATTTTATCCTGGTTCAGAATGGAGCTGTTGGGGCCATATCGTAATTTTTTGAACAATAGTAGGAAACATTAATTTCATTTTTCCTGCAGGCAGTTTTAAACTCTCTGCTGTACATGAGTGGAACTTGGGAAAAGACCAAGGCACACTGATCCACAGGCTGCACAGTGCAGCATGCTGACAGACTGCTCTGTGCTAAACCACTGTGCACTACCAATTCTCAATGAATGCAGACAGCCTGGAACAGCTGACTTTTAACACCAGGAAGCTAAATTAAGGAGAAGAGTGATGCATAGACTTTACAGGTCACAATTACACTTGACACAGACAACTGCAAAATCCCTGATTTCAGCTGTTTCCAGCTCTGTCAAAAATAATCTCAACTATTTTTCTTTGCTAATGTATATGTTATTAATTTGATTATACATGCATGAGGGCATTTTATGAAGCTCATAAATGTGATTTTTTAAAAAATAAAATCTAGAAGTGTGACTGACCTCAAAAGTGTAATTTATATAGATAGCTATTCTACAGGGAGACTCCAGTTCGCAAACATAGAGATGTTTCTATAAAAATCTTAATTGAAGTTTTATAGAGAGGATTTATGTCCCCAGTACAAGGAAATAAAGGAGTTAAGCAAGTAATGTTATTATAGGTTACGCAATACAATTGCAGTATTTGAGGGTGGTTTAAATCAGAGTTAAGTTCCTCCACATCTCAATGACCACAGGGTGAAACATAGGAAACGAATAAAGCTCGGCATATTTGGGAAAGAGTTAAAACTATGAGCTCTCCCTGTGCTCTTTTTGCTGCTTGGGAAGATTTCAGCATGGATTGATTCAACGTTTCAACAGATTTTTCCTAATCCCATCAAAACGGGAGCAAATGTGTTAACTCCTCTCCACTTAAACTGAACTGCTTACTTGTTGAGGTACTACTAATAGGTTTGCCATGTTTTTGGAGAACGCTACATGCTAAGAATGCATCTCTGTTTTTGTCTTACCTTTAGGTGTTCCCTCCACTGTCTTCAGCATGGTTTACTTTATGAAAGAGCTCTTCTCACACTGTGATATGACTGTGGTCCAACATGTCTCTTTAAATTCCATCAGCATGACCAACTGAATCTCCTGATCTCTATCAAAAGAAAACATTCCTTAATACTACAAAAAAAATTATAGAAAGCAGGGACTTATTGTTCATGAGTATTTGCTTTACTTTATCACCTGGTAAAACCCAAGTGTAATATGAAACTAGTGGAATTTTTCAACACCTATTCTTTACAAAGGGACTTTGTCAGAACTAATTCAACTATGTAATTATAGAGTGTTTTGAAGGACTATAGCCTTGATTTACAGCAAAATTGGAAAACACCTCTGAAGGAGTGCTGCCTTCTTTTGAAGAATGAGACAAGAACTTCCAGAACTGGTGACGGAAGCAATGCTTCAAATGGAGACCCTAAAAGGAGTCATTCCACTGTCTTTAGACTTTATTTTATTTAAGAAGTAATGAATAATTTAACACAAACAGATCTCAGAAGTCAAAAGAATCAGGATAATGCCTGGTTACTTACCTAAGAGATATCTTTCTTCTTCTTTTCTCTGCCTTTTACATGCACAAATATCCCATCTCTATATAGAAGGAAGATGAGACTTATAGAAAACTTGGACTGTGAATCTAGACCTAAAAGGGGCCTAAAAACAACCAGGCTAGCTACCATGAAGACCTAGCAACAACTGGTTGACTCAAAAGGCTTTCAGATATTCTTTCCAAAAAGACAGGAAAGTGCTAATCTTGGAAGCAAAATAATTTTTGGTTGCAAATAGCTTTTCTATTTTCTAAAACACCTTCCTTTTGTTATGTTACCTTGATTGTATATTCTTATCTGATCCTATAAAATCTGTTATCCTGGGAAATCTGTAACATCTCTGTTCTTGACACGAACAAGAAAATGGAAATACAAAATAAAAAAATTCAGAGCTGCTCATTAAAACATGCAGAACGTTGGGCAATCCTTCACTAGTTAAATTTTCTAATATCGCTATTGCAAAAACAGCTTGTGTTATTACTACAAAAGCTGGAGCAAACAATGAGATGCAACTAACTTCTGAAAACAGCGGACATGTCTTTGCTTGAAGAGTTAGGATTTCTTTTTTTTTTTGTTTTCTCACAGTGCATAGGACCTTTTGTCAACAGTCTTATTTCAAAGGTAATTTCAAAGAGAACCAGAGTAATAGCTGAGATGCAGAAAATTTCACGATTCTGGCTTCCTTTCCTCAGATCAGGCTTTTAGAATGGATTCTAAATCTATGAAAAGTATATTCCTTATAGCATAAGCAGATAACTGCCACTCCACAAGCTAAAAATGAATCAAAATAATAAAAAAGATCCCTTTTCCTTCCAGCAAGAATCTCTACGTTTCAGAATTCTCACTGTAAATGCCTATTCTTTTCTCAGCAGGTCCCAATTTCTGTGCTTCTTAAGCCACCATAGAAAGTGTAGTTCACCAGGAAAGCTGTAGTTAGATTTCCAGTCAAAACATGCAACCCCTTTTACCATAGCATCCAAACAATGGTAAAAATGTTTTCTGACACTGTGAGACAAACAGTGCTACCTGTTTCTTAATGCAAAGAAGAGCAAGCTTGTTTATTCTGTATTACCTTAATATCCTATAATGGGCATGAGAAGAAAGTCTTCCCAGGTCTGGCAGCCCTCACAGGAAAGTTAGAGCAAGCTCTTTAAGTTATTCATCTCAAAACTGCGCTGATCATCACACTTCCCTTCTTAAGAAGTAATTAAAAAAAACCTGCTAGACGAAAGCAAATAGAAAGGAAAAGCCAAGACTCCATCTTTATCAGTGTTAGACTTCTAACAGATTGTAGCCTTGGCTGCCAAAACCAAATTTCTAGGCACTTTCTCCTCTCAACCTGTTCCTGTTTCTTCTATTTTTTGAACTTGTGCCAAATTGTGGTGCTGAGTTGCTTTCAATGTTTTGTTTGCCACATGTTTAGAAGTGAAAGTTCAGGAGTTGTAAAGGGTATGTTTCATGCTTCTCCTATCAAAGGTAAAGGTAACTTTTCTGTTGATTTCCTGAATTGGACAATGCTCACATAGAAAATGTGATAGAGACTGAGACATTCTTCATTACTCTCCTTAGTCTCCAGTTCCCAGTTTCTGCCCTCCTTCCTAATTCAAATCCATGTCTCAAAAACTTTCAAAACCACATGAAGACCCTTTGTCCCAGAGATTTGTCTGGTGTGGGGGATCATGGACCTGGATAGACCCTGGCCTCAGCACTGCAGTTCAGTTATGAAAGTGCATCCTATGTGAAGTCACTGCTTACAGTGCAACAATGTAAAGTCCCCATTTTCCATCACATGTTCAGACAATGTCTTCTTCCATGCTACATGCCCCAGTGTACATACCTTGAATAATCTAATATCTGCTGAGCAATAATAAATTTAATTTACAAATGAAGACATTGCTAAATTATTTTATTCCCCCTATCCCTGTTGAACAGAAACCCTGTCACACAAATTCTTTGTAATATTTTTTCTTCTTAAGACTATCACTGTAGAAACACAGAAAGGAAGCTTTCCTTTATTCCTCATTAACTCAGAGGGAAAATAAGCATCAGTGTTTATAAAAACTGGAACATAAAGCCCAGATGTATTGTAGGAATATAAATTGTGATGTCAGTGAACGAATAATAAACTGCTCTAAATTGTGTTTTCCTAAAACTTCACCAGCTGACTTAATTTGAAAAATCTGTCTTAGAGTCTTTTACAGGCATGAAGCCATAAACAGGTTCATTTCAGTTCCTCTTAAAGAAGAAAGGAGTCAAAACGAGTTAAAAACCCATACAGTTTGGGTTTGGAATTATTTAAATAATATATTTTTAAAACATGTTGCAAAAGCAGGATCACTTGGATATGCAACTTCCTTTCTTCTTTCACAAACAATGCTTAAACAGACCAGTCATATTTTAAAGAAGACTTGCTTTCTTAACCTGAATAGCCATAGATGCTGTAATATAGCTGGATATAACTTGTGATCACTGTTTTTCCTTTCATATGCTGAAGCAGTGTCAGCACAATGGGGAATGAACAACAGAAAAGCAATAGTAATTTTGTGCTGCCTGGGAAAGGTGGCACTGGTACAGCCTGAACTATCACTTTCATTAATTTCATCACCTCCATTTCTCTTTGGGTTATTTACTGAGGTCGCTGACTATCAAAAATGAATGAAAGAAAAAAACCCAAAACAATCTAAACTCTGATCAAATTAATCAAATAATTTAGATTTGTTTCATGGTAGTACTAGAAGGGGGCTTTCCTTCGTTTTATTTAATGTTCATAGTACATACCCAAGATGCGGTAGACACAAGTTTAAATCTCACCTTTAGCAAAAGGATTTGTCTCCACCTCTTCCAGAAAATAAAATCACCATCAAACTGCAGAGCTTCAGAGGGGAAAGAGAAGAGGAATAGTGCTTTCTGTCTCTTTCTTATTTGCTGTTCACTCACTTGCAAATACCTGCAAATTAGGTTTCCCTTGTCTCAGGCAAACATCTTAATCTCATAAGATCAAGAAGAAATTCTCTGATTGCCCTGTAACCAGGTGCATGTTACAAACTTGGGATAACTAAGAAATTATTAGAAGACAGTGAATAGACACTGAGTAGACACTTTCTTCCCCCTCACCTGGCTTAGATTTTTGGTACCTTTGGGTTTAGGACATTTTTTTTTCTGTAGTGTAAGATATAGATTCATGTTCTGTCAGCAGTATGAGTAAGAGAAGTCTTTCTGTCACAAATTAACTCCCTTGTCCCTTCCCACTCCCCACAACTGGGTGAAAATACCTCCACACAGGACTGTGAGACAGTCTTGTTTTCCTCATGTTTCAGAATGTTGCTTGGAAAAACGTGTCATTTTGTTTACTGAAACAAAACCTTTTATTTTCTTTCAGGTTTTCAGCTCAAAAAACATGCTTGGAAAAAGAAAAAGACTGGAGATAAATCCAAGCTATGCTAAGTGCTGATCTGCACATGCAGTCAGTAGCAGGACCTGAGCTGTTTCCCTGTGTGAGCAGCCTGGTACACGAGTGCTGGCAGCAGTTTCATACCTGGTGCTTTGACTGCAGTGACTTCCACCCTTTCAGGGTGTGAGGTTGTGCTTCACCAGCAGCAGTTACCTCAGGTAACCCTTGTGTACAAAAAATCACAGGTTCTTTTGCAACTAGCCACTTCAAAGCAAATCAGGGCTTCAGCAAGCCTTCAAGATAGGTACGTGCACTTAAAATTTATAATTGTGTTTAATTCTACTTAATGCCATCATGTCATAATTAGAGCTTATGACAATAAGCCAAATTAACATAATCATGATTTACATTGTTTAGGTTCACTTGCATTATAATGCTTCAACAACTGTTAATAGATTAAGAAGGACCTTTTAAAAAGTATTATTTTGAGCAACTTTTCCTGAAAAGTGTCAGGATTTAGTTGCTGCAGAATTTAAGGAGTTTATACCTGCCAAATGCCCAGTCGAAATGGAGATAATTCCAGAAAGGCCAGGAAATTTCCGAATTAAATACATGCTACCAACATACTTACAGATTCCATACAGGATTCCTATGTGATTCCATCTTAACCAATATAGCATATAAATGGCATATTTTTTTCATTTTGGAATGTGTAGACATTTACTTAAGTTGTTATGGTACCTATTCGTTTTGAGCACAAAATACTCTCCCTAACAAAAGAGTGAAGAGTGAAACCACAAACCACAGAAATCCACTACTACTTACCATATGCTTGGTCTTGTGTTGAAGTACCATTTTTAAGAGACATTAGCAAAGATTTTCTATAAAATGTCACTGTCATATTTTTAAACATTCTTGAATGATGCCATCCAGAATCCCGCCCCACCTCACCCCCAAAAAATTGAGTTCAGGTCCTAAAGTGAATTATTAGAATGATTCCATATTAGGAAAACTTCAGTGGTCATAGTCACTCATCAGTGAAACACAATAAACCTGTAAATCTTATAAAAACTAGTCAGTTATGAATTTCATGGTAAGGTCATAAGAAGGATAAGAAAAGATTCCAAGAGCCGACAGTGATCCTTGATCAAATAGCTTAGGAACCACCCATTACCTAGATTAAAAAAGTAGGACATCCATTCTTGAGTTTTCAGACATATTAAAGTATTCTAAGAGTCTACTTTATGACCTACACTCTTAAATAATGGAGGAAGATGATCAGCTTATGTTTGTTTTCAGAAAGACAACATATTATATATGTATGAAGTATAGATTACTCTCATACCCCTTCTGCATAGGCAAAAATCACACCAGGAGAGATCAAAAAGGAGGGTGGGGACATACCAGTGGAGGAAGAAAGAAGACCAACTGCTGAAAACTGGGAATGGACTGAGAAGACAGACAGGAAAGTTTGGGAGCTGTTGTACTCCTCCCATCCGGTCTCATCCATTGGATAAAGTGGATACATAAGGACATTCACAAAACTCAGAGGAGAGAATACCTGATGCTTTGTGGGCTTTAGGGCCCTAAGGATGGAATTTCTGGTTAGTGGTAAAACACCTGTTCTAGAAATACTGCTGCAGAGAGCTCAGCAGAAGACCCTGAGACAGGTTTGGGTATGATAGGAATGGAATGACAATACACAAAGGACCTAAAGTTTAAGCATTTAAAGAACTCTACTTATAGATCTTTGCAAACTAATTCATCACTCAAAAAATGCTCATGAAATCAAGTCTACAGTATCATTCTTCTTATTTTATAGAGAGGAAGTCAGGAGAGACAAGCTGAGAAATCTCCTCAAAGCCACTGAGCTACTGTCAGAAAGAGTGCTTTTAATCATTAACAATAAAAATGTGAGATCCAAGGCTTGTTCACAATAAATTTCTTAAAGATTTGAGGCCAAAAAGATCTCAACAAGCAGTTCCAAAGAGGAATAGGAATAGGAATAGGAATAGGAATAGGAATAGGAATAGGAATAGGAATAGGAATAGGAATAGGAAAAAGAAAAAAACACAGACAAATTGAAGAGCAAATAACTGCCCAGCAAGGATCTTAAAGAACATACTTGTTGCAAGATCTTTTCAAGTATTTTATCTGAGGGACTGGCGATTTTAACTCACATGAAATGTTGTTTTAAATAATGATTCTAGTTTCACAGGGATCATGTGGAAGGGGGGAAAAAAAGGGAGGGTGAGGAAGCTGAAAAGTGGACTAGCTGAGCAGCAAGGAAAAACAGTATTGCCAGGCTCTTGGTTCTGAGCTCATCCTTGTGGCCATGCTATAGTTTGGAAAAATTCCAAGCACTGAGAAGCTGAAACAGAACGGGTAGGTACAAACATTAGGAATGCTTAGCAGTTCCTTTGTATTTTAACTTCATCTTCACATTCTAAAAGAGAAAAATACTACAGGAAAAGAGGAGCTGAATTATGATTTGATTAAAAAGAATGTAAACAGTAATTTCAAAACAAAGGGCAATGCAATTTGTTGCGTAGTCACACAACATTCCTCTTGGATTTGAAATGCACCAGCGGCAGTTCCACCCCTTCTGAAAGTACAGCCTGACATCTCGCAGTTCAGCCTGAGCAGCTGCTGGAGCTACAAAGTTTTCTTTCCTCTTCTGTCAGGATGGGTGTGATACGGCTTCCCGACATGTCTAGGATCCTGTGTTTTTCTTTTCACATTATTCTCATTCTGCTTCAACAGACCACTGCAGCACGAGAACTGAAGTTTGTGGTTGTAGTAAGTAGATTTGTTCTCTGTTTTGTTGTGGGGAGTACAGGGACAGAATTACATGTATGTTGGATTAGACAAGGTGTACAGTTTCTTTGCCTGTCTTCGAATTTAGAAATAAGTACTTCTGCCCTTTTGCTTACTGAGTTTAAAGACCTTAGCTAAAGAAAGATGAAAATGTCTCTAGTTATTATAATTTTAATCTCCTAATCTCCAGTTATTATTTCAAGATAACTGACTTTGTGGTAGATGCATAGTGCAGAGGAGTTAAGAGATGCAAAGTCCACATTCACCTATTCTTCCTCAGTTCAGCTGACACTCCAATGCATAGTGTGAGAGCTGATGATTATGGACTACCTCTTCTATGCTTGGAAGCTGAAGCTTATGATGTTACAGAAGTTACCACACATAAACATAAAAAATAAATATTTTCCATTTCACAATAACTGAATTGTCACAGCAGTACACTGAGAAACAGAAATAGACAGGCATTTTTAAGTAGAGATTTGAGAGATGTGTTGCATTAATTTCAGTTAGGCTGAAAACAAACTGTAATAATTCTTCTGCTGGGCCATTTCTTATTTCAAAGTAGCTAAATACTACTTCAATGTCACTTTCCCAAATACCTCTAGTAAAAGAGACATTAATTCAATGTAATTCTTTGGATTATGAAGGTTATAAAAGGAACCATAGTCCTTTTCATTTTTTATTTTAAAGAAAAGGTATAATGATAAAGAATAGTTAGTCCAAAGAAATATTTTCTGTACAAAGTTGAGGGTATTGGAATGAACTTTTATGAATATGCAGTTGAAGATCTTCTCCTTCAGCCTTTCTCTGCTTGAGACATTATGTGTGCATACAGGTACGAGGCAAAAGTACTGTGTCCAAAACATATCATCTGACTCTAGATAAAGTAGTTCATGTATAGCCATCTATTGGCTGCATTGTGCATGCTCAGCTTGGAGTGCACAGGAAAAACCAGTTCCTACTCCTGCTGAGACAACACAATAGCAGGGACCTGACGCTAACTCCAGTAACATTCTGTATATAGAAATATACTTACATGCTTTTTAATGATGACAGGAAGAACTGGACACACAGATGAAAACAGGTAGACAGCAAGCATTGAAGCATTAACTCCTTGAAAGGAATGAGGTTTTTATTGAATTGTAGCTGTTATTGTGTTTTGAGAAGCGATGGTTTTGCATAAAGTTATTGGAAATGTTTACTATTATGGAGATAGAGGCTTCTTATCCAAAATCATCTGCTTACTGTAACTGTGCAGCCACCTAACAAAAAAAACAAACAAACAAACAAACAAAAAAAACCAACCAAAAACGAAAACAAAACACCAACAATTTCTAGGGTAGCTTGTCACAATAAACATTAAAATATTAAGTAAATTTCGTTTAAGCTGTCTTCCTTTTAATCCTGTTACTTTTGCTTAGGCTGACCAATCACATAAAATGTTACAATAGGTTTAATCTTATCACAATATACATCTTTTTTCTCAAGGCATGGTTTATGTATGCTCTATTGAATTTTGCCTTCTGAACTCACTGATTGAATTTTCACAGAAACAGAATTGCTACTATAAATAAATAGCATAGGAACTGACCCCAGAATATATATCACTGATATAATGCGATATAATGAGGGTATTGCTACAGTCGAGGTAAGTCTAAAAGCCATCTTTCTGACATACTTCAATAGCCATTTTCCAGCTGTGCTCTCTAAGTTACCATGTTTTCACCTGGGAGTATTACTGCATTGTGAAATTGTCATAATGACTTTTTAAACCCTCCTTAGCAGAACTGCACAGTATAAAATACATGAGAGGGGAACAAGAAACACATAGATGTTCGCTTTTGCTCTCTTCTAGAATTATTCTGTGCCTGGGAAGGTGCCTTACTCTCTCCTCACAGCTTCCAATTTTGTGCTGATTCTGTATGTTTTGATTATTGGCCACAAGCCTTTTTCTCTGAAATGCTCTAATTCAAGTCAATTTATCAAAACACTTTTTAAATTGCCTTGCTTACATGTACACATTAGCTTTTACCATATCTCCCATGAACTGAATTTAAGATTAAAGGCAGGATTTAAATTTAAAGAACTTTAAAGAAAGAAGAAAATAGGACATATGTAGGACAATCAGGCACCCAAGTATAAATGAAATACTGATTTATTGCTTCTGTTTAAAGAAGTTCTGACCTGGCCCTTCTGCCTCTACACCCACATTTCATCTGTCATACAAAGAGGTGTGGTTTCTGAGGCACTGTAGTTTCATTTGTTGTAACTCAGGATAGGAAGCATTGATTTGTCTAATCAAGCCAAGCCATCTGAAACCTTGACTAAACATGCTCACTATTTCTACACCTCTAGTTTCCCTGAACTGGCAGCATGATGGTTTCTTTTTGTTTGAAGTTAAGTCTGTCAACAAAAGTGTCTGCAAGAGGCTCACTATTACTCAGAGACAGATACTTCACTGTAATTCATGGCATTTCTAGATGAAGATGTTATGCATATATGTGTATGCTACACATGCCATATTCTCAATGCACCCTCTCCTGCACCAGTTTGTCTCCAATGTGATTTGTCACCTGGCAACAATGGAAGAAATGCTGGCCAAACTTTGAGTTGCATGACCGTTTTCATATGAAGTGATCATGCTCACAAAGTTACCAAGAGTGGATGAATGAACCCAGACACCAAATCAGATTCAAGTTGTATCAGAGTGGAAGGAGAGGGTAATGGAATTGGTAATTTTCCACCTACTGCTTTTGAGAACTGAGGTGAAGCACTCCAAAAGGAGTGCCAAAATTAATATACCAAACAGATCTGCTTTGCTCTTTTTGTGTACATTCCCCTTACCATCCCTTCCTTCTTGATTCCTAGTTTCTTTTCACTTTTTGTGATGCTTCCTTGATCCTCTTCTCTCATTCTGCCACGTTCTGTCTCCTGAAAGGTCAGGAAGGCAATCTGAAGGCCAGGAGTAATAAATGCTGCAGCATACATATTTTTAAATTAATTTGAAGAATCAACTCATTTTTAACAAATTTGAAATTATGAGTGTTGAGAAACATATTGATGAGTAAGGCAAGATCTGTAGGGATACACTTTCTTTTCCCATCAGGTGTTCTAATGAAAAACACAGTTTCAAGTTTTAAAAAGTCTCCTAAGATGTAGCTGAGAGTGAACAAGTTAGTCTTTCAGGTGAAGTGGCTGTTCATATGGACAAAACTCCTTCTCATTAATTTTTCTTGCACTCAACTGAATCAGCCACCAGAAAATGTAGCTCTTCATTTATTCTCCTGTTCACTACAGGTGCACTGAGAAATTGTTATAAAGGACCAACTGAGATTCCAAATTAGTAAGAAAAGAGATTTAAAGAAGATTAAAAACTACACAGACAAGGAAAAAAATACCTCCCAAACAACAAACTTGATGATGAGGGTGAAAACCCTCCTTGATTTGCTGCAAAATATTCATTTTACGTTGGCCACATAGTGAAATTCAACTAGCAAAACAAAAAACATAATAAGTAGTCTTCTACATGTTCTAATGGTAACTTATACTTTAGCAAACTTTGTTGTCTTTTAGCAATCTTTGTTGTAGAAAATTAACAGAGGGAGAAATCCAATTACATTTGCCTTTAATGGACAGTATTTTCTATCTCTGAAGTAGCTGCTCTAGCACAGGTTTGTGTGCATTAGTAGAGAAGGCTGATGGAAAAGGTGTGTGCTGTAATTAAAACTTTAACTCACACTGCTGATGTTTACTTTGAAAAATATAAACATGAAGCACCTCCCAGTGGGAGTGGCAAACTGGCAAACTAATGTGTACAACTCTCTCTGATGTCTGGGCAAGAATGATGTGGCTTAATGAGGCAACAGAGAGTATTAATTATAAACAAGTTATGTACCACTGAGGTATTAGGGCATAAATGTCATTTTATTAACAAATATACCATGCTGCTACGTTTTCATTTTATTGTGCTAAGTCAGGAATGAAGTTGGTGATGGGAACATTGATAAACAAAGGTAACTTTTCCAACAACTTGGGTCAGCACCCTGGAAGGTTGTCTGGAGCCCTATGAATTTGTATTCCAGCATTTCCTTTCATGTGAAACTTCTATGGATTTAATTTTTCTAAACCCACATAGAATATGCTTAGGGGGGATAATGCAGTTTTTCAGAACCATTTAATCAAGGGCTGTAATTTCCTTTGTATGCTGGAATAAAAATACAAGAAGGTTCATTTAATTTTTCTGATTAAAAATCATATGATTGAATGTGTCACACTAATACTCACCATGCTGAAATGTCCAGGATAGTAAAGCAACCAAACTCTTTGCTCTCACTGAATTTGATGGAAATAAAATCCTACAGACTTTTAAAAAATATTTTTATATACACATGTAAAAGTATTAATAAAGTAAGTATTATTTAAGTAAGATAACAATGTAGATGTTTATATTCTTTCATCTTTATATTTTCAGATTATTGAGAAATTGAGCATAAGATCCAGGTGTACATAGAATTACTTTTAGAGATACTGCTATGAAAAAACAGTCATGAAAAGGTTTCAAATGTCTATGACAAAGTAATTTAATACTAATCTAAGCACATCAGAAACTGGCTTGATGTTCAGAAGTGGTGAGTTTCCAAAATTCAGTCATATTTCCTGTCTAGATGCCTAGCTGTGAACTCAATCCCAACACTAACATCTTGGGTGATTAATTTTATGCTCTAGGAGGAAGGATCTTCAGGCTTATGCCCACTTAATTCCTATATAATTATACATATTCTTGACTGTAAAGAATATATTCACATCTTACTTGACCAGGTTTCTGCAGACTCTCCAATATTTTCATTCGAAAAATTACGCTGCAAGTATAATGTATGCTTGACTTCTAGTTAGATAAGAAGGGAGGGTTAACAGTAATGAACTCAAGGGGGTTTTATTGCTTCCATTGTCAGCTTTTCCGACACGGTGACCGAACACCAATTGTAAACTTTCCAACTGATCTACACAAAGAAAGCGAATGGCCCCAGGGATTTGGACAACTCACCAAGGTATGTTGACTTTCTTAGAAGAGTTTAAAAATGCTACTAAAAGAGGAAGTGGGAAGATGTTTTTTGTGTTTGTCTCAAAAGCATTAGCAAATCCCAGGTTCTGATAGTTGCTATTAGCAAATACCAATACCAGTAATTCATAAACATTTTTGCAATGTTATTCATTAAGCTATTGTTAAATTGAAATCTTGTTAATCATAGCTTTATAACTGCCTTCCTAAAATTAACTACTTCTTGATAGTGTGTCTGCATTCAAATAAATGGCAAGTTTAAACACTGTACTGCTAGCATTGATGAAGTTCTAATGACCATTAAGTACTGAGCCCTGTGAGAGGGCAAAGGCATGACACCTGCCCACCAAGCTATGGAGGAGTCCGCATCTCATCATTGAACTGACAACCAGCAAGTCACAAAAGAAGAGAAGACTTGCAGGAGAAGGTTGCTTCTGGGGACAAAGTGTCTTCTAACAGGGCCACTTGCAGTCCAGAGTTTCATTAGGATGAACTGAACCCACTTATTGCTCTGGCATTTTAACATCAAGCCTTAGCTCTTTGACTGTATTTGACATATGAAGCTCTGGAGGAAAAGGAAGCCAATGCATTTCCTAATAACACTTTGTCATGATGCAGAAGTATGAAACAGAGACAGTTCAGTGTTTAATGTATGAAAGGGGGCTTGAAAGATCTGTAAAATTCAGACACTGAAACAATGCATTACTATTTTATTACTAGCTTATGTACTAAGAAGATGTTCCTGCTTTGTCATTGACTTTTTTTGAGAGCTTTTTGCTATTTTGCTATATTTTTAGCAACAGTAGTAGGAAGGTACTTCACTGACAAGTAGAAGTTTAAAAGTTCAGATCAAGCTTCAGAAATTAATAACAGAAAAGACAGTGTGCAACCTAAGGCAACTGCAGGCACACCAAGGCAAAGATGAAAGGAAGCTACTTAAGGCATGAAATATAAGCCAAAAATGCATAAGGTTGAACAAATACCAGAGCAATGACAATGATAAATACTAGGTTGTCAATCATCCTCTCTCAGCTGTCACTAAATTACATACATTGTAAAGGACAATGTTGATCAGTGTCTACAGATCTACAGCATTGTGGAAATAGTATTTGTATAGAATCGGGGGCATTACCTTTCTGTAGCAAATGTTGAAATCTTAGCATTTCAGAACATATAATTTCTTCCTAGATATAAGTGAACATTTCTGTTAATTCTACATCACCTGCGACATGCACAGTTGTTCTGGTTATGGCTGAGAGAGAGCTGGTATGGTGCTCTGTTTTGAATTTGTGCTGAAAGGAGTGCTGATAACACAGGGATGTTTTTGTTGCTGCTGAGCAGAGCTTACACAGAGTCAAGAGCTCTTCTATTTCTTGAACCACCCTGAGTTTGTCTGGGGGTGCACAAGAAGTAGGGAGGGGATACAGCTGGGACAGCAGATCTCCACTGACCAAAGAGATATACTGTACCATATGATGCCATACTCAGCATATAAAACTGGGTGGAGAAAGAGGAAGGGGCAGACATTCAACTTGATGTCGTTTGTTTTCCCAAGTAACTGGGATGGAGCCCCAGTTTCCTGGAGGCTTAATGCCTGCCTGTCCATGGAAATTGTTAAATAAATTCCTTGTTCTGCTCTGCTTGCACATGTAGCTTTTGCTTTGCATATCAAACTGTCTTCAAACCCGAGTTTTCCCACTTTTACTTTCCCTGATTTCACCAGGGGTGAAAGTGAGTGAGTGAGCAGCTGTGTGGTGTTCAGTTGCCAGCTGGGGTTAAACCACAATAACAGTATGTTATACAAACAGTTAATGATCACTTAAAAGCTGACTGATGAAGAAAAGAAAAAAGAATATAGAAAAGATACTTCTACTTTAAAAGTCTCAAGTCCCCTTAATCTCGTAGTCACCCATGTGCTTGCCTTACAGACTGGAATGCAGCAGCTATTTGAACTTGGACAGTACATGAGGAAACGATATTCCAGCTTCTTGAACAGCACATACAACCGGCAAGAGGTATAGAGCAGATCTGTCTGCAGCACATTTCTCTGGCATAGCAGAACTATGGGCTTATAAAAGCACATTATCATATTCATTTCATTAATGGAGAAGTTAAGGTTATAGAAGAACATTTTTGAAAGCTGGAACTTATGTCAAGGTAAAAACACAGAATAAAGTCTAATTTTCAGCTCTTACATTCTGTTTGGGTCTTTCACAACCTAATTTTCCCAAACTGAACAGCTCCAGGATGAATGACTTAGGAATTTATACAATGGTCTATCATTGTTTTACCCTGTTGAAAGAGAAATGTCTATCCAGTCATGTGTTGGGCCATGCTTACATACTTTCTCCTGTAACAGAGGGATCTATCAGCTTCTTGGATGTGCTTATAATACAGTACAGATCCATTGTGGGGAAGATACCTCTAACATTTTGGTCTGTATAGGCATGCATTATGGGAAGGTATGCAAGACCTTTCCTATGCTTCCAAAAGAAGTTTGTGTTTTTGAGTGCTTTAACATTCCTGAGGTATTACTGATAGATCATAGGATAATTTAGGTGGGAAAATGCCCTTATGAATTTCAAGTCCAACTGTTAATGTGTCCACAACTAAATCATGTCCCCATGTCTACATGTATCAATGTTCTCTGAAGCTCAAAATATAGAGAGCAACATTCTTTGAAGTCATGCTTTCTTATTCTTTCAGTTCAGTCTAAGGGTTAGATTCCAAATTAAAAGATGCCTTGGCAATTCCATTTGTGAAACTGAAGTAGGGCCCTGGAAAGCTGAGTTATGGTTTCACTGTTTTGACTTTATGCAAAATATAAAACTAAAAACGAGAAGTCAGTATTGACAAGTTGGGTAAAATATCCCTATTATTTTATAGTTTCCATTTAATCTTTAATTCTTTGCCATTCTATTTTCAGTTTTACATCCAAAGTACAGATTATGATCGCACCATTATGAGTGCCCAGTCATATCTTTCTGGCCTCTTTCCACCAACTAGCAGCCAAATTTGGAACCCTGAGCTTCTCTGGCAACCCATTCCAGTTCATATTTTTCGAAAAACAACAGAGCAGGTGAGTACTGGCTAGAAGCATTCTATAAAGTCTTAATTTTTCACAGAAGCAGAACAGAAAAAAGGATAATAGCTAAAAAAACAGTTTTTGAGTTTTTTGAGTTCTATATAATAGAAAATATCCAATACAGTTACTGGCTGACAAGTATGTCATAGGTCAACTGTAACAGCTACATGAAAATCCTCCTTCCATAGTTGCAGAATACCTGAATTGTCATACACACTACCATTTTCTCCAAGGTCATTTCTTCTGACCAGAACACTTTTGGACAGTATTCTAGGGAAGTTGCCCTAAATCTTTATAGGAAACAAATACTTTTCTAAACATCACTCAACTAAGCAGACCTTGTCTCTTTGGCAAGTTTGTTCTATAGTTTATTCAAGGAATTGAATTTTCACCAGCCACTATAATGACCTCAAAATTATTACCTTCCTATTCTGGTAGCACTTAGGCATTCTAGTTACAGACAAGGGCTCTTTTATGCTCAGTGCTATAGAAACATTTAATGAAACCCTAGCACTTCTCTTGCAGATCATAGGAGTAGACCTACCTGAATAATAGGTCCGATAGAAATTTTACTTCATGTAGCTATCCCTGACTGACTCAGGTTTAGATTTTAATTTCACTTGCTCTTCTGACAAGGACCATGTAAGGAACAGTGTGGCCAATAAGTAAAAAGCTATTGAGTGTAATAACAGAAAGCCTCATTTACTTCTGGCTTTGAGGACAGTTGACTTTAAGGAAATTTGTACAAACCCCCTATTACATAACTGCCCGTCACCAGCATCAGAGGATGGACTCATTCATCAGGGGGCTGCCACACCTGTCTCCCTTTGATGTTGCTCCACTCTTGGAGACCATGCTTGAAAACAGGTACAGAGAGAAAGGGTTCCCACAAACTGGATTAGGCAACCCGTGATTCAGCCAGAAACTTAACCCTGTTCCTAAACAGAAAAGAACACTGTCGCTGTTATTTAAATGAGGGACACCAGAGGAAGTTCTTTCACCAGAAGACCAGAAAAGCATCAAAGTGGTCAGAGCTTTGGCCATATAATACCTCAAAGCCCTTAGGGGAACCACAGTGTAATGAAATAATCTGTTTGAAGAAGGCAAGCTCATCTGTAGGAGTCTCTAGTGCCTCACTTCTGTGGCTGCTTCAGGAGGGGTATTGATGCTTCTCTCAAACACACCTCTGCAGCAACACAAAATGCCTTTTATAATGCAAACCACCTGGAAAAAAGCATTGTTCCCTTGTTAAACCAATGTTTGAAGGCATTTTCTAGCCCCAAGCAACACAAAGTGGGAAACTGAAGTCAGGTACAGTCCTGTAAAGAAACATAATCACAGTTTATTTTTAAGCCACTGAGATCCATAAAGAGTTGACAGGCAACCGTACTGAGTACTGCTTAATGAAGCCAAAGGGAGTGGCTTAATTAATAACACCTAGAGAGGGATAATTAAGACATACAGCAAGAGAAACATTTGTTATTGTGTAACTAAACAACATTCCCCAGTTTCATATTGCAACTTTGAGCTTTCATCCTCTAGTGTGCTGCTGTTACAGAAAAATTACACCCCTGGAAATCTATCCAAGTAAAAGTGGGCTAGGGTCAGTTGGTGGCTGCTGCCAACTTCCCACTGGAGACATGCTGGAAGTGCAGTCTGCTGATGTAATAGGATAATATTAGTGCTGGGTCAAAAATGCTCTAGTGATGTGACATAAAGTGCTGAACCAGCACAAGCTTGTTTTGTTCACCATGGCTTATCACTGATATTTTATGCTCTATCAGGTATCATTTGTCTTTCTGCAATTGATATAAACAATATTTGCCAGAGCTCAGAGTTTGAAGGATGCATGCATTTACATGTTGTTCAGACCAAATATGTACTATCATGTGACCTTGTAATGCACACACTTGGAGTAATTAAAAGTGAAGCATATCCCTAAAGAAGAACAGAATCCTTAGGTTCATAGCTGTTTGATATTTCAGGAGAACAAATCTGTCACTCTTGATTCAAGTTCTGTCTTTTAAGTGGTACGTAAAATGCTTACAATAATCCACTGGTTATCTCCAAAGAGGTGAGACCTGGATGTGTAGATGGAGAAGCAATTCAGGTTCCAGTACCAGGTGGCACAAGTTATATCTGGAGGAATGCAAAAAAATGAGAGGGAAATGATAGCTTTTTAAAATTTCTGATTATGGACCCTGACCCATTTCTCAAAGCAATCTCCTGACAGACATGTGCAATTTCTTTTTCCAAAACCAGTTAAATTGGGGGAAATCAAGTTATCACAGGCACAAGTAGCCATTGAAAAGCCAAGTTACCACAGTCTATCACCTATGTTAACTGCATTCATGATTAAGGTACCCAAACAAACAATTATTGAGTAGGTCTAGCACAGCCATGAATCTGTCTAAAAAATATTACAGCATTAATCTCAGCAAGAGAAAAAACAGAGATAATTTTAGAACTATTCTAAGTTTTGCTTTTCATGTTTCAGAGGCTGAATTTTCCTCTGCCCAACTGTCCCCGTTTTGATGAACTTCAGCAGGAAACACAAACATCTAAAGAATTTCAAAATAGAATACAACCATACATGGTAAGAGGAAAAACAAACAAACAAGTGCCAAACAAACTCAAGATGTGAGAAAAAGGAAGGTAACTAAGTTATAGAAATAATGGAATTGCATTTTTTCCTTTTGTTAAAAGGCAAATACAAATTGAAAAAAATTAAACCCCTGTTTAAGTTAGATGTTAGAGAAAGGTTCTTTTTTTCTTCTGAAGGTGGTCAGGCACTGAGCAGGCTCCCCAGGAAAGTGGTCACAGCACCAAGCCTGACAGAGTTCAAGAAGCATTTGAACAATGATCTCAGGCACACGGTGCTATTCTTAGGGATGTCATGTGCAGGACCAGGAGTTGGACTCAATGATCCTTACAGATCCCTTCAAACTCAGCTTATTCTGTGATTCTGTGAAAATTCTGTGAAAAGGTTGGGTGTTAGTGAATCTGTCTGTATGTATGTTCCATATATATTGAGTATTTGTGGTATACTCTTCACTTTTTCCCCACAGGATTTTTTACAAACAATGGCAGTTAACACAGGACTTGAACTAAATCACCTCAAAATACTGGACAATTTCCAGCTCTGGAATACATATGATACTCTACATTGTGAGGTAATAATAAATCAATAGATGCCAGGGAAGAATATAACTCCAGCTTTGGGTTTCAATTAAACCATGGCAATGTGTTTTCACAGGAATGAGTTGTATTCTCTCCTACATTTTCTCTCTCTCTCTCTTTTTTTTTAATTTGAATCTAAGTTATATTTTAGTGTTTTGGTAAAAGACAACTGAAAAAGATTGTCTACAGCTTAGGAGACTGTAATTTCTCTTTCACATTCTAAGAACTGCTACCATTCCCATTATTCCCTTTTTCCCCTTCCCAACATGCTGTTATAGAATTATTCAGCATGATGACTATAAAATATTTGTGATTTTTAACAGAGAAATGAAATTATTAGCTTTAAACTATCAACAGGTAAACATCAAAATACTTAAGATTTTGAACATGAGAGATCATGAAAGATCTATCAGTTAAAAATTTTTGAGATGCTGATTGCTACCAGGTTAAAAATGCTCAAACTAACCCCAAGCATGGGTTAATTTCATTTGGCTCAGTCATTACCATAAGTGCATGAAGGATTTTGAACATATCCTCTACAAACTGAGGTAATTAAACATGATAAGACACTGTCACTGTTACGTGACTGGAGAGTGTCACTTGTCTCTAGTTCCCAGTGATAGAACTGGTATGTGGGCAACTGTATGGAAAGGTAGAAAAAAATTAGATATTTATAACCTGAAGACACAGAGAAAGGAAGAGAAGAATACATATGTCTGCAATATTTCCCACCAAAACCATGCATCTCTATAGCAAGAACACGTTATACCTATAAAGAATCTCCTTCACACAGGTGCTCGTGCTTTAGCCATTCACTCACGCCAGGCTGTCCCCCATTCCCACAAAATGTGTTTCAGGGCATGCTCTGGAGTAAAACCATACTATGCAAAGAATTGTCAGACAGCCTCAGAAAATCTAAACCAAGTAGTATGAGGGTAGACAAGAGGATGATGGAAACCACTGAATTATAAACATTCTTTTGTTTTCCTTTATCACTAGGGTATTCACAATTACACTCTCCCTGTATGGGCCACAGAAGATGTAATCAACAAGATGGAAAAACTGGCAGAATTGTCCTTACTCTCATTATTTGGGGTTTATAAAACAGAAGAGAAATCACGACTACAAGGAGGTAAATCAAAAAATGCATAGCTCAAAGAAAGGGGGAGATAATACACCATCCTGTCACTTTACTAATGCAAAATTATTCAAACAAACCCTTGATTTGCAACTATGGACATTGAATGCTGCATTAAGTATTTAAATATATAGTGAACATTGGCACTTGCGTGGATAGAATACTGCAACACAGTATAAAAATTAATATCTTCAGGTTTTCCAGATTTTTTAAGGGATTAAGACTTTTAGATGTATTATAGAAAACTAAGGGAATAAATCAGACCCTCATGCTTATGATCATTACTTATCTTATAGTAGGTTAGATTAAATAGTTTCTCCAACATTTCTTCTAATTGTTTCCTGTTCTTTGTTTTTCCCTTTGATGTACTGGTTATACATTGTGTCAAAACACTGGCAACACATTTGTAGATCTCTGAGTGATATAAAGCTGCTCCAAAACAGTTTGATTAGAATAGAAGCTGAGAGATTCCTGTTATGTCTCTACTGCAAGAACTACAAGAACTGGGAACTACTGCTTAGCTCCAAAATGGGGCACATAGACTGTGCTGCACATTCTGACACTACCTCAGGACACAACCCAGGAATTTTATCATATGATCCCCAGGTATCCATGAGCAGGAAATCCAAACAATTGAGCTTGAATATTTGCAGGCTGGAACATCTGAGGATAAGCTTTCTAATGCACATACTCTGCAGCCTAGATCCAGGGAAAGAATTATTAGCAGATCCATCACCTAGGCATACGGATAACTGAATCAAATATATAGTAATTTCAGGCTCCAATCTGCAGTAAAGCCCGTAACTGGCAGATGACCATATCACACGCTCAGGACTATTTATGTAATGTTCACTGGCATACCAGTTACATCCTCTTTCCTTAGAATGATATAAACTGTGCTTTGGGAAATTTCTGCTGCCCTTATCCGTTGGCTTTAGAATACCTTTGGGCTGGAGAAGAAGTAAAAAAGAGCTTTGGAAAAAATGAAGAATTAATAATGTGTAACTTCTTGGAAGTAAATAGTTTAAATATTTCTTTGGCATGTAGAGAAGAAGAGACCAGCACAGTTGTCATTATTCCAACACTACAAATAAACAAAAAAAGATGGAGAGATCTCAGCATTACAGAACTGGAAGGGTCATTATCCCCAGTTTTCAGGATGGTTCTAGATGATTTCCTGTGAATCCTGCCTCTTCACTTGACCTGGATGATGAATCATATATTTCTCCTCTGTAATATCTTCTCTGTAGTTAAAAAATCGTAGTAAACTAAAAAATGAGAATGAGGCCTGAGTATATGTCTTATATTTGATACTATAATATTTTGTCTTTTTTGTTTCCATTCAAACATTATACTTTCATGTTCCACTTCCTTTTTTTCCATTTTTTAGGTGTCCTTGTGAATATTATTTTAAACAGTATTAAACAAGCTGTCAATTCTTCAGCAGCAAGAAAAATGGAGGTCTACTCTGCAGTGAGTATTGTCATCTTTCATAAATCCTGCTTTGATTTTACCAGTAATTAAGTTAAATGAAAGAATAAAACAATGCAGTTTAATTCAGCTAACAAGCTGAACACCAATCAGTACAAGAATACAGTATAGGCATGGATCTCATCTCAGTTTTAGTTAAACAATATTTGGCAAAGAAAACTATATATTTTATAATTCATTATTACTACAACCTAATGGTGCAGTTTCTGTTAGCTGCATTTTTCCTGAAGTGCTCCAAAGATACTGGCAGATAGCAGAACTTCAGCTGTGCCTCCAAACCTCTCCTCTGTGGGTTCTTTTTTTATTACTACTATTATTATTTTATTTATTTTAGAAGGTGAAGAGGGCCACTTTCATCAGGCCAAGATCTGCTTAGCTCATTCATTATTCTGTCTAACAAGGGCCAAAGGCAGGGATGAATGTGAGAATAAAGCCAGCAGAGAGACAAAACCTTCCAGCAATCTGTGTCTTAGGGACTTCCTGAGACAGAAATTGTCCCTGTGTTTAGTATCTCTTGTAAGACTGTCTTCCACCAACTTGCCTAATAACTTTTTCAATGCATTTACACTTTTGGACTCTGCAACATCCTGTGACAACGACTTGTGTGTTAAAAAAAAAGTACTCTCTCTTTTATTCACTTTCTCTGGGTCTCTAATGAATTTACTATTTTCTGTGACTCCTCTTCCATATTTCCTTTTCCAAGACAGAGTCCTACCCTATTTAATCTTTTCTCCTACAGAAACTACTTGATACTTCAAATCTTTCTGTTCTTTCTACATTACTCTAGTACTACCATGTTCTTTTTGAAAAGGAAAGAGCAGTACATCCAGATTTTTCACTTCTACTTTAATCCCCTGAGTTCAAGTATGCTGTTATTTTTGAAACTGATCAGCCCAAAAAATTCCAGAACCTGAATAATAATTAAACCATAGCTGCTAGACTATAATATAAATGGGTCTAGCAGATATATATATATATACAGATGCTTGCAAAATTTCTGCACCAAAGTGTTTGGACTTCCTGCCTTCAGCTCCTCTTTCTATGATCCCTGCAAAAGCAGGGATAACGGGTAGATGAAGAAACTGTATATGGGTGGATAACTGATCCCATAAAAATAGAAGCCAAACTGAGATTTCATGAGTATGAGTCCAAACAGAAGGAACAATTGGAAAAATTCTGAAGTGGAAGACAGAATAGTCTTTGCACACAACTATTTGTCTGGTATACTACCTGAAAAAAAGAACTTGTACCTTCATTCGAAATGCTCTAGATTATACTACTTTACACTGCCTTAATCTGAACTTGGAGCAAAAAACACTACCAAAGGAAGGAAAAGAGAAACTGGACTGAAAAACTCTATTTATTACTCAAACCACATCTTGCTTTTCCTCAGTATCTGTCTCAAAAATCCTGCCAGATGGTGTAAGACACATACTTCAGTAACTCTGGAAATTTCTACTGCTGTCTGTAGTCATCAGTTAACATATTTTACCCAATGGTGAATATACTGGACATATTTTTATGGTCAAATTTACACAGGTTTTCTTTTATCTTGATTTCCACTCTGTCTCTACTCTTGTCTCATAACTCTGGATGAATGCTTGTTGACTTAATTGACTGTAAAGGATGGATTTTTATTTTTTTTCCAATAGCATGACACCACGATTGGGGCCCTCCAGATTGCTCTCAATATTTTCAATGGGAAACTGCCACCATATGCTGCTTGCCAGTTTTTTGAACTCTACCAAGAAAGCAATGGGCAAGTATCTTCTTATCTATGCAAGAGTGTTATCTTCTTATCTATACAAGAGTGTTTAGAATTTGCTGCCCTCTTCCCCAAAACAATTTTTCTCTCAAATATTGTGAGAAGATAATTTTGATTTAAACAGATACTTCACCGACCCATAGGCACAAAGTCATATTAAAACTAGGGAAAATTACATTTTCTGGATGTGCATACGTACTTTCAAAGACAGGAAGAAGAGGTAAAAGGGAAGAAAATTGTAAAATAAATTTTCCTGATTCTTCAGATGATAGCAAGAACATTTCCAAGACATAACTCCCACAGTAAGCCAGCTGGCTTAGAAGAACCCAGTGCTGGTGCCATTCAAGGAGCCTTTAGTAGGATCTTTTCAGCTGACTGTTGATCTGTGCAATTAAATAACCAGCTTTGGCAAAGCGGGCTTTGCAGATGTCTTTCACAAAGCCTCTGCTCTTGGAGAACAGGTTCTAGAGTAGGATGTTAGAGCCTATTTCAAACATGCTATCTCAAAGTAGGAAACCTTCTATTTAAGAACCTTTTCTAAAAATTTTTCAATGTTGTTAACCAGGCAATATAGCATCGAAATGCATTATCGGAACGACACTTCAAAGGATCCTTATCTCCTCACTTTGCCAGGGTGCACCTCTTCTTGTCCACTTGAGAAGTTTGCTGAACTAGTTTCTCCTGTGATTACAGAAAACTGGTCAAAAGAATGTGGGAAGAAAGACAAAATGAAAGGTAGTGTAACAGTTCTGTATGTTCCACATAATACATGGAGGCAGGTATTTTATCAGTGACTTCAAACTTTGTACCTTTCACACAATCAATATATTTTCCTTTAAGTGTGGGCTAGATTTATTTTAGACTAGAAATGTCAGTGGAAATTAAATTAGCATATTCACAAAAGGAGCTGCCCAAAGGCCGTGATCAAAACTCGATCTCCACTTGCTGAAAATGTCTAAGAGAAGTATGGATGTGGGTGTTCTAGAGGGTCCCGTTCATGTTAGGTACACCAGACTTTCTGCAAAGGCAAAGCAAAAATGGCTTCAAATGCATGGTAAGATTTGTGCATCTGTATTTCTGCAGTTGTACTGAGTGCAGCTGATCCATGATCTACTAACAGCTGAGAGCTGATAACATCTTCCTGCCCGAATATTATTTCTGGGAGGGAGGAGAAGAACAAGGCAATACATGTTAATGTTCAATAGTCCCATTCTGTTATTTCCCCTGTCCTGCATATATTCACCATTTTGCTGGTCCCAGATGAAACTATTTTTCTTTTTTCATTAACTACATATAGTCCCTCCTGCCCTAAGGAAACCTGGGAGTAAGACTAACCTATGCACAGGAAGCAATCTATAAATTTCTAGGATTGAAGTATATGTTCTTACGTTGCATATGTCAATAAATGTGATCTTTCCAGAAACATTGCACTTAAATGTAACTAGATGTTAGCTTTGCATATAAAATGCTATATATATGTCTTTCATTAACTCCATTTTCATTTATTTTTTGTTCTTCACAGATATTTTTATCGGATTTAATGTTGCTGTTGGCTTGTTGTCTATTTTTAACCTTGTACTGCTCTACCTCCTTTATCATTATGGACGCTGCAGGCACAGAAACAACTACCAAGACATTTAAAGTGGAGGTTAAAAAATGAAAGAAAGAGCATCTAGACATCAAGGAATACTTGAAGTTGCTGATATCCATCAGTTTGCTCTGGTCAAAATAATCTCCAAAGCATATTCAATAAACCTGAACAGCTCAGGTACCTGTGGCCTAGCTCCTAAAATTCTACACATCTGCAGTAAGAAATACTGTAGAAACACATTATGTTAGAAATTCCTGGATGGATGGAATTACTCCACTTTATATCTCTATTCTACTAATACTATTAATCAGTCTTACATCAACCAGTGGGGTAAAGGAATGCTATTGCCTATGCTTTTTTTTATATTGCCTATTACCATTTAGCCCTCTGCTGCTCAACAAGTCTTTCTTCAAAACTGCATTCTGTAATATTTACCTTACTTCCTATAAATGGCTATTTTGTTGATGTGCAGGAAAACAGTTTTAGTGAGCAGAAGTTGCAATTACTGTATGAAAATACTCATACCAGCATTTGGACATACTGTTCCTGCATTTATTCATGCAAATTTATGCACGAGTTTTGACCTTGGCCTTCAGCTAATGAAATGGCTTCAGCCTGCTCTTTAAAGGAGTTACACCTCTACAGCTCTCATTGAAATTAGCAGAACTGGGATAATCTCTGTCACATATCCAAGCATCAAGCACTAAGCTTAGTGCAACAGCATCTTGGTCAGTGTCTGTAACTTCAATAATATGGATAAGTAAATATATTAAAATCTATTTTCTGTTGCTACACTGTTTTCCTGTTTTTCTGAGCTCCCAGTCATGAATGATCCTTTCTTCTGCATTTCTCTAAGCCACTCTTAGAATAATTCCTCAAGCTATCACTCTTTTCATTATCTTTTATTTTAAATCACAATAACTCCTTTAACTCCTTGCTCTGTTAACAACCCTATATGTTAGTAAGATGTATACTAAAAGTAAGAAAAAATTAGTCTGCTTTTTGTATGTTGATCTCTTCTGTGCAATATATTTTGTTTAGATTGTAAGCTTCTAATGTCAGGGAATGTGTTTCTGTAACTGCTCTTGAGTGTCACAAACTATATGCATAATAAGCACTAATACTGCTGTATAAAATCCTACTTATTGTCATATGTTTCAAGACTGAATTAAGACTTTTTCATTCTGTAGTCTTGCAGAGGATACTGTGAATTACAACACCATGGAGAAGTCTCTTTAAAAATCAAGACAACCATACAAACAGGTGCCAGCAGCAGGGTCAGCCCAACACATATAATGTGCTCAAGCTAATCTCCTGCTGAAATTCAGAAAGAGAGAAAACTGAAGGCTGGAGCTGCTTAGCTCAGACATAGCATCACAGCAATGTGAATACATTGCTTATGGACTGACTTTCACCCACATTCTGTGGGTTGCAATGTGGAGTCCAGGAACCTCAGTAAGCTATTGCTGAGATAGTGATCTAGAGATCAACGCTCAGTATTACAGCTGAAATGTGATATAATTACATATAGTGATATTAAATATAATATATTAAATAGCATAAGTCAGAGTAACAAATGCTTGTGGGAATACAACACTTCCCAAGCATTGCATTTCTTGTAATAACTTCAGCTACTGAAGTGTCCACTTTTTGAAAATTATTTCTCACTCAGTAAAAAGTTTTAGTTGTACCCATGACATTTCCATTGTATTTATTTTAGGAAATATCATAATCAGTTGGTGGATTACATGTTCAGGATTTTATTGTATAGTAAGTTGATGCAAAGCTGTCAAAAAGATGAAAGGCTGTCCCTAAATCAGATGGTTTAGATGTACAAGCTTCAGCTTGTAACTTGTCATTTTGATCCTCATGCAAGAACTTGAAGGAATATCTATACTGCAGTCAAATGTATTAAAGCAGCTCTAGGAAACAAGCCTGAGCTGGCTTGGTTACTATTAGAAGCGTACTCACAGTGAGGAAAGGTTCAGAACAAACTGCAAAACTCATCATGGCTCCTGTATGTGCACATATATATGTAAATATATACACAGTCAGTGGTTACCTGATCCTGAGCTCTGCATTACCACAGCCATAATGCTGTTGGTACTCACTTAAGGATAAATTGTGTTTTTTATTAGAGGAAGTCAGATGCTTGACAAATGAAGATGTATCGACTGATAATGTGCAGTAAGAACCAGTTTTTAAATATAAGAAAATCAGTCGATTGCACTCCTCAAGAAGCAGAATGGGATGTGTTTTTCAAAGATTGCTTCTTACAAAAAGAAGTAGATCAGACAGAAAGTAAAATGTGAAGTGTCTGAGACATCTTGCCTAGTTTATGCTGCTCAAGTCTAAGCTGTAACAAAGAATTTCAAAAGATAAGGCAATTCTTATTGAAACAGGAGCTGTCAGGAAGGAGTTTTATTGTAGAGACACCTTTCTGCTAACAGATAGTCAGTCATACTTGAAAATGTATATGCACTTTTAGAAAGGATCCAGTGAACACAAGTTACAGAGAATGTAATGACAGGTTCAGATGATGCAACTTCAGAATTAATGAGGGTATATTAGATGTAATATCTTAGTATAGTAGGCCCTGAATCTTACTTATAAAAAAGATGTTTTGTCTTGCTGTGTTTAAATTAAGTAAAATTTCTCCAGTGGAGTAAAAGGTTGTACATGTAGACAAGTTCACAGCTTCTTTATTTTTTCAGCCATATTTACAATTTGCTTCATATAATCTGCAGACTGTTTGTGATAAGAAAATATCTTGTCTCCAAGCAACTTGTGGCACTGCAATAAAGTCCTTTAAAGAAACAATTCAACATTTGCCATTTCTTATTGAAAAACAATGGAGCTTTCAGTACATCTAGCATTTCCAAACAAAAGTAAATGTTTGGATTTGTTACTTCTGTAAGAACGGATTTTAAAGCACTTCTGCTTTGATATGAATAAAGTTGATGACATGAAGCTCTTCAATTTGCCCTCTAACAGTGACATCATCTGTCTCTACAATAATTACAGTAGCAACTAGACGCTCTGAAGTAGGGTTTTCTGGTGCCTATAGCAGACAGTAGTGCACATGCAGCACTTTTCACCTCAGCCAGCAGCAACCTCCTCCCACTGCATTGATTTTATTCAGGAACTTCTTTTTTTCACAGGCCTGAATACTGCACACAGTGGGCCAGCCCAGAATAGGCATCTGACTTCCAGAGTATTATTGGCTCAGCCAGGAGCACTCATGTTCATTTGTACCAGTAATGTAGAGACATTGGATCCAAATGACATTATTTCCTCTCACTTAGATGTGGTAAGAAAGCAGAATGACAAATGCACTATATTTGAATTGAAAAAAATATAATCTATTCAGTCCAAAAGTTTTCAAGTTTGGATTAAACCCCAAAAGACAAGAGCTATGTTTCTAAATTTTTCTCCCCCACCCCCCCCCCAAAAAAAAGACCCCTAAAACTTATGCTCTACAAAAATTATTAATGATTTACCTACCATGCTGGAATTTGAGAGTGGTGATGAAAGTAGAAACACACTTATTCTTAGGTACATAACCCTGGCCCATACAAATCCATGCCGAGATGATGTTAGCAATACTGCATAAGATTGTATTCTTGGCATGGAAGAGTTAAAACTACTGTAGTCCTTATTGCATTTCTTATAAAGATGAGGATGAAAGATGGACATTTACCTATAAACAGCTAAGTTTATTGATTTAGACACTAATGCTTCTTCATCAGAAATTGCCAAGTATTAACACTCAGATAAACATGAGTTGCTATTGAAATAATAGCGTATCACTTGAACTATTACATTACATGGTCTCTTCTGTGACTAGGCAACTTCATCTCCAAAGGGATTAGAGCACTGGAAAGACCTGCAAGATGATGTGTAGGAGATCAGGTACAGTTGGAAAGACAGTTAAAAAGAGTAAGTCCTGTTTTGCTAATTTCTGTAAATTCTCTTAATAGAATGACAGTCCCTTTTCTCCTGAGACTCAGTGCATTATCTTTTTTTCAATCCTGCAGACTGAGGTTCCAGTGGTCTTTTAAAAAAATCTGTAGAGAGCAGAATAATGCCATTTATCAGTTCAAAGTAAATAGAGGCAAAAAAATTGTCCTGGCTTTGTCTCTGTATATATTTAGCTGCAGTCATGTGCATGTCACAAAAAAAGTTAATTTTTTTGTGCTCCGTTTACAGCAGCTAAATCTCTTGCTCTCTTCCTACAGTGAGCCCTTGACTTCAGAGGACACAACAATTCTCCTAGCTCATATACTCTATAAACTAAAACTATGCAAAGAAAAGTTGTAAAAGGCAGTCTGATGATAAAGACTTTTCTTTAGGAAGATGGGAATAAATGTGGACTGTAATTTAAGGTCCAAACAGGTAAGCTCTCCATTCTCTAATATGCAAGTGTTGACAGCATTTGGATCAATAATTTGCAGACTAGCAAAATTCCATAATACCCACAACTATTGAGCTGTCTGAGGACAGTGCCAGTACTTCTTGGAAGTGGAGCTCCTTCATTCTTTTCATTCTAAGGCATTCTCGCAGTTTCTCCTGGCTGCTCTTCAAGAAGCAGCAAGAGCTGAAGCAGAGCTGAAGCTTACACCTTGTTCAGAATTTTTGAAACATGTGCATCTAAGATTAAAATAGATGTGATTAGTGAATTACTGTTGCACTTGTTGTACAACAGTTTCTTCTCTTGTTTTATTAGAACCTATATACAGAAATACTTTTACAGTACAGGACAACTCCTCCAGGGCAGTTAAATGAACAATTCAGACATAGCATGTTACACTTGTATATAGACTAGATCATTTGCTACTGATACAAGCAGCTCTACATGAGAATCTTCTGTATCCTCTGTAATATGGTGGTGGAAGGGAGATTTATCAATCCATTATCCACAACAAATAGACTCCTCTTTTCCTGGTAAAAGAAGATGTGGATGAAAAAGCACAGTAATCTGTAATATTCTTCAAATAAATACATAGAAATCTCCTTTTGCTAAATGAAGGCCTAATTTTCACTTCACTCAGTTAAATGTTTGGAAAGAAGGATCTGGAAAAGACAGGCTAAACTAAACCATGCTGTGCTGTGGTTAGCCCATCTCCAGCACAGTTATTGAGTTGTCTTCTCTTGTAAAGCTATTTGCTCTCACCTCTGAGTTACTGAAAGGATAAAGGTGAAGGACAACAATACAATGAGTACCATAAGCTTACTTTTACATATTTTAATGACCAAAATATTTGGCCATGTATGTGAATCAAATGAGCCATTAATCCCCTTGACTCCTCATTCTAACTACCACACTGAACCTCAGTGTATGCACCAAGTTTAGTCTCTGTTGATTTATCTCTCTCCCTTTCTGACCATACATTCAGTAATATCAATACTATAAAAAAACCACTAGCTGGGCTGCTTGGTCTGGTTTCACTATGGTTTGAATACCAACTCCCTGCAAAGACCATTCTACACTATGAAGTGTTGTTGTCATTAATGACTGCCTGACTTGAGCCCCAAGAAGAATCCTGTATCCTGCAGAATTGCAGGCCAGAGTACAAGTACTTAATATTTATTCACCTGATGCTTCAAACAAGTAACACTGTTAAATGTTAAATGTTAGGAGATTTTCATAACCATAGCTTGCATTATCAAAGCAGATGGAGAGCTCTAAACAAACTTTCTTCTTTATTTCAATTAAGTAACTGCCATTTTGGAGAGTGCAGACATCCTCTGACTCTTGTGAAGTGTGTTACTTATAATTATGTATCTTTCTGGTTTAGGATCTATTTTTAGAATGTAGTCTACATTTGTCAATAGAGAAAACACAAAGTCTAATATGAGGCTCTTGACTATTCAAGAAAGAGCTGTATATCCTGAAATAACAATGATAAACTTTAAAAGAACTGAATTGCAGAGCAGAAGGATGTTACAGAGTCTTATGTGTTTCAAGTAAATTCTAAGAAAATTGGAAATACTACAGGAATGGTCATAGGTATGGGTTTGGGAGATTTTTAATAATAAAATATAAACATTTTGAAAATGGGCTCTTCTGTCGAGAAATGCTTGGGTCCTGAAGCTACTCTTTCTGTTCTTCTCAGAGACATTTTTATTTTCCATCATGTGCTTACATATTCACTGAGCCCTTGTAAATGTTACTGTGGCAAGACCACTCCTGATTTCCACTGAGTCTGAAAGAGTGCACAGGAGGGAGGAAGGAGGGGAACTGTGCATAGCTGGACAACACCCCATTCTCAAATCAATCTTTCATTTATACACTAAGCAACTGATGTAAAACTGATAGCAAACTAGCATGGCACATGGAAAGGAACTCAGAAAATCTGTCTGTCTCATCATGCATGATTTCTAAACTAACTAAAATACGACATCATGTTTTAAGGAAGATAAAAGCAAGAGAAAGCATCTTGAAGATGAATGGCATAATCTTAGCCTAGCCAAAGCACGCAGTAGAAATGTAACATAGCCTAAGCAGGAAAGCAAACACAAAAGAACTATGATTCTGCATATCCATGGGAGTCCCACTACCCATCAGCAGAGCCTAAAAGATCAGTCTCAAGAATTAGCTTAAATATAGAAGCAGCTAAAATTAGCATGATCTTAATAAAATTATAAATTCCATAATTTTTTTGTTATTTTGTACTTTTATAATGCCTTTCCAAGTATGAAAATCTTTTTTTTTTTTTAGATTCTTTTGCTTTCAAATCTTGTCTGGTGACAAAAGATGTTCTAAATAATCTGGTGAATGTTAAGCAAATCATTCCATAAATCAGATCCAACACCTTTGCATAGTGGTTGGGCAGCTCCCCCAAGTGTTTACCAACCATTGGATTGTGTGGTTTCCAGCAGTCTGTGGACAGTCCTCTACTCTGATACAAGAGCCTAGTTGTAGGTGGGTAATGAAATGTCTTGGTATACACTAGATAGAGTGTCTGACAGTCAGAAAA